>CM062807.1:701813178-703193257 GCA_031772625.1 Pinus tabuliformis
CTCCAATTGGACAAAATCAACCTCCAGTTGATCCTAAAGTTGGCCCTTTTCCTTCTTCCTCAGTTGTTTCTTCCTCCCCTTCTTCCTCTTCGCTTGGTGAAAGTATTGGTACTAGTAACCAGATGGATAAGAAGAAGAAGAAAGAGAAGAAGAAGAAGAAGAAGCAAATTCAGCAAAGGGGCAACCAAGCAACCATTACTTTGAATGCAACATATGATGAGAAACCGTCCATTGAGCCTCGCAAAGTTCGATATCCATGCAAACTTTGTGCGGGAGACCATCTTCTTCAAAATTGTTCTAATTTTCCTCAGATCTTAGAATAATGGTCTTCCCGTTCACATCATCTTATGTCACCAACTTCTCAAGATCATGTTGGTGACACACCATCAATTAGTGGTAGTAAAGTTCATGGAAAGAAGGGGAAAGTTAAGTTTCCTTGCAGGTTATGTGAAGGGAATTTCCCCATTCACCTTTGTCCCTATCTGGATGAAGCCAAAAAAGTGTTGGATAACTGTCCTGCTTCACCGCAATAACTTCCATCTGGTTACAGGAAACTATCCCTAAATCCTTCACTACTTGATGAAATGACTGACCAAAATCAACCGTCGGTCAAAACCACTCTCTCTGAAAGTGAATCCTATGAGTCTATACCCGACCCAAATCAACAGGTCGAGGTAACAATTGATTCGATTTCACCTTCAGTAAATTGTACCTTTCCCGAAGAGAGTGAACATGATACCGCTCAAGTTCTTTTTGTTTCTTTGGATTCTAATGAGCTTGGGGGCAATCCTCCTGTTCCATCAAGACAGGAGGAAAATCCTCCAGTTCTCTTAGCTCAAGGGGTTAATTCTCCCGTTTCCATGGTACCCCCTCCAAGTAGTCTAGTCACTTCCTTTGATTGGAATCGACTGGCAGGATTCCGCCTTCCTTATGTGCCTTTCCAGATCATAGTACAAGTTTGTAATATGATTGTATCTGGCACTATTATAGATGAAGGTGCATTAGTGAGCATCCTTTCCTCAACTGCTTGGCAAGCACTCGGTTCATTGCTGCTTGCGCCAGTTACCCAGAATCTGTTGGCTTTTAACAGAGGAACCAGTCAACCATTAGGGATCCTCCATCAGTTACCTATTACTTTGGGAGGAAAAACTGTTTATTTGAACGTGATGGTAGTCTCAGGCCCTTTAGATTACAATTTACTTCTTGGGCGCGACTATGTTTATGACATGGGAACTATTGTTTCAACACTCTTTCGAGTGATTTGTTTCCCGCATGAAGGCAGAATTGTCACCATTGACCAGCTTTCATTTCCCGGTCCAAATATGGCTTCCAGTCAACCATCTTCCTTAAGTGGTCCTTATGTACCAATGGTAGCATCCACGCCACGGGTTAATTATGTGGCAACCCATTCCATACCTACATCAACTGACGATCAATTCAGTGATGTTGTACATTATGTACTGGGGGCATTGGAACCAGATCTCTTCTTCATGACCTCTTATGAGTTGTGATTGAAACCTACGAGGATAGTTCTTGGTCTTATGTCAACCTCATTAAAAAATGAAACAAGAAGTATGAGCATAGTTCCTTGTCTTGTGTCAAGCTCGTTAAAAAATGAAACAAGGGTCCCCGAGGATAGTTCCTTGTCTTGTGTCAACCTCGTTGTTGGAGAGGTAAATCCCCTCTACGGATAGAGGCGATCCCTACTAGCCCAGAATGGGTCTAGCAACAATCAGTCAATGCTACTATACAAGTTCCTAATTGCAAATAAAAGGTAGGGAATGAACACCTACTTGGATTCCAACGCTATTGTTTGATGAAGAGCCATCGCTCTCGCTCCTTCGCTTTGGCCGGTCACGATCCTCCACAATCCTCGTGGATAGACACCTGCACACACAAAGAGAAACACAAACACAAGCGTGAAATCTAATAAATGCAATTATACATCAGTCAGAAAGGACATAACTCACATTAACCATTGCAAAGACAAATGAGAGTGGAACCATAATAGTAGTCATCTATTATTAATCAATAACAGAGAAGAGTACAACCAAAGTTCTGACGTTGAATCCTTCTCAAGAGGGCCCAGCCAGCAAGTCTCTTAAGCATTCACACTTGGAGGTAGATCTCCCAAAACAAGAACTCTCTCTCACACAAGCTCACACAAGAAAGCAACACTTCACAACCTTCCTTAAACTCTCTAGCAATCCCACACTTGTCACACCATCTACCTACTAACAGCAGCACTCTAAGCACTATCAATTCCACACTGTCAAAAACTAGCTACTCATGGCAATGGTAGAGGCTTAAATAGGAGAAGGAGTCTCCATGAATGGTGGGAGGATGAGCTTATCTCCAAGGAAGGTGGCTCAAATGACGAAACAGACATGCCATAGAAGGGAGGGCGACATTTACAAGGCCAACAACCAGGTCTGGAGTCATCTGGAAGGCCGGCTATTAGAACAAACTCGCCCAAACTGGATCAGCGTGGGTGTATAACGGCACTGGAGCGTTGACATCGCATCTGAATAACAGAGAAGGTTATGTCAGCGCGACCTAATATAAACAGAGGATGCGCTGGTTCATGAAATTCGACCAGCGCGGAAAACACGTGTGCTTCCGCGCTGGCAGCGCATTCGTTGCATTATGAGGCGCCAGTCAGTGCGGTTATTTTAATAACAGTCGTGATGATGGGAAAAACTTTGGCAAAGTGGGTCATGTGGCCACATTAGAGAGCATAAGCATGATTAATTTGAATTCATGACACAGTAGGGAGACTAAAAGGGAGACAGTGACAAATTATTGTGTAACACTCGTTAAAAAATGAAGCAAAGGACCATGAGGACAGTTCTTTTACTGTGTCAACCTCGTTAAAAAATGAAACAGGCCAATGAGCATAGTTCCTTGTCTTGTGTCAAGCTCATTAAAACATGAACCAAGGTCCCCTTGAGCAAAGTTCCAAGACAAGTCTTTGAATAGATCTCGTAAAATCCCAGTCAAGTCTTTCATTTGATCTTGTAAAAGAACCTTCATTCCATCCACCTGATAGCCACGAGTAGTCTTCTTAAGTGAATGTAATGAAGCATGGGGGGCATGCATCTAGTGGTAAAGTTAAGTTTCACTGTAGGTTATATGAAGGGAATCACCCCATTCACCTTTGTCCCTATCTAGACAAAGCCAAAAAGGTGTTGGATAACCGTCCTGCTTCACTGCAATGACTTCCATCTGGTTACACGAGAATCTCCCTTTCATCATGTTGGGGGCATGTAAACCAATTTCAAACATAGTTTCTCCTCATTTCAAGCTTGTGTAAAAATGAAACTGAATCCAAGCATAGTTTGTCATTTCAAGCTTGTGTAAATATGAAACTGAACCCAAGCATAGTTCCCTATGGTTCAAGCTTGGGTAAAAATGAACCCATTTCGATTTTAACCCTCGTGATTTCAATTCTATCAGCCTCTTTTATCAGATGAGCCTTGGTTGTTTTCATCCCATCACCACCATCCCTTTGGCCGATCATACGTTTTCACTTGGTTGTTTTACCCTTTTTTAGGAACAATTGCAATGAGTGGTCTTATTAGCCAGCCTATTCACATAAATTAACATGTTTTGAGAAGCTCCAACATCACCAGAACCAATTGCTATCCTAGACACCACTCATTCCTCAAAGTGGAGTCCTCTTTAAGCTCTTTTCAGACTCTCTAAATATGAAAAGTTTGTCGAGCTCTTGTCTTTTCTAGCTCATTAAAGGATTGGAAATGATATCTCTCCTGTATTATTTTACGCTTTTTCGGACTTGAGAGATTATTTTACGAAAAAGAACTTTTGGAGTTTCCTTTTAGTCCCTTTTCAGACTCTCTAAATGTGAAAAGGACTGAGTTATATTTGTCGTTAAACTCGTTAAAAACATTAAATAGCGACAAAATTTTCCATCTAGACAAGGCCGAGTTTCACCTTCGCTAAACTCGTTAAAACATGAAATAGCGATAGATTCACCCGAAGGGTGGAATTATACAACAAGCATATGTTATCCTCCTCAAGCTTGATAAAAATAAAGAGGTACTAGTCAGAAATGACTGGGGAAAATGGGAAAAAGCCGAGAACACTTTATGGTAGCAGGTCGCTCTTGAACATGACACTTTCACCTCATCATCGTGACTGTTTGGGTCAGGTTATCTGCTTGATGGTTATCATACTTATGGTCTATCACACCATCCATCACTTTATTTTGGGTCGATGTTGCCAATTCATTCAGACTATTTGGGTTGGGTTATCTGCTTAATGGTTATCATACCATTGGTCTATCATACCATCCATCACTTTGTTTTGGGTCAATGCTACTAATTCACTTCAATGTCGCCAATATGTTCAAGAGAAGTCATTCATTTCAAAACTTCATCCTTTACAATACAGTAAACCTTCATTTTCATTTCCGCCATTCCTGAACCTTGTGTCATCAGTTGATATTAAATCTCCAAAATCATTTACTCGTTTCGTGTCGTTGATGAGGGATACATCAAGTCCCTCCTACGACGAGTTGGTTCTTGTCGACATCAACACATCATCCAAGAAGTTGACTTAGAAACACCCCTTCAGTACCTTGAGGCTTGCATACATCAATGGAAAGTTTCTCGCTTCCAGCGATAGGTTGACATCACTGGCCTTCGATCGAAAGACTTCGTATGGTGTTCGACATCAAATCATTTATTCATACCTTGCGAAATGTACTGCAGTACCTTGAGGGTCATTAACATTATCAGTAATTCCTCTCGTGTCTGTTAACGGCTTACATCATTGGCTGGTAATCAAATGATGTCTCTCCATGTTCGAACTCAAATCATCTATTCACATGGTTAGACTTGTACTTGAGTGAAAGATTGGACGAGATTGAAGACCCCGGATCTAGTTTCATCCATCCAAGTTGCGTTATATTTTTCAGGAGTACTATATCAAATGTACAATGGCCTTACATTTATGGTCATCCATTCATGGTTCTATATCTATAGACGACTATATTTGTACATGTAATGAAAGTTTATAAGTTGAGCATGGGTATGCCTTCCCTCAGCTAGTTCGTGAGAAAGATCAAATTATCATGATATTTGTATTGTAACTGGTGTAGGTCACCTTCCACTTCGAAACCTTCTCTCCAAATGGTAAAGCATCTCACTCGACATGTTTATTTTCGACTTCATGCTTTAGGGGGCAACTGTTACAGGTCAATTTGGGCATAGCAACCCTGACTTCCAGATCAATACTATTAAGGTCCATCAATCCCTAATTCAGTTGTTTTCCCCTAATGAGGTCAACCTACATCATGCTTGCCTCCCAAGAGTTTCCATGACACCATTCATCCAAAAAGTGTCCCTAAGGAGATTAGTGCAGGTAAGCTTATATCAGGCTGCATTGCAATGCAAGAACTGCACTGACTGGGTGCGCTACAGCGCACTTAGCCTTTGTTTCACCTACGCTGAGCGAGTTTCAACTAATGAATCCATTGGATTCCTCATCCAATGGATACTTCTGGAAGTTTCCAAGTTGGTTGAGCTCGCATTTGGATGAGGAAGAGGATGAATGAACCTCGATCCATTATCCTTCCTCCATGGAACCACTTCCCAAATTTGGCAGCGCATTCATGAAGGCCATTAATGGCTTAACCTCCTCCATTTAGCTATAAATTGACCAAGCATTCAAAGGCTGGTCTAGGTTGGAATTTCTTGAGCTAAGGAGATGTTGTTTGAATGAGATTAGTAAGAGTATTGTAATGATGTCAAATTGTTTCTTCATGAGGAGAGAAGGGATCAAAACTGGAAGGAAGACACTGAATCAAGCATGAACATTCATGGTTTGTAATCTTTCCTTTTATCAATAAATCATTCAAAGCTTTTTCCATTCATGTTCTTATATGATGTATATTGTATTCTGGATTCTATGATATGTTTAATTAACAGATCTTTATTGTATGCATTGATGGGTTTTTATCTCGGCTTGTGTACAGGTACTTTCCAAGAGAGTTAAGTGCGGAAAGGAGTGGCAAGATCGATCAAGGGAGAGAGGGAGCAATCGAAAGCTACAGGTTAGTTTCTCTTCTTACTTCTCTTATCTGTTGATTAAAGAAAAGGTGGCGAATTACTTTGTCTGTTGTTTCTAGACTAGCTATTAAGTCTAGAGGGTTAGGCGTTTGTAGAAACACTAAATTTGCCCAAAACACTAAGGAGTCAAGGTACTTGTGATTTTGAGAAATGATGTAACAACAATAGGCCTTATATTTAGAACCTATTGTAACAATTTATATTTTCTCTCGATATTTATCAGCATGAGAATTATGAGATTCTCATGATTGATATATTTCTTATTTTGGATATGTAAATCTTATAAAGGAGACTCAGTGCCATGTAAACGAGACAGACAATATCGTCATTTTGCTCCTGTAACTCATGATAATTTTAATGCAAAGAACAGTGTTGTTGATGTTTTTACAGACGTAGTGTTGAGACCTTACTAATTCGCATCTCATCCCTATGCCCTGCTAGGGAGGAAGGGCCCTCCTCTTTAGCA
This sequence comes from Pinus tabuliformis, assembly GCA_031772625.1. NCBI lineage: Eukaryota > Viridiplantae > Streptophyta > Pinopsida > Pinales > Pinaceae > Pinus > Pinus tabuliformis. Next base: position 701,819,737 of record CM062807.1, read on the forward strand.
TGGATTGCTATAGTAGCAGTAGCATAGCGGTAGATTAATTATTTTTCCTTTCAATAAGTGTGAAATTATTTTTTTCACCATGTAATTTGCAAAATGGGTTTATTTATGTTTCCATATTTCTTATATGTTGTCAAACAGGGTTGATTTGAACATAAAATTCGGCCATACGGATTAGTTAGTGGTGTGGTGTGTGGCGCGCCTTTTCGTTGGTAACATGAAGTGTGGTTCCATTTCTGTAGAATGTTTTTGATTTCTACATGAATGTTACTTTCTGCAATTAAATTCAACGACAATTATTTTGTCTTTTATTTTTACTCTTGGTTGAAGTGTATCAGCACAGACATTGCATACTCCTTCGAAATAAACAGACCTACCATGGGTTGAAAATCAATGATTGTGATTCAGTCATATCAACAATGATTAAATCGACTCAACAACATGGCAACCTCCTTTGCCTTGAGCTCACAGGCGCACTTTGAAGACCCGAAGCTCTATTTTCTTCATCCTTCGTCCCTTCGAAGTGCGAAAACACTCCCTCGTTGTCTCCCAAGGCGCATGGGCGCATAGGGAAGACTTGAAAGCATTTTATCCCATTCCTTTGATCCTTAAGGGTGCTACAGTGCGCCCTGCCTTATTTTTGCCTCTTTCTTAAGCACATTAGTGCAGCGCAAAGCCCCAAATTACCATGAAAGTCCCTTCATGCTTTGAGAGTGTACCCTTCATTCAGATTTATGTGGTCCAATGTTTGTTCCTTCTGCAAATAGAAATAAATATATTATGACATTTATTGATGACTACACCAGACTATGTTTGGTTTATTTATTGAAGAATAAATCTAATTTTTTTCAAACATTCAATAACTTTCATGCATGAATTGAAAATGACGCACAATCTCATATTGGCTCTATTCGCACTAATAATGGAAAAGAATACACTTCTACTGAATTTGAAAACTATCTTCACCAGCATCGGATCAAACATCAAACAATTGTGCCTAATAATCCCCAACAGAACGAAGTAGCTGGAAGAATGAACAGGACAATCTTAAATATGGTACGTTCCATGATGTTTTTCAAGAATGTAAAATTGATGTTTTGGGTTGATGTGGTTCTATGTTTTGTATATGTAAATAATAGATGTCCATCTAATGCTATTAGAAACAAGACTCCTTATGAAATGTGGTATGGCCACATTCCTTCGGTAACGAACCTTAGGGTCTTTGGTTCCACTAGTTATGCCTTGATACCTAAGGAACAAAGAAACAAACTTGGTGCAAGGAGTCATAAGTGTATCTTCTTGGGGTATTCAAATACCTCCAAAGCATACTGCCTCTATGATGAAGTTAATAAGAAATTTGTTGGATCTAGAGATGTAATATTTCTTGAATCTTCCATAGCTGACAATGTTGTTAAGTGGCAGCTTGATCGCTTGGATAGATCCGGACGTGAAAAATCGTTTCAAGAATTTGATAATCAGATTCCACATCTTGAAGGGGGTATTCCTATACTGGATCAATCTGTGGAATATTATTCTAAAGCACTCTCTCCCCCACATGAAGCTCCGGCCATTGATGATACTTTAAGTGATGTGATTGACAGAATTGGGAGACTAAATCTTGACTCAGCCCCAACTCCGTCAACTGAGCAGCCTAGGCCATCTCAAAAAGGTCCTCCAAAATGGTTGTCAAAGACAATTGAAATTGTTCATCCTGATGAGGTTGGAAAGACAGGAACAAGAAATTCAACTAGGCAAAATGGAGGTGATGTAGACGATTCTGTTTCACCTGTTGATATGTATGTTTCTTATGATTGTGAACTGAATTTGTCTACAAATTTTGAACCAACTTCCTTCAAAGAAGTCACTTATCATGATGAATGGAAATAAGCGATGCAAAAGAAGTATGATGCCTTTATAAAGAATGGCATTTGGAAGTTGGTTGATCCTCCATTGGGAACAAAACCAATTGGTTGCAAGTGGGTCTACAAGAACTAGTATAAAGTTGATGGCTCACTTGAAAAGCAAAAAGCCAAGCTTGTGGCAAAAGTTTTTCCCCGGAAGGAAGGGGTTGATTATAAGGATACTTTTTTCCCCACAACAAAATGGGCTACCATCTAGACACTCTTTGTCTTGGCAGCTCAGAATGGTTGGAAATTCCATCAAATGGATGTAAAATCTAAATTCTTGAATGGAGATCTGAAAGAGAATGTGTTTTTGTCCTAGCCAAAAGGATTTGGTGTGAAGGGCCAAGAACACAAGGTATGCAAGCTTGTGAAATCCTTGTATGGCCTCAAGTAAGCACTGCAATCCTAGTATGAAAAGTTAACTGGGCATCTTCTGAAACTCAACTTCAGACATTATGATCTTGATGATGCAAATTTGTTTGTCAAGAAAGTTAGAAAAACAGTTGTATATCTTATGGTGTATGTAGATGATCTTTTGATGACAGGGAACAATGAGTGCTACATTGCATCCATAAAGAAGGAACTGAGGAAAGGCTTTGAAATGATTGACGTGGGCTATGTTCATTACTACCTTAGTATTGAAGTAACTCAACATATGAAGTTTATATTCCTCTCTCAAAAGAAATACATTGGATATCTATTGAACAGGTTTGGCATGGCTAAGTGCAATTCTTTGACTACTCCAATGGAATAGAACTTGAAGGTCACATCCATTGAAAGAAAAGAATTTGAGGATGCAACAAAGTATAGACAGCTTGTAGGAAGCCTTAACTACCTGACTACAACCAATCCATACATTTCATTTGTTGTTAGAATCCTCTCCAGGTTTATAAAAAATCCTTCTGAGGGACATTGGCCCGCTGTAAAAAGATTTCTAAAGTACTTGAAGGGAACTCAAGACTTTGGACTCAAGTATACACAGGCGGGCGACTTCAACTTTATTGGATACTCTGATTCAAACTTCAATGGAGATAAAGAAACCAGGATATCTACTTCAGGTTATGCTTTGAGTATTGGATCAGGAGTTGTCTCTTGGAGGTCACACAAATAATCAATTCCCGTAGATTCCACAACATAGGCAGAATATGTGGTAGCAGCTGAAGAAACAAAGGAAATTGTGTGGCTCGGGAAAATTCTGGAAGATTTGCAGGTGAAACAAGTGCATTCAAATGCACTCATGATTGACAACACTTCTGCAATAAAGTTGGCCAAGAACCCAAAGTTCCATGAGCGAACGAAACACATCAATAGAAAATACCATCTGATTCGACACCATGTTGAGGCCAAGATAATCCATCTACGCCATTGTTCCACAAATGAGCAGATTGCAGACATCTTCACCAAAGCGCTTGGAAGAGAAAAGTTCGAAAGATTCATAATGATGCTTGGACTCACAAACATGCCTTCAAATTAAGGGGTGGGGGGGGGGGTGTTGACACCTAATCATTAGGATTGGGGGAATATATGTAAAATAGTGTAAATATAAAATAAGGAGAATAAGAATAAGAAGAAACATTGGGAGGTGAAGCCCAAGAGTCTCTCCCTCCATGTATATATCCATGAGCAATCTTAATGCGAAAACATAATTCGCATTATGGAGTTACCTCCTAGCCTAACAATAGTTTTTCATGCTCTATCATCCATGACGACTCTTTGAATTTAATTTACAAATATTGTTGCATATTTAGTTGTTTTAAGTTGATATTGCCGCTATAAGTGTGATTCCACAAACAAGTGTTCGTGCTACAAGTGTAAACACTATTGTCATCTATTAGAGACATGTTGTCATGTAGAGTAGCCTATAAATAACTTTTAGAAGCATTGATGAGCCAGTTAAAGTTGCAAAGTCCAATATTCGTGTATATATGGACACTCATTGTTATATTGACAAGACGATGGAGGTTACGTGGAGCAAGATCTACAACACATTTGTGCAGGAAACGTTTCTTGAAGAATTAGAAGATGTGCATGCATATACTAACATTAATAAGTCCAGGATACACATGATCACATGTAGATACCCAGTCATGCCATGTGTTGAAACTATTGAATGGATAACTACACATATGGATGACTATCACCTTGTGCTTTACAGTGAGAATGGTAGTCACCTCACGACCTATTATGGTGAGGACATGCAGACACTATAAGATGCTCAATCCCAATGAATATGAAAATGATGTCTTTTACACAAGATAGGCCAACCTCAACACGACTAATGTTATCAAGCAATGGTGTTAAGAACCTGTGAAGTCTCGCCATTGCCCATCAGCAATTTATCCGATGAATATTTTAAGAGATGTATATCAATATTTGATATTTATGTATTATCAAATGTTTGGGTGCAAGAACATTGAGATGTTCCGAGAGAATTGGATATATATATATATATATATATATATATATATATATATATATATATATATATATATGTGTGTGTGCTCAATTTGGTGGTTAACCATGGAAAATCCTTTAATTTGGCGAATATATTATGATATGAGTTGCAACGACATGTAGGGCAGGCTAAATAATCTTTTCAAGCAAATCAAGCTCCAGAATTTTACATGTATGCATATCTCCTGGATGGAATTTGTACACAATATGCATTCCCAAAACTATGTTGGAACTAGACTACTAAAGAGAAGTTTCAAGTTTATGTCTACTATAGGGTGTTATCAGAAGGAAGCTTCAGAGGCACATACAACATATTGGTTGAACATTTATTTCCAGTTGTCTTTCGCTTGATATTCGAGATCAATCTGCCATGCATGATAGATCAAGTGAAGAAGTCACTTCAAGATATTGTGGGTTGGTTTGTAATTCCTAATGGAACACACATCAGATGCTTCAGATGTCCAATAACCCCTCATCTTATGTCATAATATGTGACAAACAAGGTAGTCATGCAGGAGGTGGAAAATTAGCTAGATAAGGGATTGTTGGGAACCCTTCACAAGAGGAAGAAATCCCCTTGGACTTTATTTCCATTAAGGATCGAATTATATGAATAAAAGAGTGACAAGGCATTGGCAGCTGAAACTTAAGAGTTAGACCACCTACTCTTTGCTACCAAAGACTTCCATTCACATGATCCTTGGTGAATTGTCAGGAAGCATTGTGAAAGGATCAAACATAATGAAAGGTATTCATCAATACCTTGACCAAAAGATGAAAGGATAAAGAACTGGTACAATTCCATAATGAAGACACATCCAACCATGAACACCAGTTCACCTCACGACCCACTAGCTCAGAACTTGTAGGAGAGGGAACAGGAGGAGAAGAAAACAATGCCTAGAGTAAAGAAGTTAGCTCCCACAAAAAGGATCAGGTATTCATCGATTGAGAGCAACATGAAATGGAATGTTGATCCTTTAAACACAAGAGCTACACAAATACAGTTAGGGAGGAGAGAAGGGAAATAGGAAGAAGAAGAGGAGGAGAGCAGGAAGCAAGATGAGTTGTTTGAAAAACATCTAGTGGAAGAAGAAGAGAGAATATAGATAGAGGAAGAACAACAGAGGTAGTCTCAAGAAGAGGAAGCAGCATAGAGGCTGGAAGAGGAACAATTGACTCATGAACTAGAGGAGGAGATGTATGAGGAAGAAGACACCATCCAACCTATGGATGATGAGTTGAGTACTCCAAGTGAACAACCACTCACAAGAGGTCATCTTCCATTCAGAGAGATGGGGATTACACCACCACCTGCAGATAGAGTCATAGATGTTTGCATCATAAAATTTGATCAGCTCAAGAAGAGGATAGGCATAGGTACATTCCCAATGATCCTCAAAATCTAGTCTCAGTGGAAACGCAAAAGGTGGTCACCTCCAACACTAGAAGAAATCCAAGGGAAGTTATGGCGGCAAATGTTGCATTCGCTACAACAACACAAGGAAATTCAGAATACTTATTGAATGGAAATTCTAAGTTGAGAAGAGAATTAGCTATAGTGACGCAACATGTAGAATGCCTCTCAGTGGAGAACCAAAGCATATCATCACAAAACACCAATAATGCAAAATAGCAGTCAGCCATGCTTGAAGAGTTGGGAACAGTGGAGGATACCATGGCATGATTATACGATGAAATGATACTGATACAATAGGTCATGGCCCCTCTCATTGGCTTTCAAAAGAATGCACAAGAAGTGGTGAAACTCCTGAAGATAGAAAATAGAGCAATTGATCAGATGCAGGAGTGGGATGCCAAATATCCATATGCTCCACAACATTTGGAAAGGAAAGACAAAGTCTCCACTAAGATAGACAAAGTTCAGTTGAGACTCCACCTACCAAATTTATCTCACCTTGGAGCATAGTTGGTTAATATTATGGCTGCACACAACTGACTACCTAATGGGTTCGAGTCTCTAACACAGAAATAGAACATGCCCACCATTGGAACCCTTGAAACCATCAGAGGCATGGAGGTCATATTTCAGGAAATCAGGAATTACATTAAACAAATCAAACAAGCAATAGAACAGGAAGGCTTGGAGGTCACCAAGGACATTTTTCCGTAGTATGCCTTTGCACCAGTCAAAGCACACATTAAGCTTTCATGGTTGTGGAATAATATACAGTCAAGCTCCAAGAACATACTATCAAAGGCATTGTAGGTGAATATGTGCTACAAAGAGGACTTTCTAGACCAGATTGAATCCATCGCAAAGGAGTTCAGAGCATGGTGCACTTATATCACAAATGAAGTCCATGAGGAAGCACATGATCTATCCATTTGATGAGTTTTGCCTTTTAGTAGTTTTTTCTTATTTGGCCACCGTCTCATATGTAAATTGTTTTATGTAATAAAGTCCAGTGGGACATATGTGGGATATGAAAAGCCACAAATTATAATGTAATGAGTCATGATAAAATATTAACAATCATAGAAGTTAAATATTCATGAGGAAGCTCAAAATTCATTGTATTTGTTAGAAATAGCTCCTCATAACTCAAACAAAGGGATTTTTGGGACCAAACTCTTAGGAGTGATAGCCTTGCCTTCTCTTGTACTACATTGGAGATAGATTATTCTTTGGAGAAGCAAGTTGTGGCTTCTTCTTCTATTGTTGGATACAGTGTTTCATCCATGTAATAGTCTACTTGGGAGCTTATGCTTATAATCATAAGCTCAATGAGCCGACATTACTTCATACAAGATTATTCTGGTTATGTGTACAGTATATGTTACTTTATTTACATGCGAAGTTAATGAACTACTTCATTTATTGGTTATGGATGTTATTGAATGAATGTTGTTATGTTTTAATGATTTTTGTTTATTATGTGGACTAATCTGCAAATACTCAACAAGTCTTTCTGTTTACCCTACTTCCCCCTTTAGGATAGTACTATTACTTGTCTAATTTGTGGCTCATTTATCTCTCCAATCGCGTAAGTATTCCTAGTATACCCTACATTAGATATCTCACAAAGATCACGCTCCTGCTAACCCAAAGAGGTGTTGTGTTCTCTTATCTCTGATTGTGACCAAGGCATATCCTAGAAAACCATTCAATGGTGGTCAAGTTGTATGACCAGATGGAATTCCTACATCAAATGGTGTGAGGTCTAATTGGGACTTCACATTGGGGAGACGCCCTTACAATGTTGGCGGAATCCAGCACCGTCAACAACTTCCTTTTTAATTTTTCCCTTGATTGGTTTTTTTTTCTATTTAAATGGAAATGAAATTACATACAAAAAATACTTGTAACACTTGAAAAAAAAGTCACAAGATTTATTTCCTTAGTACACAATCCACATTTATATCTCTTACACATTGATAGTCATTGATTGTTCTTTTGTCATGCAATAATATTAAGGTTTTACTTAATTTATTATATAAAAAATATAACTATCCAAGTGACAAATAATTCAATGTCTTAACACTTGTGCTTGATAACCCTGAGATTATTGAGAGATTATAATCAACATGACAAGATGAAGTTGATTGTGAATAAAATTTGGAAGCTCACATGATTCGCTTCTTTTAAAGATTATGGAGTAAATGTTTAGTCATGAAAAATTTGTGCATTTAGTTAAATTATAGCTCCAATCGCATTTAAACATATTGTCTATAAACAGTAATATCATATCGAAATAAGGGGAGATATATAGTAACAAGTCCTTACTTCCTTTTTATTTTAATTCTTATGGTGGATATTAATCATGTCAATACAATATTGAGCTAGGGATTACTTCTTCTTTTAACAAGCAATGGATATGATGTGACTTGTGGTATCAATATTTTGTCACTTCATTAATCTACCTCACTCAACATTAGGTGGCATTATCGAAAACATAAGAAGAACTCTATTTTTAGGCCACATATTGCAATTACAAGTTTTTAGAATCTACCAAGTATTAATACAATTACAGTCCTTAAATTGAGGACATGAAAGAGCATCAAAATGTAAATTATATGAAATCTAAATAATTAAATTTGAGCTTTTATTTATACAAGAAAATATGACTCTAGCAGTGTTGACGGTGCTGGACCTGCCAACATTCAGGGGATCACCCTGGTATGAAGTCCCAACTAGACCTCACACTGTTTGGTGTGGGAGTCCCATTCGGTATGATGGCCCAGTTTCCATTGTCTTAAGGGTATGCCTCAACTCTTTCTTGTCAGCACAGGAGAGTGGTTCGTTTTGTCTTCGAGAAGTGAGGTTCACATGCCTGGTGAGTGTAAGTGTACTTTTGTCAATGTTTCCTGCACTGTGAGAGGAAGAAGGTGAAGGTGAGTTCCAGGTTGGAGGGATCAGTCCCAACTCGGCTAGAAACACACAACACAAAAGGACATACACAACTTTCGGCAGAGCAGTCCACTCGGATGTGGAAGTCACAACATACAAGGTAAGATACCACGTACAACACTCATGGAACAGTCCGAACGAGTGCAATGGTTGTTACAGCAAGGTTCAGGTGAAAGATTTGTCTGATGTCTGGCAGAGCAGTCGACACGGACGGGACAACATTAACAACATATACAACACATTTCCATTAATAGATTATGCATTATAACAAATGAAACAGTTCAGAAGTAGAACACAAGTTAAAGCAACATGCATTACAAGTTTTAAATATCAACCTTATAACATATACCATACATGTGTGAAAACGTGTTAGCCTGTTAACAGGCTTCTGAATTAAGTGAAAGTTCCAAGACACATCGTTACACCATACATCACTAACCTCGTCAGCGAAGCGTCGGAGCCACTACTTACTCCTCAAAGAAAAGATTACAGACTCTCTTGTCTATGTGTGAGGCACTGAGGTGAAAAGTCCTTTACATGTATAAACGAGGGGGTGTTTATAGCCAAGGGTGAAATTGACCCTTGTGGTTGTTCGACTACCCTCATGACCGTTTGACTTCCATGACTCTTCGACTTACATGACTTTTTTTTCAACAAGTGGGTCTCTTGGACTTCCACGTTACATCACATTGATTGACAACAAGCCCATAGTGAGGATGTGGGCGACATGACTCATGATGTGACTCGACATGACTTGACATGACAATGCTGGTACATCAGTGCTGCTGCTGGAGTGCATGTCAAGCTATATTGTTGTTGGGTGATGGATGTCTTCAGGGTGTATCATAGCTTCACATCCGCATGGCGAAGTGCGCGGAGTCTTCGATGGTCCTTGGTTCGCTTGATGCAGCTTTAGCATGTTGTTCCTTGCTTTCATGTTGGAATGCTTGACAGGCTCACTTGTTCGCGAAGGTGCTTGTTTGCCATGTCCACTTCGCACGATTCGTTCATTCTTTCATCGGTGAACCCGTCATTCTGCATATGCTCTCTTCGTTCATCCCATTCGTCGTCTTTCCATGTTCGTTGGAGTACCTGTACCTGTAGTGACCCATCACAATATGACATCAAATCCAAAACCTCCTAGTCTACCATGACACATGATCATTCGGGTGTAGGTGACAGGAGAGGCAGAAAGGCTATGATGCGGGATGATGGCTCTGGGCAACTGCTGATGAAAACTACGCAAGAGTCACTGAGAGATGGAGACAGGCAATCTGAGTCGATAGTGACTGTCTGCAAGGTCTGGCTTGGTTGGGAGGCAAAATTGCACAAATTTTGGGAGGAACAGTCTAGGATGCTAGAAGGCAAGGCAGGAATGCTCTGTGCATTTTTCAGAACAAATGGGAAGCGGGGTTGGATAGCTAAATTTGTCCAATTTTCCAGAGGAATAGGCCGGGTTGCATGAAGGGTCATCAAGCAGGGATTGCACAGTTTTTTTGGGGAACTACCTGGGAGACTGGCAGCCAAAACTACGCAATTCCCAGAGGGAACTACTAATTGGTTGCTGGGGTCACCGACAGCCAAAACTATGCAATTCCAATAGGGAACTTCCAGTTGGCTACTAGGGTCACTGGCAACAAAAACTGTGCTATTCTGAGAGGGAACTGGCAGTTGGCTGCTCAATCACTGGCAACAGAAACTGCACAATTCCTGGAGGGAACTGACAATCCACTGCTAGGAGATGTTGGCTAGGAAAACTGCATTGAGGCTAGGAGGTCGGCCTGCTAATCATCTTTGCACAATTTCTGAGCTAAGTTGACTGATGGGCAGTGGAAGGCCTGCTCATGAGAACTGCGCAATTTCTAAGATGAACAGTCAGTCGACTGTCGGGGTGACTGACTGGGAAAATTGCACAATTTTCTAAGGGAGTCAAGGACGGGAACTTGGTGTCTGTTTGGCCTGTCTACGCAATTTCCTCAGTCATTTGAGCAAGTGAGGTCAGTGGCCTCTACGCAATTTTTGAGGGGAGTCAGTCCCGGGGGGACTGTCGAATCCGACTGTCCAGGTGGCCAGCATGAGAGTTGATTGAATTGCTTGCAGGCAGTGCAGCTTGAAAAGACTAACTTGGTGCTTCTGCGCTATTCTAGTTGACAGTCGATCGAGTCAATGGCAAGGTGATGGTCTAGCTGTAAGAGGGGATTCTGGTCATCAAAACTTTTAGAAAAAATGGCTAAGTGCATGGACAATCGAAGGATGCATAGGTGATCATATGAACACACACTCGCATGACTTGACGACGAAACGACCAAACCATCCAAACACGCATGTTCAACAAGACTGACCGACGGCATGTGACAAGCACGACACTCATGATTGATGATTCATTGATCGAGACGACACTTGCGTGACAATGAATGTGGCTCCGTGTGTGAGTGTGATAAATGCTTTCATAGCGAACACAACAAGCACAAACGAAGCAAAGACTTTGAGCATAACTAGAACATGGTCACAAGCATGACATAGACATCAGCATGCAGAGACTTGAATGCAATGAACAAGCAAGGCAGATGTAAAGACTCACACGAGCTCACGGAGTGAACACGAGTGTGTGTAGTCATCAAGTGAAACTCTTCAAGGGATGCTTCAAAATTGTTACAGGCCAAAATTTTGGAGGGTGGTTGTAGCCGCTACAACACATGGTGACACACTGTTAGAACTCCAGCTTCTCTATTTCAGTTCATTGCTAGCACAGGGCCTTGGTCTTTCAGGGAGTATTGAATAGCTGTGCGGGTTACTTCAGTTTCCCCACTTACCCCATGGACATACATGGTTCACCTTTTTCAAATCAGTCAAACACAATCAAAAGTTCAGCTTAGAGTTTTCATCTCTGGTGTTGCTCCACTGCCAGCAGGCCTGGACAGTACCTCGGTAGAGTCACGCAGGAACACACACATTGCTCCACTACCAGTGAGCCTGGTCAGTACCCCGGTGGAGTTGCATGCTTCACCTCTCTGCACAGGAAGCCTTTCTCTTCTTTCACCTTTGTATTTTTCAAGAGGACTGTGCATAGGCACTTATTTATTTTTGGGGTGGAAGAGGGATCCCAACTTATTAAGAGTAGAAGAGGTTGTTCCTTCAGAGAAGCATGTAAGACCTCTAACATAGGTTTTCTCATTTAGATTTTCCCCTTCTCCATTTCTACTAGTTGGATGAGCTTGAACACACAGAGCAGAAGGCTGAGTATAGGCATGGGGCTTCCCAATGTGGACACAGGTTCATGGTTGGACCAAGACTTCATCCACCAAAGGTTACAACCAAGCAAAGAGAAGGCAGACACAACACTGGCCAAGCGCTGCAGTGTCACAAGTTTCTTTCAATTTCAGCCACATACTCTATTCAAAAGCTGGAATGTAGTAGTCGACATCACTTATTTCATAAACAAAAGTAGTAATATATCAAACAAACAAAATGGACGTGAACAAAAATAGTAAGCAGAATCAAACAAAGAAAAAACAAAGATAATAAGCAAAGCAAACATGATAAAAACAACAAACAACAAGCAAACTATGCACAAGGCACGGGCATGGCCCGACCTATTGAAAATAATGTATGAGATCTTGGCCGTTGGCAGGAAGGTTTTCAATCCTCCTGCCGAGTGATTGCAAATGATACGTGTGTGGGCTGAGCTTCTTGTAGACTAGTGCAAGTCTACCAGGCTCCGCTACCAGAACCCAGAGGCATTCCAGAAGGCCTTCAAGTGAAGGCAACACCATTGTTTCAAGTATCACATGCAGCATGGGCTCGGATGATGGCATGAGGTAGTTGTTTTTATTCCCGGAAGGGTTCAAGTTTCTGAAGTCAATGTGTAAGTGGATTTTCCCAGATTTCTTACGTGCAGGATTCAAATTAGAAAACCAAGTATGATGACAAACTTTGCAAGTATTCCAATCATCCAAAATGTTAGTCGATTTTTTCTGTATAAGGAGTGCAAACAACACGTATGTGTTACTTGGTCTTTGTTGCAATGGCTTGTCTCCTCCTTTACCTGGAATCTCATGTTGGATTGCTCTCATGTAGTGTGTACTCAGGTCATCATTTACTTGTGTAGACCCATCCCGGTACTATTTGGTTAAGTGATCAAATTTTTGTTGCTGTTGTGGTGTATAGCTTATACCAAGACTGGTTATCTTTGGATCATGATAGGTTTCTAGGTTGCTCCATTCGTTCATAGTGTGGGTCCTTTGTGTGTTAAACATGAGTGCTTCATACTCAACATCTTTGTTTGTGCCTTCGAACTTCACACATCTTGAAATCATGCATTGTTTGTTGTTTTGGATGACTGAGGTACACTCGGTCCTTGAGCCATCATGTGTTTCTGATTTGTCAGGACTCGTGGCCCACATCTTATCTACACACAGACCGTTTGGCGTGCTAGTACTATTGCTGCTACTATTTCTGCTACCACTGCTACTATTGGAAAAATAAACTGTGCAAGTTTCATTACCATCAATTGGGCAAGGAAGGAGTCCCAACTGCATGTCTGATGAGGTTGGAGCTGGTCGTGCAAGATAACACTCCAATGTCTTTTCCAGGAGGCAGTTGCCAAACATGAGTTCTGCAAAGGCCAATGGTTCGTTCTCACCATTAAGTGGAGTGACATTTTGTTTCATATACCTCTCAGATAACACCCGGATTTGGTTGCATCTGCCCTTGTATGGAAGCCACATGTGAGACCAATCTGTAGCAAAATATCCATCTAGTTTGTTGGACCAGTCTCTGCTAAGTAGCAGGCCATATGCTTCCAGTATGTCTATAACAACTATGTTGATGCAATGGTGGACTCGACTGTCATGAGATAGTCGGATGATCATGTCTCGCAGTTCACCAATGGTTGGTACTAATGTTCTATCAAGTTGGATGATTCTCACATATGTTTCGCTCCATCGTGCATTGACCTTCTTGGCAATGGAGAGTGGCATGACGTTGGCTGTCGCACTGAAATCAACCAGATGGTTGTGAACATTGCAGTTGAAAATTTCAAAAGATAGCTGGAATGGGGGGAAACTTGAGTGTGCTTCTTCCATCTGGAGTGTATTGAGCACAGTGGGAGTGATCTGGGAGGTGTGTTTTCTCCCTTGCTGGTAGAGGTTGCGTTGTCTATTGTTGTCTATCCCAGTGCACGCATCAGGATATTTCGATGACTCTGGATCTTAGCCAACTCGAACAAACTAATGTTTTCTTGAGTTTTCTTCATGTCATCAACAATGTTGTATTCCAGAGGTGGTAGACTTACGGAGGTGTCCGGGTAGAATAGATGTTCGTGTTGTCTGGCAAAGTGTTTTGCCGTTTGCTACTCATGGAAGTACTCTTGCCCGCCATTGTCTTCTTGGACTTGTCTTGTGTTTTCTGCTTTGGGGCAGCCGGTGGATCAGCCTTCCTTATCAGTAGTCTGATATTCTCTTGCATTTCCCCAAGTGTAGGGGGAGCCCCTTTACTCCTAATATTGTAACGGTCATTTTGTCTTGGGGGATGCTTCTCGGTGTTTGTCTTCGACATTGCTTGTGAGCATTGATATGCGTTCACCACATGCCCAGAACTTGATACTTCAATAAGTCCAATACCTTCATCATAATCTCTATCATCCAGCTGCTTTTGCATACCGCTCTCTGCATCGAGTGTATGACTGTATACCGAGTTTGTGACTCGCTTCCAGTCTGAACAAAAGTTCTCAGGGTGATGCTCTTCGTGGAAAGAACAAAACTTGGGATCTTGGGATCTGCGCACTGATCGACATTGAACATAGAGCTCTGCGCATTTTCTTGAGCGGACCAGTCGCTGCCTCATGAGTTACTTCCCTATCTCTTCTAAGCAGATAGCTCCTTCCAAATGTGTTCGCTTTCCATTGTTTAAGCTTGGACACTTCAGTTTTTAAGTACTTGATGAGGCGAGTGAGGGTTTCAATATCATTTGCTTCCTTGTCTCTATCCTTGCTTGCCATCGCTTGGGATTTCCTACTCACGTCTTTGGAGTCCTTTGCTGGTTCATTATCCTTGATGAGTCTAATCGTGCAGGTCCTTTTCGACAACAATAGCCTTTGCGCAGTTTTCCAAGAGTGTTGGTTTCGCAGCTCACTTGACGAACTGTGCAATGCTGGTCGGCAGTGCGGACGTGTAGTAATCAACAGTGATGGAGTCATGAGGTTTGGTGTCCGCTGCAAATTTTTTCAATATGCATGTAAACCTCTGGTTGAAATATTTTACCTTTTCTTTCCCCTCCATCTTCAAGCTACCCAATTCTTTCAGTAACATAGCTGGGGTCTTGTCATCAGCAAAATTTTCAAGGAACATGCATTTGAATGCACCCCAATTTTGTATGGAGTTTGGTGGAAGGCTATGATACCCCGCAGCTATGTGACCGTCCAAGGTACATGGGAACAATCTACAAGCTACGTTTTCATTATGTACCTCAAGGGTCTGCAATTGCAGGTAGAAGTTGTCTAGATGATCTTCTACATTCACCGTGCAATCACAGTTGAACTTGATGTTCATTCTCTCTGTTCGCTTCGGCATCTTCTGCAGGAAAACCGGGAGAGCCAATGGTCCTTGAGTCATCCATTCAAGATTTGGGTCAGCCATCTCTTCTTCTTCTTCATCCTCTTCCTCTCTTTCGGTGTTTGATGGTTCCGGCTCCGAGTCTATTGGTTTGTCTTTGCCTCCACCTCCTCTGCTGCCTTCCCCTCCACCTTCTATACCGAAGTTTGATCCAAAGATCACAAGAGTGCCTTGTTCGTCTTCAAGGAAGATTGGAGGTTCCTCTCCATCTTCAATAACTTCTTCTAGACCTTTAGGCGTGGCAAGGACTGCTTCTTCCACCAATGATACAACAACTCCTATGGGAGTGGCTTTGGGCTTCCTAGATGTGTGTGGAAGATGTTGTACGCCTGGGATCAGTCCAACTACTTTCGCAAACTAGAGAGTGACGGGATGGACAGAGCGAAGGTGTTGATATGAAATATCGTGTTCAATTCTGGGAGGTGAGGAGTAACCAACTACAGAGTCGTGTGAGAGGGAGTGCGAGTTACTACCTTGACCAGATGATTGATGAGTGAGTGTGAGGGGAATTTCAGTCACGTACAACTGGCTGCCCTCCTTCTAGCGCCAAAAATGTTAATGGTTTTAGACCCGCCAACATTCAGGGGATCACCTCGGTATGAAGTCCCAACTAGACCTCACACCATTTGGTGTGGGAGTCCCATCCGGTATGATGGCCTGGTTGCCATTGTCTTAAGGATTTGCCTCAATTATTACTTGTCAGCAAAGGAGAGTGGTTCGTTTTGTCTTCAAGAAGTGAAGTTTGCATGCCTGGTGAGTGTAAGTGTACTTGTGTCAATGCTTCCTTCACTGTGAGGGGAATAAGGTGAAGGTGAGTTCCAGGTTGAAAGGGATCAGTCCCAACTTGGCTAAGAACACACAACACAAAAAGGACATACACAGCTTCCGGTGGAGCAGTCCACTCGGATGCAGGAGTCACAACATACAAGGTAAGATACCACATACAACACTCACGGAACAATCCAAACGAGTGCAACGGTTGTTATAGCAAGGTTTAGGTGAAAGATCTGTCTAATGTCCGAAAGAGCAGTCAACACGGACGGGACATCATTGACAACATATACAACACATTTCAATTAATAGATTATGCATTACAACAAATGAAATAGTTCACATGTAGAACATAGGTTAAAGCAACATGCATTACAAGTGTTAAAGATCAGTCTTACAACAGATACAATACATGTGTGAAAATGTGTTGGCCTGTTAACAGGGTTCTAAATTAAGCGAAAGTTCCAAGACACATCGTTACACCATACATCACTAACTCCGTCAGCGGGGTGTTGGAACCACTTACTCCTCAAAGAAAAGGTTACAAACTCTCTTGTCTATGTGGGAGGAGCTGAGGTGAAAATTCCTTTACATGTACAAATGAGGGGGTATTTATAGCCAAGGGTGAAACTGATCCTTATGGTTGTTCGACTACCCTCATGACTGTTTGACTTCCATGACTCTTTGACTTACATGGATCTTTGTTTAACAACTGGGTCTCTTGGACTTCCACATTACATCACATTGATTAATAACAAGCCCAAAGTGAGGATGTGAGTGACATGACTCATGACGTGACTCAACATGACTTGACATGACAAAGCTGGTACATTCGTGTTGCTGCTAGAGTGCATGTCGAGCTATAGTGTTGTTAGGTGATGGATGTCTTCAGGGTGTATCATAGCTTCACCTCTGCATGGCGAAGTGCACGGAGTCTTTGATGGTCCTTGGTTTGCTTGATGAAGCTTTAGCATGTTTTTCCTTGCTTGCATGTTGGAAGGCTTGATAGGCTCATCTGTTCGCGAAGGTGCTTATTCGTCGCATTCATCCACTTTGCATGCTTCATTCGTTCATCCATTGGTGAACCCGTCATTCTGCATGTGCTCTCTTCCTTCATCCCATTCATCATCTTTCCATGTTCGTGGTGCACATGTACCTACAGTCGTGACGAGACAACATCAAATCCAAAACCTCCTATTCTACCATGACACATGATCATTCGGGTGCAGGTGACCGGGAGTGGCAGCAAGGCTATGATGCGGGATGATGGCTCTAGGTAACTGCTGATGAAAACTGTGCAAGAATCACTGAGAGATGGAGACAGGCAATTTGGGTTGATAGTGGCCGTCTACAAGGTCTGGCTCAGCTGGGAGGAAAAATTGCACAAATTTTGGGAGGAACAGACCGGGCTGCTGGAAGGCAAGGCAGGCATGCTCTATGCATTTTTCAAAATGAACGGACAGCAGGGCTGGACAACTAGATTTGTGTAATTTTCTAGAGGAACCGGTCGGGCTGCATGAAGGTTCAGCAAACAAGGATTGCGCAGTTTTTTTGGGGAACTGCCCGGGAGACTGGCAGCCAAAACTACACTATTCCGAGAGGGAACTTCCAGTTGGTTATTGGGGTCACTGGCAGCCAAAACTATGCAATTCCCAGAGGTAACTGCCAGTTGGATACTAGGGTCACTAGCAGCTAAAATTGCGTAATTCCCAGAGGGAACTAGCAGTTGGCTGCCCAGTCACTCGCAGGAGAAACTGCCCAATTCCTAGAGAGAACTGGCAGTCCACTACTAGGAGTTGTTGGCTAGGAAAATTGCACTGAGGCCGGGAGGCTGGCCTGTTGATCATCTTTGTGCAATTTTTGAGCTGAGCTAACTGATGGGAAGCGGAAGGCCTCCTCATGAGCACTACGCAATTTCTGAGATGAACAGTCAGTTGACTGTCAGGGTGACTGACTGGGAAAATTACACAATTTTCTGAGGGAGATACCGATGGGCACTTGGTGTATGTCTGGCCTATCTGCGCAATTTCCTCAGTCAGTTGAGTAGGTGAGGTCAGTGGCTTCTATGCAATTTTTTAGGGGAGTCAGTCCCAGGGTGACTGTCGAGTTTGACTGTGTAGGTGGCCAGCATGAGAGTTGATTGAATTGCTTGCGGGAAGCGCAACTTGAAAAGACTAACTTGGTGCTTCTACACCATTCTAGTTGACAGTCGATCGAGTCAATGACAAGGTGATGGTTTGGCTATCATAAGGGATTCTGGTCGTCATAACTTTCATCAAAATTGGCTAAGTATGTAGACAATCGAAGGATGCATAGGTGATCATACGAACACACACTCGCATGACTTGACGACGAAATGACCAAACCATCTAGACACACATTGTAGTGGCCAATCTAGGGTGCTAGATTAGACTAGATTTAATATCAACCAAGGTAGGTAAACTTAGAGGCACGTGTCTAAAGTATATAGACCTAAAAGGATCTCATCTACCTAACTAAGTGTTTATTGTGATAGGCTACAGCACTCCTTTATAGGAGATTAAAATATGTTTCCTCTCACACTTTAGCACTCAGATCATCTAATTTAATTAATTGTTCTAAAGAAACAACGTGTTACTAGTCTGAGTTTTCAACCCTCTTACAAGGATATCATTCACAAAAGCTCTTTCCAGCTAACACACTAAGCATTCATGAAAACCAAAAACTCTTTTAAGCACATTAAAACTCAGATACATGAAAACAGAGTCCATAGAGATACTTTGAAATTCAATGGTCGATCAAATCTTTTACAAGATATTGTTCAATAATCTAGCAATCGAATTCTCAAACTGTCACCATGAATAATACTTGCAAGAACTTCTAATCGAATCAATAAACCCACAGGCAAGAAAATAACATTAAATGCTATTCAACACTATTCAGATTCGAAAACGCTATGGAAATGAAAATAAAAGTATACCAATCTCCACATAGGGCCCGTCCACGCTTCAATGGCACACTTAGGAAACTTCAAGTGATGAAAACGTTAACGCATAAGCACTGTAATGGTAAAAGGATGCCTGTAATTAAGTTTTGGAAATCAAATCACATGCAAGAGCAATGTTCTGGAAACAATACACAAGAACAACAACGTTCTGGACAATACAATACGCAGTCCTTTTATCTGCTTGTCTCTTATCCTCGTTCACTAACTTCTTCCTTCTAGTCTATAATCGGATGTACATACATTATCATGCAGATGTTTCTGCTTTTACAAGAAAGGTGATTTTTGTATTTTCTAATCTTAACTGATTTCCAAAGCAAAACGAAATCAGTTTAGGCAACTTTGGCTTTTTGCTGCTTTTGTGACCAAAAAGGCTGGGTTTGACCAGCATTGACCATGTATCCAAGAGCTTTAAATTCGCTGTTGAATAGATCTTTCACCATGTATGTACATTCGAGATCATGTTCCTATCCTTTGTTTTGGTTTTCCTGCCATGCCACGTGTCACATCATAAACCATTTACAGGAAGTCATGACATCCTGTAGTTTTGTTGAAACTTTCTAATTTTTAACATAAAAATTCACAAATTAAATTTAATGTAAAATAACAACTATAATGCTTTGATTAATCAATTTCAATGGACTATGAGGGGTTTATGGGAGAAAAAGATAGACAAATGATAGATTTCTAGAAGAAAAGGATGGCAATGAAATGGTACCAACATCTCCCCCAAGCTTAATGATTTAGCATGTCCTCATGCTAATCCTGATGTGCTCCCTTTATACTCTGTTCCTGCTTGTGCCTCTGCCGCTTGTAGCAATGCATCTATATTCTTCTAAGCTTGTGCATTCTTCTGGACGTGGAGCTCATGTTTCATATTCTTGTATTTTTCTTTGAGAGCTTTCTTTTGAGTATACCATTTGGTTGCCCATTTGCATGTTTCAGTTTGATCAACCTTAAGTTCTTTGATTTGCTTCTTCAGTTTCTCATTTTTCTGCTGAATCTTCTTGCTCTAAGCTCTCAACATTTCATTCTCCTTCTTGATGACCTTCTCTAGCATGTTTGCCTCCATCAATTCCTATTTTAGCTTTTCAATTTGTTTTTATAACCTCCTTTGTTTCTTGTTTGTAGGCGCTGGCTCTTTCCCTTGTCCATTGTTACTCTCGACTTCCATTTCTGCTTCCGGTCCTGGCTGTGAATGAGCACCGCTCTCAATGTCCATTGGTGCATCTGCGTTTGACTCTGGTTGATCATCTTGTGTTTGGGTCTTTTGTATTCTCCTTGATCTTCTCGTATATGTAGTGAAGATTTTGTCTTGCTCAATTTTCTGGGCAGCTTCTTGCCTCATCCTTCTTGTCCTTACACTACTGCTGTGTGGAGGAACATTCCTTGACTTGCGCTCAGGAATTTCCTCATCAATATCAAGCATAAACTCAATGCGTTCTTGCTGCTGTTCCTGTTCATCTTCTTTAATTTGGTTGGCAATTAAGAATTCCTTCCATGTTTTTCCTCTCCTCTGCAACTCAAATTCAATTAGAATTTTGATCAACCCAAAATGACATAAACTCTTATCTTCATTACCCTTTCGTTTCTGAATGGTCTTTGCCATTTTAGTCAAACTCTGTAAGAGGAAGTAAGGTAAACTGATGGTGCATTGCCCTTTTAAGTGCAACAGGAGTTTGATGTGATATAGATATACTATGCTGTAACGACCTTCACACGTAACAAATTTCTGAATAATGTACACCATTTCATCCCATGGGTGCATCAGCCAGCTTTTAGGGACACCCTTTTTCCAGTTGACAGAGGAAACCCTCGACCTAGACATAAACTGAGTCCATGATTTTTCCTTAAATTGTTTTGTTTTGAAATATTTTTCCCCTTCTTGACTGATTCCCAGGGTTTGTGCTATGGTATCCTCTGAAATCCTAAAAGAGAAGTTGCCTATCAATGCTTTCTCTTCATTAAATGTGAATGCAAACTGCTTAGTCACTTCTTCATTGTTCCCATTATATTTCTCTAGGAAGGATAACCATTGCTTTTCCCTTAAAATTGTAATACAGTCATCATGATATTGGGAACTATCAAACGTCTCAGGCTCTGCTCTATTGGTCATTTTGAAAAAGAAACTCCTGTTCTAACTCTTTTTGTTTATGCTCAACAATTCAACAAGGGTCTCTCGATTTTTTACCTATGTTCTACGCTCCACTTAACCGACCTGGTAGCGCCCTTGGTTCTCGGGGTCTCCTTCTTCAATTTCTTGGGCAGCGACCGGATTCACGTCCTCAGATTATGGGCGGAGGTAGAAACTCGTGGTGAGCCTATTTACTATGCTCTTCCTTTGTAGCGCCTGCTGTCTCGGCCTTATTTGAAATCACAGAGTTTGAATCACTAATATGGTAACACCCTTTACGAACTAACAGTTTTATGAAATGAAACTTAACAACCGACCTTACCCGAATTACTATAATGATAATGCAGAGCGCATTCACATCATAAAGACAGAGGAGTTGTACTGGTTTGCACAGGTACAATCATGAGAACGCCATATACCTGTAAGGAGTGCTGGAGTGATGATAACGGATAGATGTTGCATGAGTCGACTTGGGTCAAACAATCGTTTTATAACTTGGCCGATTCAAAAATGAATGAAATCATTGAACACTTGTCTTTCCAATGATTCACCACTTGTCCATTACTTGTTGGTGCTTGGCCGATTGGAAAGATGATGGATCGATGACAAGGTTTGAAGGGTGGTATAGGAAAATGATTTAAAAATCGTAGGAGGAATATGGTAATAGGCTAAAGTGTGTTGGGAAATGATAGCAGAGTTGAGTAGTTAGGAATGTTACAAGGGTGATGGGTATAGGGGTGTGTGAAATTGATAACAAGCAATCATAATCATCATATTTAACACTAAAATAATTCAAGAATTTTAATTGTTAAAAATAAAAATTACAACAATACATTACACTTGTTGGTTGACCAAAGTTGGCATGCACAGGTAGGACTGATCTTCACTGTTCATAACAGGTCCCTTTTGAGATGAAATTGGATATAACAGGTCCCTCTAAAATCTGAAGAATGTTTGTGCAGCTTCCTTGATCCTTGGTGTTGATGTAGCCTTGATGATGAGCAACCTTTGAAACTCTGTTGAAACTTTGTTGAAGTAGCCTGATGTATCTTGAATGCAGTCTTTAACAGGTCCCTTTGGTGTTTGTTGAACAGGTCCCTCTAATATTGGTACTGGTAACATAGTCTTATGAACAGGTCCCACTGCATATTGCTTGAACAGGTCCCTCTGATGAGAACAAAAACAAAAACAACTCCTTTATTGAAATATTGAAGTGTTGAAACAAATTCTTTGAAGATTTACAAATGAGGAGATGAGATAAGGAAAACAAAATGTTGATGCTTCTCCCCCACTAAAGCTGTGACTTGTCCTCAAGTCATTATTGAAGCGATGAACCAAACAGTAAACAAACAGAACAAGGAATTCTTACCAGCCAAAGGATTGGTTTTCAAGTAAGAATTATGGGTTAGAGTGTGCCAGAGTCTGGTTTTCACATCTAAACCATTATTGTATTTATTTTTTTTAATTTTTTTTTATTATTTTTTTATATTTACATTTTATTATTATTATTATTACTATTATTATTATATTATTTTTTTTAAATGAAGTTGAATGAACTAAGGTAGAGACATCACAGCTGAAGGCTGCAATATCTCAACCTCCCTTTGTTGAGATACAGTGTGAATAAAATCCTCCTTGCTGATGGGCTTATGATAGAGTTTCAACCAGTGGCCATTGACACGAAAGGTGTTGCCTTCTCCATCAATGGTAGTAAGCTTGACTGATCCATTTTCATAAACTTGAACTATTTCATATGGGCCCATCCAATGTCTGGTAAATTTGGCTTTATGATCTTTGAATTTAGAGTCAAAGAGTAAAGCCCAGTCTCCTTCTTTGAACTGTTTCTTTTTTATGTGTGCATCATGCCACTGCTTCTTTTGTTTCTGCATTAGGAGTGTTGTCTCCTTTGCTTGCTGCCTCATTTCATCTAGCTGGTTCAATTGCTGAATCCTCTCTTGTTGGGCATCATTGAGATCAATTCCTAAATATGCAGCCATCTTATAAGTGTGTATTTGAAATTCAATAGGAAGCATTACCTCTTTTCCATACACCAACTGATATGGTGTAAATCCTGTAGTGTTCTTCCACGTGATTCCGTAAGCCCAGAGTGCATCTTTGAGCTTCTCTTCCCAATTCTTTCTGTTCATTGCTACTGTCTTAGTGATAACTCCTTCCAATGTTTTATTGGTAGATTCCACCTGGCCATTGGCCTGTGGATGGTAAGGTGTGCTTTTCCTGCGCTTGATTTTATATTTTTCTGTGATGTCTTTGACCAGCTTTGAGGTAAAATGAGTACCTTGATCGGTCACTATCTCCCTTGGTACTCCATACCTTACAAAAATTTCTTCAAAAAGGAAGTTTACCACTGTCTGTTCAGTTGCCCGGACTAGAGCCTTGGCTTCAGCCCATTTTGTCACGTAATCAGTGCATACTAAGATGTACTTTTTACCTTTAGAAGTTGGATTGATGGGTCCTATGAAGTCTAGAGCCCATTTTTCAAATGGCTCTAAGTGTACTTGAGGCTGAAGTGGCATTTCATCTGTAGTTGTTGGCCTGCCCATTCTTTGACAGCTATCACAACTCTTCACATACTTCTTGGAATCCTTAAAAATAGATGGCCAGTAGTATCCAAGACTAAGAATCTCGAATGTTGTTCTTTTAGCTGCAAAATGCCCACCACACGGTTCATCATGGCAAGATTTTAAATATCAATTATTTCATCATTTCTTACACATCGTCTAATAAGCATATCATAACTAGTGTAAAATAAATCTCCATTAACCCATGAGTATCTAGCACTTTGTTTGATCAGCCTCTTCTTTTCCTTTGGAGTAAAATATGGAGGTGTTCTTCCTGTGGACAAATAGTTGGCCAAGTCAGCATACCAAGGATTCACGATTGAAATTGCAAATAAATTTTCATCTGGAAAAGAATCTTCAACCAGAACAACCTCACCTGGATTTTGTAGTCTAGAAAGAAAATCTGCCACCTGATTCTCCTTACCTGGTCTATCTAACACTGTGATATTAAATTCCTGTAATAATAACAACCATCTGGTAATTCTTCCATTAGTTACTGGTTTATTCATTAAATACTTAATGGCAGAATGGTCAGTATGTACAAAAACCTCATAACCAGTTATATAGTGTCGGAATTTATTCACAGCATGTAAGATTGCAAGCATTTCTTTTTCAGTGACTGTGTAGTTTAATTTTTCAGGTGTTAGATTTTTACTAATGAAATAGATGGCATAATGGAAAGACTCTTCTTTTTTGCCTAATGAGGCACCTACTGCAGTATCAGATGCATCTGTAAAGATGTGAAATGGTAGGGTCCAGTTAGGTCCTTTTAAGACTGGTGTGGTTGATAATTTTTCCTTGAGTGTTTCAAAAGCTTGCTGACAATTCTCATTCCAGCTAAAAGGTGTATCTTTTGCTAGAAGCTTAAACAGAGGCGAAGCTATTTTACTAAAATGTTCAATAAACCTTCTGTAATAGCTTGCATACCCAAGGAAACTTCTTACCTCTTTTTGAGTCTTCGGAATTCGCAAATTGACAATGATCTGGATTTTTGATGGATCAACTTTAATGCCTTGAGAAGAAATATAGTGTCCTAATACTATCCCTTCATTTAACATCACAAAACACTTTTCATTGCTCAGGGACAGATTAGCTTCAATGCACCTCTTCAAAACTTTTTCAAGACTCTCTAATGCATGCTCAAATGAATTACCATACACTGAAAAATCATCCATGTAAACTTCAACACAGTCATGAACTAAATCAGCAAAAATAGCTAATACAGCTCTCTGAAATGTAGCTGGAACATTGCAAAGTCCAAATGGTAAAACATTATAGGCATAAGTGCCCCAGGGACAAGTAAAAGTGGTTTTTTCCTGGTCCTCTAAGGCTATCCTGATCTGATTATAGCCACTGAAACCATCAAGAAAAGAGAATGATGATTTCCCAGCTAATGTGTCTAGCACTTGGTCAATAAATGGTAGTGGGAAATAATCTTTGAGGGTTGCTTTTTTCAATTGTCGGTAATCAACACAAATCCACCACTTGCCATTTTTCTTGGGCACTACTACCAATGGGGATACCCACTGACTATCAGAGATAGGATAAATAAAGTTGACTTTCAATAGTTTTTGTAATTCATCTCTAACAATCTCCTGAAGCATGGGATTCATTCGTCTCTACAGTTGTCTCACTGGTTTGATATTACTATCCGTATAAATATGGTGAGTACATGTTTCAGGGTGAATTCCGTGCATATCGATGTAGTCCCAAGCAAATGCGTTCTGATATTTTCTCAATAATTGGATCAATTTTTCCTCCTGAGATGAGTCTATGTGAGTGCTAATATTCAAAGTTTTTCCTGGACTAATCTCTATGGTCTTGCTCTGTGTCTTTGTGATAGATTGAATGGGAAAAATGTTCTGAAATGTTGTTTGCAAAGATTGAATGGTGCATGTTTCCTAAAAATTCGGTGCCAAAAGTTCATCTGCAGCATGGTATTGTTCATTTCTTAATTCTTCAGAAATATCAGGTTGAGAAAGGAACAATTCTACCAAATCATCATTATTATGTTCTTGAAAATCATAGATTTGATTGATGCTGAAAACAGATTGAACTTCTTCCTTGTCATTGTATTTATCGTCAAGCCATAAATTGTGTGCTACTGCTGGTGATTATGTTGATGGGTAAATAGTGAGTTGTTTTCTTTCAGTTCCTCGTGAAATAATCATATTACCCGATCTACATCCTATGAATGCATCAAGAGTTGCTAACCATGGTCTACCAAGGATGATGGGGTGTCCTCCTAAATTAGATTTTGGCTAAAGAATTAAAAAGTCCATTGGATACTCCCAAGAGTCCAGTGAAACAATTATGTCCTCCAAAATCCCTTCAGGAATCACTTTAGACCTGTCAGCTAGTTCTAGAACAATTGTTCTGTGCTACAAGTTTGTGAGCTGCAATGTTTTCACTGTTTCAAGAGTCATCACATTTATTACAGCCCCAAGATCAATTAAGGTGTTTGGAATATGTATGTTGTTAATGATTGTAGTGACTCTGGGAATGTCAGGATCAACATACTTTTCCATTGAAATGGTGTTTGTCATAAGGCCAGCTAAATGTCCAATAACATGAATAGTTTGTGGATCAATTCTTTTCCTAGTAGGCTTCTTGAGGCACAGTTCTTTGATTGTTTTAGTATATATGGGAATGTCTTTTATGGCTTGCAATAGTGGAATTTTTATATAGACATTTTGTAGCTCATCTAAAACATCAAACTGTGGTATAGACATGGGAAGTTTTGCTTGGACCAATCGTTCTGGAAAAAGTGGTGGATGCAACGGTTGCATTTGTTTATTTTTGATGTCATCATTTTGTTTCTTTTGAGTTGGAGTTTCATTTTCATTTTCTTCATTTTCTTCTTGTTTTTCAGATATTGGAGGTTCTTTTTGAAGTACTTTACCAGACCTCAGATTGATATTTTGTAAAGGTAATGTGGGATTTGATGGTCCCTCATCTACATTATAGGCTGGTCTCTCTACTCTGTTATTTGGATTTGGTACAGGTTGAGCAGGAATCTGAGTGGGTCTAGGAGGTTGTTGGTTAGATGGGAGTTGTAAGTGGGGTGGATTTATTGGTGGAGGAGCAGGCAATGCTTTTTGAGTGTTTTGGGGTTGATAAACAACTTGCTGTTGAGGATATTGCTGATATGTTTGAGGATATTGCAAATGTGGCTGATGATACTGTTGATATGGCTAAGAATACTGTTGGTATGGTTGAGGATATGGTTGATATTTTTGAGAGTACTGCTGAAATTGTATCCATTGTTGTTGTGGGTAATTTTGGTGTTGCCATTGCATGGGCACATTCCAAGAATTCTGATCATACATCTGATCTTGTGCAGGGAATTGCAAATTTTGGTTTGGAAACATACCTAGAGGTGGAGGTCTAGGTTGCCACGATCTCTTAGTGCCCATGAAATACACATTCTCCATATCTGTATTAGCTGCTTCCACATTACAATTCTGCAAAATCTTGACTTTAGAGCAATGAAATATATCATGATTTTCAGTACAAAAGGCACAAACTTGAATGTTTTCTAATGGGCAGTCTTTTAAGGCATGTTTCTTCCAGCACTTTGGACAAAAGACAACCATTATTTGATCTTCCTCTTCTTGTCTTTTCTTGGCTTTTAGAGTGTGAATTTGAGTTCCCAAGGTACTTGATAGATCTGTTTTGAATTCTTCTAACAGGTTTCCTATTTCAACCCTTGTGACACTTGCTGAAGCAGATTTTGTGGCTTTGGATGATAGAACTCTTTTTCCAGTTCTAGCTTTGATCCTTGAATACTTTTTACATAACTCAACAATTTCTTCGAAAGGCAAGGTGGAAATATCACCTTTGCCCATCAAATTAAGATCATCTAAGTATTCCTCTCGAATGCCCTTCAAAAATATTGTTTGAATCAGATCAAGAGACATGGTCCTATGTTTTGATTTTTGCAAATTGTAAATAAATCGTTCCAAATACTCCTCTAAATTTTCATCCTCTTGTTGATTCATCCTAAAGATATCATCTTTAGAATCTTTCGACCTGTAATAAGGTTCGTATTTCTTTAGGAATATTCTTCTCATGCCATCCCAATCAGTTATTGCATGTTCACAAAGTCCCATGAACCATCTTAATGCTGATGCTTTTAATGTTGCTGGGAAGAGTCTAAGCCTATGGGCATCATCTGTGTAACCATATGTTCGACATACTATGTCAAACTCAAACAAGAATGAATCTGGGTCTTCTGAAGCCATGCCATAAAAGTTTGGTAGCACAGATGGAGGTATGTTTTTCATTTTTATTTCGTCATCCTCTTCTGGTTCTTGAATAGGAAATTTAAAGGTTGACTCTTCCTCCTCTCTTCGGCCTTGATTTGGTGGTCCTCTTGCTGATCCATCTCCTTCCTCAACCATTTTGATAGGTTCCTCTGTTGATTTAATTTCTTGTTCAGTGTCACTTGTTTCAAAGAGAAGTTCAAGGAGAGATTGTTGAGTTACTATGCTACTTTCTCTTTTTATAGAGGATTCAGGGAGATGTTTCTTCTGTGATTCGTGTATTAATAGAATTTGCCTCTCAATAAGTGTGAGTCTTTTCCCTGATTTTTGTTTATACTCTAATGTTTGTATGGTAATTTTCCCAGCTAGTGTTGTGTGTTCAACTTTTCCTAAAGGGTCTGCTCCTAGTGGTAAATTAGTTTTTGGATGGGGGGTTTTATGAATCTACCTTTATCATCTCTAGATCTAGACATAAGTAAACATGACTTTTAAAATGATGAATTAAAATTAAATCTATGTTTTTGCTTGTTTTTGTTTATTTATTTATTTTTAGAAATCCTCTAGCTGCGCCTCCCTGGCAACGACGCCAAAACATAGTGGCCAATCTAGGGTGCTAGATTAGACTAGATTTAATATCAACCAAGGTAGGTAAACTTAGAGGCACGTGTCTAAAGTCTATAGACCTAAAAGGATCTCATCTACCTAAACTAAGATGTTTACTGTGACAGGCTACATCACTCCTTTACAGGAGATTAAAATATGTTTCCTCTCACACTTTAGCACTCAGATCGTCTAATTTAATTAATTGTTCTAAAGAAACAACGTGTTACTAGTCTGAGTTTTCAACCCTCTTACAAGGATATCATTCACAAAAGCTATTTCCAGCTAACACACTAAGCATTCATGAAAACCAAAAACTCTTTTAAGCACATTAAAACTCAGATGCATGAAAACAGAGTCCACAGAGATGCTTCGAAATTCAATGGTCGATCAAATATTTTACAAGATATTGTTTAATAATCTAGCAATCGAATTCTCAAACTGTCACCATGAATAATACTTGCAAGAACTTCTAATCGAATCAATAAACTCACAGGCAAGAAAATAACATTAAACGTTATTCAACACTATTCAGATTTGAAAACGCTATGGAAATGAAAATAAAAGTATACCAATCTCCACGTAGGGCCCGTCCACGCTTCAATGGCACACTTAGGAAACTTCAAGTGATGAAAACGTTAACGCCTAAGCACTATAATGGTAAAATGATGCCTGTAATTAAGTTTTGGAAATCAAATCACATGCAAGAGCAATGTTCTGGAAACAATACACAAGAACAACAGCGTTCTGCACAATACAATACGCAGTCCTTTTATCTGCTTGTCTCCTATCCTCGTTCACTAAATTTTTCCTTCTAGTCTATAATCGGATGTACATACATTATCATGCAGATGTTTCTGCTTTTACAAGAAAGGTGATTTTTGTCTTTTCTAATCTTAACTGATTTACAAAGCAAAACGAAATCAGTTTAGGCAACTCTGGCTTTTTGCTGCTTTTGTGACCAAAAAGGCTGGGTTTGACCAGCATTGACCATGTATCCAGGAGCTTTAGATTTGCTGTTGAATAGATCTTTCACCATGTATGTACATTTGAGATCATGTTCCTATCCTTTGTTTTGATTTTCCTACCATGCCACGTGTCACATCATAAACCATTTACAGGAAGTCATGACATCCTGTAATTTTGTTCAAAATTTCTAATTTTTAACATAAAAATTCACAAATTAAATTTAATGTAAAATAACAACTATAATGCTTTGATTAATTAATTTCAATGGACCATGAGGGGTTTATGGGAGAAAAAGATAGGCAAATGATGGATTTCTAGAAGAAAAGGATGGCAATGAAATGGTACCAACACACATGTTCAACAATACTGACCGACGGTGCATGTGACAAGTGCGACACTCATGATTGATCGTTCGTTGATCGAGACGATGCTTGTGCGATAGTGAATGTGACTCCTTGTGTGAGTGTGACAGATGTTTTCATAGCGAACACAACAACCACATACGAAGCGAAGACTTTGAGCATAACCAGAACATGGTCACAAGCATGACTTAGACATCAACATGCAGAGACTTGAATACAATGAACAAGCAAGGCAGATATAAAGACTCACACGAACTCAAGGATTGAACCCGAGTGTGCGCAGTCATCAAGTGAAACTCTTCAAGGGATGCTCTGAAATTGGTGCAGGCAAAGTTTTAGAGGGTGGTTATAGCCACTACAACAAGTGGGTAGCTCTAGAAAAAACTAAATTCACCATAACAATTTTTTTTGGTGGGGTAAATATTTTCTATTGCCTAAAAACATGCACATATTAAGTCATGGAGTTATGGGTTGTTATGTCATTGGCAAAACTAGACCAAACATAAAATCTCAACCTTTTCAAAAGAGCAAAGGACATATTTCTACTTGTTGATATAAAAACTAAAAACTGGGCCACATAGTCCAATTACAAACTGAGAGATACAAATAAAGAGCTTGAAGGAATAAGATAAAAAGAGATCAGTCATGGAGATTTTTCCTACTTAGCTATGCTCTGGCATTCTTGCTTGAGGGGAGAGTCTTCAAAGGACTACCATGAGGAGGAGATCTGGAAAGTTGATGACACACATCCTTGATTAGGTAACTTATCTACTTTTTTATTTTCTTATGATGTGGGTAGGGATGATCACCAGAATGGAAGGGAGGAGTGATCCTACACGTATGAGTAGGCTTTTGAGTCTCCAATTATGAGATATTTTGTTAATCTATGTGCCATGTAGGATCTTGTGAATCACGTTTATAGTGAGGTTAGAATCTCCCTTCACCATAAGTGACAAGTGCTCAATTTGGCATCCTTTTGGAACCTATCCAACACCTTTTTCCTGATTAAACCTTGTTTTCTCACTTTCCATTCACAAATACATTTTTTTGATAAAAGTAAAATTATCACCTCAGTATATCCTTTTTATACTTATTCATATGGATTATTAGGAAATTGTTATCTTTCTGTAGTATAGGGAATAAAAGAACATAAGCACTCATCGATAGTTGTTACACTTCACAATTGTTGCTGCAACTAATAGTTGTTGTTGCAACTTTGGATGTGTTGAGGTAATAACTTCAATGAATAGTGATGTTGCAACTCGTGTTTGTGCCATTGCTACAACTCATACTCCCACTCTTTGTTGCAACACTTGCTTTGGCCCCTTGTTGAAATGCTTGCTCAAGTTTGTGGCTACAACTCCTCCCTTGGCTCGTGTTGCAACTCCCACTCATATCCATGGCTGCAACTCCATACTACAGTTGTGGATGCAACACCAAACCAATTTAATTGCCATGTGTTGTATAATTGATTGAGTCATCATGTACCCAACTATTTGTGGGAAGACAATGTATCGGGATGTAACAACTTAATTTTCATGGTTGTTTATCCTACTCAATCACTCCATTTAGGTATATCATACTTCGTATAAAAGGACACACAAAGATATAGAGAGAACAATCAGATAGAGAACATAGAGGTTAATATTGAATTGTTAAGACATAATGGTGTAACTCCATTTCCATTATAATATAAAGTTCATTTCCTTCTTGAATGTTGTGTTGAGAATTCAAATCTGCCTACCTTCTTAACCCAGTGCCAATCTAAGGAGGTTGGGCTTCCTCCTTAGTTAGGTATTGTTAATATTAGTAGATATTTGTAGTTTATGTTATCTCTTTAGCTCAATTTTTATATTGTTATTATTTGATCTATTTACATTGCTACAATTTGAATAATTAAGGTTGTTGCAATTTGATTCATTTATGTTATTGTAATTCAAATAGTTCACATTACTGCAATTCGATTTGTTTATGCTGTTGCAATCCTTGTAGATTATATTCTATTATATGTTGCAATTCATTTTTTTGATTTTGTTCTTTTTACTTTTCTATAACTTGTGGATTTGTATTGTTGCAATTATGTACTAACTATGTTTCCAAGATTTGATCATATTATTTGACAGTTTCAATAGTTGGGTTATATTTGGTTTCTTTCACAAGCAAGGAATAATTTGATAATTTTAGATCTTATTGCATCACATATCTATAATTGCAACTTTGTTATAGCCTATAGGATCACTCTAGTACTTCAACAAGTCACTTTTTGATTCATTTGTGATTTCCTTCCTACAAAGAGTGAATTTACCTTTCTCCAACTTAGGTTAACATTTACAATTTTGCAAAGTGTGGATTGGATTGTAAGCTTGGTGTGGAATTAACTAGTGACTTGACTATGCATTATAAATATTGAACCGTGACAAGCATATAGATTACTATAATTTCATTTGCACAAGTAAAATTCTACTAAGTATCTATGATGCAAAACAACTCATAAATTCTATACGAATTCTAGATCGGCAATTAAAGGAATAACCCTTTCACTATCTGGCAAACAATTCAATGATAATTGAAAGTCTCGTCAATAAGTTTGGTGGCATTGAGTCTGGGCAATCAACAATCGCTCTTCTAGGGATTTCAATTATGTTTCGTATTTACTATTATATCGCATAAAGCCTAAATAAATGTAGATAGGGTATCCCAAATGATCTCTAAATATACCTCCATAGCCTGCCTTGCCTTGAAGAACCATCAAAATTGATCTTTAGGAAATTAACGGGAGGAGGTAATAGGCATTGTAGCAGCGTGAACATAGGGGGAAATCATGACTCCTAAAGCAGCGAAGCCGCTTTGAAGTAGTAGGGCCTCCTCGCTTGAGGCTTGTCGGTCTTGATCTAACTAGGACTACGTGACAATTGATTCCTTTACATTCTTTTGAAATGTGATCCAAAGAGAGGTGTGAGGGAGTGAATGATTCTTGAATATGAGACAGTTCCTCTCTTTCCAAATAGCCCAAAGGTGCATGCCTAGAAGGAGATTCTAGATGTGGTTAAAGATAGGATTATTAAAATCTTCAGCCCTCCAATTTTTAATGGTGTGAGGGATATTAGATAGATCATGGTTTGATCTCTTCATGCTAAATTATAGATCACTCCATAAATGATCGGAATAGGGGCAACTATTGAAGAAGTGCTCCACATTTTCAGCTTATTGAAGGCACAAAGAACAATGGGTGAGGCCCATATGCTTGTGTTTCTAAATTTTGTCCCAAGTTAATGTTTTCCCTTCAATTTGGAGCCATAGGAAGATGGAAACTTTCAAACATAGATTTATGCTAGATGTAACACTATGTGGAATATTTTGGCAATTCTTTGAAAGCTACTTCCAAGCTATAAGCATCATGGATGGAAAAGGATTCGCTTGATCCATAACCCCATCGCAGTTTATCGACTAATTTGGAGATTGGGATGAGTCTTCGTTGAAGCTTCTTCCAAAAGTTTGACCAAGTCTCCTCCTTGGCCTTGGGGTTCCATTCCCTCGAAATTAGCCATTGTCTCCATACTTGATTTGGGTTAGAGTCATCCCAATAGTCTCTGACTTTGTGAAGGCCTTGGGAAGTCATCTAGATGCATCATCCCTTAAGTCATTTTGATACGCGAATTTTAGGAGTTGTTGCCATGAGTCCTCCCAAAACACGGTTATCTGTACATACTGGTTATTCAGAAGTAGTGTTGTTGTATCAATGCATTCCTTTATTTGTTATATTATAAATGGATGAGATTGCTTGGGAGAAGGTAATTCTTATGAGCTACGCAATAGGAATGTGCTTTGAATATTTTCTCATCCAGATACATTTCCAAAGTCTTGACATCCTTGGAGCCAATTCTACCAAATATTTGCTCCCATAACTGTAGCTAAGGTTGAAGTGTCTATTATCCTCATACCTCCCTATAGTTTGGGTTCGTAGATTTTCTACCAAGGTAAAGCACCCATTTTATTTTTCCAATTTTACTCCTTCCCATATGAAAGGCCGTTGCAAGCTCTTAATTGAGCCAAGGATGGAGGAGGGAGTCATCAGAGCATAGCATAAATATATGGGAAAATCCTGGAGAACTAACTTGAGGAGGATTATTCTTCCTACCAAGTTTAGTGATCGGACGATCCAACTAATCAACTTGTTGTTGAATGCATTGGTGAGATCCTCTCATAAACTGAGTTTGAGGGAACTATGCACAAGTAGTGCTACCAAGAATTTTGTTGGAAATTTGTTGATTTGGAAACCAAGCATATTTAGAATATGTTTATGCACATCCAAAGGGATATTAAAGAAAAAGAATGAGATTTAGCTCTGCTTATTTCCATACTTGAGGCAAGAGAGAAGTCCTCCAGAATTTGAGAAAATCATTTGGCTTCTTGAAAATTTGTAACACCTATACCCAAGGTATCATCCACAAATTATTGGTGCGATAAAGGAATATTTTCACCAAATAAACATAGTCCTTTGATTTTTTTCCTCCTCAATTGTCACTTCAGATTCCTAGTTAAGACCCTCCACTACTATAATAAAGAGAAAAAGTGACATCGGAACTCTTTGTTGGATACCATGAGAGGCCAAAAAGGGTGTAGTAGGCAATTCATTTAGCAAAATAAAGAAGAAGGTCGAAGAGATAAGGCTCCTGATCCAATAGATCCTATTAGGGTCGAAGCCAAAGGCATAGAGAATATTGAAGAGATAGCTTTGGCTGAGTTTATCAAATGCCTTATAAAGATCAAGTTTTAGAAGAATGTCAGGTTTCTTGGAGGATTTCAAAGAGTGAATGGTTTCATGTGCAAACATTATACCATCTAGATTTCATGCCCCCCCACATAACCAATTTGTTTTGTTGAAATGAGTTAAGGCACGATGGCTATGAGGAAATTTGCTATTATTTTAGTGATTACTTTTTAGATTGCACGAAACAATGGGACATAAGACATTAGGGTCCACGACTTTGTCCTTTTTGGGAACTAAAGTGAAGGTAGCATCAAGATATTTTTGAATGGTTTTAGATCTCTTTGATTCCTCCATTTCTTGTCAGATATCATGTCCAATTGTTAATCAACAGGCCTAAAAAAAGTCAGTAGTGAAGCTGACTAGGCTAGGGGCCTTTTTCTAGGTCATATATTTTACTACCTATTCCACTTCTTCAATGGAGATCTCTCTTAAGAGAGCCATGTTATGCTCTTTGGTAACTAGAGATAGAATGTGTTGAAATAATTAGTGTATAGCCTCTGAGCGGTCTGGCTTGGGGTAGAATAATAACTCTTTATAATATTGAACCAACACATTAGCCATGTCCTCATGATCTTGAACCTTCACACTTACCTAGTTTTTTAAGGAATAAATATGATTATGGTGTTGATGATGAAGTATTGAATTGTGGAAGAAAGCAATATTTTGTTCTACTTCCTTCAACCATCTGATTGTAGATTTTTTTGCCAAATTAATTCTTCATGCTTCCTTCTTTATTTAAACTAAGTGAGAGTACACACTTCCTCCTTTATGAGATCCTTTGGTCTTACTTGGTGAATGGCTTCTTGCTAGATGCGCTCCATTTGGGCTTCCAGGTTCTATTTATCTTAAGTGATGTTCCTGAATATTTTGTTATTTTAGGTTTCGAGTTGATATTTAATGTGCTTCAGCTTCCTTTATACACAAAACGTGGCTGATCCTTCCAAGTTGGCTAGTTCATCCCACAAATCCTTGATGATGGATTAGAAGTCAAAATGTTAGAGAAATAAATGCTCTAATATATATACATATATATATATATATATATATATATATATATCTTGGTTGGGACTTGATTTCTATATCTAATTTGATCGACCAGTGATTTGAGGCATGGCTATGGATGATGTAAGCCTCCATGAAAATGTACCTATACATGATGTATTTAGAGATGAGTTACCTATCTAGCTTTGGAGCTATTTGTTGGGAGCCACCTCTGCGGTTGTTCCAAGTATAAGTGTTGCTGATGGTTCTGAGGTAAACCAAATAAGAAATTGTGACATCTTATAAGAGGTTGGATTCCACTTCTAGATTTCTAATACCATCCTTTTTTATTCTAAATATTTTATCAAATTGAAATCCCCCTCCCCCCCACCCCCAAGGATCCAAGATATTAGGGAGATGTAACAACCCCTGGTTGAATTTCCATGTAAAAAACATATATATGACCAAGGTCATGGGACACATATTCCAAGTTGAATGGTGGGAAAAACATCCTACTCGGTGTCACTTCGGTTTATGGATAAGGAAATTGGCAAAGGGAAAAAGGAAATAATTGGAATTTTATTTATGGAAATAAAGGAAAATAGGAGAAAATGAAGGCGAAGGGTCACAAATTTCCATGAGAGGGAAATTGAAGGAAAATGAAGAAAATAGAGGCCTCAATGATAAAAAGTATTTTGAGGATCAGTTCATGGCTTTTTTCAGTTTAGTTTTGGAGCTCTCTTTTATTCTCTCACTCTCTCATACTCTTGCACACTTAGAATATTCTTGGAGCATTCTAGTTTCATTGGATTTGAAGAAAGAAGGAAAAGGAAACCAAGAAAGCGCAAGGGAACCACTGGATCAACGACTATAGCTGGATTGCTTTGCAGGTAACAAGTTGCATGTATGATTTCCTTTCTAGTTTTGGCATGCATGGTACATGCATGTGGTTTCTTGGTTATGTGTTGTCATTGACATGGAGGATTTCCTGGATTGACTATGGTTTTAGACTTTCCTTTCCATTTCCTGGATAGCCATGGTGTTGTGGGTTTTTCCACTTGTTGTTTTCTGATTGGTGCTTAGGTTCTTTATGATTGTGGTTTGCATTACTATTTCCTAGAGTTTTTGGTTGGAACAAACTCTTTGGAAGCCTTGGAATATCTTGGTTGAGTTAGTAGTCCCTGGAGCTAGGTTGGACAAATGCTCTGGAACCCTGGAAGGTTGTGGTTTTAGTTATTAGTTCTTGGAGCCATGGTTGGAACAAACACTCTGGAGCCCTAGACAACTTGGGTAGAGACCGACCTAGTTAGTGACAATGATGTCCAACCGTGAGGTGGAATCACTAGTTGAGCGTTGAGGTGGTTTGGCCTCTAGAATCCATGGTTGGGTTTTGTTTGGTTTATTCCATAAGATCACACATTCACGTTTGGAATATGGCGAGGGGTGATTGGTTGAAAGAAAGATTTGGTTCAGCCCAATCTATGGTCGGGTAGTACGTGGAAGTCCCTGACTTGGTTGGAATTTTCATATGTTAACAAAAGGTATTTTCTATTGTGATCTATGAGCATATGTATTGATTATGATGGTGATATTATGGTTGAGTTGCATTGGTTTATATGTTGGTTTATATGATATATATTTTCTATGGATCTTGACATGTTTGATGAATATATGAAGGGTTGATGAATGCATGGGCTAACAAGTGTTATTGCGGCTAGCTAGGGAGGGTTTAGATACTTCTCAGTGATTCTTAGGTGAAGACTATCATTTTATGATCAAATATGCATTCATGAATTGTTGTTTACGTGTTTAACATATGTTTGACAAAATGACTGACATGGTTAGGCCTAGTTAGGTCAAGTTTTTAATTCAAGTTTGATTGAATGGCTTTGTAATCATGTCATTTATGATTCTAGAGAGTCTCGAGCAATTTTGGGCAGTGGTATAGAGGCAGGCTTGAAAAGATGGCATAGTTGTCGGGACTGCATGCTCAGAACTGGAGGAATTATGCTATAACCACATGGATGCAGTGTTGTGCATGCGATTGGAGGCCTATAAACGCATGCATTGTTGTGGGTACGGTTGTGGGCCAAGGAAGTAAAAAGGAGCCTTAGCTCAGGGATTGGCCACCTGGAGTGGTTCTTTGGCCCCTAAGTGTCCTGTAGGCCCTATAAGATGTCATTTTTTGGTCAGTAAGTCTCAGTTGTTGGACCCACTTCCATAACTGATGATTGGAGGTCGGTTCATGTCATAGTAACTCTTTGTCTCATGTTTAACCCGGCAGGGTGGTGAAATTGGCTAAATGTGGGAGGGGGGTTATAGGAAATGAAAAGATTAAGTTGCTTGACGGAGTTAAGAAAATGTAGCTTGTCTCTAGGTAGTGAAGGGTTGTAGACATTTGAAAAAAACAAGTTTCTAACAATCCTATGAGCTGAAATTATATAGTAAGAATTTTGAAAGAAGAAAACATGTTAAGGATGGATAGCTCTTAATAATTCTAAATGACAGTAAGATCTACAGATTGACCTTGGATGTCAAGAGCTATTGATTGGTATCCTCTACCCCATTTGTTTGTCAACTTGCATACAACTTCATAGGAAGATTTAGTTTCTTAAATTATCAAGAATGTTAGATGTTCCATAAGGCACTTGTCTTTTAGAAGGCTTTACTTGCCCTTGCAATTGAGGCTTATAATATTCTAGGAGATTATCTCCATGGGGAATATGAGACAATGGAGGGATAAACCTTTGAGATCAACTTTATTCTACATGAGTTGACAAGAATATTGCTCACTTCTTATAGAATTTGTTGATTGCTCTTACAACATTTGTTCTTCTCATCGTCATGCTTCTTTGTAGTTTCCTTCATAGATTGGACATGAACCCTTAAAGAATTAGCATTGGTTTGTCCTATTGATTCTTTTCGGGCTTGCTTCTTTGATTTGAGAATGGTTCTACTTAGTATTTTGAATTTATGCTCTAAGAGTGAGTTTGGGTCTTTATATTTCCATGCCTTAGCAATTATTAGGAGGTATTGAGTGTCGAAATCCATTTTTTCAATGCCCTAATTATTGTGCAACAACTTAAAATATTTCTTTAAGGGTCCCTGAGGATATAGATTCGAGGGTTGTGAAGAGGTAACATGAGGAACCTCAGAGGATTCTATGGAGTTGTTGATTTCAAGGAAGTCTATCTTTGTGGGGCAGGGGTTCAGAGGAGGGGTTGGGGATTCGAGATTTGCAAGCAGTTCAAAGTTATTGTTGGTAATATGGGTTTTTCCATATTGTGTCTGCAAGATTGCGTCCATGGTGGCGATTAATCGGTCTAGAGAAGCCATCCTTATTTGCAGCTTGGCCTTGATCTCAAGTGGTATTAGGAACCAACATGGGGCAATTTTTATAGAGATTCTTATATTCATGACATCTATGACAACAAAACAGAATGTGTTCATAGTCCAAAGTTTGCTTCTAGATTTTTTCTTGATGATAGATATCAATTGACCTGAAAAGGGGTCTGAGAAATTCGTATATATGCATATGCAGGAATAATATATGTATCTTTCTTGTTTAGTGGCTTATGAGACTTTAAAAAAATGACCCATAACATTACTAATGTTTCCTAATATTTATTCATCCCATAACTCTCTAGGTAAGGAGTACATGTGGATCCAAATTGGTGTTCTCATAAAATCCTATCTCTCTAGAACAAATCTCTCCATCCAAAACCAAAGATAAAATCCTGCAAAATTGAAGAAGTATGTGCCATTTTCAAAAACCCTCGTGTGATCTTCCACGTTGGCAAAGATAATGGAGAAAAATCATTTTTCCCCCAAGTCCAATTTGATTTGACCCTTTGGTTTCCACTTGTGTTAAATCCAGTAGATGAGGGATTTTTCAAAGGGCCAAAATGCCCATGAATTTTCCCATTAAAGCATGATCTCTCATGTATTGAATGTACTCCCCAATTCTATTAAATGCACCTTAAACTTTGGATATGTGGTTTCTTTTGGAAGGAAACTTCCTAGAGGTCTTCGGTTGGTTGAAGTTTTCCTTGAGGATCCTTGTTGCTGATTTGAGCCTAGATTTATTGCAACCTCATCTAGGTGGGATTAGTTGATTAACTAGGGAAATGGTCCCCTATAGTAACTTTGCTAGCATTGGCCATGGAAGCAGGAATTGCAGAGATGGTGTGAGTGACATGGAAGTCGGCAACAAGGTAGGGTAGGTAACAGAATTAAGGTTACTCAAATGGTAATGCCAACATCTTTTTCTCACTACAATAATTTGTTCATAATAATATTTATTTAAATTAACAAATTAACCATGTGAATAATATTTCATTAGGCTCACTACAACATCCACATAATAGGAAAAATACTTTTAACACAAACTTGGAGATAACAAGCAATAACTACCACCTTGAATTTGCTCATTACAAACATAAATTGACAACATATGTTTTTGATCCTTTGAAAGCTAAAGACATACGTTAGTACAAACATAAGGACAAAACGGATGCATTAGCAACACTATGATGACTAGAAAATTCCATGTGTTACATGTGGCAATTAAAATCACATAATTTTCATGCGGTTCAAACCTTATTGTTTTTTTGGTTTTTCTATCTTTTAGTTGAGAGTCAACTAACACTCAAAATAAAGTATATTGCTTAACTATTAACTATTTAATATGCACTTTGTAGTTGACTTGCCAATAAAATTGCCTCGCCCTCATTAGATTAGCTAGGTTAAGCTTTACTTGAATGAGAAGGTGAAGATGATTCCATGTATTATGCATCCCTCCTAGAGATTTATTTTCACTCAATATTGAGGTAGTCTATGTTGAAAAGTGTGCAACAAGAAATGTAAATTTAGAAATTGCTAAAAATAGGACTGTTAAAAATAACACTTGTAAAAATAGCAGTTTGGCCAATGAGCATTTTGGCCACCTTGGGTGAGAGGTGAAACTGCTAAAAATAGCATCTTCTAAAAATAGCATTTCTGGGTCCCTTCCTATTTTTAGCAGTCCCTGGTCTAACTATAGGAAGTAAAAACGAATTTCGTCTTACCAGCAGTTTAAAATATTAATTAATTAATCTCCATGAGTTAATTAATTATGGAAAATTAAACTTGAAGTCTTTGTGAGATCGTGCAATTATTTTCTCTCTTGATTTAAGAATTTAGCCCTTGATTAAAGGAGATAAGGTTCAGTTCTATATTGAGAGGATCAGTTGACTTACTTTAACTTAGTCAATTTCAGTTAGATTAATTTAACAAGTTGTTAAATTAATGAGATATAGTTTGTTGATGCTTGCATGCATGTGACAACTGATAACTGAGTATTTTCTCATGGATAATTGACGCATGTCAGTTCTGTCAGAGACCGAGTTGAGATCATATGTGGGATAGTGTTCTATCAATTGGATGAATATTTTTCCTATAAAGGAAGCTCATCCATGATGGGGATTTATCTCCTTCAAGTTTGTGACGTTAGATCAGAGGTTAGTGAGTGTGTGAAGAGGCCAATTCACACAGGTGATAGCACTGGACCCCAAGGAAACTGCACAAGGAAATAGGAGGCTTGGAGGGTAGAGGAGAAGGTTTGTGAGAAGCCTTTGACTGTCTATGAGCAACAGAGGTTTGTATTGAGAGCTGGATAGCTTCCGAGCTAAGGCTTTGTGTAATCCGAACTATATTTCCACTTGTATCATAATACAAAGATGGGGTTTTAGGCAGGTGCTTTCCCCACGTAAATTCTTTTGTGTTATGTGTGATTGATTCCTTCTTATCAGTTATATGTTTTCTTATTGATGTTGCTCATGGTTGATTAAGCTTCCGCTAAATTGTTTGTAGAAGTAGATCAAGTGTTTTGCTTTAGTACATTGCATTACCAGGTTGATCTACATGTGGGAAATTTCTACATGGTATCAAAGCTAGTTGATTTGTAGAAAAAGTTCTACATGGTATCAAAGCTAGCTGATTTGTAGGAAAAATTCTACAAAATTCTACATGGTATCGAAGCACAGGTGATCAAGGAGAGAACAATATACTGAGAGGAGATTTCAAAGTTTTGAGTTTTGGGCCGAGAGTTTGCAGAGCAGATATGAAAATTTATGTACAAAATTTTCAGAAATAAATAGCAGATTTGGATTCCTTGTGGAAAAATACCCAAAATCAAAAAAAAAAAAATTGGCTGAATCGGAGTTCGGATGAGGGAGATATCGCTGATTTAAAATCAGCTCTTTTTCTAGAAAATTTCGTGACAGCGAGAAAGTGGAAATAGATTGGTGTGCTAGCCAAGAACTTGTATGCACTTGAGGTACAAGATGCATGCAAAGCCTTGAGGAGCAAGGAAAAGGTTAGATACTTGGTGGTTGAGAGGGAGAGTAAATTACCTCTCAACATAGAGCCAGAAGAAGTCTTAGACGATTGTGGAGGAGCCACGATTGGTGCAGCAGCTTCAGGAGGTTGTGGAGCAGCCACAACAGGGGAAGCTGATAGGAGATCGAGTAGAGACATCTACTCATGCAGAGACCTCTAGTAAGGGGAAACTTCGACCCAGGTGGGCAGAGGGATCACATGCAGCCATACCTCTAGGTAGGAGGTGGGGCGATGTAGAGTGATCGTCCCAAGGAGGAGGGGCAGGATCCTTGAGGTACCTAACCTCTTAGATGAGACCTTGCTATGGGGGCCTCGATATGGAGTAGCAGGAAATGACTGATTGAGTAGACACAGATGCGGATGGAGCGGCAGAGAGAGCTACAGTGCAGGGAATCCCAGGACAACGCATAGCATGCAGGTTGCAGCAATGCGAGAGGCACAAGTGTTTTGCACAATGCTAGGTGGCACAGAGAGGTGTGCAATGGTGCGAGATGCATGGAGATGTTGCAGCAGCGCAGATGTCAGAGAGGGAGCACTTGTCAGCAGCAGGTAGAGCTTCAGCATCAGAGTATGTTTCTAGCCTAACAGAGTGGTCGGTTGGGAGTGTTTTTGGTCCAAGAGTTGTTGGAGCAAGCGGACCTGGTGGATGTGTTGCATGCGGAACATTCCAGAGTTACAGGATCGGGTTCGAGAGGAAGCCTTTCTTGTTGAGAGGGAGTGTTGAAAAGAGTGCAACAAGAAATGTAATTTAGAAATTGCTAAAAATATCACTTCTAAAATAGCAGTTTGGCCAATGAGCATTTTGGCACCTTGGGTGAGAGGTGAAACTACTAAAAATATCATTTCTGGGTCCCTTCCTATTTTTAGCAGTCCCTGGTCTAACTATAGGAATTAAAAACGAATTTGGTCTTACCTGCAGTATAAAATATTAATTAATTAATCTCCATGAGTTAATTAGTTATGGAAAATTAAATTTGAAGTCTTTGTGAGATCATGCAATTATTTTCTCTCTTGATTTAAGAATTTATCCCTTGATTAAAGGAGATAAGGTTTAGTTCTATATTGAGAGGATCAGTTGACTTACTTTAACTTAGTCAAGTTTAGTTAGATTAATTTAAAAAGTTGTTAAATTAATGAGA
Source organism: Pinus tabuliformis (assembly GCA_031772625.1). Taxonomy (NCBI): domain Eukaryota; kingdom Viridiplantae; phylum Streptophyta; class Pinopsida; order Pinales; family Pinaceae; genus Pinus; species Pinus tabuliformis. The sequence goes on from CM062807.1 coordinate 701,863,007, forward strand.
TATAGTTTGTTGATGCTTGCATGCATGTGACAACTATTATTTCAGATAACTGAGTATTTTCTCATGGATAACTGACGCATGTCAGTTCTGTCAAAGACCCAGTTGAGATCAGATGTGGGAGAGTGTACTATCAGTTGGATGAATATTTTTCCTATAAAGGAAGCTCATCCATGATGAGGATTTATCTCCTTCAAGTTTGTGCAGTTAGATCATAGGTTAATGAGTGTGTGAAGAGGCCAATTCACACAGGTGGTAGCATTGGACCCCAAGGAAACCGCACAAGGAAATAGGAGGCTTGGAGGGCAGAGGAGAAGGTTTATGAGAAGCCTTTGACTGTCTATGAGTAGCAGAGGGATTGTACTGAGAGTTGGATAGCTTCCGAGCTAGGGCTTTGTGTAATCTAGACTATATTTCCACTTGTATGATAATACAGAGATGGGGTTTTAGGCGGGTGCTTTCCCCGGGTAAATTCTTCTGTGTTATGTGTGATTGATGCCTTCTTATTAGTTATATGTGTCCTTATTGATGTTGCTCATGGTTGATTAAGCTTCCACTAAATTGTTTTTAGAAGTAGATCAATTGTTTTGCTTTAGTGCATTGCATTACCAGGTTGATCTACATGTGGGAAATTTCTACATGGTATCAGAGCTAGCTGATTTGTAGAAAAAGTTCTACATGGTATCAAAGCTAGCTGATTTGTAGGAAAAATTCTACAAAATTCTACAGTCTATAGCTAATTATTGGTTGGGTTCTCACTTTGCCCTACAACCTCATTGTCCTCTTTAGCGTCATTGATGGTTTAGATGCTTTACCTTATAGATAAAACGTTCCTAGGTTGATGGACATTTGCTTGTTTATTCCTATATTGTGGTTTTATAAAATGCAAGATGGTAAATTTGGGATGAAATGGAGACGATTTAGCCCCATATCCCACCCAAAATAAAACTCAACGAGATAAATGGCCAACTCAATAGTGACATGTCTAAATAATTGGCAAAATGGCTAATTGCATGGATATATATTTTAGTTGAGTAGCTAAGTATCAAATTGGAATGTTTGAAGGATAATTTCTCATTCTCTTCAATGTCTTGTCCTACAAAGAAATGCTTTTGAATTAATAAAGAAATTCTAAGATCCTAATAAAGCATACAAACAAGCTTTTCAAGTAGTTAAATCAGATCTTAGTGGAGGAGTAAAATAAGGGCTAACAATTTCTCAATTATCCATATTAATCAATTGTTTATGGGTCTCGGTATGCATTCCACCTCTGTAAAGTAGTTTGTTTGGATCTAGCCTAATTCCCACTAATACCGCTAAAGAAGAAAATTAGTAGGGCATTTCTTGTAGTCAATAAGAAGTATAGATAATATTGATAGGAGGAGACGCCTAATAGTAGATTAACAATAGTAAAGGAAGTTAGACGATAATTGATAGTCTTGTAGACCCTTGTGGTGAACTAAAACTATTATAAGCAACAAGTTGACTAACTACTAAAGCCAAGATGCCATGTAAATTGCAGTTAATAGTTTTAATAAAAAAGATAACTTGTAAGGTCACTTGATCAAGAGTTCCTTGTCATCCTTTTTTCCATTCGAGAATTATTGATTAGTTCCAACCACTAGGAGTTTAAACATTATGACAACCCTAGTCACTCACCCGAATGTTAAAGTAAGTAATGGGTATGCCTATTGACTAGGTTGCTTGATAACGTATAAATGGTTCTGTGAGGGAAAAACCTAGTATATTTAGATTATTGTTTTTAGTATTTTTTTCTTGCATTCAATACAATAGAAGAAAGAACAATTTGTTATTTTTGAAGATAAGATAAATAGGGAATTGTAATAAGGATTTATTGAAATTTATTTTCAAGCATATGTTTCATTGGAATTTTAATGGAGTTAACAGGAGGCACACAACTCAATCCTTCTTTAGAAGCACATGACCCTAACATCTATACAAGGAAAATAATGCGTGCAAGTTTGGTAAAGGGACAACCACCTTACCCATATAGAGGTGAATGGACACAAAACCCTCAAGAACTATGATATCAGTTTGATACAATTAGGTTATAACACTATTTAGATTGGAATATTGAACTATTGTATCAAAAAAGGGGGATTTTTTTGTTAATAAATTTATGCATGGCATTACAATAACTCACAAGATTATATGTTCACATATGCAAGTAGATTATTATATGTTGTTCATCTATTAGAGGTTTGGGTTATAACAACATTGAATTAGTCCTTCAAACATGGAATAGGCACCATTGTGATGGTGGTAAAGGCAATGAAACTTATCAAGGATCTTTTGAAGGTGGTGGAAACCATATATTATTTGCGAGGTGTCGACATTTGATATCTACATATATTAAAATCAAGGAACAATGAAGAAGTTATAATAAAGAAATTTCATTGGAAACTTAGGTGATTGAAGTCAAGAAATAATGTAAATGTTAGGTCCCTATAATACTAGTGTATCCACCTTATTGTTATTGTTAGTTTATCCCTCTATTGTTGTTGTTGTGCCCATGTATCCACCATGTTGTTATTGTTGTGCCCCATAGAATCCCACTATTGTTATTGTTGTGCCCTTACATTATTATTGTTATGTAGGCTCTGATTATATTGTGACCCCATAGACTCCTATATATACCAAGGAGGTATTATCATTTGTATCATCCAAGAATTGTTAATTTATATGATGTAAAGGAGGTTTACCCTCGAATAGGATAATTTTTAAGTTGTTGATCTATCTTTTCTCTTGTTTTATGAGCTCGTTGCATAACATTTTGTATCAAAGCTTTGTATTCTAGGGTTTCACTACTTCAAACAGGCCATCTTGGAATTTTTGCTATAACTTTGTTTCTAGGAGGCTTAAAAAGCTAAAATTTCTACCACGTGGAGTAGAAATCTTGGTGAACTTTGTGTAGAAATTTCATGTCTTGGTTCACTATATTTTCTAACGTATGGTCCGAAGAAGTTAGGGTTTCTACAAGCTCCATAATTCAATCTCAAACAGGTGACCTCGAGAAAATCGGCATAAGTTCCTCTTTGAGCATTGGATTTGAATTTCATAAAAAGTGACTGAAAGTGCACGAACGATATTTTTCTTGTATCATTTTCAAGGCCTAAGGTTGAAATAGTGACACGTGGTATTTCATACAAGTTCGCTCTACTAAACAAGTCTATAATCATGTCATCGTGGGAGATTGCGCAAACTCTTTCTTGAAGAATCCAATCTATGTATGACTTGTGGGGTTAACAAGAATAATGATAGGGCTACCACAGGACAAAATTTCAGACCTTGGAGATATAAAATTACAGAGATATAACAGTTTCAATATCAATCTCCTAAAAAGAAAGAAAAAGGTGTGTAGTTTTTTAATTTTTTATTTTTTATTTTGCATAAATTTTGCTTGAAAAATCAGTTTGAAGTGATTCAAAGGGCATAGTGAAGCATAGATATCATTGTTTGATTCCAAAATACCTTGAAACAAAAAAAAATGGACACACCTAGTAAGCAACCAAAAATCTCTTCTATGATGCGTGAAGGAGAGGAAGAAATGCAACATGATATATCAAAATTATGAGACCAAGTGCAACAAATTTCGCTCTCGTAAAAAGTAACAAAAAATGAATTGGAAGCCATGATGAATGTTAAGATAGATGGTATAAAAATAGACATGGGAGTTTTGAATGATGGTTTAAAAGCATACATGGAAGCAATGATCAATGTCAGGGTAGAAGGGTTGCAGGAAGGTTTCACAAAGTTGCTAGAAGAAAGGCTTCCCAATGGTGACAAGGTAATCCATGAAAATCATGATGAGGACAAAAATAATATGAATTATGATTTTACAGACTTCAATGTTTGGTTAGGAACCACCACATTCCAAAGATCAATATGACAAAGTTCGATGGCAAGGATCCAATAACATGGATACTATAGATAGAGCAATATTTTGATCTCCATGATGTGCAACACACACAAAAGGTACACATTGTATCTTTATATCTAGAACTTAATCAGCTTGTATGGTATCGATGCATTTGTTCTCATAAACCACTTGTCGCTTGGTCAAATTTTTATGGAGGAAATGATAACACATTATGAGGATACAAAGAGCAACACCTTCTTTATCCAATTGATAAATCTCAAACAAAGGGTTCAATGGCGGAGCACATTGAAGACCTCTAAAAATTGAATATCAACGTAAATGATATTCCAGAGGATCATAAGCTTTATGTCTTCATAGGGAATTTAAAGAATAACATCCAAAATGAGGTTCACCTTTGGGAACCTGATTCATTGGAGAATACATTCAGGGTGGCAAGAAAAATTGAAAGTAAAATTATGGCAACAAGGAAGTCTACCACTCACAACTATAAAGATGGAAGTGTTGTTATTCCTAGCCTTCCATGACCTACAAGGTTGACACCACAACAATTGGAGGAAAAAAGAACAAAATGGATTTGTTACAGTTGCGATAACAAATACACTAAAGGTTAGAAGTGTGTTAAGAAGCAATTATTATACATAGATTGTGAAGAGGAGGAAGAAAAGGAATAAGAAACATCAAAAGAGGAGGAAAGGAAGTTGAATTAAGGGGTATCGCAGGGAAACCAGGAAATTTAATCAACACTAATAGCATTATAAAGCTTCTGAAGAAAGAACAACAGGGAATAATTGCACAATTATGCTCACTATAGGTTCAAACATTGAAATAATCTATTTCTCCATATATCCAAAAAGTCTTGGAAAATCATTCCAAGGTATTTGCGACTCCCAAAAGCCTCCCACTAATTTGTGTTAAAGATCATGCTATTCATTTGATTCCAGGAAGTGTTCCTCCAAACATCATACCTTACAGATATCCCTATTCCCAAAATAGTGAAATTGAACGTGCAGTAGTAGAAATGCTAGTGGCCAGTATAATTCAATCTCGTCAAAGTTGTTTCTCTGCTCCAGTAGTATTGGTGCACTAGAAAAATGGATCATGGCATATGTGTCTTGATTATAGGGAGCTCAACAAGCTCACTATTAAAAATAAATTTCCCATTCTTGTGATTGATGAATTACATGGATTAATTTACTTCACCAAGATGGATCTTCATTCAGGATATCACCAAATTAGAATGAAGACTGAAGACATTCCGAAAAAAACATTCAGAACTCATGAGGATCATTATGATTTTTTGGCCATGCCTTTTGGCCTTACTAATGCACCTTCCACATTTCAAGGTTTGATGAATTTGATTTTCAACCCCCCCTAGAAAATTTGTGTTACTATTTTTTTGATGATATACTAATCTTCAACAAGTCTTGGAAGGATCATGTTCAACATGTTGACAGGGTGCTCAAATTATTGGAGGAGAAACAATTATATGCAAAAACCTCCAAATGTTTCTTTGGAGTACAAGAGGTGGAATATTTGGGTCATGTTGTATCTCATGAGGGTGTTAAGGTATACCCTAACAAAATTAAAGCCATAAAGGATTGGAAAATCCCCACAACCATAAAGCATCTTCGAGGATTTCTCGGGTTGACAGGGTATTATCGCAAGTTTGTTAAGAATTATGGGAGAATAGCAACACCTCTAACAACATTACTAAAGAAATATGCAATTTCTTGGACTCCATAAATAACTAAAGCCTTTGAACATTTTAAAGATGCAATGTGCCAAGCACCGTCTTAGCTACACCAGACTTCACAAAAACCTTTATTGTGGAATGTGATGCCTCAGGAAATGGAATTAGCATTGTTTTAATGCAAGAATGAAGACCCATTACTTTTGAAAGTCGTTCAATCAAATGAAAGTATTTACACAAACCTATTTATGAGAAGGAAATGTTGGCAATACTACATGTACTAAAGTAATGACGACCTTACCTAATAGGAAGACACTTCAAGGTAAAAATAGATCATGATAGTCTTAAATACTTTTTGGAACAAAGATTATCTTCAGAAGAGCAACAAAAATGGGTCACAAAGATGTTGGGTTATGACTTTGAAATCATCTACAAAAAAGGGAAGAAAAATGTTGTTGTAGATGCACTCTCAAGAAAGGATGAGGATGTGAAAGCATTGATTTGTGCCATTTCTATTATCCAACTTGATTGGATAACAAGATCAAGGGATGAATGGAAGAATGACGAAGAGGCGTGGACACTCACTCAAAAGTTGCAGCGAGATATCAATACATCTAATACATTTAGCTGGAAAAATGATTCATTATGGTACAAAGGTCACTTATATCTTTGTAGGAATTCCCAACTCGAGCAAAATATACTTTTGGAATTTCATACCTCCCACTTAGGAGGGCACTAAGGATTTTTAAAAACTTACCACATGGTCAAGGAGGAATATTTTTGGGATGGCCTTAAATCTGATATTTCGAAGTTTGTGGTAGAATGTTTGGTTTTCCAACAAAATAAAGTTGAGACAATTAAGGCCTCGGGTATGTTACAACCTTTATCCATTCCAATTCAGCGTTGGGAGGAGGTCTTAATGGATTTTATCATAGGTTTACCCAAGTCTAAAGGAAGGAGTGTCATCATGGTGGTAGTTGATAGACTTACCAAGTATACATACTTTTGTGCATTATCACATCCTTTTAAAGCCAGTATAGTTGCTATTGCATTTATGGAAACAACTCAAAAGCTACATGGAAACCCAAAGTTTATTATAAGTGACAGAGATCCCATTTTCACTAGAAATTTTTGGAAGAAATTATTTTCTTGTATTTGTACTCCGTTAGCTCATAACTCATCTTATCATCCTCAATTTGATGGGCAAACTGAGATAGTTAACAAATGTTCGGACAGATATCTTCATTGTTTTGTATCTGATAAACAAACACAATGGGTCAAGTGGTTACCTCTAGTTGAATGATGGTATAACACTTCCTTCCATACTACAGCAAAAAAGACCCCATTCATGGCACTTTGTGGGTATCATCCACCATCCATCACATCATTTTTAAGAGAAAATTCTAAGGTTCAAGCAGTGGAATATCACATCAAGCATCAACAACAAGTTCTCCAACTCTTAAAGGATAACCTTAATCTGGCACAGAATCGAATGAAACAATAGGAAGATAAACATCGCGGTGAAAAAAGTTTTGATGTAGGCGACTAGGTATTTTTACAACTACAACCATACAAACAAATGTTCCTCAAGCAAGCTAAGAAGGATAATAAATTATCACCCAAGTATTATGGCCCTTACAAGGTGTTGCAAAAGATTGGTACTATGGCATACAAATTGGAATTGCATTCATCTTCTTTAGTACGCCCAATTCTCCATGCTTCATGCTTAAAGAAGGTTATCGATGACAAGCTCCGAGTTCAAAAAGTGTTGTCAGAACTTGACAGAGAAGGAAAAATCATATTGAGCCTGAAGCAACCATGGAAACAAGAACACGAAAGTTATGAAATCGGTTAATTTCATAATATATCATTAAGTGGAAGAATTTACCCGCTGAAGATTCCACATGGGAGGATGAGAATTTTATATAGAAGCATCTGAAACTACTCAAGCATTGAGGACACCACCTCTTTGAAGGCGAGGGCCATGTTAGGTCCCTATAATACTAGTGTATCCCCCTTATTGTTATTGTTTGTGTATCCCCATATTGTTATCGTTGTGCCCATGTATCCCCCATGTTGTTATTGTTGTGCCCCATAGAAGTCCACTATTGTTATTGTTGTGTTTTTACATTATTATTGTTATATAGGCTCTTATTATATTATGACCCCTTATACTCCTATATATACCAAGGAGGTCTTGTGATTTGTGTCATCCAAGAATTGTTCATTTATATAATGTAAAGGAGGTTCCCCCCTTAAAGAGAATAATTTTTAAGTCCTTGATCTATCTTTTCTTCTGTTTTATGAGTTGGTTGCATAACAATAAAAGAAAATATTGCTCAGTTGATATATAACATTAATTCACCTTAAACATTTTTGTATTGATACATTGTATAACACTATAGAATAAGTGCAAGTTTAAATTTTTGATTTCACGAAAATTGAGGTTACACCTTAATATTTAAGAAGAGGATGTAATTGACAAGTGCAACTAAAAAAATTATGACATGAAATATGTAAATTGGTTCTATAAAGTCAATTGGGGTTACCTTGGGTGGTTGGGTGGAATGGTTGTTATTTTCCCCACCCAAGTTCAAATCCCCATTAGAGATATGATGAGTTGTAATGACTTGATAAATATTGTTGTAATGTTTTGTGCTTACAAAAACTATTGTATTGACTTCAAGCCTTGTGAACTCTTAAGTGAGTATACTTGTAAGCTGGATTAGTATCAACAATCTCACTCTAACCCTCACATTAAGAAAAAATTGATTTCTTTCCAAAAAAAATCTATAAAAATATACTATATAAATTTAATGTAAAAGTTCAAGGAATATGTAAATTGATATACAAAATATTAGAAATAATGGTATATCGACTTTTAGAGTCCTTACACTCTAAAAACAAAAATTCATAACACATATTACAAATTATAATATCATATATATGATTAAATATAACTCTCGTTACATTAAAATATATCAAATAATTGATTATCATTTTAATGTGATTATGTTATCCGTTTTTCACAGCGCAGGCTCAAACCGATTTGAAGCAACAAAAAATGTGAACAGTGAATGGAAAATGTTTGAGTTTGAAATGTGAAGGTTTTGGGAAATTTTAAAAGATTAATTTTTGTATTTTTTTCTTTTATATTTTTTTAAAAACACATTGCCTATTAAAAATGAAGATTTATATAAATTTAGTTAAATAATTATTAATATATAAGATTATTAAATTTATTTATAAAATATATAATTTTAAAAATATAAATATTTAATTATAAATTTATAATTTATTTTAAATATAGTTCATAGGGTTTTGGATAGAAGGTGATAGGGTGTTTTGTTAAGGCACTTTTTGATGTGAAGTCACTGGTTCAATTCCCCGCTTCGATTGGGTTGATATATTGAATATGATGAAAATGTAGCCTGGTAAGCTTCCTATATATATATATATATATATATATATATATATATATATATATATATATATATATATATAGATATTCACATAAAATTTTGGTTGATATGCTTCATTAATAATAGATAGTTCAAATAAAAAGAAAAGTTAAGATAGAAGAGTAAAAAGGCATGAAAATGAACCATGGCTCCTTTAACATGTCAACGACTTTCATTGACATTTTAATTGAAAATATTATAAATTAATTGGAGGTGTTTTGTTGTTTTGTTTTTCGCAAAAATAAAATTATATATCTATATATATATATATATAATTTTATTCAACATGGTATAAGAAACAAAATTACATTATGCAGATGCTAAAAGCATTTGGTCATATAAGTTGTTAGACTTGTAAGTAATAAAAGGGAAAACTATAAGAATTACATAAAATATGTGGAAGTTAGGTATGATAAAAATCTCTTATCTTCTCTTTTTTGCCTTTCTTTTTTTGATCATTTCGCCAATGTAATATCCCTAACCCAGAATACTCCTCAAACCCTAGCAAAAAATCCCAACTAAATATGTGCAAATGATATAATAACCCAGAAGTGATAAAATAACAGTGAAACAACATATAATAATGTAAACCGGAAATATAAGCAGATACACAAGAAATGCAGCAAGAAAATGCTGAGCCATTTTATTATACTGAGCAATAAACTGAGTACAAGAGGTGAACAGATAGATGGCACCTCGACTTGCACAAGGCAAGTGAAGAAATACTCTCAGAATGACAAGAATGGCCTCTCTGCGTGGATGTTGTTACTGTTGCTAGGAAACAAGTGATGATTTAGGGCTGCTCCCCTCCTCAGAAAAGCTAAAACTCTGGATTCGGGCTCCACTCAAGAAACCCAAAAAAACCCAGAAAGCTTTCCTGGAATGGCCGACCCCCCCTCCCGAAAAACACCCCCTTAGGGTTCTGCGCAGTTCCTTGATACCCTGCGCTGCCACTTAAGAAAACCCCTCTAACTTTGCCTGAAACCCTGCCAAAATCCTCCAATGAGACAAGAGCTAGACCCCTGCTCAATCTCCCAGTGAAAACCCACCTGCAAGACCCCAATCCAGCACAACAACCAAACAGAATTGCGTCCCTCTCCCAGTGCTGTGCAGTCCTCCAAAATGCTGCTAAAACTGTTGTTGGAATGCTGATGAAACTACTATTGGAACACCAAAGGAAATACCTTGCCCGAGCAGGCACTCGAAGTCCCCCTGGGCTAAGGGTAAGATCTCCGAATGGAGACACTCAATGCACTAAACAGTGCTGCAAACTAGCTAAATAGCCAGTGTGCTCAGAAGTCGAAACGACTAGCTCAAAACGCACATAACTAAATGATCCAAAATGAGGGGGCTCCTCTCTATTTTATAGCCTCTACCTCTCACAATCCCTAGGCTCACCTCCTCCTGCGTGCTTCTCCTCTTACCACATGTTCTTCCCTCCTGCACAGTCTCTCCATGTGTCTGTGTGGGCTCCATTTCTGCGTCCCCTTTTGGCCCCCTTGGCTCCCCCTTTAAGTCACAACGTTGCTACCTAGGAAGTGACTTTTTATTCTAAAGTGAGTTATGTCCCCCTTCCTCACTTTTTATTTACAAATAACTATAGAAGGCAAAAATTGAACAAAATCAAATATTCTGATTAGCCATGGCTAATTAGGAATATTACAGTCCCCCCTGGAAAAATGTTGCTTGTCCTCAAGCAACTGAAGTGGTGGATGCTGCAAGATCTTCTCACTCTCCCAAGTGGCATCCTCATCCGGCAAATTCTTCCACCTTACCAAGAATTCTCGAACCGTCCTGCTCCGCAACTGCCTCTGGTATCAATGATAGCCTCCAGCTGCAATACCAAATTCCCCTCGTCATCCATGGGTGGTAGCTCATCTATCATTGTCACCTGCTGCACCAATGCCTTCTTTAGGCATGATACATGAAAAATGTTATGAATCTTGCTACCTTAGGGCAGCTCCAACTCATATACAACTTGTCCAATCCTGCGTATCACCCTGTATGGCCCATAAAAGTGGGGCTTGAGCTTCTCAGCCCCCTTCTGCTTCAATGACGACTGTCTGTATGGCTGTAATCGTAGGTAGACCATGTCCCCTACCTTGAACTGCCTCTCCACCCGACCCCTGTCGGCATACAACTTCTGTTGGTTCTGTGTTGTAGCCATGTTATCCTTGAGAGCTCGGAGGATATCCTGACTCTCTTGGATCTAAATCTTGGCTCTAGGAGCCCTGCTATCACCAAACATCACGTCAACAAAAGATAAAGGATGATACCCATATAAGGCATAAAATGGTGACATACCAATGGACATGTGATGTGAATTATTGTAGCAGTACTCCCCCAGATGCAACCACCTCAACCATGCTCGTTGCTGCCCATTGACATAGTTACTGAAGTAGCCCTCTAGCCACTTGTTAACTATCTTTGTCTATCCATCCGTCTGTGGGTGATAACTAGTACTCGGTGTCAACTTCATCCCCACCAACCGAAAAGCTCCTGCCAAAACCCGCCCATGAAACGGTTGTCCCTGTCACTAACTATGGTATTAGGAAGACCATGTAGCCTGAAGATCTCTCTGAAGAACAGCTCGGCCACCTATGCTGTTGTATAGTGTGCGGATATGGCAAAAAAATGTGCGTACTTTGTCAGTAGATCAACGACGACAAAGATACAATCCTTGCCCTATACCATGGGCAACCCTGTGATGAAGTCCATCGAAATACTCTCCCATTTCCCCTCCAGACTGGGCAAAGGCTGCAATAATCTCGCGGGATGGCTCATCTCTCCCTTGTTTCTTTGGCAAACATCGCACTCCCGGATGTGCTGGAGTACATCCTCTTTGAGGCCCTTCCATGAGAACCTCTCCCTAATGGCCTTGTAGGTTTTAGTAAACCCCTGATGTCCTACCAATGGTGAATCATGAGATGCTTGGAGTATCTTCTTCTTGAGCTGAGACCCCTCAGTCAAGAAGATCTGGTCCCTGTAATAGATGATCTCATCGACCACCCTGTACCTATCATCTGCCACCTGCCCATCTAGAACCTCACATGCAAACCTGTCCTTGGAGTACTCTACTAAAATTTGAGCCCTCCAGTCTATATCCAAGCTCATAAGAGACAACGTGGCTGGTCTACGTGAAAGGGCATCTGCTACCACGTTGTTCTTACCCTTGACATACTCAATGTCAAATTCATATGCTTGGATTTTGTTGATCCACTTTTGCTGCCTCTCCTGTAGCTGCTTCTGCTCCAAAAAGAACTTGAGGCTGTTGTGATCAGTCCTCACCCTGAACCTATTACCCACTAAATACTGTCGGTACTTAGCCAATGCATGCATGATGGCCAACATCTCCTTGTCGTGTATGGAATACAACCTCTCATGCGGAAGAGCTTCCAGCTCGCAAAGGCTATAGGGTGACCTCCCTGCATCAATACTGCACCGATCCCCTCTCCCGACGCATCACACTCCAAAACAAATGGCTGTGTAAAATCTGGCAATGCAAGCACTGGGCAGCTACTCATAACCTCCTTGAGCCTGTCAAAGGCTTGCTGCGTTGTATTCGACCAACTGAATGCCCCATTCCTCGTCAAATCTGTTAGGGGTGCAGCAAGCTCTGAGAAACCCTTGACGAACTTCCGGTAGTAAGTGAAAATGCCAATGAATCCTCAAAGTTCCGTCACGTTTCTCGGCTCTGGCCATTCTCTGATGGCCCTAATCTTCTCCTCGTGGACCCTCACTCCATCCACTCCTATGATGTGTCCTAGATACAACATCTCCGTCAAACCAAACTCACACTTGGAGAGTTTGGTATAGAACTACTACTCCTGTAAGATACGCGATACCGTCTCAATGTGTTGGAGATGCTCCTCCCAAGTCCTGCTGTAAATGAGAATGTCAATGAAGAATACCAACACAAACTTCCTCAAGTAATTACGGAAGATGTGATTCATGCAAGACTGAAATGTAGTGGGGGCATTGGTTAGCCCAAAAGGCATCACCAAGAACTCAAAGTGCCCACAGTGACACCTGAAGGCGGTCTTGGGAATGTCCTGCTCCCTCACACGAATCTGATGGTACCCAGATCTCAAGTCAATCTTTGAGAAGAATCGTGCTCCCCTCAACTCGTCCATCAACTCATCGATCCTGGGTATGGGGTACCTGTTCTTCAAGGTCTTCTTGTTCAGGGCCCTATAGTCAATGCACATCCTCAATGTACCATCCTTCTTCTTCACCAACACTACAGAAGAAGCAAAAGGACTAGTGCTCGGTCGAATGTGCCCAAGATCCAGCAACTCCTGGATAGCCCACTCAATCTCATCCCGCTAGGCCTTTGGGTGCCTATAGGGGGTGGTGATCACGACCTGTATGCCCTGCTCTAGCTCGATGGTGTGCTCAAACCCCCGATCCGGTGGCTGTCCTGGTGGAATCTCCCTAAACACTATGGCATACCGATCAAGGATGGATTGTATCTCTGGATGTACTGTCTATCCTGTAGTCCTTGCCTCTAATGCCCACAGCTCCACTGCCCACTCTATTCTCCCTTCCGGAAGACTGCCTCCATCCGATGAGCCGAAACAGTCTTAGGCGGATATGTGTGTTGTCCCTGTATCTTCTCATGCCTCCCTGTATTCTCATCATCCCACTCCATCTCTAGGGTCTTCCAATCCGTCCTGACCTTCCCTAGAGTAATAAGCCACTAAACACCCAATATCATGTTGGTGTCCGGAATATCGACCATGAAAAATTGGTCAGTCAATGTGTAGGTGCCCATCGTCACTGAAAGCTCTGGAACATAGCGAGCACACATCATGGTCTAATCTCCTGGAACCAATACTGAAAACCCATCGAAGCTCTCTATCTGAATACCTCTCCGCTCAACCATCTGTGCATCGATGAAGTTGTGGGTTGCCCCACTGTCAACCAAAACTGATACGCGCTAGCCACGTACTGTCCCTCGTATGCGTAGCGTCAGATACATGGGAACTCCTCGCAACGCTGCAAGGGCCCCTCCGGTGAGTGCAAAAGATGCACCACCTGCTACTGGTGGTGGAGGTGGCAAAGGTCCCTGTATGGCATGGCTAACTCCTGCCTCCACATCCTCCTCATCATCCTCTTCTCCACTACTCTCGGAGAAGACCTCAATAAAATGTGCTTTGCCAGCAGCACATCTATGTCCTAGTGCCCACGGCTCCTGACATGTGAAGCACAACCGCTTCTTCTTTAGCTCCCTCCTGGAATCGTCATCAAGCTATACTCGTCCTGGATTCCCCTTTGGAGGAGGAATCCTCACATCCTTCCCCTTAGACTGAAAATTCTGTCTCTGGGGGTAAGGTGTCTGGGTCCCGGGTAAGACATCTTATAAGTCCCGGGTCCTGCTGATAACGTCCTAGAGTGTGGCCGGTTTGTGGATCGGATTAAACCCCGGAGTGGCTCTGTTAACTCCTCAACATACATATAGACCCTCCATGTTGTGGATAGGTTTGGCACCATCACGGAGACTCTCAAGAAATCTGCAATGTAGGTCTTTGGGCTCCCTGTCTGTTTGAGCCTCGTCAGCTCCACAAAATGCTGCTTTGGATCCCTCCGATCAAATCGCTCCATCAGTCGCCTGGTAAAATCGACATATGTCACCACTGTGGAGCGCCCCAGTGTAACCATCCCATGAAACCACCAATCCTGGGCCTCGCCATTCAAATGCAATGTTGCCACCTTGATGGCTTCTACCTCCGACATCTGGTTAAGCTGGAAATAAACGTCCAGCTTCTCTACCCAAGACTTTGCCGAACTGTTTGATGAGCCATCAAATGTAGGCAAGTGGAATCTACTCGCTGCATGGTGGGTGTCGCCATCATGGTAATGCCGGTACCCTCTGTGATGGTCGCGGGGTCTGCTATCCCGCTAGAGTTGAACAAAATCTCTGAATGAGAAGGCTTCCCTTAACTCCTGCCCTGAGGCCTGGTACTCTGCAAAATAATCGCCCATATGTCCAGGCTCTACCTCCTGCTGGGCTACAGCCCCCGTGTCTGCTCCTAAGAAAGTGGGCATGGTAGAGCGTGTAGGGGCATGTGAGGCCACCTGTTGCGCAGTATCACTCTGCTCTAGTAAATGATGGGATGCACTTGATCCCTCACCAATCTGAAAAACTCGTGGGCTCTCACGCTGTCTAGCCTCTACTGTCGTGAATCTCTGCCCCATCACCTCAATCTGCCTTGACAGATCCTGCACTGATTTGAGGAGAATATCCGCAAATCTCTTCCCATCCTCTTCGACCATCTATTCTGCGTCCACTACTGGCTCTCTCTGTTCTACGTCTACCATAGGCTCCACCTGTTCTGCGTCCACCACAGGAACATAGTCTCCTTCCCCGTAGGTATTCTCCAACCTACTTCCAGTGTCTCTATACCTCCTACCTCTGTAACAAATGTAGGGTTTTTCCCATGGTGTCATAGATTGCTAGCTCCACAGGCTGAGCCAAAACTTGGCTCTGATACCACTGTAATATCCCTAACCCGGAATATTCCTCAAACCCCAGCAAAAATCCCAACCAAATATGTGCAAATGATATAATAACCCAGAAGTGATAAAATAACAGTGAAACAACATATAATAATGTAAACCGGAAATATAAGCAGATACACAAGAAATGCAGCAAGAAAATGTTAAGCCATTTTATTATACTGAGCAATAAATTGAGTACAAGAGGTGAACTGACAGGTGGCACCTCGACTTGCATAAGGCAAGTGAAGAAATACTCTCAGAATGACAAGAATGGCCTCTCTGCGTGGATGTTGTTGCTGCTGCTAGGAAACAAGTGATGATTTGGGGCCGCTCCCCTCCTCAGAAAAAGCTGAAACCGAGACAAGAGCTAGACCCCTACTCAATCTCCCAGTAAAAACCCACCTGCAAGACCCCAAACTAGCATAACAACCAAACAGAACTGCGTCCCTCTCCCAGTGCTGCGCAGTCCTCCAAAACGCTGCTAAAACTGCTGCTGGAATGCTGATGAAACTACTGTTGAAACACCAAAGGAAATACCTTGCCCAAGCAAGCACTCGAAGTCCCCCCGGGCTAAGGGTGAGATCTCTGAATAGAGACACTCAATGCACTAAACAGTGCTGCAGACTAGCTAAATAGCCAGCGTGCTTAGAAGTCGAAACAACTAGCTCAAAATGCACATAATTGAACGATCCAAAATTAGGGGGCTCCTCTCTATTTTATAGCCTCTGCCTCTCACAATCCCTAGGCTCACCTCCTCCTGCGCAGTCTCTCCATGTGTCTGCATGGGCTCCATTTCTGCATCCCCCTTTGGCCCCCTTGGCTCCCCCTTTAAGTGATAACGTTGTGCTACCAAGGAAGTGACTTTTTATTCCGAAGTGAGTTATGCTCCCCTTCCTCACTTTTTATTTACAAATAACTATAGAAGGCAAAAATTGAACAAAATTGAATATTCCGATTAGCCATGGCTAATTAGGAATATTACAGCCAACCCCCATGGTTGGGTTCACCCAGTACCACTGCTAGTTCATTTCGAACTGTCTGCGGGGGGGCTTATTTGTCTGAATTTGAGCTCTCAAAGATATGAGTTCTCTTAATAACCCCAAACCCTTTTTGTTTTGTATTTCCTCTATCTGTTGTTTTGATGCTTGGGTCGCTTCTTATTCGGTGTCAGGATGAGTCACAACTTCCCATTCTACTTGGTTTCGTTGATGGGTGTGAACATCCACATTTGGATTGTTCACCATGGTCTCTTCTTCTTCTACTTCTAAAAGGTGAGGGTCAAATACTTGCCAACCTTTGGCTTATGAGTTGTCCTCTTTTTCTTTTTTGGATTATTTTTTGCTTGTAGACATGTATTCTACAAGTATCTTGTTTGAAAGCAAATATGAGATTTGAATGTTGTGTTCTCATAATTTAATACCTGAGTCCACTGAAAGTTTTTATGTTTTAGTAGAATATGGTAAGGTAGGCCTTTGTTGAGGTCTATCTCTACACATATTCTAGCAAAAGTAAATGCATCTTTTTTTGTTCTTCCAAGGTCCATATTTTTAAATTTTCCCAGGGTATTTCCAATATCGTCTAGGACCTTATGGTGCAAAAAGGAAGAGGGAGATTGGGTAGTCTCTCCCATATTGGTATTGTTGAGACCATCATATTTGTAGCATCAAAGTATGGGGACCATGGGGTAATGAAGAGCCTATCTCTTCCCCAAAACTGTAGTCCATCATTTTGTAACAGCCCTAGATGATTTTCCATGTAAATAAAATAAGACCAAGGTCATGGGACATGTATTCTAAGCTAAATGGTGGGAAAACATTATAGTGGGCATCACTTGCGGTTTATTAATGGCTATGGAAATCGGAAAAGGAAAACAGGCAAAAATTGGCATTTAATTATGGGCAATAAAGGAAATTAGGAGAAAATGAAGGTGAAAGACACAAATGTACATGCAAGGGAAATTAGAGAGAAAATGAAGGGAAAATGAAAGAAAAAGGAAAGAAAGAGACTAGACATCAATGATAAAAAGGCACCTAAGAAACAATTGAGAATTTTTGGCTCATCCTTTGATCAGGATCGACAAAGGAGAAGGAACAAGCACTTGGACAAGAAAGCAAGGAAAGCAAGGAAATGCAAGGAGACAGTTGGATTAGTTGCTATAGTAGGATTACTCTATAGGTAACAGGTTGCAGTGTGATTTCCTTGTTGATATTTGGATGCATGGTACATGCATGTGGTTCCTTAGTTATGTGTTTTCATTAACATGGAGATTTGCTTGGATTGACTGTGGTTTCAACCTTACCTTGCCATTTATTGGATAGTTATGATGTAGTGGGTTATCTATTTGGATTTCTGATTGGTTTTCAAATTCCCTATGGTTGTGTGTTGGGATGAAAATTTTGGATCCCTATAACAAATTGGGTTCCCTAAAGGTTGTGGGTTGAGATGGGAGATCTTTGGGGTTCTGTAACAGCTTGGGTTTGCTGGAGGTTGTGGGTTGAGACAGAACCCTTGGAGCCCTGGAAAGCTTGGGTAGAGAACAATCTGGTTTCGTATTAGTGATTTTTTGATCGATTAGGGGAAATCATTGTGGTTGAGGGTTGAGGTGGTTTGGCCTCTAGAAGCCCTAGTTAGTTTTATTTTGGTTTAACCCATATGATCCCACATTCATACTTGGACTATGGTGCAAGGGTGATTGGCTGAAAGAGAGATTTTGGTTGAGCTAATCTATGGTCGGGTGATACATGGAAGTCCCTAACTGATCCAGGTGGATGTTGGTGGCCACCCACCTATCCCATCTAGACCCCCACAACTGTCCCTTTCAGTTTTTCAGTTTCCTTAATTATAGCGCAGTTTACTATTTTTAGCAATTTTTTTCAGGTCCTAAACTTCTGGGGCTGTTTTGAGGCCCTAAACGATGTTTTTTTGGAAATCTACCACCAGCGATTTTTCTATCAAAAATTTGTCTTTTCTGTCGTATTCCTCAGAGAGATCTTTCCAACGGGCTATCATGTGCGTCAAACGGAGATAATACGACCAATTCGCGACCCCGGGAAGTTGATGTACCAACTTACCTAAAAACGGGGCCCACAATTTGGCGTTTCATCTTCTAGGGTTAGGTTTTGGAATGTGAAGGGTTTTCCATTGTTTCTCAACAATAAATAGGCCTTCGAGCCTCATTGTAACACAGTGGAAAACAATTCAGAGGCATGTAGTCGCAACATCTCTTCTCAGAGATAAGCTACCATCACCCTAGCTGGTTTATTTCCATTTCTGTTTGTAAGCATATTTCAGTATTTTACAGTAATGAAATGAAGTATTATTTCTATTGTATATCTGTCTTTATGGTTATCTCTGTATTTTATTGCATTCCTGTTTAAATCCGGACCACTAACTTGGTTAGCATTTGCTTATGTTAATATGAGTTATTTTCCTATTGTGATATATGAGCACTTGTACCGGTTAATGTGTTGATTTTATGGCTAGTTTGTCATGGATTATATTTTGGTTATATGTTGGTCATATGCACAGTGATGTGATGTGCTCTTACTATGGATCTCTTTCATGATTTTATAAGTTATTGAATGGTTGATGAATGCATGGTCTAACAAGTGTTGTTGCAGCTAGCTTGAGAGGGAATAGAACCTTCTTGGTGATTCTCAGATGAAGTTCAAAAGTTTATGATCATATATGCATTCATGACCTGTAGCTTCTATGTTCATCATATGTTTGACAAAATGAGTATCATGTATTAGGCATGTCTAGGTCAAGATCTTGCTCAAGTTTTGAATGGTTAGCATTGTTATCATTGTAGTTATGTTTTAGGAAATTATAAGCAGTTTGGAGAAGTGGTCTGGAGGGTAGCCTGAAAAAGTGGCATAGATTTTTCCACTACATGCACAAAAATTAAAGATTTGGGTTATAATTGCATGCAAGAAGGCTTGTGTGTGCGATTTGAGCTTCATAACCACATGCAAAATGTGTCATGGGTGCGGTTGGATGTCAAGCTTGTGAACAAATTTCTAGCTCAGGGTTTGATCACCAGGAGTGGTTGTCAAGTTGTTGAGTGATCTAGTGACCCTGAGGGGTGGTAGTATGTGTTTTGGTTGTAGGCCCCACTTCCATAACTGGAACTTGGAGGTCAGCCATGTCATAATAACACTCAACTCATGTTTACTCATACAAGTTTATATGTTTGGTGTGCAAACATGATGGTTAATGGTTGTTATATGCATTGTGGTTATATGCATGCCTTTCATTCTATTGTTGTTGTAGTTACATGCATGATAGATGTTAGTAGTGCGGTCATATGCGCGTGCATGGGTTAGTCATGTGTGATAGTTAACTTCTTGTTATATGCATTACGATATCCATGATGATTATTGTCATTGTGGTTAAGTTACTGATATTGTTATGTATCGTGCTAAACTGGACTAACTTGTGCAAATGTAATAGCCTCCCCTAAGTCACACTGAGGTATGATTTCAATTATGTCTTCTATTTTGTTTATCTAACATTTTATGTTTACATGAAATAGAAGATCAGAGATGAAGAGTGAATAGTTGACTAAAGTTCATATGAATCTTTGTATAGGCCTGAAGAGACATCAAGGGAATGGTAAAGGTCATTTGGGAAGCAAAGAGAAGAGTATTCTCTTGATCTAACAGATACACCGAGGAGTCTTAAAAGGAAGAGATTTGAATTTGCAAGGCAGATAATAAAAGGTTGATTGAGGCATAGGAAAGACATGCAAGGGATCAAGAAAAAGCATGCAGAGGCCAATGAAATGATTCTTCAAAGCCTTTCATATTTGTAGAATCAGGGACATATGGGGATCAGTCATAGAGATAGGGGAAGAAATATTTGCCAAAAGAGTTCAAGAAATCCAAGCCTCCTACATTCGATATAGAAATGAAGAAATCAAAAGATGCAAAAGCATGGTTTCTTTGGATGAATAAGTTCTTCAGATTGCATGACTATTCAGAGAACATGAAAGCTAATATAACTACCTTTAGTATCAAGGGAAGTAGACATTTGGTAGGAAGATGTGAAGCATGTCAGAGGCATTAAAGAAGAGGAGTTAATTTGGGATGAATTGAGGGACTCCTTAGGAAGAAGTACCTATCTGAGGGGTATTATGATAGAAGGGCCAAGGATTTATGTCATCTCAAGATGCAGGTGACAAGGAAAATGTGGCACCTTACAAGAAGTTCAATACAATTGAGAGAGGATAGGGGTCTCAGCCCGTGGAGCAGTAGAATAAAGGAAATGGCAGAGAACCTTTGCGGTGTTGAACCTATGGTGGCGATCATCGCATAAAAAATTTCCCTTTGTATTAGCGTGGCACAATGGATGTGTGGCAGAGCCTCAATGCATTTTGCAGCAGAATAAGCTCATGCTCATTAATCTAGAAATACAACAAGTTAAAATGTGTGGAAGCACTTTGGGGCAGAGGAAGCTGCATAGAAGATGGTTGATCAAAAGCAGGTATGCTAGTTGGTTTCCAGTTATAGCTAGATTCGTCAAGGGAATTGGAATCCCTTGAGAGATGATATGTGTAGGTGTTTAGTTGTAGGGCAACATGCTGGGTACAATAGGGCAAGGTAACTAGTATGTTGTTATATTTATTCATGCATTGACAATTGTGCATTTATGGTAGTACGGCGAAGGGAATTGCATGGCAAGAGAGATTTCCATGAAATCTTTAAGAAGGATCGGGTTAAGCTTTCCTTTGGGAGCACTAGGAGACCATGGGGGTTGAGTCATGGTGTCTATTGAAAATTTTGTGCTTTCGGTCTTTTGTGATTTTTTTGTACTTGATTTGTAGTTTTGACTGTGATTCATGCATGGAAATGACACTTGTTTGCGGTGTTGTATTGTTGTTTGATTTTCCTAGTTTCTTTATCTGTCTTCTTGTTCTTGCCTTTTGTGATTTGAGGGTCTTGGGAATTGGTTGGGGAAAGAGGAATGTTAATGGAGCTCAAGGAGAGCTGAATGAAACCCAAAAGGTAAATGTAAGACTCGACTGAAGCTCGGTGCATGAATAAAGGGCAAATGAAGGCAAGAATATGACATCCATTTGGGTTGGTTGGGTCCATTGGGGTAAATGGGCAGTGACATGACAATCATGAGAAAGGTAATGCGAAAGGTAAAGTCAATGGATTTGAGGCATCAGATGCCTTGGCTATGTTCAAAACTGTTGTTCTCAATGTTGTGCGTGCATTACACGGATAAAGGAAGTTCTCTTAACCTTGACCTTATGAACATTGGTGATTATGCTAATATATGTGTGTGTGTGTGTGTGCATTCATTTCAAGGATAAAGAAAGTTCTCTTAACCTTGACCTTATGTACACCGGTGATTGTGTTGTGATCATGATTATGCTGATATATATGTGTGTGTGCGCGCGCGTGTGTGTGTGTTTGTGTGTGTGTGTGTGTGCATTCATCGCATGGATAAAGGAATATCTCTTAACTTTGAACTTATGAACACTGGTGATGCTGTTGTGATCATGATTATATATATATATATATATATATATTGTGTGTGTTTGCGTGTGTATGTATGTATGTATGCCATTGTCTGATAGGGTCGTCAGGGATCATTCTTATGTAAGAATGATTGCTTTATGCAGGTGAATGGCATGAAAATATTCTCAGTTTTATGAGGAATTAAGTGGGAAAAGTAGCCCTAGAAGACCTATGAGGTTAGTATCATGTGGATATGATTTTGATATTATGTGCTTATAACTATGCCTATGTTTATGTTATGGACATGCAATGTTGAAGGATACATGAGCAAAATGAAAGCAGTGTAATATGCAACATGTTAGGACAAGCATGGATAATGGAAAGAGCCACAGAATTGGGACTTGGGGTTGTGGACGCATGGATTAAGGCATGGAAAAGACACTAGAGGCAAGGTTGCTTGGTAGAGATAGTGTGGTCTCTAGATATGCAGTATTGTTGTTGTGTACATGGTGTATATGTTGTGTTGTGTACATGTTATACATGTGGTGTTGTGTACATGTTTCACATGTTGTGTTGTGTACATGTGGGACTATGCCATTTGTATTGTGTAGTCGTTGTATTGTGAGATGTACACGTTGTGTTGTACTGTGTGTACATATATGTGTTGTGTTGTAAATTGTGTATGTTTATGTGTTGTGTGAGAGATTGGTTATTGGGATCCTTGGAGGCTATGGATTGGGACATGAAATTTAGATCCCTGTAACGGCTTGGGTTCCCTGGAGGTTGTGGGTTGAGATAGTGGTACCTAGAGCCATGTAACATCTTGGGTTCCCTCGAGGTTGTGGATTGGAGCCTTGTAATAGCTTTGGTTCCCTAGAGGCTGTGGGTTGAGATAGTAGTCCTAGGAGCCCTGGATAGCTTGGGATGAGACCAACCTTGAGTTGTCAATATTGAGGTAGGAGGTGGTATAGCCTTTGGATTCCCTTGTTGCTTTGGATGAGCAGAGAAGAGAAGAGAAGGCACTGGGTGCTTGTCAACTTGGCAACTGATCCAGTGTGTGCACATGGTTAAAGATAAGAGAAGGCACTTGGTTCTTGCTGGGTTGGCAACTGATCTAGTGTGTGCATTTGGTTAAAGATAAGAGAAGGCACTGGATGCTTGTCGGGTTGGGAAACTAATTTAATGTGTATATGGAAAAGACAAAGAACGAAGGCAACAACAAATAACCATATGAAAGATATGTATCATTATTTTATTTTAGTTTTAATTGCACATAGTCTATGATTCTGATTTATGATGGTCGAGTTTTTAACTCACCATATGTGATATGTTTATATATGGTGATCTGGTCAAATAACTAATTTGACTTGTTGCGACAGGAAGAAAACATAATTGCAAGAGTACCTTATTGACGAGATATCAATGAGGTATGATTTGAATTTATTACAATTTTTTTTAGTCTAATGGAAATTATGTGCTTGGTATAGGAAAGCATGAAAATGGGAGAATTGGTTACCAGAGAATTAGTGGCGACAGTAAAAGGAATTGGAACATGCAACAGTGGACTGGTAAAGCATTGAGGAGCAAGGCCATTGTGGGACACTGGTACCCAATAGTGTCCATTAATTTCCATGAGAATACTATGATTGGTATGATGGTTTTGAGGCAAGTATATGCCTTATTTTTGGACCTTCTGGTGTGAGGAAACCTTGCCAAGGGATGGATCACCTGAGGGGCTATCTAGGAGAGAAGGGGATGTCGGGGAACTTGGAAGGTGAGTGACTACATGGAAGGGGGTGATTGGATTGCTCGAGGGACTAGTGAAGCAAAGAAGGGAAGGGCGGGGAATAAATTTGTTTTGGTCATTATCATTTCCAAATGGAATTAGAAGCATCTTGGGAATGTGCCTTGGAACAGTGAGTCGGTAATTGTTCACTGACAGAAAAAATAGCGCAAGGACTGTGTGTTGGACATGCAGGCAAACCTTGATATTAGCAAGGGGTTCTAGACTTCCTGGGAAGGAGGTGAATCTTGGTACTAATTTGAGGGTGGAGGTTTGAGCCTCTGGATTCCCTTGTTGTTGATGCACACATCATATGATTTTATTTGTTGGTTGAAGCAAATGTGCATATGTATATGTGTATATTATTGTAAATATTTTATTGAGATGTGTTTATAAAGCTCCATAAGCAATAAGTTTATTTGTTGGTTGAAGAAAATGTGCATATGTGTTTGTCATTGTAAATACCATATCGAGTTGTGTTATAAAGCTCCACAGGCAGTATGTTTTGCTAGTCATAAGTGTCATAAAACACTGAGGACGGTGTTCCCCCAAGGAGGAGGGGTTTGTAATAGCCCCGAGTTGATTTTCCATGTAAATAAAATAATACCACGGTCATGGGACACGTGTTCCAAGTTGAATGGTGCGAAAATATTATATTGGGCATCCCTTGCAGTTTATTAATGGCTATGGAAATTGACAAAAGCATTAGAAAAGGTAAAGAGGCAATAATTGGAATTTAATATGGGAGATAAAGGAAAATGGGAGAAAAGGAAGGTGAAGAGACACAAATATGCATGCAAGGGAAATTAGAGAGAAAATGAAGGAAAATAAAAGAAAAAGGAACAAGGAAAGGAAGAGACTAAACATCAATGATAAAAATACACTTGAGAAACAATTAACAACTTGTGTCTCATCTTTTGATCATGATCAACAAAGGAGAAGGAATGAACACTTGGACAAGCAAGCAAGGAAATCAAAGGAGTGCAAGGAGGCAATTGGATCAACTGCTACAACATGATTACTTTGCAGGTAATAGGTTGCACGTGTGATTACCTTGCTGAGGTTTGGATGCATGATACACGCATGTAGTTCCTTGGTTATGTTTTGTCATTGAAATGGAGATTTGTCTGGATTGGCAGTGGTTTCAGTCTTTCCTTGTCATTTCCTGGATAGGCATGATGTAGTGGGTTCTCTATTTGGATTTATGATTAGTTCTCAGGTTCCCTATGGTTGTGGGTTGGGATAGAATCTTCGGTGCCCTATAACATCTTGGGTTCCTTGGAGGGTGTGGGTTGAGATAGGAGATCTTTGGAGCCTTGTAACAACTTGTGTTCCCTGTAGGCTATGGGTTGAGATGGGGGTTCTCTAGATCCCTGTAACAACTTGGGTTCCCTGGAGGTTGTGGGGTGAGATAGAATCCCTCGAGCCCTGGAAAACTTGGGTAGAGAACAATATGGTTTGGTATTAGTGATTTCTAGATCGATTAGGTAAAATCATTATGGTTGAGGGTTGAGGTGGTTTGGCCTCTCGAAGTTGTAATTGATTTTATTTTAGTTTAAACCGTATTATCCCACATTCTTGCTTGAAATATGGCGTAGGGATGATTAGTTGAAAGAGAGATTTTGGTTTAGCTAATATATGGTCGACTGGTAGTGGAAGTCCCTTGTAACACTCCCTCCCACATTTACCCACTTTTACAAGCTCTCTGAGGTAAACATGAGCTAAGTGTCACTATGATATGACCTGGCCTACGAGTTCCAGTTATGGATGTGAGGCCGACAAACCAAAAACTTTCTGATACCTCTCAAGAGCACTAAATCACCCAAAATTCAATCCACGACCTCTAATTATCATATCTTGAGTTGGAACTACTTTTTCACTAGCTTCACCTCCCAAACACACCCTTGACACACTGTGCATGTGGTTATGAGGCTCCAACCACACCCATAAGCCTTCCTACATGTAGTTAGGTCCCAAAATTCCCAGTTTTGTGCATGCGATGGTGAGATCTATGCCACTTTTTCAGGCTAGCCTCCAAACCACTTCCCAAAACTGCCTATGACTTTCTAGAAACATAACTAAGATGATAAAATTTCCAACCATTCAAAACTTGAGCAATATCTTGACCTAGACATGCCTAATACATGATATACATTTTGTCAAACATATGATAAACATAGAAGCTACAAGTCATGAATGCGTATATGATCATAAACTTGTGAACTCCATCAAAGAATCATCAGGAAGGTTCAATGCCCCCTCAAGTAGCTGCAACAACACTTGTTAGCCCATGCATTCATCAAACATTGAATAACTTATCAAATCGTGAACAAGAGCCATAATAAGAGCACACCATATATCCATGTTTATAACCAGCATATAACAATAATAGAAACCATGACAATTTGTTATGAAACCAGCTCACAAAAAGATAGAAAAGAGAGATCCACGCCTTAGAATTCAGCCTCTTCGAGGGGGCAACCTCCTTTACATTACATAAATGAACAATTCTTGGATGATACAAATGAAAATACCTCCTTTCTATATATAGGAGTCTAAGTGGTCCCAATACAATCAAAGCCTACATAACAATAATATTGTAGGGCACAACAATAACAATAGTGGGCTTCTATGTGGCACAATAGTAACAATATGGGCACTACATGGGTACATCAATATAAATAAGGGGTATAACTACAATAGTAATGGGGTAATCACTAGTATTATAGGGACCCAACATGCCCCTCTCCTTCAAAAAAGTGTTGTCCTCAACGCTTGAGTAGTTCAGGATACTTCTGCATAAAATTCTCATCCTCCCATGTGGAATCTTCAGCGGATAAGTTCTTCCACTTGATAAGGTACTCTGAAATTGATCAATTTCGTAGCTGTCGAGTTCTTGTTTCTGTAACTGCTTCCGGTTCCAATATAATTTTTCCTTCTTCGTCAAGTTCTGGCAATATTGTTTGAACTGGGAGCTTGTCACCTATAACCTTCTTTAAGCATGAAACATGGAAAACTGGGTGCAATCGAGAAGCTGCATGAAGCTCCAATTTGTATGCCATAGTACCAATCTTTTGCAACACCTTGTACGGACCATAATACTTTGGTGATAATTTATTATCCTTCTTAGCTTGCTTGAGGGACATTTGCTTATATGGTTGTAGCTGTAGGAATACCCAATCACCTACATCAAAACTTCTTTCACTGCGATGCTGATCTGCCTGTTGTTTCATTCTATTTTGTGCCAACACAAGGTTATCCTTTAAGAGTTGGAGGACTTGTTGTTGATGTTCGATGTGATGTTCCACTGCCTGAACCTTAGAATTTTCTCTTAAATATGATGTGATGGATGGTGGTTGATACCCATAAAGTGCCATAAATGGGGTCATTTTTGTTGCTGTATGAAAGGAAGTGTTATACCACCATTCAGCCAGAGGCAACCATTTGACCCATTGTGTCTGTTTATCAGATACAAAGCAACGAAGATATCCTTCCAAACATTTGTTTACTATCTCAGTTTGCCCATCAGATTGAGGATGATAAGATGAGCTATGAGCTAACTGAGTACCAAGACAAGAAAATAATTCTGTCCAAAAATTTCCAGTGAAAATGGGATCTCTGTCACTTACAATAATCTTTGGGTTTCCATGTAGCTTTTGAATTGTTTCCATAAATGCAGTAGAAACTGTACTGGCTTTAAATGGATGTGATAATGCACAAAAATGTGCATACTTGGTAAGTCTGTCAACTACCACCATGATGACACTCTTTCCCTCAGACTTGGGTAAACCTGTGATAAAATCCATTGATACCTCCTCCCAACGTTGGCTTGGAATGGGTAAAGGTTGTAATAGACCCGGTGTCTTAATTGTTTCAACTTTATTTTGTTGGCAAACCAAACATTCTGCCACAAACTTTTGAATATCTGATTTAAGGCCATCCCAAAAAAATTCCTTCTTAACCTTGTGGTAAGTTTTTAAAAATCCTGAGTGCCCTCCTAAGGGAGAAGTGTGCAATTCCATAAGAATCTTTTGTTTTAGCTGGGAATTCTTACAGAGGTATAAGCGATCTTTGTACCATAACGAATCATTTTTCCAGCTAAATGTATCAGACGTACTGGAATCTTGTTGTAGCTTTCGAATAAGTGCCCACACTTCTTCGTCATTCTTCCATTCCTCCCTTGCTTCATTTATCCAATCTGGTTGGATGATAGAAATAGCGCACAACAATGCTTCCACATCCTCATCCTTCCTTGAGAGTGCATCTGCCACCACATTTTGCTTCCCTTTTTTGTAGATGATTTCAAAGTCATAACCCAACATCTTTGTGACCCACTTTTGTTGCTCTTCAGAGGATAATCTTTGTTCTAAAAAATATTTAAGGCTATCATGATCTGTTTTTACCTTGAAGTGTCTTCCCATTAGGTAGGGTCGCCATTTCTTAAGTGCATGGAGTATTGCCAACATTTCCTTCTCATAAATAGCTTTGCTTAGAAACTTTCCCTTGATTGGACGACTTTCAAAAGCAATGGGTCTTTCATCTTGCATTAGAACATCACCAATTCCATTTCCTGAAGCATCACATTCCACAATAAAGGTTTTTGTGAAGTCCGGTGTAGCTAAGACCGGTGCTTGGCACATTGCCTCTTTAAGATGTTCAAAGGCCTTTGTTGCTTCCGGAGTCCATGAAAATGCATCTTTCTTCAATAATGTCGTTAGAGGTGCTGCTATTCTCCCATAATTCTTAACAAACTTGCGATAATACCCTGTCAACCCAAGAAATCCGCGCAAATGCTTTATGGATGTGGGGATTTTCCATTCCTTAATGGCTTTAATTTTGGTAGGGTCTACCTTAACTCCTTCATGAGATACAATATGACCCAAATATTCCACCTCCTGGACTCCAAAGAAACATTTGGATCTTTTGGCATATAATTGTTTCTCTTCCAATAGTTGTAGCACCCTGTCAACATGTTCAACATGATCCTTCCAAGACTTGCTGTAGATAAGTATATCATCAAAAAATACTAACACAAATTTTCTAAGGAATGGTTTGAAAATTGAATTCATCAAACCTTGAAATGTTGAAGGTGCATTGGTAAGGCCAAAAGGCATGACCAAAAATTCATAATGACCCTCATGAGTTCTAAATGCCGTTTTCGGAATGTCTTCAATCTTCATTCTGATTTGATGATATCCTGAACGAAGATCCAACTTGGTGAAGTAAATTGATCCATGCAATTCATCCAGTAATTCATCAATGACAGGAATGGGGAACTTATCTTTAATAGTGAGCTTGTTGAGCTCCCTATAATCCGGACACATGCGCCATGATCCATCCTTCTTGTGCACCAATACTACTGGAGCAGAGAAAGAACTTTGACTCGGTTGAATTATACCAGCCTCTAGCATTTCTGCAACCATACGTTCAATTTCACTTTTTTGGACATAGGGATATCTGTACGGCCTGATGTTTGGAGGAACACTTCCTGGAATCAGATGAATAGCATGATCATGATCACGCATAGGTGGGAGACCTTTGGGAGTCTCAAATACCTTGGAATGATTGTCCAGGACTTTTTGGAGATCTGGAGAAATAGATGATTCTAATGTGGAAACATCTAGCGAACATAATTGTGCAATTACACACCTTTGCTCCTTTTTTAGAAGCTTTGTCATACCATTAGAGCTGATTATCTTTCCTGGTTTCCCTGCAATACCCCTTAATTCAACTTCCTTTCCTTCCACAGAAAATTTCATGAAAAGTTCTTGAAAATTAAAAGCTATTGTACCCAAGGATTGTAGCCATTGGACTCCTAGTACAACATCAGCACCTCCCATTGGAATGGAAAGCATTGGGCTAGTCAATACATATTCTCCCATGGATAGCTTGATATTATGGCACTTTCCAGAGCAATTTATTGTTCCTCCATTTGCAATCATCACTTGACACTCTGGTGCTGGATATAGGAAGCAATTCAATTCTTTTGCTACCCTACAATGAATAAAATTGTGGGTGCTTCCTGAATCAATCAACACTATTACCTTTTTCTTCTTGATTTGTCCTTCTATCTTGATGGTTTGAGGAGTGGTAATTCCCGCCAATGCATTACAAGATATGGTTGGATTTATTTGTTCTTCATCTAGGCTTTGTTCCTGGAGTATATCTTCTTCTTTTGACCTTTCTTGCTCCTTTTCTTCTTCCTCTTCACAATCTATGTAGAATAATTTCTTCTCACCACACTTATGACCCTTTGTGTATTTGCTATCACAATTGTAACAAAGCCCTTTTGCTCTTTTTTCTTCCAATTGTTGTGGTGTCAACCTTGTAGGTTGTGGAAGACTATGGGCAACAACACCTCCATCTTTATAGTTGTGAATGGTATGCTTCCTAGTTGCCATAATTTTGCTTTCCATTTTTCTTGCTAACCTGAATGCCTTCTCTAATGAATCAGGTTCCCAAAGGCGAACATCATGTTGGATATTATCCTTTAAAGACCCTATGAACACATCAATCCTATGCTGCTCTGGAATATCTTTTACCCTTATGTTCAATTTTTGGAACTCCTCAATGTGCTCCATTATTGAACCCTTTTGTTTGAGACTTATCAATTGGCTAAAAAAAGTGTTGTTTTTGTATCCTCATAATGTGCTATCAATTCTTCCGTAAAAATTGCCCAAGTGATAAATTGTTTACGAGAGCAAAGCCATTGATACCATACAAATTGATTTGGTTCCAAATATAAAGTTGCCATACGTACCTTTTGTGTGTTTTGCACATTATTGAGATCAAAGAACTGCTCCATCTGTAATATCCATGTGGCGGGATCCTTGCCATCAAACTTCCTCATATCGATTTTTGGAATATGGTGGGTCTTCGATCCAACATTATAATCTATGGAATCATGATTAACATTACTTTTGTTCACATCATGAGTTTCCTTTACAACCTTTTCACCATTAGTAAGTATCTCTTGTAGAAAATTTGTCAAATTTGTCTTCAAACTTGCCATGTCTTTCTTCAAATCTGTCTTCAAATCAGTCTTCAAATCATCCATCTTAGCTTCCATGCCCTTTATCTTAGCATCTGTTAGCTTTTGTGAGCGTGACATTTGTTGCACTTGTTCTTGTAATTTTGATATATCATGTAGCATTTCTTCCTCTTCTTCATGAGTCATGCTAGAGCTTTCAGGTTCCTTACTAGGCGTTTGCATTTTCTTTCCTCGGGGCATCAGTTACCGATAATAATGCTTTACTAGGCCCTTTGAATTCCTTCAAACCAAGCTTATGCAAAAATAAAAAATAAAAACTACACACCTTTTTTTTTACTTTGTAGAAGCCTGATATTGAATCTGATGTACCTCTGTAATTTCGAATCATCCAATTCTGAAATTGTGATCTGTAGTAGCTTTCTGTGTCCTCTTTCCAATGCCACTAGTCTGAACCAAATTGGATTCTCCAAGAAAGAGTTATGCACAATCTCCCTCAGTGACCTGATTATAGACTGTTTCAGTAGAGCGAACTTGTATGAAGTGCCACGTGTCACTGTTTCAACCCTTGACTCTGAAAAATATATAAACGAAAACTACAGTTCGTCCTCTTTCTGTAACTTCTTACGAAATTTCAATCCGATGCTCAGAAAGAAAGTTATGACGATTTTCCCCAGGTCACCTGTTTTGAGTGTAATTCAGGAGTCTGCAAAAATACCAACTTCCGCAGATCATATCTCTGAAAATATTGCGCGAAAAGATCTAAAATTCGGACCCAAGGTTCAGTGCCAATTCTTCTCAAATGGGTTTTTTTTGCGACTTCTGAAACGTCACAGAAAGAAATTTATAGCGAAAATGCCACGATGACCTGTTTGGAGCAGCGAAACCCTAGAATCCAAAGCTCTGATACTAAATGTTATGAAACCAGCTCACAAAAAGATAGAAAAGAGAGATCCACGCCTTAGAATTCAGCCTCTTCGAGGGGGCAACCTCCTTTACATTACATAAATGAACAATTCTTGGATGATACAAATGAAAATACCTCCTTTCTATATATAGGAGTCTAAGTGGTCCCAATACAATCAAAGCCTACATAACAATAATATTGTAGGGCACAACAATAACAATAGTGGGCTTCTATGTGGCACAATAGTAACAATATGGGCACTACATGGGTACATCAATATAAATAAGGGGTATAACTACAATAGTAATGGGGTAATCACTAGTATTATAGGGACCCAACACAATTCAACCATAAAAATCACATAATAACCAATGCATGTGCTCATTAATCACAATAGATAAAATAGCTCATATTAACATATACACAAGCCAACCAAGTCACGGACTTCCACGTACCACCCAACCATAGATTGGGCTGACCCAAATCTCTCTTTGAGCCAATCACCCCTGTGCCATATTCTAAGCATGAATGTAGGATCATATGGGTTAAACCAAGATTGATCCAACCAGGGCTTCCAAAGGCCAAATCACCTCAAGCCTCTACCACAACGATTTCACCTAAATCGGTCAAGAGATCACTAAAATCAAAACAAGCATGGATGCCTCTAACTTCCTTCCCAACTCTAGAGGAATTTTTATGTCTCCATCGATCCGTCAAGAGTTTTAGGAGAAATCCCATTTCCACCCTTGACCCTTGGGAATTTTATTGAGACCACCTCAACTAGGATCTAATTCTATTGGCCATTTAAAGCTAAATCAAATAGAGAACCCACTACATCATCGCTATCCAGGAAATAACAAGGCAAGGTTGAAACCATTTTCAATCTAGGAATATTCCATGTCATTGACAACAAAATAACCAAAGAACCACATGCATGTATCATGCATCCAAATCTTAGCAAGGAAATCACACATGCGCACTGTTACCTGCAATCAACAACTACTTGATATCCTTACTTGTCGTTGTCCAAACTTCCTCTTGCACTACCTTGCTTTCCATTGCTTGCTTGTCCAATTGCTTGTTCTCTCTTCTTTGCTAAACCTGCTCAAAAGTTGGGCAAAAGTTGTTAATTATTTCTCAAGTGCCTTTTTATTATTGATGTCTAGTCTCTTCCTTTCCTTTTTGTTCCTCTAATTTATCTCTAATTTCCCTTGCATGCATATTTGTGTCTCTTCAACTTTTGTTTATCCTAGTTCCCTTTATTTCTCATAATTAAATGCCATTTATTGTCTGTTGTCTTTTCCAATGTCGTTGCCAATTTCCATATCCACTAATAAACCACAAGTGACCCCCAATGTGATGTTTTTCCCCTCATTCAGCTTGGAATACGTTTCCCATGACCTTGGTTGATTTTTGTATTTTTACATGAAAATATGACCCAGGGTTGTTACAAACCCCTCCCCCTTGGGGGAACACCGTCCCTGGTGTTATATGACAATTATTACCAACAAAACATATTGCTTATGAAGCTTTATAAACCCAACTCGATGCAATATTTACAATGACAAACACATATACTTATGCACATTTGCTTCAACCAACAAATAATCATATTGGCTATGGAGCTTTATAATCACAACTCAACACAATATTTACAATAATACACATTTGCTTCAACTAGCAAGTAAAGGATACAATGCTCTCATTAGTGACAAGGGAATCCAAAATCTCACACCTCCACCCTCATAAGTAGTACCAGGATTCACCTCCTTCCTGGCTTAGTGAACAATTATCAACTCACCTCCTTCCTGGCTCAATGAACAATTATCGACTCACCTCCTTCCCGGCTCATTGTTCTAAGGCACACTCCTAATGTGCTTCTGATTCCATCTGACAATACTAATTACCAAAACAAATTTATTCCCCGACCTTCTTTTCTCTGCTTCACAGTTCCTTGGGAAATTTGGTCACTCCCTTCCATGCAGTCACTCACCTTTCAAGTTCCCTGACATCCCCTTCTCGGGCGATCCATCCCTTTGCAAGGTTTTCTTGCATCGAAAGGTCCACAAACCAGGGGATATCCCTGCCTCAAAACCATCACACCGATCATATCATGCTCATGGCAATCAATGGACATTATTGGGTACTAATATCCCACAATGGTTCTGCTCCTAAAGTGCTTTACCAACATATTGTTGCATGTTCAAATTCCTTTTGTTGTTGTTGCTAACTCTCTTGCAACCAGTTCCAACCACCCATACCGGGCATTCCCATGCTTTCCTGTAACAAGAACATAATTTCCATTAGACTTAAAAGGAATTGAAATAAATTCAAATCACACCTCATTGATAGCTCGTTAATAAGGTATACTTGCAATTTTGTTTACTTCCTACCACAACAAGTCAAATTAGCTCTTTGACTAAATAATCATGTATAAACATATCACATTAGATTAGCTCAAAACTCAACCATCATAAAATCAAAAGCATAGATTATGTGCATAATTAAAACTGAAATAAAATATTGATACTTATCTTTAAATTGTTCTTTGTTTATGCCTTTGTTCTTTTTCCTTTTTGTACACATATTGGATCGGTTTCCCAACCTAGTAAACACCCAGTGCCTTCTCTTCTCTTGACTATGTACGCACACTGGATTGGTTGCCAAACCCAGTAAGCACCCAGTGTCTTCTCTTCCATATGCAATATCAACATCGAGGGTATCTAGAGACTATGTCGCCTCTACCCTCAATATTAGTAACTCAAGTTTGGTCTCATCCCAAGTTGTCCAGGGATTTGAAATTACTATCTCAACCCACAACCTCTAGGGAACCCAAGTTGTTACAAGGCTCCAACCCACAACCTTCAGGGAACCCAAGTTATTACAGGGCTCCAACCCACAACTTCCTAGGAACCCAAGTTGTAACAAGGCTCCAACCCACATGTTCCAAGGAACCCAAGTTATTACAAGGATTTAATCCACAAACTCTAGGGATCCTGAAACTAATCCCTTGCCACACATAAACATACACAGTGTGCAACAAAACACATACACCTACACACAGTATACAACACAACACATACACATATCATGATACAATTACTACACAATACAACATGTACACAAGACAACATGTATGACATGTGCACAACACCACATGTACAACATGCACATAAAAACAATATTGCGCATCTAAAGACCACACCATTTCTACCAAGCATTCTTGCCTCTAGTGTCTTTCCATGCCTTACTATGTGCATCCACAACCCAAGTCTCGAGTCTGTTGCTCTTCCCACTATACATTCTTGTTCCAACATGCCGCAGATCACATTGCTTTCATTCCACTGATGTATCCTTCATTATTTCCGCAATAACACAAACATAGGCATAGCTATAAACACATAATATCAAAATCATATCCACATGATACTAACCTCATAGATCTTCCAGGGCTACTCTACCAACTTGACTCCTCATGAAACTAGGGGAATTTTCATGCCATTCACCTGCATAAAGCAATCATTCTTCCACAAGAATGATCTCTGACAACCCTGTCAGACAACGGCATTCACACACACACACACATCAACATAATCATGATCACAACACAATTACTAGTGTTCACAGTGTTAAGGTTAAGAGAAATTCCTTTATCCATGCACAACATGCGCCACATTGAGAACAACAATTCTCAACTTAGCTAAGGCATTTGATACGTCAAATCCATCTACTTTACCTTTCATGATTACCTTTCTCATGATTGTCCCGCCATTGTCCATTTGTCCCATTGGACCTAACCAACCCAACTGGCTATCATATTCTTGACTTTAGTTGCCCCTTCTTCATGCAATGGGATTCATCCTAGTCTTACATTACCTGTTGGGCTTCATTCAGCTCTCCCTCAGCTACCTTAAATTTCCTCTTTCCCCAACAAATTCCCAAGACCCTCAAAACATAAAAGGCAAGAATAAGATGGAAACATAAAGAAAACAAGGAAAACCAAACAACAATACAACACCACAAACAAAGTGGCATGGCCATGCACTAGACACAATCAAAACCGCAAATCAAGCATAGACAAATCACAAAAAATTGAAATCACAAGACTTTAAACAAACACCATGTATCAACCCCCATCGTCTCCTAGTGCTCCCAAGGGAAATCCCAATCCTAGTCTTCTTCATGGTCTATGGTAGTCGCTTTTGCCATGCAATTCCCTACATCATACTACCATAAACACATAATTGTCAATACATAAATAAATATAACAATATACCATATACCTTGCCTTGTTGTACTGAGCACGCTGCCCTGCAACTGAACACATGCACATATCATCTCTCAAGGGATTCCAATTCCCTTGACGAATCCAACTATAACTAGAAACCAACTGTTATGCCTGCATCTGATCAAGCATCTACCATGTATCTTCTTCAGCCCCAAGGTGCTTCCACACACGTTAACTTGCTCCATCGCTCAATTTCAGGGCATGAACTTATTCTACTGCAAGATGCATTGAGGCTTTGTCTAGAACTCTCCCTATGGTTCCACCTTCCATCTCGATGATGGATGTATGATGACTTGCCTACCTGTTATCAACTGTTGCATAGATCTGGGATATTCTCTAACCTACATCCCTAAATGTCTGTGCCTCCTGTGCACTGTAGATCTGAGGTCTGTCACGATCTCGTTGTGTCACTCTAATACAAAGGGAAATCCTTCCTGCAACGATCTCCATCACAGGTTCAACATCGCAATGGTTCTTTGCCATTGCCTTTACTCTGTTTCTCCATAGGATGAGACCCATGTCCTCTCTTATATGTATTAAACTTCTTATGTGGAGCCACATTTTCCTTGTCACCTGCATCTTGAGATCATAGAATTCCTCACTTCTCAGGCCATTTTCCTTTAGTCTTTTCATTCCCCTTTCAATCACACTTGAAGTCAGGCTTGTACTTTGACTGCTCATAACAATGCTTCAGCTTCTTGATGGCTTCCTCCAATGCTAGAGGCTCATCAAACTTGATCCAATCTTTAAATGATAATGGTAGTCCATTGATGAACCTTTGGATCTTGTTTTATCATCCTGAGCTCTTGATCTTCCCATCATGATATTTCTTAGACAGGTACTTCTTTTTTATGAGTCTTTTGACTCATCCCATGCACCCATGCTTCTGCATCTTCTGACTCTTCATTTCTCCATCAAATGTAGGAAGCTCAGCTTTCGTGAACTCTACTGGCAATCAATGCTTCTTACTCGTCCTATACAAATGATGGTGGTTATGGTGATGTTGTCTCCTAGAACCAGACCTAGCATAGAATCCATAAGTACTACCCCTCCTGTTAGGTGTATCCAAGGATCTACCACCTATCACTGTATCATCCATGTCCAACTTGTACCCCTTCCAAGACTTGCTTCCATCTACACCATTTGTCTTTTCTTCCTATCCACAATTGATCCCCAACTGCGCCTTCTTCTACAAATATGAAAGGCTTTGAAGAATCACTACATTAACCTCGACTTGCTTTTCTTGAGCCTTGGAAATCCTTTCCCGTGCCTCAATCAACTTGTTATTATCTGCCTTGAAACTTATGATCTCTTCCCTTAGACTCCTCAATGTATCTACTAGATCAGGAGAATGCTCTTCTCCTTGTTGCTCAACTGAATTTTCCCATTCCACTAATTTCACATCAAGCCTGTAAGAGGATTCATGTGAATTGTAGTCCACCATTATGCTCTTGATCCCACTACATCAATCAGAAGACACAATCAAAATCATACTAGATTAGCACGATACATAATAATATTAAGAACTTAACCACAATGACAATAATTATCATGCATATGACTGCAATGCATATAACAACAAGTTAACTATCATGCAAGACTAACTGATGCACGTGCATATAACCACACTAATCGACTAACATCTATCATGCATGTAACCACAAAAACAATAGAATAACAGACATGCATATAACCATAATGCATATAACAACCATTAACCATCATGTCTACATGTAAAAAATATAAACTTATATGACGATCTGCTTTAACCCCGAGGTCCATTGTTGCAACCTCTCTCTTATACCACCCTGTAACACCCCCTCCCACATTTACCCTCTTTTACAAGCTCTCCAGGGTAAACATGAGTTGAGTGTCACTATGATATGACCTGACCTCCAAGTTCCAGTTATGGAAGTGGGGCCAACAAACTAAAAACTTTGTGATACCTCTCAGGAGCACTAAATCACCCAAAAGTCAGTCCATAACATTTGATGATCATATCCTAAGCTGGAACTGCTTTTTCACTAGCTTCAACTCCGAACCACACCCTTGACACACTATTCATGCAGTTACGAGGCTCCAACAACACCCATAAGCCTGCCTACATGCATTTATGGCCCAAAATTCCCAGTTTTGTGCATGCGGTGACAAGATCTATGCCACTTTTTTCAGGCTAGCCTCCAAACCATTGCCCAAAACTACTTATGACTTTACGTAAACATAATTAAGATGATAACAATGACAACCATTCAAAACTTGAGCAATATCGAGATCTAGACATGCCTAATACATGATAGACATTTCATCAAACATATGATAAACAAAGAAGCTACATGCCATGAATGCATATCTGATCATAAACTTCTGAACTTCATCAAAGAATCATCAATAAGGTCCAATGCACTCTCAAGTAGCTGCAATAACACTTGTTAGCCCATGATTTCATCAAGCATTGAATAACTTATAAAATCATCAACAAGAGCCATATTAAGATCACATCATATATCCATGCCTATAACCAACATATAACCATAATAGAAACCATGAAAATTTAGCCATAAAATCACATATTAACGAGTACATGTGCTCATTAATCACAATAGAGAAAATAACTCATATTAACATATACAAAAGCCAACCAAGTTAGGGACTTCCATGTACCACTCGACCATAGATTAGGCTGAACCAAAACTCTCTTTC
This sequence comes from Pinus tabuliformis, assembly GCA_031772625.1. NCBI lineage: Eukaryota > Viridiplantae > Streptophyta > Pinopsida > Pinales > Pinaceae > Pinus > Pinus tabuliformis. The sequence goes on from CM062807.1 coordinate 701,901,690, forward strand.
AGCCAATCACCCCCATGCCACCCCCATTCCATATTCCAAGAATGAATGTGGGATCATATGGGCTAACCCAAAATAGAAGCAACCAAGGCTTCGAGAGGCCAAACCACCTCAACCCTCTACCATAGTGCTTTCACCTAAACCGGTCCAAAAACCACTAACATAAAAACAAGCATGGATGCCTCCGACTTCCTTCCCAGCTCCAAAGGAATTTTCCTATTTTCCCCCTTCCATCAAGAGTTCCAAGAGAAAGTCCATCTCCACCCTTAACCCTTGGGAATTTTCCTGAGACTACCTAAACCAGGATCCAAATCTACCATCCATCTAAAGCTAAATCAAATAAAGAACCCACTACATCATGGTTTTCCAGGAAATGGCAAGGCAAGGCTGAAATCATTGCCAATCTAGGAAGATCCCATGCCAACGACAACAAAATAACCAAAGAACCACATGCATGTATCATGCATCCAAATCTCAGCAAGGAAATCACATATGCACACTGTTACCTGTAATCCACAACTAATTTTTGTCCTTAATTTTCATTGTACAAACTTCGTCTTATGCTCCCTTGCTTTCCATTGCTTTCTTGTCCAAGTGCTTGTTCTATCTTCTTTGTTATACATGCTCAAAATTTGGGCAAAAGCTGTCAATTGTTACTCAGGTTACTTTTTAGTATTGATGTCTAGTCTCTTCCTTTTCCTTTTCCTTCATTTTGCTCTAATTTCTCTCTAATTTCCCTTGAATGCATATTTTTGTCTCTTCACCTTCCTTTTCTTCTATTTCCCTTTATTTATCATAATTAAATGCCATTTATTGTCTTTTGTCTTTGCCAATTTCCATAGCCATTAGCAAACCACAAAATGGTCCCCAATGTGATGTTTTCCCTCTCATTAACCTTGGAATACGTGTCCCATGACCTTGGTTGATTTTTTCCTTTTTACATGGAAATATAACCCAAGGTTGTTACATCCCTGACTTAGTTGGAATTTTCTTATATTAATATGAGTTATTTTCCTATTGTGATATATCAACACTTGTACTGGTTAATGTGTTGATTTTATGGCTAGTTTGTCATAGATTCTATTATGGTTATATGTTGGTTATATGCACAATTATGTGATGCACTCTTATTATGGATCTCTCTCATGATTTGACAAGTTATTGAATGGTTGATGAATGCATGGGATAACAAGTGTTGTTGCAGCTAGCTTGAGAGGGCATAAAGCCTTCTTGGTGATTCTCAGATGAAGTTTAGAAGTTTATGATCATATATGCATTCATGACCTATAGCTTTTATGTTCATCACATGTTTGACGAAATGAGTATCATGTATTAAATATGTTTAGGTTAAGATCTTACTCAAGTTCTGAATGGTTGGAATTGTTATCATTACAATTATGTTTCTAGAAAGTTATAGGCAGTTATGGGAAGTGGTTTGGAGGCTAGCCTGAAAAAATGGCATAGATTTCGCCACCGCATGCACAAAATTGGAAGATTTGGGTCATAGCTGCATGCAGGCAGGCTTATGGGTGCGATCAGAGCCTCATAACCGCATGAACAAAACTAGAAGATTTGGGTCATAACCACATGTAGGTAGGCTTATGGGTGCGGTTGGAACCTCATAACCGCATGCACAATGTGTCATAAGTGCGGTTGGGGTGTCAAGATTGTGAAATGAGTTCCAACTCAGGGTTTGATCACCAAGAGTGGTTGTCAAGTTGTTGAGTGATCTAGTGACCCTGAGAGGTGGTAGTATGTGTTTTAGTTGTAGGCTCCACTTCCATAACTAAAACTTGGAGGTCGGGTCATGTCATAGTAGCACTCAGCTCATGTTTACCCTAGAGAGCTTGTGAAAGTGGGTAAATGTGGAGTGGGGTGTTACACAATTAGGATAAAATCCAGATATTTCTATATATTAAATTGAACACTGAAGAATTATTTGGAACATAAGTAGATATCACAATTAGGAGCCCAAGTGGAGAAAACCCACTAGTGTAATGTGTCCATTTTCGCCCCAAAACCATTGAATTTGCATATAACAACCCTGGATTGAAGAACAATAAAAAGTGAGAGTTTACTTCTTGGAGATTAACTTCCATATCTGGAGCTTGTTCCATTTGATCTACGATGCAGGTCCTGAGTTGTTTTGGAATTGATATGATGGGTTGTGAGCCTTCCCTTGCATTGCATCCTTAAAAGAGACTTATCCACTAGAGTTTATGGAACTCTAAGCTCCACCATGTAGCCTCATATTTAAAACAATGGTGTAATTCTACATAATACCATAGTCCTTCATTTGGAAAAAGTCAAGTAACACTTTCCCTTTGAATGAAAAACTTTGGGGAGTTCGATGAATACTAATATTATTATGAATATACTACTTCAAATTTTCCACCAGGTTTGAGCTCTTAATCTAAAAAGTGGAGGGCTTCCCACTGATATTTTTAAGAAGTTTTGGAATGTTTATTTTTGTGTCTTTGCCTTCCTTTTGACCACATTTGAGAGGGGAAAAGGGTGGGTATTCCCATGGGAAGACAAATCCATTTTGTGCGCAAACCACATCAATTCCATAGGCTCTAGATCCACCATAGGGGGTTGCTTGTCTAGCAAATTCAGACCCCAGGAAATTTAAAAACATGAGATCCCATATTTAGCCATCCCAAACGATTTAGGTCGTCGCCAAACAAATCTTTTGAGGATCCCCACCGCACAATCCTCTTCTTCCTTGCACTGTTATCTTCACATTGGATTGTGGGTCCTTCAAGAGCCCTCTGAACCCTCGGAATGGACCCAACATCGAAAGACTTCCATGTGGTTAGGCCCATCCAGTCCCTCTTGGTTCTTATCCAAATCATGCCAAAAAATATTGTTTGTTCACTGCATACATGATCTAATACGATTCACAATTGTCGCTTTGGGTGAAGTGAGTTCAACAATCCCAAGTCTTAGTTTCTTGCAAATGACAATGCCTTTGCTCCTTGGCTCACGATCGGCAGTGGCGCCCAGAGAAAACCTAGGGAAAACTGAAACCCTAGCATTTATCATGTTCTCCATCCTTTGCAAATCCCTTAACTATAGGGTTATATACATTGTTTTTGTTTATTTTGATTGACAATAAAAAATATTTAAAAAACAAATATAATTAAACTTTTTTTTAATATGATTAGAAATAGGGGTGATGGGGTCAGGAAGATTATTTTCAATCCCAAGAAATAAGATTTAATTTATAGATATGTTTATGAATAACCACGAATAATTAAGTAGAGGTGTATGCTTTCTATAAGGGAATTTTATGTATAAATGCGGCTAGAGCAAAGTCTTTTAATAACAATTAAAGAGTCATTCATAAATATCAATCTTATAAACAATAAGAAAATCTTGTTTGATAGCTATGTTGCTTCATCGTTAGAATAATAAAGAAAACTCTCAATTTCAAAGATATTGTTTTTTTCTAAGCCTTGAGGACACTAGATTAAGAAGTAGATGCTCTTGTCGACAAGTTCCCAAGATTGAATGAGAGAAGCTTAAGGAAAAAAGTGGATTTGTTTTCCAAGCTATCCCTTAGGTTCATGATTAATGCCAATTTATTCATGATGCTGCTTTATAAGCATATTAAACCAAACATGTTAACTCAACAAAGTCATTGTTGTATAACTAGATGGAGTTGATATGCAATGTGCATAACCCTTACATCATCCCACATATGTTGGCCTTAATACATTATGTACAATTTGAATCTTACATAGATTTTATGCAGGACGAAGTTGGGGTAAGTGTGATGTTTGACGAGGATAATTAGGGGTAGTCAACTCTATTTTTACCAGAAATCCAGGCAAGCTTTCACATTAAAGATCTATTGGTGTATTCTAGCATTTTCTAAGTGATTTTGGATCAATCGCTAGTAATTTTTGTCCTATTTTTGTGTTATGTGTTGGCACTTGAATGGAGCCAACTTTGGCTTCTTGCTCCTAGTTCTCATTATTGGAATTAAAGTTTCTGGGCTTCACTTCCATTTGATTTTGGTTAGATTCAAGTTGGGGGATGTTTTGAATATCAAACTTTAGCTTTTGAATGACTCGAAGGAGGGGTACTCAGGTTAGTTATCAATAGTAACTCTGAGTTTGTTTCTTTCACATGTTTGTTATATTATTTCACATATATTGTGTATTGTCTCTCTTGAGTTGGCATTTTGACCTAATGGGTGTTTTCTATGCTTAATATTTGTATATGCTCGTCTCTTCTTTTAGGAATCATCCCTTTGGGCATATATTATGTATTATTTGTTTAGGAGTGGGAGATATTGGACATGGATTATTGGGAAATCTAGGAAATGCATAAAATTTTGTGCGGGCACAAGGATTTCATCGATAGTTACATGATGTGCATATTGTTGGTGACAACAAAGGTTCATAAGAATGGGAATTGATGCATTTCCCAAAATGTAGTGGTCATGGACACTCTTGTGCAATAGAAAAGACAAATATAAGTTTTGGAAGCTAAATGTTCAATGTTAAGGAACATGGTTAGTAACCTCAATGAGGGTTCATAGTTTGCTACCTTAAACATTAGAACGCCAATTCTATCCTTGATGATTCGCAGGAAGAGGAAACAATCCACCAAATAATTGAAGACATGGACTTGGATAATCAAGAATCACAATCCACTTATATTAGTTAAGATAAGGCACTCAATAAGCGTATTTTTCATTAGTACTTTTTATGTTATGTAGAACAACATTGATATCAAGTGTCTTTTTCAAAGGCTATACCAACAAAAACTTTTCGAAATCCTATGTAAAGGGTGATTTGGACTCTTCTATACGTGACACATATTGCTTGATAGCTATGTCAATTTCTATTAAGAAACCACATTTTATTTATTTATTTATTACTATGGTATTCAACTTTGTTTCAATCTATTTCTAATACCAATATTCCACATTTATGTTAAAAAATAATATTACTTGTTTATGTTAAAAAATATGAGATTAGTTTTTTTTGATGCTATGAATGCTATTATATATCTTTCTCATATCAACATGATCAATATGAACCCTTAAGATTTCACATATAAAAATATTAAAAAAAAAGGAACATTTGTTTAAGATTATTGAAACAACTTACTAGTTAAAGGTTTGACACTTGACATGTTGAGAAGACAATTGAGTTTAAACTAATACAACCACATTAAAATTATTAATGTGGTTGATATAGCTGAAGGCTTCATAAATATAACAAAAAAACTATTGCAATGCGAAGAATGTCTTACCAATGCACACATTTACCTCATCAACCATGTATAAAAAGGTTATGGGTCAACTTTAACTCGAGAAAAAAGTGAATTACTTATCTTATTGTAAAATGAAGCATTTTGTTGAATAAAATTTGCTTATGTATAAATGAATGCTATAAATAATAATGAGGAACTTATTAGAATTAAAATAATCTCAAATCCCTGAGAAATTGGTGGAGGTGGAGCCACTTGGCAAGAATTTAATTTTTTAAATTTATTAAAAGTAATGGACCATTTTGCTAAATAAAATTTGCTTATACATAAATGAATGTTATAAATAATAATGAAGAACTTATCATGGAGGAGCTTATTAGAATCAAAATAATCTCAAATCCCTAGGAAATTGGTGGGAGGGGAGCCACTCAGCACATATATAATTTTTTAAATTTATTAAAAGCCAATGCAATCTAATAAACTTTGTAACACACTACAACCATTGATAAGCATTCAAACTAAGCATATGTTGAGCATATTCCCTTGATAATCAATCCAAACCATCAATTAAAAAATAAAAAAAAATCAACAAATCCTAATCCACCTTAAGTTTAAATAAGAAGCCTTCGACAACTTATTCCCTTTTGATACATGGTAGTCAACAAAAAAAACTTGAAGTCATTACAATAATATACTCATTATGAGTTGGACATATCATTTACAAAAATTGAATTACAAGTAACAACAATCATTTTACTCAATAAATCAAACTAAATCCAATGAGCCACACTGGTTGGTTTGAAACGCGTCGACAAATGTCACATAAATGTCTCTCTTTATGTGATTTACGCCGAAATCCTACTTATAAAAAATTATTTTATTATTATTATTTTAAAATTAATTAACCAACCCAACAAATATTTACCTAAAATTAAAACATTAACCTAAAATATTAAATATATTTTTATAAAATCAAAAAAATTATTTAATATACTTTTTCCTTCGTTCTAAATTAATAAAACATATAATTTTAAATCCTCCACATCACCTTTAAAGGAGTTGTCCCACGGTAAGCAAAGCATCTATTCTTTTTGAAAAATGATTTTTGTAAATTTAAGTAAAACGTTACGACCCCAAGGAATCATAAGTGGTCCACTTTGATAAATGGAACTGCATTCAAGAAACCACTATTGGCACAAACATTACCCATGATACTATTCTTTTAAAACCAACCATGGATTAAGGATAAATATATTATTATATTAGAATCACTTGAAATTTATCTAGCATATCAATTGCTCATAATAAGTTGAAATCTATGTTTCATATCAATTATTTTTTGTGGGGATGCACAAGAAAGATGTTTTCAATGTAGGTGTAGTTTATGTATGGGTGATTTTGTTAATACAAATTTTTCTAGTGAATAAAAAAACTATTTATCTTTATTTTTAGGCAATTAAATTTTGATTAAAAACTTAACGTTCTACTTAAAATGGTCACTTACAATACCAAGTCATTGTAATGCCAAGTCATCTACAATGTCATTAACAATTATTATTATTATTATTATTTCAAAAGCTTTAAATTTTGTATAATATTAAAAAGAAGATGCTATTGAGTTGTGTTGTTGGGCTGAGTATAAAGTTCACATTTAAAATGTTAAATATAAAAAGTAAAATGCTATAACTTTATAGTTTTTATAGAAAGAGTATACGATTAAGTTTTCTTTGTTTTTTTTTTTTTTTTTGTTAATTACGCTATCTCTAAGTTAAGAATAAATGTGATTATGAAATTGATAAAGATAATTGTGATTATAAAATTATTATTATTATTATTTATTTATTTAAATTATAAATTATATATATATTTTTAAAGATTTATATTTGTTAATTTAATATTTAATATTGAGTAATTACTAATTTATTAATAAGTGAATTTCTTTAAAAAAAAATTAATTCATATGTTTTGGTAATTTTTGACTTATTTATGAATGCTGCATTGAGATCTTGAAAGTAATATCTCACTTTTCTTTAATGAAGGGGAGATATTTTTATTAGTGAATGCTTTATTGAGATCTTGAAAATAATATCTCACTTTTCTTTGATGAAAGCGAGATATCTTTATTAGTTGAGGATGAATTTTATTTATTTTAGTTATGTATGTGAATTTCTATTTATAAGTAACTAATCTATATTAATTGAGTTGGTTTTATGTTTGGTAATTGCTAACTTATTAATGAGTGTTTTATTGAAAGAAAGAATACATTAAAATAATTACTTTATCTTGTTCTTATTTAACTATAAAGGAGGGAAAGTTTTTATTGGTTGAAGGACAAACTTTACCATAGAGAGTTATACACATATATTGATTGATTTAATATTTATTATTTGGTCTAATTATTAGTTTATTAGTAAGTGTTTTTTTAATTGAGAGGAAAAATTTAGTATTAATTTATTAGTAAGTAATTTTTTTTTGGAGGAAATTTTATTTAATATTTTTAAACTTTTCTAATGTAGAAAATATTTTTATCTTTTGTATAAAGAATACATATGTTTTGGTTTTTGGAGGGAATATTCATTCTATATGTTTTGGTTTTTTGAGGGATAATTCATTCTCAATAATAAGGCTTAAAGTCATTACGTCAAAACTCATCATGTTACATGTGTAAATTGAATCTGGTTAGGGAGGATAACATTAGTCCTCCCAACAACCATAAATAAACTTAATTAACGAAAGAAAAACTTTATCTATTTAAGTTAAGCATGTAATTTTCTTTTTCAATAACCAACCAATATTGATTAACCCGATAGTCATTATTTGGTTTTATATTTGGTAATCAATAACTCATTAATATTAGTAGAAAATTTAATTAGCATCACATCCGTATTCACAAGTCCCAAGTCATTTGCCACGATTGATCACTTCCATAATAGGAAGTTCAAGGAAGCTATAGAAATTGAAAAGCATGTTGGCAATTTGAATAAAGATGAGGGATGAAAGATTAGTTGGAGTTGGATTCCTGCCATTCTTTCCTAATCTCTACCTTCTTCATTTTTTTTGGTATCTCATATTATTCAATTTTCTTATTGTTTTAATTTTACTTATTATTTTTAGCACATCTTAATCCCTTATATTTATTATTAAACTAGCCCCTTATTATTATTTTCGGTATACTCATTCTTCCTCTTTTATTTTTTCCCATTTTTATTGCTTTGTATAATAATTTATTATTATATATTCTAATCTTATTAAAATTTTATTTCTTTATTTTTATTAACTAAATTACTATTATTATGGGTTTGAGATTACTTTCTTTATTTTAACTCATTTAACTTTTATCTTTTTATTTATCTTTTCGTATTTTAATATTATTTTTATTTTAAATTTAGTTAATTAAATTTGTTTAAGGTTTCTTTTCATTATTTTAATTAAATTATTATTTTTTGGACTATTTTGATAGCTTTTTTATTTTTGGTGATTTTACCTTATTTTAATTAATTAATTAATTTATATATATTTCTCCTTTTAGGTGTTTTCTTTTCTCTGTAATTATGCTTTATTTAGTTGATTTCTCTTTTATTTTTTCCACTTTAATAATGATTTCTATTATATTTTTCTAATTTAATTTCATATTTAAAATTCTTTATTTTTTATATTTTCTTTTTTCTTTATGTTTTTTGATTTATTGAAGTTCATTGTTAAAATTTATTAAATTATTATTTTATTGTCTAATGTTGTTAAATTTCTAACATTCCTCTTCAATATTCTCTAAAGCATCTCTACACTATTTATTCAGGGCTTCATTCATATCGGATAATAAACCACAATTGAAGATTCAAAACGTTGAACTTTAAAATAATGTTGTGATTAATGCAGATGAGTTATCATCCATTTTCATAATAAACCATAGAAAAATAAAACCAATATTATATTTCAAAAAAAATGTTACTTAAATTTCTTTGGAAAAAAATAACATAAAATTAAAAAATAGAAAAATAAAACCAATATTATATTTGAAAAAGGAAAAAATGTCACTTAAATTTCTTTGAAAAAGAAATAACATAAAGTTAAAAAAAAAAATAGAACATAAAGTTTAAAAAATTAAATTAAATTTTGATTTAGAAAAAATCTTAATATATTTTTTTCAAATACTTTTAACATAAAAATAAATTTAAAAAATCCAACAAAATCCTTAAATGATCTAAAATTATTGTTAAGACTTTAATCAATAACATCCCGAAACTAACTTGGATGGAACTCCCCAACTTTTACTAAGTCATCCAAACCCCAATGGTTCTCGGGAAGGCCCTTTTTACACAACTCTTAAATTTCCTCTTTCTCGGACATGTAAATCTTATTCAAAACGCCTCAACCCATATCTTGGGAATGACTCACCAATCTCCTTTGGCTTCAAAGTGCAATCAAACGGCAACTTTGCTTACAGCTTTGGTACAACGTCACCAGTCATAAAGGGAATTAATAGCATTGGGGTTGCCAAGGATTTCATTTCAGACAACAATGGCGACGACAAAAACCCATGGACGGATTGGAACTTGGGCCGAAGAAGCCGAACGCGAAGAGGCCGAACAGAAAGAAAGAGCAGCGGCAGAGGCAGAGGCAGAGGCAGAGGCAGCGGCCGCTGCAGCCAACGTTAACAAACAGAGGAAGAAGAAGAGTCAAACTTTCAGCATTTCGGAAATTTCCACGGGCCAATACGTTGGCCATGGGGGTCGATCCCGCCCTCTTCCCGACACCACCATTTTCTCGTCCTCAGAAAGAAATGCACCTAACAGGTCCGACGATCGAGCTACGGGAGTAGCAGTCGGAGGAGGCATTTGGGATAGGAAGGTCAGAGAGCAAAGAGAATTCGCCCCTCTTCCTCCTCCCTCTCGTGCTGACCAGGTCGATGACTGGGGGTCCACCAAGAAAACCGTGGACAGACGTCAAGGGGTCGAGTCGCAAGGGGAGGGGCGCCGTTTTCCGTCCACTGACAGAACCCTGGCGCCAGTAGAATCTTTGGTCCCTGATAGTAAACTGGCGGAGCAGCAAACCAGGGTTAATAGAAGCGACCCATTTGCAGGTGCCCGCCCGCGGGAGCAAGTACTAGCCCTGAAGAAGGGGGACTTAGGGGAGGCTGCTAAAGTTGGAAGCGATGAAGACGGGGAAAAAGTTAGTAGAGATAAAGATGGGGATATTGGGGAAGATAGAGTTAGTAAAGACAAAGAGGGAGGTTGGGGTGAACTTAATGTGGTTGATAGCCGGCAGCCTTCGTCCAGTAGGCCGTCCACTCCCGGAGGTCCGGAGGTCGAATCCACGGCGGTCCCCAAGCAAAAGAAGGTGAACCCGTTTGGCGATGCCAAGCCCAGGGAAGTTCTGCTGGAGGAAAGGGGTCTTGATTGGCGAAAGATGGACTTGGAGCTGGAACACCGGTCAGTTGTAAGGTAAGAGCGAGCACCCACTTACCGTTTATTATCCAGGGCCAACATTTTGACTTTTTTCTCATTCTGGGGAACTTAATATATCCAGCGCAATGTTCTGTTTCTGTGAATTGGATTTTGATTATTTTAATGGGAATTGACGTCCCAAAAATTCATCCATCATTGCAGCATATTAGGTTTTATGTTCAGGTGGTCGCTGGTCATTAAAAATAGTAGAATTGTAAAGTAGCAGGATTTGAATTTTGAACACAAAATGTCTCCTTTACAGGGCGCATACAACAACTCATTGAACCTGAAAACCTTATAGTGTTCTCAAGTGTCAGTGTCAGTGAAAACTTTCCAAAATCGAACCCATGTTTTTCTGAAGCGTGGTGACGGTCATTATATCTGCGCGAATGCATAGCAAAATGTGACCTTTCACTGGTGCATATCATCTTTTAGACCTTTTGCCCGTCCTTACAGGCAATGCATGTGACAATGGCGATGAAAGCATCGTATGTTCAGGCCCATTGGGTAAGCGGGTTTTTGCATTTGCATTTGCACCGCAGTCACAAGTGGCTTGTTATAAGATAAACATTATTACAATACAAAACTGTGGGAATGAAGAATGAGCGGCTAGGCACCACCTTCACAACAAGCGCTATAATCGCATGAATGAAAACTGAGTTATTGGGCACCACATTTGGCTTATTTAGAAACAGTACGAGAATTACAAGGTTTTTCTCCCCTTAGCAGTTCAGACAACTAGTACCTGCTAACTATTCTGAATTAAATTGCACTTGAAAGAAGACTAGAAAGTGCTGACTGGTACAGAAATTCAATTCACAATCAGGAAAGTTTTTGCAAGTTTTAAGCCACAAATCCGGTCTGTAGCAAACCCATCCAAATAATTCGCCAAAATTTGTCCATACCTGGCCAATCGGCTGGGATGTATCTCCTTACATAATAATGGAATCCTTCCTTGACTTATAACAATGACTAATTCAATCTCACAAATAAGGGGACTGGGCTGAACTAATCACTAACAGCCCATAAATCATGGACCTCAATTTATTTCAACTGACTAATTACTGATTGAACTAAATAGTACTGTGTACATTTCAGCAAAGTGCCCTAAATTTCAGAGAGTTCAGTGTGTCCTCAATTTCAGTACACTGGAAGCTGCCCTAAGTTACAGTGAACCGTACTAACTTTCAAAAAAATTCATTTGGTAGTCTTTCCTAAATATCAGCCAACTGGATCTTTACAAATAATGTTAAGAACTTATCCTGATTTCGAAAGATTTTGCACACTTAGTACAAATAAAGAATGCAACCGTGCTTAGTGGAACTACCAATGTTAACAATACATAAAATCTGTTACTTATGAGTGCAGTTTAGCCTGGCATAGTTGTGGAGCTGCTACCTATGTACATTATTTAACAACCGTGCTTACTGGAGCTGCTACCCATGTACATTATTTATTTGTACACAATACATAAAATCTGTTACTTATGATTGCAGTTTAGCCTGGCCTTGCATAACAACAGCATCCTATAGAAATTTCAGACTACGTTCTTCCTGTAGGAATAGAAATGTTATTTCATAACTTGCTGACTTGTGATTGTGATACCCAGTGGTGTGATCATTATAAAATGGGAATATGGTAATATATCCATTAATATTAAAGAAGCTCTGTTGCCAGGCCAACAGAGTTCCTGTGGTTCACATTGGTTCATGACAGTATAATTGTTGTGATTGAGGTACATACTGGTGTGATCATTGTAAAATGGGAATATAATAATAAACCCATTTATATTAGCAGGTGTTCTGTTGCCAGGCCAAGCCTCCTGTGGCTCACATTGGTTCATGCCAGCATAATTATTGCATTGTTGTTGTGATTGTGGTACTAGTGGTGTGATTATTGGAAATGGGAATATGGTAATATACCCATTTATATTAGCAGGGAGCTCTGTTGCTGGGTCAAGCGGCAAGCCACTGGATGTGGTTCACATTTGGTTCATAGCACTATAGTAATTGCATAGTTGTGAGTGGCATCTAGTGGTGTGATCATCGTAAATTGGGTATGTAGTATTATACCCATTTCTATTAGCAGGTGCTCTGTTGTTGGGCACCCTACCCTCCAACATGTAGTCGGGTAAGATATCGTCATGGCTCAAGGCTGTACAACAAGAAGGCTCAAAGCCATTAGAATAATATATGTGATGTGAGCTCAACATGTCACTTGTGGGAACTGAACCTGGGTGGGGAGGATAACAATTATTCCTCCCAACCACCTGATAAACCCAATTGACAATTAAAAAGAAATACAAAATTATAAATATTAAAAAAACAATACATTATCTTGCAAGAAAATAAGATTGAGATAAAGAAATGATAATTTAGTAGGAAATTGATGTCTATATTAATTCCCATTGATGATTATATATTGCAAAATCCAACAACAACATTTATAGACGAGGCTATATATACAATTCCAGCATTTCTATTAGGCTGTGTGTGCCAAAATATGACATGAGCTAAAGCCCAATACATATCCATCTCATCTTGAGCTTTGGTAAGAAAAATAGAATAAGATGCATGTTTAATGATGGATTGTGGAATAGAAGAAGTATTTCCTATTTTAGGGTCACCAATATTTAGAGGAACAAGAGAGAGGTCCAAGTGAGTGGTTTTAGGATCCATGTCCCACTATTATGAGGCTGACAAGTAAAATGCTTGTTGCTGCTATAGGAAACCCATCCTCTTCAAGAACTTGTGAGGAATGAGTGGAAGGTGGTCTCTTATAGGAAATGAAGTGTTATGGTTTTCTGTCTTACTTAGGAACTAATTAGAGGTTCATTCATCATTAGCAACGTTATTAGGACTGCAGTGGTCGACCTAAAATGCTGGAACTAAATCAGAGCTGGTAAAAACCAGCAATAAAACACGTTGACCAAAAAATACAAAATATTCAGATTTCATTAAATAATATATTTTCATATACATACATGTAAATCCAAACCATTAGAAACTGCATGTGGCAGATTTTTTCATGTACAGCTTTTAGTGGGCAGCTCAATTGCTGATGGCCATGCTATGTAAAGTATGTGATCCAAGGTTCAAATTCCCCCAATTTAGCTTGTGAGCCATGTGTTGGGGCACCTGTGGTTTCACCTAGAGGTTATAATGGTAGTGGTTTGTTAAAATTGGCAAATAGGGCCAAACTCCATGTGGGTCATCTTATTAGTGGAAGCTGATATTTTTCTTGGATCCCTCTCATTGAGAGGTGTAGGAATGATCTAAAGATCATCCGTTTCCGATAAGTATTCATGGAGATATGAATTTATTTGTGTTATGGGACAATTCACCAAGGTCGGCCATCAACCAAATAAACCCCACTTGTGCTCAACGTTTAAGTATAAATAGAGGTGGCTTTCAAGTCATTTCAACACACTTGGGATCTCTTCCTCTCTACTTGTCTTTGGGTTTTATTAGGAGGAGAGATCTTAAGGGATAACTTGTCTTTGGAATTGTCGGGAATAGCTGAAATTGCTGGGAAAAGCTGGAACTGCCGGAATTGTTGGGAACTATCAGAACTACCGGGAATAGCCAGAATTGCTGGAACTTTAGGAACTGTCGACAACTGTTGGAACTGTCGGGAATAGCTGGAAATGTCGGAACTGTCGGGAATAGCCGGAACTGCTAGGACAACTGGGATAGCTGGGAAAATTGACGCAGAGGGCAAAAGATGGAACTGCTGGGAATTGCTGGAACTGTCGGGAACTGCAGGAACTGCCAGGAATAGCCAGATTTTTCGAGAACAACCGAATTTGCCGAAACTGTTGGAACAGCCTGAACATCTGTCTTCGAAGGAGAGCAGCATGCAAGGGACAACTAACTAACATTGGGACAGTTGTATGGTACTTAGCAGCGAATACACCAAGCATGCAATGTTACAGCTAGCATGCAAGGGACAGCTAGCATACAACAACAAGCATGCAAAGGACAACAAGCATGCTAGGGACAACAAGCAAGCTAGGGATAACAAGCAAGCAAGATGCAGCCAACACACAGGTCAGTGTGGCAACATGGTGCAACAACGACACATAATGCAGTATATTGATGCGTACAGTCATGATTAATGAATCATGAGATGCAGCATAGTGATGATGGGTGTCACATGGTGAGGTGCAGCATGATGACAAAATGAAACACAACGATAGGTGAAGGAGTCCCTTTGGAGAGTCAGTTGAAGCAACATGTCTTCAATTGATCTCATGTATCATCTTCTTAGAGATGATCTATTCTCTTATCTAGATAAGTCAAAGTGTTGACTTTTGTTGTAAACGTACTATCTCTCTCTCTCTCTCTCTCTCTCTGTTGAACTATTGGAGAACATATAAGAAGAATTGATCAAGGGTTTCCCCACATTGGGGTTTGTCCTTGGCTAGCGCCACATCTTGTGTCCTCTTGTCTTCTGCGATTTATGTTTATGTTCTATCTGCAGTTTACTTTAATGCTGATGTGATTGCTAATTTGGAAAAGATATTGAGCTAACTGTGAAAATTGAAATAAATTGCTCTAAGCATAGAACATACCTAAAATTAGCACGATCAAAATCGACCCCGTCACATGACTACAAGTCCAGTGTCGTTGCTGATTCCTCTAGTCACAAGAGAAAGGTTTTCTAATGTATATAGCATTGCAAGGATGAATATAGCGTGGCATCAATTGCAATGCACATTTGAACCAAATAACATTAACATTGAGGTTCTAAATGACTTGTAGAGTCCAAAAACGATCATAATATAATCTACAATCAAATCAAACTACATAATCATTTGAATCTAGATATTCTACATTCTTTCCATGGGTATGCTTGACCTCTTGACACAGATCCCTTGAAGATCCAACACCAAGTGTGGTGGTAGAAGTTGTTGTAAGTCATCTAGGATAAGTCCCTTTATAGTATAAGGGACATCATGAGATAGATCAAAATTAGATTTTAGGGTAGTTATGGGCTTTTAATTTTTTGTGTTTTTCTTTTTTATTTTTTTAAGGGGAAGAAGGTGTGCTAGTACAAAATTGGTCAAATCGGTAGGTTCTAAATGTTTTTGTCTTGAACTAGGTTGTTTTCATTAGTTTGGGACCAAAACTAGTAATTTTGGATTTGAGGGGTTGATTCTAGTTCGATCCTTGATCACAAGGTGCCATGTATTGGTCGTTTCTAAGCTTTCACTGGGTTCCATAGTACTCTCTGGGACTTGATTGGCTTCGAAATACTAGGAAATTATGTTGAAAAGAAACCTTCACAAGGTAAAAGTGGTGTTTTAAAACCTGGTAGAACCTAAAACGAATCCGATTAATTCATCCCTTAGGATCTTTGAATTGATTGTGAATTGGTTTGACTTGTCCTAACACTTGACTTTTTATTATAAATTTATTATTTAATGCATTTTAATGAGTCAATTCAAAAGCAAGTTTGTTAGAAAATCAGAAGGGCAGAAAGATTTTCATATCTTGATAATTACGTGTGATATCTTAGTATTCTTATTCTCTTCTTTTATCTTCTTATCATCAAACTACTACCAAAACATAAATGTGTGGAGATCAAAACAATAAGGACACAGGATGTAGGCTCTCAGCCAGGGCAAAACCCGTCTTCTAGGGGAAAACTTAAAAATTCTCTTCTCTTCCTTTAGAACCAAATCACATGAGACAACCAAGACCTTTTAGATCAATAGTGAGACCGCCTCTACTCCACCAAGTCAACCTCCCAGGATGGACTAGTCAAACTCTAGTCAAGTTCTCCAAAAATCAACACAAAAACAAACCAAAAAGGGTCTCAACCCTCACTGCAACTTCTGAAATTGGTCCTGCAACACTTCGGACCTACAGTAACCCTAATTGCTCACATATGTGGCAGAAATAGTGAAATATTTGGTCTTTCTTGCTTGACAATGGATCCTTCCCATTAATTTTTATTAGGGTTGGTTGTTCTTTGCTTTAGATAATTGCATTACATTAAATTCATCCCATCACATTATAACATTATTACAACATATGCAATTATGTAGAAAGAACAACATTATTAGAAATGCAGCGGGACAATAAATAGGAACATTAGAAGAAAATCATGCACATAAAGGGACACCAGGATTGGTTGGAGACCAGTGCAAAACCCCACAAAGGGGAAAACCCATAATTCTTCTTCTTCTATTAAATTTCATCAATTGTTCAACTGTGATACAAAGTATAATAATATGAAACATTATCTGATATATTAGGCTACCTAAGACCTAAACAGATCTTGTTCACAACTTTGTTTGTTAACAAGATTAAAATACTAATAAGATTATCGACAACATGAAGAAATTACTACAACATCACTATCATTGCTGCAATATACTTAGTTCTCACTATTGCTGCAAATCTGGTGACACACTGCTCTGAGTCATGACTACACAAAACATATTGCTGGAGTAAGAACATAATGATGCCAAACACATGTTGCTCTATAAGGTCAAATATATACTGCTTATGATGTCATATATCTATGCTGCGAAACCAATGGGTTGCGGCCATATATACCAAAACCAATTATCGAGGGGAACTCTGTCTATTACCATACAACGTAACTCTCATAACTGTCTTTGTGAACATATTACCGTGCCATGTGAAAGATATCTTAGTGCCATATATATTGTACCAGGAACCATACTATGAGAGCGATGCCGATTATGCAATGGTGCCAAAACGATGAAGCCCTTATAGTCACCATACCATACTATGAGAGTGATGCTAGTTATATACAATGGTTCCAAAACGATGAAGCCCTTACAATCACCGTACCATACTATGAGAGCGATGCCAGATTAAGTGTGCGAGATAGAGATGTCATAGTAAGGGCACACAATCACAAATAAATCATTCCAAGAATGTGAGATCAGATTTTATTAGATATACGATGCAAATCCGTAGGATTCTTTCAACGCAGTAATATTATACCAACATTGTGAAATTAATAATGCAAAAGACTTGTATCACAAAGATTTTATAAAGAGAGAATACAAACATAGATACCATAGGAGAGTCTTGTTCCTGTAGCTACTTCAAGAGAGACAATTGAGGGTTCTGTAATGTACGGACTCCAAGAAAGAGACAGTCAATAAGTTCTATAGTGTAGCAACTTCGAGAGAGAGACCAAAGCTGGCTTCAATATCTGGGAAAGAAATGGACTCATTGGAAGGTGTGATGAGAACAATGGTGGAGTGTGCCCTCCCCAAGACGACAATAAGGAACACCGCAATAAGACCAGTCGAGGCAACCATAATTCCTTTCTAGATCATAATTGGTTGCATAACCCTAAAACCCAGACCTCTCAATCTGCACATAATTGCCAACTTGCGCCTGCATGTGATTTTGGAAGCTCGTACGTTATCAGTGATGCCCATTTTGGACCCAAAACTTGCAACACTGGGATGTGCAGAGACCTTTATAAATAAATCTTGTGATTTTATCTGCTCCCTGGCACTGTGCGAGTGCTTTTGGCTCGACCGAGATTTTGGGTAATGAGTGAGAGACCTCTAGCCATGTGCGAGAGCAATAACCTCAAATATAACGAACTTCTACATCCAAAAATCTCAGAATAAACTATCTCAAGTACCCTTTGAAGTATTTATAGTTGTTTCTATAGGAGAAAAGTCATGAATCTTGGAGGAGCCGATTTGACTGTTTGAAGCCGACTTAAATCATAATTTGAAATTTTAATATCATCTCAAGTACCCTTTGAAGTATTTATAGTTGTTTCTATAGGAGAAAAGTCATGAATCTTGGAAGAGCCGATTTGACTGTTTGAAGCCGACTTAAATCATAATTTGAAATTCGATTTGAATTTTTCCCTCCTTTATTTTAAACCGACCCATGATATCATAAATTTTAATTCATTAATAGAATAATAATAATTTCTTTGAGCAATTAAATTCCTTTGAGGTAGAAGGATTTCTTAAGGGAAGTTCTTGTTGATGCTGCTCTAATTTTTAACACTCCCTTTCAGCTAGGGAGGAGCTTCCATCTATATTAGAAATAGATATACAAGTAGGTCTCATCTCAAATGACGTAACACAATATAAGGAGGCAGGCAAATGCATCATCATCACGTTCCATACCGTAAAGGAATAATACACAAACAAAGGTAGGGGAGATCAATCCACAAACCCTACTAATCACTGGGTCAAATAACATGACCTCCATCTCAGCTATATCAACAAAATATCCATCTCATCATATCTCATCGTTTGATCGTCAGTTGAACAATCACGATCTAATAGAAGAAGAAGAATCCTCATAGGGGAACATCTGAATTCCATTCTATATTCAATAATTAGTATGGTCATCTGAAATAGAATCATCATTGTCATCAATTCATATCTCATCCCAACTCATTGCTGCGCATCTGCAATTGTTGAACAATCTCGAGTTTGAAAAAGAATGATCTGACGTTGTAGGGGAGCCCATCTCATCCCACAACAACATCGAAGAGCTTAGCTCAATCCAGAACAACATCAGGGAGCCTTGCTCAACCTGGAACCACTGCTAGCAGGGAGCCCAATGCTACTGCTTGGGAAATTTTGCCAGCGGGAGACAATGCTACAACCCGAGAAACCTCTGCTAGTAAGGAGACAATGCTACAACCCGAGAAACCTCTGTTGGCGGGGAGACAATGCTACAACTTGGGAAACTCTGCTGATCTTCCCAACTGACCTTTAGTCAGTGGTAGAACACCTGCGTCTCTAGCTTGAGCGGGATGTCGCTTACCATAAATAGTAAGGATCACGCCTAACTCAAGTAGCCAACACCCATTTGGCCAAATGGGTGGGAAAGACAATGCTACGAACTGGGAAAGTCTGCCAGCGAGGAGACAATGCTACAACTCGGGAAACTCTGCCAGCGAGGAGACAATGCTACAACCCGAGAAACCTTTGCCGACGGGGAGACAATGCTACAACCTGAGAAACTCTGCTGATCTTCCCAATTGACCTTTAGTCAGTGGTAGAACACCTGCATCTCTAGCTTGAGCGGGATGTCGCTTACCATAAATAGTAAGGATCACGCCTAACTCAAGTAGCCAACACCCATTTGGCCAGATGGGTGGGAAAGGCAAATGCCAACTGGGGTATACTTTGTATAGACCAAGATGGGGTGCAACATCTGCGACCCTATGCGTAACATATAGGGGTGATACCCTATTGTCTAGAGATCCCTTAACCCAGGAGCCCAACATCTCAATTCCTCACCCTGGGAGCTTAGACAGGGGTGAAGAATTGGTTTAGTGTCCTTGATTAGCCTAAACCCTTACTTCAGGAGGGTCACATCCATCAATCCATGTTGCTCTCTGTAGATCAAAAACATATCAATGTGCTCACATCCGATACCAACTTATCCAACTCATTGAAGAATTTTCTCAAACATCACCAAGAGCAACTATGCTCTGTTTTTTCCTGTTCATACAAGACATCAAAATCAAACATTATGATAGAGCAAAAATATGTCACAAAAAAAGGATACCTTCTTCATCCTCCCTCATATGGAGGGAACAACCACAAGCCTAAGCTTGTCTCACACAACAACACCGTCTTAATTTATGAAGATATCTTTGACTCAGCTACATACGAGATTCTTTACCAATAGAAACCCACTCTTGTTATCACAATACCATTGTCATATCAGAACTTGCTCAAACAACTCTCCAAGGAGCTTCCTTAACCAAACTGCCCCATAGCTAGCCATGCTAGCAACAATGTACTCAATGTGCTCTTCCAATTATCAGTGTATCCATGCAAACTCATATCTCCAGAAGATCTTTCATCTCGAACTCAGTGGCCAACTCCCTCTTAATGAGAAGCCTCTTTGATCATCACTATCTACTTGTCTATCATAATATAATCATGTTACAACAGAACTGTTAGATTACAAACTATATCAGGTTCTTAGACATATATCACAACAAGTCATTATCATGTCATTAAACATTCATCAAGGTTAGTGTCAAATAAGAGTATCTTCATACTTCAAAATCATAATTATAACATCAAGTTACCATATATCAAAAACAATGTGCTAGCCTTATTTATGAAATCCGTCATCACTAAAATGAAAGATGCTAGCCAAATATCAGCAGCACCAATATGTACCATAAATCAAACTTACTTTCATATTCTTGTCATATCTCAGGGCTTTACTTTGCTATCCAATATTGTAGCTTACATACCTTGTATTATTCATGTACCTTTACAACTTGTAACACTTAGCACTTTGTCAACTTTCCACTAGCCCTTCTCTTCCTGCACATTAGATGATCCTCTTGAAGGATCCACTTATCACATCTCATCAGGTGGTTAGAAGTAACCACATACTCAAACATTCATGCAGGAAACAATAATTGTTAAAATCTAGGTCCAAACTCCATGTTCTGATGCTCAGATTAAGAGGCTAATATTTTTGTTGGATTCCTCTTTCTGAGAGGTGTAAAATCCATATAAAAATAGTCTTAATCCGATGAGCAGAACTTATATTTTGAATTTATTATTCTTAATAAATTATATGTGCAAGGTCAGCCAGTTTTGTAATGTAGGCTCACATGCCCAACAGATGTGTCACACACCCTCATTGATGTATATATATACAGGAAAAGTTGGAGAGAATTTGATCACAACACAACTCACATCTTCCTCTCTCATCCTAAAAGTACGAGCTACCTGGAGGACGAATTTCAGCCACACGTAGGAAGGACGAAGAGGATCTTTCTGCTGCTAGGGTTTCTGCTGCTAGGGTTTCGCAGAAGTTTGACTTGGGTTGACTCATCTACTGGTTGGAGGGTTGTTGTGACACATGCTGGGCTGGCTGACCAAAGGAGACTTTGCTGGTTGAAGCATCCTGTTGACCGCCGAAACGAACACATACATTTTTCTTGTTTCTGATTTGTCTTCTGTAAGATCTGCTTATATGTTCTATCTGCATTTTGCTTATCTACTTGTATGATTGCTGTGAGAAAAGTGAAATTGCTCTTAGCATAGAACATCTACAAAACTTTACATGGTATCAGAGCTGAGGTGAAGACAAACTCACTTCAAGTGATCTCCTCTCCACGTCTTGGGTTTTGGAGAAGGAGATACACTATGGATTAAGCTGGTCTAGTATGATGATGCCCTAATGGAGAACGCAGTCATGGATCCGCAGGCAATGGAGATGTATTCATTTATGAATTAAGAAGCGGGTATATGAAGCCGCAGGGATAAAAGTAGCCACAGCAAAGTATATGGAACCACAGTCAATCAATACGCTGTTCATGAAGAAATATAATACGCTGTTCATGGAGACCTAGCCGCAGTCATAACCACAGTCTAGTATGGAAGAAACCGTGGTTATCTAAAGTCCTAGCCACAGTCTTAATAATACTCTAGACGCAGTCAATGGATGCCCTAATTTGCTGTCAAAGTGAGGCCTCAATATGCTGTCCAGGAAACCTTATATGCTGATGACTGATGCACAGGTCCTGGAGATACTTACATGCAGATAATGGAGACACATTTATATGGTGTTCATGGTTACGTTCATATTCTGGGTATACATGATATTTATACGGTCAACGTGATGCCCTAACACAGGGCAGAGTTCTACACGCAGTTAGACTATACATGAACGCAGCATAATCTATGTATTGGGTCAACATATGAAGCTGCAGTCAAACGCAACATTATCATATGTTCTGGGCTCTCGGCATACTTGAAGGGATGTAGCTGCAGTGGAAGAGACGTATTATACGCATTCATGGATGTACGCAGTCATGGAAAGGTCCCAGGATCTAGCTGCTGTCATAATAGTGTCTAGCCACAGTCGAAGAGTTCTGGCCGCAAAGGAAACCTGTAGCTGCCAAGAGGATGGCACCTTAAGAATACGCTGGCCCAAGGGTGATGCCCTAGCCGCAGTGAAAAACGCAGCAAAGGAAAAGTACGCAGCCACTATACGCAAAATGAAAAGATACGTTGTCATCTATACACACAGCAATCTCTAATCCGTTGGCAATGGAGACCTATACGCACATAAAATACTCTATACGTTGTCATGCATATACGTAAGATCAGGAAGATTTATACGCTGGAGACTTACACGCTAGAGACTTACATGCTGTAAAGGTAAACTCAGTCATGGTTGCATATACGCTGGGCATTATATATACGTTGTTCAATACGTTGTGTATGAGTTCATATGTATACGCAGCAAATAGTAATACAGTCATACGCATAGCATCTGAACACATCAAATGACAATACAGTCATACGTTTTCATGTCATTTGAACACAGTCGTATACATGGAACGCAGTCACTGGAATGCATACATGTAAACGCAGTCATATAAGAACATGTTCATATATACACGCAGTCATATGAGGGATATGGAACCAAGTTCATATATGGAATATGGAACCACGTTCATATGATCTATATAGTATAAGGAACACAGCGTAATGAATGCAGTCAAGGCAGCTAGGTAAGGAACACGCTGTAGTGAACACATAACATAAAGGGTCTATACACACCTTGAAGAATCATACACGTTGTTCACATGCTGAGAAACCCTATAGACCTGTCAACACTGTAATAGAAGAGACCTGTTAACACAGAAAAGAAGTAGAGAAAAGCTCGGATGAGGGTACAATATTGTCTTGGTATATAAATCTCGGTGGCATACCTATAGCAGCCCAATCACAATGAACAGCAGTGATAGAACTGTAACTCTCGGCATACTATCTCAGCAGAACCGTGTTGATGGAATGAGTTTCCATGATGCATAGTATTTAGATATATGATCTTAATTTGAATATATACATGCAGGTGGACTTCATGTATATTTATACGCAGGTAGGTGACTTCATGAATATATATATACACAGGTGGACTTCATGACTGTATATACGTTGAGCAGTCACGCTGGGCAATCATGGGTATATATTCGCTGAGCAGTGTTGATATGATGCATGGGCAACATGAAGCTTGATATGATGCATGGGCAACATAAAGCTTGATTTGATGCATGGGTAACATGAAGCAATAAGATCATGGACATGGGCAGCATGAGATTATGGAAATGAAGGGCAGCATGATGATGGATAAGATCATGGACATGAGCAACGTGATTAGTGAAGTATGGTGCAGTACTGCTGTGTACATTCAAAACCGATGCCCTCATTCCGCTTTGGACTCCAAAACTCCCGAAGAGGTTTTCTCTGGTAAGAAACTTGATGTCTCACATTTTAGAATTTTTGGATGTCCTGTCTATTTTCATGTGCCGAAAAAAAAGAGAAGTAAGCTGGATGCTACTGGGAAGAAAGGAATGTTTGTGGGCTACAGTGAGACTTCTAAGGCATATAGAGTCTATGTACCTGGTCAAAGGGAAGTAGAGATAAGCCATGATGTCACTTTTGACGAAGATGCTTCCCTGAAGAAAGTAATAGATCTTCCTAGATCTGAAGAAAACCATGAAGAAAGACCTGGAAATCTGGAAGAAACCCAGGATGAGACTATGCCTGATGTTGAAGGGCCAATGGACCCTATTGATCCTTCCCCTTCTCTAGGAAAGAGGCCATCATGGCTCAGGGACACCCTCGAAGATGCTGAGGGTCATGCTGCCCCAAGGGGAACATTCCGAGAAAGCAAGAAGCCGTGTAGATACCAAGGGTATCTAGCTGCCATAAGTACTATTATACAATCTGAACCTGGATCTTTTGAGGAAGCCATCAAGCATCAAGTCTGGAAGGATGCTATGCATGAAGAATATGAGGCTATTATGAAGAATGATGTCTGGGATGTGGTCCCGAGACCGAAGGACAAATCTGTTGTCACCGCTAAATGGCTCTACAAGATTAAACATGGATCTGATGGGAGTGCTGAAAAGTTTAAGGCAAGATTTGTTGCCCGTGGCTTCTCTCAAAAGGAAGGAATTGACTATGACGATATATTTGCACCTGTGGCTCGATATACCACCATTCGATCCATCATAGCCCTTGCTGCTACGCAAGGATGGAGTCTTCATCAGATGGATGTCAAGACCGCTTTTTTTGCATGGTGCAATAAAGGAAGAGGTGTATGTAGAACAACCTCTGGGATTTGAAGTTCAAGATCGAGACACTTATGTCTGCAGGTTGAAGAAAGCCCTCTATGGGTTAAAGCAAGCACCCAGAGCTTGGTATGAGAGGATGGATAGTTACTTGATGAAGCTGGGCTTCACTCGAAGCAATGCTGATCCAAACCTTTACTTTAAGGTTGAGGAAGGAAAGCCTCTAATTCTAGTGCTGTATGTGGACGACCTCTTCCTGACAGGTGATGACCCTCTCATTCATCAATGTAAGAGGGAGCTTGCTGCTGAGTTCGAGATGAAAGACCTAGGACTGATACACTATTTCCTAGGCCTGGAGGTCTGGCAGAGACCTGGAGAGATTTTCCTTTCTCAAGGAAAGTATATTGTGAAGCTTCTGGAAAGATTTGGGATGGTGGACTGTAAGTCCGTGTCGACACCAATGGAACTCAACTTTAAGAAGTTGAGTGGCAGCGCTGCAGGGCCTATCTTGGCCAATCCTACTGAGTATCGTCAACTCATAGGAGCTTTGATGTTCTTAGTGAACACCCGTCCGGACATATGTTTTGCAGTGAATACTTTGAGTCAACAGATGGTTGAGCCTCATCATTTTCACTGGGTTGGTGCCAAGAATCTTTTGAGATATCTTCGGGGCACGATAAACCATGGGCTGAGATACACTGCCGGGAGTGTGATACTCCGGGGATATACTGATGCCGATTGGGCTGGCAGTGTGGTGGATCGTAAGAGCACATCTGGATGCTGTTTCAATCTTGGTTCTGCTTCGATCTCATGGATGAGCATGAAGCAGAAGTCGGTGGCTTTTAGCACCGCGGAGGCCGAATACATTGCTGCTAGTATGGCCTGTTGTGAAGCAGTTTGGTTGAGGAAGCTCTTTAGTGAGCTGTTCCAACATGTGCTAGATACCACTGTAATACTCTGTGATAATCAGAGTGGGATTCGTATGACTGAGAATCCTGTGTTCCACGACCGATCCAAGCATATTGATATCAGGTACCACTTTATCCGGGATATGGTACAGCGAGGCGCTGTAAGGCTCGATCATATAGGAACTGATGAGCAGGTCGCAGATATTCTCACTAAGCCCCTGGGGAAGGTCAAGTTCCTAACCTTCCGTGAGAGTCTTGGTGTCGTGGAAAGACCCTATGATGTGGGTCCTGTTGGACGATGAGCTCTGGGAGCTCTGGGGGGCTTTGGGGATAGCTTCTCGGAGCTATAAGCAC
Source organism: Pinus tabuliformis (assembly GCA_031772625.1). NCBI lineage: Eukaryota > Viridiplantae > Streptophyta > Pinopsida > Pinales > Pinaceae > Pinus > Pinus tabuliformis. Next base: position 701,927,710 of record CM062807.1, read on the forward strand.
TCATAATGCTTCTACCCCACCCTTGTGATTATTGAGCTGGTTCGCCACTCATTTAATCTGTGCCCCGTATGCATCCTACCCATTGAGTTCAGGGCTCATGGGAAGTACCTCTCATTTGGCCAATGAGGTGTGGAAAAGCTAGAGACTATTAGCAAAGACTGATGGACGCATTAGAGATTGCCGTACTCTCTATCTAGGATGGCATGGTCCAACCACTTGATCTGGGATCAAGATTTGTGAGGTCTGGGACCTCTGGACTGATTATGTCAGTCGGGGAATGATATCTTTGTGACTGACCCACTTTTGTTCTGAAATAAAGAAGCCAGCAAAGCAAGTTTCGGCGGGATGACTCACGATGTTAATTGCACTAATAGATGGAGTTCTCCCTAGTTGAGAGGGAGTGTTAAAATTGGACAACTAGGTCCAAACTCCATGTTCTGATGCTCAGATTAAGAGGCTAATATTTTTGTTGGATTCCTCTTTCTGAGAGGTGTAAAATCCATATAAAAATAGTCTTAATCCGATGAGCAGAACTTATATTTTGAATTTATTATTCTTAATAAATTATATGTGCAAGGTCAGCCAGTTTTGTAATGTAGGCTCACATGCCCAACAGATGTGTCACACACCCTCATTGATGTATATATATACAGGAAAAGTTGGAGAGAATTTGATCACAACACAACTCACATCTTCCTCTCTCATCCTAAAAGTACGAGCTACCTGGAGGACGAATTTCAGCCACACGTAGGAAGGACGAAGAGGATCTTTCTGCTGCTAGGGTTTCGCAGAAGTTTGACTTGGGTTGACTCATCTACTGGTTGGAGGGTTGTTGTGACACATGCTGGGCTGGCTGACCAAAGGAGACTTTGCTGGTTGAAGCATCCTGTTGACCGCCGAAACGAACACATACATTTTTCTTGTTTCTGATTTGTCTTCTGTAAGATCTGCTTATATGTTCTATCTGCATTTTGCTTATCTACTTGTATGATTGCTGTGAGAAAAGTGAAATTGCTCTTAGCATAGAACATCTACAAAACTTTACAATAATCAAATCAATAATCATAAACAAGAATAGAATCATAAAGAGGTAACCTAAATCTAATTGGTACTTATCTTTAATGAGAGAAGATCAACTTCCTCTTGAACCAACCTTCAAGGGTCCTTACTATCCATTGTCCATGTTTCCATTGACTTCATAAACAACCAAGGCCATCAACCCTGACACAAGCTTAGAACATCTTCATAGTGATCATGTTTCAAAATTGCAAAACTCAAGCAACATTTTATACTAGGGTTTCTTCTAAACCCTAACCTCGTGACACCCATAAAATCCCAATAACCAGATTTTCGAGGGTTTTCTTCAAACCCTAATAATTTTTTTTTAGGCCTCATCCATCTTCTCTTGCTTCCATCGATGATGTCTTCTTACGGGTGATCTCAATGACTTTTCTTCAGCCCAAGTCTGATACCATGTTAATTTTTCTTAGGGTTGATTGTTCTTTGCTTTAGATAATTGCATTACATTTAATTTACCCCATCACATTATAACATTATTACGACATATGCAATTATGTAGAAAGAACATCATCAGAAATGCAACAGAACAGTAAATAGGAATATTAGAAGAAAAAAATGCACATAAGGAACCACCAGGATTGTTGGTCGAAGACCAGGGCAAAACCCCATAAGGGGGAAACTCGAAATTCTTCTTCTTTTATTAGATTTCTTCAATTGTTCAACTGTGATACAAAGTACAATAATATGAGACATTATTTGATATACCAGGCTACCTAAGACCTAGACATATCTTGTTCACAACTTCATTTGTAAACAAGATTAAAACACTGATAAGATCACCGACAACATGAAGAAGTTATTACAACATCACTACCATTGCTGCAATATACTTCGTTCTCACTACTGCTGCAAATCTAGTGACACACTGCTCTGAGTCACAACTACACAAAACATATTGCTGGAGTAAGAACATAATGATGCCAAACACATCCCACTCTATAAGGTCAAATATATACTGCTTATGATGTCATATATCTAATGCTGCCAAACCAATGGGTCGTGACCATATATACCAAAACCAATTATCAAGGGGAACTTTGTCTATTACCATATAGTGTAACTCTCATTACTGTCTTCATGAACACATTACTGTGCCATGTGAAAGATATCATAGTGCCATATATACCGTACCAAGAACCACACTATGAGAGCGATGCTAGTTATATACATTGGTGCCAAACTGATGAAGCCCTTACAGTCACCATACCATACTATGAGAGTGATACCATATCAAGAGGGCGAGATAGAGATGTCATAGTGTTAAAATTGGCAACTAGGGCCAAACTCCACATGGGTCATCTTATTTATGACAACTGATATTTTTCTTGGATTCCTCTCTCCGAGAGGTGTAGGATTGATCTAAAGATCATTCGATTCCGACATGTACAAATGAAGTTATGAATTTATTTTGATTATGGTCAAATTATCAAGGTCGACCTCTTCTATATGTCGGCTCACCTAATCCAATAGTCACGTCTCTTGACCCCCACTGATTGGTATATATAGAGGTGCTTTCTCCCTCATTTGAATCATCCAATAAGGCCATATACCTTTGAAATTTTCGGTGGAGAAATGTGAGCCTAAGCCGCAACAAGGAGAAGCCTAAGGACAGCGTGGAAGAAGGCAAAAAGGTCAGCGTACTTCTGTGATTGGGCCGCAGGAGCTGCAGGGATAGCGTGGCACATTTGAAGGGTTATTTTTGCTTGTGTTAAGGGTTGTTCTTTGGCTGGGTTTGCTGGACAGAATTGGAGCTAAACCGCAGTAAGAAGAAGACCTAAAAGACAACCCTTGGTGCAGCCTAAGGGACAACGTGGTTTCTTTGTTTGCTGTAGATGACAACGTGGAAGAGAAAGGACTATCTTAAGTGCGGATTAGGGCCATCATGAAGTATTGTCTAGGCCGAGAAAAATGGAAGAACAAACGCAGTTGTTGAGGGCACTTGTGTGGGTCTGTTGTGGAGACAAAAGCTACAACAAGTTGCTGAGCTAGGCTGCAGGCCATAACCAACAACTTGAGGTTGTTCTAGGTGCTGCGTTGAGGGTTATACAACCAGCAAGGAGAAGTGTGGTGATGCCTGTGATGCAGCGAAGGAAGGAGGGTCTTGTGGAAGGAAAGCCGCAGTCCTTTAGGTGACTGTTGGAGCAATTTTTAGGGCTGACTTATTTCTGATAAGTATGCCCTAACTAGTATTCAGAATTGCAGCCCTTGGTGCCAGAATTGCAATTTCATTGTGTCATCTACATGGTTAAGATCTTTGATGTTCGATCGCCTATTTTGGAAAGTCAGTATTGAATTCAAATCATTATACTCTCCCTCTCTCTCTGCTGAACTATTGAAGAATATATAAGAAGAATTGATCAAGGGTTTCCCCACATTGGGGTTTGCCCCTGGCTGGTGCAACTAGGCCAAAATCCATGTGGGTCATCTCATTTATGGCAGCTGATATTTTTCCTAGATTCCTCTTGTCGAGAGGTGTAGGATTGATCTAAAGATCATCCGATTCCGACAAGTATTTATGGAGATATGAATTTATTTGTATTTACTTGACAAATTGTCAAGGTCGGCCAACAGTTAAATGTGTGGCACACATGCCCAGTGAATCATATAAATACAAGTGAGGTTGATTCATTTTATCATCATCTCATCTCACTCATTTCTTCTCTCTCTCTCTCCTTAGCTTTGGGTTACATAAGGAGCAACTCACACGTGGGAAGGAGGAGGACACAGTAGGGCAAGAAGGACGTAGAAGCTGTTGAAGGTCTCTTTGACCAGCATTGACCAAGCATTGACTTTAGAAGAGTGCGGTTTTGATGCGGTTGCCTCTTTTAAGCAAGTCGCATTTTTTGGCATGAAAATCGAGGCAATCTGACCTCAGGTTTGATCAGCGTTGACTGCCCTAGTTTGGGGCAGCAGGTTGACTTCAGTCATTTGCAGTTTGATTGTGTATTTGGGGCTGTTTAAGGGCTGATTCTTCACGCTGTTCGAAGACTAGTTGACCGGGAAATTGACTAAGCATATTGGAGGTCAATTTCATCTCGTTTGACTAAGTTTGACTTTGTTGATTTAGGGTTTGTTGCTTCTGATATAAAATTGCAGAATTCTGATTTTGTACTATTTCTCTCTGTTGAACTATTGAAGATAAAAGAAGATTTGATCAAAGGGTTTCCCCGCATTGGGGTTTGTCCCTGGCTAGCCACCACATCTTGTGTCTCTTGTCTTGGCTTGTTTTCTGTCGATCGTTTAATGTGCTGTTTGCACTTTACTTAATGTATATGTGATTGCTAATCAGTGGTTAATAAGAAGAAAAGAAGTAAACTGCTCCAAGCATAGAACATACCATAATTTAACATGGTATCAAAGCTGAGGTGAAGACAAAGCCCAAGCAAGAGCAAGAGCAAGATCAATCACTGAAGGTTGGCAAGGATATCCTAAAAACTTCATGGGGTCCTCAACACTCTTCCTTGCCGAAGACAAGCTCCGTGAGAAGTTTGACTATCATGGATGGAAGATGTCTCTCCATCTGACTTTAGAAAATCAGAAAGTGTTGGACCATGTGAGAGGCAATATTGTTGCGCCTCCATCAAATGCATCTGTTGCTGCCAAAAGCAAGTGGACCAAGGGAGAAGTCAAAGCAAAGAAGATCATTCGAGACTCTATCAACAAGCACCTGGTGGCCTATGTTTCCGCAGAATCCGAGCTGACCACCTCCAAGGAAATCTACGATAGACTGGTGAGTTTATTTAAAGTTAATGATGCAAATCAAGTTTTGTTCCTTAGAAATAAGCTGAAGGAAATTAAGAAGGGAAAAGATGAGAGTATGCAAGCATATTTCTCAAGGATCACCGAGATCAAGAATGATCTCCTATCTATTGGGGAAGTAGTTCCTAAAAAGGAAATGACTATCACAACTCTTGGTGGACTGCCACCTGAATGGTATATATTCAGGACTACTCTTCTCAACAATAATGTCATCCCAAGATTTGAGGAATTGATGGCTAGATGTATTCAAGAAGAAACAAGGATGGAAGAGCAAGAAATGCTCGCACTTAAAGGCAATCCCTTTGCCTTTTCTTCTCATGCTAAATCCAAAGGAAAGGTTGGACAAAAGGGTGGAAGAAAAGGACGATGTTACAATTGCAACAAAATGGGCCACTATGCGATGGAGTGCCTTGATAAGAGGGACTCACACCATGACAATGATCAAAATCACTCTCAAGGCAATCAAAGGAATGACAGAGTTAAAAGAAATGTCGGAAATCAAAGAAGAGGACAACCCTTCAAGAAGGCAAGAAACTCCAGGTATGAATCTAACGTTGTTAACAATGAGCAAGATTGAATATTGTCTACCAGCGGTCCTCTCTACTACTGCTCCCCCGGACTCGCTTGGAAATTGGCTTATTGATAGTGGTGCCTCAAGGCACTTCACTGGTTACAAAGAAGCTCTCTCTAATATGATAGAGAAGGATTCCAACCTGGAAATTGTTCTTGGGGACAACGCAAAATATCCTGTGAAAGGTGTAGGGAATGTCACTCTTAAATTGAATCAGGGTAGTACAATTCATTTGCAAGAAGTCCTATATGTACCTGATCTCAAAAAGAACTTGGTGTCCATTTCGGCAATGGAAGACAAAGGCTACAAGGTGACCTTCATCGATGGCAAGGTATGTGTATGGAAAAAGAATTTTAAAGAAGCTCTCACTCTTGGGTTTCGATTCGATTCATTATATCAGGTTAGAGGAAGTCCGCTGGGTGTCATGTCTTGTGACACATCACATCAATCCGAACTATGGCATCAAGAGGTTTGCTCACCTTCATTATAAAGCTCTACCCAATGTAAGACAAATGGTGATAGGGATGTCCGAGTTTCGAGTAGAGCAAGAAGGTGTATGTCCTGGATGTGTCGAAGGGAAGCTCAAAAGGGGACCATTCCCCCCAAGCCAAAGCAAGACCTCCGATATATTGTAGTTGGTTCACTCAGACATATCTGGTATGATGCCTGTGAACTCCTTGGGAGGATATTTATATTACCTCACTTTTATAGATGATTATTCTCGCAAGACTTGGATACACTTCTTGAAAAAGAAGGATGAAGTGTTCACTTGGTTTCGTCACTTCAAAGCCTTGATCGAGAATCAAACTGAAAGGAAAATCAAGATCTTAAGGATTGATAATGGGACTGAGTATAAATCCAATGAGTTCCATGACTTTTGCAAAGAGGCTGGCATTAAGAGGGAGACTACAACACCATATACTCCTGAGCAGAACGGTGTGGTGGAAAGGAAGAATCGTACGATTGTGGAAGCTGTTCGTGCTATGCTCCATGATCAAAGACTTCTGAAGTTTCTATGGGCCAAAGTTGCGAATACCACCGTATATGTGCAAAATGGATGCCCTCACCAAGCATTAGGTTCCAAGACTCTCGAAGAGATTTTTACTGGTAAGAAACCTAATGTATCTCATTTTAAAATCTTTGGAAGTCCTGTATATTTTCATGTGCCGAAGGAGAAAAGGAATAAATTGGGTGCATCTGGAAAGAATGGAATCTTCGTGGGCTATAGCGAAAATACTAAGGGCTATAGAATCTGTAGCTGGTCAAAGGGAAATCGAGATTAGCCATGATGTCACCTTTGACGAAGATATGGCTCATAGCAAAGTTGACAATCTTCCTACTCAAAGGGGATCTAAAGAAGTTGACACCAGGGAACCGAAGGAAAAGGAAGATGAGACAATGCCCGATGTGGAAGAACCTATGGATCTTATTGTCAATTGATCCCCCTCTGCAAGAGCCTTCCTCTTCTAGGAAGAGGCCTTCATGGCTTAGGGGGACACTGGATGATGCTGAAGGACACATTGCACCCAGAGGGACTTTCTGGGAAAGTAAGAAGCCGACCAGGTATCAGGGATACTTGACCATCATGAGCATAATCATCCAAAATGAGCCTTCATCATTTGCAGAAGCTGTCAAGCATCAAGTGTGGAAGGATGCTATGATTGAGGAATACGAGTCCATCATGAAAAATGATGTCTGGGATGTGGTCCCCAAACCCCAGGAAAAGCAGTTGTCACTTCAAAATGGCTTTACAAGATAAAGCACGCAGTTGATGGAAGCGCTGAAAAGTATAAGGCTCGTTTCGTCGCTCGTGGCTTCTCTCAGAAGGAAGGTATAGACCATGACGAGATATTTGCACCTGTTGCCACATATACCACCATCTGCTTGATCATAGCCCTTGCTGCTTCGCAAGGATGGAACCTACATTAGATGGATGTCAAGACCGCATTCTTGCATGGTTCGATCAAAGAGGAAGTCTATGTGGAACAACCTGAAGGATTTGAGATTCATGATCGGGAATCTCACGTGTGCAGGTTGAAGAAAGCCCTCTATGGGCTGAAGTAGGCACTCCGAGCGTGGTATGAGAGGATCGATAGCTACCTGATGAAGCTGGGATTCAACAGTGAAACTGACTCTAACCTTTACTTTAAGGTTGAAGAAGACAAAACTCTCATACTGGTGCTATACGTTGATGACCTCTTTCTAACAGGTGCAGACCTAGGACTAATGCACTGTTTCCTAGGACTGGAAGTCTAGCAGAAACCAGGGGAGATTTTCCTATCTCAAGGAAAATATGTGGTGAAAATATTGGAGAGATTCGGTATGGTGGACCGCAAGCCCGTGACTACGTCAATGGAGCTTGACTTCAAGAAGTTAAGCAGTAGTGCTGCCGGACCTGTTTTACGAAATGCTACCGAGTATCGTCAACTCGTCAGAGCATTGATGTTCTTGGTGAACTCCTGTCCAGATATATGCTTTGTAGTCAACACGTTGAGTCAACATATGGTTGAGCCTCACCATACACATTGGATTGGTGCCCAAAATTTGTTGAGATATCTTCGTGGCACAATCACTCATGGGTTGAGATACATTGTCGGAGATGTGAGACTACTTGGATATACCGATGCTGATTGGGCAGGCAGTGTGGTGGACCGAAAGAGCACTTTCAGGTGCTGTTTCTCTTTGGGATTTGCCTCGATATCCTGGATGAGCAGGAAGCAGAAGTCGGTGGCTTTGAGCACCACCGAGGCAGAGTACATTGCTGCTAGTATGGCCTCTTGTGAGGCGGTCTGGTTGCGGAAGCTCTTCAGTGAGCTGTTTGGATTCACATTGGATACTACCGTGATCCTGTGTGACAACCAGAGCGAGATTCGTTTATCAGAGAATCCCATATTTCATGATCGCTCCAAGCACATCGATATCAGGTACCACTATATTTGGGATATGGTACAGCGGGGAGCAATAAGGCTCCAACATATCGGTACAGATGAACAGGTCGCCGACATTTTGACGAAGCCCCTGGGAAAGGTCAAATTCCTGACTTTTCGAGAACGACTTGGTGTCGTTGAGAGACCCTCTTATGAGGGTCGTGTATGATGCATATATTGAGCTCTGGGAGCTCCAAGGGGGCGCGCAGTACTTCTTGGAGCGACATGCGAGCACAGGGTGACTCACCATCCCCTGGTGGTGCACTATGTACCGAGTGAAAGGTTCAACCTTCCCCTGTGACACCCTGTGGCAATTGTGGGACATGACGATTAGTTCTCCTGTGGGTTAGGATGATTAGTTCTCTCGTGGCGACTGTGGACATGATGATTAGTTCTCTTGTGATGACTATTGAACATGATGATTCGTTCTTCTGTGGACAGGATGATTATTTCTCCTATCGAGGCATCCTACCCATGTAGTCTGGGATTCATGGGAAGTACCTCTCATCTGATCAGTGAGTAGGGAAATGGGGTTAGGGACCATTAGTAGTACTATCGATGGACGCATCGTTGTATCTACTGTACTCCCTATGCTAGGATGACCTCCATTGATCTGGGATCAGTGAGAGTGGTATGACACACTCTGAGACTGACTTCAGGTCAATGGTGGATCGTATGATATATCCTCGATCATTTCTTCTTCTTCATAGTTTAGCAAAGTAGAGCCAGCAGTGCAAGGCAGTGCATTTGATGGTTGGGACAGTACCGATGATCAGATAGATTAGCAGATGGAGTTCTCCCTAGTAGAGAGGGAGTGTTAAAATTGGCAACTAGGGCCAAACTCCATGTGGGTCATCTAATTTATGGTAGCTGATATTTTTCCTAGATTCCTCTTGCCGAGAGGTGTAGGATTGATCTAAAGATCATCCGATTCCGACAAGTATTTATGGAGATATGAATTTATTTGTATTTACTTGACAAATTGTTAAGGTCGGCCAACAGTTAAATGTGTGGCACACATGCCCCAGTGAATCACATAAATACAAGTGAGGTTGATTCATTTTATTATCATCTCATCTCACTCATTTCTTCTCTCTCTCTCCTTAGCTTTGGGTTACACAAGGAGCAGCTCACACGTGGGAAGAAGGAGGACGTAGTAGGGCAAGGAGGACGCAAAAGCTGCTGAAGGTCTCTTTGACTAGCGTTGACCAAGTGTTGACTTTAGAAGAGTGCGGTTTTGGTGTGGCTGCCTCTCCTAGGCAGGCCACATTTTTTGGCACGAAAATCAAGACAATTTGACCTCAGGTTTGATCAGTGTTGACTGCCCTAGTTTGGGGTAGCAGGTTGACTTAAGTCAACTGCAGTTTCTTTGGATGCTAGGATAACTGCACATTCCTTTATTAAGTTAGTGTATAATCTTTTCTATTTTTGTTAGATTAACATAGTCTTTTCCTTTTTTCAATTAGCATAGAGTATAGACTGTAAATTGTAATGTTGTCATTTTGTAGATCTGGACTAACCCTGTTTGTTGAATTGCAACACCTTTCTTTTATATCTTATAGAGTAGGGTTTTGATGGGTTTCAATTATTTTGTATCTAGTTCAATCGCCAAGGCCCTTTGAAACTGGTTGTTGGGCCATTAACTTAGAGGATTCAACCATTCCAAACAAGGGAGCGTCTAATTGAACCGCTCTCTTGGGTTGAGTCCCTTGACTGATTGGAAAAGCAATCTAGCCCGTCAACAGGACCTAGCGCTGAAACTTCATAGGGTTACAAGTTGGGAAACCCCAGTTAAGAGGTGATTTTTTGAATTTTGAATTTTGAGGAATTTCTACAAAGTTCATGTATTAAAGAAGTAAAAATTTGGTTAAATGAGCCATGCAAAAGATGGAATTCTCAGACACAAATGTGCTTGTATTTTTTACCAAAATATGTTTCTTTGATCTTTGTTTTGCAAGAGTTGTATAAATATCAAAGTTCTAAGCAAGTTGAACACAAATCAACACACATAAGGATTGATGGGAATATAAGTAATCACCTCAAGGTTCTTACAAATTCCTCATACCACTCAAAGTAGAACTATGTTAGTGCATGTGGGGAGCTTGACCCATACAATTGCATGAGGGCTTGCTCAAACCTTTAAATCTCAAATGAATTTAGTGGAAGCATGAAGACAGTGATGATTGTTTCGTTTGCTTTTACTCTGAATTAAAGTACCTATTAACGTTCATTGAAACCAATTTGGCTTGTTTGACGTGTGTTATGCCCCTGTGTTGGTGGAGGGAAACCCAACTCTGAGAGGTCAAACACCTTCCCTGTCACACACGAGCACACACATGAAAGGTCTACTTTTGTGATCATTCATTGGATATTAATAAAATTATCTTGTCTTATTTATCTATTTTTGTTGGGTTTGAACTTAGTTGTTTAATTGGAAGCTTCATAACCCAACAACTAACCAAGAGAAGATGATAAAGGATGAGAATTGATAATAAAGTTGAGCCTTGCTTGAGAAAATATCTTGGAAAAGAAGAATGCACACTTTTCATGCTCTTTAAATGCATTGAAAGCCATTGAAAGATGGTTGAAATATCAAAAGTGGGGGAATCCTCCTCTTGCTAAAAATATCCTACTTACATGCCTAATTTAGGAGAAGATAGAAAAGGAGACAAACATGCTTTGTCACCTCCACAAAAGCAATAAATGTTACTTGGAGTAAGTTGCAGGCACATTAGAAATTTCAAAGAGATTCTCTGAAGTAGAGTGGCATCACTTCTTTAAGTGACAATGGAGAAGTAAAAGACGCTAAGAAGTCTTTTGAAGGAATACAACCTATTTGTAAATGAAAGGGAAAAAATAAAAAGCATGCCATGGATAGAAATGGGAATCTCCAAATAAAACATCAAATTGGAGTCCACATAAATATCCCCCTTTTCCCAACATAGAAAACTTTTGCTTTGAGTGAAAATTTAATAATGGGAACTTTTGTTAGTAGGAAGCTTTCAAGGAGTGCAAATCAATATGGAGAAAGCTTGCTTTGGAAGGCAATGAAAGTCAAAGATGATAGCTCAAGTGGGGTGCACTAGTCTAGAATGGATGCCGTGTCAATCAACCACTCATCCTACATGAATCATCTCAAGTGAGGGCACATTCCTTTGTAGGCTTTATAATGATGACACACCCACAATCAAGGTACATTCCATTTGGACCAATATAGGATGATGTTTATGAAAAAAACATAGAAAAACACTAGTTGCAGGCACATATCTCAATTTCAAGATTATGTTGCATCACGAAACATGCATGGAGATTGCTAAAAACTGAAACCTATCTTTAGTACTAGATTGGGGACCTAAACAAAATGTGTAGAAGTGCCTTTCCTTTGATTGCCACTAAAATTCGCACACATATTGTCCTCCAAAAAGAGTATTGCAAAAATATGGTCAATCTCAAAAGAGCAAAAAGCAGAAATACATATGTTCTCGGATCACCAACAAAATTGACCTCATGCCCTTCTATAAAAGTTATCCAAATTTGATTATTTTTGAAAAATATGGACCTTCTAAAACTAGAAAGTTACCCAAAATGCAAGTCTTGAAAAATGGAAGTACCTTTTTGGAGTTATCATCCTTTGATGCATGCATCAAATATTGCATGTTGCCTACAAGTGTAGGTAACCTGTGGAATTCCAATAGTTGTCCCTCTATATTGGTATAAGTGGGAACTTGGGAAGTGAACCCTAGAAAACGTTAGCCTGAAGACCTCATGAAAGAAACTTGTCCAATGTTTAATTTTGAGATTGAAAGTTTACAACCATATTAGTTGATGCCGAATGTTGAACTCTATGTTGAAAAGTGTAACTAGGTTCGGTCTTCATAATGACATGTGTAATTATGATTTTATGTAATTGATGTAAAGGAGAAAATAAAATTATTTTTGTAATGCTTGTCTCATGGGTTTCATGAGCAAGGAATTTTATTTTAGTTAAGGTTCCCATTGTGAGCCTTTAGGGTTGGTCATCAAGTCATAGAGTCTAAGGAGTCATTGTGATGTATTAAAGACATTTTACACATTGTAAAATGTTATTTTGATTACCCTCCAAGACCTTGTCACAAGCCCATTTTCATGTCGGCCTAAGGATGCTTCCAGAATAACAAGTTGGCTTACCTATATGACAAATCCACTTATTTTGATGGACGAAATACTATATATATAGGGCAAATCGGCCTCCATTAGTGGACACGATTTTTGGTCAAGCAATCTGAAGCTAGAAGAAGTGCGAAAAGGTCAAGGAAGATAACCTCATAGCCATCAAGAAGAAGGAAGGCAAGAACGAAGTTGTTTGGCTCTGTTTTAGGGCTGATATCCATCACACGTGGGAAGGAAAGGAGGATCGTCTGCTGCAGAAAAAGGGTCGAAGGTATCACTGCTGTCCTAGAAGCCGAATCAAGGAGAAAGAGAAGTAAATCCTCAAGCCAAGTTGAAGGTAAAGGTTTCACAAAGACCGAATTGAGGGCTTCTAAAGTAGGACTGAAAAGTTGTAGATCTGATTCAAGAAGCCGAGATCTGAAGAGTTGCTGAGGAAGAAGGAAGAAGCAGGCAATTGACCATCGTTGACTTAAGTAAGAAGAAGAGGTATAAATAAGAAGCTTGGTGACTTGGTCTTGGAGAGGTCAAATAGGTCAAGGGTCTTGGTCTTGGTATTTGTCAATTGAAGTCTCTATAAGAAGAAGAATTCATATTGGGTTTTTCCTCTCAAGTTGGAGAGGTTTTGGCCTTGGCTAATCGCCTACATTCTGTGTCTCGTCTTTTTATTGTTTATGCATCGGTAACTGTTTGATGAAGAAGAACACAATAATAGTCTAAGTAAAGAGAAGATCCTTTTCTAAAGAAGTAAAAAAGCATTCACAAGAAATTATCATAAGTAGAGAAATCACATTTCCGATGCCCTAGTTTCTCAACACTCTAAATTACAAAATGTATCCACAAATTATCATTATTGAGGGAATTAACTTTTTGAGCTTTTGAGTATCAAACCGTTGATGCCAAAAGAATGAACTTCATGAGGAAGCTTATTCTAGAGTCTCGAACCATTTATGTTGAAGGAGTGAACTTTTTGAGGAATTTCATTCTTAAGTATTGAGCTGTTAATGTCGAGGGATTGAACTTTTGAGGAAGTTCATTGTCGAGTATTGAATTATTGATGCCAAATCAATCAAGAAGAACTTTTTGATTCTTGATTATTGAAGTTCATTTTGAGTGATAGCACACCTTGAAGCCGATGGCTAGACTCCAGACTGGCAAGATTTTTGGTGCATGTAGTATTTCATAGACCTTTCATGTTAATGTGGGATTGCTACATTGACTCACTTTTGTTAATTTTGCTTGCCTTCAAAAGGGATGTCACTATGGTTTAGTAGCCTTGCATTTAAGAAGAGATTGCAAAGACAACAATCATACTGAATGGGGACCTCCCAAACATAGGGACCTAAATGATGTAAGTACTGGAGAAAGGGTGGATTCTATCACATCAACTTGGGACTTGCACCCCAAAGTGAACTTTTGGAATGGGAAAGTGTTGTGGTGGGTGTAGATAAGATAATTTTATTATTGTCCAACAAATGACCACAAATAGTTCAATGGGACTGTCGAGTACAATAGTACTTTTGGAATGAGAAAGTGTTGTGGTGGGTGTCGATAAGATAATTTTTTTAATGTCAAACAAATGATCACAAATAGTTCAATGGACTGTCAAGTACAATAGTATCAATGCCCTATGTGAGTGCACAGGCCACTTTTATATTAAACTGAAAACAAAAAGCAGATCTACTCCACAAGCTAACCTCTAAGGAGAAACAAATACGTTGGAAAAATTGGAGTGGTACATGGATTGTGAAGAGCCAACAACCAAATGCCCAAGAGGGATGCTTTGGAAGAGGGGGAAAGAGGAAGGAAAAAGGTCTCAGTCCTCCTTGACCTTTTGCCTGAAGATGAGGAGATGTTCCTTTCTTGTAGGTCATCAACCTCTATATTTGTGTCTCTCTTAGCATTTGAGGTTGAAGAGAAAAGAAATTGTGATGGAAGATTGTCTAGAAGCGTCTGAAGAGTTGGTACAATTTCCCACACCACCCATATCCTACAATTGTTGTCAATGTGGGGTTATTAGACACACTTTTCTTTTTGTAATTATTTCTGAATTTTTATGCGAGGGATGGTAGTCATGTTAATGTGAAACAAAATCCTCAACAATGGATATGCCATTGTAGTTTGGTGAGCTTGCATTTAAGGGATATGCCCTTGAGTTTAAATTTTTTCTTGCCTTAAAGTTACTTGTTTATATATAGTTTCAATTTGTACAGTGCGGGCTTAGTTTGGCTTTCAAGGCATTTATGTGTCATTGTTTTCAACTGTTTTTATTGTTGAAATACAAAAATCAACGGATTTTTTGTGAGAATTAAATTAAATTATGTTTATGATTTTATCGAGATGATTCAAATTTGAATTTGTTCACCAAACAAATTCTAGTTTGATTTGAATTGTTATATAAAAATCTAATGTGACTCGATAAAATTCATTTTCAGTAAATTGGAAATAAATATATATTATATACTATACTATATAAGTTTGTCCTTTTCCTCAATGCATTTCTTGGTAAACCCACCAGACACTTCCCCTCATTCTGAGAATGGTACGAGGGTAAACATGATTCTGTAGAAGTTTGAAGATTTGTCATGTCGCTTACAGGAATAGAGCCTGGGTGGGGAGGATAACACTTTATTGCATATCCACTCGTGCTAGACTCAAATTACACTACATAAGTTATAATTAGTAATAAACATATTTTATAAACTTATCGTTGTTGCTTTATAATGTCATTTAAATTTGTCATAAATGTTTTTAATTTTTTAAGTTTTTGAAATATATATTTTCTAAACTTGATGGTGAACTTTCTCAAATCTTTTTGTGTTTTGCAAATTTGATTGTTGCCGAATTCAAGCATGGATTCAAATCTGGTGACTTAGGTTCTATCTTGTTAGCAGTCTCTTCTATCGGTTTTTGATGTTTGACCATCCTATTTGACTGTTGTTCTGTTTGATATTTACTCAAGGGGTCACATTTCCATAATTTCTCTTTTATTAGCCTTTGCTAAGTTTGCTTGAAGTGTGCTGTAGGAATAGTTATAGTCATTATGCTGTTTTTTTTTCTTTTGGAGGTTTAAAATTCTTTCTTGTTTTGTGAATGGTACAAATAATGTTACGAGTATCACTCCAGAATGTGACTACTTAAAGGCCTGGTATGTTTACATCATGCTATCAGCAAAAGTGTTCCAGCTTCTCGTGTTTGTACTGGTAGATCATTTTTATTCCCAATTGTTCTACCTCAAAGTCATCCACAAACAACTTGTAAAGCTATTTTGGGTTACATGAAAGTTTTAAAGAGCAATGATCAATGGTCATCAGAGCTCCCAAAATCTTGTGGTATTATAAATTTCATGCCAAATCATAAAATATAAAAGAAGAGAAGTATCAAAATAATAACATGATGAAGTGAATGAGCATTGGATGATGTTTAAGTATTATAGTTAGTGTCCTAAGACTAATTGTACTGATTGGAGCAACTCAATGTAGTCGACATCTTCAGATTTAAGTATAGTTATGAATATTTTGCAATAATACAACAATCTATTAATCTGGAGGACACTGAAATCTTGACTGAGGAAGACCATTATTATAAGCATTGTATTAAAAAGGCCCTTAGGCCTTGAGATTGTTAAGCACACAGATAGTTGTATCAAATAGGCCCTTGGGCCTTGAGATTTTTAAGCACACAGATAGTTGTATCAAGGAGGCCATTGGGCCTTGTGATTGTCAAGCATGCAGATAGTCTGAATAAGGACGGAGGACTGGAGCTTAGCGGTAGTTGGATTCCTTTATTCCATCAACACAGGGATCCACCTAGGTAATTTGTTGGTAAGGCCGACTTAGAAGTTGTCTGAGGGCATAGTTTATTATTTATTAATTCATTAATTCTTGAACTTTGAAGACAAGAATGATTACAATCTTTATAACATGCCTTCTATGCTTGAAAGAATACCCAGATTTCATCACTGTGTGTGGTTATTTGTTACAAAGGAGGTTTAAGACTTTAAAGAAGCCAATTAAGGGCATTGAAGCCAATAACAGAAAATTGGCCAATCAGCTTACTAGTTTCACTAGACTTAACGAAATGCTATCTACACTATCAATGAATGCTTAACCTCATGTATTGCAGTTGACTTCTCAATACTTTAATTTCGCAACCTTCACTATCAATGAATACTTAACCTCGTGTATTCAGTTGACTTCTCAATATGTTAATTTCTCCCTTGTGTGTGTACATTACCTCACAGATGTTGTTATAACATTCCTGTTATCCACCACCAGTGGGTAACCCCATAGGAGAAATTTTCTCCTAGATTTGTCTTTTGCCGGTAGGAAGCAGCCCCGTGCCAGCCACCTGATAGCTTTTGATGTGTGACTTTTCTCCGCCAATTGAGCTCGCGATTGTGTACCCTTGCTCATCTGTCATGAGCATATGTTTGAAGGTGGACCATTCAATCCCAAAGGTATGATTTTTCATTTTGTAATTGTGTTTATGCTTGTTTTTCTTGGGCACACTTGGGCATGGATTACTGGGATACTTGGAAGGAGGAGGGGCTCTGACTGTACTCTTGTTCCCTTACCTCAACTGGGGGGTTAATCCTGAATCCTAGTCCAGTGGGATCTCCTTTATTTCCTTTTATAGCTTTAGGAGTATCACTACATGGTTGCATGGTCTTGCTTCCCGATACCATATATCTCACTCCCCTTTTACATTATCCCTGCCTGGGTCCACATTTGTCCATTGGGTCCACAAGGTGTTAGCCTCCTCCTCCCCTTTTCCACACCTTGGGCTGGGCCAGGAATGATGCCTCGAAGGTTGATGTAGCTAAAAAAAAAGATAAAAACATAATATGGCCACATACAATAAGAAATGTACCACAAAATGCAAAAGATGGCCAGAACAATAAAATTTAGCACGTGGGAAAAAGCCAAACATGAGCTCTACCCTCTATCATTATTGCCATCACCTAGGTTCCTAGGGCCCCTATGATTGGCCATTGCATCATTAAAAAACACACGAATGTCCCAACACCGTGGGGGTGATGACACTGCCCCACCTTAATGGGGTAATCATTGCTATATCTTACACATCATGCTCTCATCCCTTTGAGCCCCAAGCAGTAAAATGAAGAAAAATCAATAAAGGGCAAAAGACAAATGAAGAAGGGTGGAAAAACAAAGGCGAGGTAACTCATCTACCACGATTGCTTCCTCCTACATTCATATAACCAAGGTGTGGGCTTTCCTCATCATACACTTGGCAACTGTTCCAAGGCCCAGAGGAGACATGGGAGGGCATGTGTCATCTTCTAGCCCTCATTGATGGAACATCAACTTGATCTTGAGCCTCTTGGAGACCTAGGAGACCCATTTAGAGCCCACTAAGCACGAATAGGGGTTCAAAGATGTTTTGTAGCATGAGGGTACCACCCTCTTCATAATCATTTTTGAGGCCCCCTCTCACAATTTTAGCGCATGAGGCCTCAACATTGCCCCTCTAGGCATCCACGAATGCATGACGTCAGCGTTGCGTGGGCCTAGGAAGGAAATTCAATTTAATTTTTGAGCTATCATGGTTGGCTTGTAACCATGGGTGAGTTACTTAGCATCTTAGGCATTTGGAGGGGCTTTGTCTTTTAAAATTTGAACTCTTAATTCTTGTATAAATAGGAGAGATCTAGTCTCATCCTAGCATCACACTTGGGATTTTTGATACCTCATTAGAGATTTTTAGACTTGCAATATGTGGACGAATTTGGATGTTTGGATAATTTTGCTATCTTTTCATGGTTATTAATGTGCCCTAATTGATGAATGTTGTCTAAAAATTGTAACTATTGGGAAATTTTGCATGTATTACCCATAAATAGTGAATGAATGAATGTTCCTAGGGGATTTATTGCATTTTCATCCTTGAAACTCCATTAGCAAGTGTCATCGAAGTATAAATATCTAAAGGTGTTGTGAAGCTGCCTCCATTAGGGGTAGCGGCGTTGCTTCCGTTAGGTCTCGTTAAAAAAGTGAATTGCCCATATTGAGATCATCCTTGACTCCAATTCTCCCAATGTTCAGGCACTGATCTTAAATCCGCGGTGATCACTTTCAACTCAAAGATTATCTTCCTTTTCAACTTCTATTTTTCGTCCCTTCAAGGATAGGGAGGTTCTCTTGGGCTTGGTGCAAAATCCTTTGGAGGGAGGTATTTTGAATTTTGCTTGGATAAGATTCTTCCTTAGTGTCTCCTCTAGGGATCCTCAAGTTTTGGAGGAATTCCCACAGTGGAGTCTCCATAAATTTGATGCCCTAGCCATCACATCAAGAGGGAACCCTAGAAGCTAATCCTTCAACTTGGGGATTCTTTGAAGGCACGTGCCATAATACTTATTGAAGTAAATTATACATTGCCTTTTCTCTTATCTACCTTGACCTTGGATGCACTCATATCTCATTATATATCTCAACCCTAGGTCTCGTGTAGCCATATTTCAAAGGGGTTTTTCATGGAAAGTCTTACTAGCTTCTCCCAAAGCTCATACTTTTGTTGAACCTTTCCATTGAATGAGCTGCCTTTCCTTGCTTCAAACAATTCATAGACACACATCTATCATGTGTGAGTAATACTGGGACTCCTCCCGTTGGTGAAAATGCAAGAAGAGTAGGGGACTTGGGCTGTGGTGACAGTGGGTCTCTGTTCCAATTGTTGTGCCCTCTAGCTTTTGCCTTTTCACAAGGCCTGCTAGTTTGTGCAGCAACAATTCTTTTTGTACCTCATTAACTATTGGTCTGATGCCAGTTGCTTGGTGAATTGAGCATCGAGTTTCTTGGTGCAATGGCGGGTGCTTGGAGCATTGGATCTCTTTTCCTTGTACATGGCTCCATAGCATTGTATTTCTTTGTGGCATTGCAATTGTTTCACCTAGATCATATAGATTAGCTTTGATCTTCGCTTTTATAGGAGTGACTTTTGTACTCTCAATATGTATTTGCTACCTATGGGCTGAGCAGTCCCGTTAATCTGATTATACAATTCTTGGTGAGATAACAATATTCTGTTGTTTAAATTGCATTTTTGAATGCAGAAATGGATTCAGTGCCCTGAAAATCCTTGGGGCACTCGGATTGTACAGATTCAACAACATAAGAGTACATTTCCAACAATTTCTGGTTGGATTTTGGGCAAAATTGACAGGAAAATCAGCCTGGAAAAGGCCAAAAAGTCAGAACGTTTAGACTAAGCTTCAGTCATTTCATATCCCTTCTTGACCTTGTGGCAAAGGACAATTCAATGTGAAGAAGCGTGATAGGGGCCAAAGATCCCGAGCTATCTTAGGTTTAAAGCTTTTGTACCTCTTCATATATGTTGTTCCAAATAACCCATCAAACTTTTCAAAGATTCATCATATTATCTTTGAAGCGAGAACCTAGGCTTACCGTCCTCCGAATTCCTCGTTTGTCACTTCAGCCATGATTGTCTTTACTTCAAACTGTTGTGGGATGCTCAGACATTGTGATTAATTATGATGCCGGTTTTATATGAAGTATGAGTATGGCTGGAGTGTCTTCTTTGGTGATATTCTTTCATTAAAATGGACATCGGAAAATTTAAAGTGGTCCCTTAATTCAATGACCTTTTCTTCCTTGCTCTTAAGTTAGCAGGGCTGGGATTAACGTTCTCATGTAATGTAACTACATATTGTATATAAATAAAATGTATTTTTAGCTCAGTAAGCTAGAAACTTGACAAGTGTTATATGAGGTGTGAAGATTGGAAAAGGAAATGAAAGGGAATATTGACCTTGATATTCTGAATTAACACTATGGGGATGTTTGAATCACTTCGTTTAGTGCAGGTCTTATTTCATTTGCTTTATTCTTCCCTTGCTTGCATGCTTCTATTCCCCGCACTTACACAACATTGTCATAGAATTGCAGGTTTTGATTCCCTTCGTGTGCGTGTTTGTATGTTTTCGAAATACAGGCTTTATGAAATTTTTACTTGGCAAAGTTAAGTTATTTTCCTAAAATGGGGTTTTATCCCTTGCTTCTTTGTTAGAAAATCTATTGAAGTGATATGACCTTGTATAAAACCATCATTGAGATGTTTTGGAGCATCACTGAGATATTTAGGTGTATTTGATTTAAGAATACCCATATGTCTACACCTCCAGCAAAATAAAATTGAATGCCTGCTTACAAGAAAAAATATTTCTTGCATGCTGTTGTGTGTAAAGTGTTTTCACAATAGCTCAAGTTTAAAATTGGAAATCTACTTCTCACATTCATTAATATTAGAATAAAATTCCTCGAGGATCTCTGTTTACAATACGTATTTTAGTTCTATCACACATTTGAATCCCACTGATTTGGACTTAATTTCAAATATATAACACCCACACCAATTTGGTGTCTGGCTTGGCCGTGACCTTCAAATTAGTATTATTTTTATATTTTTTTTCCATGGAATGCATTTCCTGGTGAAACACACCAGGCACTTCCCCTCATTCTTTGGATGGTACTTTGAAACTAGATTCTTCAGGGATGAAGGCCAGGTCAAAAGTTCAACAAGAAGTTGCTTATTAAGAGCACACATGTCACATAGTGGGATTTGAACCCAGACAGAGGAGGAAACAACATTCTCTCTCAACCACTTGAGCTACACCCACTTGACATATATGTGTGTGTGTGTGTGTGTCACATAGTGGGATTTGAACCTGGCAGGGGAGGAGACAATATTCTATCTCAGCCACTCGAGTTATACCCTATTTGACGAATATCTGCACATACACACACATTTCAGATTATACTTGATTCCTAAAAGGTGTCATGAGATTATAAAGTAAATAAAATGTGAAGTTTTCTGCTATTTTAATCTTCATTTTTAGTGGTTTTAAAATTATGGTAACATTAACAAATCATTTGTCTGCAGTTCTGCTTATGCTACATTAGTGTTGCTATTTTTGCTGACTGTCTTGGTTCTTTTTGCAGAACTGAATCTGAAGAGGAAAAGAAACTTAAGGAAGAGATAACAGTACTTGAAAATCTGATTAAGAATTCTGATGGAGATAGTGGGAAAGCTGTTCAAGGAACTGGTTGGATATCAGATACAGAGCACTTAAATAACTTACGATCCCAGCTCACCCAGAAGGAGAGAGAGTTGCAAGAGTTGACTTTAGCCCTTGATGATAAGGTTCGCTTCCCACAGAAACAAGTTGACAGGCCTAGTTCTCGATCCGGGCGTTCTGACTACTCAGGGAAAGGGGCTCTTGGATCAGAACGAGTAGAAATTTCCAGAGGGTATAACTTGGAAAGGCCACATTCATCACTTGTGAGTGGAGAAATAATGAGAGAATATGATGGTGAGCGGCCTTACAGCTCGAGGGATAGGGATATTTCTCATGGGTTTGAATCTGAGAGACATGGGGGAATGCCCACAGGCTATGATCGTTTAGATGCTAGAGGACCAGGGCTTGACAGACTTGGTTCTCGGTCAGGGTCTGTTGATTTTCCTGGAGGTCATCATGTCAACAGGTCAGGTTTTCGTCCGGGACGTGGATTTACTGTAGGCTCTGATGTTGATTGCTCAGGCCCTTGTCCAGGGTTTGGTGATTTTTATGAAGGAAATGACTCTGAGAGACCACGGTCCAACTCGGGTCATGTTGATGTTAATAGAGGATATGGTTCTGAAAGGATGGACTTTCATTCTAAGCGTGGTAATGTTACGCGTTATGATTCTGAGAGGCCAGGTGCAGTCTCAGGTTCCCGGCGTGGTGATAGCAGGGGTTATGAGTCTGAAAGGCTTGGTTCAGGCTCATGGCATGGTGATGTCCGAGGTTATGACTCTGAAAGGCCAGGATCAGGTTCTTGGCAAGGTGATGTTCAGTGGTATGAGTCTGCAAGACCAGGATCTAATTCAGGGCGCAGCGATATATCAAGAGGTTCAGGTAGACCAGGATCTAATTCAGGGCGCAGCGATATATCAAGAGGTTCAGGTCCTGGCAGAACAGGTTCATTAACAGGAAGGGGTCCTGTTAGAGGAGTTAATGACTTTGAAAAGCCTGGGACTTATGCTAGTCATAATGAAACACCGAGGAGAGGAGGTGTCTTTGATAGGCCAGGCCCCATTCCTCCACACAGAGAGTTGCCAAGGCCTTTTGATGCTGGAAGGATAGGCTCAAAGCCTGGTTACGTGGATGCATATACAGGCTTTGATGAAACAATGGGATGGCACTCTGCAAGTGAAGTGAGTGGAAGGCTCAATGAACCTAGGAGTTCTCATACTGCACATGAACCTGAAAGAGTTGAACCAAGAATATTGCGAGCGGACACCGGAAGAAGCTACGAGTCTTACAGAGGTTCAGAAAGAAGGAACAATGAACGATTTGTATACAACAGGGGAGGAAATAATGGGGATGACTTCAACAGAAGAGGAAATCACGGGCAGCAGGAATATCAGAGAAGGAGAAACAATGGTTTGCAGGGTAAGTTTGATCATGGTAGAGGCATTGGTCTGGATCATTGGTAGCTTTACTACATCTTTAGTGTTATGTGATAGTAGAAAATGCAGTATTGTAGTGACCTTTCCGGAAGGCCTATCTAAGTATCTTTGGGACTTCTTGAAAAACACTGCTATATATTTTGGTGGCTGTAGTTTTCACTTTGCTTACTGGTTATACTCGGCTGTCTTTTTGAGCCTTACATCTGCTAACTGTAGTTTTGAGGATTGATTATGACATGCCTGAATTAGCACAAGTCTCTAAAAGCAACATTGGGATGTTGCTGTTTGTACTTGATGCGGACTGTAATATTGAATAACTGATACCAAAGCTAGTGTTTTTTCTGGTTTCTTTAGAAGTTGGGGTTATTCTTATATTCAGACATTGAGTTTACTTTTAACTGCTCAGGTTGATGGGGAGAGCTTGTAATCTTTATTCTATTTATGGATCAGAAAATCAAACTTATTATTCTGAACCATATTCTTACTGTGCTAGCAGTTGTGCAATTGTAGATAATTTTACGTGAATGATGTAACTAGTTGTACCAATCTGTCACTATTGAATTTTGTTGTTTTAATTAAAATCTGGCTTTACACAAGCATATATTTTGAAAATCTGACAACATTCACACCTGTGACTATGGAAACTCGGTGACATTGAGAAGAGTTTTACCTTTTACATATGCTTGCCTAAAATTAATGACTTGAAGCAGACACTTGCAACATATTTTTCATTTAATAAGATGCACCTTGTTGTACACAGACAGCCTTCCCCAAACTTGCAGTTTTGACAGGCCCTGCAACCATTCCTTCCCTTGCAGAACTGCATGCCATGTTATTGATTAAGGTCACAACTCCAAGGATGTAAAGCTGTGTTTCAAGGCATAAAATTGCAGAGGGCTGCAAGATTGCACTGCAAAGTTGTGGAATGGTTCCCACGTGGTGGTTAACAAAGTTATTGGAGTAGTTGAAATCCTCCAATACAAGGTTGCGAAGATGACCAAGGCCACAACCTAAGGTTGCAGAAGTGAAGGCCCGCAACAAATTTTGCGGAGGAGAAGATGAACTTGTGGGAGTTAAACGATTGGCAATCCAAACTTTCAGGGTCATAGAACCTACAATGAAAGCTAGTCGGTTTTGAGAGCTCTGCAACTATATACAGGACACAATACCACAACATGAAATATGAGAGGGCTCGAGACACAATAGTGGGAGAACAAATCGAACAGTCAAAGCATTTAGTCTTGTAACTTATGTCTGTTGAGATATAGGTCCAACATTATAAATGCTGTATACATGCAATTGTACGAGTTATGGAACAGAAGTGCAAAAGTTCGATCTTTTCTCGTGCAATTTTTTGGGTTAGAAGCTTTGTTTACAATATTCTGTATAGCATGCTGATAATGTGCACTCTGTTGTGGGTATTACGTTTAAAACAATGAAATTAGAAACATGTGTTTTTTTAAATAGATTAGAATTTTTTCCTACTAATTAATGTAGGCTATCGAGAAATGAAATTATTTTGTTTAATGAAACTAGTGCCATGCCCTAGTTAGATACAAGCCGAAAACACTTCGTAATAATTCAATTGCTAATTTGAAGACCGATCATCATGTAGCAGACTTCTTCTTCACGATGCCCATTGATAGTTTTAACATACACAATTTTTTTCTATTTGATGGATAATTTCATGTGATTCGTGTAGGCTCTTCACCTATATTTAATGATAGGACACTTCTAAAGAAATATTGTTTCATCCCTAAAGACAGGCCCTTATAGCCCAATGGGACATCACAATGTTATGACCATCAATTTGCTGCGAACAATGGATTTGACCCAGGATAAACTCTATTGTTTATGCATTCCATCTTCCCAGTGGGTCCTCCATTTTATGCTTTGCTAGAGGGTCGTGCACTCAGGGCACCAAGGGAGTAGTAGGCCCTGCTAGTGAAGCCCGAGGTTGCAATCTTCATTGTCCTCCAAATATGTTGTTGCTCCTCTTCCCTCCGTCTCATCCACTGCTTCTGCCTTTCTTTTGCATCTGTCGTCCACCCTGCCACAGAGTGCCTTCATACAGACTCCCCATGGAAAGAATGGAAGTGGATGAGGCCATTGTGTAGTGATCATCGATGATGCTTTTTGGGCTATAGTTTGAGGGTCTCATGAGCATTGTGCTTAAGTGCATGTGTGAAAGTGAATCAGTGGGCAGTGAGTGAAGTCGTTGTTGCCCTGTTCGGCATCATGTTTTTGATGCTTTTACTCTAGATTCACCGCTGGGATTGAACCTTGCATCGTTGAGTTCATGGTCGTTTACATGCTTGGTTTCGTTCTCCACGTCTTCAAATGTCAAATTCTGCAAAAATCCCATTGAAAACGATGAGTTGATTGCTTGGCTTCGTTCTCCACCTGTTTGAACGTTAAATTCTGCAATAAACCCTTTGAGAACAATGAGGTGAGTGTTGCAATGGGAGGCAAGAGTATACGACCATGATTTTATCACGTATTTGGATCTCTTGAAGCTTTGCGAAGGCATGGGATGGCATTGGTCAAATGGTTTGGCATTATGGATTACACTGATCTTTTTATTATACCCTATTGTACGTGACTCTATTCTATTGTTAAAGCCACCATATATGAAGGGTTTAGTGAAGGATAGCGATGATGTATTGGTACAAGATAGGTTTGCTATAGTTGTAAGTGGTTGCAATGTTTGATGGAATGAGGTTATGTTGTTAATAACTTGATATCGTGTTTTAATTGCATTAATATTTGAATAACAACAATTTCATCAACTAGTGGATTGGGTTATTTTTTTTGATGCATTTCCTAGTTGTGAATGTTTTAATTGCGTTAATAGTTGAACTACAACATTTTCATCAACTAGTGGGTTGTATTTTGATGCATCCCCTAATTGTGAATGAATGGAGAAGAACCTCACAGTGTACAAGTGGCCTGATGCATGAAAAGCCATTGACGAAGCTCATGTTTCATAGGGATTGAACATTGTTCTCCATGTAATTGGGAAAAAAATTCATCTCTTTCTTAGGATTTGCATGCAATTGAAATAATACCCCCTTGACAATGTCTATATACTCTGGTTGCCTCAGTTAAACCTAAATTAGCTTTGGAAATGTTCTTGAAGTTGAGTTTTATACATCTTCTAGGGCACTGCGAATGCAAAGTGAATTGTCAATCAAACATGACATTTTCAAAGAGTGTCGATAATTATAAATTCTTGTTCCATCTATTTTACATAGATTGTGAGGTTTGGTCTGTGATGCCATATAAGCAAACAATACATCATGATCTTTTTGTTGATATGGATGTCCATAAAGATGGTGCACCACTACTAACATGATGGTTAATTGATTTTGGGGTGACTATGCATGCCTGCTTATCTTGGATCTTCTTTTTGAGATATGTATTTGTGAATATAATAAAAGTAAGAATACTTCCTCTATATAGGTTGTGTATGTTGAAAAATGTAACTAGGTTTGGTCGTCATATTTATATTTGAGTCAAAGAATGAAAAATAAATTTATTATTATTAATATTATTATGACTTATTAAAGCACGAGTTTCATGCTTGGGTCATCATGTTTAAGTCAAAGTCCCCATTGATGACTTCTAGGATTTATTCTGAGTCATTGTCCATTTAAATAGACCTTTCTTGTGCTTTTGAATCATGTAAAAATGTTTATTATTGAGTCAAATAAGGTATTTGTCACCTCCACACCAAGTTGGCCTCAAATTGGGTAATTCGACCTCATCTAAAGCATATATATACAAATAGTTCGAATTCATTTGGAGAAATCAACTCAAGAAGTTCGATCTACATCAAGGAGGTGCATACAAGTGTGAAATTCAAGGTGAAGAAGGAAGAAATACAAGTCGAAGGTTGTGGGCTATCTCTTTCTCTCTCTTATGTGAAGTTATTGGGCTAGTTTCTAGATTGAAGTTCTACTGTTGGGAGGGTCGAAGTTCTGAAAGTGTTGGGTTGAAGATTCTATTGCTAGAAGGTTGAAATTTTGGTTTTGCTAGGTCAAATTGTTGCTGCTGCAAGGTCGAAGTTACTGGAAGGAGAGGCTGAGTTGGTGGTTGGAAGAGGTTTGTGTCTAGCTTGAAGAGTTTTGGATTATCTCGTCTTAACTATTGAAGGAATAAGTTTTGACTGGGTTTTCCCCCAAAGGTTTTACCCTGATAGAGTGCCTACATCTTGTGTCTCTTGTTCTTGTGATCTTCATACACATAATTTGGTCATTGCTTGATGAAAGATAATATAACAAAGATATAAAAGAAGCCAATACAATTCACAAGTAATTATCAAGAGAGAGAAATCTAACCCTAACTCTACTAGCATTGCTTTCTCAACGTGGTATTAGAGCTAAGGCTAGGGAAGATTGGAGATCACTCTATTGGCTTGAAAGAAAGGACTACTCCCTCTATAAGATACTTGAAAATGGGATTCAACATTGTAGAAAGCTTGATCAAAGGACTCATCTACAACTTATTCAACAAAGTCGAAGACAGAGTTTTTGGCTGCACTCACAAGTTCACTCAATGATGACAACACATGGATTATTGATAGTAGAGCATCAAGACACATGACATGAGATAGCAAACAACTTCATACTCTATCAAAGTAATGCATGGATTATTGATAGCAGAGCATCAAGACACATGACATGAGATAGCAAACAACTTCATACTCTATCAAAGTAGCAATCTTCTCATGCAGTGGAATTGAGAGACAACAAAAGCTATGCCATTAAAGCCTTGAGATCAACTTCTTTAAAACTGGGCAATGGAGCAAAGCTACATCTCAACAATATACCATATGTTCTAGGTTTGAAAAAGAATTTACTTTCAATTTCTTGCTTAGAAGATAATGGTGATAGAGTTGCTTTTGTAGATGGAAAGGTTTTGGCTTGGGGTAAAAATTCAACCATTGATAAAGCTAGAATCATTGGAATTCGTGAAGGAAGTTTATATAGGGTATTAACACCATCTCCTCAAGCCCTAGTTCACATGAAATTCAATCCCATTGAACTATGGCATAGAAGATATGGTCATTAGTACACTACAAGGTTATTCCCTCTCTCAACATATTGGTAAATGATAATCTCAATATTAAAGAAGACCGTGAGGGAATATGCAAGGGATGCACCTTAGGAAAGAATACAAGGAAACCATTTAAAAGCGACGAAACAAAGTCTAAAGAAATATTGGACCTTATCCATTCAGATGTATGTGGGCCTATGTTTGACAAATCACTTGGAGGTAATCTCTATTATGTAACCTTCATTGATGATCACTCTAGAAAGACATTGTTCTATCTACTCAAAACAAAGGATGAAGTATTTGAAAAGTTCAAGGAATTTAGGTGTGAAGTAGATACCTTAACCAAAAGAAAAATAAAAACTTTAAGATCCGATGATGGTGGAGAATACACTTCAAAAGGAATAATTGCATATTGCATAGAATCAAGAATTAAGAGGGAGCTCATTTTTCCCTACAATCCCAAACAAAATGGAGTTGTAGAAAGGAAGAATAGAACACTTGAAGAATGTATTCGAACAATGATCTTTGATCAAGACATTCCAAAATTTCTATGGGGAGAACCTACAATCACTGCTGTATATATTCAAAATAGAAGTCCTCGTAGAATCCTCGATAATATGACACCCGAAGAAGCACTCACAGGAAATAAGCCTTTTGTGGACCATCTCTGAATCTTTGGATGTCTCGCCTATATCCATGTTCCAAAGAACAAACGAAAGATGCTGGATCCTACAAGCATTAAAGGGATTTTTGTTGGCTATTTTCAAAGGCATATATAATCTACATCAAACAAGGAAGACACATTGAAGTAAGCATGGACATTATATTTGATGAAAATCATGCCTACAAAAGATCCAAAGATATTCCTATTGGTTCTGATGACGAAGACATACCACTATTTGAAGAAGAAGAGCACCACGACAATCCCACTACAAATTAAGAAGAAGAAGAGGGACCAAGTGAGCCTATTCAACCTATGATCATACCCGACACAAGGAAAAGGCCAAATTGGTTAAAAGTTACTCTTGAAGATGTCGAAGGATTGGGAGCTACGAAAGGAACCTTTAGAGAAAGCAAAAGACCAAAACAATATTCTAGATATGCTGCATACATGACAAAACTAATAGAAGTTGAACCAACTACATTTGAGGAAGTTGCTCATCAAGAAGTATGGAAGAAAGCTATGCAGGAAGTATATCAATCCAACATGAAGAATGGGGTTTGGGAAATTGTTCCTAGACATAGTGACAAATTGGTTGTTACTTCTAAATGGATCTACAAGATCAATCACGCTGTGGATGGAATTATATATAAGTACAAAGCTAGATTTGTTGCTAGGGGTTTCTTTAAAAAAGAAGACATAGACTATGAAGAAACCGTTGCACCCACTGCGAGATATACTACTATAAGATCTTTGGTTTCGTTGGTTGCAACAATGGAATGGAATATCCAGCAAATGTATGTGAAAACAACATCTCTGAATGGGACCATTGATGAAGAAGTATATATTGAACACCTTGAAGGATTTGAAATAAGTGGCAAAGACAATCATGTTTATAGACTCAAGAAGGCTCTGTATGGTTTGAAGCAAGCTCCAAGGGCATGGTATGCAAGAATGGATGCATACCTTCTAAGAATTAGGTTCGTCAAAAGTTCTGCTGATCCAAATCTCTATATCAAGGTTGTGGATAATGAGCCAGTCATTATTATACTATATGTGGATGATCTATTTATTATAGGTGTAGAGCGAAGGATACAAGAATGCAAGAAGATGTTGGTAGCCGAATTTGAGATGAAGGATCTGGGTCTAATGCATTACTTCCTAGGATTGGAAGTATGGAAGAAACTTCAGGAAATTTATTTGGGGAAAGGAAAGTATATAATCAAGTTGTTGCAGAAATTCGGTATGATGGATTCTAAGCCCATGACTACTCCCATGATCACCATTCTCATGAAGTTAAGAAGCTCCGAATCAAGTCTCGTAGATCCTACCTCCTATCGAAAGTTGGTGGGTTCTCTGATGTATCTAGTAAACATTAGACCAGATATATGTTTCACTGTGAACATTTTTAGTCAATTTCAATTGGAGCCTCGTCATGATCATTGGATAGTTTCCAAGCATATATTGAGATATCTATGAGGTACTATTCATCACTACCTAAAGTATGATAGCAAGGAAGTCAAGCTGACAGGTTTTACAGATTCTGATTGGGTGGCAGTGAGACCGATGGAAGAAGCATTGCTGGTGGATGTTTTAGTTTGGGGTCTGCTACGATTTCATGGATGAGTAGAAAACAAGTTCATGTTGCTTTAATTGGTGCTAAAGCTTAGTATGTGACTGCTTTTGAAGTGGGAAAGGACGCTGTATGGTTAAGGAAGCTTCTGTAAGATTTGTTTGAAAAACCTTAAGTCCTACAACGATAAATTGCGATAATCAAAGCAACGTTAAGATGTCTGAAGATCCCGTGTTCCATGCAACGACGAAGCATATCAACAATAAGTACCACTATATTAGAAGTTTGGTACAAGATGGGATCATGAAGTTACAATATGTTCCAGCTGACGAACAAGTAGTTGATGTGTTGAAAAAATCTCTTCCTAATAAAAAGTTTGAGTATTTCAAACCCTGCTTGGTTTGGTTGATTTATTGATTTCATTAACGAAATATGTTTGGAAGAGAATTGAGGAGGCATCTTGTGTGATACAAAGTGTCTGGGAGAA
Source organism: Pinus tabuliformis (assembly GCA_031772625.1). Classification (NCBI taxonomy): domain Eukaryota; kingdom Viridiplantae; phylum Streptophyta; class Pinopsida; order Pinales; family Pinaceae; genus Pinus; species Pinus tabuliformis. The sequence continues at coordinate 701,958,463 of CM062807.1, forward strand.
CATCTGGATGACATATGTATTGATGTCTAAATCCCGAAGAGGGAGTGTGGCATTGGTCATGGAGCTATGACCTTGGATACACACCTATATCCCTGGGTTGATGGTTAGCAAGCCTGATGGTACCTAGATTGGATGAAAGATTTAGTCCATCTTAGTCACCCCTGGATAGATTTCCCTGGTCCGTGGCACTTTGTGTGCCGAAGTTCTTCGTAGTTCTTGTGTTTTGAGATCTTCGTTGTACTTGTATATACATGTGTGATTTATGAATACCTCCCTAGTTAAGAAGGAGCATTGAAGAAAATAATTAGGTTCAGACTTGATATTTATATTTGAGTCAAATAATGAAAAAGAAATTATTATTATTATTATTATTATGACTTATTAAAGCATGAGTTTCATGCTTGGGTCATCATATTTTAGGTCAAAGTCCCCATTGAGGACTTCTAGGATTTATTCAGAGTCATTAGAGTCATTGTCCATTTAAAGAGACCCTTCTTGGGCTTTTGAATAATGTAAAAAGGTTTATTATTGAGTCATAAAGTATTTGTCACCTCCACACCAAGTCGGCCTAAGACTGGGTAATTCGACTTCACCTAAAGCCTATATATACAAGTAGTTTGAATTCATTTGGAGACATCAACTCAAGAAGTTTGATCTACATCAAGGAAGTGCAGAAAAGTGCGAAGTTCAAGGTGAAAAAGGAAGAAATACAAGTCGAAGGTTTTGGGCTATCTCTTTCTCTCTCTTATGCGAAGTTACTAGGCTAGTTGTTGGATCGAAGTTCTATTGCTAGGAAGGTCAAAGTTATGAACTTATTGGGTCGAAGATTCTACTGCTGGAAGGTCAAAATTTTGGATTTGTTGGGTCGAAGTGCTGCTGCGGCTGCAAGGTCAAATATCTAGGTCGAAATGGCTGGAAGGAGAGACTGACTTGGTGGTTGGAAGAGGTCTGTGTCTAGGTTGAAGAGTCTTGGATTATCTTATCTTAACCACTGAAGGAAGATGTTTTGATTGGGTTTTCCCCTAGATAGGGGTTTTTCCCTAGTTGTGTCTCTTGTTCTCGTGATCTTCGTACACATATAATTTGGTAATTTATTGATGAAAGATAATATAACAAAGATACAAAAGAAGCCAATACAATGAACAAGTAATTATCATGAAAGATAAATCTAACCCTAACTCTATTAGCATTTATTTCTCAACAATGTAATGTCCTCTCCAAATTGATGGCTAATGGAGGATGAAATAGCCTATTTGACCCCATAGGCTATTGTCTTGTTAAAGGGATAAAAGCCCATTTTTTTTCCATGTTGAGGCAACATTAGGCAAAAGTTGGGTCGGCTAGGGTAAAAAAACTCAAAAATTAGGGGTTGCACCCACAACCCCTCACATTTTGGAGCCCATGGAAAATATATAAATAGAAGAGGGTTGAGATCAAATGAGACATCATCAATTGTGGATCATATGATCTATTTTTTTGAGTTGTGGATCCGAGGGCATTAAGACCCCTTCTCTCCTACTAATTTTCGGTGGTGAAAGATTTCACCCTAGTTAGTTATATTTCCCTATTTTTTCTACGTTGTTCTGGCACAGGTTATTGAAAAAGGTCTCCGGCCTGAGGAAGATTAACAAGTCAAATACATTTTTTCTAAGGCAACATCCACTTGAAGCAAGCTAATCCGAATTTATCGTTGAGGTCCTGCAAGATTGTTTGAAATCAAACCATAGCAAAATTTTGTGATAGACCAAGTTTGAGGCCACACAAATCTTCTCTATGGTAAATCAAAGTATTATTCTTGAGACATACCACATATCTTCAGTCCAACCAAAGACATAATGAGATTACTGTAACCCTTCTGTGACATTCGCAGATCTTGTGGTCATCTTGTGACATGTTGAAATTATTGAAGTGATCTTGTGATAGACCAAAAATTCCGGAAGTGATTCAGTGTGTAAATATGAGTTTTCTGAGGTTGAGCAAGTTCTCTTGAGTTCATTTTTGTTGGTTCCTGTAGTAGGCTAGATATTTTTATGAGGATAAAGGTAACAATTGTGGCTCCTAGGGTTTCAAAATTCACTCCACATACTCGAAAGTATAAGGGTTAAACTATAACAGATCCGAGAATGTTTAGAGGCAGAACATGTATAGACCCGAGGCCCACTTGGGTATTTGAGTAGATTGAATTTGTTTCTCTGTTTTGGGCATTGTTATACTAATTGAACTTGTTAGGGTATGTTTGGGTTATATTTGGATTTCACTGGTTGTTGGTACTTGTTGGACAAATAATCCTCCAAGGGTTGGTGTGGAAGCTGGACAGCTAAAAGGAGTCTAAGGGACCACTTGGAATATAAAACCAAGGGTCACTCCTATGTATTATAAATATGTATCATGGTGAATAAGAAATACAATCTCATTTTTATCTTTCCTATTCTGTCTCTGCCATGTGTGTGTTTAACATGGTATTAGAGCTACTACGTTCTTAACCTGCTCAATCTTAAGTGAGCCACTTGTTTTTGTGGCCTTTATGTCTATTCTACTATCAGACCTATGCTGCTCAGAAATGCCATTTTGGTGAGCCTACCAGCATTGACATATAAATTATGTGGCCATGAGTGCTTCTCAGTCCTTAACGCTTAACACTCACACATGCTAATTTTTGTGGCCCTTGTAGAATTGAACGCTCCTCCTTGTTGGTTGTGCCTTTCCAAACGTTTGTAAGAGCAGAAGCCTGCTACCCCTCTCTGCCCTGGTATTGGTGCAGGTCTGCCCCTTCGCCAACCAAATTTGAGCTTCCCTCTGCGACTCAGATCTGCGATTTTTCACCCTCTGTCAGCCAGATTTCAGTTAGGCATTAAAGTCTAAAAAATAGCAAAAATGGATGCTTTGAAGAAATAATTAACTTGGCCTATTTGCCTTCTTTACTAGGGCAAGCGTTACAATTTGGGGTGTTTGAAGAGTCTCGCTGGATAGGAGAACCATTAGCAATCTGCTTCCAGTGTTTTGAAACTTATTCGATGTGTTTCTATTCCTATTATGAAGCCACTGTGGAAATCATGGTTTTCTCCGTTAGGGAACATCCATTTCTTTGAAATCTCAGGAAAGTCCTAGAAGTTTTGGCAAAAGTGACCGAGATTTCGCTGAAAATTTACTGGTCTTTGAAACGCCTGAAAATTATGGTCTTCAGTTAGCTATCAGCTAATCTGTAACCGAAAAATTTCCAGTTTGCAGCAGTTTACCTTTTGCCGGAAGTTTAGTTGGGTGGCATAATTTTTGCAGAGATTCTGAGAAACTCAGCGCTTACTCAGCGAGCCGACCCATTCACCTGATCACCTGCTGTTGAGGATTTGTGTTCGTGGCTCAGGTTCTCCAGCGGAACCGATTTAGGTCTGATGCTAATTCTGTCAATAGGATTTAAGGATGGAAAGAGTGATTCAATAGTGCATGCTGGTACGTATTTTCCCATTGATTGATGCTTGAAATCACAGTCGAAATCGTGGTTTTGGAGAATGGCTTCCCTGTCGAACCTTTGAGTGGCGTCAAACAGGTTATCCATTTGTATGATGACTGCGTGGAGTTCTGAACCTCAAGGTGCTACGCTACCTGTTGATTGTATCAATGACTTTTACTAGCTGGGATGTGTTCAGAACTGAAACAGACAATATATTTTCTCATGCTAGTGCTAGAGTATCATCCACCTGCGTTATGATTGTGTGATTATATTGGCTGCCATCGAACTACTCGGTTATGAATAGTATTTATGAATAGTATTTCAGCTGGTGCAGTGAGCGTGGAGACTGAGCGGTGAGCGTGGAATAGTTTGAAAGCTATGAACACCAGTGCATTGAGGATTGACTACCGAAGACTCAAAATAAGGTAATATCATTCCTCCTACAAGCATAGATTACACATTGTTGGCGTGACTGTGTTTTGTCAAATCCCGTGTCTGAGTCATACATCCCCTCTATTGAAGAGATGATGCTATCGTGACTTTGTATCACACTGCACCTCTCCTTTGTGTGAGCTCAAACAGTGGCGTGATTGAACCACCGTTGTTCTGGCATTGCACTGCTCTTCGCATTGTATTTTGTTACATAGAATTATCCCTACACCTTTCGCCTCAGTTCAAATAAAATAATGCCATACCAACAGTCTCCGCTCAGGTTACATTGCCTCCTCCCAGTTTATAACTCCCTCCCTCTCGTGCTATAACCTTTGTCACAGGTTCATAATCCACTCCTGGTTTTTAATATATAACCACACTGGTATATAACGATTTTATGTATAATTCCTCATCCACATTGTATAATGTATAAAGCCACCTCCTCATTGCATAATATATAACACCTCCTCCCCGTTGCATAATATATAACACTGATCTATACCTCCCGACAATTATATATCAGTTTCAAATCACTTACGTTGTCCGCCTCCCCCACAGATCACTCAAGCACAGTCGATGTATCGAATATTTGTAGTGTTGGAGATGGTATCTCTGCTTTGAATGTTGAGGTAACAATTCATTTGATGTGTATCACTTTATTTTTACTCGAGTCATATACATATGATTACGTAGCTTGTGAATGATTGCCTATGGAAGAGGCTTAGTACTTGAAAGTGAATTGGAACAGAAACACATGATCAAATAATCTCTATTTTGTGTTGGAGCTGCTCATTCAACATGAGAGTATTCATTGGCAGTATATGCCTTGAGTTTCTGTAATATGCCTGTCGAAGCATTTGCACAGATTTTCCAGGAATATTTTCTTCATGGTCATTATTTGTGAAAATGGAATTGAATTCACAAAATTTGGGTTGAGTCCATTATTTTTTTAACATTCCATTACATAAAAAAAATTAGTGCTTCCCCTATAGTTGTCAAGTTTCAAGATTTTATTTTTGGGGCTAAAGAGAATACCTTGCAGTGACATTGGTTCATAGTTGTGAACAAATTTTGAAGTCTAAGTTTGACATTGGAGAAAATGACTCAAATTGGTGAAGTATTAGAGTTCTTGAAAACTCTAAAACAATCTACTTCTAATGACACATTCCAAATCAACAAAGCCTCTCTCTCAGAAATTTACACTTGTCTACAATGTGCACAAGAACAGATTGATTTTTTACAGCTTGAATCTCAACTACAATAGGAATAATACAACAGTGGAGTCATCATTTTGAACCTATTTCTGTTCAGAAGATTGAAACAGACTCCCATAAACAACAAGACAAAAATGTTACAGTTGATTCAGATCCAGTGCCCAATAAAGTCACAGAGTTACATGCAGATGCAGAAGTTCAATTTACACTTCCCAAGCCCATCATCAGACCTTGGGAAGAGCATGTCCACAACAAGCACAAAACTGGCTTGGATATGACAAGAACGTGTCCTTTCATATTCCAGACTACTCAAACCCCATTCAGTTTCAGAGCTCTGGATTCCTTTATGATAGTTCACCTCCAGCTATTCCAAATTTTTCCCCTCTTCCATAACAATAGATTGTGAAATGCTAACACTGTGACCAAGTTGGCCATCTGAAAGATCACTGTTTTGATCTTCATCCATGTAAGCACTGTCATAAAACCAGTCATTCTTCAAACAGATGCTTCAAAAATAAACATCCTGCAAGAACAATGATTCATCTTGGATGGATCGCTTCTTGGCAACATGCTTCAACAACCAAGAATATATTTCGCTCATACAACAGGGTTTGTTCTTGAATATTGAAAAGTCTTGCAGTTGAGAACTCTTCATCTTCTCACCTTGTGTCTGACAGGGGGGAAATGATGGTCATCTACAATATTCAAAGCCACATCAAGAGAGCTTGAGGCACAACCTGCCATACCTGATTTAGAGTTGTAGCTAGAGACTAAGATGCCCTTGAGCATGCCTTCAGTCGGTGATACCTCTTCAAAGAATTGGGGACACTTCCTCTAGTAGAAGACTTCAACTTCTTGCAATTCTCGGAAGAGTTCCAGGAATTGCATTAAGCATTCCAGAGTTGGTGGTAATCCTTAAACCATCACAAGTTGAGACCTCCCTTTTCAGGTTGAGGTCCTCCATTTTATGTGGGGTGAGACCTCCCTTTCATGGTTGAAGGTTTCCCTCTTCAAAACATCAGGAGCACTTCCTCTAGCAGAAGACCTGAGCTTCATGCCAGACTTGTAAGAGTTCTGGGAACTGCACTAAGCATTCCAGTGTTGGTGGTCATCCTTAAACCACCGCCCTTTATACCAAAATTTTAGAGAGCACACATTCAGCCTAGTGCTGCCATGCATTTTTGCACATTTTGTATTGCAGCGCTCTTCTTGGACTCATACATAAACCCTTCAGATTAAGGGGGGGGGAATGTTGGACACCTAATCCTCTAAGGGTTGGTGTTGAAGCTGAACAGCCAAAAGGAGTCCAAGGGACCACTTGGAATATGAAACCAAGGGTCACTCCTATGTATTATAAATATGTATAATGGTGAATAGGAAATACAATCTCATATTTATCTTTCCTATTTTGTCTCTGCCATGGGTGTGTTTAACAGTACTGTTGGATTTATTACATTATTAGCCAACATTGTTTATTGAAATTATATCCTTTGTATTTGAAGCAAACATTTGTACAAGAAAAAGAAAAAATGTTATAGCTATTCAAGGAAACCTAAGGAAAAATTTCTTTGCTATATTACAGTGGTATTAAAGCTCATACATCCTGCCAGCTTGTGAGTGCATGAGATTTTCATGCTTCCGGAGGATACTAACAACATTACTGTAAGAAAAAAAAGAAAAAAACCATCAACAAAAAATGGGGGATGGAATAGGGAAAGGGAACCAAGATCTTGACATCTTACTCAATGCAATATTACAACATCGAAAAATGTCCAATGTCCTATGGGAAGGACAACAACAAATGGCTTAGGTTATTGACAAACCATAAATAATTTTGGTAATAATGGGTTGAACATAGGTAATAGGGCTAGTACTGAAGGAAGCAACAACCGTAAATATGATTTCTTCTATTGGAAATTCAGAAAGGCATAAATATTTTCTTATGATGATAATTGCTTGTGATATTCGTATGTTCTTATTTTTTTCTTTATTTCATTAAGCAATTATCAAATAAAAAACATGAAGATCAGGGACACCAGATGTAGACCAAAAACCATGGCAAAACCCCTATCTAGGGAAAAACCCAGTGAAAAAATCTTCCTTCAGTAGATTCACATGATAGTGAGACAACCAAGACCCTAGACCAACAAACCTTCCTCCTCCACCAAGTCATCCCTTCCTATAAGTGTCAACCCTTCAAAGTGTAGCTTCAATCCAGAACTTCAACTTTGATGCAACTTCATAGATTCAACCTTGATGCAACAACTTCACATCTTCAACCTTGATGCAACAACTTCACATATTCGATCTTGATGCAAAAACTTAAACCCCATAACATCCACAAACTTCGATCTTGTTTACTGCAACTGCAACAGAATTTCCGACCCCTAGCTTTAGAACTTAGATCTTGCAATAGAGAGAGAGTTTTGGTCCCAACTTCATCTCAGTATCTTCGCATGTGTGAGAGAAAGTTAACTGAAAAAATCGATTTCCTTCTTCCAAATTCTTTTCTTCTTCCAACTTCTTTCCTTATTCTCCAACATCTTCGCACCTTTTATTGCAACCCGTTTAATGCAAATTGAACTTGATGAGAGAGTGTTCCAAATGAAGTCGAGTTGCTCCAATATATAGGCTTCTGGTGAGGTGGAATTACCTTGTTTGAGGCCGAATTGATCTTCTTGAGGCCGAATTGGCGGAGGAGGCCTAAATGAATTATTTGACTCAATAATAATTATTTTTACATGATACAAAAGCCCAATAAGGGTTTGATAAAATGGATAATGACTCTAATGGTTCAATATAAAACCTATATGCCCTTAATGGGAAATTTGACCTATAAAATGATGACCCAAGCATGAAAGCCATGCTATAATAAGTCATAATAATAATAATTTCTTTTTGTTTCTTTTGATAAATACATTTCATTTTGACTCAAGTACAATTATGAAGACCGAACCTAGTTACATTCTTCAACACCTTCAATGTTGTTCCTCAAACAAGTCACATGACAACCAATGGAAGAGGTCACATACTTTTACTTCCTCACTTTTTTGAACCATCAATAGACAACAACACAAGAAGAAACATAGTCGAATAGACTCTTTGATGACTACTTTCGTGAGTATGCAACACTGGAAGAGAATACTCGAGTAGCCCTAACTTTCCAAGACTACACCAATATCAGATTCCATAATAGACCACAAGAACAACCAAATTCTTACTTAATGCACAAGTAAAATTTCCCTCCCCTAATTTGACGGATCATCTAAATGTTCAACAAGAGTTTGGGTGCATAAATTGGACAAATACTTCAAGCTCAACCCTATGTTAGAATCAAACACCATCCAATTTGCAACACTACACCTAGAAGGAGATGCACATGATTGGTGGTATCATGCAATGGTTATGTTGGGACATGAAAACATCACTTTTTATATAGACTTTACACAAAGATTGGTAGAGATATTTGAACAGAAGAACCCAAACATACACTTTAGAGAATTGGAATAGCTCAAACAAACCAGATCACATAAAGAGTTTATCACAGAATTCTAACGAATCAGAGTCACGTTGAAAGACATATCTAAAGAACGATTAGTCATGCTTTTCACGGAGGCATTAACTAAACCCCTACAAGGCTGGGTTGAGACATTCTATCTGGAAACCCTTCAGGATGCCATCAATAAGACTTGAGACATGGGAAATGCAACAACCAAATCAAAGGCCCCATCCAAGCCTCTCATCCTTGAGAGAGTAAGGAGAATAAACCCTTTCAATGAGGTTGGGCCAAAAGGGACATGTTGGATGAGGAAACCCGAAGAAAACTAAGATGAAAGAAGCTTTGTTTTACTTGCAACGAGCCAAGGGAGCCAGGACATCGTTGTTTAGGTAAAGGAAACATCTACTAAATCGAAGTGGTATCCAACGTGAGGAAAAAGAAGTAGAACCCACCCTAAAAGGTGAGCCTAGTAGCCTAGAGAAGGAAAAATCCCACGAGGAAGCTAAAGAAGAGGAAAAACCATGTGAAGAGAAGAAAACCCAACCGCAAGTTAAGATTGTGTCCCTATCTCGAACCCCTATGTATTACACATTCAGGATCAAGGGAGTCGTCAAGGGATAACACATCACAACATTGGTTGGTGGAGGGGCTACTCATAACTTCATTGATGCAACATTAGTAGAAAAGAAAGTTACATCCCTATTTCGAACTTGTTAATTTTAGGCAACAATGGTATGTTCTATGCTTTAGAGAAATTTTACTTCAATTTCTTTATGAGCCCAATATCAATTTTAGTTTAGCAATCACATAAACGTGTAAGTAAAATACTAATAGAACATAAACATAAACAGTAGAAGACAAGCCAAGACAAGAGGACACAAGATGTGGCACCAGCTAGGGACAAACCCCAATGTGGGGAAACCCTTGATCAAATCTTCTTTTAGTCTTCAATATTTCAACAGAGAGAGATAGTACAATTTACAAATTATGATAATTTATAACAGCAGCAAAAGAGCCCTAACCAGAAAAGTCAATGTTGGTCAACACGGCAAATTTTACACTCAAATATTTAGTCAAATTTAGTCAACTTCGGCCTCCAAACAACAAGATGAAACATCCCTCAAAACAGTCGAATTCTACCCAGTCAAAGTCTGGTCAAACAGTCAACCTGCGGTTAGCCCTAACCACAGTGAACGTTGGTCGAAACTCCTCGATTTTCGTGCCCAAAATTGCAACCTTCTTAGACAAAGATTCCTCAACCAAACCGAAGTCAAAATAGGTCAACGCATCATGTCATCGTAGTCAAACATCCTCCTAGCAACTTGATCAATGCAGCAAACAAAAACCCTAGTTCACACATGTGGAGAGAGAGAAAACTGCATCGGATAGTGTGCCCAATCACAAGAGGAGAGAGAGACACGTGTGGTGAGATAATGGTGAAAATTAATTGAGGTCTCCCTTTTATATGCAATGTTGAGGATGAATTGGGGGCTTGTGTGCCTGTTTTGCTTGCTGGACGACCTTGACAATTTGTTCTAAATATAAATAAATGCATATCTTCATTTGTACATGCCAAAATCAAATGATATCTAGATCAATCCTACACCTCTCCGATAGAGGAATCTAATAAAAATATCAACTGTCATAAATATGATAACCCATGTGGAGTTTAGCCCTAGTTTCCAATTTTAACACTCCCTCTCAACTAGGGAGAACTCATTAGGGGAATTTTGAGGTCTAAAATGGACCTCCTAAGAAAGATTTACAACCAAAATAAACTTTATAAGAACTGATAGGATTCAAGATGATGATATCAACCATGGGGGATGATTCACCATTTTGGAGTAAAAAAGTAAAAAGATTAAAAAATAATAAAATAATAAAACTATTTTTTCAACTCGTATTTTCAACTTATCTCCCTAACGTTTTACTCAAATTTCGAGTGGGATTACTCGTTGGATGAAAAATTTAATTCCTCATCCAAGAAGTACCCATGTTGCATACTTTTGATGGACCCCACTACACGAAAAATGAGAAATACATGAAAAAACATGATTGCAATCACGTTTTTCATGCATTTCTCATTTTTCGTGTAGTAGGGTCCATAAAACAATATTCAACATTGGTACTCCTTGGATGAGGAATCAAATTATGCATCCAACGAGTGTTTCCACTCGAAATTTGAGTAAAACCTTAGGGAGATAAGTTGAAAATACGAGTTGAAAAAATAGTTTTATTTTTTTATTTTTTTCCCTCTAAAATTTGATAATGTAATCCAATCTTATTTTATTATTTCCACTATTATTTTATAACTTCCTTAGGAGGCCCATTTTAGACCTCAAAATTCCCCTAATGCCACCTGTTAATCCATTTTCCAATCTGTACCATCTCTTCCATCCATGCACTGCTCTGCAAAAGAGAGTGCCTCATACCACTCTTACTGACTCAAAGTCAGTTCTCATTGATCCTAGATCAATATTGGACATCCTAGCATAGGGAGTACAGTAGTACACGATGTCTCCATCAGTAATACTATGGTCCCTATCCTCATTTCCATACTCGTTGGCCAGATGAGAGGTACTTCCAATGAGTGCCAGACTGCATGGGTAGGATGAACCACTCATCCTGCTCACATGTCGCCAAGGGGTATCACAGGGGAAGGATGAACCACTCACCCTGTACACAACAAACCATTAGGGGAAGGCTGAACCACTCACCTTATGGTTTCCCACCACTCTAAGAAGTACCCCAAGCCCCTAAGAGCTCCCAGAGCTCAATGTCCATCTCATACATGACCCACATAAGAGGATCTCTCCACGACTCCAAGTAATTCTTGGAAGGCCAAGAATTTGACCTTCCCTAGGGGCTTTGTCAGAATATCAGTGACCTTCTCATCAATCCCAATGTGATGGAGTCTTATTGCTCCTTGTTGTACCATATCTCGGATAAAGTGGTACCTGATATCTATATGCTTGGAGTGATCATGAAACATGGGATTCTATGATAATCAGATCAAACTCTGGTTGTCGCAGAAGATCACGGTGGTATCCAACGCATGTCCAAACAACTCATTGAAGAGCTTCCTCAACCAGAAAATTTCACAGGAGGCCATACTAGCAGATATGTATTCGGCCTCGATGGTGCTCAAGGCAACCGATTTCTGATTCCTCCTCATCCAAGATATCGAAGCTGGACCCGTAGAAAAACAACATCCAGAAGTGCTCTTGCGATCCACCACACTACTAGCCCAATCAACATCATAATAACCACGCAGCCTCACATTTCTGGTAGTGTATCTTAGTCCATGAGTGATTGTGCCCCGAAGATATCTCAGAAGATTATTGACAACAATCCAATGTATATGATGAGGCTCAACCATGTATTGGATCAATGTGTTAACTGCAAAACATATGTCTAGATGTGAGTTCACCAAGAACATCGGTGCTCTTATGAGATGACGATACTCATAGACATTTCCCAATTCAGGTCCAGCAACACTACCACATAACTTCTTAAAGTTAAGTTCCATCGGAGTAGTCACTGGCTTGCAGTCCACCATCCCAAATCTTTCCAATATCTTCACAACATATTTTCCTTGAGAGAGGAAAATTTCACTTGTATTTTTCGAGACCTCCAACCCTAGGGAATAGTGCATTAGTCCTAGGTCCTTCATCTCAAATTCAGAAGCCAACTCCCTCTTACTTTTGTGAATGAGAGGGTCTGCACCTGTTAGAAAGAGGTCGTCCACATAAAGTAACATAATGAGAGTTTTATCATTTTCAACCTTAAAGTAAAGGTTCAGATCAGATTCACTTCTAATGAATCCAAACTTCATGAGATAGCTATCGATCCTCTCATACCAAGCCCAAGGTGCTTGCTTCAATCCATAGATATATTTCTTCAACCTGCATACATGAGATTCCCGATCATGAACTTTTAACCCTGCGGGTCGTTTCACATACACTTCCTCTTTGATTGAACCATGCAAGAATGTGGTCTTGACATCCATCTGATGTAGGTTCTATCCTTGCGAGGTAGCAAGGGCTATGTTCGAGCGGATGGTGGTGTATAAGGAAATAGGTGCAAATATCTTATCATAATCTACACCTTCCTTTTGAGATAAGCCTTGAGCAACAAAGCGAGCCTTGAACTTTTCTGCACTTCCATCAACTCCATGCTTGATTTTGTAGAGCCACTTAAAAGTGACATCTGATTTGTCCTAGGGTCTAGGGACCACATCCTAGACATCATTCTTCATAATTGACTCATATTCTTGATTCATAACATCCTCCTTACTTGATGCTTCACGAATTCTTCGAATGATGAAGGCTCATTTTGAATGATAGTGCTCATGGCGATCAAATATCCTTAGTACCTATTCGGCTTCTTTCTTTCATGGAAAGTCCCCCTTGGTGCAATGTGCCTCTCAACATCTTCGACAGTCTCCCTAAGCCATGAGGGTCTCCTCTTGGAGGAGGAAGGCCCATGAGGGAGTGGATCAATAGGACCCATAGGTTCATCAACCTCATGCATCGTTTCATCCTCTTTTTCACCTTTATTTCTTGTGTCAACTTCTTTGTGCTTCCTTAGGATAGGAAGGTTTTTGATCTTCCTAAGGACCATATCTTCATCGAAGGTGACATCATGACTTATATCAACTTCCTTTTGACCAACCACATAAATTCGACATAACTTAGAATTTTCACTATAGCCCACAAAGATTCCTTTCTTCCCAGATGCAGCCAATTTTCTTCTTTTTTCTTTGGGCACATGAAAATATACGAGGCTTCCAAAAAGTCTGAAATGAGAGATATCGAGTTTCTTAACAGTGAACATTTATTCAGGAGTCTTGGAGTCCAATGCTTGATGAGGGCATCGGTTTTGAACATACACGACGGTATCCGTAGCTTCACCCCATAGAAACTTCGGAAGGCCTTAATCATGAAGCATGGTAAAAACAACTTCTACAATAGAGCGATTCTTCCTTTCAACCACACCATTCTTCTTGGGAATGTATGGCATTGTAGTCCCCCTCTTAATGCCAAATTCTCTGCAATAATCTTGAAATTCATTGGATTTGTACTCGGTCCCATTATCAGTCTTCAATATCTTGATTTTATTCCCAGATTGGTTTTCGATCAAGGCTTTAAAATGTTGGAACTAGGTGAACACTTCATCCTTCTTCTTCAAGAAGTAGATCTAGGACTTGCGAGAATAATCATCCATAAAGGTGAGATAATATAAGTATCCTCCCAAGGAGTATACATGCATCATACCAGATATGTCAGATTGGATCAATTGCAATATGTCTGTGGTCTTGCTATTATTTGAGGGGAATGGTCCCCTTGTAAGTTTTCCTTCAACACATCCCAGACATACACCTTCATGCTCTACTTTGGACTCGGGCATACCTGTCATCCTCTGTCTCACATTGGGTAGGGCCTTATAATGAAGATGGGCGAACCTCTGGTGCCATAGTTCAGATTGTAGAGATGTGTCACAAGACATGGCTCCTAATGGACTTCTTGCAACTTGATACAAACTGTCAACCCTGAACCCAAGAGTAAAATCATCCTTGAAATTTATTTTCCAAACACGTACCTTTTCATCGATAAAAGCAACCATGAATCCTTTATCTTCCAATGCTGAAATGGACACTAGGTTCTTCTTGAGATCGGGTACATATAGTACTTCTTGCAAATGAATAGTGTTACCTTGATTCAATTGAAGGGTAACATTCCTTACTCCCTTCACAGGATTGTTGGCATCGTCTCCAAGGATGATCTCCAAGTTTGTCTCCTTTTCTATCAGATTAGAAAGGGCTTCCTTGTATCCGGTGAAGTGCCTTGAGGCACCACTATCAATCAACCAATTTCCCCAGTGTCTAGAGGAGAGGCAATGGAGAGGCCCAATATAAGATAGTACTCTTTTTTCTTATTGTTAACAACAATGGATTCATCATACCTAGAGTTCCTTGATTTCTTGGAGGGTAGACCATTTCCTTGATGCCCCACTTCCTTTTTCCTTTTCCATTGGGCCTGCCATTACTTTGATCGTTGTTTTTATTGTTGAAGTTTCCCCTGGAGTTGTTATGATAGTCATCATCTCAAGGTGTATCCCTTTTATTAGGACACTTCCTTTCATAGTGACCAAACTTATTGCAAACAAAGCACATGCCCTTCCTTCCTCCCTTAGATCTAGGATTTCCATTGAAATGACCTTTATACCTTGCATTATTCCTCATTTTGGCATGAGCAGAGAATGAAATGGGGTTTCTTCTATTAGAAGACATTTCTTTCTCCACCATTATTGTTTATTCTTGAATGCATCTCGACATCAATTATTCAAACCCTAGAATTCGATCATTGTTGAGTATAGTGGTTCTAAATACATACCACTCAGGTAGGAGTCCTCCAAGGGTGGTGAGAGTAAGTCCCCTATCATGAATGACTCCATAATATACCGAGTCTCTTCCCATCGGTGAAAGTTTGTAAATAGTAGGGAGCCTTAACTGAGGTGACAATGGGCTAAGTCTCCATTTGTTTCCCTTGGCCTAGCATTTACCATTTAGGTCCCCTACTAGTTTGAGCGGTAACATTTGGCGCCATTGTCGGGGACACGAAACACGTTATTTTCCCCATAGGATATTATTGATATATCATTTGGCGACTCCATTGGAGGAATGGAATCATAGTTCATCATTGAAATTCAAAGTCAATGCTTGTAGGGTGAAGCAAGGATTTGTGAAGGGATTTTAATTCTCTCTGACAACTCCATTTTGGCATTATATGCAAGATCATGAAAAGTGGCTAAATAAAGTATCCACAACATTAGTCCTGAAGAAGAACAAGACCTATGGGAAAGATTGGATTTGTGATATGAGCTTTGTGATCATTTGATAGAGCATGAGAACGATGAATTCATACTCAATTTTTATTACAAGAGCAGGTCAAACCTCGTCAGCATAAGGAAGGAGGATGAATAAGTGCCCACAAATTATCTCTTCTTGGAGATTTCCTATTATACTTGTGCATTTAATTCCTTGTCTCACAGCATCAAAGAAAAATATGGCTCATTACCAGATGAGGATTTGGATGACCAAGAAAATGAGGATGACGAGCAAACATCAGTTATGGAATTGAGGGCAAATAATAGTGAAGTGAAAGACATCTTCTCTAAAGATGGTGAAGAGTTGGATCCTGAAAGTATCCAAATCATGCTAGAAATACTGGATGAATATAATAGGTCATGCAGGGGTTTAGTAAGGGAATGTAATTATAATGTAGTGTTCTCCTTTTTATATGATAAAGAGGTGAAGCTTCATAATATGAAATGTGAATATAAAGAGAACCCTACTAATTCTCTCCTCCTAGAAGCATATTACAAAAATCATGTAACAAATACCTTAGCAGTTATTTCAAGAGAAAAGAGAAGAAGAGAGGTCTCGCTTGTCAACCAACCAAGATGAAGATGACCTTGAGGATCTTGGTGATGAGCAGGAAGATGAGTCCTCATTGGGGCTGCAAGATGGCCAGGAGGATTTTGAGATCACGTGTTGAGGAGAATGAGGCTATGGAAAGCAAGGCCAAGACTGACCTTACCTCTCTCAAGGGTATCACTCAGGATGACTCTCCTTTTGAGAACCTTGAGGAATGTGATCCCATGAGATCCTTGGAGGATGAAACTTGAGATTATTTCCACATTGGAAAGGAGAAATGGGAGATTGGTGGGCCTCAATTTGATTATGCTCCCATTTATGATAGTGACAAAGAAGATGAGGATGAGATTGGTTTTCCCTTTATCCCAGGCATTACCTATGATGACATATCCATTGATACCCTTGGAAAGGAGAATTATTATTTTCCCTTGCATGAAGTACAATTGGAAATGATTGATTATCCTTTTGATGAAAACCTAATCTTTGATGCTTATAATGAGGAAAGCAATCCTACTCCTATCTACCCACCTCATGATTATATATTCAAATCAATTGAGCCTTTAGATTATGGGGAAGGAAAACCGGTTGAATCTGACTCTTTACCCTCCCCTTTTCCTTTCCCTCTTGTTCATCATCTTGAGTCTTCCTCAAGCAAGTCCCTTGTCCCTTTTGGTATGACCTTGAGCGACCATGCCCCTTCCCCCTTTCTAAATATGGTGTCAAGGAAGAACCCCTGATTGAATATACTTTATCCCCTTTGACTCACTCGTAGGTTTGATCATTCCATGACCTCCCCTCTCCGATGTAACCATCACATTGAGAAACCTATTTATTTCACTCCTCTCTCTCACCCTTCATTCCTATCTCATCACAACCATGTGACATATTCAAACATGCTATTACAAGCAATGATTGTGATGAGGAGTTCTTGAGAGTGATATTTCATTCCACCATTGTGTACTTAGAAGGAAAGCTCGGGACCTCCAGATTAACCTATTTTCTTTCACCTAGAACTTCCCTTTACCTCGGATGGAGATCATGTTTTCCCGCCTTGCACCCGCTTCATCTGCCATGTGACTATGTCCACATTCAATTTGGGAGTTGTTAAATGAGTAATCATACTGGTAGGAATATGTATATTAATGTGATGATATGTTGGTCACGCTGGCTTTATGATTACACTTAGTATTAACCTTACTATATGCATGTTAGGATAGGATGCATGCATGCTAATTTTCTCATTAGAACTAACATCATATGATATTTTTCATGGTAGATTAGATGCATCTAAATTAAAATTTGCATATTTTAATTTTTAGTTAATTTTATGGCCTAACCGTAAGCATGTGTGATCATGAGACACCGCAAAAGCATGCTGCCCCGTGTTTTTCATCTATTACATGTGCAAGTAACAGGTCTACGGTAACCAAGATATTACTGGAGTTCTCATGACCTCCCGTTCAAGTAGCTTTGTCCACTTCTCCGAGAGATCATGTCCCAGTTGGAGCTAGATGTTACCCACCATTTTGTGGGTAATATCCCTAGGAAACATTTTTTTCTCCAAACCGGTCCTTAGCTAGCAACCAACATCCCTTGTAGACACCAGCTAGCTCATTGTGCCATTTCTCTGCCACTTGAGCCAGCCATGTGGTTCCTCACCCATCTGCCATGATCGTATGTTTGAAGGTGAGCCTCCCAAACCTAAAGGTATGACTTGTCATTTGGAAATTGAGTATTGTAATTTGCTTTTCATGGAAACTTATGGGCATGAATTAATGGGGGGGATTTGGCGGAAAGAATGGGTGAGGTTTTCTCTCTTGTCCCTTATATCCCTTTTGGATATTAACCTTGGATTCTAGTCCCGTGGGATCTCTTTTACTGATCATTTGGCTTTAAGGATGGTATTTCACTGGAAATCCTAATTTTGGTTGCATGGTCTCGCTCCCTTATCCGCCTATATTACCCTCTTTCCACTCATTATTAACCCATTCATCATTTTTCCCACTTGGGTCCACATTCCTCCAGTGGGTCCACATAGGGTTAGCTTGCCCCTTCCCCTCACCCACACCTTGGGTCGAGTCTGGAATGATGCCCGAAGGTTGATGAAGCTAAAAATAAAAATAAAAGCATATTTGGCCATATTCAACAAGAAAATGTACCACAAAATGAAAAATATGGTCGCGACAAACACATTAAGCACATGGGAAAAACCCAATACATGAGCTCTACCCCATCATCATGGCCATCACCCTGGTTCCTACAGGTTATATGAGCCTCCATCATCACATAGGAACCCATGATTGTCCCAACTCCTCGTGGGAAATGAACAACCATACCTTTAAAAGGGGACATTCACTAGTATATCTTGTGCATCATTCTCTTACCCCTTTGAGCCCTGAGCAGTTAATCAAAGAAAATCATAAAAAGGCAAAATGCATATAAAGAAGGGTGGAAAAAGCAAGGTCGGGGAACCTCATGTACCACGATTTCTCCCTCTTATACATTATAAACCCACTTGTGGTTTCCATTTTATTAGCTACCCTCTTACCCCAACATGTGACCCAGGGCTGCCCCTTCTCATCCCCTACATTCACCTATCTGTCACATGCCACCACCTTTTAAGGGGTGTACCTTGAACATATTATCCCCTTTAAAAGTAGAAACCACCTAATAGGATACTTGGTTAACCCCATTTGGAAGAATACATTGGCACATCCCGAAGACCATTATGGAATGGAATGCCATTATGAAGTCCCCACCTATGGTCCATGGTTAGTAAGCTCATTTACTCAATTTCCCTAATGACTTGTTGTACTCGAAGGCTAGGGGACACATTGGATCTCATGCAGGATTGCAAATGGTTTCCATCTTGGGTTTGGTCTTGCTATATGGGGTCCTAATCCTCCAAAGGGATACATTGGAACATGTAGGATGTGTTTTGAAAGCCATGGGACTCCACAACAATCGAAAACACTACATGGATCCCCAAGGATGATCATAGATTCTGAAGATACTCCCATTGGGTGAGGATGATGCATCTGGTTAACCTTTGCCCAACTGGCCCCACAAATGTACCACGCATTTGGAAGCTGACCCAAGACTTTTAGGATGATGTGCAATCCCCTAAACCATCATAAGATCCCTCACAGACAATCTAAAGGCATCTTCAAATCATTTGGAGACCCATGAGGTTATTACTATGCCCACACACCCATTGGGAGCGCTACATGATTTATTGTTTGGAGAACAATGGGCCAACCCATTTTCCATCACTTTTGAGGGTCCTACTCTTCATTATGGCACCCATGGACCTCACTCGGCATCTTAGAGGGCCCTACGACATACATATATTTTTATTTGACCTCTTGAGAGGCTTATTCTTTCATTTGTGAGCTAGTTTGGTGGCCTTGTCACCAAAAGTTAGATTATTAGAACATTATTTTATGTTTTGGGGCTTATGTAAGCCAAGGAGACTGATAAAACTCCTCATTAGCGTATAAATACAAGAGAGATGAGTTCATTTTGTCATCATCACTTTGGATTGGATCTCTTCTCTCTCTTGAGAATTTCACACTTTTTCTTGGAGCATGAATTTGAGCTTTATGGATAAATTTTGATGTGTGGACTTGGTTTATATTGTCTTGGAGCTTGTCTATTGTAAAATTTTGGATGGTTGTATATAATCTATTACATGTAAGTACATGATTTTAATACTATTCTTGTTTTACTTTGTCATATACATTGCATTGGGATTTTCGCTAGGGTTAATTGCTGCATGCATTTACTGCTTAAATTGTTGAATTTTTTTCTCTATATAGCATCTATCAATGTATGCGCTGTGTAATGTGAATGAAATATCCTAGGGATAATTCTATCAACGACTTTATCTTGATAATCCATCACCTTTTGCACATAGAAGTATAAAAGATGCAAGATTGCTTATCTTTGACCTAGAATGCTAGCAAAGTAGTCTTGAGGTCTGCTTGACTAGGAACCAAAGGTCCTCACTCATATTTATCATAGAATCCATTTTGCCAAGACTAAGGCACTGATCTACCAAAAGGTGGTCACCTAAAACCAATTCTTTTTTACCTCCTAACCTAGGTTGGGTCCACTTGGTCCCGTGTGGTCCCATTCCTTTGAAAAGAAATTTCTTCAAGAACCATCTGAGATACCAATTTCAATAAGGATTTTAGGGATTGGGAAATTCTTTCAAGACTCATATCCCCTAAACCTAACCCTCAAATCCTCTCATTCCTCTCCTATAAGACATTGTACCTTTCTTAGAAAGTAAGCAATCTCTATCCTTCAACCTCTTATGGAAAGGGAAACATTTGGGTCACTCCATATCCACTCTTTATCCTTCATTAGTGACTCCATAATATACTGGGTTTCCTCCCATTGTTTAAAGTCCATAAATAGTAGGGAGCCTTAACTGAGGTGACAATGGGCTAAGTCTCCATTTGTTTCCCTTGTCCTTGCATTTTCCCTTTAGGTCCTCTGCTAGTTTGAGCAGTAACATGACATATAGGCATAACCACACCCATAGGATTTATTCCGTGTGGTTGAGAGGTTACAACCACACCCTCAAACTTGATTCCATGCAATTGAAGCTTAGAGTAAGGAAAAATCTTTCTTGTTAGACCAATACTAGTTGCAGACCAACAATATCAGATATTTGTCTATTCATGTCCATAAATCATACTTCAATAGTAAAGAATATTCTATACATATAATGAAAATGATAATAGGTGTAGGGATCATATGGAGAGTTTCTCACTCTTAATGAGCATTCCTTTCGGCCATTATTATTCAGGTCACCAACCTGTCTATAATACTGTCATGCATCAACATCACTGTTAGATCATCAAGCTATATCATGATCTAAAACATATATCCATCATGGACATAACACGTCAGCATCAACTACATCATCATTACATTATGGCATCAATATTTCATCGAGGGTTATAGTCATATGATTAGGGAAGCTGACAAGTGTATCATACTTCAAGGATTATGATCACTTCATCACTTCTTTACCATTGACCATCAAGTCGGGGCATCCGATTTTATCACATGTCATAATTAACAAGCTAACCAAGGTCAACAGGAAGATCCTGATTATCAATCTTATTGTTACACTTCCATCATCAAGGTTTTCATGCTTAAGAATTATAAATTGTATCAAGCTACCATATATGAGAATCAATGTGCAAACCTTCTTTATGGGATCAAGATATCCAAAGTAGTATATGTTAGCCAAGCATCAAGTATAACAATATATCAAAAATCAATATTTCTAGGTAGATTTATAAAATCAAGAAATTCATCATTTCTAAAAAGTAAGATACTTTTTAAATACCAAGTGCACCATTTCATCATAAGTACCCTGAATCAAAATCATTTTCATATGCATGCATGAGATATTTGTGAAGGAAACATTCTCATCATACCTTAGGGCTTACCTTTCCATCCAATATTACAACTGAAACATAAAATTGAAACAATATACCATGCATACCTTGTAGTATTCAAATACCAATGCACCTTAGGTATTTTGTCAGGCTTTTCATCAAGTGCCTCTTTACCTTTTCCAACGCTAGTTGTTCTCTTCCTGCACTAGCCATGATCCTTGAGAAGGATCCACTTATCACAACTCATCAAGAGGTTAGAAGCATCCAAATACTCAAATATACATGCAAGAAGTATAAGTAATAATAAAAAAAACAACTATATCTAAACAAAATTAAAGACATAGAGGAGCACCATCAATCAAAAAGTACATATCTTCAATGAGAGGATGTAGAAATTAATGTGTAGATTCAATATTAGTCATGAAATTTGCTAAATCACAAGACTTGAAGCTACTCTACTAATCTGCGAAAGTTAATTCACCATCTAAAACAAGAATCATAGACATGCAAAAGGAAACATCACACATGCACATATATTTATCTTGGGGAAAGAAATTGCTCAAAATCCCTTGCTATCTATATTGCATTGATCAGAGATTAGAGATGAAATACATATGCTTTCTCAAGCCTGAGCACAACCTGCAAGTGTATAGTCCATTCCTCTACCTAACTGACTGACTTTGGCCAACACTTAGCCAATTTTCAAGGCCTCCAAACTCCTATTTCCTTATGATGTTCCCTTGTGAAATTTCTCCTATTTTTTAGGAATTTCACACCTTGGAATTGTGTAATTGGCTTAGGTCCTTCCTATCACTGCATGCACCACATGTACACATTGGAATATGCTACAACTGATAATAAAATGACTTAGAATATCCATCTCAACTGGGTAACTCGAATTTTCTGCATGCAACAATTATTTTGGATTGATTGATCAATTAACCGCTTGATCACTAAGTGCGGTAGAATTTCCACTTCGACAATGTGACCTCCACTAGTTCCTCTGATAGTTAGAACTAGTTAAAATGAAAATAACTCAAACTAAGTACAATAGATTGCTACAAATTAGCAATAAATCATGCTAAATTGAACTCAAGATTCCCCAACTCAAATTAACTGAGTTAACTGAGTGAAAAGTTCCATGTCAGCTCAGTTAACTACCTCCAATATTTCCGCTGAAAATAAAAATTTGAATTTTCTCTAGTTTGACCAAGGCAGAGTCAAACTGAAATTTTCTTGTTGCATTTTCAACACTCAGTCCCAACAAGAAAGGGATTATCAACCACTCCTATCCTGCACCTGTGGTACTTGAATTTCCATCTTGACAACGCCTTTGTCAAAATATCAACATCTCGTTCCTCTGTCAGAATGTACTACAAAAACATAATCCGTCTTTGCACACAATCCCATATATGGTGATACAAAATATTTATATGCTTGGATCGATCATGAAAAAAAGGATTTTCAGAGAGTTTGATGCAACTCTGATTATCACAGTAAATCACATTTGGATCCATCATCTGACCAAACAAGCCAATAAGTATCTTTCTCATATAGATCGCCTCACATCCTCATTGACTTGAAGCCATGTATTCTGCTTATGTCGAGTTGAGTTCCATAGATCTTTGCTTCATGTTGTACCAAGAAAACAATGCGGACCCTACATTTAAAATTCCACTTGATGTACTCTTCTAGTTTGATGAAATCCTCGCCCAATATGCATCAGTGAAGCCACACAAATTCACTCCCTTTGTCTGTCTATACCAAACTCCAAACTGGATAGTGCCTCTGAGGTACCGTAGAGCATGCTTAGCTTCCCTCCAAAATAGTTTGGTTGGCCTAACCATAGCTTGGCTCAGCTGGTTGACTGCATAACACATATTTGGTCGTGTGCTCACAAGATATATGAGTGAACTCACCAGTTACCGGTAAACAATAACATCCACTTCCTAACCTGAAGTGGCAACCTCCTTCCTCTAGTTGGTCACTAGAGGTGTCTCCATGGGTTTGCATATGTCCATGCGGAACCTCTGAAGTATCTCATTAGCATACTTAACTTGAGAGACAAACAATTCCGCAACACCTTGCCATACTTCCAATCCGAGCGAGTAGTGCATGAGACCCATGTCCTTCATCTCAAACTCTCTTGCAAGGTCCTCCTTGCAAGATCTAATCAACTGCTCATCACCAGTCAAGATCAAGTCATCAACATATAAAACAACAATCAACAATTTACCTTCTACCAAAATATGATAGAGGTTTGCATTCGCTTCACCTTTGGTGAAGCCCAAACCGGTGAGATATCTATCATATTTTGGGGAGTTTTTGTGTAACCCACAAATACCCCCAACTCTGCTGTCTAGCTCCTTTCTTAATTCTTTGAGACATGGTAATAGACATAGGCTCCAAATATATTGAAGTGCGATACATTCGTCTTCCTCCCAGAGAAAGCCTCCTTTGGTGTGATCATGCTAATAATCCATTGAGGAATTTTGTTCTGCAAATAGACTATTGTGTTGCATGCTTCAACCCATAAGTGCAGAGGTAGGTTTTGGTCTTGCAATATTGCCCGTGCTGCTACCACAATGCTTCGTTTCTTTCTCTAAACCACACCATTATGCTGTGGGTTTTGGGCTACTGTCAGATCTCATTGAATTCCTTCTTTTGCATAGAAATTTTTGAACTCACTTGACATGTACTCACCTCCATTATCGCTCCTGAAAGCCTTCACCTTCTTTCTAGTTTCTATTAAGAAATCAATGCAAGTAGATTAGGGTTTGATTCCTCTTACTTGATAATTACTTGTGAGTTATGCTGGCTTCTTTTACTTCTTTATTATTTTATCTTTCAACAAGAAATTACCAAATTATGTGTGTATGAAGATCACAAAAAACACAAGACACAAGATGTAGGCACTATGCGAGGGAAAAATCCCCCTCGAGGGGAAAACCCAGTAAAAAATTCTCTTCCTTCAATAGTATTCTTTGAGACTCTTCAACCTATACATAGAAAAAACCTTTGCTCCACACCAAGTCAGCCCTTCCAGATCTTCAATCCCTTTGCAACAACACTTCCACCCCAACAACGTCAACTATGCAACAACTTACGACATCGAGAAACAAATGGAAACAACATCACTTGGAAGACTTCGATATCCCAAACTAGGGCACGAAAGAGAGAGAGAGTAGCACCAAAACTTCGATTTATTCCTTCTTCTTAGACTTGACCCAACTTGCACTTCCTTCAGACTTCTTTGACCCACTTCGCAGTTTTCCAACGTCACTAGAGATATCAAACTTGCTTGAGATGAGATGCTCCAAATGAATTTGATTTCCTTCTATTTATAGGCTTCAAGAGAGGTTAAATTGGTGTCCCTTAGGTAGACTTGATATCCTTTAGGCTAACTTGGTGTGGAGGTTACATAAATTATATTTGACTCAATAATAAACCTTTTTACATGATTCGAAAGCCCAAGAAGGGTATCTTTAAATATGAAATGACTCTATTGACTCAATATTAATCCTAGGAGTCCTTAATGGGGACTTTGACTAATATAATGATGACCCAAGCATGAAACCCATGCTTTAATAAGTCATAAAAGTTATTTTTTTTATTCTTTTGAAAATTACATTACATGATGACTCAAATACATTAATGAATACCAAACCTAGTTAGATTTTCCAAAACTCCCTCTTAACTAGGGAGGTATTCATAATATACAAATATAATGGACGATCTCAAACTATATGAACAACAAAGGGTTTAGGCACCGCAATGTCATGGACTAGATTCCTAACCAAGGAAATCTATCCATTGGTCTCTCAACAGTTTAGGCACCTGTTGTGCTCTACAACAACCCCCCATTTCATATCATCTTTACTTATAAATATTAACGTATGAAATGGGTCCCTTGAAAATTTAATTGGTATCAATATTTTTATGGTTCAAAAGAGGTCCGATAATCAAAAGAATTCATTTCATAAAACCCTTTTTGAAAAGACCCTAAAAAGAAATAAGGCAAATCTTTGTCATTGCGATAAAGCGACCGCAAGATCGCATATCGCAATGACATAATAAATATAAATAAGCGGCACATTGATTACCCCCGATGCGATATCGCAATCGGCGATCGGCAACACTTCATACACATCTTAAAAAACACACATAACATAAGCCCCGAACCGACGCGATATCGGCGATCGGATATCGACGATACTTCATATGCGGTCAAGGCAGTTTAAGTCATTTACTCTGATCTGATGCGATTGCGCAATCGACAGTCGCGAACATCCCATGCACATTAATAAGGCGCTTAGGTCTTACCCCCGATACGATGCGATATCGGCAATCGGGAAATCGGCAATTCACTCTAAATGCACCTTGTCATATTTCTTCGCGCAAATCCGATGCGACGTCGCAATCGGCGTTCAGAGGATCCTATGCTTATGATTATATAATGCCCATTCTCCCCATGCGATGCGATATCGCTATCGGCAATCGGAATTTCAAAAGGTATAGCTTAAAGATCTAAAGTGTTATTGATTTCCGATCAATAAAGCGCGGATTTTGAAAAAGCCGTTAAATGGAGGGATAAGGTGATATATTCATATTTAAAGTTTTTCCCCTTCGATTAACGATCACCTGCGCTCAACCGCCAAAATATCCATTGCACGCTTAAGGGAGTCATTCAACCGGATAATGGTGTAATAAGCATTTAAGGAGTAGCAGGCCTTAAACGACCATTTAATATATCTGCAATATCTGCCCATTGATTGGATCCGCAGCCATTTTTGAGAATTAATCTCTCAGCACGCTTCAATTGATATATCTTTCCCACCATGAGTCCTCATCATTATATTTCTATGTTACGGTTTTTCTTGCCTTTGTGCAGGATTCATCTTCTAACAGAAGCCTGAGCATGATGGGAAAGAAATCTAAGAAGACCACGGGTTCCGCTGCTTCATCAGTTGCAGGACAAGCTGCCACAGATAAAAAGAAGGGCTTAATATCGGATACTATATGCACGGGTCTTACTAGAGCTACATGGAAAGGCACGTATAATTTGATTGAAGCCGAACAACCAGAGAAGGCAGTGACAGAAGCTACTGCGGATCCTACTCACAAGTCTGAGTCCACTCTCAAAGACTTAGCCGACTCTTTCCTTCACAGGATAGCGGCCAGAGAACAGATTCTGCCCTACACAGACGTCGTGCGATGGGCAATTGAGGAAATTCCAATCCTCGACAGAACCTTTTGCATCAGAGATGGAAGGATTTTTGGATCGTTCAAGCCAGAACATCTAAGGCAAATGTATCATTTTCCTGAGCCAGAGAAAGTCTATAACAAGAACTTCCTGGAGAAATTTGCAGGCGATAATGAAGTAGAATCCGAACCCATCCGGGATTGGAGGCAGAATCCAGCCAAACACAAGCACGAGTCTTCTGGTAAGTATTCAGTCGATTCTTTGGCTTCTCCCTATTGTTATGCAGGGATAATGATGTGTAGGCTATGGGGATTACATGACTCTGCTAATTTTACCATAGAGATGGTTCCTCTAATGGAAGCAGCAGTAAACAGCATAATTATGGATTGGGCTACTATTCTCTCTGATAAGTTAGCCGTAGCTGTTCGTGATTTTAGAAAAGGTTCTGTTGTTACTGAAAGGAAAATTCCCCCGTTTTATTACAGTGCATACATTTTAGATACGTTATGTTTTAATTCTAAGTTTCCCGTCCTTGGTTGGAGGTGGACTGCCCAAGACCCCTCACCCATTCATATATACCACCAGAAATTGTGGAAATCCTCTTACAAGGACCATTTGTATCAAATCTGCAATGGCTTTATGGTTCACATTCATTATTCTATTTTTGATAAGCCCATTCCCAGGATCTCCTACCTAGCTTCCTTTGATTTGCCGGCGGTGGCAAGTTGGTTTGGAGAAGAGAGATTTACCTACATTAGAGTTTTTGGCAGCCAAGCCAATCCGCATGTTCTCCCTTTGTATATTCCAGATAAACTGCTAGCAAGAGAAGTCTCCTATCAAATTATGGCAGAAAGTACTACACAGACTCTCAAGAAAGAAAAGAAGAGGGGTTGGCCCTCTTTTCCCTTGAGAATTGGTGTATATACTCTGCATGATCTCAAAAACGCAGAAAAGGAAGCCACAAAGATGCAGTCTTTAACCCTGGCCACTATCCCGAATAGGCTATATGATCCAACCAAACACGCCTATGCTACATTAGAACAAGCCAAATTAACAAAATTTGACCATCAAGAAGATTGGTTTGACGACCTATTTGTTTCAAACGAAACAATAGGTCAAGCTAGAGAACTTGCTCGATTAAAATATAATGATCAAGGGGTAACTGAGTTCAATAAACTTAGGGAGCAGAGGTTGCAAACTCTGCCTCTAGATTTATTGGCAACAACCCCAGTGACGTCTTCAAGCGAGTCTGGTCGGCAACAGTCAAGCCAGCCTCCTGTTATAACAAAAGGTCAAAAGAAACAACAGGAGGAAAATCAGAAGAAGCAACAGGCAGAAATGCAGAGAAAAGAACAAGTGGAAAGGCAAAAGAAAGAGGTAGAGGAACAGCAGAAGAGGGAACAAGAAGAGAAACAGAAAAAAGAACTAGCAGATAGGCAGAAAAGGGAACAAGAAGAACAACAGAAGAGAGAACAAGAAAAACAGTAGAAGAAAGAGCAGGAAAAAGAGCAGCAGAAGCAAACCACCGATGTCAATATAGACACTACCATAGACCCCAAACTATTCCAAGAATGGCAGCAATTTCATTCCATCATCAGTGGATTGGAATGTTCAAAAGATGGGGACACTTCTAAGACAAATGATATGCAGGACATCACTTCTCCTCAGGTTCTAAGTGGAACCAGCAGCCCACCCATTTCCCAAGATGTTGAGGTAATTCCTAAAGACCCTTCCGATCAAATTGTCCTCCAAGTGGAAGATATTCCTCCCTTGGATGTTTTTTACAGCCCACAGCATAGAGCAGTTGTGAAGCGATCAAGGAAAAGACGAAGGATTGATCAACCTTCTACCTTTCCAGAACAAACAGTCACGGGTAATGTAGTATGGAAGGAGGAATTGGACCCCTCCGATGACCTAACAAGGCTGTCACAGTATGCAGGTGCCTATTCTGCAGCAACTATCGACAAGGCATCGGAGGTAAGTCTTCTATTGAAGACTAAGGACCAAGATATTTTTGCATTACAGGCAGAAGTGACCGAGGCAAAACAGAGGGCAGCACAAGCAGAGGAGCAGTTGCTGGTACAACAACAAATGAATGATCAATTAACCCAGCAATTGCAAGAAGAAAGGCAGAGGATCGACCAAAGCGCGATCCAGAAACAAAAGGAGTTATCGGAGGCATTGGCACAGTTGAGGACAACAAATGAGCTGATGATAAAAACGAAGGACGAGCAAATAGCTCAATTATCGTCACGGCTCGAAGTCATAAAAGGCACCCAAAAGGTGGAGGATTTCAGAGCAGAGGCATCACAAATAAACAGTGCTTTAATATCACAGATCAGACTCCTGTGTAATCAACTCACTGAGGCAAAACCATTATGCGAGCTAACCACATCCATTAATCAGCAGGTAGATAAGGCCAGGAATGAGTTGGACCAGGCCAATGAGCTCATAAGTGGATATCTTGACTGGCAAGATTCTGATGTGGGAAAAGCAGCGAAGTTGCCTAGAATCCAAGAAACTTATAAGGACATACTCTTTACAGAATGGCACACTCAAATGATGAAAGCAGAAAGGGCAGCTTCAAGATGCAAATCCACTGCAAGCAATATGATTGATTTAGTCAACAACATCCTCTACCTGGCAAATATGATCTCCCAGTGTACACCTGGAAGAATAACAACAGCAAATGTGATTGAGCAGACAAGTTATCCTGACTTAGAGGAGAAGGGGAGATTAATCGCTGGGGTTAATACTTTGACTTTCGATGCATATTGGCTCTTTCTGATCAAGCCACACACACAAAGGTCTGCCCTCAAGTGTTTAACTGATGCACTCGGGTGTATAATTCTCGATATTCAAGATGCCACATACGCTGCTCAGCTCAGTTTGCGCCTCAACAAACCACCTGAAGTAGAGCCAATGTTGGCGATAAGTCAGCTTAGGTTTAAAGGCAAAGAGTCTACTTGATGAATCATTGCCGCTGAATGCCAGATCGCTCCAGAAAAAAGGATCAATATTTATTGATACCAATTATGTAGGATTTCTGTTTATTAGATATTTAGATTAGCTTAGTATTTATAGACCCTTTCATTGTTTTGGAAAGGGTCGTAAGATTTTGTAATAGACTTAAAGGCTGAAGTTTGCACTATTGTGCTTCAGCCTATATTCTTTTATGAAACTCGACCAATCGTTCTCAATTTGACAAGAAAGTTTCTTTATACAATTGCGCACTACTGTCTTTTGTTGGGGATGTTTTCTGAGTCGAAGGAAGAACTGTGACATAGCCATTGATATACGGGAGTGTTAATCAGCTTATATGGTACTTTTATCTGTATCTGTATTCATTCCTTTTATATGAATTGTTGTGTAATTATTCTTGCTATTGTTGAATACATGTATGTGCTGTAACAACAAATCTCTATCTCATTCCACTATTGAATGTTTTGCGATATGCCTTTTTTTTATCATGCATGTAACAATGATATAAATGATGAAGTGTAGTAATTTCGATGTTATCGCTTTGCGTAACTATTTATGCACAGCAGTCTAGAATGATTTAATATCTATGTTTTAGAGATGGAGTCATCTATATGCCTGTCTTAAAAGCACAAACCATCAAACGCTACGCTTTAGAAAAGCGATAAAGTCCCCGGGATAGATCATAGTTATTGTAGAGCCTCTAACTTGCACTTGATTATCCATCATTACCTACAGCTTTTCTTCACTTATCCCTCTCTTTTGCTCTATTTTCCACCCAGATCATTACATTTGATGTCTCTAAGCATAATTAGTTAACTTTGCTTATGTTTTACTGTTGGTTTAGATTTTTGACATATAAACAGAGTTTCCGCAGCTGTTCAGCAGTTCCACAGCTGTTCAGCGATTCCGCAGCTATTCAGAGATTCTGCAGCCTTTTTGTTGTTTGATATGCTCCACTTGTCCTCTCAAGGAACGAGCCACATGGGCATGTTGGGATGGATGTACACATGGATTGTATGCTATTGGTTGAGCCAAACCAGTCACGTATGCCCTTGGTCAACGCAGGTATTCCCTCGGTCAAACGGTCAAGTTCTGAACGGTGGCACAGGAGCCGTGAGCAGTTGGGACACAGAACTGTAGCTGGAACCTCTTCCATGCCACGAGGACAGCTAAAGATAGGATCCAAGCATAGATTTGTCTCCCATGATGACCGTTTCCCTTAAAAGTGCACGGATTTACCTACGTGTTTGCTGCACAAGCTAGTTAGCTATGACTGCGTGTTGCTGCGTAGTTAATAGGGTAGGCTGTAGTTGCTTAGTTCACGCAGAGAGTAGTTGCCTCTGTGCTTATAAATAAGCGTGTGCCAACGCTTGTAGATTAGCTTTTGGATTATTGTAATTGCTGCGCTGATTTTGTATAAAAACTCTGTTTTAGAAGGCTGTTCCTACAACACTTTTCACTGTATTTTTGACATGCTGTTTTTATAAAAGAAGACTGTTCTGTTCACCTTTTCGTAGCTGATC
The DNA here is from genome assembly GCA_031772625.1 of Pinus tabuliformis. Taxonomy (NCBI): domain Eukaryota; kingdom Viridiplantae; phylum Streptophyta; class Pinopsida; order Pinales; family Pinaceae; genus Pinus; species Pinus tabuliformis. Next base: position 701,989,619 of record CM062807.1, read on the forward strand.
TTCTAAGTTGGTTGCGTGGATGGAGGGCCCCCATCTATGACAGCCCGTGTACATAGTGTTTGGTTTCATTTTCATGCTTTCAGCAATCTTTATTTCTTTTATCATGTATAATAGTTTGATTTCATGTCATTTTATTTCCAGCATTCATTTTAAACTGATCAATATTCTTTTTGCAGGTTTTTAACCCGGGATTGTTTTGTCTTTGTGTATTTGCTTAATATCTGATGGTATTTTCAGTTGACAGATTCAAAGTTGCTGCCTTTACTTTATTTTCATAGCTGATTTCTAGTTTAGTTTCTCAAAGTTGTCTGCTAACATATTGATGGTCTCTTTATCATAAATTGTTCATCTTTTAGAGATCAGAATACTAATAAATTACAGCTGGCTTTGAGTACTTTTTAGACTAATCTTTAACTACTTTCTAATCGTGCTTTACATAGTACCATATGTTGGAAGCAGAGAGTTAGGAAGAGCTGAACATTATAACTAGTCTTTAAAGTAGATTTTTCTCATTTTTGATCACTTTTTAAACTCATCTCTAACTACTTCCTAATCATGTTTTACATAGTACCATATGTTGGAAGCAGAGAGTTAGGAAGAGATAAACATTATCATTGGTTTTTAAAGTGGTTTTCTTACCTTTTATTTGCAGCAGCATGAATGGTCTCTAGTGCCATTAGAAAGTGGTTCTTTGCTTTCAGTTCATTTCAAGTTATTTATTTCTTTCAAGCTTTTTACTTTGCAGTTTAGAAGATAGTTAGAAATCACCTATAAAACACACTCACTCATCTAGAAATCACCTTACACACACACTCACTCATCTGTTTATAAAAACTCCATTCCATCTTAGGAAGATAAATTGACCACAAACAACACCCCCAAAAACGACAAAAATATCTAAGAGGTTGCTTAAGTACATATAGTACACCTTCACTTCATCAGCTTACGAACCCCGGGTTGACAATTAATGACATCAATTTAGAAACACTAAATTGACTAAACATTTTGGCGCCGTTGCCGGGGAAGTGAAATTAAGTAGCCATATTCTTAGAAAAAAAAACATAAAAATTTCAAGGAAAGAAGTTGATAACCTATCAAAGTATGCTCTCCTCTTGCACTGCAAGGTGATCTGGAGGATCAGAAAAGAGAAAGTTATTGATTCGGCAGTTTCTTGAGTATGCTCTCTTCTTGCACCTAGAGTGAACTGGAAGATCAGAAAAAGAACTATTAACTTGACTTGAAGAAAAATAATAAAAAATGACATGCATAGAGCTAGAGATTATAGGGGAAGGTTTTTAGCTAGAGCTCGAAGTTCAATTTTTACAAGTCCATCTGCTTCAAGGGATAGACAAGAGACACCTCCCTTATCTCCAACCGACACTCCTAGTCCTAGAATTCCTGGAATTCAAGAGCCAAGAGTTGACTCTCCTACACCTTCTATTGAATTTGAACCAGGAAGAGACTCTTCTCTTTCTCCTACAGAAAGACCAATTGTAATTGAGGAAGTGGAATCATCCGAAGAAGAAGGAGAAATCTCTTCTCATTCACCTTTTGTAGAGGAACCAGAAGATTTTGAAATCTCTAGGAGAACCATCATGGCAGAGGAAGAAGGAGGTGGTAGAGGTAGAGGTAGAGGAGGAGGAGGAAACAACAACAATAATAATGGAGGTAGAGGTCCCCTTGGAGGAGGAAATAGAGATGGGGATAATTCATTTGGGTTTCCCATTGTTAATGAGGATTCCCGAGCCACTATGAAAAACATATCACCATCTGTCCTCCCAAATTTCCATGGGTTAAGAACTGAGGACCCTGAAACGTTTTTGTTTGAGTTTGAAGTGGTGTGTCGAACTTATGACTACCTGGATGACTCTCAGAAACTCAAATTTTTCCCTTCAACACTGAAGGATCAAGCCTTGAAATGGTTCATGGGGTTACTCACTCAATCCATTAGGTCTTGGGATGAAATGAAATAGACATTTTTGGATAGGTATTTGGACTATTGTATGCCTACTAATCACAAGGACGAGGTTTTTAAAATGATACAAAGAGAGGATGAGAGCTTAGAAGATTTACTTGAAAGATTTCAATATAATTTGAAAAGAGCAAAAATGAGTAGCTTGGATGAAGAGACCTTAAAAGCCCTCTTATTAAAAGCCATTAGGGATGAATGGATAGATATCTTAAACATGATGGGGAAAGGGGATATTTCTCAACTTTCACTCAATGATATAGCAGAACTTTGTATCCATCTCTCAAGAGGCAAATCAAAAACTCAAAAAGGGCCTAGAGATCCTTCTCTCCTTAGGGCAAATAAATCTGCAACAGGATCAGTAAGTAGGGCTGAAATCGGCAATATGCTTGATGAATTCAAAACTGACATCTTTGGGAGTCTTAGTGAACAACTAGATACCCTTAAGATTCATAATAAACAAAAAGCAGAAGCTGAGGCTTTGGCCATTTTTTGCCCGAAATGTAGAAAGAAACATGCTTTAAGGGAATGTCCCTTGGACACACACGTTGTAGAAACATGTGTAATTTGCTCAGAAACTCATGAGACTAAGGATTGTCCTTCAATACCTGGCCTCAAAGCAGTCTTTCAAGAGGATCCAAGTACACTTGAATCTCTCTGTTTTATTGCAAGGAGACCTTGGCAAGGGCAACAGAATCAAGGGTTTAACAACTCTATGAATTCTCAATCCCAACCAAATTGGAATCCTTGGCAACAACCTTGGCCTCAACCTCAAAATGCTTTTCAAGCATGGATGCAAAGCATGCAAAATCCTTATGGGAGATTTGCTCAATTCTATCAATATCCTCCATCATTTCAGAATCAGCAGGCTCCACAACTTCCAAATCAAGGTCAACAACTATCATTGCCATACCCTCAACAACAACAACCTCCTCCACAAAATCAAAATTCTCAACTATCGCTTCAATCCCAGCAGAAATCAAATCAACTTCCCTCTTAGGCATTACCAAATCCAAATAATAGTAACCCTCAAAATGCTTACATGATGGAAGGTCAACCATTCCCTACCTATATGGTTGTTCCTCAATGAAGTACAACTCAGATAAGGTAGAATCTTAGATCAACCTTCTACAAGTGTTCAACAACCAAGCATTTCTGAGGAAGAATCTCTCAAAGTCAATAAGGGTTCTGAAGTATCACTTCAAAACCAAAATATCCAAAAAGAAAAAGAAAAAGAATCAACCTCTACAACTCCCATATTTGAGCAACCTACACCTTTAGCTACACCTCCTTTTCCTGAAAGATTACAAATCGACAAAGGAGTGGAAAAGCAAATATGGGTGCCTGACTATAGTTTTCTAGATGAATTGAAGAATGTTTGTATCAAGATCCCCTTGTTACAAGCCATTAAGGAAATTCCCATTCTAGCGAAGATAATAAAGGAGTTGAGTTTGAAGAAAACAGGAAAGAGAACCAGAGATACCAAAAGGATACATCTAGTTGGAAAAATTGCAGACATTATGATGGGTAAGATTACCATGCAAAAATATGTGGACCCCGGTAGCCCTATTGTCAAAACTCATATTAATGGGGTTGAAATCCCAAATACTTTGATTGACTTAGGAGCCGCTATCAACATCATGAGTAGACAAACCATGGATCAGTTAAAGCTTCCTAACCTTCTCTTTACACCTACTTTACTGCAACTTGCAGATAGATCAATCATTAAACCTGATGGTGTATTGGAAGATATTCCAGTCTCCCTAGATTCTTGGGAATATCCAGTTGATTTTATGATTTTAACTCCCAAGAACAATCTAGGAGGACATCCTCTTATTCTAGGAAGACCTTGGCTGGCCACAGCTGATGCTTTCATAAGTTGTAGGTCTGGGGACATGTATATATCAGATGGTAATTCCACCAAGAAATTCAACTTGTATCCTCCAGCAAAGGCAATAACATAAATAGGAGAAGATGAGTGGGTTGATGATGAGGATACTATTCAACCTGTCCTAACCATCTCTGAGATCAGTGAGGATAGTCAAATTCTAAATACATTAGAAAATTTTGAAATACCTTTAGAATATGACTCTACACAGTTTCAGTTAGATGCAGACATTGAATATCTCTCCTCTAGACAGATGTCTCTCTTCTCAATGGAAGAGTTTGGTAGTTCTACAGTTGAAATCCTTCCAGGAAAACCATTGAACATTAACAAAAACTTGGAAAGACCACAACAAGAAGAATTAACTAAACTGTTGCAAAAACATTCCACTGCATTTGCATGGGAATACACTGACATGAAAGGAATCGATCCTAAGACTTGTATTCATCACATCTATATTGAAGAAAACAGCAGACCTATTAGGCAACCACAAAGAAGGATGAATCCAAACCTTAGGGAAATTGTGAAAGAAGAACTCCAGAAATTGCTCAAGGTAAACTTCATTTACCCCATTTCAGATAGCCAATGGGTTTCTCCCTTGGTTATAGTGCCCAAAAAGAATGGTAAATGGAGAGTTTGCATTGATTATCGAGAATTGAACAAGGCAACCTTAAAGGATCATTTCCCTCTACCTTTTATTGATCAGGTACTAGACACTTTAGCAGGTAAAAAGTATTTCTCATTCCTGGATGGTTTTAGTGGGTATAATCAAATTCAGGTAGCACCTGAAGATCAAGACAAAACCACATTTACTTGTCCTTGGGGAACTTTTGCCTACCGAGTACTCCCTTTTGGATTATGCAATGCACCCGCTACATTTCAAAGGGCTGTACTAGGAATCTTTTCAGATCTGATTCATGATTGTGTAGAGGTATACATGGACGATTTCACAGTTTATGGTAATACATTTGAAGAAGCTTTGGAAAATTTGGAAAAAATACTGATAAGATGTAAGGAAACAAATCTTTCTTTAAGTCATGAAAAGTGTTTTATGATGTTTACTGAAGGGATTGTTTTAGGACATCATATTTCAGGAGATGGGATTAAGGTTGATAGATCCAAAGTTGAAGTCATCTCTAAGTTACCTGTTCCAAATTGCCAGAAAGATGTTAGAAGTTTTCTTGGGTTTACTGGATATTACAGAAGATTTATTGAAAACTTCACTAAGATAGAATATCCTCTTTTCAAATTGCTTACCAAAGACTGTGAGTTCAAATGGGATCCTGAGTGTCAATCTGCCTTTGAAGCTTTAAAGACTAGAATATCTGAAGCACCCATCTTAAGGGGGCCAAATTGGAAACTCCCTTTCCACATTTCTACTGATGCTTCAGATACAGCTCTAGGAGCTGTTTTGGGACAAAAGGATTTGATCCCTTATGCCATTTATTATACAAGTAAGAATTTGACTCCCACTGGGTTAAATTATACTGTTACAAAAAAAGAGTTCTTAGCTGTGGTACATGCGATCAATAAGTTTAGACACTACATAACCGGCTATGAAACCTTTGTCCATACTGATCATTCTTCCATAAGATATTTAATGAACAAACCTGTTACCAATGGTAGAGTTACAAGATGGCTTTTACTCTTACAAGAATTCAACATTACTGTGTTAGATAGACCTGGAAAACAAAACACAGTAGCTGATTTCTTGTCTAGAATCCAAAACACTAATGAGGATTCTCCAGTAGAAGATAAGTTTCCAGATGAATACTTGTTTGCAGTAACTACCAAGACTCCTTGGTATGCAGATATGGCTAATTATCTAGTTACAGGGAAGCTTCCTCTACACTTATTTCCTAATGAAAAAAGGAAAATCATTCAGGAGAGTTCACATTATTCTTGGATTTCTAATGAATTGTTCAAAACAGGGCCAGATTGCATAATCAGAAGGTGTGTTCGGGAAGATGAAATGCCTGACATCCTTAAGGCATGTCATAATGAACCATGCGGCGGGCACTTTGCTGACAAGAGGACAGCCTATAAAATCCTTTCTCTAGGATATTATTGGCCTTCTCTCTTTAAAGATGCAAAGCAGTATGTTAGAAGGTGTGACAGCTGCCAAAGAGTTGGGAAACCAACTCCTTCAAATGAAATGCCACTACAGCCTCAGGTATGGATCGAACCCTTTGAGAAATGGGCTCTAGATTTCGTTGGACCAATTAATCCACCATCAAAGCAAAAGAAGTATATACTGGTTTGTACTGATTATGTTACTAAGTGGGTAGCAGCCAAGGCATTGCCTTCTGCCACTGAAAATTCAGTTGTTCAATTTCTTTTTGAGGATTGGTGTCCCAAGGGAAATTGTAATAGATCAGGGCAGCCAATTTACATCTAAATTGATGGAGAAGCTGATGGAGGAATATAAGATCAAGCACAGAACATCTACTCCCTACCATCCGCAATCCAATGGCCAAGTGGAATCTACCAATAAAGTTCTTGAAGGCATTATCACCAAGACTGTTCATCTTCATAGAAGAGATTGGGCGGAAAGGCTTCCTGAAGCCTTATGGGCCTATCGAACCACATGGAGGAACACAACAGGACATTCTCCCTATGAACTTGTTTATGGGAAGGAAGTCCTGCTCCCCATTGAGTTCCAAATCAAGACCTTCAAGATGAAAGTCCAATTGGGAATGAGCCTCTCAGAAGCCCAAAAACACAGAATGGACCAGCTAAATGAGCTAGATGAAATAAGACAAGACGCAATTCTAAGGACCGATCTAGTTCAGCACCAAAGATCTAAATGGCATGATCGTCATATCAAAGAAAGAAAGTTCAAGAAAGGAGATTGGGCTCTATTGTTTGATTCAAAGTTTAAGGACTTCAAAGGAAAATTTCAAACTCATTGGCTTGGGCCATATGAGGTTGATGAAGTCTTTAGTAATGGAGCAGTTCGAGTGAAAACTATTGATGAATTTCATACTCCTCTTATTGTGAATGGCCATCGCTTGAAAGTCTACCAGAGGCCACTCTCAAAAGAGGAATTTGTCAAGTTGTTTAAAGAAGATTCTGCAATCAGGTTGGTGGAGAAGGATTCTTCTCCTCCATCAGCCTAATCTTTGGTTTTTGAAAAAAAAAAAAAGAAGAAAAAAAAAAAAAAAAAAAAAAGAAAAAAAAAAAAGAAAAAAAAAGAAAAAAAAAAAAGAATAAGTGTATGAGCCTGAAAACCAATCTCTGATTGGCAGTCTTATGCAGAAAACCTGAGGTGAAAATCAGGGTCACCTGACACCTCATGTTTTCCAAAAAAAAAATCTCTCTCTCTTCCATCTCATTTCGCCTTTTCATCCACTTCATTCACCATCTTATTCATTCAACCACTCTCACTCCACCTCATTTCTTTTTATTCATCCATCCATTACATTTCATTCCATCAATAAAAACATTGTCAGATTTATTTTTACACAGCTAAAGTTGCTTTGTGCAGTCAGAAGGGTATTTCTGCAGTTTCTGCAGCTGAGGAGCAATTCCGCAGCCAATATCCCAATTCCGCAGCCAATACACTTTCTGTACCTGCATAAAAAAAACACAGTCTGTTTAAAGAAGGAATCTGCAGTCCAAAGGTCATCAGCAAAAATTGAAAGGTCATGTAGCAGCAACAAATAATGAAAGGGTAATGTCAGATCAGCAAAAGGAATCAAAACGCAGATACCTAAAGGTATGATCTAACTTCTAAACCTATGGTTAAACATTTTGCATAGTTTACGGGTTGTGTTTTTTGCCATTCAATGTAATGATTGCCAATCATCTCCATTACTCGACCAAAATACCCGTATCTCTCAGCCTTAACAGCCACCATTCATCACGATTTAAAAGCCCACACACGGTTGCGTTTCCATTCAAATTTTTGTACCTAAGTGACGTAGACAATTGTACTACGACTCTCTGCGTTATGATTCCGCAGCCAAATGTACACTCATGACCGAAGTTGAAGGACTTAACCGTTTCTTCCCATCATTCATAACCCTCCTACGCATGTATTATCTCATTCACGCAGTTGTTTCACTTCCGCATTTTCCTTGCTTTCCACTGCTCTGCCTTATTCACCACTCTGTCATCGTAACCATACTCTGTTTCGTTTCTCTCCTCTACTAAACTTTGACCACTGTTGTGAATGTATTACGGTTGTTGTGTTGAAGCCGTAAGTCTATTGTGTGGAAACCACTGTTGAAGCCGTAAAGCTGTTGAGTTAAAGCCACTGTTGAAACCGTATAACCCTTTCTCAAAGAGTATTAAAACAGAGCCAGAGAATCGATGGGTAAACTTCTGAGGGCAGAGCCAGAGGGCTCCAAATTTCTGGAAGGATATCCCCAAGTCAAAGACCCTTTGCAAAAGGCAAATTGGCTCCAGTGCATTCAAAAATTCAAGGATTATCATAGAGAGGTCACAAAGACTTTTGCACGTTCTTTCAAGGAGAAAGACAACCAAGTGGAGATAGGAGATTTGAAATTCACAGTCACCGAGAGCAGTTTGGCACAGGCCACTTCACTACCACAAACTGGGGAGAGATGGTTCAAAAACCGATCAGTACAAGACCAGCAATGGAAGCAAATTCTGAAGAATCCAGGTATGGACACTAGCATCTTTACAAAAGGAATCCCTGTTAATCTTGTCAAAGAAGAATGGACAGCTCTGCTTCTACTAGTACAAAAATTCTTTACATGTGAGGGAAGGTTTGGAGTTCTATATGTTTATCATGCCAAAATTATGATGCATTTCTTAGGAGAGCATGACATTAACCTTCCATACTTTTTACTCTCAAGCCTTAGAAAAATGTGCTCAATAGTCCAAAGAAATCCAAGAAACATTGAGCCACATTTATACCATCATGGGCTTGTCAAAATACTAGTTGAAGAACAATTAAAGGCCAAAAGGGATACCTGGGAAAGATTCCTTGTGAGAAACCACTTTGAAGAGGCAGGAGAAGCCTCAGTGCCTAGAAAGAGTAGAAGAAAAAGAGAAGAGGTTACCCCTGAAACTGCTGTCCAAGAAGAAACTGTCCAAGACCTTGTTGAAGAAGAAAATGTTGCCCATCATTCTGAACATGAAATTGACCATGAACCTGCTGAAGACATTGATCAAACAGCTCAAGGAATCATTGCAGAAACCCTGCAAGAAATTGTACAAAAAGCTGCTCAAAAGAAAAAGGAGAATAGGAAGAAACAAAAGAAAGATAAAGGAAAAGCCATAGCCCCATAAACCTACCTTACTCCTGAGAATTCTAGTGAAGAGGACACTCAGCCATTGGCACATAGGTTGGTCCAACTTCATGAGGCTGCCCTTTCCAAGAAGATGCAAAAACAAAAACAGAAGCAACAAAAAGAAAAACAGAGCATCACCACCGTGAGAAGGAGCAGCAGGATACAAAGAAAAATGGGGGCCACAGAGAACAAAGAGTCATTCTTTATTGACTTGAGCACACCTCAAAAGGTTGCTACAAGACTTGACTTTGAGAAAAGCTCTCCACATGTTGAGCAGGTTGAGACTAGCCCTCCACGTGAGGAAAGTCCTTTTGAGCATGAGCCTGAATTTGAACATGAACCTGAATTTGAGCATGAGCCTAGTCCAAAGAGGTCACCAGAGATTGACCCAGACCAGCAAAGAGTATACAACTACTTGGAAACATTAGAACAAGCTGTTGTTGGTCCAAGTACTGTTCTACCTCTTGAACAACAAGTTCAATCACTGAAGCAAGAAGTATTTGAGCTAGAGGTACTAAATCGCCACATCAAACAAGAAAATGAAAGACTGAAGGAACAGAGCAATGTGGACAAGATGGTCCAAGATAACACCATGCTTCATATGGGCCTTTGGCATAAGGAAAACAAAAATCTCAAGAAGAAATGCAGAAAGTTAAACAGAGCTTTGATCAATTTAAAATTCAGATGTTTGATGAAAATACCAAGAGTCAATGTGGCCACACAGAGGAAGAAGAGAAGACTAGATGTCTTAGCAGAGGCATCTCAGCAGGTGGACTAAACAATGTTTTCATTGCATGAGGACATGCAACACCCTCGTAGTGGGGGTATGTAGAGCCTCTAACTTGCACTTGATTATCCATCATTACCTACAACTTTTCTTCACTTATCCTTCTCTTTTGCTCTATTTTCCACCCAGATCATTACATTTGATGTCTCTAAGCATAATTAGTTAACTTTGCTTATGTTTTACTGTTGGTTTAGATTTTTGACATATAAACAGAGTTTCCGCAGTTGTTCAGCAGTTCCGCAGCTGTTCAGCAATTTCGCAGCTGTTCAGAGATTCCGCAGCCTTTTTGTTGTTTGATATGCTCCACGTGTCCTCTCAAGGAACGAGCCACATGGGCATGTTGGGATGGATGTACACATGGATTGTATGCTATTGGTTGAGCCAAACCAGTCACGTATGCCCTTGGTCAACGCAGGTATTCCCTCGGTCAAACGGTCAAGTTCTGAACGGTGGCACAGGAGCCGTGAGCAGTTGGGACACGGAACTGTAGCTGGCACCTCTTCCATGCCACGAGGACAGCTAAAGATAGGATCCAAGCATAGATTTGTCTCCCATGATGACCGTTTCCCTTAAAAGTGCACGGATTTACCTACGTGTTTGCTGCACAAGCTAGTTAGCTATGACTGCGTGTTGCTGCGTAGTTAATAGGGTAGGCTGTAGTTGCTTAGTTCACGCAGAGAGTAGTTGCCTCTGTGCTTATAAATAAGCGTGTGCCAACGCTTGTAGATTAGCTTTTGGATTATTGTAATTGCTGCGCTGATTTTGTATAAAAACTCTGTTTTAGAAGGCTGTTCCTACATCACTTTTCACTGTATTTTTGACATGCTGTTTTTATAAAAGAAGACTGTTCTGTTCACCTTTTCGTAGCTGATCTTCTAAGTTGGTTGCGTGGATGGAGGGCCCCCATCTATGACAGCCCGTGTACATAGTGTTTGGTTTCATTTTCATGCTTTCAACAATCTTTATTTCTTTTATCATGTATAATAGTTTGATTTCATGTCATTTTGTTTCCAGCATTCATTTTAAACTGATCAGTATTCTTTTTGCATGTTTTTAACCCGGGATTGTTTTGTCTTTGTGTATTTGCTTAATATCTGATGGTATTTTCAGTTGACAGATTCAAAGTTGCTGCCTTTACTTTATTTTCATAGCTGATTTCTAGTTTAGTTTCTCAAAGTTGTCTGCTAACATATTGATGGTCTCTTTATCATAAATTGTTCATCTTTTAGAGATCAGAATACTAATAAATTACAGCTGGCTTTGAGTACTTTTTAGACTAATCTTTAACTACTTTCTAATCGTGCTTTACATAGTACCATATGTTGGAAGCAAAGAGTTAGGAAGAGCTGAACATTATAACTAGTCTTTAAAGTAGATTTTTCTCATTTTTGATCACTTTTTAAACTCATCTCTAACTAATTCCTAATCATGTTTTACATAGTACCATATGTTGGAAGCAGAGAGTTAGGAAGAGATAAACATTATCATTGGTTTTTAAAGTGGTTTTCTTACCTTTTATTTGCAGCAGCATGAATGGTGTCTAGTGCCATTAGAAAGTGGTTCTTTACTTTCAGTTCATTTCAAGTTATTTATTTCTTTCAAGCTTTTTTCTTTGCAGTTTAGAAGATAGTTAGAAATCACCTATAAAACAGACTCACTCATCTAGAAATCACCTTACACACACACTCACTCATCTGTTTATAAAAACTCCATTCCATCTTAGGAAGATAAATTGACCACAAACAACACCCCCAAAAACGACAAAAAGATCTAAGAGGTTGCTTAAGTACATATAGTACACCTTCACTTCATCAGCTTACGAGCCCTGGGTTGACAATTAATGACATCAATTTAGAAACACTAAATTGACTAAACAGTTATCATATTTTATTGATAGTTTTAGTTATTCATTTATCGCCAGCATATTCTATAAGCCATTCATCCATCCCGTCTACCTATAATTTTTGGGAAACTGGTCCCATTATCCCCAGTCGGAGCCACTATTCCAAACGGAAAAGGAGCTGTATCAAGGTCCGGACCGGGTGGTTTCCCCTATGTTGTTGCAACGATTTTCAAGGCATCAACAACACCATAATGCCACAGACTAGATTCCTAACCAGGGAATTCTATCTAAGTGGGACTAAGGTGGACTCAAGTTTTTAGTCTCTCTAGGTACCATTAAGCTTACTTGCTAATCACCAACCCAGGTACCTAGATGTGTATCCATGGTTAGAGCTCTACGAACCACACCACACTCCCTACTTTGGGACCTAGATATCAACACAAAGTGTTGGCCAGATGTCCTCCTAGGCAATGGTTCACTCACAAAGCCTCAACAAATCTCTTCCAATCTCTTATCATCAATACAATCAACAATATCTACTAAACCAAGCATGTTCCTTAGATATTCAAACTTTTTATTAGGAAGATCCTTTGTTAGTATGCCTGCTACCTATTCATATCTCAAGAAATATTCCAACTTCATGATCCCATCCTACACTAGGTTCCTAATAAAGTGGAACTTATTGTTGATATGCTTTGTTCTAGCATGAAACATGGGATCTCTAGATGTCTTGATACAACTTTTATTTTCACAATTAATCATAGTAGGACCCAAATAATTCTCGAACAAATCTATCACAAGCTTCCTTAACCAAAAAATTTCCTTTCCTACATCACATGCAACCACATATTATTCCTCAGCACTGCTTAAAGAAATGAGATCTTTCTTCCTACTCATCCATGAGATCATAGGAGCTCCGAAACTAAAAAATCCTCCTGTAGTGCTCCTTCCATCCATCTCACTGCCAACCCAATCAGAGTTTGTGAAGCCAATTAGCTTGAATTCCTTACTATCATACTTCTTGAAGTGATATAGCGCCACGAAGATACCTCAATATGTGTTTGGAAACTACCCAGTGATCATGACGAGGCTCCAACTGAAACTGACTAAGAATGTTTACTGCAAAACATATATCTGCCTAGTATTTACTAGATATATTAGGGATCCCACCAACTTATGATAGGAGGTAGGTTCCATGTGACTATAGTTAGAGCCCCTGAACTTCTTGAGATTGGTGATCATAGTAGTATTCATTGGCTTGGAATCCATCATCCCAAATTTCTGCAACAACTTGATGATGTACTTTCCTTACCCCAAATATATCTCCCCAGGTCTCTGCCAGACTTCTAGACCCAGGTAATAGTGCACCATTCCTAGATCCTTCATTTCAAATTCAAATACCAACATATTCTTGCATTCTTGAATTCTTCGCTCCACACTAGTGATAAATAGATCATCCACATATAGTAGAATAATGAAAAACTCATTATTCATGACCTTGATGTAGATATTTGGATCAACAAAACTCTTTACAAACCCAATTCTAAGTAGATTTGCATACCATGACTTAGGTTCTTGCTTCAAACTGTATAAGGCCTTCTTGAGTATGCAAACATGAGAGTCCATGCTTAAATTCAAATCCTTTGGGTTGTTCGATATACACTTCCTCATCAATAGTCCCATTTAGAAATTTGGTCTTCACATCAATTTGATTTATATTCAACCCATTGTAGCAACCAATGAAACCAAAGATCTAATGGTAGTGTACCTTGATGTGGGTGCAAAGGTTTCTTCAAAATCAATGGATTCCTTCTGAAAAAAAACCCCTTGCAAAAAATATAGCTTTGTACTTTTCTATACTTCCATCAACAACACGTTTGATCTTATAGATTCATTTGGAGGGGACAACCGATTTTTCACTAGGTCTAGGAATGATTTCCCAAACCCCATTCTTCATAATGGATTGATATTCTTCCAACACCACTTTCTTCCAAACCTCTTGATGGGAAACTTCGTTGAATGTAGATGGTTCGACTTCAATTAAATTTGTCACATATGCAACATAACTAGAGTATCTCTTCGGTCTTTTACTTTCCGTGAAGGTTCCTTTCACAACTTCATGTCCTTCAACATCTTCTTCTTACTTCGACATGTCTTCCTTCCTTAATGTAGATTCTATATGCTTTTGAGGAGAGACTATATCCAATGAATATTCCCTTGATACTTGTAGAATCCAAGTTCTTTCGCTTTCCCTTTGGAACATGGATGTATGATGGACTTCCAAATATTCAGAGGTGATACACACTTGGCTTCTTTCCTCTGAATACTTATTCCAAACCAACAAAAGAAACTCTATCCCCTTTATATTCTAAACAATAAATAGAAAGAAATTTCTTTTTCAAACCTAGAACATATAGTATGTTTTTGAGGTGCAACTTCGATCCATTTTCTAACTTCAACGATGTTGATCCCAGGCCTCTAACAACATATCTTTTGTTGTCACCCAATTCCATTACATGAGAAGATATCTCCTTTGATAGTGTATGAAGCTGTTTACTTTCTCGTGTCATGTGCCTTGATGCTCCACTATCAAGGATCGATGCATTGTAATAACTAAGAGAACTTGTAAGAGCAGCCAAAAACCCTTGAATTTTGACCTTTTTGAATAGGTAGTAGATGACCTTCTTGATCCAGCTTCTAACAGTGTTGATATCCATTCTCATGTAGTTTATCAAAGAGGGAGAATCCATGCCAACAAAGTGATCTTCAACTTTTCTTGATCTTCGCTCTAAAACCATGTTAATGAATCAACGCAAGTAGATTAGGGGTTGATTCATATTACTTGATAATTACTTGTGATTTATGTTGTCTTCTTTTACTTCTTTATTATTTTACATTTCATCAAAAAATTACCATATTGTGTGTATGAATATCACAAAAAAAAGACACAAGATGTAGGCACTATGCCAGGGCAAAACCTCCCTTGAGGGGAAAAATATTCTCTTCCTTCAATATTATTCTTTGAGACTCTTCAACCTAGAAATATACCAAACCTTTCCTCCACACTAAGTCATCCCTTCTAGATGTTCGACCCATTTTCAAAAACACTTGCACCCCAACAACTTTGACTATTCAACAACTTTCGACATCAACAACTAGTAGCAACAACACTAGGAAGATTTTGATCTCCCAAACTAGGGAACGAAAGAGGGAGAGAGTAGCACCAAAACTTCAATTTCTTCCTTCTCCTTAGACTTGACCAATCTCACACTTCCTTTATATTTATTTGACCCACTTCGTACTTTTCCAGCTTCACTAGAGATATTGAACTTGCTTGAGATGAGATGCTCCAAATGAATTTGATATCCTTCTATTTGTAGGCTTCAAGTGAGGTCGAATTGGTGTCCCTTAGGCCGAATTGATCTCCTTTAGGCTGAATTGGTGTGGAGGTTACATAAATTATATTTGACTCAATAATAAACCTTTTTACATGATTCCAAAGCCCAATAAGGGTCTCTTTAAATGTACAATGATTATATTGACTTAATATTAATCCTAGGGGTACACAATGGGGACTTTGAATAATATAATGATGACTCAAGAATGAAACCCATGCTTTAATATTTCATAAAAATTCTTTTCTTTATTCTTTTGACAAGTACATTAAATGATGACTCAAATACATTAATGAAGACCAAACTTAGTTCCAATTTCCAAAAATTTCTTTGTCCA
Source organism: Pinus tabuliformis (assembly GCA_031772625.1). Classification (NCBI taxonomy): domain Eukaryota; kingdom Viridiplantae; phylum Streptophyta; class Pinopsida; order Pinales; family Pinaceae; genus Pinus; species Pinus tabuliformis. The sequence goes on from CM062807.1 coordinate 702,005,096, forward strand.
ACAGTGCCTTGAACTCAAAGAACTTGGAGAAAGTATTATCCTTCTTCCCAATGAAGACGATCCAACACTTTTGCGAGTAGTCATCAATAAAGATGAAAAAATACTTGTGCTTGACAATGGAGGCTGTCAAGAAAGGTCCACAAATACCAGAGTGGATCCTTTCAAGAACTGCATGTGCTATGTTGTCTTGATCGTGGAAAGTGGATTTTGTGTACTTCCCAAGGTAAACCCTTTGCATGTGTCCTGGTTCTCTAGTGATCCTTTTGGAAGGCATGTGGTAATCTGTTGCATGATTTTCAAAGCGCCAATATGTAAATGGAAAAGTCTTCTATGCAAAAGTTCGTCGACATCATGACTCTGCACCTTTTCCGCCTTTGCGCTCAATGCAACACAACCTTCCACATCTAGCTTGTAAAGGTTCTTCACCCGAACCTTGATCTACTTCACTTATCTCATGGCTATGTGTCTCAAGAATGCCTTCCCTTTTCTAAAGATAACATTATAGCCACAATCTTTCGAAACTGCAATGAAGACAAGAATCTTCTTTACATCCAGAAAAATCATCACATCCTTGAGCCTAAGAGGGGATATTGACTCCCTCTAAAATGTGACTATACCAATATTGGTTGTGCTGTACCTTCCTTCATCTCCCATCTCGATGTGCATCTAGAGATGCTTCTCCTCCAAATCATTGAAGATATCTCTATTCCTCGTCATATGAAACGAGGCACCTTTGTTGAGATACCATGTTCTTCCCATCACTCTGTTGGACATGCATGCAATGATATTAAAATCAAGCTCGAAATATGAAGCCAAGGCTTCACCCGCTCCTCCTTCCGTGGTCTTCTTGTGTGGACACTTCGTGGAATAGTGCCCAAATTCATGATAGTGAAAACACTTGATTATGGAGAAGTCTTTCTTCTTGTCCCCTTGAATAGATTCTGCTTTGGATTGGGATTTATTCTCTTTCCCTTTATTTTCCTTTCTGGCCAAGGCACATTTCTCCTCATCCTCACCCTTTGATGAAGTACCGTATTTGGTATTAGGCCTTATTTCCTCTTGTACCAAAGTGAACCATAGGCGTTCTAAATTTGGTAGTTTCTCCCTCCCATGCACCGAATACTGGTAGCTATGCCAGCTCTTGGGAAGGCCTAGAAGGGATAGGCTCACCATATCATCCTATGCTACAGTAACCCCAAATTGACCAACTTCATCACGAAATTGTGTGAACTTGCTTAGGTACTGTGAAATGGTCTCGTTCCTTTGCATCTTGATATTTTGAAGTTTGTCCTTGAGTGCCAATTCCCTATGGTCACTACTATTCTGGAACAAATCTGTCAGCACTTGCCACATTGCTTACATAGTCTATTTACCATGGATATTTGAGACAATATGGTCTCATAGTCCCTTCAATATTATCCTCCTTTCCTTGGCAACACAGTTCTTCTATTCTTCCAGATCCTTAGCATCAGATGCTAACAATTTCAAAATATCATTATCAATGAATTCCTTCAACCCATTATCCTCCAGTACTGCCTCCATGCGGTCCTTTCATGCAAGATAATTCAAGATTCCCTCAAGGGCATACTCGAGCCTTAGTCCATCGAAAGCCATATTCTTAGTCCTAAAGAAAACTTGCAACCCTGATCTACAAATTTGAATCTCCTACAATGACAACTTCGAAATCTTTGCTCTACAGTGATTATAAATAAATGTGTAGATTCACTACTGCTCATGAAATTTGCTAAATAAAAAGAATTGAAGCTACTCTACTGATCCACGAAAGTTAGCTCTCCATCTAAAACAAGAATCATAAACATGCAAAAGGAAACATCACACATGCAAAAATATTTATCTAGGGAAAAGAAACTGCTAAAAACCTGTTAATATCTATATTGCACTGATAAGATAATAGAGATGAAATACATATGCTTTCTCAAGACTGAGCACAACCTGCAAGTGTAATGTCTATCCCTCTCTGCATGACTCACTAACTTTGGCTAAGTCTATCCCTCTCTGCATGACTCACTAACTTTGGCCAACACTTAGCCAATTTTCAAGCCCTTCAAGCTCCTATTTCCTTGCTTTGTTCCCTTGGGAAATTGCCCCTATTTTTTAAGAATTTCACATTGGAATTGCAATTTCCTTAGGTCCTTCCTATGAATGCATGCACAACCTGTACATATTGGAACATTCTACAAATGATAGTACACTGCCTTGGAATCTCCATCTCAACTTGGTAACTCAAATTCTCTACGTGCAACAATTATTTTGGATTGATTGATCAGTTAACTGGTTGATCACTGAATGTGGTTGAAGTTCCACTTCCACAACTTGAACTCCACTAGTTCTTCTAACAATTAGAACTAGTTAAACTGAAAATAACTCAAATTAACTAAAATAAATTGCTACAAATTAGTAATCAATCATACTAAACTGAAATAAAGCTTCCCCAACTCGAATTAAATGAGTTAACTGAGTGACAAGGGCCATGTCACCGCAGTTAACTACCTCCAACATTTATGTTGAAAATATAAATTCGAATTTTCTCTAGTTTGACTAAGGAAAAGTCAAACTGAGATTTTCTTGCTACATTTTCAACAATGATCATCCCCCTCTGAACTAGGCTTCAAGAGTCGTGACTAACCATTTCCCATATAACACTTATTACCGTCAATATATATTCATCAACTTCATTAAAAACCAAGGCCGAATAGAGACTATTGCATCTAGGGCTTCATCAAATCTACCAGAAGTGATTGAACATTTTGACATTGATCATGCTAGGGTCTCTAGATTGTATATCTCAAATATTTTCCATAGACAACCTTATAATATCCATCAAACCCTAATAACAAAATTGCGTAGGTTTTCCTTCAAAACCTATAATTCTTTTTGGTCTCCTCCATTTACTCTTATATCCTTCAAAGGTGACTTCATAAGGGTGATCTTCAATGAATTTTCTTCATCCCAACCTTGATACCATGTTAATTTTTCTTAGGGCTAGATTGTTCTTTGCTTTGATAATTGCATTTCATTATTTCCATATTTAAATTTACCCCATAACATCATAACATTATTCAAATTATTCAACATCATATGCAATTAGATAGAAATAGAAACATCACCATCAATGCAACAAAAAATAAAGGTAAAATAGAAGAAAAACATTCACACATGGGGACACTAAGATTGGTCGGAGACCAGGGTAAAACCCACTATGGGGAAAACCCTTTCAAATTCTTGTTATTAGATTGTCATTGAATCATTCAACAAAAGAAAGTACAATGATCCATATCTTAAATCATAAACCTATCCAAAAAAATCAACTAAACAAAATCCATGAGATGAGCCCAACAATGCTAATACTCAAAACCCTAATTTAGAAGCTTGTAATACTCTTTCATTATCTGCAGTCAACTGTCAAATACTACAGTCAATTGACGAAAACTTCAGTCAACTAAAAAACCAAATCCTTGAGTCTAGTTGCATGGAGAGAGTGTCATGCATGCGAGTGAAACCATCCAGTTGCATGCATAGACCTACATGCGAGCAACGACAATCGAAGATTGCCTTTTCCAAGCCTACGACTAACACCCAAAACCATAGAAACACGCGCGAGCTTCAGACCCTGTAATTTCTCCTTCATGCGAACCAATTCTCCATGGACCTGCCTCAGACCTATGTGAGGAAAAAACAAGAAAGAGAATAGAAGAATATCTCATGATGATGTACAAATGAGGTTGAGCTCACTTGTATTTATAGCCTTCCAAGGGTGTCCAATTTTCTTTAGGGTTGACCTAATCAAATATGCACATGTGGGATTATAATTAAAAAATACACTTTCCCTTGTCCAAATTGAGTGATTCAATAGTCAAAATTGGTCCTCTCAAAAAGAGGAATCTCATCCAATTGTTGGAATTTTTCATTGAGTTGCCAAGTTAACATAAGAACCCATTTAGTTCTTCTAGGGATTGTCATTAAGTCTACAAGTCAATTGAGTTATTGTCCTGTATGAAAGACCCTTTTGGGCATCTTATATATTGTAAAGAAAATTTATTTGAGTCAAAATAAAGTCAGAAGACTCTCCAAGACCTCGTCATGGTGAAAATATCAAGTCGGACTACATGAAGGGATAAGTCAGCCTAAATATAGAGCTTTGTATCCCTCAAAAGCCTATATATAAAAGGAGCTCAACCTCATTTGGACATACTCTCAAGAAAGTTTGATCTCCTTAGGATAGAACTTGGTAAAGGACAAAGAAGAAGAAGAAGAAGATCGAAGTTTTGGGCCTCTCTCTCTTGTTAGGGTTTCTACAATTATTGGGAAAGATGAAATTCTGAAGCTGCATCGAAGCTGTGAATTTTCATCAAAGTTGTGAAGCTACATCGCAGCTGCAAATAGGTCGAAGCTATGAAAGGTCAAAATTGTGAATATGCTAGAGAGGTTGAAGTTGCAGTAGAATTTGCTGGTTGAATTTGCATTAGAATTTGCTAGTCGAAGTTTCATAAGAATTTGTTGGAGGTCAAAATTGCAGTAATTGCTAAGGAATCGCTAAAAGGAAATCTCATCAAGGGACTTCGTATTAGAGAGCCTTGGTCAAGGGTCATAGTTCTTGGAATTTGGAAATTGAAGATTCTATAAGAAACATAAAATTCTTGTGGGTTTTCCTTTCAAGTGGAGAGGTTTTTTCCTTGGATTATCACCTATATCTTATGTCCTTATTGTCTCACTGTTATTTATGGTTTGGTAGATGTTTGATGAAAAGAACATAGTAATATTTAATGTGCAGAAGAATCTAACTAAGATAAGCAAAAATACATCACAAGCAATTATCAAATTAAGAAAAATCACATAATCTAGATGCCCTGGATTTCTCAACATGGTATCAGAGCTAAGGTGACAAAATAAGGAAATAGAAATTAAAGGACACTCGAAGGCTGAAGCAAAAAAATATCGTCAAGATCATCAATCATCAAGAAGGACCATTCATCTCAATGATCATCACATCTCGAATAAGAAGACCTCATAACCCTAGCTCACTCGAAGAAGGATTCTACATTAGAAGCTTTCTTGAGAAGCTCATAGATTCCTCAATCATCATCACAAAGAATATCTCAAGGAATGCTTCTCATCTCAAATAAGGACTTCACATTGGAGCACCTTGAAGCCTTTACATCAAAGAAAAGCAAGGAGAAGGCGTTGTCATCATCATCTAGAATTCAAGGTGATATCCATCTCTGAAAGCCAATGATCACTCTTGAAGGAAGAAGGCTTCATTCAAGAAGACATATTCTATCATCAACATCATTAAGAAAGACATCAAGATGAATATTTCATCATTAAGGACTATATTCCATTGACAAGTATCTTTATATCTATATCTGAATCTATCAAAAGGACTTCATTTTACAAGAAAAGAAACATATTTGTTGGGTCAACAAACTATCTTGCATGGAAGAAGAGGACACATTTAATTCTCATAGAAAATGAAGTCATTGATCATGTTAAGGGTTTGATGTAGAACCTCCAAAGGAAGAAGCTCAAGATCCAACAAAATACATGAAGGAGGAAATAAGGGCTCAAATTATCCTTATAGAATCAAGGATTCTCTCAGCCCACATGTAGCAAAGTTAGAAAAGTAAAAATACCTCTTTGAAAAACTGGTAGAATTATTCTCCGTAAGTACTACATAAGAATTAATATCATGAAGAACAAAGCTATACAATATTAATATATCAAGAAAGAAGGAATAGCCTCATACTATATGACCAACTTCAAGAGTTGGGAAATAATATCTAATAAGGAAATGACCACTGTGGTGCTCAATGCACTACCGAAGGAATGAGGCAACTTCTTATCAAGCTTATATGGAAAGAAGTAAGTCACCCCATTCAGTGAAATTTAGTCATTGTGTAAGATTGAAGAAACCAAGGGAAAAAGTGATGTAGGATCAAATGAAAAAATTCAAGCATTTGCTGCCATGGCTAAGAGAAAAGGAAAATTTTGGAAGTTTGGTCCTTTGAAAAAGATGAAGAATATGTAAGAGATCCAATGCTATCTCTGTCAAGAATATGGTCACTACAAGAGAGATTATCTAAAATTCAAGAAGGAAAACAAAATGAGAGAAAAAATGAGGCTCATATCACTAAAGAAGTGGAAGGACCTTATGAGAAGAAATCCAAACGGATATATCTTCACTATTAGGGTTTCTCCAATACATAGCAAGGAGAAGTGGGAGATGAAAATAGCTCCACCACAATAGTCAATATGAGAATAATTGTGGTGAGATGAATCTTAGTAGAAGACTGCATCATACTAGAAGCATACCATTGAAGCAAGAGCTCATGATATCATTAGAAAATCTTGAAATAATAACTAAAGTAGAAGTCTACATGGATGTAACAATCATCATATCATAGGAAGTAAACCTTGGTAACCTCATTGAAATCATGTGTAGTGCATATGGTTGAAAGAAATTCATCTAGCATGATAGAAGGAATTCATCATACATCATCATAATGAGAAAGGAGTTGCTGCCGGATTAGAATAATCTAGATCCTTTGTTGGAATCTTCATTAGAAGGTTCACCTCTCTTGGAGGAAGCAAGTGTCTCGCTGAAAATTCCACCTTGTATGGGATTCATTATTTATAAGGATGATGGTATGGTGACAAAGGAATGCAACATGTCGAGATGGTTGAAGTACTATTAATCAAGAAAAGGAGGCTTCCGAAGGAAGCCTAGATGAAAAAAAGAAGGAAAGAGGTATGTATGCATGTATTTAATTGATACATGTCTTCATATGGTTGCATGGGTAAATGCTCTATCTCATGAGCATGATCATAGAAACAGGATATCCTCCTTTGGAAAGATGCATGAAGGCATGGTTCACACATTGACTAGTTGAAATAAACATAATATGTCCTCATATGGAATATGAGGTGGTTGAAAAAGATAAAGGAAGTATGATGGAAGTTCCGGGGAGAAATATGTGAAGAAAGAAAGAAGAGATCATGAAAGATGTAACTATGGTCACATAGAACATAAAATCAACATCCGATGACTAGAAGAATTGGCCATGACATATCCATAGAGAAGGCGTGAAGACCCTGATAAGGTATGTAAAGAAAGGAGACCCTTGAAATTGAAAGTATTAGAGATGTGCTTATGAATGTGTTGGATGTTGATATTATAAGAAAGGTGTCACGATGAAATTCCATCACAAAAGGTAACTTTGACTAGATGTTCATTTTTTATTTTTATTTTTGAACAACATATGGATGGATTGATATAGGGCTATCGAAAGAGAGTTGTAAGTTAAATCTACAACTAAAACTCACGTGGTTGGATGAAAGATCCTAAAGCAAACATGACTTGGAAGGGGAAAATGTATGAAGGAAAGCCAGATGTGGATTAGAAGATCATTTTACGATAAAGAAAAGGATGACATGAATGACATGGTTTGTTAAGGAAAGTGATGGATGGTCAATTCCCTACGAAGAAGTACTAAAAAATGAAGGTTCCATAATAATAAACATGAAATTCATGACATATAAAATTAGGAGCTCCACAAGAACCTAATAGTCCTACGATCTCCACCTAGATCAAAAAGATGTTGGAAGCTAGTCCTTGGTTAAGAGGAAGCTTGGACAAGTCCCTAGCTCAAAGGGATATTGGGTACATTCCTTTTATAGCAATGGGTACATTCCTTCATAGGAATGGGTATATCCTCCCTAGTTTAGAAGGAGAGATAGACACATCATTCTTGTCTTCACTTTGAAAGAAAGAATGGAGGATTGGGTAAGAATATGGCATCTAATACTCTTTGAGGATGAGATAGGGCATATAAGATAAGAGTAGTCGTAGAGGACAAACATTATTTGAGGATGGTGAATCCAATACAAGAATAGTCCTAGGAGGACGCACCCTTTGAACACTCGGGTGTGGTGTGTGCCTTGAGAGACAATGATGATGGTGTCTATAAGTCATTGGCCTCACCAAAATTGTGCTGTCATCTTGTGGAGAGATATAGATATTAGTCTAGGCCTCGCTATGTGACAATGATGGTTGGTATGATGCTAAAAAAATGGGTTATCAATCCAACTCTTCTTATGAGAATTCTTTACCTTGAGAATGTCCAAGTACGTTGTATGGATTATGAATACCTCCCTAGTTAAGAGGGAGTTTTGAAATATGTAACGAGGTCCGCTCTTCATAGTGACATGTAATTATGATTTTATATATTTAATGAAAATAGAAAATTAAATTTATTATTGTTATTCTTGAGGCATGGGTTTCATGCTCAAGGGAAATTTATTTTTAGTTCAAGCACCCATTGAGTGCTTATAGGGCTTGTCATTGAGTCTACAAGTCAATTGAGTCATTGCCATGTATGAAAGACACTTTTGGGCATGTTATATAATGTAAAGAAAATTTATTTGAGTCAAAAGAAAGTCAAAAGACCATCCAAGACCTCGTCATGGTGCAAAGATCAATTCGACCTAAAGATAACAATTCACACCCTTCAAAAGCACATATATAAGAAGCAACTCAACCTCATTTGGACATACTGTCAAGCAAGTTCGATATCCTCAAGATAGAATATGGAAAAGGACAAAGAAGAAGAAGAAAAAGAAGAAGATTGAAAATTTGGGCCTCTCTCTCTATCTCTTTTGTTAGGGTTTCTACATTTACTAGGAAAGACAAGATTATGAAGTTGCATTGAAGCTGTGAAGCTGCATCAAAGTTGTGAAGCTGCATCAAAGTTGTGAAGCTACATCGAAGTTGTGAATTTGCATCGAAGCTGTGAAGCTGCAACTAGGTCAAAGTTATGAAAGGTCGAAAATGTGAATCTTTTAGAGAGGTCAAACTTGCAGTAGAATATGTTGGTTGAAGTTGCAGAAGATTTTTTTGGGTAGAAGAATTTGTTCAAGGTCAAAATTATAGTAATTGCTAAGGAACTTCTAGAAGGAAATCTCGTTAAGGGACTTGGTCTTGGATAGTCTTGGTCAAGGGTCATAGGTCTTGGAATTTGTCAATTGAAGATTATATAAGAAGAAAATCATTCTTGTGGGTTTTCCACTCAAGTGGAGAGGTTTTGGCCCCGACTAATCGTCTATATCTTGTGTCCTTTTGTCTCACTGTTATTTATGGTTTGGTAGTTGTTTGATGAAAATAAACAATAATATTTAAGGTGGAAAATAATCTAACTAACATAAGAAAAAATACATCACAAGCATTTAACAAAGTAAGAGAAATTACATAATATAGCTACCCTAGATTTCTCAGTAAATAATGAATATTTAGGTCATCAAGGAAGTAGGTGAAGTACTTGGAACTTGCAAATAAGAACACTAAAACTTCGTAAAAACTTGAATATGTGAGAAACAATTATAGATTTTTTTTTTTACCCAAGTAGAATGTTAACAAGCATTGTTGCATACATTTTAAGATGTATATACCATATGTATTTCAATCTAGGTATATGATTTAAAGATAGATGTTACATGATACAAGTATTAATTTTATAATTTTATTGTTGTACATTGTCATTACCATGTGTCTAGGGGCTAAGGAGAGGGTGCAATTTTAGTGAGATGATTGATGTACTTTTTAAATTGTACAAAAGTGTTATGGAAGCTTCTCACACTTACAAAATATACAATTTTTTTGGAAATATGCAAATGTGGAGTTGTCTTTGTGGTGCACCTTCTTTTGGAGAACAATTGAATTCCCTTGGTGCTACATTATAAGCACATGTTTCTTGGAAAATATGTTCTAATAAAAATGATAGTTGTTTTTGTTTTTTTATTCTAAACTCTAATAAAACAAGTGATGTTGAATGACACCAGCATTTCATGCTTATTGAATTGATACCTTTCCTAGGTAGAAACATTCCAAATTGGTTTTGTCTAATTTAGTAACAAATACCTATATATTTTCCATCTGTCAAACCAATGATGAATGAACCATTTTGTGTTCATACTGTGAAATTGAAAACATATGTTGAATGACAAAAAATTCCATGTATTTGAATCCATACCTTTCCTTAGCTAGAAACATCCTCCAAATTGGTTTTGCCTCATTTATTCACAAACTTCTATAGGTGTCCCATCTTTCAAATCAACAATGGATGAATCATTTTAAGTTCAACTTGTGCCACATCAAATATAATAGTTATCTTGAAATTCAACATAATAACATATGATAGGGAAACTATATTGTAATTGAACATAATATTCCATGATTTATTTATTTTCCAAACTTATGCATATATGCAAAAATAAAACTTGGAAAGAATAGTGTGTTGGAAAATTATAAAGGCAAAAAGTTTTTCTCGCCTTGATAATTAGTTGTGATTTTTTTATCATCTTATTATCTTTTTTAACTTTTATTTTATATTTTTATTATCAAGCAACTACCAAAATATAAACATGAATATCAATGACACAAGATGTAGGCTCTTAGTAAGGGAAAAACCTGTCCTTGAGGAGAAAACCAAAAAATCTCTTCTCTTCTTCAAGAACCAAATCAAATTAGGCAACCAAGTGCCTTTGACCAAGACCAAGAATTTCCTCCATCCACCAAGTCAACCTCCCAAGTTGATCAACCAAACACTAGCTCATGTTTTTATAAGCTAACGCAAATATGCTCCTAAAGCAAAATGAGTTAACAAGGTCTCTGCTTTGTCATACTATATCTTCAGTCCTACAACTACATGTTTGCAACGTTTTCATCCCTGCACCATATCAAAATATTCATCCCTTTTACATGTATGAGATGGGACATTGTCTCCTATTCCATTGTAGTTTTCCTTTCATTCTAGGGATTTCACACTCCTTTTCTTCCACCTGCAACTTCAGGTCGAAACTTCCTTGAATTGCCTCCACACTAGGTCGAATACTTGGGTATATAGTGGTTCGAAGTTTCTCTTTGAAGCCGACATGAACAGTGGGCAAGCCGACTTGATGGTGGATGAGAAGATGACCCAATTACATAAAAATAATTTCATTTCCTTGATACAATGCCCAATAAGGGTCTAGACCCTAATGACAAGGACATAGACTCACGACTTAATATTAGAAACCTTCAATGGAGGCTTTGACCAAAAAATAAAATAATAAAGCATGAAACCCATGCTAATGCATATTTTTTCTTTTATAATAAATTATCTTTTGCTTTATTTTGATACGTTCATGACTCAAATATAATTATGATGACTGATACTACTTACATTTCTCAACGCTCACTCTTAAAATAGAGAGATATTCATAATTTATCAACCGGTACAAGGTTGACCTCAATTTGGAATGTTATTAAGAAGAGTAGAACAACATATGTAATGCTTGGGATACCCTCCCTGCCAAGGTATCCTCCCAACATGGACTAAGGTATCATCTAGGCATTTTACACTATAGGTACCATTAGGATACAACCTTGGTATCCATCTAATATGATACCATCTAGGCCTCCATGACTTGACACCAACCCTTACAGGGATCTAGGTATCAACACTAAAATGAATTTGCAATCGATACCCTCCCTTTGGGATCTAGACATCAACTGAGATCTCAATACTAACAAGGCTAGGATATCCTCCCATGTACCATCATACAAGAAACTTTATGGTACTTCGTCTCTCCCTCTCAACCAAATCAGAGTCATTTATCAATGTGCCAATGTTTTAGGAAGAGATCAACACATCCATCAGTACCAACATGCCCCTAAAACTAACTTCTTGTTGGTAAGAGATTTCATCAAACACATCAACTACTTGTTAATCTATTGGCACATACTATAACTTCATGACCCCAACCATTATTAGTACTTCCAATGTATATGTTATTGTATGCTAGCATAATATTTAGGATCTTTCAAACATTTTGATGTTTCTTAGGTCATCACATTATCTAAACACATTTCAACGAAAGCTTCCTTCTTCAATTTCTCCCGTAGCACCAAACTCAGCCTTAGCACATTCCAAAATATCTGATTCTTGTTTAAAAATTCATTAATCACAACTTTATTAATCACGAATAACTATTTGTAGTTCTTCAATGAAACAACCAAAAGTCGTATACGCAACGAAAATATTTAAAATACTTCGTAGACAAGGACATCCAATATAGGACAATAATTATAAGTTGTATATTGTATAAATAATTGATGTAAGATGATTACAAATGAGAATGAGGGTCCTGTATATATAGCCAGGTAATCACACTTTTATGAATAGACATGTCTCTGAGACATTCCTTTTCATTATTAACTAACTAACCATTAGTTAATTTACTTATTATTTATTATTATGATTATTATTTATTATCTATTTTTACATAATTTATGTTCATAACATTGCCTTCCCCTTCAAAAAGCTTTGTACTCAAAGCTTTATGATGAAAGGGCTTGATCTCTTTTTCTGCTACGAATGTCTTCTTCTTGATCTCTTTTTTTCTGCTACAAATGTCTTCTTGTCTCAGAATAGTGATCCTTGTCGATACAAGTTGATATGATACTCTATGTGACAAACAAAACTATTACACTGAGATGGGACCAGACCATCCTAAATTAATATTCTGTTGAATCTTGTAGTGACTGGAAACTTATGATGAATCGTTATCACATGAATGGATTGCACTGACATTAAGATTCTTCAGAACATCAGGGTTTTTTTATTTTTTATTTTTATTTATTTTTAATATGTTCTAAATACATAGCTTGATTGAGTTGTCTACTCTTGTGATTTGGATATTGATAAGGAATTATAGTGATTTTATTTTCCCTTATCTTGTTTGTCTCGTTTTCTTGCTTTATTTGGAATATCTGATTTCCTTTAGTTATGGAAGTTGAATGGTTAGTTTTTGGATCTTCACTTGAATATTTTGTTGCTGGTACTGCAACTTCTGAGTACATCTTTACTTCATCTAGTTTGTCCTCTTCTTGAGTTGTGATATATATTGGATCGACATTAATTCCCTTATATTCAACCTGGACTGTTACATCTACAGACTTCGATACTTCTTGAGTAAGTTTCTATAACTTGTCTTTTAACGACTTCTTATCATTCTTAAGATTTTTAATTTGCTTCAGTAATTTTTCACTATGATCTTTAAACCAAGAAAATTCTTCATTTTTGTTAGTAGTGACCTTGTCAACGTCTCTTTGCATATTTTGTAGAACTTTTTTACTTTCTTGAAAAATTACTTTTGAAATATCTTGTATGTATTCTGACATGACTGAATCTAACTTCAAAGTAATGTCTTGTAGCGTTATATTTTTCTTTTTGTGGGAAAATGTCAAAAATTTCCTTTTTTTCATATTCAGGATGAAGGAACCTAGGGTTTCCATCCATGGCGAACCCAAAATAATGTCACCTTGATTGCTCCATAGTGTTTGAATTGATAATTGCGAAATAAATGTATAATCTTCAATGTTTAACTGTAAATTGGTCATGTCATATTTTTTTTGCCAAAATAGTCTAATTTTTCGATTATATTCGGCTATGGAATTACTAAATAGTTTGCGATTTCATGCGTTATATAATTTTTATCTTCAGTAGGGGAGATAGAAATAGTGACATATTTTCCCACAATAAACCCTTTAACTATAAATAGCACTGAAACATAATTAGGTGAAGTTTATGAAATTTTTCCTTCCTTAATTTCTGAATTAAACTCCATTTCACTCTTTTTTTTTTGGAGCTTAGGGTTTAAAGATTACTCTTTTTTTATTTTTTTATTTTATAAACGCTTAAAATTATATTAATTATTATATTTTCCTTTTTTAATGGAAACTTCCTTTTTCCACCTTGATATCTTATTCACCTTTATTTATTTATTTATTTTAAATTTTAATATATATATATATATATATATATATATAAAACACGTAACTCTTACTTGAAATTCTTTCCGTATATAGTTTTTTATTTTTTATGTTTAATTAACCTTACCATATTTCCTTTAATGTATAAGGTTGTTCTTTTAACCTCTTAATTTTTTTTGAACGTAAAAATAACTCGATATATATAACTTGGATTTATTTTTAGTTTATTTAAGTAAGATACCCACTAATGAATCCGAAAGGGTTCTGTTTGAAAGGTTGTGACTGATTGGTTTTTCAACGTTCTTGTTTGCCCTTTCTTTGTTAACAATAAAAGCTTAAATAATGGTGGTGTACAACATGAAAGAGATCACCAATGCTCCACATATTATAATTTTATTTATTTATTTATATAATATATTTTGGATCTTTGATGAAAAGGTTTGTGAATGGCGTGTAATGTGATATAGGTAGCTGATTCGTTGACGGATGGTTGGATGGGCGACAATAGAGTTGTGGAGGTAGTGGTTTTCTGTTGGCGGTTTACAGATTACAACGTGGGAAGAAACGACGACGGGTAATGGTTGCAGCGCGAGAAGATCTACGACATAGGATTTTTATGCAGTGCCAGACAAGGACAGGTTGTGTAGTGGACCGTAAGACGACGATAGCAAGAAGGTAGAGGGGAAGCAGTAGCAACGGACGGGGTTGCGAGAGACAGAGGAGTGACGAAAATATTTAAAATACTTCGTAGACAAAGACATCCATTGTAGGATAGTAATTGTGAATTGTATATTGTATAAAGAATTGATGTAGGATGATTTCAAATGAAAACGAGGGTACTGTATATATAGCCAGGTAAGCACCTTTTCATGAACATGCATGTCTCTAAGACATGCATTTTCATTATTAACTAGCTAACCATTAGTTAATTTACTTATTGATTATTATTATATTTATATTATTATGATTATTATTTATTATCTATTTTACATAATTTATGTTCATAACATTACCTTCCCCTTCAAAAAGCTTTATCCTCGAAGCTTTATGATGAAAGGACTTGATCTATTTTTCTACTATGAACGTCTTCTGCTTGATCTCTTTTTTCTGCGACGAATGTCTTTTTTTTTTTGTCTGCTATGAAAGTCTTCTTGTCTTAGAATAGTCATCCTTGTCAATACAAGTTGATTTTATGCTCTAAGTGAAAGAAAAAACTGTCGCATTGAGAAGGGATTAGACCATCCTAAATTAATCTTCTGTCGAATCTTACAATGACTAGAAACTTGTAATGAATTGTTATCACATGAATGGATTGCATTGACATTAGGATTATTCAGAACATCAGGTTAGGATTATTCAGAACATCAGGTTGTTGTTTCTGTGCTAAATATATAACTTGATTGAGTTGTCTACTCTCGTGATTTAGATGTCGATAAAGAATTCTAGTGATTTGATTTTCCCTTATCTTGTTTGTGTCGTTTTCTTTCTTTATTTGGAATATCTGATTTCATTTAGTTATGGAAGTTGAATGGTTAATTTCTGGATCTTCACTTGAATCTTTTGTTGTTGGTACTGCAACTTCTGAGTACATCTTTACTTCATCTAGTTTGTCCTCTTCTTGAGTTGTGATATTGATTGGATCGGTATTAGTTCCCTTATCTTCAACCTGGACTGTTACGTTTGGAGACTTCAATACTTCTTGAGTAAGTTGCTCTAACTTGTTTTTTAATGACTTCTTGTCATTCTTAAGCTTTTTAATTTGTGTCAATATTTGTTTGCTATGATCTTTAAGTCGAGAAACTTCTTCATTTTTATCAGTAGTGACCTTGTCAACTTCTCTTTGCATATTTTGAAGAACTTATTTACCTTCTTGAAAAATTACTTTTGAAATATCTTGTATGTCTTCTGACATGACTGAATCTAACTTCAAAGTAACGTCCTGTAGCATTATTTTTTTCTTTTTGTGGGAAAATGTCAAAAAATTCTTTTTCATATTAAGGATGAAGGAACCTAGGGTTTCCATCAATGAAAAACAAAAATAATGTCACCTTGATTGCTCCATAGTGTTTGAACTGAGAATTGCGAATTAAATGTATAATCTTCAACGTTTAACTGTAAATTGGTTATCTCATAATTTCTATTGCCAAAATAGTCTAAGTTGTTCATTATATTTGACTCTCGAATCACTAACTAGTTTGTGATTTCATGCATTATATAATTTTTATCTTCGGCAGGAGAGATAGAAATAGTGACATCTTTTCCCACAATAAACCCTTTAATTCTAAATAACACTAAAACATAATTACGTGAAGTTTCTATAATTTTTATTTCCTTAATTTCCAATTAAACTCCATTTTTTGTGTGAGCTCAGGGTTTATTTATTTATTTTTATTTTTTATAAACCCTTAAAGCTTTATTAATTATTATATTTTCCTTTTTAATAAAAACTTCCTTTTTTCACCCTTATATCTTATTCTTATTCAACTTTTTATATATATATATATGTATATATAACTTTAAATTCTTTAACGATTTTTATTATTTTTTAAATTTCCTTTAATTAGCCTTACTGTATTTCCTTTAAGGTATAAGGTTGTTCTTTTAACCTCTTAAAACTTTTTGCATGTAAAAATAACTCCGTTGGCAGTTTACAGATTGCGACGTGGGCAA
Source organism: Pinus tabuliformis (assembly GCA_031772625.1). Taxonomy (NCBI): domain Eukaryota; kingdom Viridiplantae; phylum Streptophyta; class Pinopsida; order Pinales; family Pinaceae; genus Pinus; species Pinus tabuliformis. Next base: position 702,021,591 of record CM062807.1, read on the forward strand.
CGACGACGAGAAATGGTTGTGTCGTGAGTAGATATGTGACAAAGGATTTTGATGCAGCAGACAACGACGGGTTGTGTAGCAGACCATAAGACGATGATAGCAAGGAGGACAGGGAGAAGCAATGACAGACGGGGCTGCGGGGGATAGAGGAGCGACAACGGTCGAATCCGTGTGGGTTGTCGACTGTGGAAGCTGTGTGGGTTGTCGAGTTTTTAATATGTATTTTTTTAATATTATATATATATATTTTAATATATATATATATATATATATATTTTTTTTTTTTTTTTAAATTTTTTTTTCTTTTTTATTTTTTTTAAATAATTTACCTTTTTTGGTTTTGCATATATATATATTTTTAATTATATATTGAATTCTTATTTTCTCTCTTTTTTTTAATAGCGAAAAATGGAGAACCTCCAAAAGAAGTAGCCAATGCTTCAGTCACAATGGAAACAAAGTTGACAAAAATTGGTGGCCAAAGGGCAGATCAGACGTAGCTCTGATACTAATGCAACGACCAAAAGTCATATACGCAACGGAAATATTTAAAATACTTCGTAGACAAAGACATCGATCATAGGACAATGATTGTAAATTGTATATTGTATAAAGAATTGATGTAATATGATTACAAATGAGAATGAGGCTTGTATATATATCCAAGTAAGCACCCTTTCACGAACAGGTATGTCTCTAAAGCATGCCTTTTCATTATTAACTAACTATCCATTAGTTAATTTACTTCTTATTTATTATTATATTTATATTATTATAATTATTATTTATTATCTATTTTTACATTATTTATTTTCATAACATTAAACTATTCTTCAATCTCAATCATCCTCATGGCCTTCACAACATGTTTTCCGTTATGGAGGAGTTTTACTTTTCTTCAACCAAGCTCCTCTCAGCTAGGGAGATATACACTTTCTTCTACTTAGGGATAAATTCATCAACTTCAACCACACAGGCTCTTCCTTTCACACCATCACATCATCATAGAACTTCAACCTTTTGGAACATCATTCCCTCTATCCTCATTTGGCAACACGGTCATCGACAATGTATACTTAAAAGTTACCAAGATTCTTACAACTCCCTCTTTTCATTATGCTCAATATCATCATCAAGTCATCATTAAGTATGAGGTAGGTATCTTCAACATCTTGAAGACAATGTACCTACAAATATTCAACAACAAGTTCAACCAAGCACAAATATAGAGCATGAAGTCAACCTTGTCAATATAGGGTTATGTTGTTGCTCTGACAACGACCCTTCAAATTTTTTTCCTAACTCAATTTTGGAGCCTATGTGAACTGTCATTCCAAGCTATTAAGTGTCATCACGTTGTTTGATTTTCTATTCTTATGGTTTCTCTAAGTGTCACATCCTCCTAAGTCATGGTTTATAAGTGTTGTCACCTTACCTTTAGAAGTGCTTGCATTATCTTGTCTAAGGTTAGGTGAAGTCATAACTCTTCTTGACTTAGTAACTAACTTTTTCCACCATGCAACACATAAAAATTTAAACAAAAGCAAATAAAATCACTTTTAAAGCAAAAGAACACTCCAAGATGATGAAGAGTTTCTCTCTTGTTGAGAATACTCGTTTGGGTTGAACATTTGCGCCCTCGTTGGAGCACACTCCTTCATTCTCATCCAATGCACCCTCACTTGAGCACACTCATTCGACACAAAGACATGCACCCTTTCAAAGCTCATGCATGCACTTTCTTGTTGCATGTGGGCACACTCCTAGAAAATAGGAGCACACTTCACTTAAACTAACTCATTCACTTGTCGACAAGTGGTGAGCATGAATGAGATGGATTTGCATGTAATCTCTTTTAAATGAGCCCGGTTAATCATTCTTTCTCATAATAATTCTCATTTGGGTTAGGCACACATCTTTGTATCAAGAAGCTCTTCGTGGATCTTCATTCCAAGTAAGTTTTGCATGTTGAATCTATTGATCTCTTTTGTTTTTTTTTGCTGTTAATCTTGCTTTCCTTGCTGGCTCCTCACTTCTTTTCAGTTTCTTTACTAGCGTTTGAGTTCATTCTTACCTCTACAATTATTAATTATTTGTCGGAGTTTGTGTCTATTCATATTCCTTAACTCTTCACATTCTAATCATTATTGCGGTGAAATCCATAAAATAATGTAGAGCTTTATTTTTAGCATTTCTATCATTCTATCTTGTTGCTAGATTTGTCCTTGAGCAAGTCCATGACAGAGCGCACTTCTGGAAGATGAAGCTCGACTAACTTAGAAAACTACACCCCAAAAAGAAAAGTTTTCCTCAAGAGTGCACTTGTTCAACACAAAGAATTACGCCCTCCTTGAGCGCATGATGTTGGAAATAATGAGGGGAGGTGAATCAATATTTATTAGTGATTAACACTTTATTAATATTCTTCAGAGCATCAATTATTATTAAGTTATTATCATTTTTCTTCTTCAGATAATCATAAACAATAATCAACAATAGACAACACCATACAACAATGCAAAAAGATAAAACAATGGACACAAATATTTTTAGGTGGAAAAATCCCTCCAAGTCAAAAGCCATCGAACGCTTCTTAGTAATTGTCTTCTCCTCCTCTTTAAAAGAAAAGTATTTTCATTAAATTTTCAGCGACAACTAGAGTCAGCTCCAATCGCCTATTTCAAAAGCTCCAACATGTAGGATGCTACTAAACCCTAATAACCCGCTGCAACTGGAAGGACGCCCCAACACCCTGTAGGTCAGGCCAATATTTGACGAGTTCCCCAACATTCTATTTACCAACTGTTGTCAAAAGGATCTTTGTCGCCCTATAGTTTATTGACACCAAATGAAAGAACACCCTAATGCCCTATGTAGGATACGACCTACCCTAGCACCACCCTGTTGACCTGAAGTGTTCTCAGGGCACAACCTGAATCTCACTCTAATCACATGCCTTGCACCACGCTGCCACCCTGAAGAGTCGACATACCACGTTTCACAATTTTCAGATTTGATCTCCTTATGCTTTGAATTAATATATGAAGATAATAGATAAGGGAATGTTGCTATGCTAATGCTGAAAACCGTGTACAATCCTGCTCAATTTGACCATTGCATTGTCCAAACATTGGTTACTGCACAATGATTTCCTACTGATCACTATCCAAGATATACCAAACAAATCGACCTATAATAGTCACTGCATTTTACTTCTCATATTCTCATGAAATAGTAAACACAACACACTTCTGTACTGTACCAAACCGTTCATATTGCTACAAATGATGCTGCAACCATGTGGCACTACTATCCAACAATGGTAGAAACTAAGTTGCCTGAGGTCATCCCTATGACCTACTACCAATGCTCTCAAGCTCTATCCACGGAGAGATACCAACATATGTCTAAATATTGTTGCTTAGTTGGTAAAATTATGCTATCCATATTTACATCAATATGCTATACAACTGGATCATATTGCCTTCAAGGCTTGCTACTCTACAAGGGTACAATTGTGTCACAGTACACTCTCTAGGTCATCACTACAAGACAAACCTCTATGTCATCTTAGTATATGTCAATTATTGTTGTAGTGTCATAGAAAACCTACTCACTATGTCAAGTATTATTGCAACATCAACCATGTCTCATAGTTAAGTAAAGTCAAAGTCAAGCATCTCATCATAGAATGCTCACTAAGTCAATTAGCTTCACATCATAATCAATGTACTTGTCATATTTAGGTTAATGTCAAATTCATGTAATTGTGTTAAGTCAAAGTCAAGATATTATATCAATGTCAATGTGTGACTTGATGTCCCATCACATATAGTCACATCACTTGTTAACATTGTACCACTAGATGTAAAACCTAACCAACTATAAAAGCAAATGTCATAATAGTGAATTTCAAGATAATGTCAATTGTCATGTTACTAGTCAAGTTCATCACATGCTTAACTGTTGCATTAAAGTCACTACACATCCTAGTTGTTACATCAATGCTTATTGACATAAGGCCATGTTAATGTACCAATGTCAACTCAACTCTAACTAAATGTAACACATACATACACCACTGTTATCTTAAGTTATGCTTTAGGTGTCACGTCATTGTTAGGACAATTACAAGAAATGTTCACAACTTGTCAGGTCAAGTTAGGTCAATGGATCATGTCAATATGCTATCACACATAAATATTGTCATGATAATGTCATACATAAGGGCTGCTATCACATGTGCATATATACACTGAAGGAACTACTTTACTTCATTGTTGCACTATCTTATAGGATCACTATGTCAAGTCAACTTTCTAACATCAAGCTACCATATGCACATGTTACATACTTATACATATCACTGTTATGTCAAACTGTTCAGTTTACAAGAAAGTCTAAGTGTCATGCCGACTGCTATATTCCAACCCTGCTTCTTATGAGACTTTAGGTGTGTAAAACAAGCCCTCATAGGACTAGAAACCCTCACGGATTGTAGAGTAGTAAAAGACTTTACAACAAGTATGGATGGTCTCAAGAAATGATCATAACATGAATTTTGAACTAAATTTTGTTTACTCACAAATGCTTAGTGAGTTCACCTCAAAACAATAGCCATGACCGCAACCACTATATGGATTCAGACCACATACTTAAATCAAGAAAGAGTCTGACCTACCCATAAAAACATTCAGATATTTTTCTCTATAGAGGGTCGTGACTTTACAAATGATCATCAAATATTGTAGAGATATTCTTCTTATAAAATAGATTTTTTCATGGGCTAAACAGTCATGAAGCTTCAGTCTATAAACAAATAGACGTATCTCGGTCTACTCAAGAGAAAGGTTAAATGGACAATCAAGAGTTGTCACCTTCGCTGGTTAAAAAATATGAATTCACTAGCTTGGAGAAATATGAATTGCACTCCAATGAACCATAAGCCAAAAAAAAAGAAAATATGATAAATACCTTGACTAGTTCTGCAATTTAGTGCCCTAGAGAGCCGAAGTTTGAGTTTTTGTGCCCTAGCCGTAGGGTTTGTATAGACAAAGAAAGTTTCCCAACCAAACAACAAAAGAACTTACCTCAAAGGACCAAGCTTTAGGCCTAGCCTTGATGGATTGAAGTGATTATGTCAAGAGAGTTTCCCAAACAAAAACAAAACCTTGAGCTTCTGTAATTTCGATTCCTTAGCCATAGAAAAATATGAACTGTTCTTCTTCTTTTAATTTTTAGATAGGTCGAATTTCAAAGCAATTAAAGGCATAAGATAGTTGTTTAATTGTTTGAGTTTTTAGGGTGCATTATATGTCTTTTTATAGACAAATGTTAGGCTTAGGAGGGGATTTATAAGGTAGTTGTTAGAGTAGGGATTACAAGGAATTAAAGGTTTAGTTTTTTTTTTTTTTAAATGAGCCTTGTAATTTAAAGAAGGAGGGTTGTGAGTCTTATGTGGGATTCTATGTCTTTTAAAATGTTGAAGGACTTATAGATAAATAATATTTACTTTAATAATAATATAACCATACAAATAAACTTTAAGTTAAAAATTTATGTTAAATATCTTACCTAGAAATATTTTCAATACCACTAGAAATTTGAAATCAATGATTGGCTTAGTGCATATGATTCTACCTAGGTTGTGAAGTTAGTGATTGGTTTATTGCCTTTGGTTCTTGAATTTATTCAAATTATACACAATGATATTGCGGTGAGAATTACTATCATATATTGAAAACCATTGGAGAATAAATGATATGGTGTCATGTCACTACCCCTTGGTATTTTAGCCCAAAAACTGGGTTCTCCAAATTCAAACTCAATTTTCTCTCAAACCAAGGGGGCTTATGTGGTGTACCACATACCATAGGAAATATCTCGATGAGAAGAATCCAATGACATGGATCTCCAAGTCAAACTCAAATATTTGCCCCTTCAAAAACTCTAAAAAAAGTTGGGGTACAACCTCAATCCAGGGAATCCAAACCATAGGACTTGGGTTTTCAACCATCCCACAATGGAGTTATCACCTTGATGTAATACGACAATTATTGAGAATATTTCATTAACATAAATGACTGGTCTTTTTAGTCAAAGTCAAACCCAGTTAACTCCATGGGTTGACATCAGTGACAACACCATACAACACATGAGCACACCCTGAACACATGAATGTTTTCCCTTCATCCCTTCAGCATGCTCCCTTGCACCCTCCTTGTCCTCATGATCACATGAGCACACCTTGAGATCAGAGTACGCCCTTGCGCCTTCGTAGTATCCTTGAGCGCATGAGTATATCTTGAAGACTCAAATGATATTAATTCATGCTTTGTTAGAGAGCCCTGCACTGTTGATGGTATCTCTCTCTCTTTCTTGAGTGCATGAGCACACTTCAAAGCCTTGAATGACCCTTGAACTTCCTTCTTTCTTTGATAGTGCACCCTCCTTATTTTTATGCATATATATTGTCTGTATAAGTAGACATGGGTCGTTGATAGGATTATGTTCTCAATTTAATTTAATGGCTCTGCGAATATGATTTTCTAAGTTATTACTCATAATAGACAAAATATTTCATAAATATAATCATTGTTGCCATGAGTTTGCTTCCACATATAGGTGTTCCAGTTGCTAGTATTGTTACTCTTTTATCATCTATTGGAACGATGCCCGTTGCTACACGTAAAGTGGCCTCCAAAGATCCTCAGAAGTGAGCACTGAAGAAGAAATAGAAGTTACAAATCCTACCATTCCCATCTATGCAGACACATAGTGCTTCATAGACAAGTCCACTAAGGTCATGTGGAAAGACATCAAAGACACATTCATGCAAAAATAATTTCTGAAAGTATATAAGACTTGGAAGTATACATCAGTACCAAGCTATCCAGGATGGATAGGATCACATGCAAGTTCCCAGTCATTCCTTGTGTAGAAGTGATTGAATGGATTCTTACACACATGGATGATTCAAATCTAGTGCTTCGAAGTGAAAGCGATGGTCATCTTTCCACCTATTATGGAGAAGACATTCAAGAACATTATACGATGCAGAAACCCACAAAGTATGGAAAAAAAAACTTTTACACTAGATGGGATGATCTCGACACAAGTGACATCATTAAATCTTGGTGTCGAGAGCTTGCTAAGTTCTGCCACTGTCTATCTATAGTTTACCCAACCAGGATTCTCAGAGATGTGTATCAATACCTCATTGCTATGTGTTGTACGCTATATGGGTGAAAGAACGCTGAAGTATTTGAAGAGAACTATATATATGATACCCATGGAAAAGTTTTTAATCAGGCATATTTATTGTCGTTTCAGTTTCAACATCATGTTGGGTAGACTAAAGCATCTATAAGGTCAAAATAGGCACCAAAGTTCTATATGTGTGAATTTCTATTGGATGGGATCTGTGCATGATGTACATTCCCAGGAATGTATTGGAACTGGACCTCGCAGGATATGTTTCCATTTTACTTCCACTACAAGGTGTTGTTGGATTTGAGTTTCATAGGGGCATACGATAGATTGGAAAAACATTTATTCTCAGTCCTATTTTATATGATATATGAGATCGATCCTCCTTGCATGACCGATCAAGTGAAGGAGTCATTACATGATATCATAGATTGGTTTTTTGCACCAAAATGTACATACATCCAATGCTTTGGATTTCATATTTCTCCTCATCTCAAGCCGTGATATGTAACTAATAAGGTGGTCCTGCAAGAGGTGGCATATCATTTGAGCAAGGGGTTGTCAGGAGTCCTTCATAGAAGGAAGAAAGCCCCTTGTCCCACTTTTCCTTTAAGGATCAAATTGTATGAATTGAAGAGACATAAGGCAGAAGAGGCAGAAATATAGGAGTTGGACTGCTTGCACTTTGTAGTCAAGGACTTTCATGGATATGACCCTAGAAGAGTCTGCAAGAAACATTTTGAAAGGATTGGCTTTGCTTGGGATTATTCATTAATGTTTACAAAAGAATATGAGAAGGTAAAGAACTGGTACAATGCAGTAAGGAGAATGAATCCAAGAATGGAAGTTGGTTCGCCCAAGATATATAGGTACATGAGGCACCACAATCAACTCCTCAAGCAAAGAGTATAACTCCTAGGAAAAGGACCAAGCATGATTCAAAAGGAGAGAGTAGCAGGAAGTGGAAAGCTGGTCCTTTGAATAAGAGAGCTATCCAAGCTGAACATGAAAGGAGAGAATTTGAAGAAAATATGCAACAACAAGAGGAGGAGAACATGAAGTAAGAAGATTTTCTTAGGAAGAAACAAGAAGAAGAAGAGGAGAGAAAGAGAGTAGAAGAAGAACGAAAAAGGAAGTCATAGGAGGAGGAAGCAACATAGAGGTTGGAGGAAGAACAATTGACTCAAGAAATAGAGGAAGAGTTGGAGGAAGATGATACCATCCAACCCATAGATGATGAACTAGGTTCTCTGGTAGAACCTCCTCTTATGAGTGGTCATCTCCCATTTGATGAAATGGGAATCACATCTCCACCTGAAGATAGAGCCATGGATGTGTGTAATGTCACGTTTGATCAGCTCAAGAAAATGATCGTGCAACAAAGGTGTAGATACTTCCCAAATGATCCTCAGAATCTAGTCTTAGTATCCACAAAAAAGGTGATAACTGCTAATACTAGGAGGGATCCTAGGGAAATCATGGTGGCCGATGTTACTTTTTCTACAACAATGCGGGACAACTTTGAGTAGTTCTTGAATGAGAATGCATGATTAAGGAAAGAGTTGGTTGCAGTAAAGAAACAAGCGAAACATCTCATTGCAAAAAATCAACGACTATCTTCCCATAGCTTCAACATGGCAGGATGGAAGCCAACCACATAGGAGGAATTGGGCCCAATGGAGGACACCTTGGCACAATTGTATGATGAGATGATAATTCTACAACAAGTGGTGGCACCCCTCGTTGGAATTTAAAAGAAAGCACAAGAAGTATTAAAGCTCCTGAAAGTGGCAAGTAGAATTGTTGATCAACTCCAGGAATGGGCTGCCAAATATCCGAATGTTTCACAACATGTGGTTAGAAAGGACAATATTACCGCAGAAATAGACGGAGTACAACTGAGTTTCTATCACCAGAACTACATCATACTTGGAGAACATTCGACTAACTCTATTTCCATTTATAGTTGACTGCACAATGGATTCGAGTCTCTAACACAAAAACATGGGATGCCTTCAGTTATACCACTTGAAGAAATAAGAGCTAGAGAAATAATCTTTCACGAAATTAGGCAGTGCATAGAACAAATCAAGCAAGCATCAGAACAAGAAGACTTGGAGATCACCAAAGGAATTATTCTACAATATGCCATCGCACCAGCTAAGGCCCACATGAAATTTTCACGGCTATGGAATAATGTACAATCAAGCTCCAAGGCCATATTAATAGAAGCATTGGAGGTGAATATGCGGCATGCAACAGACTTGCCGGTTCAGATCAAAGACATCTCTACTAAGATCAAAGAATGACACACATACATTACCAATGAGCTCCATGAGGAAGTAAATGACTTTTCAATTTGATAATACTTTGTCTTATTAGTAGTTTTGTCTCATATAGCCTTTGTCTTATATGTAATTTGTCTTTTGTAATAAGTTGTACGTAATGGAGTCTAAGAGGCACATGTTAAATGTGAAGAGCCACATATGGAATGTAAAAGGTCATGTATAAAATATGAAAAGTTGTATATAGGCCCATAGGTCATAGAAGTTGAACAATCATGAGGCAGCTCAAAAGTATTTCTTTTTTTATTATAAATAGCTCCTCATAACTTGAGAAAAGGGCTTGGATTCTTAGAGTCTTGCCTTAGCTTCTATTGTAGTGCATAGGAGATCAATCATTCTTTGGAGAAGCAATTTGTGGCTTCATGTTCCACTATTGGGTCTAGCGTTTCACCGATGTAATTGTGTACTTGGAATATTTCATTTATAATAAGAATCTCTATGAGCCAACACTTCTTTATGCATGTATCATGGATGTAGTAAGACTATTCTTGTTATGTTTGTGGTATATGTTGGCATAACTACTTACTAAGTCTAATGAACTATTTCATTGGTTAGATATGGATATTGTTGATATGTGTTGTTATGTTTTCATGATCGTTGTTTATCATGTGAACTAATTTTCAGGTAATCAACAAGTCTATCTCTTCGCTCCCGATTCCCCCTTAGGGTAGTGCTATTACATCCCTAACCGAATATTTGTTTTCCTATACTAGATGTGGAAGTTCTCTATGCATCTTACATTTGGTGTCACAAAAAGCTTACATACTTGCTTCCCCAAAGAGGCGTTGTGATCTCTCATGTATTTATTGTAACCAAGGCGTATCTCTGAAACCTTTGCAGTGGTGACCAAACCATATAACTGGATGGGACTCCTACACCAAAATGTGTGAGGTATAACTGGGACCTCATATTGGGGAGATCCCATTACATGTTGGTGGCATCCAACACCGCCAATAGGTTACCATGTAGATAAAATGGGATCATAATAAATCAATCTTTAGATATTAAAACCTAAACAAAGGTTGCATCTTTCATACCCTAGACTTCTAACTTTGCTAGGGTTTTGTCACAAATCCTAGATTCCATCAAAACTAAACCTTAGATATCAGAAAATAAATCAAGTAAGTATTACAATCACAACAAAATCATTTTACATCTAGGGTTTGATTATCATACCTTAGAAACTTATAACAATCTCTACTAGGGTTTTATCATAAACCCTAGATACATAAAAATTATAATGTTAGACAACAACTATAACAAGCTAGGGTTCCAATCAAATGAAATCATATACACCTTAAGATTTCATTCCTAATAAATTTCATTATTACAAGAGTTTTTTTCATAAACCCTAATTCATCAAACCCTAAAAATATAGGGTTTCATCAAATATACTAGACCTCAATAACAAATATTGAAAGCTAGGGTTTATCATAATATTTCCAAACCCTAAAAATAAAGAGAGAAAGATTTCATCACATGTTATATACTTTATCAACAAACCCTAAGTAGACCAGGGTTTCATTATTAATATCAACACACCCTAAGAATCAAAAGGCTAGGGTTTTTACAATGAACCCTAAAAGTTAGGGTTTTACCGAAGTAAACAAAAGATAGATGGATAGAAAGGATTGATTTAATCCAAAAATTAATCATCATAAATAAGAATCCCGATGATTCAATACACTAGACATTTGAGAGTTAGTAATATAAATCAAATGCAAAATGATCATTCCTTCTTATTTGAAGAAGACTTGCTACAAGTCTCTACACATACCTCGAGTTTTTCCTTTCACAAACCTTGTAGGGTATATTTTGCAACAAGGTTTCTTTTACAATACACATATTTCCTTTGGAGTCTCCCTATTAATCTAGCCATAATCCTCATACCTTCAAGTTTAGTCCTTCCAAGAAAAATACAACAGAAAGGACAATAAATATAATACTTATGTTTTGTAAGAAGGTGGAAGCTTCTTCTGGAAGGACTATTTCTTTGCATAAAATCAATATTGTACCTACAATGTTTACTTGAAAAGTACCAAAAATATACAAGTACAAGAGTATGAAAACAAGCTCCAAACCCTAATATATATTTCAATATGTTAATTATAGGGTTTCATATTCAATCTTATACTTTACTAGGGTTTCCAAATTCTCTGTCGGCTATCTACAAACCCTAGGGTCTAATAATCTAGAGAACAATTAGAATATGGTTAGGGTTTCTTAACTTAGGTTTACAGGAGATTAGATGCCAATACTTTTATAAGGGCTACAAACCTTAAATCCATAAATTATTTTTCAACAAACCTAATTAGAACTTGTAGAAATAATCATATGTACCTTATATCCTTCTTACCTCATCCTATCTTGCAAGTGAATTTCTTTCAAGGATAAAATTATATCTTGTTTAGTTTTGCCTTCAAGACAAGATTTACTTCTGCTTCTTTTGTTTAAGGTGTGTTGTTGTAGTTCTTCAACTTTTTATAAACCATATAGAAAAGACTACTATCACATCATTTGTTGTATTCAGAATTGTATTTTCACACCATCGTCAACAAAGATGCTACTTCCTTACTGCAATTTTCAAGCCTTTGAAATATTACTGCAATTATTCCTCTACAAGACTACTGGACAGTAAAATTCATACCACATAACTTCATATCACTTTGGGTTCACTATATTTTCATCTATTAATTCAGATGACAGACCTGTAACTTCAGGTGACAACAATTTCATCTACTAGACCTGTAATTTCAGTGACACACCTGCAATTTCGAGCCACTACAACTTTAGATGATCAACTTGAAATTTCAGATAGGCATATTACTTAATGTAGCTTTGGTTTTCTTATGTTTTACTTCAGATATAGTACTATGCTTCTTAATGCATTCTTTGGATTACTATGGTACCACTATAATTGCTTTATGGACAGAATTGAATGTATATGCAACAAAAATAAAAAATTTCAGATTTCTAAAGGAACCTTCAGAATTTAAAATTCATGCACATAACTTTGTATTTATGCCTAGATATATTCTTGATTGTTTTCTTTTATTGGATTTTAGGACTGCTTCTTAGTCCACTTCAATTTTGATTTGGTTTCCTAATATTTATGCTCAGAGTTTTAATCTACTTCACAAGGTACCTAACCTTGATTTGGATTTCATTGAGATACTTCCTAGTTCCTTCAACTGATTTTAGAAGTCAAACTATGATACTCTTCTGATCCTTATGATGAGAGCAATTGATCTTCAATGCTGTCCTTTTCTACTTCTTTACCTTAGATCTGATACCATGTTGTAAAATCACAAAGACAAAAAGATTTTATCATCTTGATAATTACTTGTGATTTCTTTATCATCTTTTATAAGTTTTATTTTATCTTTTATCATTAAGCAATTACCAAAATATAAACATGAAGATCAAGGACACAAGATGTAGGCTCTCAGCCAAGGTAAAACTCGTCCTTGAAGGGAAAACCCAAAACTATCTTCTCTTCTACAAAAACCAAATCAAATAAGACAACTAAGACACTTTGACCAAGACCAAGACTTTCCTCCATCCACCAAGTTAGCCTTCCAAGTTGATTAGTCAAACACTAGCTCATTCCTTTATAAGTCAACACAAATCCGCTCCTAAAAAAAAGGAGTTAACAAGGTCTTTGTTCTGTCATACTATACCTTTGGCCCTAAAAGTGTAAGTATGCAACTTTTTCATGCCTGCAATAGATAAAAATATTTGTCTCTTTTACACGTGTGAGCTGGGATATTGTCTCCTATTTCGATGTAATTTTCCTTTCATTTTAGGGATTTCACACTCCTTTTCTTCCATTTGTAACTTCAGGTTAAAAATTCCTTGAATATCCTCCATACTAGTTTGAATGCTTGGGTATATATAGTGGTTCAAAGTTTCTCTTTGTGGCCAACATGAATAGTGGGAAAGTAGACTTGATGGTGGAGGAGAATATGACCCAATTACATAAAAATAATTTCATTTCCTTGATACAAAATGCCCAATAAGGGTCTAGATCATAATGACAAGGACATAGACTCATGACTCAACCCTAAAAGCCTTCAATGGAGGCTTTGACCTAAAAATAAATAATAAAGCATGAAACCCATGCTAATAAATATTTTTTCTTTTATAATAAATTCTCTTTTTCTTTCTTTTGATAAGTACATGACTCAAATACAATTATGAAGACCGATACTAGTTACATTTCTCAACATATTGAATAAGTGAACTTACAAGGAAGGTAAGATTGAAGCCAAATAAGGAACTAATGGAAGTATAGAAACAAGTTATGGATGAAGATGAACAGAGCAATGCTGATGGCATTGTTGCCGCATAAACACGAAATTATGTAAATTCTATTGGGCTTGCAAATGAATGAGTCTTTTAGTGTTGGATAAAAGCGTTGTAGTTTGAATGAACTTATTGGTTCTTCAACCAAATATATATGTCTAAAAAGTGAGAGGAAGTTGTTAATAAAGATTCAAATTGTGAAAAAATGAAAAATAATTGCCATTTTTGGAAGAAAAATAGGGCATTCATTGTGAATTTTTAAGGTATGATAGGTTTCATAAAGTTAATAGTTGACAAAACAACAAAAATTTAAAAAAAACACATTTGAAAACATATGCATATTGGTACCTTCAACACTTTGTGTTATTTGGAGAATTATAAGTCCATGGATACTCTTAGTGGTAGGCATCTTCAATTTAATGTTCAAATTTGTTCATGAATACTAAACTCATCTAAAAATAACTTAGGGCCATGTTAGATGATCACAAAATAGTCATTCTTCGATAGAAATGGATGGAAAATTGTGAGAATGAGATCTATACCTCACCCTTGTTCCATATTTTTTGGGAAGAAGATGAGTTCCCCTTGCTTATCAATGAAGATTTCAAGTGCTTAACACTGTTAGTGATGTTGGATTTTCTATTGTTATACTTGGAGGAAAGAAGGTTTCAATGTAGTGACATTTTGTTTTCTCGATAACTAAAATGATTGATTTCAATTGCCTTGTATTTGAGGAGGAACTAAATGACAATGGATTTGGAAAATGGCCTTCAGTAGCACCTAGTTGTATATGGTAGGAATAAACCACAAGCATGGATTGGAGATCAAAAAATACTTAATCTCCATTAAGCCATAATTTATTAAAGTTCACCAATGTTGAATTTAATACAATAGGGAGCATATAACCAATAATATTACCATTCACTTATTGTAGTAAAATTCCAAGCGCCAACCATAAATATTTGTATTCTTCAACACTAGAGAGATGATGGGTAAACACCTTTCATATTTGATCAGTTGTGTGGTAATTATTACTTTTGGGTGACACATAGGTTAGTGATGGTTTGATGCACTAGGATGACTATAATTCCCCTTTATATAACACCACATATTTTAAATATCACTTCTTATGTTGGACCCCATTGCTGTAATTATGATAATAAATCTTATTCACTAGAGTGTTCCATTTGATTAATTAGGAATGCTACATTTTGAACCACTTTCCTAATGGCACATTTGATATAAATTGTTTTGAATTTTCCAATCAAATTTTTGTGTTTCTCTTTTGACCATAAGAGTCTTCAATTTCGCATCAAAAAAGAGGTGGTATAAATTCATACCTTGATTGTAGAAAAATATAGCCTTTACTTGACATAGTGTAAAATAACATAATATAGTGTGTCTAATTGGGTACCATCATTGTTTTTGATTTGAATTGGATTCTTGAAAAAATATATTTAAACTTTGTAATAAGAATTAAAATATTTATTTTGGTAAAGTTGAGGAAATGTCCCAAAATCTATTAGGAAGTTCAAATGAACCATTGTGATGGTTTTCTTCCAGCCTATCACCCTAAAAAGGAAGGTTGTGATGAAGGGGATGGAAGAGAAAATAAAGGAGGGAAGTAGGAAATAAAGAAGGACAATAACAGGGATGAGAGCCCAATTTTGTTGGTTAGAGCAAAGCGTCGTGACATTGATAGAATGGGTAACACAACTATTGGTGAAGTAGGATAATGAACAGAGTAAAATTTTTCTTTTTATTAGTTTCCCAATCTTCCTTTCAAAGTTGAATTTTGTTGAAATATGTGTAACTAGGTTCAGTATTCATAAATATGAAATGTACTTTTGATTCTTGTATATTGTGAAGTGAAAGAAAAATTGTTTTTGGAGCATGGGTTTCATGCTCAAGGTATTTTATTTTAGAGGTAAAGAGGACCTAATGGCCCCACCGAATGGGTGCTCTCTCAGAACATATTAGACCTAATGACCTAATGATCTCCAATGTGTGTGGTCCTATGACTCCTAAATCACTTGGAGTTCATCTATATTATGTAACATTTATAGATGACCATTCAAGGCAAAACTTGGGTTTACTTAATGAAATCCAAAGATGAAGTATTTACCAAATTTCAAGAACTCAAAGTTGAAGTAGAGAATCTTATAGAAAGAAGAATCAAGATATTAAGGCCTGATAATGTAGGAGAATACACATCCAAGAAAATTATAGCCTTCTATAAGGAGTTTGGGATTAAGAGGGAGCTGATAGTCCCATATAATCCCGAACAAAATGGACTTGTAGAACGAAAGAATTGGTCAATTTAAGAAAGTGTAAAAGCTATGCTACATGATCAAGATTTACCAAAATTTCTGAGGGGTGAAGCTACGAAGACAAATGTATACATACAAAATCAAAGTCCCCACAGGTCACTAGATAACATGACTCCTGAAGAAATATTCATTAGGAAGAGATCAAACATGGATCATCTCTGAATTTTTGGTTTTCATTTCTATATTCATATACCTAAGGACAAGCGAAAGAAGGTTGATTTATCAGGAATGAAGGGAACATTGTTGGCTATAGTAACTCTTCTAAGGCCTATAGGATTGACGTAAAGGAAGGAAATTGAATAGAAGTCAGTCGAGATGTGATATTTGATGAAAGTATTGCATCCAAGAAATAAAAGGATCTCCCTATAGACTTAGATGATGAATAACTTCTGGTATTTGAAGAGGAAGTTACTAGGGAAGAAGAAGAATCAAATCATGAAGATGGAGGTCCCAATGAATCTATACAACATGCGATAATCCTCGAAACTAGAAAGAGACCTAATTGGTTGAAGTATACACGACTTGATGCATGGAGCAGTTCAAGTCACATTGAGGGAAAGAAAGAAGCCCAAACTGTATTTTGTGTATGCAGACTATATGACAAAATTGATAGAAGAAGAACCATCCACCTTTGAAGAAGCTGTTTCACACAAAGAATGGAAGGATTCCATGAATGAAGAGTGTCAATAAATAATGAAAAATGGATTTTGGGATATCGTACCTAGCCCTGAAGACAAACCTGTGGTAACTTCCAAGTGGCTTTACAAGGTTAAACATGCAAAATATGGAAGTATTGATAAATATGAGGCAATATTTGTGGCCAGGGGCTTCTCTCAATAGGAAGGCATCGATTATGAAGAGACATTTACTCTGAAAACAAGATATACAACTATACGTTCATTGGTATCTTTGGAAACATCAATGGGATGGAACATCCACCAAATGGATGTCAACGTTGCATTCCTGAATGACACAATTTATGAGGAAGTCTATAAAGAGAAACCTTTGGTATTTGAAGTTAAATATAGAGAGGCATATGTTTTCAGATTGAAGAAGACATTATATGGCCTCAAGCAAGAACCAAGGGCATGGTATGCTAGGATGGATTCATACCTACAAAGGTTACACTTCACAAAGAGTTCTGCTGATCCAAACCTTTATGTTAAGGTTGTGAATGAGGAGCCAATAATCATTCTTCTATATGTGGTGATCTTCTCTTGACAGGAGTGGAAGGTTGAAGTAACTAGCAACAAAATTTGAAATGAAGGATCTGGGGCTAATACACTACTATTTAGTCCGACAAGGACCTGATGACATCTATCTAGGTCAAGGGAAGTATGTGATCAAGATGTTGAAGAGGTTTGACATGATCGATTGCAAACCAATGACAACCTTGATGATCACTAAATTGAAAAGACCAAGGAGTTCCGAATCGAGCCCTATGGATCCTACTAGGTATAGACAATTGATTATCTCACTGATGTACTTGGTGAATACACGACCATACATATGTTTTGAAGTAAATGTTTGCAGTGAATTCATAGTGGCACCGAATCATGATCATTGGATAGAAACAAAACATATACTGATATATATGCAAGTAACAATCCACTATTGCTTGAAATATGATAGGAGGAATGACTTCCATTTGATTGGATATACAGATTTTGACTAGGGAGGTAGTGAGAGGGATGGAAGGAGCATTGCAGGAGGATATTAGTTTGGGATCCTCCATGATCTCATGGATGAGCATAAATCAAGATACTATTGCTTTGAGTAGTGTTGAGGTTGAGTATATTGCAGCCTGTGAAGTAAGCATAGAAGTTGTTTGATTGAGGAAGTTATTGTCTGACTTGTTTGAAATACCAATGGACCCTGTAGTGATACATTATGATAACATCAGTTGTATAAGATTTTCTGAATATCCAACGTTTCATGGAAAGACAAAGAAAATAAACAAAAAGTATCACTACATTCAGGCGCTAGTACACTATTGTGTATTGCAGCTACAATATATCTCCACGGATGAATAGGTAGTTGATATTTTGACAAAATCTCTTCCTAACAAGAAGCTTGTTTGTTTGAGAGACAAGCTTGGTTTGGTTGATATATTCTCCCTGGTTAAGAGAGAGAGCTAGATTTTTCCAGGTAATCCTCTCCGCAGACAGAGATGATACCTCGAGCCTAATGAGTGGGACTAGCAACCTACGTGACAATATACTGGACACTTTCCTAATTTACAATTGAAATAAGAGGTGAGGAAGATGTCCTACCTCGTTCTGATGATATCACTTATTCCTTTGTTGAAGAACTTGAATCACTTATGTCATAGGCTCGATCTTGTTGCTCATAGTGTTTAAAAACCTACACAAGAGGTCAAGACACAACAAGGCATGAAAATACAAATAACATAATCAAAAGTAACCTACTTAACAGATCAATGAGCGTTAAGATAAATGATACATAAGCATACACATTTATGGAAAATGAATCAGCAGTTGTATATTAATAGAATAAATGAGGAAGCATACAACCAAGCCTTAATGTCAATAGGCTCTCCTTGAATGAATGTCCAAGTCCAAGCTTAAGCTTTCCAAGCACTCCTTCTCCAAGCCAAATGAGTAGCACATAGGCACAATCTTAGCATAAGGGTGCAAATAGACAAAGACCAACCATTTGGGAATGGGAAAAGATGAATATATAGGCAGGTAAAGGGAGTTAAGATCTCTCTAAAGATAGGATAAGGCCCTTATCTCAAGGAGGTATCTCATAGGGATAATACCATAAGGCCAAGTTGAGAGAATTTGACCTCATCCACGCTAAAAAACCTCCACCTCGTCGCTCTGGAAGCTTCTAGATTATGAAGCTTCTCATCCTCTTTTGGAAAATTTCCTTTTATGGATCATCGCGAGTATACAAGAAAATAGAGAGATGGCATCGCGGGCCTAATATAGTGCAACTAGCGACCATCACATTTTTCAAAATCATAAGAGTGATGATTTAAAATTAGGGTTTAAGAGCCATTTCCTTCAGGGGAAGCTCAAGGCATTTTCCAATCAGTGTTTTAGGGAGGATATGAGTTGCATATATGAATGAGTACACTACATGATGGTCATGTTTCAGGCACTTTGGGGTATGTCACAGGGAAGTGTGGGAGGTGTGACAAAATAATGTGTAACAGATTTCCCCTAAGGCATGAATGAAGAATGGGGAGTGATGGATGAGATGCTTTATGATCTTTTGCAAGGAGGAGAACAAAAAATGTCAGGAGACCTGCAAATCAAGGATGCATATACATATACATATCTAATATCAAAACATGAATCCACGCTATGGACATATCCATCCAGATAATAAGGACTATGAAAAAATTTGCGGTATGGGCGCAACCATCCGAATGAGAAGGATCATCTGTAAATATAAGATCCAAGGTATGGATGCAGCCACCTGATATAAAAGGATTATCATAAATGTAAAGTCGTACGTTATGGTCACAACCATCCATATAGTAGAAACATGTGTACAATCATGAATAATACATAACTCCAGATAACTTAAGTCATATCAGACAAGACTCAGGGTATTGCGCTCCATCCCAACCTGATCAAAGTAGGAATTCTAACATGCGAATGAATGTGTTGAAGTCAAACATGCTAGAAAACTACCTGAGTACCAGTGAATGATGTGGACCGTTAACAGGCACGAGAGAAACCATAGGTAATAGACTGCGGATAGGACTTCTCTTGAACGTTGGAGACACGACTCCAGAGTGTGGCAAAATTTGACTCAACATAAGACTAAATGTCATGATGACGAAGTCGAATAGTCAAAAGAGAGGTAAAAATGGATCACCCAAACCTGAGAGGACAAGTGACTGACTGAGGATATCCCAAACCCAACACGAGAAGTAGAAGAGTGTCATGTTCAAGAGCAACATGCTACCTATAAAAATGATGTTTCATTTTCATTTTCCCCACTATTTCTATAGAGTACCCCAATTATTTTCATCACAATCTTGAAGGGGATAGCATATGCTTGTCAGTTCATTCTTCGAATGAATCCATCCTAGTAAGTTTTACGAGCCCTAGGAAGGAGAAACTCGGTCTCATCATGGTGATGAGTCTTGCATCGTAAAATTTTTAACAAGTCCGACAGAAGAATAAATCGGTATATTTTTCATATTTAGAGAGTTTGAAAAAGAGACGAAAAAGAAAACTCCATCATGTCCCTTTTCGTAATTTATCCCTCGAACCTCAAAAGGTAGAAAACAATATTTGAGAGAACCTCTTGACCATGTTGACCAAGGTGTACCTTTTTTGTAAATAGTCAATCTTAGTTCGAAAAAGGGGTAAACGTATACTGAGATGACACCAATTCATTTTAATTTAATGAGTTTGAAAAGACAAGTACTCGACAATCTTTTAATGTTTCGAGAGTCAGAAAAGAGTTTAAACATGACTCTAGGAGGGTTCCTTTTTCATTTGTTTTTAACAAGTTCGAAAAAGAGATAAAACAAAACTCGTTGAATCAATCAGGAAAAATCACTGTATTCACCAATAAGTACCTGTAACTGCACAAAGATAACCACCGAACACATATATCGAGAAAAAATAATAAAATATTAATAAAATAATGGAAAAAATGAAATTAAAACTTATAAATAGACTACAAGTAAAAATATTTTTACCATTTCACTGGAGTAAGTTTGAGAGTGCATTTTTACCCCATTTCCCTCGATTTTCAGGTGAACGGTGCGGGAGATCCAGTGCATCATTTATCGAACCGTCAGTATCAGGTAAGAGCTATGCCTTTTCTCTTGCATTTTAATACATTTTTATGCATTTTCATTGGAATTTTACTTGCTAGAAGGAGGAATGTTAATTTTTACCCGCGTGGGAGATCATTGTGGGTTTGCTCATCGGACATGCGATGGTCGCCCTTGAGCCAAAAGGCCCTCGCGATGGCATCGCGTGTTTAATAAAAACAAACACGAATCCGCGGGGCATATTTTTTTAAAAGAAAATCTCTCTTTTAAAGCAAAATGTCTAAATTTTAATCCATAAAAAAGCATTTAATTGATGTTTAATGATGTTTTGTAGGAAAGTTTTGCGAATATAATCCTTGAATGGAAGGAAAGAGGCCATGAGGTAGAAGACCACCAGGCAGCCCAAGATCCAGAATGTATAAATGCTTTGAGGAATTGTGGGTTGTTGAATTTTTTCAGGACTACATGTCTCAGAGCTCAAAATGAACTGTTGCATTACTTGATCATTTTATGGAATATTGATCAAGAAATATTCATTATTAGGACTAGGAGTTGGAATTGGAGGAGACATACATTTACTTCATCACTGGATTGTCGAGAAGAGGAGAAAGGGTTCAACTCTTCAGATCTCGTCCTGGAGGTGAGAGCACCAATACTCTAGTCGTGAGACATTGCTTGGCTGCGAGATGACAATGGGCTGGAAGGTAAAGATAGCGATAGTCACCAATCTTCCTTTGAGGATGATCTTATTCACCATAGCTCATGTAGCTGGATTGCAAGATTTACACGAGACTTTGAAATCCCAATTCTAGTATGCAGTAAAAATCCTCACTCCAACAATTTTGAATTAGTGTTCAGGGTTACTAGCCAATATGAAGAGGCAACTGACCAAGGATAAGCGAGGAGACCTGAAATATTTTGGCTTCGGTTCGATTCTAGTTACTTTATTTCTGGAGTGTGTGCCTTTGTTTTGGTATCAATGGATGGAGGTATCGAATCCTGCTCCACAAGATTCGAGGCTAGTAAGATGGAGTGAATTCATGCCTCGAGGAGGAGGGGGTCAACGGATGCATTTACCTCCATAGTTTTTCATTTGGCTATCGTTGTGGATGACTACACCTATGCAAGAACATATTTCATATGGGACCCAGATCTACCCCTGCCACTGGGTGAACAGTGGACTGATGCAGGTAAAACTTGTTTTTAGATTTGTCAAGTTTTTATGATTTTTTTGTGAAAGTGTAACTGAGATTTAACTGTTGATAAATGTGCAGATGTTGGACCGGAAAGGCCGCACGACATGTCTCTAATAGCACGACGAGTAGCCTAGCAGGTAGCAGATGCTCCCTATGAGGAAGGAGTAGGCCCGATGGTAGAGATGGAATGTAATCTATATGTGATCAATCGAGGGATTCCAGAATACGCAACTATAGATGATGTGCCATTGCGATATTAGAGGCACACAATAGGGGTATCTGTGAGACTACATCAGTGCCGAGTGATTAGAGCAGTCTCGTGTTATCACGAGCATCAAGCAGGCACTTAGCTTTTCTAGCTGTTTTTGCACATGTTGTAGGTTGTGAAAGCCATGTGTCTCAGAACACTTTATTTTTTGAGATTTTGATGTTAAACACTCTCATAGATACGATATATATATATATATATATATATATATATATATATATATATATATATGCATGTTTTATTTTCTACTTATGTGTCCGTGTATCATGATGATATGATTACTTTTATAAATTACACAAATGTCTATCAAGAACATAATTTTCTAATGCATCTGTTAATGTATTCAAATTGCATGTAATATGTTGATATGTGATAAAATCAAAATTTATTTCCAGTAATCAAACACATAGATACATACGCAAAATTTGTGGATTTCTTATTGAGTAATGATTGTTTAATTGTAACACAACAAGTTGTGAATCTAACTTAACAACTAAATCTCTAATGCCAAGAGCAACTTCTTCTCACAATAGTTCAATAAATGCAATGTATTCAACAATATTGTTAGTTGTTCGTCCCAGGAAAATACCTTGCAAATCCATCAACTCGCCATCAGGGGCAAAGAGTGCCCAAGTTGCAGAAGACAAGTTCCATGTGCTACGACAAGCACCATCAACAAAACCAACATAATGATTTGATGACATATGCAAACCGAGTGGAACACAAGGTAAGCAAAAAACACATGTCTGCAAAGCAAACAATCACACCAAAAATAAAAAAGCACACACCAAGGAATTCACAAACTTATGTACAAAGATTAATTACACGGATAACCATGTGTAAAAATTTTATATGGAGCCCATTTTCGGACTCGGGTAATCGATCAACATAGAATAAAATTGAAGGTTCACCGTTGCCATGACATGTAAGCATTGACTCGGCAACATGATGGAGGAAAACTCATAAAAGTCTATGACTCGGCAACATGATGGAGTAAAACCCATAAAAGTCTATGTATGCATGCTGCCGAGGGCGACTGAGGGTTAGAGTCATAGGATGAAAGACCCATTGCGATAGTGGGCAAACGGTAGAGATTTGGTGAAAAAATATCATGAAAATAGGCAAGAAAAACTTAATCTCATGATGAGGAAAAGGTGCCCCCAGTTGAAAGATCCTGACAATTATAGGTTGAATTGAAATGTCAATAGGAAATCTTGCAGGAATATTTCCCATATGACTTTTAGTTAATACTTCATGCACCAAAACAGGAATTTGAAGTGGATGAGTCAGGTTATGAGAAATGAAAGTTTCAAGACTTGAAGGAATCACACTTAGGATTAGAAGAAATGAAGAACGATGATGAATATCATTCCAAGGAGTTTCGTTAAGATACCTAACCTCAACAATAATCTCATGGGTGGGGAATGTCTCGTTCAAAGGATCCGGGGAATCCAAAGAACCAAGCCAAGGAGATTGCGCATACGTATCCATGTTCATATTGAAATAGCATGACTTTTTGAAGCAGTCGTTGAAGCCAAGATAATTTCTTGATAAGCTTGTTCTAACAGACTTAACAACATAGAATCACCAAACGAATCAATCTAATCCAAAGAAGGAATAATCCAAGGATTTGTATAAACAAAGATCATATTGATTGAAGGGATATTTGGAGGTGGGAGAGAAAAAGTTCCCATTAAAGAAGTGTCTTTAAAAAGACCTGCCCCCACACTCTCATTTGGAACTTCAGTATTTCCCACATATGGGACATTACCGTTCGATTTATCGGAAGAGAAAAAATATAATTGGTTGGCGGTGATAATCTTTCCTTCATGAGGAAAACGAAGCACCTGGAACAAAGAATAAACCACACAAAACATATCATGGGTCCAACTTCGCTCGAGAAAAAGGTTGTAATTGAGACTTGCATCTACAACTTCCACTTCTAGTTCAACCGTCTTTCCTTCCAACGTGAAAGGAAAATTTGTGAGAAGGAGCCTCTACTATCAAAAGGCCTCCAAAGTGTTTGGGGACTGGTTAAGGGGAGGAGAGCCAATGACCTTCTAACATGAAATAGAAATGATGCAGGCGGAACCTTCATCAATCACAGTCTGAGAGATCGTCTTTCCTTTTATAATAACTTGGATCAGAAAATAAATCTGATCAGAAAGACGAGGAACATGGTTTTCAAGATCAAAAGTAATTAAAGTCGAATCGGCAAGATCAATGGCTCCTATAGCAGACAACAATGATTTCCGTTGCGTTGGACATGTTTAGAGAACTTCCAAAGAAGACATCACCGAAGGCACTTGAGCTAAATCTTCGACTATATTATAATGCTGTGCAGATCTAGCATTAAGATTATAGGATGATTTCTGAATCACACCTTTGGGAGGTGGTCGGATTACAGATTCATTATTAGGTCACTTAATATGGAGCAGACCAAAACTGGGTGGAGTGGAAGTAGAAGGTATATTAGTGACTTCTTTCTCCACCGTCTATTTTTGAAGGGTTTGATAGTCTTTCAATCGAGTAGTGACAGAGATGGGAAATGAACCTTGCATCATGAAAACTTAAGAACCACAGGAGGTAAAGGATTGTGGTTGGTCTACCAATTGAGTCTGCTGAGATGAAAATGGTTCTTTCAAAACAACTGGAGTCCCTTTCAATAAATGACTAACTTCAGCACGTTGGGGACAATCCTTGGTATATTGGTCTTCCTCACAAATGAGGCAAGGATATTTCAGCTTTCGTTTGGAAGCATCATCAGCAGATGACTTGGGAGGATCCTTTTTTGGGGTGTCATATTTGGCTTTATCTTTACCCTTTTTCTTTCCTTTCGAGGCCATATTTGCTGCAATAGACTGGAAGGCATGGACGTCAGAGGTTTTACCAGGATTTGACGGATATTTCGAAGGATGATTGGAACTAGTATTTGAAATAGATTTTTTCTTTGAAGAAGTCTTAGTGGAAGTTTGAGACACTGATCCAATTACACCATCAACAGGTGGTACATTGGGAGACTTTGAAGATGTTGAATCCAAAGATGGCCGTAGAGCATCAGGAAACATCTCATATAGCATTCCATATTGGGAATAGTCTAAGTCTAGATATTGAGAATGGGAAATAGCTTGGTCCTCGGAAACACATCCACCCATTTCTATATATGCAGCAATTTTGTTTACGAATGATTTGGTGAACCATTTAGTTAAAAACTCATAAGGAATTTCGAATTTGATGAGGCGACGTAGACATCTCCATTCATGGATATGATCGGAAATGTGAGTCACAATATCTTGCTTCAGAGATGTGAGCAAATGAGTGCCAATTTCATATTGAACCGGCAATTGGAAGTGGGTGAGGAAGGCCATAGCCAAATAGTTAAAGTTAACATAGGTAGCTTGAGGAAACTCGATATACCATTTTGCGGTAGCACCTGTTAAGGTTCTCTAAAAGAGGTGAAGATGAATAGAATCGTCAACATAAGAATTAGAATAACACCATAAGTGATATGTCATCACATGGGCTTGAGGGTCCTCTTTAGATTTTCCTTCGAACTGAGGGAAATCACTCAGTATTTTAGTAGGAACTGAAGGCCAGTAAGGCGAACGAAAAATGAAATCATTAGTAAGCCTCGAGACATTAGGCATTTCCAATGTAGCTAAAAATAGCAATTGTGGATTAAAGGGCATGTAGGGCCTTTAAGGAGGCCCAACCTACAGATTCCAACCTTGCTGGTAAGAATTTTTCCCCCACAACGAAGGATTTTGACCATAGGGGGCTTGATTTTTCCCCCACTGAGGGGTACCTTGACCATAAGGTGGATTTTTTCCATGGTAGGTTTGATATTTACCTACCATAGGTTGTTGATAAGCATTATATGCGGCATATGCATTGTAAGGTTGCTATACCTGTTGACCCTGGATATGAAGAGATTGGCCCTGCTACTGCAGGGGTTGACCTTGTGTCTACAAGGTTTGACCTTGTTGATATACAAGTTGAGCTTGCTACTACAGAGGTTGACCTTGCTATTGCAAAGGTTGACCTTGCTACTACAAAGGTTGACCTTGTTGCTGCAAAGGTTGACCTTGCTGCTGCAAAGGTTGACCTTGCTGCTGCAAAGGTTGACCTTGTGGATACAAGGGGTGGGTGGGTTGTTGAGAAAATTGTGTTTGTTGTTGCAAAGGCTGTTGATACAACTACAAATGTTGCCCCTGCTGTTGCAAAGGTTTCCCTTGCTACTGTAACAGTTGCTAGATAGTTCCTTGAGGCATACCTTGTGGGTATTGGTAAGTTTTGAATGGGATTTAACCAAATCCACTAGGAATAGTGGATTGACCAGGTTGCACATAGGGTCGTACTTGTGGAATATAAGATGGATTTTTGCGAGGCTTGCGAACCATATGGGACATAAGCCTATTGGAGTGGAATCCAAGCCTTGTAAGGCTATTGATACTGGATATTACTAGCCCTGGATGGACCAATGGCATTAGGAATACCACTAGAATAAGGTTGATTGACTCCAACCATGTAAGGTTATGATCCACTCACATGGGTTCTACTTGACATAAGAGGAATATTTGGATTTTCCCCCCAGGCGGTGGTACATTCTATCCACTTGATGGAGGTGTGGAGGAACTTATGGAGGCATGACCTGAAATAGTCAGTTGTACCAGAATTGAAGGTTGAAATGAAGACACAGGTTGCGATGGAATTGTTGGTTTAACCGAACTGACATAACAACAATTTGTACAGGAATTTGAGAGGTCGTGTTTGGGAAAAGCGAACCAGTAGTGGGCATTGCATTTGATGACCAAATAGGATTTTGATACAAATATGAAGCACCAGGAGTTCCTGAAACTAATTGAGTTAAGGCTGTATAACCATGTGAAAGCATAGGCCCACTTGTTTTAGGAAGTGTGTGAGATGGGATTCTTCCCATAAAAGGAAAGCCTTCTGGAGGAAAGTCATATTCTTTCTCTTCATAAACATAAGGAGTGTGAGTAGTGGAAACTTTCAGATGACCTTGAGGAGAGGTTGGGATCTCACCTTTTGAATCCATGGCTGGAAACAACTAGCGAGGAGGAATCTGAGATGTATGAGGAGATAACTCCAAAGGAACACTAGGTTGATCATAAGGACTGTAAGGACACTGAGGAGATGTCACAACAGGATCAAATAATAGATTCAGAAGATATAAGACAAACCTCTGTGGATTCTTAGGGGTTTCTGGATCAGATTCTTGAGGTGACAGGGATTCTAAAGGTGGTGGAAGAGAAGCAAGGGGCTGGATGCTTGGGACAATTCCAAGTTCAAAGCCTTGAGCTTCAAGTGACCAAGGAGGTTGCAGATGAACTAATTGTGAAGACCCTTCAGTATCAGACAACGAAGGGGAACTTTGGGGTGAACTCAATGGTTCAACCAAGATGACTCTGTCTCAAGAGAAGAAAAAGGAGAGATGATTCATTGAGGGATAATTAAAATTAAAATTTACAGGGATTTACTCAATATTGGGCCAAGAAGCAACTGCATGGGTTCTACATGTTATCATTGGCAGTTAATTTTATTGACACGAAACAACAAATAAATCAAAATGGGTAAAAAATAGTCAAGAGGGTTTACCAAGTATCCGTGAACTGCAATATACACCCTAGATGAAACCAAGGACTTAACGTACGACGACCAATCTCTCTGAATGCTGTGTTCAGTGTATCACGTTTACAAGGCGGCTGACTCGGTTACCTGTGGCCAAATGATAGCAACCTAATGGGGTCTCCCAATATATATGCGACGGTATGGGAAACACAAGCCCGTGTTAGCACTGTCTAATGTAGAACCATTTGATGAGAGCGTCTCTGTATATTTTTCATACTAAAGTGCCTCCGATATACCCGAAAGTACTAGAGAGGCTTCTATATACTTCCATACTAGGACGAGATTTCACCCCTGGGATACATTGCAGGAAATTAATGACAACTGCTATGTTTTAAGACGTCGGAACACGTCTCTAGCCTAGACCTCTAGATATTTACATTAAGTGACAAATGATCCTTAGGTTAATTGAGGTGAATTTTAAGTTAATCTTGAATTAAGTTTCAATTTTGATTGCTCAATGATGTCACATGTTCCTAGAATGCAACTAAATGATGAAAATAAAACCTTTTCATTCGTTGAAGGCTAAGCTAACAAAGGAAGAGAAACAACCAAGAAATGAATCAAACAATCCAAAATGAATCAACACAATTCTTTCCAATGCAATATGTAAAAATAAAATCTAATCTTTCATTCTACCAAAAAATGCAATGCCAACATGCAATCCTATAGAAATGAAAATCTCTTTCCTTTCACTAAGATGCAATAATGATTTTGCTTTCTCTTTGACTCCATCAATGCAAACGAATGGAAAAAGTAAAGGGAAATGTAAACAACTCACTAAACATGAAAATATCTCACTTTATGATTTTGAATGCAAAAAATGTCTCAAGAATACTTAAATGATAAACACTTTCACTTTCTGAAACATAAGAATGATAACAAGCACGTTCTCTCAGTTCAACCAAAGAAAACAATTTGTGATCTATGATTGACAATGGAAGTGAAGCTATATTCAAAGCATCAATATGATTCGACACTAATGAAAAAAATTTCACACCAAAGAACCAAAAGAAACTTGTAAAAGATGTCCTAATGTAGAAGACTCTTGAACAAGAGTAATCGATCTCTGAGAAGCAAACCAATTAATGAGTGGAGGGTGACCTAGAAACCCTAGAAAACAAACAAGCTTCAAACACACATAAACCAAATCAAGAGACGATTGCAATCAATCAAACATGAAAATAATGACAAATACATCATAGACACAATGGAAAATCACTAACAAAGGGAAAAATGACTGAGAACAAGAAGAAAAACCATAATTTCTCTTATGCTTTCAGATCATCATGCTTGTTATAGGAAAAAGGGCGATGAAAGAGTAATAATCACGACTGTAAGTAAAGAATCAACGATGACATTGTGACTATGAAGGGTAAACCCACGATGGGCAAGAAAAATGAAGGAAAAATAAAAAATCTTCAAGACCAGACAAAACTTAGTGTCCACAAGCAATCACTAGCAAGTAAAAATAGTTACAGAGAAGCAAACAAGTCAGAAAATTGACAGTTGGTCAAAATCATCACAAAATCAAGGTGAAGGAATGGATGGAAAGGGTTATAGTTTCTTCAGTGGAGTCACCATTTTTTTGTCTAGGCAATCCTCCTTGCGAACAGAGATGATCCCTCTAGCCCAATGAGTGGGACTAGCAACCTAAGTGACAATCTACTGGACACTCTCCTAAGTTACAATTGAAATAAGAGGCCAGGAAGATGGCCTACCTAATTTTGATGCTATCACATCTTCCTTTGTTGAAGACCTTGAATCAATTGCGTCAGAGGCTCGATCCTACTACTCACAGTGTTTAAACACCTGCTTAAGAGGTCACAACACAACAAGGCATGCAAATACAAATAGCATAATCAAAAGTAACCTACTTAAAAGATCAAGGAGCGTTAAGATAAAATATACATAAGCATACACATTTATGAAAAATGAACCAATAGTTGTATATTAATAAAATAAAGGAGGAGGCATACAAACAAGCCTTGATGTCAATAGGATCTCCTTGAATGAATGTGCAAGTCCAAGCTTAAGATCTCCAAGACAAAGGAGTAGCATATAGGCACAATCTTAGCATAAGGGTGAAAATAGACAAAGACCAACCATTTGGGAATGGGAAAAGATGAATATATAAGCAGGGAAAGGGAGTTAGTATCTCTCCAAAGATAGGAGAAGGCCCTCATCTAAAAGAGGTAGCTCATAGGGATAATACCAAAAGGTCAATTTGAGAGAATTCGACCTCATCCATGCCGAACAACCTTGAGCTCATCACTTTAGAAGCTTCTAGATCACGAAGCTTCTCATCCTCTTTTGGAAAATTGCCTTTTAGGGATCATCGCAGGTATACACGCAAACAAAGAAATGGCATCGTGGGCCTAGTATATTGCAACTAGTGACCATTGGGGTTTTCAATATCATAAGAGAGATGATTCTAAAATTAGGGTTTTAGAGCCATTTCCTTAGGGGAAGATCAAGGCATTTTCCAATCAGTGTTTTAGGGAGGATTAGAGCTGCATATCTGAATGAGTACATTGCATGATGGTCATGTTTCGGGCACGTCAGGGTATGTCATAAGGAAGTGCGAGAGGTGTGACAAAACACTGTGTAACAGATGCCCCCTAAAGCATGAAGGAAGAACATGGAGTGATGGCTGAGATGCTTTACGAGATTTTACAAGGACGAGAACAAACACTGTTAGGAGACCTGCAAATCAAGGACGCATATACATATACATATCTGATATCAAAACATGAATCCACGGTATGGACATAGCCATCTGGATAATAAGGACTATGAAAAAATATGTGGTATGGCCGCATCCATCCAAATGAGAAGGATCATTTGTAAATCTAAGATTGAAGGTATGGACGCAACCACCTGATATAAAAGGATCATCATAAATGTAAAGTCCCACGGTATGCTCACAACCATATGCATAGCATAAACATGTGTACAATCATTAATAATACATAACTCGATGCAACCCGAGTCATATTAGACAAGAATTAGGGTCTTGCGCTCCATCCCAACCGGATCAAAGTACGAATTATAACATGCAATGAATGTGTCGAAGTCTATCATGCTAGAAAACTACCTGAGTACCAGTGAATGATGTGGACTGTTAATAGGCATGAGAGAAACCACCAATAATGACAATGGATCTCAAGGTATGACAATAAAATCCATGAATGTGAAAAAAGAAGCTGAAGTCGAATACTCATGAAATCTCCTGATCGAAGGACTATGGTGAAAACCTTTCATTGGATGTGAAGAACTTGCCATTAAGGTATGAAAGCGCTAAGGTACTGAAAGGGAGTTTCTAAGTCATCTTCCTGAATAATGAGCTGAAGTCGACAGGAAGTGACTCATCAAAGGAGGGCCATGATGAGTCCCCCATCATTGACATGAAACAAGGAATAAAGTGGAATGAAGTGAATAAGATCCAAGACTGTAACAAGGTTGATACAATCCATAGGTAATAGACTGCAGACAGGAATTCTCTTGAACATTGGCAACACGACTCCAGAGTGTGGCAACGTTTGACTCAACAGAGGACTAAAGGTCATGATGATGAAGTAGAATAGTTAGATGAGAGGAAAAAATCGATCACCCAAACCCTAGAGGAAAAGTGATTGAGGGAGGATATCCCAAACCCGACACGAGAAGCAGAAGAGTGTCATGTTCAAGAGCGACATGATACCTATACAAAGGATGTTTCATTTTCATTTTTCCTCACTATTTATAGCGAGTACCCCAATTTTTTTATCACAAGATTGAAGGGGATAGCATATGCTTGTCATATAAGTTCATTCTTCGAATGAATCCATCCTAGTAAGTTTTACAAGCCTTAGGAAGGAGAAACTCGGTCTCATCATGGTGACGAGTCTTGCGTTGTAAAATTTTTAACGAGTCCGATGGAAGAATAACTCAGTATCTTTTTCATACTTAGAGAGTCTGAAAAAGAGACGAAAAAGAAAACTCCATCATGTCCCTTTTTGTAATTTATCCCTCGAACCCAAAAGGGTAGAAAACAATATTCGAGAGAACCTCTTGACCATGTCGACCAAGGTGTACCTTTTTCATAAATAGTCAATCTCAGTCCGAAAAAGGGGTAAACGTATACTAAGATGACTTCAACTCATTTAATTTAACGAGTTCAAAAGGACAAGTACTCGGCAATCTTTTCATGTTTCGAGAATCAGAAAAAAGCTTAAAGATGACTCCGGGGGGGGGGGGGGGGGGTTCCTTTTTCGTTTGTTTTTAACGAGTCCGAAAAAGAGATAAAACAATACTTGTTGAATCAGTCAGGAAAAATCACTGCATTCACCAAAAAGTACCTATAAATACACAAAGATAACCACCTATCACTGATATCGAGAAAAAATAATAAAATATTAATAAAATAATGGAAAAAATGAAATTAAAACTTATAAGTAGACTACAAGTCAAAATAATTTTACCATTTCACTGGAGTAAGTTTGAGAGTGTATTTTTACTCCATTTCCCTTGATTTTCAAGTGAACGGTGTGGGAAATCCATGGCATCATTTCTTGAACCGTCAGTAGCAGGTAAGAGCTCTATCTTTCTTCTTGCATCTTATTACATTTTTATGCATTTTCATTGGATTTTTACTTGCCATAAGGAGGAATGTTAATTTTTACTTGCGTGGGTGATCATTGCGGGTTTTGTCATCGAACCCGTGATGGTCTCCCTTGAGCCGAAAGGACCTCGTGATGGCATCGTGTGTTTAATAAAACATACACGATGACCGCGAGGCGATTTTTTTTAAAGGAAAATCTCCCTTTTAAAGCAAAATGTTTGAATTTTAATCCATAGAAAAGCATTTAACTGAATCATGTTTAATGATGTTTTGTAGGAGAGTTTTTCCAAACTAATATATGACTGGGAGGAAAGAGGCCATGAGGCAGAAGACCACCAGGAAGCCCAATATCTAGAATGTATAAATGCTTTGAGGAACTGTGGATTGCTGAAGTTTTTCAGGACTACAGGTCTTAGAGTTGAAAATGATCTGTTGCATTACTTGATCAATTTATGGGATATTGATCGGGAAATATTCATTATTGGGGACCAAGAGTTTGAATTGGAGGAGACAGACATTTACTTCATCATTGGATTTTTGAGAAGAGGAGAAAGGGTTCAAGTCTTTGGATCTCATCCTGGAGGTGAGAGAACCAGTACTCTAGTCGCGAGACATTGCCCGGGTGCCAAGATGAAAATGGGCAGGAAGGTGAAGATAGTGACAATCACCAATCTTCCCTTAAGGATGATCTTATTCACCATAGATCGCATAGCTGAGATGCAAGCTTTACACGAGACTTTGAAATCCCAATTCTAGTATGTATTAGAAAGCCTCACTCCAACACTATTCAACTAGTGTTTGGGGTTACTGGCCAATATGAAGAGGCAGTTGACCAAGGGTAAGCAAGGAAACCCAAAAAAGTTTGGCTTCGGTTCGATTCTGGTTAGTTTCTTTCTGGAGTGTGTGCCCCTGTTTTGGTATCAGTGGATAGAGGTATCAGATCTTGCTCAACAAGATCCGAGGCTAGTAAGATGGAGTGAACTCATGCCTCTAGGATGAGGGGGCCCGTAGATGCATTTCCCTCCTCAGTTTTTCATTTGGCTGTGTCACCAATTAATCATTGTGGACGACTATGCCTATGTAGGCATAAATTTTAGATGGGACCAAGATCTACCTATGCCACTGGGTGAATAGTGGACTGATGTAGGTAAAACTTGTTTTTGGAGTTTTGAAGTTTTTATGATTTTTTTGTGTAAGTGTAGATGAGATTTAACTTGTGATAAATGTGCAGATGTTGTACCGGAAAGACCACCTAGCATGTCACCAATAGCACGTCGAGTAGCGCAGTAGGTAGCAAATGCTCCCTACGAGGAAGGAGCAGACCCCATGGTAGAGATGGAACATAATCTGGATGTTATCACTTGAGGGATTCCAAAATACACAACTATAGACGATGTGCCATTGCGATATCAGAGGCACACAATAGGGGTATCTGTGAGACTATGTCGGTTATTAGGCTGAGTGACTATGGTAGTCTCGTGTTATCACTAGCATCATGCAGGCGTTTAGATTTTCTAGCTGTTTTTGCACATGTTGTAGGATGTGAAAGCCATGTGTCTCGAAACACTTTATTTTTTGAGATTTTGATGTGAAACACTTTGATGGACACGATATATATATATATGTTTTATTTCTACTTATGTGTCCATGTATCATGATGATATGATTAGTTTTTTAAATTACACAAATGTCTATCAAGAACATAATTTACTAATGCATATGTTAATATATTCAAATTGCATTGAATACGTTGATATGTGATAAAATCAAAATTTATTTCCAGTAATTGAACACATAGATACATACACAAAATTTGTGGATTTCTTACTGAGTAATGATTATTTAATTGTAAGACAACGAGTTGTGAATCTAACTTAACAACTAAATCTCTAATGCCTAGAGCCACTTCTTCTAACAATAGTTCAATAACTACATTGTATTCAACAATATTGTTAGTTGTTCATCCCAGGAAAATACCTTGCAAATAAATCAACTCACCATCAGGGGTAAAGAGTGCCCAAGCTGCAGAAGACAAGTTTCGTGTGCTACGACAAGCACCATCAGCAAAACCAACATAATGATCTAACGACATCTGCAAACCGAGTGGAGCACAAGGTAAGTAGAAAACACATGTTTGTAAAGCAAGAAATCACACTAAAAATAAAAATCGCACACCAATGAATTCACACACTAATGTACAAACAATAATTATATGGATAACCATGTGTAAAAAGTTTAGATGGAGCCCATTTTTGAACTCAGTAATCGATCAACAGATAATAAAACTGAAGTTTCATCGTTGGCATGACGTGTAAGCATTGGCTTGCCCAAATGATGGAGTAAAACTCATAAAAGGCTATGACGCCATGCCCCCTGAGTGAGTGAGGGTTACGAGTCATAGGATGAAAACCCTTGATTGCGATAATGGGCAAATGGTAGAGACTTGGTGAAAAAATCTCATGAAAGGAGGCAAGAAAAGCTTAATCTCATGACGAGGAAAAGGTGCCCCCAATTGAAAGACCCTGACAATTGCAGGTTGAACTGAAATGTCAATAGGAAAGGTTGCAGGAATTTTTCCCATATGGTGTTTAGAAAAGACTTCGTGCACCAAAATAGGCATTTTAAGTGGATGCGTCAGGTTATGAGAAATGAAAGCTTCAATACACGAAGGGATCACACTTAGGCTTGGAGGAAATGAAGAACGATGATGAATATCATTCCAAGGAGTTTAGTTAAGAGACATAATCTCAACAATAATCTCATCGGTGGGGAATGTCTCGTTCAAAGGATCCGGGGAATCCCAAGAAGCAAGCCAAGGATATTGCGCATAAGTTTCCAGGTTCATATTGAAAATAGCATGACTTTCTGAAGCATCTGTTAAAGCTGAGACAATTTATTGATAAGCTTGTTCTAATGAACTTAACGACATAGAATCACCAAACGAATCAATATGATCCGGAGAAGAGATTATCCAAGGATCTGTAGAAACAAAGATCATATTGATCTAAGGGATGTTCGGAGGTGGGAGAGAAAAATTTCCCATTAAAGCAGAGTCTTTAAAAAGACCTACCCCCACACTCTCATATGGAAGTTCAATATTTTCCACATATGGGACATTGCCGTTCGATGTATCGAAAGAGAAAAAAGACAATTGGTCAACGGTGACAATTTCTCCTTCATGAGGAAAAGGAAGCACCCAGAACAAAGAAGAAACCACACAAAACATAACATGGGTTCAACTTCATCCGAGAAGAAGATTGTAATTGAGACTTGCATCTACAACTTCCACTTCTAGCTCAATAGTCTTTCCTTTCAACGTGATAGGCAAATTTATGAGAATACCATACAAACGAGAGCCTCTCCCATCAAAGGCTTCCAATGTGTTCGGGGACTGGTTAAGGGGAGGAGAGCCAATGGCCTTCCAACATGCAACAAACATGATGTAGGTGGAAGCACCTTCATCAATGATAGTCCGATGGATCGTATTTCCTTTTATAATAACTTGAATAAAAAAATAAATCTGATGAAGAAGACGAGGAACATCGTTTTCAAGATCAAAAGTAATTAAAATTGAATCGGCAGGATCTATGGATCCTATATTAGACAACAATGATTTCCGTTGTGTTGGACATGTTTCGAGAACTTCTAAAGAAGACATCACCAAAGGCACTTGAGCTAAATCTTCGACTATATTATAATTCTGTGCAACTCTAGCATTCAGATTATAGGATGATTTCCAAAGCACACTTTGGGAGGTGGTCGGATCACAGATTCATTATTAGGCCATTCAATATGGAGTGGATCAAAACTAGGTGGAGTGGAAGTAGAAGGTATATCAATGATTTATTTCTCCATCGTCTATTTTTGAAGGGTTTGATAGTCTTTTGATCAAGTAGCGACAGAGATGGGAAATGAACCTTGCATCAAGAAAACTTGAAAACTACCGGAGGCAGAGGATTTCGGTTGGTCTACCAACTGAGTCTGCCGAGATGGAAATATTTCTTTAAAACTAACTGGAGTCCCTTTCAATAAACGAATAACTTCAGCACACCGGGGAAAATCCTTGGTATAATGGCCTTCCTCACAAATGAGGCAAGGATATTTAGGTTTTCATTTGGAAGCATCATCAGTAGATGACTTGGGAGGATCCCATTTCAGGGTATTAGATTTGGATGTACCTTTACCCTTTTTCTTACCTTTCGAGGCCTTATCTGTCGTGGTAGACTGGATGGCATGGACCTCAGAGGTTTTACCGGGATTTGACAAATTTTTCGAAGGATGATTGGAACCAGTATCTGAAACAGATTTTTTCTTCGAAGAAGTCTTAGTGGAAGTCTGAGACACTCATCCAATTACACCATCAACAAGTGGTACATCGGAAGACTTTAAAGATGCCAGATCCAAATATGGACTTGGAGCATTAGGAAACATCTGATATAGTATGCCAGATTGGGAATAGTCTAAGTCTAGATATTGAGAATGGGAAATAGCTTGGTCCTTGGAAACACATCCACCCATTGCTATATCTGCAGCAATTTTGTTTATGAATGGTTTGGTGAACCATTTAGTTAACAACTCATAAGGAATTTCAAATTTGATGAGGCAACACTGACTTCTCCATTCATGGATATGATCGGAAATATGAGTCACGATATCTTTCTTAAGAGATGTGAGAAAATGAGTGCAGTTTCATATCGAACCAGAAATTGGAAGTGGGAGAGGAAGGCCATATCCAAAGAGTTAAAGTTGGCATAGGTAGCTTGAGGCAACTCGATATACCATTTTGTGGCAAAACCTATTAAGGTTCTCTAAAAGCGGTGGAGAAGAAAAAAATATTCAACATAAGAATTAGAAGAACACCATAAGTGATATGTCATCACATGGGTTTGAGGGTCCTCTTTAGATTTTCCTTTGAACTGAGAGAAATCACTCCGAATTTTAGTAAGAACTGGAGGCTTGTAAGGCGAATGAAAAATGGGATCATTCATAAGCCTTGAGACGTTAGGCAGTCCAATGTAGATAAAAATGGCAATTGTGGATTAAAGGGCATGTAGGGCCTTTGAGGAGGCCCAACCTGTGGATTCCAACCTTGATGGTAAGGATTCTGCCCCCACAGCGGAGGACTTTGACCATAGGGGGCTTGATTTTTCCCCCACTCAGGGGTACCTTGATCATAAGATGGATTTTGTCTAGGGTAGATTGGATATTGTCCTACCATAGGCCGTTGATAATCATATGGATAGTAAGGTTGCTGTACCTGTTGACCCTGGATATGAAGAGATCGGCCCTGCTGCTACATTGGTTGACCTTGTGTCTGCAAGGTTTGACCTTGTTGGTATACAAATTGAGCTTGCTGTTGCAGAGGTTGACCTTGCTACTACGAAGGTTGACCTTGTTGCTACAAAGGTTGACCTTGCTACTGTAAAGGTTGACCTTGCAGATACAAGAGTTGGGTGGGATGTTGAACAAACTACGTTTGCTATTGCAAAGGCTGTTGATACTGCTACAAAGGTTGGCCTAGCTACTGTAACAATTGTTGGATAGTTACTTGAGGCATACCCTATGGGTATTGGTAAGTTTCGAATGGGATTTGACGAAATCCACGAGGAATAGCAGTCTGACCAGGTTGCACATAGGGTCCTACTGATGGAATATAAGATGAATTTTGCAAGGCTTGCAAACCATATGGGACATAAGTCTATTGGAGTGGAATCTGGGCCATGTAAGGTTGTTGATACTGGATATTACTCGCCTCAGATGGACCAACAGGGTTAGGAATACCACTAGAATAAGGTTGATTGACTCTAACCATGTGAGGTTGTGATCCACTCACATGGGTTCCACCTGAAACAAGAGGAATATTTGGATATCCCCCCCCTAGGTGGTGGTACATTCTGTCCACTTGACGGAGGGGTGGAGGAACTTATGGAGTCATGACCTAAAATAGTCAGTTGTATCGGAATGGAAGGTTGAAACGACGACATAGGTTGCGATGGAATCATCGGATGAATTGAAACTGATGTAACAATGGTTTGTATAGGAATTTGAGAGGTTACGTTTGGGATAAACGGACTAGTAGTGGGCATGGAATTTGACGACCAAATATGATTTTGATACAAAGATTAAGCACTAGGAGTTCCTGAAACTAATTGAGCTAAGGTTGTATAACCATGTGGAAGCATAAGCCCACTGGTTTCAGGAAGTATGTGAGATGGGACTCTTCTGGTAAAAGGAAAGCCTTTCGGAGGAAAGAAATATTCTTGCTCTTCATCAACATGAGTAGTGTGAGTAGCAAAACTTCTGGATGACCTTGAGGAGAGGTTGGGATCTCACCTTCTGAATCCATGGGTGGAAACAATTGGTGAGCAGGAATTCGAAATGTACAAGGAGATAACTCTAATGGAACACTAGGTTGATCATAAGGACTGTAAGAACGCTGAGGAGATATCACAACAGGATCAAATAATGGATTCGATAGATAAAAGACAAACCTCTGCGGACTCTCAGGGGTTTCTGAATCAGATTCTTAAGGTGACAAGGAATTTGAAGGTGGTGGACAAGAAGCAAGGGGTTGGATGCTTGGGAAATTCCAAAGTTCAAAGCCTTGAGCTTTAAGTGACTGAGGAAGTTCTGGATGAACCCCTTGTGAATACTGTTCAATATTAGACAACGAAGGGGAACTCTGGGGTGAACTCAATGGTCCAGCCATGATGACCTTCTCTCAAGAGCAGAAGAAGGAGAGATGATTCGTTGAGGGATGATTTAAAATTAGGATTTACAAGGATTTACTCAATATTGGGCCAAGAAGCAACTGCATGGGTTCGAGATGTTATCGTTGGTAGTTAATTTTATTGACACGAAACAAAAAATAAATAAAAATGGGTAAAAAGTAGGCAAGAGGGTTTACCAAGTATCCGTGAACCGCAATATACACCCTAGCCGAAGCCAAGGACTTAACGTACAATGACCAATCTCTCCAAATGTTATGTTCGGTGTATCACATTTAAAATGCGGTTGAATCAATTATGTGTGGCTAAATGATAGCAACCTAATGGGGTCTCCCAATATAGACACGATGGTACACGGAGCACAAGTCCATGTTAGGCTGTCTAATGCAAAACTGTTCAATGAGAGAATCCCTATATACGTTTCATACTGAAGTGCCTCCGATATACCTGAAAGTACTGGAGAACCATCTATATACTTCCATAATGGGATGATATTTCACCCCTGGGATACATTGCAGGCAATTAACGATAACTCCTATGTTTTAAGATGCTGGAACACATCTCTAGCCTAGACCTCTAGATATTTGTGGTAAGTGACAAATGATCCTTAGGTTAATTGAGGTGAATTTTAAGTTAATATTGAATTAAGTTTCAATTTTGATGGATCAAATATGTCACATGTTCCTAGAATGCAACTAAATGATGAAAATATAACCTTTTCATTCGATGAAGCAAAGCTAACAAAGGAAGAGAAACAACCAAGCAATGCATCAAACTATCCAAAATGCGTCAACACAATTCTGTCCAATGCAATATGTAAAAATGAAATATAATCTTTCATTCTACCAACAAATGCAATGCAAACATGCAATACTATAGAAATGAAAATCTCTTTCCTTTCACTAAGATGCAATAATGATTTTCCTTTCACTTCGATTCAATCAATGAAAACGAATGCAAAAAGTAAAGGGAAATGAAAAAAACTCACTAAACATGAAAATCTCTTTCACTTTATGATTTTGAATGCAAAAAATGTCTCGAAAATACTTAAATGATAAACACTTTCACTTTCTGAAACATAAGAATGATAACAAGCATGTTCTTTCAGTTCAACCAAAGCAAACAATTTGTGATCTATGCTTGACAATGGAAGTAAAGCGATCTTCAAAGCATCAATATGGTTCGACACTAATGAAAATAATTTCACACCAAAGAACCAAAAGCAACTTGTAAAAGATGTCCTGATGCAGAAGACTCTTGAACATGAGTAATCGATCTCTGAGAAGCAGACCAATCAATGAGTGGAGGGTGACTTAGAAACCCTAGAAAGCGAACAAGCTTCAAACACACACAAACCAAATCAAGAGACGATTGCAATCAGTCAAACATTACAATTAGGAAAAATACACCATAGACACACTAGAGAATCACTGACAAAGGGAAAAAAGATTGAGAACAAGAAGAAAAACCCTAATTTCTCTTATGCTCTGGGAACATTGCGCTTGTTATAGGCAAAAGAGTGATGAAAGAGTAATAATCACAACTATAATTAAAGAATTGGTGATGAAATCGCAACTGTGAAGGGTAAACCCATGATGGGCGAGAAAAATGAAGGAAAAATAAAAAATCTTCAAGACCAGACAAAACTTAGTGTCCTCAAGCAATCACCAACAAGTGAAAATAGTTACAGAGAAGCAAACAAGTCAGAGAATTGATGGTTGGGAAAACTCATCACAAAATCAAGGTGAAGGATTGGATGGAAAGGGATATATATTTCCTAGCGGAGTTGCCATTTTGTTGTCTAGGCAATCCTCTCTACGAATAGAGATGATCCCTCTAGCCCAATGAGTGGGACTAGCAACCTAAGCGACAATCTACTGGACACTTTCCTAAGTTACAATTGAAATAAGAGGCGAGGAAGGTGACCTACCTCGTTTTGATGCTATCACGTCTTCCTTTGTTGAAGACCTTGAATCACTTGCATCAGAGGTTCGATCCTGCTACTCACAACGTTTAAACACTTGCATAAGAGGTCAAGACACGATAAGGGATGCAAATACAAATAGCATAATCAAAAGTAAACTACTTAACAGATCAAGGAGCATTAAGATAAATGATACATAAGCATACACATTTATGGAAAATGAACTAGCAGTTGTATATTAATAGAATAAAGGAGGAAGCATACAACCAAGCCTTGATGTCAATAGGCTCTCCTTGAATGAATGTCCAAGTCCAAGCTTAAGCTCTCCAAGCACTCCTTCTCCAAGCCAAATGAGTAGCATATAGGCACAATCTTAGCATAAGGGTGCAAATAGACAAAGACCAACCATTTGGGAATGGGAAAAGATGAATATATAGGTAGGGAAAGGGAGTTAGGATCTATCCAAAGATAGGAGAAGGCCCTCATATTAAGGAGGTAGCTCATAGGGATAATACCAAAAGGCCAAGTTGAGAGAATTCGACCTCATCCACGATGAACAACCTCCAGATTGTCGCTCTAGAAGCTTCTAGATTGGAAAATTACCTTTTAGGGATCATTGTGGGTATACAAGAAAGTAGAGCGATGGCATCGCGGGCCTAGTATAGTTCAACTAGTGACCATCGCATTTTTTAATATCATAACAACGATGATTCAAAATTAGGGTTTTAGATCCATTTCCTTGAGGGGAAGCTCAAGGCATTTTCCAATTAGTGTTTTAGGGAGGATCTGAGCTGCATATCTAGATGAGTACACTACATGATGGTCATGTTTTGAGCACTTCGGGGTATGTCATAGGGAACTGCGGGAGGTGTGACAAAATACTATGCAACAAATAGGCACATATTTCTTTTCTTCACTTGGGAAGAAAGAATGGGGATTTGGGTAAGAATCTGGCATCCGATACTCTTTGAGGATGTGGTAGGGCATCTAAGGTAAGAGTAGTCATAGAGGACCAATATTATTTTAGGGTTGGCTATCCAAGATAAGAATAGCCCTGGTGGAACATACTCTGAGAGAACTCAGGTGGGGTGTGTTCCGAGAGAGACAATGATGATGGTTTCTATAAATCATTGGTCTCGCCAACATTTTTCTCTGATCTTATGGAGAGATGGAGCTGTTAGTCATGGCCTTGTTATATGAATTTTTTGGTTGATATGATTCTAAACAAATGGGTTAGCAATCTAACTCTTCTTACGAGATCTCTTCAGATTGAGAATTTCCATGTACCATTTATGAATACCTCTCTAGTTAAGAGGGAGTTTTGAAAAATGTGTAACTAGTTTCAATATTCATAAATATGAAATGTACTTTTGATTCTTGTATATTGTAAAATGAAAGAAAAATTACTTTTGGAGCATGGGTTTCATTCTCAAGGTATTTTATTTTAGAGTTCAAGCACCGATTGAGTGATTCTAGGAGTTGTCCTAGGTCAATAAGTCAAAAGATTCATTTTCATAAGTTGAATACCCCATTGGGCACATTGTAACTGTTAATCTAGGTTGTCATTGATGTCAATATGGCATTGACTGAGGTGTCAATACTCTTGAGAAGCTTGGTTCTAGATGATGATGTCTTGCCCTAAGAAGTTTCTAAGTATCTGATTGGTGATCTAGTTCCTAGGTACAAGCCCTTGATGTGAAGAACTACACTTAATGAAGCCATACTTGTGATGATGTTATACTCTTATATGTCCACACTTAATGATGGTACTTGATGAGGGTTGGAAGACTAAGTGATGACGTGATTGATGATTGAAAGAGACTTTCCTAATGATACTGCCTACAACATATCACTGCACCATTATATGATGACACGAGATGATACACTCATTATTGCATACACTCATGATGACATAAATGCAACACTCCTACATGATGACACACTCATACATTGAAAACAATGAAGAACATGTTGTCCCAAACATTACTCATGCTGTCCTAAACTTTTTATGCATAAAATTTAAGGACAGTCACAAAGAAAAATAAATTTTGCCAACTTAGAGGCATCTTTTCTCAATGGGACCTATACCATCTTAACGAGGATTTTTTCCTATTTCCAATGAACCCTTAGTTGCCCCAAAACTCCCAACGGTTGAGGAGATAATGAATTTTTAATTTAGAAACAATTATTTTGATAGTGAGCCGACCTGCACTCTTTCTTTCAAGTCGGCCTCCATACAATGACGTGTCTTTACGTTTTTTTGTGCGAAAAACTATATTTATTAGGGATTCAAGGTCATTCTTTGGCCATCATTTTTCCGTATGAAGTTCATAATTATTGAAGATAAGGATAGTGAATATTTCTGTTATGGGTTTATAA
The DNA here is from genome assembly GCA_031772625.1 of Pinus tabuliformis. Taxonomy (NCBI): domain Eukaryota; kingdom Viridiplantae; phylum Streptophyta; class Pinopsida; order Pinales; family Pinaceae; genus Pinus; species Pinus tabuliformis. The sequence continues at coordinate 702,065,292 of CM062807.1, forward strand.
AACGAAATTGACACCTCTAGGCAGCCATAACAAGTGCTGTGACCACACTCAGACCTACAACAGACTTGTGGCAAATATACTTCGGAGCTGCCTCACTGAAATAGACTCAAAACTGTGGTAACTCGAACATAGACAACTTTGTGGCACGTATAGCTGATCTCTACCTCAGATCTCTTGCTGTAGTCTATCACATCGAATTGGTGCAACAACCTTCTCATTAAACCGTGCTTGCTGTAGCTTTGAATTGTGTCATCTACAGTGTGAACAATATACTCTGATTACCTCATTGACTATGTTATCATTGGCTCTGTGACTGCAAATAAGGATTGGATAACATCAGGACGTTGAAGAAGAGCTTGGGTATAGTAGATAGAGACACGAAGATTCTGTGTGTAGACTTCATATGGGATTAACCTTAGAGAATTGAAGTGAACAGTCAACAAAGTCAAGGAAGGATCAAGGCCACTTTTACACTATTCCAGATTCAAAGCTGAATTATGATTGCAAGATTAACATTCCTATACCTACAATGAAGACTAATGGTGGAGACCTATTTTGGACAGTCAAGCACAATGTTTGAAACTAAATAAATATGTACGGTGAAGAATCTTATTGAAGGAACACAAGTATGTATATCACTCATTTTTTTTGTATCAACATACATTGAAATTAGTGAAGGGTTTTGGAGCATCTATTAGGGAGCCAATGTGGAGTTTTTTGAAGATACATTTTAAAGGATAACTTGAAGATACTCTTGGAGACTTTGATTGAAGCCTTTGTGGAGTAACCTTGAAGAAGGTTCCAGATTGAAGACATCACCTTGGAGACACTATTGAAGATGCCTTGAAGGTCTTGAAGATAATGTTGAAGACCATGATGCATTAGCCATCATGAGGTAACTTGAAGATCCTTGTTTTAGGTACCATGAAGAACATCAGAGACACCTTCATGTGAAGAACAAGGTTGTCACTGATGACGAGACATGGAGACTAAAGTGAAGGGATAGCTGAATATTGATAGGGCTCGTTGAAGAAGACATTAGGAGTCGTGACTTACTACTAAACATATCTTGACGAAGTATTGTAGTGGGTTGGAGCCCAGGAGGTTAGAGCCTCGAAAATACAAGTTTGGTGCCTTGGAGGATAGGGTTGGAGCCCTAGAGGATTGGTGTCCTCAAGAAACCAAGTCAGAGCCTGTACCAAAGAAGGTTTGGAACCCTAGAGGTTGGAGCCTCTTAACATAAGTTCGGTGCCTTGAGAAGATAGGGTCGGTGCCCTAGAGGTCGGAGCCTCACAAAAGACCAAGTTGGTGCTTGGAAAATATAGGTTGGAGCTTGGGAGACTGAATATTGGTGTCTTCATCTAGGGTTGGAGCCCTACACAAACATTATACTTGATATATCGAGATTAATACAAGTATTTATTCTCATTGTTTATTTTGTGTTCTAATTATAAGTGATCTAACTGGTAAAAGTAACAATTGAAAAGGAATATTGATTCAGATCCCCTCTCAATATTTCCAACAATTGGTATCAGATCCAGTAACTTCACTCAAAGCCTAACAACTTGAAGGTTGATTATTAGAGCACAAATGGCGAAGCCAGGGAAGAAAGTATCCAATCCTCCTAAAGAAGTATCTCCCTTAACTACCAAAATTGAAGTCAATCAATTTGTGTAGGCTCCATTGTTCAATGGAAACTTTGATATATGGGAGGAAAGAATGAGGAATTTTTTAAAGACTCAAGGCATTGAAGTCTGGAAATCAGTGATTGCTGATAGAATGATGGATGGAGAATCCAAGGAACATAATACAAGAGCAATGAAAGAAATCTTGAATGGGCTACTTGATTCTATGAAGGCCAATTTTCAAAAATGTTTGTCAGCAAAAGGCATATGGGATAAAATTCATGATCTTCACTCAAAAGGAGCGTTAACAATGATCTCTAGTCAATATAATGATGGAAAACAAGAAGGAAGTCCGGAGCCCATCAAGGAAGGTGAAGATAAGAGTGATAACAACGAGGGGAAGGAAGACCTAGAATATGAAGAGAATGAAAAAGATTTTGAAGAAGATCTTCTCACTAAAATTATGGCTACCTTGGAAGAGATTAAAAATTTGAAAAAGGAAAATGAGGAACTTAAGAAGAAAGCACAAGTTGGTGACCGAGACAAGACAAGGAAAGTTGACCTTGTTAAGCTTCAAGTACAAGAAAGAGATGGGGAGCTCACCAAGATTAAGTTAGAATTTCATCAAAACAAGAGAAAGCATCATGAAGAAGTTATATCCATGAAAAATCAATTGGATAAGGCAAAGAAATGGGAAGATACCTTGTCAATCCACCTTGAACAAAGGCATAAGAGCTTGAATAAATTTGAAGAAGAGATTGGTCATTACAATTTAGAGGTCTCCTCTCCTAAATCTCAACTAGATGAAGCAAGAAAGCTAGCACACGGAGTTGAGAAGATAATGGGAGCATTGGAAATCATAGAAGGATAAGTTGATGAAGCAGAAAAGGAGAGAAACACCATGAAATGCCAACTAAAAGCCAAGGATGAAGGAATCTTCAAATTAAAATCTGACATCAACCTTCTCAAGGCTGAAACATGTAAAACTACAAGGATCAAGGAAGAAATGGAGAGCAGTCTAGCTAAGGAAAATGAAGAATTTTTCAGAATGAAATCAGATATCATCTCCCTTTAAATAGAAGCAAATGGAGCTAATTGTATCAAGGAATAAATTGAAAAACAACTAGCTAAAAGGAATAATGACTTTGAAAAATTGGAAGAAGAGATTGTCTCCCTCAGGAAAAAGGTTGAAGGAATGGACAAAATCTTGAAGAGCTCTCAAGCATTGGATGACATGCTCAATCATCAAAGGTCTCCATTTGATAAATTAGGTCTTGGCTATGAAGGTGAATCTTCAAGCAAGGGTGACCATAATTCAAACAACAAGGACATGAGGAAGTCTGATGGAAATAATGAGGTTCCCAGTTCTAGCAAAATCAAGGAGAAGAGTAAAGATAACAATGGAAGAAATCCCTCTGCAAGAAGACTTGCATATGATGTCAAGAATACAAAAGGCGATGAATATTATCAAGGAATCCCAAGGTAGAAAGGCTTCAGAAGTACATCAAGTAAATCTCCATCTCCCAGGTACTAAAGTTTATTTCTTGGTTATTTTTATGCTTGTACAAACGATGGACACATGGCAAAAGATTGTAGGGAATATCACAAAGATAAATATTATGGTCCCTGTCAATCTTCGAGACATAATTTTGCAAGAAGAAGTCATGGATTCTTATTCATGAACAACATAAAGTTCTTCAAGTGTCATAACAATGGACATATGTCATGTGATTGTAACTTGACTTGGGCCCTTACACAAGGAAGAACCATGCCAAAGAAGAAAGTTATACAAGTATGGAGAAGGAAGCAAAATGAATCCGGAAGTCTCTTGAACTCTCTAGCCAACAACACATGTTGTTGACTTGATGATGTCGTCCTCAATATTCCAGATATTTGATGGGGAGACTCTGCCAAAAAGAAGACCATGCATACAGTTAGGGGGAGCTTATGATGATTAAGCACTCTTGTAGAAGCTATCCGTGAATGGGCCCTATGAAATCCTTGATGAGCCACTTAGACATTCATTCTTTGATAGGTCATTTCTCGGGAACACTCCATTGAGGAACATACTCCTTATTCATATGATGGCCTTTTAGCAGGTAATACTTCCTGAGCTAGAAGAGGTTATGCAAACAGGGAGAGTTGGTTCACCACATGAAAAAATGCAAACATATCATGGACCACATTGCTAGAAAGAAGAGAACCATGACAGGGGGAGTAACATACCTATGAAGAACTACTAGTCTTGAAGAAAAGAAGTAGCTTGATAGGGGGAGTTCTTGGGCACCCCATTTTCCATTGATGTCAAAGGGGGAGAGAATGTTGGAAGGGCAAGAATATTGCCATCAATGAAAAAGGGGGAGATTGTTAATCTAGGTTGTCATTGATGTCAATATGGCATTGACTGAGGTGTCAATACTCTTGAGAAGCCTAGTTCCAGATGATGATGTCTTGCCCTAAGAAGTTTCCAAGTGTTTGATTGGTGATCTAGTCCCTAGGTACAAGCCCTTGATGTGAAGAACTACACTTAATGAAGCCATACTTGTGATGATGTTATACTCTTATATGTCCACACTTAATGATGGTACTTGATGAGGGTTGGAAGACTAAGTGATGACGTAATTGATGATTGAAAGAGATTTTCCTAATGATACTGCCTACAACAAATCACTGCACCATTATATGATGACACGAGATGATACACTCATTATTGCATACACTCATGATGACATAAATGCAACACTCCTACATGATGACACACTCATACATTGAAAATAATGAAGAACCCACAGTCCCAAACATTACTCATCGTGTCCTAAACTTTTTTATGCATAAAATTTAAGGATAGTGACAAAGAAAAATAATTTTTGCTAGCTTAGAGGCATATTTTCTCAATGGGACCTAGACCATCTCAAAGAGGATTTTTTCCTCTTTCCAATGAGCCCTTAATTGCCCCAAAACTCCCAGTGGTTGAGGAGATAATGAATTTTTAAGTTAGAAAAAATTATTTTGACAGTGAGCCAACCTGCACCTTGTCTTTCAAGTCGGCCTCCATACAATGACGTGTATTTTCGTTTTTCTCTGCGAAAACCTCTATTTATTAGGGATTCAAGGTCATACTTTAGCCATCATTTTTCGTTTTGAAGTTCATAAGTCAGTGGGAAATAGTAAGGAGGAAAGAAGAGGACAACGAGGACTATTATTTAAGATAAGGACAATGAATATTTCTGTTATGTTTATGAGGAATTTTGCATTTACGGATAAATACTAATTCCCTAGGTAGGTAGTTATACCTAGAACAATAGATTTAAAGTGATTATCCTTTTTATGTAGATGATAAATAAGACAAAGGGAATCAAAGGACCTACTTGTTCTTTTGTTTCCATTTGTCTCCTTTGTATGACACCCGTTGCTCCTTCTTGAACTTAACTCGCTCAAAAAGTACCTGCAAGCATAAATAGAAGACAAAGAACTAATCAAAGCAAGAGATCTATCGACTATAAGTAAATGGAATCCGATACATTCACACATATAAACATCATATATCAAGATAAGCATATGGAAAAAGGTGTAAACAACTTTATTAAGTAGAAGGAAGAATTACAACCATGAAGTCTGATCCATTGTCACTCTTCCAGCTTGGGTTCCAACCAACATCACATCAATAGCACAACACTCTGGCAGCATAACAACACTTTCTTATAATCTTAATCCTCACACCAACAGTATCTCCTTACAAATTCTCAAAGTCCAGCCCGTGATCACTTAGATGAGTTCTCAATTTATAGGCAAATGGAGGAGGTTTGGTCATAAATGAGGGTATTGAACGGCCTTCCAAACTTAGAGTTAGTTTCCATGGAGGAAGGGTTGAGAGGGTAGGAGGCTACTTAACTCATTCCATATCCAATTTCGAGCTCATAGGAGATGATAAGTGTGGGAATCTTCTAGATGGCTCTAGAAGATAAGAATATTCCCAGAACCCTATGTAGATTTTTCTCAATCTCGCCCAACACAGGTCAAAGTGGGCCTAGGTGCTCTGCTGATCACCTTGACATGGGCCTACTTGCACTGAAGCACACCTACCCTTGTCCAAGGCTGCACTGGTCCCTCAAGGAGGATTTTCTAGAGGGATTCCGGCCAAACAACTCTCAGGGAAGGAGGCATTCAAAGTGGTGACTTGTCCAGGGTATGTAGCAACTGAATTAGGGTTTGATGAGCCTTAATGGCAATGATCTGAATGATGGGAGTGATGTGCCCAAATGGATCTGTAACCGCTGCCCCCTAAAGCATGAAGTCGAAAATAATGATTTCAAGTGATATGCTTTACGATGTGATGAGGAGGTTCCAAAGTGGTTGGTGGCCAGCATTGATTACAATACATATTATCATGATATTTTGATTTTTTCTCATGAATCGCTGAGGAAAGGCATACCCATGCTCAGCATATAAACTTTCATTACAAGTACACAGACATTAGTCTATAACTATAGACCCATGATAGGATGACGATCAATGTATAGCCACTGTACGAATGATTTGGTACACCTGAAATCACAACCCGGATGGATGAAACTAGATCTGAGGTCTTCTATTTCGTTCAATCATTTTCTCAAGTACAAGTCTAACCATGCGAATATGTGATCTGAAGTCGAACATGGGAAGACATCGTCTGATTACCAACCAATGATGTAAGCCATTAACAGATGCAAGAGAAATCATTGATAATGATAATGATCCTCAAGGTACTGCAATGCATTTTGCATGGTGTGAATGGATGTTTTGATGTCGAACACCATACAAAATATTTCAGTCGAAGGCCAGTGATGTCAACTTATCGTCGGAAGCGAGAAACTTGCCATTGATGTATGCAAGCTTCAAGGTACTAGAAGGGGTGTTTCTAAGTCAAATTCTTGGATAATGTGATGATGTCGACAAGAAGCGACTCATCGCAGGAGGGTCTTGATGTTAAGGGACAAATTCCCCTAGGGTCTTTGGGTTGAAACCCTAGCAGATCAGAGGTTGTCTATACAAAGAAACACACATTCCATACAGCCATAATGCAAATATAAGCAAACTATATGATAAGGGGTGTACCTAGGGGTCCTTCATTTGAGAAGAGCCTTCCAGGGTCCAAACCCTTCTTGGAGTTCCTTTTGCTCCTTCAACCTGCAAAACAATCAATTCAAGAAAGTACAGCAGTATATGGACTAAACATTATAAAGAAATCATCTTCATAGTATATTGAAAAGTAGTTAGTTATGCAATTAAACAACCTTTCATATATGAATCATAACATGGATATCATAAACATGAAGAAGATTTATATCAGGAACAGAGACACGTGCTTCTTTTATTATAGACAAATAAAGTACAGAAAGGAATAATTTCACCTAATTCATTCTTTCGCAGGCTCCAAGCCCGTCCTCCGTATTCGTCCAGTCTCAAGCCTTTATCAAACTCCTTCCATGACTTACTCCATGATATCACAAGTAGTAAACAGACATCATCACACAAGGAAACAAGGGTTTCTTGTAAGTAGGGGAAGTGCAGGAGGCACAAGGATCTTCAGACCTGGTCAGGGAAATCTTAGTATAATAAACTTTCTCTCTCTTCTCTCCTCCCTTAGGCCTTCCCATTGAAGCCTTTTTATACTTCTCCTAAAATAGTTTTTTAGTTGGGAATTCGTTGGGAACAGTTGGGCCACGGGCACTAACAGGTAATCAGCAGGTAAAACCCGCGGTCTCCGCCCGAAATTAAGGAGATTTTTTTTTAAGTGTTTTAAAACATATACGTGGTTTGGGTATACACTGACCCACGTACACACGTGTTTATCTCAGGGCAATGTCGTGTATAGGGAATAATACATTGTTTTTTAAATTTCTGACGAGGTCTGGAAGGAAGGGTTGCCCTAGGCCATGAGTGTAGCATCACAAACCTCAAGAGTTAGATTTGGAGCTATAACAGATGCCCCCTAATATATGAGGTCAGAAGGGGTATATGATGGCCGAAATGTATTAAAAAGGTACATGGAAAGGAAATCTGTCAAAAACTGAGAAGGACTTCACCAGAGTTCAGCCTGCCAAGCCACAAAAGAAGATCGTAAAGAAACACTGTCTGAGGCGGGCATACCCATGCTCAGAGAAAGTAAATCATGTTCGCATATCAAGTACAAGTGGATCCACTAAGTATACAAGTATAAATAACTAGAAAATACATAATGGCTCATCTAATCATGATCGAACAAGTACATGTCTGAATATCACATATAAGAATGTCAATGATGTTGAAGAATGAACCAGATCACTGATATCAAAGATTGATCACAAAAGGTACCAAATGAACATGATGGAATATGATGGTACTACACTTCAAACTCAGGTGCCAGCATATAGAATGTCGCCATGACTGACTGCAACATATAAAGTGGAGTGGTATCAACTAGCAGCAACAGGTGCATCTACCAAGTGAACCAATGAATGCTGATACAACCTGAGGTCTTCACCGACTGCCGTGGTACATTTCTACACCATGGGAATAAATGATCTGAAGTCGACCATGTGAGAAATCGTTTGATTACCGGACATTGATGTATACCGTTAACAAACACGAGACCACTCACCGATAATGATAATGAGCGTCAAGGTACCCAGTACAATATAACAAGTGTGAATAGATGAGCTGGAGTCGAACACCTATAAGAATCTATCAATCAGGAGATAATGATGGTTTCCCACTATCGATAGCGAAGGATCTGCCACTAATGACTGAAAACCCCAAGGTACTGCCAAATGGACTCTAGATCTTTGCCATAGAGCAATGAGTCATAGTCGATAGGGAAAGATCCGCTAGAAGGAAGGCATTAAGGCATCCTTCATCAATCTAGCACGAGTGTAACCCGTAGGCCAATAATGTGGAAGGAATCAGACGAAAAAGATGTAGTAACCCAACTGAAGTACGTTTCCAGTGTACACAAGATGTGGCTAGCGCACGACAGAAACCCTCTAAACCAACCAATAATGAAAGCTGACACAGAGGCGAGGTATCCACCAATAAGGTCAAATGGAAACCAAGGTACTGCAGGAATCCCAATGTGTAATAATGTAAGCTGATGTTGAACACAAGGGAGACCACTCAGTCAAAGACCCATGATACTGATCGATGCTGAGCACAAGGTGACCTATCAATAATGAAAATAGGGCCAGGGTGCAGCTCTAGGCCTGTCCTCAGAGCAAGGTTTCGTCGTCGATAAGGACAAGACCCGCCAGCAAGAAGTCAATGGAGACCTTCTCAAACCGGCACGAGTAAAGGACCAATATAGCTGATGTGATGATAAACATGATATTGACAATCAGGGATGGTCGACTGAAAAATGAGTCAAGAGACACCGCAGAGAGGTCGACTCAGGCTAACTTCCCTTGAACAAAAGCACGACTCAATGTGACTATATGGAAACATATGATGACTCTGTATAAGTTCGTCATGCAGGAGGCACGAACGAACCCTCCATATGATTGGAAAAGATAACCAATCGGGGGATAACTGACTCAATAACAAGGTTAAGGTGTACCTAAGTCAAACTAAATCCCGCCCAGATGGAGGAGACTTTGTTTTGAGTGCTTTGTTCAAGGGCGACATGACTGACTCTAGCTGCCAACAATAGATGGAAACATTTTCCCGTTCCCGCTCTTTTTTTATTGGAATATATACTTTTTTTGTCTTTTTCTGTTAAGCTGGAAAAAGAATAAAAGAATGCTATAGTACAGTGGAAAGAACGAGTGTTGGTGAAATAGATTATCTAGTTCCTGGGATTGGAACGTTCCTATGCTCAATGCCGGGAGGTGAAAACTAGTCAATGACACTCAAAGGTGTGTTCCTTCCACGGGTCAAGGTGTGTCAAATTGTAGAGGTCAATGATATGCAAGTTTTATTTTGCAGTCTTCATGGTCAAAAGTTGGCTTAAACATGAGTCCAAGTGAAGCCGGCTAAAGGCCAAAAAGTGCAAATGGTCAAAATGAAATGCAGTAGTACAACTCAACACAAAGGAGCCTCTAGGGTATAAGGCCAAAACGAAGTGAAGAAGCAAAGAGGAATGAGTCTTCATCGCATAAGTCATGGCGGGACTACAGAGGACTCCCGAGCCTACTCAAATTGGAGCAGCATGGGCAACAAATGTAAGTGAGGTGCTAACTACGATGCCCATGTAAAGGATGGCTTCTACCATCATGTCATGATTTAAAGAATTGGCGAGTGAAGATGGTTTGCGAACCATAACATGATGGGATTGACCCTATGGAAAATGTATTGACAAATGGAGGCTAGCATGCATAATGCTTTGGAAAAATGGCTTCCCTAACCTATATGCCAGTGAGAAAACGATACCTACCATGACGGGTTAGCAGCCATGGAACCGTCTCGAAATCGTCGAAAAAACGTCCAAAATGTCCTAAAAATCAAACCATTCTTGAAATTCCAAGCTCCCAAGTTAAAAGTCACATGAGGTCAAACAAAATAAAATTTTGAATTTTTTTTGCATTTTCAAAACCTATAAAAGAGTTTTTTAACTCGCGATTTTCACCATTTGACTTTGAGAGCAGAGAAGTGGAGCAAAAGGAGAAAACTTTTCATACGCCAGATTCAACCGTTCAGATTCTTCCAAAATCCCCAAGTAACTCTTATACTTGTCTTGCAATCCATTGTGACTAGTTTTAGAATTTTTAATTTATGTTTTACCGTTGAATTTTTTGCCAAAAATTTCACTGCAGCGTATACATGGGTTGGTAATATGAAACCTGCGTACACGCGGGCCCTACACGCGACTGTGTGTAAAGGGACCCGCGTATACGCCGCGAACATTTCAAACAAAAAAACTAACGGTTTAAAATCATTTTTTCTTCAGGATGCCGGTCACTTGGCGAGAAAGAGAGCATACCACAGTGGATGATGAGGTCATGAATGATCCTGATTCTTTGGATGCCCTACGGGGATGTGGTTTGCTAAAATTCTTCAAATTTCCAAATATGAAAGCAAACAAACGTCTGCTTGAGATGCTCATTGATTACTGGAGTATCGATGATGATGCATTCATGATTGACAAGATGCCACTCAGGATGGAAGTGGATGACATTTACTTCATCACAGGCCTTTCTCGAAGGGGAGAGATAGTACATTCCAGGGGCAGGACATGAGGTAGTATCTCGTTCGAGGACTATGTACATATCTATTGCCCGAGACATCCAAAAAAGGTTGGAAGTCAGATTTCCATCACACATGTGGAGAGTCTATCGCTGAGGATAATCCTGTTCACCATAGCTAGAGTGAACGGATCAGCTTCCCTGCACCAGGCATCACGGCTAACCATGAGCTTGGCGGTGGACTGTCTCACCACTGTGTTTGACTGGTGTACTCCTCTTATGGCCAGCTTGAAAAGCCAGCTTACTTCCATCAAGAGAGGACAAACCAAAAACTTTGGATATGGGACTATTTTGTGTTCTTTATTTTTTGAGAGGGTCCCTGCACTCCGCCCTAGGGTAGCAGTTTCCATCAGCACCCCACGAGATCCAAGCATGGGCAGGTGGGCCAACCTAATGAAACATCTAGGGGGTGGGGACGTCCCACGGACTGCATTTGAAGATGACTTCTTTTCTTGGTGGGATCAGTAGATCATCGCCATAGATGACTACCCTTATGCTGGGTTGGATTTCCGAGGAGATCCTGATCTAGCATTACCACCGACCACAACATGGGGCGACATTGGTAAATATTTTTTGATTTTTTTTGGATTTTTCAAATATAATAATGAATTTTGAAAAATGTTTTTGATAGGATTCAAATGACTAATATGATGATCATGTTCCAGATATTGGGCCGGTACGACCAGATGATTTCCCACGGCACAGGCATCGGGGCCGAGGGGCTGAAGAGGCGGCTGCAGACATAGAGTGACTAGTTCACATAGTTCAGCGGCACTTGGTGAGACTCACTCATGGAGTACCAATGGCGGCGGTAGAGGATCTTCCTGAGGACATGTAGCGTCATTTGGTTGGCATGCCACGTGACTGGGTCTGCACTTTTCGGCATGTGGCCAATGCGATAGCTACCTACTTAGCCGCTCATCCTGAGCCGGGGCACTAGATGTACTAGACACGATTATGGGAATTTGAGTCCCAATTTTGTATATTTTTGGGACAGACTTATGTACACTCGAGATGTTTTATGATATATATATATATATATATATATATACATTCGACTTTTTGATGCTTGATTTTATTGTGATGAATGATTAATGTGCCAGTCTAATGCTTGATTAGTGATAGAATCAACTAACCAATTATGAGATCTTGGAATGTGAAAATAATTAATATAAGTAAATGATCTTTGCAACAACCTCACCCTTAAATACTGGTGATATAAACATGGATCCCTTACCTGATAAATGTTATTTAATTGCGACACTATCAATTGTGAATCAAGATAAACTACCAATGAGTCGATTCCATAAGAAATTGCCTTGGATAGCAAATTAATGACGGTAGTATACTCAGCCATATTATTTGAAGCGGGACCAATGCATACGCCCTTGATACCATCAATTGACCAGTTGGATAGTAGAGTACCCAAGTTGCGGAAGCGAGATTCCGAGTGTGCCGACTAGCACCATCGGCGAATCCAAAATAGACCAAGTCCTCCATCAGCACTTGCCACAACAAACCAAAAAGGGTTGATTTAAAAAAAATGCTCGATGAGATATGTACAAATATACACAATGTACAAAGAAGCCATTGCCTAGCTGTTAAGCAAAGTACTTCTTAAGGTAGAGCCCGTTTCGGGGCTCTACCAACTTGTTTCCCTCAAAATCGATTAACTCATATGGCCCTTTTTCTAAAACTCGTTTAATAATGAAGGGACCATACAACATAGGCTTAAACTTGCCTGCCCCCAAGGTGTATCTTGGTCATAGAACAAGACAAGGTCACCTTCAACAAAGACTCGAGGACAGACAGTTTTATCATACTGCGTTTTAACCCTTTTCTTATGAGCCTCATTTACCGTGGCGGCATCGCGACGCTGCTCATCGAGATGTTCCAAATGAATTAGGCGCTCTTCGAGACTAGAAGTCTCAGGAAGGAGCTCAATTGCCAACTTAAGAGATGGAATTTCACATTCGATAGGCAAGATAGATTCCATCCCATAAACTAACTGAAAAGGTGTAAAACCAGTAGCAGTCTTCACGGAGGTTCGGTATGCCCAAAGAGCCGAATACAACATAAGATGTCAATTGGACCGATTTTTATCGATTGTCTGCTGCAAGATCGTCTTAAGAGTTTTGTTGACTGCCTCAACCTGTACATTGGCCCGAGGATAATAAGGAGATGAATGCTCCTGCCAGAAACCCAATTTGAGAGCCAATTCGGTCATTAGTTGATTCTGGAAATGACTGCCATGGTCAGTGACAATCTCTCTCGGGATACTGAATCTTGAGATAATCTGATTAAAAAGGAACAATGCCACCGTTTCACTATCGTTTTAATAAGTGGGCATGGCCTCGGCCCACTTCGTAAAGTAGTCTACAGCCACGATAATGTAATTGTGATTTGCCGCTGAAGGCGGGTTACAAGTTGTAAAATCAATACCCCACTTAGTAAAAGGACCGACAGTGACAACAGGAAAAATAGGAGCTGGATGTGTGCACATCTTCCGAATATAGATTTGACAGGGGTGACAACGTTTGACCGCTTCAAAACAGTCTTTGAAGAGCGAAGGCCAAAAATAGCCGGCACGCAAGGTACGCTGGGCTGTAGCAAGCCCTGATAAGTGACCACCACAAGCTCCACTGTGGCAGTCATTGAGCACCGACTCTGCTTCCTCTAAGGTTAAACAACGCCGAAGGATTGAATCAACCCCTCGACGATATAATGTATCACCTATGATAACATAGTTCTTGGCTAGGTGATGTAATTTCTAACGTTCATCCTTAGAGAAAGTAGAGGGAAACTTCGAAGTCTGGAGATAGACAATGATATCTCCATACCAAGGGTCGAGTGAAGAGATGAGGAATAAATGCTCATCAGGAAAACTTTCCTCATAAATAGTATCCTCTCCACAAGGCAGCTCTGAAATTAGCTCGATGAAAACCATGGATTTCTTAGACTTGGTGGACAAGAACTCGAGATCGAATTCTTGTAAAATGACTATCCATCAATTATATTTGCCCCCAATCACTCGCCTACTGAGGACAAACTGAAATGGATTGACCGCCGCTAAGACAAAAGTTTTGCGTAGCAAGATATAATGACGGAGCCGCTGGACAACATGGATAGCTACCAAAGCCAACTTCTCAACCGGAGAATAGCGAAGTTTAGGACGTATCAAGCCTCGACTCAAATAATAAATCACATGCTCCATGAGAGCATCGTCTTCCTGAATGAGAACCATACCAATGGTTGATTCTGCTGTGGCGAGATATAAAAGGAAGTCCCTACCATAATCCGGTGGACTCAAAAGCGGGGCATAGACTAATGCCCTTTTCAAAGCATCAAACAACCGTTGCACAAAGTCGTCCCACATGAATGGAACTCCTTTGTGTAGCAAACGCATAAACCCTTTAGTGATCTCGACATAATTCGCTATAAACCATCTTAGGAAATTAGCCTTCCCTTGAAGACTTTGAAGTTATCGAATTGAGGACGGGGAAGGCAACTGAACTATTGCCTCAACCTTGAAGGGATCAACCTGAATCCCTTCATTTGACATGATGAACCCTAATAACCGACTGGACGTAACCGTGAAAACGCACTTGTTGGGATCCAACCGGATTTTATAAAAACGACATTGCTCGAAAACCAATCGAAGATGGCTAGGGTGATCAGTTCTCTTTCGAGAACGAGCAACGAGATCATCCAAGTATGCTTCAATGATATGTTTAATTTCATGGAAAGAAGATGACATGGACTGCTGGAAAGTAGCTCCAGCATTTTTAAGACCAAAAGGCATCTTTCTGTATGCAAAGGTACCCCAGGGACATATAAAGGCTGTCTTATGTTGATCTTCAGGATGGATAGAGATCTGATTATAACCGGAAAAACCATCCATGAAGGAAAAAATTTCATTACCCGCACACTCGTCAATAATCTGATCAATGAATGGTGTGGGGTAATTATCTTTTGGACAGGCCTTATTAAGGTCTCTAAAGTCGATGCATACTCGGATTGTTCCTTGCTTTTTATCCTCAGGGACTGGATTAGAAACCCAATCGGTAAGAGGAACAGGGTATTTAAAACCTGCCTTAAGCATCTTCTCTACTTCGGCTTTAATGGCTGTTGCTTTCCTAGGATTAACTGGTCTAAGCCTTTGACGAACCGGTTTGGCGTTTTCATACATCTTGATCTCATGTTGAACTACAGATGGATCAATGCCAGGCATTTCTTCATAATAACAAGCGAATACATCTCGAAATTCCTTGAAAAGGTCGGTGTAAACTTGAATTTGTTCAGGGGAACATTCGATTCCGATGAAGAGATTCTTGATCACGTTAGGGTCCCTAGAGATGTTTATATGTATAATTTTTGAAATCACTGACATGTTACCTTCGGCACGAAAGTGTGCTGGAGCCAAAGGATTTGACACCGTACAAACATCACTAATAAAGAGCTCCGAGAACCTAGATTCTAATTCCTGCAATGGAGGAAGAAAATATGAACGATGGTGTAAGTCTTCCCAAGGTTGATCTACACCCATCATTACTTCAAGGATTGCTTCTTCAGAAGGTGAAACCATATCTAAGCAGTCCAAGGCGGAGGTAGAATCAAGGGTCCAGGCTGGGGCCACATCACCATCTAGCTCCTCCTCAGAAAAAGGAGTAGAGTGGTTGTCTGCAGAGTCAACGATAGACTGGTATCTAAGCTCAGCCGCAGACATAGGAAATGACATTCGATTAACTTGTCCTTCAGCTAATGTGGTCATAGGTGAAGGCAAGGTCCAAGGGTCCGAAAAATAATGAGTTCAAAAGAACTCTTTTCGAGGAGACTCCTTAGATGATGAAATGACATTGATTCTAGCAATAGGAGAGGGAAGATCAAAGGTACCCATCAATGAGGAATACATCCCAACTCCTAAATTCTCAGTAGGTGGACGAGGGTTATCCACTAAAGGAACAATAGAGTCAGAGGTTGCTTGAGGATCGACTGGACAATAATCCAATTGATCAACCTTAACGATTTTCCCCTCATGAGGAAAGAAAATGACACGAAAGAGAGTTGAAACAACGACGCCCATTTTGTATACCCAGTTCCTTCTTAAGAGGAGATTGTAGTCTAGGTTAGCATCAATGACTTCTACTTAAATATTAATGACCTTCCCCCAACACATATGGGAAAGGCCAGGATAATCCCATGTGGCTTATGAGAATGTCCATCGAATGCAGTCAGATGGTAGGTGAAGGAACAGCCGAAGGCGATCCAATAGCCTTCCAGCATGACATCAACATGACGCACGTGGAAGCTCCTTCATCAATAACGGTATGAAAAATGTTAATTTTCCAGTATGTAGACTTTATTTGGAAAGTCGTATGATGAGGGAGTCACTTTTTGACATTTAACATGTCGAAAGTGAGCAATAAAGAGTTAGTTGGATCAACTTCCCCAATCGCGGAAAGTAAAGCACTTCGTTGAGCCGGACACAACTGGAGAACCTATAAAGCGGACATGGCGCACAGACTTTGAGCCAGATCATAAACAATGGAGTAGTTCTGGGCGGCCCTAGCATTAGGATTAATAGTCACGCATTTAGGGAACCTTTCAGTATCCGTGGTATAGTCTCGACAGGGGGTCGCTCAATATGAAGGTCGGTATTTCCGGGAGCAGTTTTTTCCTTGGAAGTTTCAGCTTCACCATAATCACGTGACCGAGTGACCACATTAACGTGAGAACCCATCATGAAAACATTTGATGATTTATCCCCTTCCTGGTTGCCCCCTGCGGAGGTACTAGGGTTTGAACTCGCGCCAGCAAGCATTTGCTGCCCTTGGGGAAAAGGGCTGGTTAACACAGCCTAAGAGTTAGAAGTCCCTTGCTGCCCTGACAAGCACTGAGCATATTGAATCTTGGGGCAACGATGAGTTAAATGGTCTCCACTGCATAACTTGCATGGAAACTTGAATTTCTTTTTAGACTCATTTCTACCACCACCAGCATTATTGTCGGATTTATTTGCGTCAGCCTTCCCATCTTGACCCTTTTTCTTAACTCGTCCTTTCCTTTTCCCATTGGAAGATTTCCTTTGGGGTTATCATATTGGATGGCATTAATCGAAGAGGGTTGGGAAGACAAAGGGTTAGACAATGTGACTTAGTTGTTAGAAGTAGTTTGTAAAGACAACTGCTACAGTTGGCCCAACAAGTTCACCGCATTTGTGTCTACTGATCCAACGATACCATCCGGATGGGGACCTGGCTTCGACTTGGCTGTATCAACCTTAGACCCAGGAGCATCAGGAAAGATTTTTTGTAGGATCCCAGATTGAGAGTAAATCAATTCTAATTACTGGGCCCTAAAAATAGCTTGCTCCTCAGAATAGACTCCGGACATGGAGACATCTTTAGAGATTTCAGGTTGTAAAGATTTCAAAAACCATTCGAGACGGTACTCCGGAGGGATTTTGGCTTTAATGAGCCTCTTTCTCCGTCTCCATTCCTGAATATGGTCAGAAATGTGAGTTGCCTTGTCCTGATGAAAAGTGGCCAGAAGTTCAGTTCCGACATCATAACGGACATGCAACTAGAAATGATTTAAGAAAATATTAGCTAAGTCGGTGAAAGATGTAAAGCTTCCCCCTGGAAACTCTATATACCACTTGGCCGCATTACCAGTCAAGGTGCGTTGAAAAATTCTCAACCTAATTGAGTCATCAATAAGGGAGTTTGATGAGTACCACAAATGGAATGTGGTTACATGGTTGGTTGGGTCTTCACCGCCCTTCCCTTCGAATTTTGGAATGTCCAAAGGGAGTTTGGTTGGGACCAGAGGCCAGGCCAGGTTGTATTTGATTGGATCATTTGTTAATTTCGTGAGATCTGGCAAGTTCAAAGTTTCCAGAAAAGGAAGCCTAGGAGGACCTTGGGGATTCCACCCAGACTGAGCGGAGCCCCAAAGTTCTGAAAAGATGGGCCTGGATTTTGGAAGGCACCAAGCTGCCCAAAGTATCCAGGAGAACTGGTTGAACCAAAAGGCAAGCCTTATGATCCAGAAAAATTCGGAGTTTGACCAACTTCGGCTGCAAAACCTCCATAAGGAGTGAAGCTTCCTCCTAAAGGATTATAAGGAGTCGATAACCCCTGATAAGGATTCCAAGCAGAAGCTAAGGGAAGAATACTTCGAAACGAACTAACTGTGGAGTACGGCCCACTCCCTTATTGGCCGAAAAACAGATTCCCAATTCCCATGCCGCTAACCGCAGGGTTAGTCCAACCTTGAAAAAGATTGTTGCTTTGTCCTGTAGAAGAAAAATGCATAGATCCCAATGTCGGGTTGGAATGTGGTATATGACCACTTCCAAACGGAAAACCCTGAAATGAAGCCAATCCACCCATCATGGATGTGGAGGCACTAAACGGAACTGATGGAATACCCTGTGAATGGGTGCCAAATGGGAAGAATCCAATACAAAAAACAGCTGGCTTGGGAATTTCCACTCGTAGAAGGAATGGAGGTAGACCCAGCTAAAGATGTTCTTGTAAAAGACCCAAATAAAGATGCAGAGGGGATGGAAATAGTTCCTCCCCCTTGTACTGATGTTGGAGTCTGCATAGTTGTTGCAATTGTAGTAGAAGCCATGCTTCCAGTAGTGGTCATCGATGGAAAGTGCGCAATGTGACCTGGACTTGATGGTCTATGCGTCAGAGTCCCAACGTATCGTAATACTTCTCGATAACTAGAAGGTAGTGGAGAATTCAGAGCTGCTAACGACTCTGGGAGTTCTTCTACTTCTATGTTATCTTTCGTCTGAAAGAGAACTCGAGAAAGAACAGGAGTGTTCGTCTCTTATTCTGTAGCAGTACCAGGTCTATTATGAAAACTAATGTCCCCGAGGGGAGGATCAATCTCCGATGCGTCAGCTGCCACGGGACGAAACCCACTGGCAGTATTACCTTTGCGCCTTCTAGGAGAAGGCTCTAAACTTGGTGGTGAAAGACCACGAAGTCTTCAAGATTGTCTAAGTGATCGGTCAGCCACTTTGAATTTTTTATTAAGATCTAACTAAAGACTCAAAAAATTGAAAGCTAGGCCAACTAAGAGCATAGAGCACACACTAAAAATTCCCTAACAAATACCAGCTAGTCAAACAACTTTCGAGTATTTCCGCTCCAGGTGATGAGGACCGGACACCAAAATACAATAAAGTGAAGTCACTGGCCTTCCGAAGATAGTCTGGGATAATGACGGCCCAGTCCTATCAGCGAAGGTAACAAAGGAAGTTACGCTGACCTCTTAACAACAGCCTGCGCCAGTGCAAGTCCCCAAGATTCGCAAGGGTGCCCTCCAGTAGTACCATTGAGAGTGATGCAACGTCGACCTCAGGTGCCATAGGATTCCCCTCCGCAGCCACCTGTGTAGATCCCTAGGAGTAGCAACTAAGGTTACCAAATCGTATCAGAAGCTAGACGAAACAATCTTGAGGTTAGATCTGACAAGTAGGAGAGGGGGTATCTCTCTTCCCTGTCTTCAAGAACCCTCGTGCTTAACTCCTAGATTTGGAGCTTTCCTGGTCTCCCTAATGCTATTGGATTTTCACTCACTATTCAGACTCCTATGTTTGACAGTTTAAATGGCCTTGGAGAGTTATCTCTCCACTCGCCTAATCCAAGGCCCTAAAATATCCTAAAACTTGTTGGTGTGTCTAACTTAATTATAAAAAATTCTAGTATATTTTAATTAGTGCTTGTTTTTAAATGGGCTGTTCTTTAAATCAAGGGATAAGCGGAAGTGAAACTAGTGGTGTTTTGACGCAAAAGAAATTAATAAAAACCAAACTACATGCAAATGCACTTGTTTTCATTTTTCGATGAAAAGAAATTTCTACAGGGTTCAGAGGAACTTCAAAAAAAAAACAACAAATTTTCTTTTCTTTTCTTTTATCACACCTCACACTCACAAAAGTTAACAAAACTATGGATGCATAAAAATATGTGCAAATTTATCCTAATGCAACAAGTACATGCTGATGCAAAACTCAAAACTACTCTTAAATCAAGAAATGAAAGTTGCTTGTTTATCAATTTTTAATTTGCCACTTAAAATGTTTAGATGGAATATGAGTTGCTAATCATTCATTTAGTCTAAACACTAAAAACAAGTTTCAAGACAAACAAAAATGCATTTTCATTCACTAAAAGAAACTAAAAGAAACTAAAAGAAGCCTTTTTATACTTCTCCCAAAGTAGTTTTTTAGTTGGGAATTCGTTGGGAACAGTTGGGCCATGGGCACTAACAGGTAATTAGCAGGTAAAACCCGTGATCTCCGCCTGAAATTAAGGAGTTTTTTTTTTTAAAGTGTTTTAAGACATATACGCGGGTTGGGTATACATCGACCTGCATATACATTCGTTTATCTCAGGGAAATGTCGCGTATAGGGAATAAAACACTATTTTTTAAATTTTGGACCAGGTCTAGAAGGAAGGGTTGCCCTAGGCCATGAGTGCAGCATCACAAACCTTAAGAGTGAGATTTGGAGCTATAACACTTGATGTATCCCACATCAATGACACGAAATGAGTGTAATGATTTTGGAGACGGAATTTTACTGACAACACAAGGTTCAGGAATGGCGGTCATGAAAATGAAGGTTTATGAGTATTACAAAGGATGAATTTTAAACTGAGTGACTTCTCTTGAACATGTCAGGGACACTGAATGGATTTGCAGCATTGACCCAAAACAAAAGTAATGGATGGTATGATATACCAAGGTATGATGACCATCAAGTAGATAACCCAACCCAAATAGTCACAATGATGAAGTGAAAGTGTCATGTTCAAGAGTAACCTGCTGCCATAAAGTGGTTTACCCCTTTTCCCATTTTCCCAGTCATTGCTAACCAGTACCTCTTTATTTTTTATCAATCTTGAGGAGGATAACATATGCTTGTTGTATAATTCCACCCTTCGGGTGAGTCCATCACTGTGTGATGTTTTAACGAGCCTAGCGAAGGTGAAACTCGGTCTTGTCATCATGGACAAGTTTGTCACTATTTGATGTTTTAACGAGTCTAACGAGAATGATAACTCAATCCTTTTCATGTTTAGATATTTTGAAAAGGGACAAAAAGAAAACTCCACAATTTCGTTTTCGTAGATTTGTCTCTCAAGTCCGTAAAAGCGTAAAACAATACAAGAGAGAACCTATTGACCATGTTTGGTCAATGTATTCCTTTTTCATAAATAATCTATCTCAACACTAAAAAAGGTTAAAATTATACTGAGTAGATGTCATTTCCAATTTGTTAACGAGCTGAAAAGGACAAGCACTAGGAAATATTTTCATATTTCGAGATTCTAAAAAGAGCTTAAAGAGGACTCCAAGGGGGTTCCTTTTTCGGTGTTTAATAAAGCTCGAAGAAGAGAGAAAAGTATGTTTTGTGGTCAAAGTACAATTCACGATCGTGCACATCAAATTCTGTAAGTAAGATGTAAATCTATTCAAAGCAACACCAAATGGATTAAACATACCCGTTTCATTGGTAAAAATATGTAAATACTAAATTTTACTCATTTAATGTTCATGAAATAAACATAAAAATAAGAATTTACCATGTTATTTTCACCATTTGATATTTACTATTCAGTTTGTGCTCTGACCCTGTTTTTTACCTTAATCTTCATCAGTTGATTGTGAGAGATTCTGTGGACCATTTCTTGTGCCGTCTGGACCAGGTAGGAGATCTACCCCTCCTCTTTCTTTTCATGTCATTCTTTTACTGTTTCATGCAATTTTTTTAGGGTGTTTAGGGCCGTTGGAGTTTGAATTTTTCACCTTGGGATCAACGCAGGCTTGCATGTCAAAAAATACACTGGGGAGCATCCACACAGAAGGAATTCTGCATTGTAACGTAGTGTCTCCTTGCTTGGGCTGCGCTGGGTGAGTTTCACAAACTTGTTTCACCAAATTGATCTAAAATTTCTCCAGTTTTTTGCATGAAAAGGATCCTAATTAAGCTTATGGTTTGATTTCAGGCTTTCATCGGATCAAAATGTCTATTACTTGGTGAGAAAGAGAGCATGAAGAACAAGACATGGTTGCCCCAAATGATCCGGGTACAATTGAGGCCCTTAGAAACTGTGAGTTGCTCAAATACTTCAGGTTGTCTGGAACGAGGCAACAATCAGAACTATTGAAGTTCCTAGTTCATGCATGGGATCTGATAGATCAGGCTTTTCACACAAGGGACAAACTTGTCCCTATTGTGATCGATGCTGTTTACTTTCTTATAGGGTTATCGAGACGTGGTGCCTCCATATCTCTTTCAGGTTCTTCCGGTGGAGGGGAGATAGTGAAGGACTATGTTCGACAATTTTTTCAGCCAGGTACACAACCTAGCAAGGACACAAAGATAATCACCAAAGATATCCGTGATTTGCTTTTGAGAATAATCCTTTTCACCATCGTAAAGTTGGCAGGCATTGTGACACTTCATTTGGCAAACAGATCATATGTGCAATATGCTCTTGAGCATCTTGAGCCAAATTTATTCAACTGTGTGAGGCAGTACTTTCTTCATTGAAAGAGCAGCTGAAAAAGGTAAAGAGTGGTAAGACAAATAAATTTAGCTATGGATCGCTCTTAATTGCTTTTACCTTAGAAATAATTCCATTGGTGCAACCCCAACATGTAACACTGGGTGTAGCAGGTCCGAGAGATCCACGGATGTAGCGGTGGGTTGAATTGATGGCTAGACATGCTGGTCAGTCATCGATTACATTTTCCACTGAATTCTTCAGTTGGATTGATTGACAACACATTGCCATTGAGGAGCATCCATACTCAGGGATGGATTTTTGTTGAGATCCAGAGTTGAGTCTACCAGTGGGCACTCAATGGGGTGCTATAGGTAAATTGTTTTTGACCAAAATGTTTTTTGATTTTCAAGTTTCTACATGTTTTTGTGTTTTGATGTTCCAAGAATAAACTAAAATCATTCTCATGCATGCAGATGTGGGTACTATTCGACCTGTGAGGCACTGATAGGAGGTAGGTGGGCCAATGTGGAGAAATGTTGGGAGAGCAGTTCTCCAGGATTTGAATTTGGCCGAGACACTGGCAGAGTTGCAGGATCATGTAAAGGGATTGACCCTTGGTATTTCGAATGTCCAGATTGAGGAGTTACCTATGAGGTTGCAGTGCCATACTATTAGTATTCCAGGCTGTTGGATGCGGCTCTTGTGCATGATAACTCAGGTTGTGACCTGTTATCATGAGCATCACTAAGTCTGCTTAGGATGTTTTTTGCATGCATTTTGAGTTTATAGGTTAGATGCCCAAACATGTCTTAGACACAAATTTTGTGAATTTTTTTAAAACATGTATCTATTTTTACTTTCAGAGTTTTTATATATATGGTTATGTGCAATCCTATTCAACTAATGATGTGAATTGAAAATTTACTTTTACATGTGTCGCAAATGTCTATTTAACACATAGTTTGCTAATGAGTCAGTTAATGTGTTAAAATTTATGGAAATATGTTGATATTGAATGTGCTCAAAATGTCTTTCCAAAATACGAACTCTAAGGAACATACTAAGAATTGTTGGGTTTTGGACGGTATAAACATTTGTTAGTTGCAGTACGACGAGTTGTGAGTCGAGCCTAATGATGATTCGGTGAATACCAAGTGAAATGGCATCAGAGAGAAGTTTGATCAACGCGCTATACTCAATGATATTGTTCATTGATCGTATGATACAAATCCCTTGAAAACTCACTAACTCGCCACTTGGAGTGAAAATGGCCCATGCTGTAGAAGATAGGTTTTGCGTAGTACGACTAGCAACATCGACGTAACCAACAAATGGTTCCAAAGGTTTTGACATCTACAACAAATGCAAAGAGGATTAGTTAACCACATAAAAATTCTAAAAGACACACTGACACACACAGATGCAATTAAAGCATATATACAATGATTTTTACTACACTCAATTAAGCATAGTAGCGTTTGAGATACAACCCATTTCGAGGTTGTGATAATGGAATTCCATCATAATCCACCAAATCGTAGGTACCTTTTTCCAAAACACGCTTGAAAATATAAGGACCCATCCAAAGCGGTTCAAATTTTCCTGCTCCTAGTTTATCAACTTCCTGATTGTAAAGCAAGACCAGGTCTCCTTCTGAGAAAACGCAAGGCTTGACATTTCTGTCATATTGCGCCTTGATTTGTTTCTTATGCGCTTTGTTAGCCAATGTTGGGTAACAAGTCAATTGTGAGTTTGAGATATGAAATTTCACATTGTATCGACAAGATTGCCTCCAAACCATACACCAATCGAAAGGGCGTGAATCCAAAATTTTGCATTGTATCGCAAGATTGCCTCTAGACCATACACCAATTGAAAGGGTGTGCATCCAGTTTCATTTCTCACCGAGGTTCGTTATGCCCACAAGGTAGAGTATAGGATTAAATTCCAGTTTCATTTATGAACCCCTATCATTCTTTGAAGCATTCGCTTCGGGACTTTGTTTGATGGAATCAACTTGTCCATTCGCTTGTGGATAATAAGGAGTAGAGCTATTATGTGAAAGTCCTAACTTGGTAGTTTACTCAACCATCATGTGATTGCGAAAATACGACCCATGATCTGTAACCATAGCTTGTGGTACACCAAACCGAGCAACCACGTGGTTGAAAAATAAAAGAGCAACCGTATCACCGATGTTGTTTGATGTTGGCATCGCCTGGGCCCATTCTGTGAAATAGTCAACGATGACTATAATGTATTCATGCCCCCCAGTCAAGGTGGGGTTACATGTCATGAATTCAATGCCCCATTTGGTGAATGGTCCAACAGTGATGACAGGATGCAATGGAACAGGTGGTAATCTAACTTTATGGTCATAGATCTGGCATGCGTGACAAATTCTGACAACAATTATGCAATCTTTGAATGTGGAAGGCCAAAAGTAACCAACACGGAGAATTCTCTGTGCGGTAGCATAACAAGATAAGTTTCCACCATAAGCACCTCAATGGCAATCATTCAAAACTTTCTCAGCTTCCTCATGAGTGAGGCACCTTCATAAAATCATATCGATACCAAAACAATAAAGTGTGTCACCAACAATCAGATAATCTTTGGCTTGCTATTAGATATGTCGCTGTTGCAATGAGAGGTATCAGGCCGGAAAGTTTGGGTTTGGAGATAAATCTGTATATCTCCATACCACGTGCCAGATGACGAAATCAGGAACAGAGACTCATCCAGAATTGATGGTTCTGATGTTGAATCAATGGTATTCCAGGGAAGGTCGCAAAGAATCGCAATGAAGAATAGAGATTTATTTGATTTGGACTTGATCAATTCCAAATCAAACTCCTGCAAAATGACGATCAATTTTGAGTATTTCCCCCCAAAAATTGACATGACAAAATATATGTCATAAGGTTGCAATCCGAAATGACAGTGGTCTTTCAAAGCAGGATGTAGTGGCAAAATCTTTGTACAGCTTGAATAGCAGCCAAAGCCAACTTTTCGATGTAAGAGTACTTAACTTCTGTATCATTGAGATTGTGGCTCAAATAATATATCGAATGTTCAATCCCATCTTCTTCTTGATCTAAAACCGTTCCAATGGTTGTATCTGTAGCGGCGAGATACATGAAGTAGTCATTTTGATAATTCGGGGAATACATTAATGAGGCTCTAATTAAGGTATCTTTAAGAGAATCAAAGGAAGCTTACGCAACCTGGTCCCAATGGAACGGTATCCCCTTTTCAATAAACAAGTAAATCCTTTAGCCATTTCAACATAATTTGGAATGAAACTCCTCAGAAAGTTAGCCTTCCCTTGGAGTCTCTATAACTGTAGTAGATTGGAAGGTGGAGGCAAGTCAAGAATTGCCTAAACCTTAAGTGGATCATGTCGAATTCCCTCCTTAGACACTACGAATTCAAGAAAATGACCAGAACCAACACAAAACACACATTTCTATGGATTGAGTCGTATTTTTTAGTGTTGGCACCGTAAAAATATTGCTCTCAAATGCTGTGGGTGATCAGTCTGCTTTCATGAATGAGCAGGTAAATCGTCAAGGTATGGTTGAACAATATGTTTGATGTCATGGAAGGAATAATTCATTGCCCTCTAAAATGTTGCCCCTGCGTTCTTCAAACCAAACGAAAGTTTCCTATAAGAAAATGTGTCCCATGGAAAAATAAATGTAGTTTTAGATTGGTCCTCTAGGCGGATATTGATCTGATTATAGCCAGAAAAACCATCCATAAATGAGAATATTTCGCATCATTCACATTCATTAATAATCTGGTCGATAAAGGGAGTCGGATAATTGTCTTTTGGACAAGCCTGATTAACATCCCTATAATCGACACACACTCATATTGTTCCTTGTTTATTCATGACAGGAACAATATTGGAAACCCAATCAGTAAGAGGAACAAGGTAAATGGAACCAACATGCAAATTTTTTTCAACTTCTATTTTAATAGCAGCAGCCTTCTTTGGATGAACATGACAGAGGTGTTGTCACATTGGTTTGACATCAAGATACATTTTGATTTCATGTTCAACTATACTAGAGTCAATTCCTAGCATCTCCTTGTATGGCCATGCAAATATATCTCGAAATTCACGAAAGAGAGCACATAAAATATCAAGTTCTAATGGAGAACAAGATTTGCCAACGTGAATGTTTTCTACAATGTTAGGTTTGGTTGAAATATTGATAGAAATAGTTTCTTCAATATTTGACAGGTTTTGCTCAGAATCTACTGTATCTATGAGAACAGAATTCGAAAGAAAATTGACAATTGAAGGGTGATTAATTTCATTTGAATAATCTTATATGTGATCTGGAAGATGGGAACGATGATGATAATCTTCCCATGGTTCTCCCTTCATCATCATTGATTGGATGATTCCTTCATCAGTAGAAAATATATGTGAAAAATGATCGGAGGAAGTACCATATTATAATGAACGATCTACCCATACAATTGGCGAAAATGGATTTGGATTCACCGCACAAGCTAGAAAGATTGATTGCTATGCTAGCTCAATAGGGCTTAGTGACATGATTTCATTACTACTATCAAATTCAAAACTATTGGTAATCTTCCTTAAGTTAGATGAAGTGGAAGATATCATGTTGCAAGTCTCAAATTTTTCCACTTCCACCAAATTTGATGGTGGTGGTAGTGAAAAAGTACACATTAGGGAAGAATCTTTAAAGAGACCTACACCAATGTTTTGAGAGATAGATGGCGTCTGTGTACCAACGGAATTCTTCGAGTGTCCTGTGAACTAGAGGAGAATAAGGTGAGTTGGTCGATAACTGTGATTCCACATTTTTGAGGGAATGCAATCATACGAAAGTACGTTGAAATCACAACAGCCATAGCATAAACTCACAGTCTTCCTAGTAAAATGTTGTAGTCAAGGGGTCCGTCAACAACCTAAACTTCAACAATTACTGTTTTTCCTTCTAGTTCGATTTGTAGACTACTCAATATTCCACAAGGCATATATGTGCATCCGTCAAAAGCTCTTAATGTTGTTGGTGACCGTGACAAAGGTGGTGAGCCAAGTGCTTTCCAACAATTCATAGATATAATACAAGTAGATGACCCCTCGTCAATAATGGTTCGATGAACAAGTTTATTCAAGGAATTTACTTGAATCAGGAATGCTAATTGCACTGGTAACTATGGTGTATAACTCGCATGGTTGAAAAACACAAGATTGGAATCAGTTGGATTGATTCCACCAATTGCTGACAACAAAGCCTGCTTTTGGGAGGGACAATTCTGAAGCACCTTGAGCGTTGACATAGCAGAAGGTGACTGAGCCAAATCTTCTACTATGTTATAATTCTATGTAGCTCGAGCTCGAGGGTTAAATGTCGATTTATGTACAACTCCCTTAGGCAGTTTTATTGTTAACTCTGGTGCAATAGGTGGTGGAATAGGATCAGTCGAAGTCGAAGTCAAAGAGTTAGGTTGATCAGCCTGGTTATTCGACAACGACGATTGATTTCCATAATCTTTACTTCGTGTTGACACCAAAAATTCAATTTTAGGCTTAGAGGCAGATATCATAAGCACTTGGGAAGTGGAAGCATGGTCTGTAGCAACCATATTTGTCTCTGGTTTTGGAAAGGGATCAGTCAATATCGCAGATGTATTATAAGTTTTCAAAAGTTTTGAGACTTCGGAGCGGTGAGGACAATATCGCATAAAATTCTCATCGTTACAGATCAAACATGGGTAACGAGGTTTCCTAGCCGAAGGAGAGGAATCAAATGATTTCTCTTGAGGGTAATTATTTTGTTTCTTCTTGTTTTTCCCCTTCTTACTTCTTGGTTTCTTTTCATTCTTTCCCTTGTTATATGACACGACATTGATTTTGGAAGTAAGAGTGTTATCAGGTGCATTTTTTGTTTGATTGGAAATGGCAAGTTTTTGACCAGATGATCTACTTGCTGTTTGTGTGCCCGAAGAACCAATCACACCGTCACCATCATAAGAGTCCTTACTCGATGGTGGAGGAGTAACAGTGAAAGTTGGTCGGGGTGCATTCAGGATCTTGTAGTAGAGTATGCCAGACTATGTATAAATCAATTCCAAATATTGGGCACAAGAAATTACTTGCTCTTCAGTGACAACCCCACCTTTCGCCACATCCTCAGTGATAGATGGAAGCAAGGATTTTATAAACCACTCAGCCAGAAGCTGACCAGGAACATAAGTTTTAACCATTCGATGACAACGACGCCACTCATGAATATGATTAGAGATATGAGTAGCAGTAGTCTATTTAAAGTTGGTTAATAGTTCCGTTCCAGTCTCATATTGTATGGGTAACTGAAAGT
This sequence comes from Pinus tabuliformis, assembly GCA_031772625.1. Classification (NCBI taxonomy): domain Eukaryota; kingdom Viridiplantae; phylum Streptophyta; class Pinopsida; order Pinales; family Pinaceae; genus Pinus; species Pinus tabuliformis. The sequence goes on from CM062807.1 coordinate 702,094,014, forward strand.
GGGTTAAAAACGTGGTAGCTAAGGCAGTGAAGTTATCAAAAGAATCTCGTGGTAACTCAATGTACCACTTCATAGCCGGACCAGTAAGCGTTCTTTGGAAAATACGTAGCCTAACAAAATCATCATTTAAGGAATTTGATGAACACCATAAATGAAAAGTCATGACATGGTTGGACGGGTCTTCTCTAGGGTTTCCATTGATTTTCAGAATATCAGAAGGTAACTTATGAGGAATCACCAGCCACCAAGGTGCATAATGAATTGGGTCATTGGTGAGCCGGTTTAGATTCGGTAATTCGAGTGTCGTAATGAAAGGCAACTGTCTGTTGAGGTCAGGTTGAGCATATCTAGGGTAAGATGAGACTTCTTGGGCAATAGGACTTTGAATACCAGCATAAGGCATCTGTTGCTGGTAACTTTGATAAGGGTAAGTTTGTTGAGAAAATATGGCATAAGGTTATTGTTGAACACCGAGATACATTTGTTATTGTCCAATCCTAGCATAGGATTGCTGACCAGGACCTGGATAAACTTGTTGTTGACCGAACCCAGCATAAGCTGACCAAGTCCATGTTGAGGTTGGTATTTCTGGAATTGTTGTTGTTGATATTGGGGCTACCAAGGCTGTTGAATCAAATTTTTTTGTTGTTGGTACAACGGTTATTGATTTAACAATTTTTGTTTCCCACCAATGTAAGGTTGTCCAGGTTGTGAATACACTAAACCAGTGTAAGTCTGAGTCATTCCAGTAAAAGGTAAATTGTCTTGAAGTTGTTGGACTCCAGACAGAAGTGGTTGTTGTAAAACTACATGAGAAGGTTGGATTTGTATACCTGAAACTTGGGGGTCTGAGGTTGAAGGGCCAGCTTGCACAGGTTGAGATACAACAATTTGAGCTTGTGACTGCGGTACAACTATAAGAACAGGTGTTGTAGGTATGGATGAGATAGATTACATAGGTTGTGATGGATATACAAGCCTAGGATGAATGATCATGGTTGGCTGCCACTGAAAGACAGTCATTCTAGGCTAACCTAAAGATGACGACATACCGACATATGATTGCCCCCAAGAAAATGGAGGATAAGGAGAATGTGCATATTGTTCCCTGTATGGGGTAGTCCAATGTAAAGTGGATACATAGGATGGTAACCAGATGAATTGGCTTGATATGAACTTGATGGGTCCAGCTGTTTGGTATCCATTAATGAAGAACAGATAAAATTCTAGTAGAGGACATTGGTGAAGACCAAGGGCTGGAAGAAAGACCTGAGTGGGTTCCTGATAAAGATTGGTAACCCGATGGGATGGATGGAACACCATACAAGTGTGACTCAGGTGTCATAGTAAACATCGAAGAGGTTGCGATAGAAGATTCTTCCGTAGCCGTAACATATGGTACGGTCTGGGATGTTGACTCTACCATAGTCAAATGTCCAAATAAGTTTCCTAACGAATCAATGGGTGTCTGAAAGTAATCAGGATCAAAAGGAGTAGTGAAATGAGGAGTATGAGGATACAGATAAAGTCCAGTTCCAAAATGGAATGGAGTTCTGGGTGATTCTACCTCAAGTTCCTCTTCTATCGAAATCAAACCAGGTGGAATAATTTCACCGTCTGGTCTGTAATAGATTTCTGGTATTTGTTGCTAAGGTAAAGAGGAAGTCTCAATAGTTACAAATGTCTGAGGATGTACCGGTCGATCTTCTTCCGGTAAGGTAACAACTTCTGATTGTTCAACCTCAAGATCCAAATGTTCTGGTAAAAGAACAAGTTTAGGTTGGGCTTCGTGAACAACTTCTGGTTCAGAAGTAACTTCTGATTGAACAGTGATGGGTTCAGGATCCACTTCTGGTTGAACAGATTCAGGTTCAGAAGTAATTTCTTGTTGAACAACTTCATATTGAGAATCAACTTGTTGTTGAACAACTTGGGTTACCGTTTCACTAGATTCAATTCTAGTTTCCTCAGGTAATTGTGGAGATTCCACTTCAGTAACAGATGTACCAGTAACCATAGGAGTAACTGGGGTCACAGTACTTACCGGTATAGGTGTTTCTGGTAATTCAGATGAAGAACCAGAGGCTTGTGAAGTACTGGATCCAGTCAAACGAGATCGCTTTGACCAGATAGGTGTAGCTTCGGGTGGTAAAGTCGGTTTACTCGTTGCTCTTCGTGAACGATGGGGTAAGGGTTGATTTTTCTCCACAATTGCTGATTGATTTTATTACAAAAATTAAATAAACAAAAAGGGGTAAGCTAGGAAAAAAGGTTCACCAAGCAACTATGAACTGCAAAATACCTCTTGGCGAACCAAGAAGTACAGGCAGGCAATCCCCCGAATGTTGTGTTCGGTGTATCATAGTGTACAAGGTGGCCAACTCGATTACCTAAGGATGGATATCAACCTAGTTTTGTCCTCCCATATATACCCGAAAGTATGTGGAGGCCCAATCTGTATTAGTGCTGTCTAATGTGAAATCACACAATGAGAGCATTCCCATATGCTTTATGTACTGTAACACCGCCCTGTATACTTGAAGGTACGTGGACGAGCTATGATATACTCACGTATGTGGAATGAGGTATCATACTCGGAACGTGTTATCACTCAGGTTGTCCCTTAGGTTGTAATAAAGGGATACGGCCGAGGTAACCACAGACCAACTTTGGACTACAGGTTCTAGCCCACCTGCAATCAAAGAGGGCTCTCTCTTTATGATTTAGCTTTATTTGAAAGGATTTTAGGCTAGCTATTGAATTCGGGAGTTTTTGTTTTGATTTTGGTGGGAAGATTGATGTTTTCAGGTAAAGAGGCAGGTATAGTGTGAAAATTTCAAACCATTGGGCATGGAGTCAAAGAGTAGGACTGCTGGTGCATTTTCTTGGTCACAAGAGAGGTATGGAGCAAGGTAACTGCGCATGAAACAATGTTTCAGGTTTAAAGGATGGAGTGAATGCTAAGTAATGAGAGGCAGTTAAGAATCTCTCAATCAGCTTAACAGAGGGAAACAACAGAGACCTACCTAGGGGCAGTAAAGAATCCCTAGATAATTGGTAAACACAGGTGAATTAGGGTAAATATGAGCAAGAAGGAATTCATATTCATTACCAATTCATTCAGATGAAAACATAAAGAAACAGCAGAAATTGAGAATAGCGTGTATTTAAACAAGTTCTAGGCTAATCTTTCTTTCTGCTATTTAGATAATGGTAAACAATGAACAGAGGTAAGATGCACTTATTGTTTCATGCTGCAGCGCAGGAATTTCATCTTTCAGTCTCTAGAAATCATTAACAACACATCAGACAGTGTCTTGTCCAGGCTTTCAAAGATCTTTGCTTACAGAAACAGTCTCAGGTATACAGTGCGAGTCTCTAGTGAGAATTATCAATCGACCAACCCTTAAAACAATACAAAGGGTGGTATATATAGTGAAAACTCTCCTAATTGTCTTTATTACAACCTGACCTAAACAGGTCTGAGAAATGATTACTTTTAACCTAATCCTATCCAGAAATAAATGTAAGAAAATATCTTGAGCTGCGCTGAAGGCAGCCGTATCAAAACTGAGTAAATGTGTTGTCCTCGGTGGCTTGGTGCAGTGTTTCTGTAATAACTGTGCATGGGCTTCTGCTCCATTGTAGTTCGGTGGCTTTAAATGCTTTAACTGTGATTTGAGAGCTGGGATGGGTTTGCACAGATTGATTTGACTTTGCTGGCTGCCATTCAATGTAACCTGCTTTGGGAACTGAAGGTTTCCATTAAACAATTTAACTGGTACACTTTGCTGCTTCATCTCTCCTTTGATACTCTTTGACAAATGAATTGAGTTGCGTCTCTCCTTTCGCTGTGGGTCAAATCACAAATTAATGGCCGTTGTTCGGCCCTCTGTTTCTTTTAGAACTATCTTCTGATCCTTTCTGCATGCTTCGCAGAGAAAAACGGGTCATTCGGCACCTTTTGGGCTTGCTGGGGGCTGCGCGATGAGGGGTTTTCCACTTCGGCTCATTTCCTATAGCCATGCGCGATTAGCGCTAGGCGCTAATCGCACATGAAAAACTGCCTTAGAAACTGATTCCGGGCTTCCTAAGCACGATTTTCGCCTTTCGCCTAAAAAATTGATGATGACGTCAACATGACGTAAGCAGGTGGGACCTGGTACGGTGGATGACGTCAGCATGATGACATCAGCGAGATGACATCAACATGTACGGTGGATGATGTGGCAGGGACATGGCGGCAGTGACGTGGCAAGGGTGACTCGTCAGGAGGACGACGTGTGCAGATGATGTGGCGCGGTCCTGGGGCAGTCGTCAAGGGGGGGAATAGGTGGTTTATGGTTTTCGTCGGATCGCCTTTGGTACGGGGGCGGTTTCTGTTAGAGCGGCTCCGACACAATAGAAAGCGGACGCACGTCCTCCTGTACGGGGAGAAAACCACTGCAATATCGGAGGCTAACGTTCGGACGCAGGGGGCACTCCGAAATGGGCGAGACCGTCAGATGGGGAGGGGGCAGATCGGAGGGCTGTCAGGACAGTTATCTGGCGGGTGGTTAAAGGACGGGGCCTGCCCAAATATTTAATGAAAAATGCGATGTGGCGGGGGGGTTTGAACTTAGGAAAGTGGGTTTTGGGGTTCTTTATATAAGGTTCGAGCGGGGTAAATGCTTTAAATAATGTTTAATAAAACTTTTAAATGTCAATTTTTGAGAAATGATTGCGGAGGGGAAAGATAGAAGGTTTTGAGGGGTAAAGGGGTGAATGAGGAAGGTTATTAGCCTAATCAAATGTTAGGCTAATCCCAGGACACGGAAGGCTAATGCTGGGTTCCAGATGAACTCAACATTTCCAAGACTTTGAAAAATATGGCTATAATGCCAAGGGATGGTAATATATACATAGGGGAGTTATATAGTGCTTTTTAGTAAGGGAAGGGGAAATGACGTAGGGAGTTAAATAGTATAGTTAGGGATTAATATGAATTTGTGAGATAAAGTGTGGGGGAGAGCCTAAGTTTGTGAACTGAACTTAGATATGGGGAGTGGATGAAAATGTGAAGAAATGATTTTTACACAAGGAATGTGGCTTCTTTACATCAAGGAAAGCCCAAAATTGACTTAGTTTTTCACAAAAATGAAAAGATGACAGGACTGTTGGGCAGATCCCAAGGTCCTCAATGGGATGTTAGTGAGTGATTTGGGGGAATAAAAAGAATGGGGGGTTAGACATGCCTTGCTTGAGCTCCTTCATATAAAATTCCAGACATATGTGACCTGAATATATGTAACACTAAAAAATAGGAAATGGATCACATGGCTTGATTCTGCAACCACAAAAAGTACCTACCCAGCCTACTTACCTAACATTTTTTGCTTCTTTTGGTTTGGGTGCACTTGAACTTGCAGACCCAGATTTACAATTTTTCTTTTCTCTGTTCTCCTATCTAAGTCTACACTTATTTATTTATGCCAAGGGCCCAGATTAAGCAGTTGGGCTCCTTTGATTCTCTACCTATCTACAAATCTGCCAAGATTAAACTGTTTGGACAGATATCATTCTCTATATTCTAAAACAGGAAATTGAAACCTAGGGAGGCCAACATTAAACTGTTTGGCCTTCCCTTAACTGAAAGAAATCTTCAAAAATGGAATACAGCAGTGGCACTTAGACTAGCACACTTTCATGGCATCTTGTGGAAATATGGAACACTGCAACATGCAAAGTATGACATATTTGGCATGTAAAAATGTCAATCATGAAAAATGAACACCTGTTGCAACAGGAGGCTAACAGTGGCTCCACTTGGGGATGGATTTTCCTTGTGAAAAGCCAAGAACAACAGGTCAGAATGCCTTGATCTTCTATGGCTGCTGTGGATTGAAGGAACTTCTTTGTGCTGGCTGTTAGATAATTGAAGCTTTGTAATATGAACAACATCCTCCTCAACTGAACTATTGTGAAATGCATAGCACTGCCTGCTTTCTTCTGCGTGCTTGCTATTATGTAGAATGTTGCTTGAGCATTGTACCTTTTGAAACATTCTCAAACATGGATCAAAACTGGAGTGTTTGCTTTATTTTTGCTTTGACCAAGGGTGCTGATATAAACCGAAAATACTGCTCCGCTTTGATCCCTCTGGCTGAAAACTGCGAACAATTTGCTTTTACCATGAATTTCTTGTGATTCGACAGTCCTTCTCTTGCTGTTTTGTTGAGATCAGTGCAGGGACAGAGATTTTTGAAACTGGAACACTTGTATTGACTGTGTCTTCACAAAATTTACTGCTGCTCCCTTGACAATTGGTTTGCTGATATAAAAATGAAAACAAAGTGCTGATATATACAAATTTCACTGTGCAAAAGATATACACAAAAAACCGCATTGTATCCCCTAAACGGGATCATGGTAATGTTTCAGCATACGGCCATTGACAGGGCCTCTTCAGCAGTATTTCCGTCTATAGATTTGAGAAAATATGTGTTATTTCCCTGAACAACAGAAATAACGAATGGTCCTTTCCATAAAAAATCAAACTTGTCATGTTTGCCCTTGTCTTCTCTTTTTGAGTCCCACCTTAGAACTTTGTCACCAATGTAGAAATCCTCAGCCTTAACTCTCTTTTCAAACATCTTTTTGAGCTTTTCTTGCAGAATTTGAGCTCTTTCATAAACTTGTTCTCTGGTTTGCTGAAGATGAATGGTCTGATTAATTCTTCTTTGAATGTCATTTGGTTCAGCCTGAATCTCCTGTAACAGCTTGATAGTAGGAATGCCCAGGTATAAAGGAAATTTGGCCTCCATGCCATATACTAGATCATAAGGGCTCATCCCAATGGATCTCTTAGTTGAAAGTCTGTCTGCCCATAGGGCATTTACCAGCTTTTATGCCAGTTCTTCTTGTTCTCTTCCAGCACTTTCTTTATGATGTTGATGAGGCTTTTGTTAGATGATTCGGCCAAGCCATTACATTGAGGGTAATAAGCTGTAGAGTGGCCCAAGGTAATATGAAATTGGTGGCAGAAATTGATCATCTTTTTGGACTTAAAGGCAACGGAATTGTCAGTGATGATTTTCTCAGGGCAGCCAAATCTAGAAAGGATATTGCACTCAAGGAATTGGATAATGATGGTGTCATTGGCTTGCCTACAGGGAATGGCTTCAACCCACTTAGTGAAATAGTCGGTGGCTTTTAGGATCCATTTGTGCTGGCCTGAGGAAGAGGGATGGATTTCTCCAATGAAGTCAAGACCCCATTGTTGAAAAGGTTTTTCGGTTGAGATGGGTTTAAGGGGCAAAGGTAACAACTTTCTCTTGCCCTCAAAGATTTGGCACTTGTGATATGACATGGAAAATTTCTTTACATCTGCAAAAAGAGAGGGCCAATAGAAACCAACCCTTAAGATTTTATCAGTAGTGGACTTCCAATATAGATGTTCTCCATAGTCACCTGCATGGAGTTCTTTCATGACTTTGTTAGTTTCATTCATGGTTAAACAATTCAGCAATATACCCTCATGTTTTCAACAAAATAATGCACCATCTATTACACAAAACTTTAAAGCCTTCATTTTCAAAAATCTCTTCTTGGTCCTGGACAATCCTGGGGGAGCACACAGGTTTAACAATACAAAGCATATATCAGCGTACCATGGGGATTGCAAAAAGATTTCACTGATCTGTGGAGTCGCCAGCTCCGGTTCATTGTCCAGCTGGTTAATGTCTAGGGCCTGAAAGTTTGTTTCGGACATCAGTTTGGCTAAACCTTGTCCCTTTATTAGCTTGGTTGGTTTTATTTCTATGTCATACTCAAGGATATTTGCTATCCACTTGCCTCTTTTGCCTTCTAATCCATCTTGGTTCAGTATGTCTTTTACAGCAACGTGTGGGACATAGGCAATCACATGTGAATATAAAATGTATACTCTGAAATCCTTGATGGCCTTAACAATTGCGTAGGCCTGCTTTTCCATGATTGGGTACTTCAAAGGAGCATCTCTTAAGGCTCGGCTAAAAAATGCAATCGACTTTTCAGCTCCCTGTTCATCCTTTTGCAAAAGGACAGCAACTATAGTATGATCAGATGCAAACGAAAATATGATATAGTCTTTGTCAAATTGTGGGCTGGTGAGGACAGGGGTTTGGGTTAAGGCCGTTTTGATGCTCTCAAATGCTTGCTTGGTTTCAAGAGACCATTTTACCTTGGCATCCTTTTTTAACATGTTTCTTAACAGTCGTATCAGTTCAGCTAGATTTGGAATAAATCTTCTTAGGAAATTGATCTTTCCAAGGAATGCTTGCAGCTCTTTTATGTTTCTTGGATATGGGATTTGGAGGATGGCTTGGATTCTTTCAGGATCAATTCTAATCCCATCTTTTGATATGAAGTGGCCAAGTAATTTGCCCTCTTCAAGGCCAAAGAGAGACTTCTTGGAGTTCAAGGAAATGCCATATTTCGTGCATGTCATGAATATTTGCCTAAGATGCTTGAGGTGCTCTTCGTTAGATTTGGAAAATTGGGTAAGATCATCAAGATAGGAAACTAGGAAGTCATGTATTTCTTTAGCAAACACAATATCCATTGCTCGTTGAAAGGTTGCACCAACGTTTTTAAGTCCGAATGGTATCTTAACATACTTAAATGTTCCCCACGGTGTGGTAAAGGCTGTTTTGTCTTGGTCATCCGGGTGAACAAGTATTTGGTTGAAACCTGAAAAGCCATCCAGCAAAGAGATTCTAGATGACCCCACTACTCTTTGTAGGATGTGGTCCATTTTGGGCAAAGGATAGTGGTCTTTTAGGGAGACTTGGTTTAAATTTCTCAGATCTACACAAAGTCTAATCTCACCTGTCTTCTTTCTTGTGGGAACAAGGTTGGATACCCATTCAGAAAATCTGATGGGTGCTATTATGCCTGCTTCAAACATCCTCTTCACTTCCTTCTCAATCATGGGAAGAAGCATAGGGTTAATTCTTATAAGTTTCTGTTTGAAGGGTTTCTGGTTTGGTTTTAAGGGAATTGTGTGTTGGATCACCGAGGTGTCATAGGATTTCAAATCCTCATAACTCCAAGCAAATACATCTTGGAACTCTTTAAATAAATCAATATACTTGGGCTTTTGATCAGGTGGCAAATTTTTGGATAGTTTGATCATTTTGGGATTCTCTTTTGTCCCGATGTTATGTTCTTCTATAGCAGCATTTAATGGTTGTAATTTTGGCTTTCTGGGAACATCATAGGCGTCAAACATGTCTTCTAATGGGGTTAAGCCAACAGGCAGAAAATTATCCTTCAAGTCAATGATCTCGGCCTCTGTTTTGGCAATTTCTTCCAAATGCATTCGTTTCAGCTATTCTATGTTTGTTTTGTCAAAAACAGTTGGGTTCAGGATTTGTTTGGTTGTTGCAACTGTTACAACTTGCTGATTTACCTGCTGATTTTCAGTTGTTTGCTATTGGTCATCTATCATAGCGTCCATGTCAATGTTAATATTTGAAAACTCATGCTCAAGGGTAAGGAAATTATTAATCTGGACATCATTCTCGAACACTTGCCAATCTTTGACGTTATTTGGGACAATAGGCCTATGTTTTATTTCAGCTGTGAAGTGATGGTTTGGCTCAAAGGGAAGCTTGCATGTACTAGCAAAGGTGGCTAGGCTGTGTGTATGAATGTTATGCTCTCTTGAAATCTTGGCCAGGCTGAATTCAGTGAATGCAGTGAGTATATTAGTGGCAACAGTCCTATAGGCCCTCATTCTATTGTCATTGGTTACAAAGTTACCTTTCATCTGTTGTATGATTAAATCAGAGTCACCTAAAATGGACACCTTTGCAGCTCCTAGAGGACACCTTTGCAGCTCCTAGAGCTTTGAGCAGTTTAAGGCCTAAAAGCAGAGCCTCATACTCTGCCATATTGTTTGTGCATTTGAAATTCAGTCTGTAGGAATGACCTTCTGCATGATTGTTATGTGTATTGTGAATCCATACACCTGCCCCTGCTCCTAACTTGTTGACAGAGCCATCAAACTCTAAATACCATGTGATTTCTTGGCTGTGGTTAGCACTAAGAGTTTCAGCTATGTTAGGATTGGGCAGACTTGAAATTTCTGTTTGGGGAGCTTCTTCTAGCATGCTGGTTGCATTAATTGTTGTGACAGTCTCATGGGTATGTGCAACTGATTCTTCATTGATGTGTGCTTGTTGTTCTAGAGCCAAAGGCTCATCGTCAGTTGGAGAATTTGTATCATCATTAAACAAAATAAAGGAATCCATATCAGAATGGATTGAGTAAATGGGAAAATTTTCAGGCTTGCTCTCACTACTTACCACATATTTCATAAGTGTTTCTTTGTATAGTCTCTTTGGTTGCCCAAAGACTGAAATCGTAGCATAGGAGAGGTCTAGTTGAAGGGATCCTTGGAGCTTTACTCCCCATGGTCTTGACAGGAGCATACCATATTTTGGTGGGATGTCAGCCACCACCACATCCATGAGGATGGTCTTGTTGGGATATTGGACTAGGGATACACACAAGTCTTTGATAAGCCCTAAACACTTGACCTGGCTTGAGTCAAAGGAAAATAGATCTTTGTAGGGTCTGGTAATATCAAGGTTCAACTTTTCCATAACTGTCTTGGGCATCAGATTATGTGATGCTCCTGAATCAAACATAGCATTGTGCAAAACTTTGTCATGTATATGCAAACTGACATAAAAGGGTGGAATAGGTCCATATGTTGATTTTCCATTAACTTCTGGGCCAAATAGCAGTTTAGGAGTATCATCCAGAACATTTACATCGTCCTTATTCTCTGGTATTTGAAGTGATCTTTGAATTTGCTGCCTATATACATCGTGCTTGGAAAGTTCTGAGAGGGGGATGGATATCTTCAACTTAGCTATTTCTGCCTCTAAATTAAATGGCTTTTCCAATGGAGTCTTGATGTTGATAATGGCAGTTTTTTCTATTTAATTTGAATTATATGGTATTTACTCTTGTTTATCAGCGTTATGGGAAGTGATCGCCTGCAGTTTTTTGACTTCGGGAGAATTTTTTGGAACACTGTTCGAGTTTTGCTCAGAGGAAGAAGGTGGTAAAAGCTGATCTATAGAAGGCTGCGCTTTTGTAATGTCTTCTACAGTCACTTGATGCGGGTTTGGGGCAGTTGTATCAGCTGGTTCTATTATGATAGCCTTGCTCTTAATCTTGTTGGGCTGTTTGCCATCCTTTGTTTTGCTAGGTTCAGAAATATCAATGGTCCTAGTTCTCAGCTTATATTGTTTGTGTACTTCATACACAACAGTGTCATAACCTTGTTTAAAATCAAAAGACTCACCTGACTTAGTGTGAAACTGATTATAGTTATGGTCATCTTGGTCTTCTTGGCTCAGAAAAGTTTTCTGTTCACCCTTTAGATCCATCAGGTTCATATGAGTATCTTCTAAGGGTTCACTAGAAGTAGATCCTTCAACATAGTTATCTTGAAAAGGAGGTCTTATGTCATGGTCTGGGCTAGACCTGCCAGCATTTGTGTTCTGCGTTTTCCTAAAATTTGGGTTCCTTATGGTATTGGGCTGTTGTCCTTCCCATGATGATCTTCTCTCAACGCTTTCTACTCTTTCTCCCAGCCTTTGCAGGCCATTGATAATAGCATCAACCTTTTGATCAAAGGCTAAGGGTTCTTCCTTAAAGGTGGTTCTTCTTTCCATTTTAGCTCTGTTCCTTTTGGCAATTAGGTTGGCTTCTACGCTAACAACAACATTTTGCATGTCTGCAAGGGTCTGAAGAGCTCTTTCTTTTAACTGGTATGCCATGTCTGGGTCGAATCCATCAGGGAATTTATACAAGGCAAGTTCAGGTGGGGGTCTTAAGTTCTGTGATATTGCATTATAGACATTATTGAATATTGCACAGTACTCCAAAACAGTCTCCTGAGGACCTCTTTTAATTGTATCATATTCAGCTAGTATGTGCAAGGGGTCTTTCTTTTTCTCCCATCTGTTGGTAAAGGATTGGTAAAGCTCATCTGGGGTGGTTATGGAGTTTGCAGCAAGTGATCTAAACCAAGTTCTTACATCACCAGTTAAAATTTGAACAAAAATTCTCATTCTCACGCTATCATCATCTATCTCGTAGTTTTCAAAATAGTCTTGCATCTTTTTGGTATGCTGAAGGGCTGTGAAAGGACAGGTACTGTCAAAACAGGTAATTTTGGATTGATACTCCTGAGGTAAGGCCCCAAGATTAGTAGGAAATTGCAGGGGTGCATATCTATTAGCCATATTTGCTGGGATAAGTGGAACAACTGGGACAACAGGGATAACAGAGGTAACTGGAACGGCAATAGCGGTAGTTGTAGTATGTGCAGTGAATGGAGGTGTGCAAGAAGTGCTATGAGATGTGGATGATGAACCAGGGGAAGCAGGAGTTGAACGAAATAAAACCTTGACTGGGGTTGGAACACAGCTTGGTTGAGCTGTTTCAGGACTCAAATCAGCAAAAGTTTCCTGTCTTTCTTGCTTCCTGAGGATCTTTGGGATTAAGTTCGGATTTTCAAAAGCAGCTGGTGGGTATGGATCTGGATTTGACCTTGTATATCGTGGATTCTTCTTGGGAGCCAACTTCCGAACTGTTTTGGTGTTTTTCCGGGGATGTTTTTATAATTAACAAGGGACTGATCAGATTTTGGAATAGCTGTGTATAGTTTAAAACTAGCATGAAGATTGACTGAAGCAGCTTTTATCTACTCCTGAAAATGTAGAACAAGAAAAGTTTCATAGGCTTCCTGGCTGACATTCAGGCTTCATCTGTAGCTTTAAGGGATATGCAACAATTAGAAAATCAACTTTTTCAGTGGATTTTTACAACCTTCTTCGTAAAATTAACTGAGGAGGGTCCCCAGTGGATTCGCCATTATGTTATCACTCAGGTTGTCCCTCAGGTTGTAATAAAGGGATACGACCGAGGTAACCACAGACCAACTTTGGACTATAGGTTCTAGCCCACCTGCAATCAGAGAGGGCTCTCTCTTTATGATTTAGCTTTATTTGAAAGGATTTTAGGCTAGCTATTGAATTCGGGAGTTTTTGTTTTGATTTTGGTGGGAAGATTGATGTTTTCAGGTAAAGAGGCAGGTATAGTGTGAAAATTCAAACCATTGAGCATGGAGTCAAAGAGTAGGACTGCTGGTGCGTTTTCTTGGTCACAAGAGAGGTATGGAGCAAGGTAACTGCGCATGAAACAATGTTTCAGGTTTAAATGATGGAGTGAATGCTGAGTAATGAGAGGCAGTTAAGAATCTCTCAATCAGTTTAACAGAGGGAAACAACGGAGCCCTACCTAGGGGCAGTAAAGAATCCCTATATAATTGGTAAACACAGGTGAATTAGGGCAAATATGAGCCAGAAGGAATTCATATTCATTACCAATTCATTCAAATGAAAACATAAAGAAATAACAGAAATTGAGCATAGAGTGTATTTAAACAAGTTCTAGGCTAATCTTTCTTTCTGCTATTTAGATAGTGGTAAACAATGAACAGAGGTAAGATGCACTTATTGTTTCATGATGCAGCGCAGGAATTCCATCTTTCAGTCTCTAGAAATCATTAACAACACATCAGACAGTGTCTTGTCCAGGCTTTCAACAATCTTTGATTACAAAAACAGTCTCAGGTATACAGTGCGAGTCTCTAGTGAGAATTATCAATCGACCAACCCTTAAAACAGTACAGAGGGTGGTATATATAGGGAAAACCCTCCTAATTGCCTTTATTACAACCTGACCTAAACAGGTATGAGAAATGATTACTTTTAACCTAATCCTATCCAAAAATAAATGTAAGAAAATATCTTGAGCTGCGCTGAGGGCAGCCGTATCAAAACTGAGTAAATCTGTTGTCCTCGATGGCTTGGTGCAGTGTTTCTGTAATAAATATGCATGGGCTTCTGCTCCATTGTAGTTCGGTGGCTTGAAATGCTTTAACTGTGATTTGAGAGCTGGGATGGGTTTGCATAAATTGATTTGACTTTGCTAGCTGCCATTCAATGTAACCTGCTTTGGGAACTGAAGGTTTCCATTAAACAATTTAACTGGTACACTTTGCTGCTTCATCTCTCCTCTGATACTCTTTGACAAATGAATTGAGTTGCGTCTCTCCTTTCGCTGTGGGTCAAATCACAAATTAATGGCCGTTGTTCGACCCTCTGTTTCTTTTAGAACTGTCTTCTGATCCTTTCTGCATGCTTCGCAGAGAAAAATGGGTCATTCGGCACCTTTTGGGCTTGCTGGGGGCTGCGCGATGAGGGGTTTTCCACTTCGGCTCATTTCCCGTAGCCATGCGCGATTAGCGCTAGGCGCTAATCGCGCATGAAAAACTGCCTCAGAAACTGATTCCGGGCTTCCTAAGCACGATTTTCACCTTTCGCCTCAAAAATTGATGATGACGTTAGCATGACGTAAGCGGGCGGGACCTGGTATGGTGGATGACATCAGCATGATGACGTCAGCGAGATGATGTCAGCATGTACGGTGGATGACGTGGCAGGGACATGGCGACAGTGACGTGGCAAGGGTGACTCGTCAGGAGGACGACGTGTGCAGATGATGTGGCGAGGTCCTGGGGCAGTCGTCAAGGGGGGGAATAGGCGGTTTATGGTTTTCGTCGGACCGCCTTTGGTACGGGGGCAGTTTCTGTCAGAGCGGCTCCGACGCAATAGAAAGTGGACGTGCGTCCTCCTGTACAGGGAGAAAACCACTGCAATATCGGAGGCTAATGTCCGGACGCAGGGGGCGCTCCGAAATCGGCGAGAGCCATCGGATGGGGAGGGGGCAGATCGGAGGGCTGTCGGGACGGTTATCTGGCAGGTGGTTAAAGGACGGGGCCCGCCCAAATATTTAATGAAAAATGCGATGCGGCGGGGGGGTTTGAACTTAGGAAAGTGGGTTTTGGGGTTCTTTATATAAGGTTCGGGCGGGGTAAATGCTTTAAATAATGTTTAATAAAACTTTTAAACATTAATTTTTGAGAAATGATTGCGGAGGGGAAAGATAGAAGGTTTTGAGGGGTAAAGGGGTGAATGAGGAAGGTTATTAGCCTAATCAAATGTTAGGCTAATCCCAGGACACGGAAGGCTAATGCTGGGTTCCGGATGAACTCAGCATTTCCAAGACTTTGATAAATATGGCTATAATGCCAAGGGATGGGAATATATACATAGGGGAGTTATATAGTGCTTTTTAGTAAGGGAAGGGGAAATGATGTAGGGAGTTAAATAGTATAGTTAGGAATTAATATGAATTTGTGAGATAAAGTGTGGGGGAGAGCCTAAGTTTTTGAACTGAACTTAGATATGGGGAGTGGATGAAAATGTGAAGAAATGATTTTTACACAAGGAATGTGGCTTCTTTACTTCAAGGAAAGCCCAAAATTGACTTAGTTTTTCACAAAAATGAAAAGATGACAGGACTGTTGGGCAGATCCCAAGGTCCTCAATGGGATGTTAGTGAGTGATTTGGGGGAATAAAAGGAATGGGGGGTCAGACATGCCTCGCTTGAGCTCCTTCATATAAAATGCCGAACATATGTGACCTGAATAGATGTAACACTAAAAAATAGGAAATGGATCACTTGGCTTGATTCTGCAACCACAAAAAGTACCTATCCAACCTACTTACCTAACATTTTTTGCTTCTTTTGGTTTGGGTGCACTTGAACTTGCAGACCCAGATTTACAATTTTTCTTTTCTCTGTTCTCCTATCTAAGTCTACACTTATTTCTACCAAGGGCCCAGATTAAGCAGTTGGGCTCCTTTGATTCTCTACCTATCTACAAATCTGCCAAGATTAAACTGTTTGGACAGATATCATTCTCTGTATTCTAAAATAGGAAATTGGAACCTAGGGAGGCCAAGATTAAACTGTTTGGCCTTCCCTTAACTGAAAGAAATCTTCAAAAATGGAATATAGCAGTGGCACTTAGACTAACACACTTTCATGGCATCTTGTGGAAATATGGAACACTGCAACCTGCAAAGTATGACATATTTGGCATGTAAAAATGTCAATCATGAAAAATGAACACCTGTTGCAACAGGAGGCTAACAGAACATATCACAGACAAGTTAGTGACAGCTGCTATGTTTTACGATGTCGGAACATGTCTTTAGCCTAGAACCTCTAAATGTTTTTCATTAAATGACAATGCTCCATTAGGTTAATTGATGCTAATTTTAAGTTGATCTTGAATAATAAATTTGTCTTTCAAGGTTCACCACGTGATGTATTTTCAATTCCTAGAATGCAACTAATATGATAAGCATCCTTTTCATTCAATTTTCACAATGAAAACCTTATCTAGTAGGGATAGAGCAATCATATTTTTGTAATCAAAGAACAAAGAACACATCTAATGCAATTTCCCTAAACTATTCCTATGAGCACACACAAACTCTTTTAATGCACAATGCAAGTTTTTCTTTTCAATTCCCTTAATTTTGTGATGAACAAAAGGAAACTAATGCACATACAATCAATCAATCTTCCTGCAAGAACGAAGACTTTACGACAGTTCCATTTCGAAAGAAAAGAAGAATTTTATGACACTTTCTTTTGAACAAATATTAATCGACTATAAAATAACTTTCACAATGAACTGATAGTGATAAATAAATCATTTAAGAAACACTAAATAATCAAAGGCAAAGTAGGGCTGGAAAAGGAAATACAAATTGATTTCAAAGACACAAGCATCATTGAACTTTCAGCAAGTAGAAACAGAAGGAAACTTGGCAAAAAATCAACTCAAATGAGGGATTTTTGTCCTAAGGAGGATCAACACAACCTTGAATGGGAGACACTGCACTTCAGAGCACTGTCCTAAAGCCAAGGGTGCTCTCTAGCACTATGTCTCTAGACCAAACTTGCATTGGTGCTAAAGAGGCCATCCTAGGGGCTTACAAGCAAAATTTTCACCAAAGACACTTCAAAAAGGATGAAAGAAGATCAACGGAAGAAAGTAAGGTCTACTAGAGTGTACTAGGATGAAGGTAAACTACCCGGAATGATGATCGGTCCCCAACGGAGTCACCAATTTGTTATGAGGAATTTTGCATCTACGGATAAATGCTAATTTCCTAGGCAGGTAGCTATACCTATAACAACAAATTTAAAGTGCTTATCCTTTTTTATAGGTGATCAATAAGACAAAGGGAATAAAGGACCTACTTGTTCTTTCGCTTTCCTTTTGTCTCCTTTGTATGACTCCCATCGCTCCTTCTTGAACTTAAATCGCTAAAAAAGTACCTACAAGCATAAACAAAAGACAAAGAACCAATAAAAGCAAGAGAACAATCGACTATAAGTAAATGGAATCAGATAAATTCACACATATAAACATCATATATCAAGATAAGCATATTGAAAAAGGTGAAAAAAACTTTATTAAGAAGAAGGAAGAATTACAACCATGAAGTTCGATCCATTGTCACTCTTCCAGCTTGGGTTCCAACCAACATCACATCAATAGCACAACACTTCGACATCATAACAACACTTATTTATAATCTCAATCCTTACACCAACAATATCTCCTTACAAATTCTCAAAGTCTAGCCCCTGATCACTTAGATGAGTGCTCAATTTATAGGAAAATGGAGGAGGTTTGGTCATAAATGAGGCTATTGAATGGCCTTCCAAACTTACAGTTATTTTCCATGGAGGAAGGGATGAGATGATAGAAGGTTACTTAACTCATTCCCTATACAATTTCAAGCTCATAGGAGATGATAAGTGTGGGAATCTTCTAGATGGCTCTAGAAGATAAGAATATTCCCAGAACCCTATGTGAATTTTGCTCAATCTCGCCCAACGTAGGTCAAAATGGGCCTACGTGCTCTACAGAGCACCTTGACATGGGCTTACCTACATTGAAGTGAACCTACCCCTGTCCAAGGCTGTGCTAGTCCCTCAAGGAGGATTTTCTGGAGGGATTCAGACCAAAAAACTCTCAAGGAAGGAGGCATTCAAAGTGGTGACTTGTCTAGGGCATGTAACAACTGAATTAGTGTTTGATGAGCCCTAATGGTACTGATCTGAATGATGGGAGTGATGTGTCCAAATGGATTTGTAACTGTTATGGGTTTATCAAATGAAATTGACACATCTAGGCAGCCATAACAAGTGTTGTGACCACCCTCGTACCTACAACAGACCATTGGCAAATATGCTTCAGAGCTGCCTCACTGAAATAGACTCAGAACTATGGTAACCTGGATAGAGACAACTTTTTGGCATGTATATCTGATCTCTACCTAGGATATCTTGCTGTAGTGTATCACATAGAAATGGTGCAGCAACCTTATCATTAAACCATGCTTGTTGTAGCTTTGAATTGTGTCATCTACAATGTGACAATATACTCTTATCTCCTCATTGATTGTGTTATCATTAGCTTTGTGACTGCAAATAAGGATTGGATAACATTAGGACGTTGAAGAAGAGCTTGGGTACAGTAGATAGAGACACGAAGATTCTGTGTGTAGACTTCCTAGGATTAGCCTCAGAGAATTGAAGTGAACAGTCAACAAAGTCAAGGAAGGATCAAGGCCAGTTTTACTCCTATACCTACAGTGAAGACTAATGGTGGAGACCTATTTTGGACAGTCAAGCACAATGTTTGAAACTAAATAAATATGTATATCACTCATTTTTTTTGTATCATCATACATTGAAATCAACAAATGGTTTTGGAGCATCTATTAAGTATCCAGTGGAGAGTTTTTTGAAGAAACGTTTTAAAGGATAACTTGAAGACACTCTTAAAGACTTTGATTGAAGCCTTTGTGGAGTAACCTTGAAGAACATTCCATATTGAAGACATCACCTTGGAGACACTATTGAAGATGCCTCGAAGGTCTTGAAGATAATGTTGAAGACCATGATGCATTAGCCATCATGAGGTAACTTGAAGATCCTTGTTTTGGGTACCATGAAGAACAACAGAGACACCTCCATGTGAAGAAAGAGGTTGTCATTGATGATGAGACATGGAGACTAAAGAGAAGAGATAAATGAAGATTGACAGGGCTCGTTGAAGAAGACATTGGGAGCCTTGAGTTACTACCAAACATACCTTGACGAAGCATTGCAGTGGGTTGGAGCCTCGAAAAGACAAGATTGGTGCCTTGGAGGATAGCGTTGGATCCCTAGAGGATCGATGTCCTCAAGAAATCAGGTCGGAGCCTGTACCAAAGAAGGGTTGGTATCCTAGAGGCTGGAGCCTCTAAACGCAAGATCGGTGCCTTGAGAAGATAGGGTCGATGCCCTAGAGGTCAAAGCCTCATAATAGACCAAGTTGGTGCTTGGAAAATACAAGTTGGAGCCTGGGAGATTAAAGTTTGATGTCTTCATCTAGGGTTGGAGTCCTACACAAACATTGTACTTGATTTATCGAGATATTGTTCATTTTGTGTTCTAATTATAACTGATATAACTGGTAAAAGCAACAATTGAAAAGGAATATTGATTCACCCCCCCCCCCCCCCCCCCCCCCCCCCCCCCTCAGTATTTCCAACAGTAACTTGTAAAAAGAATTATTTTTGTCATTAAAAGTGTCAAAATTCACTTCAAAACCAAGTCAGTATAGAATATGGGAAGTCAGCTCAATTTGAGGAGCCATGTTCACCTTAAGAAGCCTTTAAGAAGCCTATATAAAGGATGGAAGTCGACCTCCTTTGAAGAATTTCATCACTCACTCATTCAAGCAAAAAAGGAAGAGGAAGAAGGCAACAAAGAAGGAAGAGGACGCAAAAGACTTGTTTCTGGGCTATTTCTCTCTCACATGTGCGAAGGAAGGATAGGGTTTCTGTTGTTCGTCTAGGGTTTTTCTTCTCCAGGTTCGATCTTGAAGAAGGGAGAGAAAGAAAGTCAACAAAGGTCAAATTAGGCCATCTTCAAGCTAAAAAATAAGGAGAAATACAAGATAAGGTTTGAAGAAGTCCTAGGAGGCCAAAATAAGCTCACATGTGTGGCATCAATTGCTGCTGGGAGGGTCGAAAATTTCATACTTGCAATAGAGGCTAAAATTGTGACGTTGGGGGTCAAAGTTGTGTTGTTGGAAGAGATTTTACTGGGTTTGAATTGGACAAAGGAAGCACATCATGCGAAAGGGTTGGAATTGGTCTTGGAGGGTATTAGTCTTGGTCTAGAGGTCTTGGAATTAGTCTATTGAATAATATATCAGAAGAGAAGATATTTGTGGGTTTTCCTCTTAAGTGGAGAGGTTTTGGACCTAGCTTGCAACCTACATTCGGAGTTATTCTTCTTCTTGATTTGGTAAATGTTTGATGATATACAAAATAGTAATAAATAAATAAGCTAATAAGTAAGACAAAGTAAAAAGAGATCACAATCAATTATAAAAAAAAGAAAAATCACTCTAATCATTTCCCTCTAGATTTCTCAACAAATGTGAATATTGAAATACCCATGCTTGATGGACATGTTAATGCATAATTCTTGAAATTCTAGTTGAAATGAATGGAAGTTTATTTTTTTGTTTATCAAATCTAAGAAACACAATAATTTTCTTTTGTTCATTTGAAGATGATTGAAGAATCCCTGTTCTAGTTGGAGAGCTATGTGGATGCATGAAATACAAGTAGGAATCTAAAGATTATGAAATGGGAGGATTTTAAGCATTGCTAAAGTCAAATTTTATTTCATAGGATACAAAGAGGAACAAATAATAATTTGGTAATACCTTTAGTGAGAAAAAGGAAAAAGGGTGAAAGAATACACTTTTGGATTTAGTAGGAAAGCCATTAGGTTTGGCATCTCTTTCGAAGAGGTGTGGATGGTGGTGAAGTACCTTAGAGGATTTTTCAGCCATATCTAAAGGTAGTTGTAGCTTCTTAGTGTGAAAATCATAGATGAGTTGGGACATTCGACTCTTATAATGGGTTGGACTCTAGGAAGGGGAACAACATAAATAATAAGAAGATACCAATAATATAAGAGAAAAAGGATGGTAACGATATTGAAAAAGGGATGGATCCTAATGGGCACTACAAACATTATGATGTGAACGTGCATAAAGAATAGAAGTGTTGGAAACTTCATATAGAATTGTGTCCAAAGTGGTTTAAGTCCAAGAGGAAAGCAAAGGCATCCACCAAGATGAATTTTATTGATAATTGGAGAATAAGACATGGATTTTGTCCCACAATGAGTGAATATTTTTGTTGAGGCATGGCCATTTTCAAGTTTCCCACCATTCAATAGAAATAAACTAAATATATGTATAGCTTATTCTTTTGTAATCAATTTATTGCTTAGTAATACCCCTAATCATTGTGATCTTTTCATTTGGATTTATAGGGTAAACACTGTAGTTATCATGTGTTAATTGTTGTATAATGAATATCTTTACGGGTGTGATTGATTAGTTTCAATCATGTTAATCGATCGCTAGAACAAAATTATGTTGATGCTTAGTGACAACATTAATTTTTCATTTATGGGATTGCTCGTTTTATCCACAATGTCACTTCTCATAAATGTATAGTCGATTGTTACCCACAACCTAATTGGTAGTAGCCTCCATTGTTGACAACAATGGATTATTATTTGCTGTTGGACACCTAGTCCTCTAAGGGTTAGTGTGGAACCTGAATAGACAAACGAAGTCCAAGAGACCTTGGGATGTGGAACCCAATGGTCACACCATGTATTATAAATGTATATGTTTTGTTAATAAAAATGTACTCTAATGTTTTATCTTTCATAATTCTGTTGCTGTCCATGTGTGTTTTTAACATGGTATCAGAGCAGGCGTATTCATGCCCTTCATAATTACTTCAAGCCATTTGTTTTATGGCCTTTCTGTGCAGGTCATTTTTGCCACCACTTCTGCATTTCGTGAATATTTTCTCAGCTAAATTCTAGCTGCAACCTATGTCATTTCTCCAACATTTTGTAACTCCTATTCTGCCTATGTTCTGAATCCTTTGCAGACTAACATCTCTCTCATATCCGCTGTGACTCACCATTATTATGCTAATTCTGGCTAAGCCTGGCAGCTCTGATGCTGAAGCTTCCACTGGTCTGACAATTTATTCATTGATTCTGGCTAAGCCTGGCAGCACATAGAACGTTTTGAGTTGAACGTTTCTGCTCCTGTCGCTGCACGATACCTACATACAAAACCCATATGTATCCGTCGCTTTGACTACCATACGCTCTGCTTTGTTGAGAAAGATGTTGGACGCAGAGTCCTCCATATACATAGGATGTTGTTTGTCCATTCTGTGCGGTGGTTTTCATTTGACATAAATCGAAAGAAACCATTACAAATCTCATACACCCATTACAGATCTCATACTACATGGGGTGCAACACATATATGAAGGCCTTAAAGCGTATGCATATGTGTGTTTAGATGTTTAGATGTTGATAAAGTGTATGATTTGTGTGCATCTGTGTGTTCAGGGATGCGTGCTCATGATGATCCTTGTCCATTCTGTGGGGCGGTGTTAAATTCCTTGATCTATTTCCATGATATGTTGGTCAATTGGAAATTGGCCCTTCAAGAAATCCAAAAACAACCCAGATAAAAACAAATAAATCTTGCAGAAAGCGGTGTGACATTTGTTGATGAAGAGAAATTTTTTGAAAGCATATATGTCCCCGCACACCATACTGGCTTCTCGTAGAATGTTAACTATACCTCACAACTGCTGCTCCTCGTGTCTACCATGATTACTATGTAAACATATCATATCACTCTCCTGGTATCATGTCTCTCTCCACGCTGGTATAACAATGCTTTCACATAAGTCTGCTTTCCAGATCTCCACTATGGTATAACAATGCTTTCACATAAGTCCGCTATTATATAACATCGCTTTCACATAAGTCTGCTATTGTTGGAGAGGTAAATCCCCTCTACGGATAGAGGCGATCCCTACTAGCCCAGCAAGGGTCTAGCAACAATCAAACAACGCTGCTACGCATGCTCCTAATTACAATTAAACAAGAGGTAAAGAGCACCTACTTGGATTCCAGCACTGTCGTTTGATGAAGAGATGCTGCCTTCGCTCCTTCGCTTTGGCTGGTCACAATCCTCCACGATCCCCACGAATAGACACCTGCACACACGAAGAGGAAACAAACACAAGCGTGAAATCTAGTAAAAGCAACCATACATCAGTCAGAAAAGATGTAATTCACATTTAACCATTGCATAGACAAATGAGAATGGAACAATAATAGCAGTCATCTATTATTAATCAAAATAGAGAAGAGTACAACCAAATGTTCTGACGTCGGTATCCTTCTCAGGAGGGGCCAGTCAGCAAGCGTCTCAAGCATTCACCTTTGGAAATGATTCTCCCAAGACAAGGAAATCTCTCTCACACAAGCAACACAAAACAACCTTCCCTAAGCTATCAATCACTTCCACACTCAGTACACCAAATACCTATAGTAGCAGCAATCTGAGCACTATAAGCTCTACACAATCCAAGCTATTCCAAACTAGCTGCTCATGGTAATGGTGGAAGTTTATATAGGAGAAGGAGCCTCCTAAAAGGGTGGAAGGATGAGCTTATCCTTGAGGGAAGTGGTTGCAAAGGGTCGAACAGACATGCCATAGAAGGGAGTCGATACTCACAAAGCCAACAACCAAACCTGGAGTGATCTGGAAGGCTGGCTGTTGGAACAAATTCGCCCAAACAGGATCAGCGCGGATTATAAGGTAACTGACGCGCTGACGTCGCGCCTCAATAACTGGGAAAGTCATGTCAGCGCGACCCAATACAAAGGAGAGACGCGCTGGCTCATAAAATGTGACCAGCGCGGAAAAGTGATGTGCTTCCGCGCTGGCAGCGCACTGAATACACTAAGAGCCGCCGGTCAGCGCGGATATTTTAGAAACAGACGCGCTGATGAGGAAAACTATGGAAAAGTGGGTTTTGGGCCAGTTCAGAAGGCATGAACTTGATTATTGTGAATTCTTGACACAGTAGGGTAACTGACAGGGAGACAGTGACAAATTACTGTGTAACAGATGCCCCCTAAAGCATGAAGACCGAGAGAGTGGGAGGGGTGAAATGCTTTACAACACTTTGCCGAACTGGAACACCACCAGGAAGGACCGAAGATCTCTGATAATCAAGTACATGCAGTCTAGGCATGGGCGCAACCATCCAAAAGACATGCGAAAAAGGTCCGTGGAGTGGACGCAGCCACCCAGCAAAAGAGACCAGAATAATGATAAGGTATGGTCGCAGCCATCCATGAAGACTCAGGTATGGGCGCAGCCATCCAAAAGACATGCGAAAAAGGTCTGTGGAGTGGATGCAGCCACCCAACAAAAGAGACTAGAATAATGATAAGGTATGGTCACAGCCATCCATGAAGACTCAGGTATGGGCGCAGCCATCCATCAATGAGTCATGTAATGATCATCCACAAAATCGCAACCTGGACCATAACAGACAGGGATCTAGGGTCTTGCGCTCCGTCCCGACTCGAACAAAGTACAAGTTCAAACGTGTGAATACATGAGCTGGAGTCGAACATGCATGAACATCGTCTGATTACCAGTCAATGATGAAAACTGTTAGCAGACGCGAGAGGTACCACCAATAATGACAATGGCCCTCAAGGTACTATAGGTACAATCCGTGGCGTGTGAATCAATGAGCTGGTGTCGAACACCCACAGAATCATTCGATCGGAGGCCAATGATGTAAACCTCGTGTCGAACACGAAGAACCTGCCATTAGGGCATGTAGGCTCTAAGGTACCTGAAGGGAGTCTCTAAGTCACCTTCCCGGATAATGAGCTGAAGTCGACAGGAAGTGACCTTGATCGAAGGTGGGCCATAATGATTCCCACATCATCGACGCGAGACAGAGGTAAAATGATTTGTGTGAGATAGCAGAGGAGGTTGTATTATTGCAGAGGTCAACATCTCTTGAACATATCGACGACACTATAGCGGATTTGGCAGTATTTGACATCAAATGAGCAAAGGGTATGGTGACGATGGCAATGAGCAGATGAGAGGTCAAACGGGATAACCCAAACCCACGAAGGCTAGTGAAAAAGCAAGATGAGATGGTCCCACCCAGACACGAAGCAGAGGAGTGCCATGTTCAAGAGCGACATACTGCCGACGCAACGATTGCAGTTCCATTTTCCCCATCATTCCTGGCAGGTACCCCGGTTATTTTTGGATGACAAGCTTGACGGGGATAGCATATGCTTGAAGAGTGTCATTTCGACAACGTCCGATGTCATCAAGTGTTTAACGAGCTTGACAAAGGAAAAAATCGGCGTCTTTTCTTGTTTAGAGAGTCTGAAAAGACAACGGAAAAGGAGGCTCCGGGGGGGTCCTTTTTCGTATAGTTGTGTCTCTCGAGCCCGAAAAAGTATAAAACAATGCCCGAAAGAACCGCCCGACCATTACGATCGAGGAGTAATTTTCGTAAATAGTACTTTCGACCTGAAAAAGTAAAAAAGTGGTCGAAAACACGTCGTTTTAGAGCCGATAACGAGTGCGAAACGACAAACACCCGGTAATCTTTTTAAGTTACACGGTCGAAAAAGAGCTTAAAATGACCGCCTCTCATTCCCTTTAACGAGCTGAAAGGAGGCTCGGCTATCTTTTCTTGTTTTGTGTCGGAAAAGAGCTCAAAGACGACATTGTTTGCGACCGAGTGGTTTTAGGATCATTAGGATCTTCACCGTTTCGAAGGACCTGCACAATAAAAATACCCGCATAAATCCATTCGACATGTTAAAAACATATTAAAACATGTATAAAATGTTACAGAAGTGCTAGATCCATGGTAAAAGTATGACCAAAAACCCATATTCGTAAAAATTATAGTCAATTAAGCCATTTTTGCTATAAATAGAAAGGTAAATAGTCATTTTCACCATTGTTACCAAATTGAGCCATTGAGAACGTTGTGGAGCTGTGAAGTTGACGGAGCCAATTCTTCCTCGTGCGGACACCATTCGGCGAACGGCTTGCTCCAGGTAGGTTCCTCTTGCCACGCGCCCTTTTTTGAGTCCTTTTATTAGCATTTTGACGGTGGGATTGGCCCAATTGGGCGATTTTTTGAGCCATTGGTGCGCTCTCGGTCAGCGCGGGTTTCCCACTCGGGACCGCGCTGACCGGTGAAAATTACACGTACCAGATTTCGGGTCAGCGCGGAAAACCCGTGTTCTTCCGCGCTGACCTGGAGAAAATACAAAGGAGCCGCCATTGTCAGCGCGGCTGTTTTAGAAACAGCCGCGCTGGCGCAGTTAAATTTCATTTTTTATGTTTTGAACGTGAAATTTTCATTAGCCAGCATTCTAATTGCTTTTAATGTTCATGCAGGACACAATGGCCTTCCAGTGGCAAGAGAGGGCTCACGATGTTGAGGACATAGCCGCTTTTGCAAGAGCGGATTGCCGAGATGCCATGCGGGCATGCGGATTTTTAAAATTCTTCCTGACTCCACGCTTGAGAGCTCATCATGACTTACTTGAGTTCCTGATCCGGTCATGGAACCCAATAGACGACAAATTTACCATCCGCGGTAAAGACATCGAGTTCGACCATATGGAAATATATTTCTTGACCGGATTGTCGCGCCGGGGTGCGAGGCCCATTCTGGAGGGGCAGCGGCCCAGCGGGGAGACTCTCGACCAACTCATGGCTCGAGTATGTCCAGAGGCAGAGAAAACGCGGAGTGGGAAGGTGTCAATTCCCACGGTGAGAGATATAGTTCTTCGCACCATCCTTTTTATGGTGACCCGGGCAGCGGGAAGCTTGGCCAGCCTCGAAGACCCACCTGCTGCTAGCTCTTGATTGCCTACAGCCTACTGTGTTTGACTGGACCACTGCGGTGACCAATAGCATGAAGAGGCAACTCGGCAACTGTCGACGCGGAGAGTCGAAACAGTTTGGCTATGGGTCGCTCCTACTCCCACTCATTCTGGAGCGGGTGCCAGCCATGCGGCTGCAGACTATGGCCGTGGATCCCCCTAGAGGTCCTCGGGAGACGAGGGCCTCTCGGTGGGCTCGCATTATGCCACGCGGGGGTGGTGGCCGGCCAGCTACTTGGGGAGTGATCTTTCGAGAGTGGTTGGAGCAGCAGGTTGTTTTCGTTGAGGACTGGCCGTACGCGGGTATGGACTTCCGCAACGATCCTGACATGCCACTGCCGGCGGGAGACCACTGGGATGATGGAGGTATGACACTTTGATGTTTCTGAGTTTTTTAATGTTTTTTGATTTTAATGTATATGTCTTGATAAATGTCACTGTGTGCAGATGTGGGACCTGTTAGACCCATTGGCTTAGCCCCAGAGGCACGGAGAGAGGGGCAAGGAGCCAATGTCCTTGCCTTGGTCCCTCCCGGAGTTGATACTTCAGAGACCATAGCTCGCAACCTTGAGGGGTTGCTGGAGGGCGTGCCAGACTATCAGGGAGTCGAGGAGGTTCCCATAGAGCACCAGATCCATACAGTGGGGGTGGCACCCAGGGTGCACCGCCTGTTGAGGCGGGTGGCACGAGCGGCTGTGTGCTACAGAGAGCACAACCCAGCACAGTAGTCGCCTAGGTTTCTTTTTGATGTTTTGAGAGACATATGTCTCGAATGTATGGAGAACAATGAATCTTTGTTTTTGACACATACACTTATTTTTGAGCGCCTCAGTGCACCACACGATATATATATACATATACATACCGATTTTTGGATGGATCTCGTTTACATATGATGATGTTTTTGCTTATGTTATGCAAATGTTCAGTACAAATGTGATCTTATGTATGATTTGCACGACACATGACCCATGTATTTTAATGTTTTTAATGCAAGCTTAAAAGCACACACAACACGCATGCAAACTATGCTTGAGAAAATATTTACATATGCTTTACTCTATTATGCTTTCTATGTCTTCTTGTATGATGTTATCTATTTCGCAAATGTCTGTCTAACACATGATTTGCCAATGCATCAGTCAACGTGTTTAATCGTCTCGGAATATGTTGATATGTGATATAATCAAAATTCCTTTCTAACAATCGGACACGTAGATACAACCTTAGGATACGTTGGTCTCTGACGGAATATCACCCGTTAAGTTGATGAACGACCAGTTGGGAGTCCAGGTTTACCATCATTGCTCGAATGCCGAGATCAACTGCTTCGGCTAGTAGTTCAATTACGACACTGTATTCAGCAACATTATTAGTGGTATGACCGAGACAGACTCCTTGAAGATCTAGCAACTCTCCGTGAGGATCGTAGATCACCCATGCCGCAGAAGACAAATTGCAGGTGCTACGGCAGGCGCCATCAGTGAAACCAACATAAGGTGCACTAGACATCTGCACAAGGAGAAGAAAACACAATAAGAGGCAGACACGCCTTCACACCAAAGCAAAGCACGAAATCATGCACACAAAACACACTAAATACGCGTATGTACAAACTGAGTGCACGAAGTCATGCATAATATTTCTTCAGATACAGCCCATTGCGGGGCTTGTCAAGAGGATTTCCTTCGTAATCTATCAACTCATATGCGCCCTTTTGTAAAACTATTTTCACGATATAGGGGCCTAGCCACATGGACTCGAGTTTTCCTGCCCCCAGCTTATCTTTAGCTTGATCGTAGATCAGTACTAGATCTCCCTCAACGAAGGAACGAGGATGAATGTTCTGGTCAAAGTGAGCTTTGACTCTCTTCTTTTGCGCTTCAATAGCCAGAGAGGCTAAACGACGAGTCTCGTCTAACCGTTCTAGGTACAGAAGCCGTTCCTCCACCGGAGTGGTGTTGGGAAGCAACTCGACAACTAATTTCAACGAAGGAATCTCGCATTCGACAGGAAGGGTAGCATCCAGTCCATAAACCAACTGAAAAGGAGTGAAGCCGGTGGCGTCCTTCACGGAAGTCCGGTAGGCCCAGAAGGCTGGGAACAACATCAAATGCCAATTAGACTTGTGCGTATTGACGGTGCATTGAAGCATAGTGATCAAAACTTTGTTCACGACCTCGACTTGACCATTAGATTGTGGATAGTACGGTGTCGAACTATCCTGACGCAAGCCTAGTTGGGATGTTAGTTCCGTCATCATGTGATTACAGAAATGCTTTCCGTGATCCGTGACGATAGCCTGCGGGACTCCGAAACGAGTAATGACATGATTGAATAAAAACTGCGCCGCTGTGTAACCGTCTTCGTTCAATGTAGGCATCGCTTCGGCCCACTTGGTGAAATAGTCCACGGCAACGATTATGTACCCATGCCCCCCGGCCGAACGAGGGTTACAGGACATGTAATCGATGCCCCATTTGGCAAATGGACCTACGGTGACAACAGGGTGCAGTGGTGCAACAGGTGCACGCATCTTCCGGTGGTAAACCTGGCATTCATGACATGCTCGTACAGCAAGGATGTAATCCTTGAAGATGGAAGGCCAGAAATAACCAGCACGGAGGATCTTCTGGGCGGTAGCATATCCGGACATATGGCCGCCACAAGCACCGGAGTGGCAGTCATTCAACACTCGCTCAGCCTCCTCGAGAGTCAAGCAACGGCGGAGAACAGAGTCAACGCCGAGGCGGTACAGGGTATCACCCAAAATGCGATAGGGTTGAGCTTGGTGACGAATTCGCCGTCGAGCATCTTTCGATACATTCGGACGGAAGGAAGATGTCTGTAAATATACGATAATGTCCCCGTACCACGGGTCGAGGGTGCTGATGAGAAACAATGTTTCATCTGGAATATGCTCCTCTGAGCGAGATGGCGCGGAGTGAGATGGTAAGGAACAGAGCAGTTCAGAAAAGACCAGAGATTTCTTAGACTTGGCTGCAGTGAATTCCAAGTCGAACTCTTGGAGGATGACAATCCACTTCGAGTATTTTCCCCCCAGCAGCTGACGTGACAAAATGTAGGTCATGGGGTTGCAATCAGAGATCACGGTCGTTGTGCGCAACAGGATATAATGGCGGAATCGTTGGACGACGCAGACAGCTGCCAACGCCAACTTCTCGACATATGCGTAGCGAGTTTCCGTATCCAAAAGGTTGCGGCTAAGATAATAGATAACATGCTCAGTGCCGGCATCGTCATCCTGCACTAGAACCATGCCGATGGTGGTGTCAGTGGCAGCTAGATAGAGAGTGTAGTCACGGTGGTAATTCGGAGGTCTTAAGAGCGGAGCTGAGACAAGAAGGTCTTTGAGGCGCTCGAAAGATTCCTGGGCGATGGCGTCCCAACGAAAGGGCGTGTCTCGCTTTAACAACCGTGTGAAACCTTTAGCCACTTCGGCATAATTCAGGATGAATCGTCTGAGAAATTTAGCTTTACCCTGCAGGCTCTGCAATTGCTGCAAAGAGGCAGGGGGAGGAAGATTCAAAATGGCCTCGACTTTGAGGGGATCCAAACGGATGCCTTCTCGGGAGACGATGAACCCGAGCAGTCGGCCAGATTCTACGCAGAAGACACACTTATGCGGATTGAGTCGAATACGGTAGTGTTGACAGCGGAGAAAAATTTCGCGTAAGTGAGATGGATGGTCTTGACGTTTAGCTGAATGAGCTGGGAGGTCATCCAGGTAAGGCTGTACGATGTGTCGGATATCATGAAAAGCATACGACATCGCACGCTGGAAAGTGGCACCGGCATTTTTGAGATCGAAAGGTAGCTTCTTATAAGTGAAGGTGCCCCAAGGACAAATGAAAGCTGTCTTATGCTGGTCTGCAGGGGCTATGTTGATCTGGTTATAACCAGAGAAGCCGTCCATAAAAGAATAAATCTCGCTTCCTGCGCAGTCATCAATGAGCTGATCAATAAAAGGCGTAGGAAAGTTATCTTTTGGACAGGCATGATTAATATCGCGGTAGTCAACATAGACATGGATAGTGCCCTGCTTTTTATTCATAGGGACTATATTGGATACCCATTCCGTGAGGGGAATGGCTTAGATGAAACCAGCTCGAAGGAGTTTTTCAACTTCAGCCTTGATGGCGGCAGCCTTTCGAGGGTGCACTGGACGTAAACGCTGACGAACAGGCTTATCGCCTGGATAAGTAGGTATTTCGTGCACCACAATACTAGGGTCGATGCCGGGCATTTCCTCGTAAGACCATGCGAAGACATCGCGGAATTCATGAAATAAAGCGGTATAAAGTTGAACTTCCTCAGGAGTGCATGTGACTCCAATGAAAATATTCTCGACAATCCCTGGTTTGACAGAGATGTCGATAGCCTGGGTTTGCGTGATGTTACCCATATTGCCTTTCGAAGACACTTGATATAGCTGAACAGGTGTTTGGAGAGGCGGAGACGGAACACATGAAGCAAACCGCTCGAGACATGCGACCATTTCCGAATGCGGAGGGAGAAATGAAGAGCGATGGTGGTGATCTAACCAAGGGAGCTCCTCGAGAGACATAGTCTCAATGATAGCCTCATCGGAGGGGAATGATTCCTTCAGGGGATCCGAAGTGGCCTCATCTCCCAACCAAGGGAAGTGATCATATGAATCAGGAACGCTGCTTGGAAAAGCAGGTTCAGGAGGGGGAGCCGATGCAGCGACAATCTCGATGTAGTTGAGCTCGGCAGGACTCAACGGCATCATATCACCCCAAGAGTCTTCCTGATTCAAGGGAGGAAGAACCCATGGATCAGAACGCACTGAAATCATGTTAACAGGGGCGAGATTCAGAGGTGGGAGGGGAAAGACTCCCATCAAGGAGGGATCTTTGAATAATCCAGCACCCACACTCACTAACGATTTGGAGGTATGCTCTACGAATGGCACATTTCCTTCAGAAGAGGAAGCAAAAAAGGACAGCTGGTCCACCGTGACGATTCTTCCTTGATGGGGGAAGCGAACGACACGGAACAAGGAGGAAGCCACGGCTTGCATGGCATACGTCCAGCTTCGTCCAAGGAGGAGGTTGTAAGTGAGATTAGCGTCAACAACTTCAACCTCTACTTCTACGGTTTTCCCTTCTAAAGAGATAGGCAATCGCGGGAGGATACCATATGGACGAGATTCTCTTCCATCGAAAGCCTCCAGGGTCGTAGGAGACTGGCTCAGAGCAGGAGAACCAATAGCCTTCCAGCAAGCAACCGACATGATGCAGGTTGAGGCACCTTCATCAATGACTGTACGATGGATTGTTTTGCCGTTGATGAGAACCTGTATAAGGAAAGCCACCTGATGAGGCAGTCTCTGTGTGAAACTCTCGAGATCAAAAGAAATTAAATCCGAATCTGCCGGGTCTATGCCACCAATCGCTGATAGCAGGGACTTCCTCTGGGAGGGGCAGCTCTGGAGGATTTCTAATGCGGACATAGCAGACGGAGCCTGAGCTAAGTCCTCGACAATGCTGTAGTGCTGGGCGGCACGAGCATTGGGGTTATAAGATGACTTCCTGAGTACACCTTTGGGAGGGGGTCGGGGGATCGTCTCAGTGCTGGGCCGTTCGATGTGAAGGGGACTAGAACTGGACGGAGGAGCGCTGGAGGGAACCTCCGGCTCTTTCTCGGTTGGAGACGGATAATCTTTCGCTCGAGTTGAAACATGGATGGGGATCGTTCCGGCCATGAACACTTGAGAACCGAACGAGGAAGAGGATTGAGAGGGGTCTGCCACCTGATGCGTCTGCTGGGAAGGGAAAGGATCTTTTAGCACAGCAGGAGGCCCCGGAGCACCTTTCAAAAGCCGACTAACCTCGGACCGCCTAGGGCAATCCTTGGTGTAGTGATCCTCCTCGCAGATGAGACAAGGATACTTAGGCTTTCGTTTAGCTCCTTCCTCGGAGGGAGGTTTAGGAGGGTTCTGCTTGGGCTGTCCAGATATATCTTTAGCCTTCCCTTTCTTTTTGCCTTTTGAGGATTTATCCGCCGCGGTGGACTGGACGGCGTTTACCTCGGAGGTAGTCCCAGAAATTGATTGGCCCTGAGGAGCATTTTCGCTAGCGGCATTTTGCTTCTGCTTCCCAGGGTTCGCGACCGATTTCTTTGATGGTGCATTCACAGAACCAATGACTCCATCGACAGAAGGCTTTGGTGGAGCTTTGGGCTGTCCATGCCTCGGGGCATCTGGCAAATACTCATACAAAGTACCTGACTGAGAATATACTAAGTCAAGGTACTGAGCTCGCGCAATCGCTTGCTCTTCAGTTACACACGCTCCCATTGCGATATCTTTTGCAATCTTAGGGACAAAGGAAGTTGTGAACCAGTCGGTCAGGAGTTGATCAGGAATCCAGAATTTAATAAGGCGACGACGCCTTCTCCATTCATGTATATGATCAGAGATGTGCGTTGCCGTATCCTGTTTGAGAGACGTGAGAAGATGTGTCCCAGTCTCGTACCGAATGGGTAGCTGAAAGTGAGTCAAGAAGGCCATAGCCAACGAGTTGAAATCTTGAAACATCCCGCGATTGAGTTCGATGTACCACTTAGCAGCTGAACCAGTGAGAGTTCTCTGAAAGAGGCGAAGTCGGATAGAATCATCAAGCCATGAGTTTGATGAACACCAAAGGTGATAAGTCATTACATGGGCCTGAGGGTCTTCACCGGCTTTGCCGTAAAACTTTGGACAGTCACCTGGTATTTTGGTTGGAACCGGTGGCCAATACGGATTATGCAAAATAGGATCATTTGTTAACTTGGACACATCAGGCAGTTCCAACGTTGCTAATAATGGTAGCTGCGGGTTAAAGGACATTTGTGGCTGCGGATTCGAGGCGACATTAGGGTTCCACCCAGACGGTGGTTGCCCCCACGAACTTTGTCCGGACGGACTTGGCCCAAAAGGGCCAGGTGCATAAGAACTTTGTCCCGATGGACCTGGCCCAAAAGGGCCTGGCGCATAGGGAGTTGGTCCATGGGGGTTCTGTCCATACGGATTCTGGCCATATGCGGACGGCTGTCCCTGTGTCTGCCCCCCAGCTCCCCATATATTAGCAGTTTGCCCCGCAGATGCACCATATTGATAATTTTGGTAAGGAGTGACCTGTGGTTGCTGATAATTTTGATAAGGAGCAAATTGATTTTGCCCCTGGGGTTGCTGGTAGCCATATGGTTGCTGGGCCCCATACGGAGCCTGATAGGCAGGCTGCATTTGGTAAGAAGGTTGATAACCTGTTTGAGTTTGAGGCCCAGGGTAATGTCCTTGAACCGGATGGGGTTGAACCATCTGTCCCGAAGGTTGACTTGGTTGGATTTGAGATGGACCTGGTTGGCCAGCAGGATAGACTTGCTGGGCACCAGGTTGTCCATGTGCCACCAAGGGTTGTCCTTGTGGAATAGATGACTGAGCCGGCTGAACAGCTGGTCGGCCAGTTTGTCCAGATAAACGAATAGGGCGGACAGCGGGTCGACCTTGCTGCATAGAAGGTTGGCCCGTCTGCCCCCCAGGATGCACAGACTGAGCAGAGGGCTGGGCTTGCTGTGTAGCAGGCTGCCCTCCTTGGTGCATAGGCTGAGCAGTGGGTTGGCCTTGCTGTATAGCAGGCTGCCCCCCTTGCCCAGAAGGATTCGTGGGTTGAGCAATGGGTTGACCCTGCTGACTATAGGGTTGCCCACCCTGCCCAGAAAGATGACCAGACTGGGCAGTAGGTTGGCCCTGCTGTAAGTAGGGTTGCCCCCCTTGCCCATGAGGATATCCCTGCTGGACTGCTGGTTGATTTTGAGGATTATAAACTGACCCAGTTTGTCCAGATGGGTACCCTTGCTGGAAGCCGGATTGGCCTTGTTGAATATAAGGCTGCCCGGGTTGTCCAGTTGGGTAACCCTGCTGGGTACCAGGTTGCCCTGGATAGCCAGTAGGTTGACCTTGATATGAATACGACGGACCTCCAATGCCCGAGGGTTGTCCCTGGTAGGGTTGTCCCTGTGGGCCCCCAGATTGTCCTGGGTAAGGCGGGCCATAAAGTGGTTGCCCCTGAGGGGTTTGCACATAGAGTGGCTGGCCTTGATTGGGTGGTCCTTGGGGTTGTCCGGAAGGATCTCGGGCCCCATGAAAAATGTGAGTAGCGGGATCATATGTGATATCCAACGGTTCCTGGTTCTCTTCGAAAGGACGATGAGGAAGGACCGAAATGCTCTCGAGGTACTCACCGTTCTCATCATAATAAAAGAGGGGACCTTCGTAATCTGGGTCCGTAATGGGTTGCCCATGAGCATCATATGGCCCTGCTCCTGGAATGCCACCAGAAAAGGGGCCAGCTTCAGGGTTTGCAGATGAGGACGCCGGTACAGCACTGACGACCGGAGTCGAACGTGCTACACAAACGGTGGGTCTAGTGGGAACTGAGGTAACAGGCGTGTTAAGACGTGAAGTAAGAGGTGTACTGAGAGATTGTGAAACAAAAGGCCCTGTGGTGGCAATAAGACTAGGATCCCATATAGTCGTAGAAGTAGTTCTAGCAGCTATCCTGTCCCTCACTGATGAATATCGCGGAGGGAGTGGGGAGGAGGCTAGGATCGGGTTTTCAATATCTGTCACAACAGGTGTTTCACCCGTGCTGGAAGATGTCTCATCCATGGGGGAAGTAGACATCGGAGACGACATACTGAAAGGAGTACGGGGGGTAGTGTCGCTGTCAGGCTCCCAGATAGGATTCCAATCTTCTATGTAATCTTCGTCGCCCGGGGCACGTACGTTGATAGGCTGGATACTTGGGACAATAGGAAGAGTATCGCTTACAACTGGTACCTCTGGAGCAACAGAAGATGGAAAACTTTGATCACTTGGACTGGGAGTTGACGTGTCAGCCAGGATGATAAGACCCCTCAGAAAAACCTAAAGCAAACTAACGATAAAAACCCTACTCAAAACTATCGCACACAAGATCTAAAACAGGTGATGTTATCGTGGCCGAATTAATTTTAAGACACAAGAACCAAACTTGACCTTTTCATGTTTCGAGAGTCGAGAAAAGGACGAAAAGATGACTCCAGTCTCCTTCGAATGTTTAATGAGCATGAAGTGACAAGACGCTCACAGGCACCTTTTCATTTAGGGAGTCCGAAAAGGATCAAAAGTGACTGCTCTGGAGACTCTAGGTATAAGGTTTACCAAGTAACCCGTAAAACTGCTTATACACCTCAGCAATCGTATGAGAGCCAAGGACTTTCCGTACTGCAGTCAATCTTCCCGAATGCTGTGTTCGGTGCGTTACGGTTCACAAGGCGGCAGACTCGGCTTCCTATGGATAAAGGATAAAAGCCTAGTGGGGTCTCCCTATATACGCGGCGGTATGTGGGAGCGCAGTCCGTGTTAGACCACTATCGAGTCACAGAAGGAGGAA
The DNA here is from genome assembly GCA_031772625.1 of Pinus tabuliformis. NCBI lineage: Eukaryota > Viridiplantae > Streptophyta > Pinopsida > Pinales > Pinaceae > Pinus > Pinus tabuliformis. The sequence goes on from CM062807.1 coordinate 702,130,365, forward strand.
TCACCCAACCGTAATGTGAAACAACAGTGACTATGTTTAAAGACGCCGGAACACGTCTCTAACCTAGACCTCTAGATGTTTGTGTTTAGTTCCAATGCGTTTTTAGATTCATTCGGTTCATTTTATAGTTGATCTTGAAATTAAGTTTCGATTTCAGGTCCTATTGTATGTTCTCTCACAATTACCTAGATGCAAACTACATGCCAAAGAAAACCATTTTGTTTGATGAATTCTAGCTATGATAAGGTGGAAGATTTTCAAACAAACAAAATGAAATCAAACAATCAAGCAGCCTAATGCAACTAAAATGGAAGAAAGGAAACTTTTCTTTGAAAATGCGAATCAATGAAATGTTCTTTTCCTTTTCAATTATCAAAAGCAAAGCTACTAGTTTGATTTTCTTTCAACGACTCAAAGCATCTAAATGAATTTGGAGGAACGAGAACACCAAGCCAATCACTTAGTGAAAGCACACAAAGCTCCCAAAACACCCAACAAATATTTCCAACTCGAAAGGGAAACCAAATTCCGCACGAGCTATGTAATCTAAGCTCGGTAAGACAAGCAAGGATTGAAGCAAGGAGGAAGCGAAAACCACTCAGAAACACAACCAAAAACACTTCAACAATCACTGAACAAGCGTATAAACAAATCTGAAGTTGGCTGGTCGAACAAGAAAACAAAATCCCTACGGAAGGCTTGACACACACACACGGCCACTAGATGCCCTAGGGCTAGAGTGCGAAATCAATGGAGAAAAGCAAACACCCGGAGGACAAGAGTCCCAACCAGTCAAATAGAGATTCAACACGACCCAGCAGTTGTAAAAGTGATGGTGGAAATACAAACCAAGGAACGAAAGCAAAGAGGAAGGTATTTGCAAAATCCAAAAAATGAGCAAAACGAAACCCTGTGGAACAAGACTTCGCAAGCAAGTAGCTCAGAGTTCAGATAATGAAAAACAAGTCACAAACCAAGTGGAGAGAAGAGGGGAAAGCTAAAGCAACAAGTTCAGGAGGCTGATCTGGACAAAATCAAGTTTTACAGGATCAGCGCGGGTGGCCTTCAGCAACTCGGCGCTGACGGGAGGGGTCCCGTAGCAACTTTGCGACGTCAGCGCGGAAATACACGGATAAAGCGCGCTGTCTCAGAAAAACGAGGTCAGCGCGACTATAAATCACACAGACGCGATGACAGGGAGGACAAAGAAGCAGGTGCGCGCCGTCAGCGCGGAAGCACACGGATAAAGCGCGCTGTCTCTAAAAACGAGGTCAGCGCGACTATTGATTGTACAGGCGCGATGACAAGGACAACACAGAAGAAGGGGCGCGACGTCAGCGCGTCTGTTTTGAAGTAAAGCGCGCTGAGGGTAAAAAACCAGTGCAGCCAAAGCAAAAACTTCCCAAACCAAAGGTAAGAACTTTTTAACAATTAAGACACTTCCCAGATGCACCCAGAAAGTTTATAAGCAGAGAAAACAATCCCCAAAACTTGAAAAGAGAGAAAAATCAAATTCAAACACAAAAAGTGGACTCAAGAGACAAAAAGGCTGATCCCCAGCAGAGTCGCCAAATTGTTGGAGAGGTAAATCCCCTCTACGGATAGAGGCGATCCCTACTAGCCCAGCAAGGGTCTAGCAACAATCAAACAACGCTGCTACGCATGCTCCTAATTACAATTAAACAAGAGGTAAAGAGCACCTACTTGGATTCCAGCGCTGTCGTTTGATGAAGAGATGCTGCCTTCGCTCCTTCGCTTTGGCTGGTCACAATCCTCCGCGATCCCCGCGAATAGACACCTGCACACACGAAGAGGAAACAAACACAAGCGTGAAATCTAGTAAAAGAAACCATACATCAGTCAGAAAAGATGTAATTCACATTTAACCATTGCATAGACAAATGAGAATGGAACAATAATAGCAGTCATCTATTATTAATCAAAATAGAGAAGAGTACAACCAAATGTTCTGACGTCGGTATCCTTCTCAAGAGGGGCCAGTCAGCAAGCGTCTCAAGCATTCACCTTTGGAAATGATTCTCCCAAGACAAGGAACTCTCTCTCACACAAGCAACACAAAACAACCTTCCCTAAGCTATCAATCACTTCCTCACTCAGCACACCAAATACCTATAGTAGCAGCAATCTGAGCACTATAAGCTCTACACAATCCAAGCTATTCCAAACTAGCTGCTCATGGTAATGGTGGAAGTTTATATAGGAGAAGGAGCCTCCTAAAAGGGTGGAAGGATGAGCTTATCCTTGAGGGAAGTGGTTGCAAAGGGTCGAACAGACATGCCATAGAAGGGAGTCGATACTCACAAAGCCAACAACCAAACCTGGAGTGATCTGGAAGGCTGGCTGTTGGAACAAATTCGCCCAAATAGGATCAGTGCGGATTATAAGGTAACTGATGCGCTGACGTCGTGCCTCAATAACTGGGAAAGTCATGTCAGTGCGACCCAATACAAAGGAGAGATGCGCTGGCTCATAAAATGCGACCAGCGCCGAAAAGTGATGTGCTTCCGCGCTGGCAGCGCACTGAATACACTAAGAGCCGCCGGTCAGCGCGAATATTTTAGAAACAGACGCGCTGATGAGGAAAACTATGGAAAAGTGGGTTTTGGGCCAGTTCAGAAGGCATGAACTTGATTATTGTGAATTCTTGACACAGTAGGGTAACTGACAGAGAGACAGTGACAAATTATTGTGTAACAGCTATTATATAATTGCATTAATTAGCTGGTTTGAAAAATAAGTAATTGCATGAGTTGCAGTCATAACACAACTGGGTTGAGTTGTTGCTCCAAGTCCTACAGTCAACATCAGACGTGGCGTTTGCTTTACCTATCCAGTAAATCGTGCTCACATAGGTGAAGCCACACGAGGTAGGGGACCTTTGCATTTGCTGCCTCCCGCCTCAATTTTGATCGCGCAATATATTTTATGGGGGTCATCTTCACTCTTTCCGGAGGCTGGCTAGCAGAGTTGTTGGTTGCTATGCCTGATGTTTTTGCTATTTTTTGCAGAGGCAAATTCTTTTATCTTATTTCTCATGTGCCTTTCCTGAGCTGCGAGAATTGCAACAATATCAGTACCTCTGAAGATCATCTCCGAGAGAACAACAACCATATCACTGTCGCTGTGCTTCTCAGTCCTTGCAGTGAAAACAACACACCAACAAAGTCAGAATCCCCTTTGTCTATGTTCATAGGAGTAGCTATATGCTCGTCAATGATATGGGTATATATTATGGTCATATTTGTGGTTCTGCGTTAACCCTTGATTCAACCTATAATTCCTTGCACTCTCCCATGGAACGATGTCAAATTGGATAATTTATTCTAGAGTTAAAATATCAGTGAGTCATATTATTGTAATAGGCTGTAGCAAACTCATCAAAGTATTTATCCATCTCCTATATTTTTTTATAAGAAAAGGATTGTATCATTGAACAGAGTTGAATAGTATTTGTTTATTGACCAAGAGGAGACCAAATTCGTCATTGGTTGTTTGTGATATAGATTTGAAGTTCCGCTTGGAACCATTTTTTCCTGTAGCAGCTTAATTTTGGAGAAGTCGATACCTGAGTGCTGGATAGTGATGTTGTCATGTTCAACTGTGTAAAATTCCAATGCAAAAATTGAGTGCGTTGAATGGTTAAGGTATGTTGATTTTTGAAGACCGAAATATGTTAAGGAACATGTTTTTAAAGAGATCTATGCTTGGTTTGGTGGTATGAAATTTTAATAAGGTTGATACATATATTATGGTGAAAGAATATGAGCTGGTCATTTTTGTTAAAAAGGATGTGTTGGTGAGGCCGTGGTGTATATATGAGTATTGTTTCATTGCTCACTGCTGAACTGAAGATCAATAGTTTCATGATTATTTCCTGTAAGGGCTGACAGAGATGTCCTCCTAAATGTGCTAAGTTTTTGCGCGTTTTTTGAGTGATGCCATTCATTGCAGTCTTGCTTATTTTATATGAAGAAATTGATGATATTGTAAGCACTTGTTCTGGAAAAACTTATAACAAAGTTTCACCCCAGGGTTTCGAGGGTGAGAACATCATCATCTGCCATTTCAAAATTAGCAAATGTAAGGCGCTTCTTATGTGCTTTCAGCTTTGAAGTTTATGAGATTATGTACAGCTCTTTCTCTGGCGATCTATTATCCCACAATTGCAGTTGTTCCACATGCTATCATCAATGGTTACAAGAATGTATTCACAATCGCTATCGAGCTTGACTATTCTTTTCCACTGGCTGAGAAAGTGAAGGAGTATTTGAAGGATCCAAGCAAGTTTGCAGTTGCTGCTGCCCCAATTGTGGCATTGCATTTAAAACTCATTATAGTTTTTGTGTTCAGTGTTGAACTTCCCAAAATTGTATAATTTCACCAGTCAGCCAAAACCTAGTACAAATCGAAATTGGAGCAACTTCTAATATCTTTGAAATAAGTGTATTTAACAGAGTTTGATTAGTTGATAAAATGGGAAGACTTTATGGAGCATTAGAGTTACTGAATACACTAATACATTCTAGTGTCGAAAACATAGTTGAAATCAATAAAGACTCTCTCTTTGAAATTCGGACATGTCTACAATATGCACAAGAACAAATTGAATTTTTGCAGCTTGAATCTCAACTACATCAGGAAGAATTACAACAGTGGAGTCATCATTCTAAACCTATTTCTATTCAGAAGATTGAAACAGACTCCCATAAACAGCAAGACAATAATGTTACAGTTCATTCAGATTTAGTACCCAATAAAGCAACAACGTTACATGAAGATGCAGAAGTTCAGCTTGCACTTCCCAAACCCATCATTAGACCTTGGGAAGAGCTTGTCCATAACAAGCACAAAATTGGTCTTAGATATGAAAAGGACTTGTCCTTTCATATTCCAGACTAATCCAAACCAATCCAATTTCAAAGTGCTGGATTCATTCATGACAGTTCACCTGCTCCTCATGACAGTTCACGTCCAGCCATTCTAGATTCTGCTCCTCTTCTACAACAACCACAATATATTGTGAAATGCAAACACTGTGACTGAGTTGGCCATATGAAAGATCATTGTTTTGATCTTCATGCATGTAAACACTGTCATAAAACCAATCATTCCTCAAATAGATGCTTCAAAAACAAACCTCCTGCAAGAACAAAGATTCATCTTGGATGGATCACTTCTTGGCAATGGGCATCAACAACCAAGAAGATATTCCAATCACATGTCAGAACTTGTTCTAGAGTATTGAACAGTCTTGCAGTTGAGATTTCTTCATCTTCTCACCTTATATCTGACAGGGGGGGAATTGATGGTCATCTACAAGCTTCAAAGTCACATCAAGCGAGCCTGAGCCACAACTTACCACACCAGTTTCAGAGTTGTAGCTAGAGGCAAAGATGCTCCTGAGCATGGCTTCAGTTGGTAATCTGGAACACTTCCTCTAGTAGAAGACTTTAGCTTCTTGCCAGTTTCAGAAGAATTCCAGGAATAGAGTTGGGGACACTTCCTCTAGCAGAAGACTTCAGCTTCTTGCCAGTTTCGGAAGAATTCCAGGAATAGAGTTGGGGACACCTCCTCTAGCAGAAGACTTCATCTTCTTGCCAAAATTGGAAGAGTTTCAGAAATTGCATTAAGCATTCCAGAGTTGTTGGTCATCCTTAAACCATCACAAGTTGAGACTTCCCTTTTCAGGTTGAAGTTCTCCCTTTTATGCGAGGTGAGACCTCCCTTTATTGGTTGAAGGTTTCCCTCTTCAAAACATCAGGAGCACTTCCTCTAGCAGAAGACATGAGCTTCATGCCAGACTTGGAAGAGTTCTGGGAACTACACTAAGCGTTCTAGTGTTGGTGGTCATCCTTAAACCACTGCCCTTTATACCAACATTTCAGATAGCACATTCAGCCTAGTGCCGCCATGCATTTTTGCACATTTTGTATTATAGATCTCTTCTTGGACTCATACATAACCCTTCAGATTAAGGGGGGGAATGTGGACACCTAATACTCTAAGGGTTAATGTGGAAGCCAAATAGACAAACGAAGTCCAAGAGACCTTGGGATGTGGAACCCAACGGTCACACCATGTACTATAAATATATATGTTTTGTTAATTAAAAATGTACTCTTATGTTTTATCTTTCATAATTCTGTTGTTTTCCATGTGTGTGTTTAACATTTACCATTGCACAATACTATCTCGCATTCCCATATATCCATTCCATTATTAATTAAGTCATTGGAAGCCATAGGTTTAATACCCACAATGGTTCTCCCTTGCTTATTCAATGGTTTTACCTATAGCCATTCACTCTGCCTCCTACAAAATCAAAACAATTATAATAATGGTTATATAACATCAATCCCCATACATATGTTTATATGTATATATTTTATATTTAACCCAATATTTTGTTCTTTTCGCATTTTGCACCATGGAATATGTAAACTAGTTGTCCTATTGATATGCATTACAATGCACCACAATCATGCATGATCCAAGCTTGTACATTGCAATAAGCTACAACAATCGTTTATCCAAACTTGTGTGTATTAATTTCACCTACAACCAAACGCCATTAGGCTATGCATATCCCTTAAGTACTTTCTTTCTATTTTCTTCACTTCTCAATCATATAGACAAATACACACACCTCTCTCATACACACACACACACACACACACACACACACACACACACACAGAGAGAGAGAGAGAGAGAGAGAAGGCTATGCATATCCCTTAAGTACTTGCTTTCTATTTTCCTCACTTCTCAATCATACACACAAACACACACACCTCTCTCATACACACACACACACACACACACACACACATAGAGAGAGAGAGAGAGAGAGAGAGAGAGAGAGAGAAGGCTATGCATATCCCTTAAGTACTTGCTTTCTATTTTCCTCACTTCTCAATCATACACACAAACACACACACCTCTCTCATACACACACACACACACACACACACACACACACACACATAGAGAGAGAGAGAGAGAGAGAGAGAGAGAGAGAGAGAGAGAGAGAGAGGTGGTGTGTCGGAATGGTGGGTTATTAGAGTATATATCTAATGTATTTTTTTTTTTTTATTGGACCATGCATGCAGATAAAAAGGAGTGTTTGTATGATGTGACTGGACACTTGTAAAGAGTAGAGTATTGATTTGAGCTTGCACATATAGTTTATGAATGTTCTATGGTTTATATTTGAACATTGTTTTCTTTGTCCATTTGATCATTACTATCTTTGTTTGCTCATTCAAGAATAGATAAAAAAAATATATTTTTCACAGATCCTTGTTAATGAAGTGGATAGGTCATATGCATACTATATATGGATTGGTTTTGGATGTTATAAAATCCATAAAAGATATATTGATTCTTTATTGCTAATTTATATAGGCTTATGCATATTAAATTCCAAGACTAACTTTGATGTGAAGAAAAGATGATTAGTCAAATCTATGGGGATATTGTTAGAATATTTATATGCTTAGGAGTTAGTTAAGTTCAACTTGGTCTATTGTGTCTATTAGGTAAAGTGTGTTTATATAGTATGCATTAGTTGCATTGTAATATGACAGTCATGATATGTTCTAGACAAAGAGTGATCCAATGGCTCATATTCTCCTCGACACTGACAACTACTGATCCATGGCTTAACACCTTATTGGTCAATGGTATATAAATAAAAGGAATGGAGGGTGATGGTTGGTGATTGATTGTGATAACTCTCTCACATAAAATATTTTTTTTAGTTAATAAAATTGCTTTGAGAGGTCATGCACTGTTTCCTTCTAAGAGGGATTTAACCATGTAAAAATATCGGTGTTGTGATATTTGATCCACTGAATTTGTAACTATGGTTGGTATTAATATTGTATATTTGGTCAATTGATGCATTTGCATTTAGAATTGTAAAGAATATTTTAAATGCTAGAGTCAAAATAAAAAATATATTTTGAGTCAAAGTCACATTGTGACTTTTAAAGAAGAAAATTTGAATTTTGAAATGTAATTTTTGGCTCCAAAAGTTGTCAAGTCTACCTCTCTCCAAGTCAAGTTTTCCTTGGCTAAAGACACACCATTCAACCAATACACTTCAACCTCCTCCACTTGGGCACTCACATTCTCTCACACAAGACAAGTTCTGGGCAAGAAAACAAAGGACAAGAGGGATGAATAGGATGAATAGAAGGATGAATTGACTCTCTCTTATCTCTCTTGAATCTCACACATGTGGATAGACTCTTATATCTCTGGTTTGTAATTTTTCTAGTCATTTTATTGCACAGGGGAAAAATTATGGGTAACTGCAGGGGGCAAAATTTCTGGGGTGACTAACAATTATAGGAGGGTTGAAATTCTAGGTCAGGGCAGGCATAACGAATTCTTAGATCAGATTGGGAGGCTTGAATTGAAGGGGAAGACCAAGTTTGACCATAGGTATAGGTGCATCTCTCATTGAACACGAATAACTTCTCTATTGAAAAGGTTGATGGGTTTTTCCCCTTGGTGGGTTTTCCCAAGGTAAATCTTGTCTTCTCTTGTGCATTGTAATCTCTACTATTCTACTGTTGAATTTATGAAGCATAATTACTGAATGATATATTGGAATAATTTGAAAGAAGAACTAAATCAAAAGTAATTATTAGAATTTCAGAAATATTGTTCTCATCTCTATTGCACTTAGAAAATCGACATGGTATCCAAGCTTTGGTGAAGGAAGGAAGGAATATTGAGATCACCCTTGCGAAAAACTTAGAGAGAATTTTATTGAAGTCCTTATTGTAGATTGACGTAACAAGTTAGAAGGAGAATCAAACTTTAGAGCTTGGAGACTTCAAACATATCTTATTCTTGCCAAGAAAAAGTCTTGGACATTGTGACAAGAGAGGTTGTTGAACCAACTGTGTTGAAAAAAATGTAACAAGAAAAAATCCTAATTTAACTTGTCCTTGAATTAAATTAGGAATTAAATTGTAATTCTAATTCTCATAGCAACTTGTAGCAGTTAACGAAGTTTAGTTGAATTAGTTGACTCAGTAAATTCAAGTTGGGAGTCTATCTAGAGTCATGTAGAGCGATCCCTAAATTTTAGGGGTTATGGAGTTGTAACTATTTAATTCAGTTTAACTGAGTTAAATTCGGTTAAACTAGTTCTAACTAATGGAGGAACTAGTGAGAGGTAAAGTGAATTAATTTGGATTTAATTCACATGCAGTGATCAATTAGATAACTGATAATTCACTCATAAATAACTCATGCATGTCAGTATTGAGAAAGACCCAATTGATATTGGAGTTCATGGACAATGTACTATCAGTTGTAAAATCATCTAAATTAAATCGATGGTGCATGCAATCAAAGGAAGGACTATGGATAGATTGCACAATTATGGATGAGGAATTTCCCAATTAAATATGGGAAAATTCCCTAGGAATCCATCCAAGGAAATAGGAGCTTGGAAGGCAACAAATTTGGCTAAGTATTGGCTTGGGTTGGTTTGTGAAGCAATGAGATAGATTGTACTTGTGCAAAGATTGTTTGGGTTGAACAAGCATTGCATTTTCTTCTCAGATATTATGATTAATGGAATATACAGATAGCATGGGTTTTTAGCTGTGGCTTTCCCCATAAAATTATTGTGTTATGTGTGATTGAAATTCTTCCTTTTCTGCTTCATGATTTCATCGATCAATTTTTATTTCTGCTAATGAGTAGAGTAGATTCAAGTTAGTTGTTTTAGCATATTGCAATCTGTAGTTTGAATCTATAAGAAAATTCTACATGGTATCCAAGCTGAAATCACTATAGAAGAGGAGAATACGAGTTTGTTTTGCAGGAGAAATCAAATTTGTAGTATCATACTTCAGATCTAGCAGGATGTCATTCTATGGATTGAGACTTGAGTATGCCCTTGAGGGTAACTCAAATTACATAGTTTGGAAGGATAGGATGGAGGTAGTGTTGGAACACAACAGGCTGAAGGAATTCATAGATCATGATATCCATAGACCTCCAAAATTTGATGCACAAGATCTGGCAGAGTGGAGAAAGTGTGTGGAAAAGGCAAGAAGGATTATCCTAGAAGGATTATCCCAGAAGGTGTTTGAGATAATACTGTCTCGAATATCCACTGTAAGGAAACTCCATTTGCAATATGGATGGCCTTGACGAACTTGTTTCAAAACAACAATGACCATAGGAAGCTAGCATTGAAGTACAAGCTCAGAAAGATCATGATGGAGAAGGGCGATACAATATCGAAGTACTTGACCAATTTCACCCAATGTCAGGATGAGCTTAGAAGTGTCCATTTTGTTGTTGCAGAAGATGATCTAGTGAGCCTAACACTTATAGGACTTCCCAAGAGCTGGCACAACTACCAGGACTCCATTAATGGGAGGGAGAAGCTACCAGAGTGGGAGAGGTTATGGTCCAACTTGGTATAGGAAGAGATTCGATGGAACACCAGAGATGGATCCTCATATAAGCATGATGATGAGGAGAATTGTGCCTTAGATGGAAAGGCAAAGAAAGGGAAGGGGAATTCATCCCATTCCAAATCAGATTCCTGTTAGGGAAACAAGAAGAAGAACATGTCAAAAATTAAATGTTTTCACTGTCATGAGCTGTGACATTATGCCACAAAGTTTCTGCATAATAAATCCAGTAAGAATACCTCAGGAGGAGAGGCAGGTGAAGCTCTTGGTTCAAAATTCAAACTGGATTTCACCCTCATCGCTTGCATGGTGACATCAGTGATGGGTAGTGTGTGGTACCTGTATAGTGGAGCCTCATTACATATGACCGATAACAAAGTGTTCTTCAGTGACTTGGAGGAGAAGGACCTCCAGATGCACATCGAGATGGGATATGATAGGAGGTATAACACAATTGACATCAATACTATTACCTTTTGAGAGGGAGTCTAGTTCTCCTCTCACATTAACATATGTCATGTATGTTTCAGGTACCATCTAGCAATAAGTCGAAGAACAACGTGTATCAATGGATAATGAGGACCCATACTTACCATCAGGGGGTCTTTCAGCAAGAATGATCATGTGTAACCCCTCTTCGATTCGTTTTCTAAATGAGAAAAATAAAAAGCAAAAAGAACGACTGTATCCTGGATCTCTAAAAATTAGGTTAGAATTGAAAACTTCGATTTGAAGAAGAACTTGGTTACTGTTGCCATGTTGGAGGACCATGGCTACAATGTGATATTTAGTAAGGGAAAGGATTTCCTTCATCACATAGCCTCTGGACAGGTGAAGCGGATCAGGGTTCAAGTGAAGAACCTCTACAAATTGGATGTAGAAGATTGCGCTTCTTTGAGCACTAAAGCAGAGAAGGTGCAGAACCGAGACATTAGTGAGTTGTGGCATAGAAGATTGGGTCACTTGCACCATGGAGCTTTGAATATCATGCAACAAATTTCTACAGGACTTCCCAAGGGCACACTAGAGCACAGAGACACATGCAAAGGGTGTACATTGGGAAAGTACACCAAAGCTTCCTTTCATGATAAAGACAGTCGAGTGAAAGAAATACTTGATTGAGTTCACTTAGATGTGTGTGGAATGTTCTCAACAAAATCCACAACCAATCACATGTATTATGTAATATTTGTTGATGATTTTTGCCGTAAGTGTTGGATTGTCTTATGCAGAAGAAATATTATACGTTCACTAAATTTTGTGAATTTAAAGAACTTGTCGAGAAAGATACTAGAAGGAAATTTAAAGCTCTCAGATGCGATAACGGTGGAGAATATATGTCATATGAATTCAAGAACTTCTGTGCTTGAGAAGCCATTCAATGATAATTTATAACAACTCATAACCCAAAGCAGAATGGGGTGGTTGAAAGGAAGAAAAAAAGTATTGTGGGAGAGACATGAGCTATGTTACATGATCATGGCCTACAGTTACACTTGTGGGTTGAAGCATGCAACACAACTATTTATTTGTAGAACAGAAGCCCTCATCAAATTCTCGGGATGAGTACACCAGAAGAAGATTTTTCGGGTAAGAAACAAGATGTGGCACACTTCAAGGTGTTTGGTTCACTAGTCTACTGTCATGTTACCAAGGATGCATGGAAAAAGCTAGAGCCAATAGCTAAGTTGGACATATTTGTGGGGTACATTGATACACATCACAACTATTAGGTGTACCTATCATCCAACCGGATGACAGTGGTTCGTAGAGATGTGAATTTCGATGAAGAGAAGGCCATGAGATGTTTCTGTGAGAGGGAGCTTCAGTTACATGCATATGAGTAACTTTTAGCTCCAAGGAGGAACCTCAGGATAATGTGGAGCATCCACATGCAGACGAGCAGTGAATGGAAACAACCACTCATGCATAGACTTCTAGAGATGACAGAAAGCACACCAGAGAGGCTAAAAAATTGATGCATGATGCAAGAGAGAATGTGGGAGCACCCACATCATAGCGTAGGTATAGGAGGTCATGATATTGGTGCACTGGCTACATGGATTTGATGAGCAAGAGTATAGAGATTGAGCCATCCTCATTCGAGGAAGAGTTCAACAATGAGTATGGGTTGATGCCATGGTTGAGGAATATGACTCCATTATCAGAAACAATGTTTGGATGTGGTCCCAAGACCAACAAACAAGTCATTGTTGAGTTCCAAATAGCTTTACAAAGTAAAGAAAGCAACAAATGGGATTGTAGAGAAACACAAGGCCAAATTTGTGGCCAGATGGTTCTCTCAGGTGGAGGGAATTGATTATGATAAGACCTTTGCTCCTGTAGCAAGGTACTCATCAAGCAAATATATTCTAGCACGGTCAGTGCAGATGGGATGGAAGATACATCAGATGGATGTAAAGACAACATTCCTCAACAACATGATTGAGGAAGAGGTGTATATTGAGCATCCAGAAGGATTTGAGTCCTTCAACAGAGATTTTCATGTGTGCAAACTCAAGAGAGTGTTGTATGGACTTAAAAAAGCACCCCGTGCTTAGTACACTAAGATTGAAAACTATTTCACTGGGTTGGGCTTCAACAAAAGTGAAGCAGATGCAAACTTTTACCATATTGTGGTTGAAGGTAAATTGTTGATTATAGTATTATATGTCAATGACTTTATTCTGACAGTTGATGAGAAGCTGATAAAATCATGCAAAGAGGATCTTGTAATAGAGTTCGAGATGAAGGACCTGGGGTTCATGCATTAGTTTCTTGGTATGGAAGTATGACAAGGAGATGAGTAACTCTTTGCCTATCAAGGAAAGTATGCGAACGAGATACTAAAGAAGTTCCACATGGAGAGTAGCAAACCCATGGAGACTCCTCTAGAAGGTAATTGGAGGAAGGAGGATGTTATGTTAGGTGAAGTAGTGGAGGCTACTATTTATAGACACTTGTGGGTTCACTTATGCGTTTGGTGAACACACGATCGAACACGTGTTTTGTAGTTAACTAGCTTAGTCAAGCCAACCAAACTGTATTTGAAGGGAGCTAAACATGTGTTGAGATACCTCAGAGGCACCACTCAATTTTGTCTTTGGTATAGATGGACAAAGGGAGTGAAGCTTCAAGGCTTCACAAATACAGATTGGGTAGGGAGTCCATCTGACAGGAAGATCACATCCCATTCAAAAGTGTAACTAGGTTCGGTCTTCATAATGGCATGTAATTGTGATTTTTGTAAATGATAAAAAGAAGAAATTTTTTTTTATTATTGTAATGCTTGGTTCATGGGTTTCATGAACAAGAGATTTTATTTTTAGATGACTCCCATTGAGATCCTTTAGGAATTGTCATTAACGTAAAAAAAAATTCAATGTCATGAAGAACCCTTATTGGACATCTTACAATATATATGAGTCTATAGGATTGACAAGTAGCCCTCCAAGACAAGAACCAACCACCCTTCTTCAAGTTGACCTCATGATAAAATTAAGATATTATGTCGGCATCACCTAAATAAAGACACAACTGTTCATGTGACTAATGTGAGTCTATTTATGATGGAAAAACTACTATAAAAAGGCACCTTGACCTATTCCACAAAGAAAGAATTTCGGACATCTCTATAAAAGTTTGGGTGAACAGTTCAGTGACAAGTTCAGATATCAATTTGTTGAAGAAGCTCAGATAGGGTATAGGATTGCATAGACAAGTTTGGTGTTATCTCACAGTCAAGCAGTTAGGTCTACCTCTAAAATTTGGATGACAATTATAGGGACAAGAAAAGAAACAAGTTCGGATTGCAGTGACAATTAGTTCGGTATTGCAGTGACAATGATTTCTTATCTTCGATGCTACTACAATAAGAGTTTACAGTATATATACAAAGTGATGAAGTCTCACCAAAGTATCAACGAAATCTCAGTCACAGTCTTAGTAATATCATAGTTTGTGTATCATTACAGTGCATGAGATATCGGTGCTCCTATAAGTGATAAGATCTTGTGAATGTCTTAGTGATGTAGTCTCAGTGTTAAGAAGGTCGAAGTGGAAGAGGAATAAAAAAGAAGAGAGTTGAAGAAGGTTGTCAGTTAAGCGAAATAGTGTCTTGAGCTTGGAGTGGCTAATAGGTCAAGGGTCTTGGTCTTGGTATTCGTCAATTGGAATCTCTATAAGAATAATTTGTGTGGGTTTTCCTCTCAAAGAGTGAGAGATTTTGGCCCTAATTGATAGCCTACATTCTGTGTCTCTTGTCTATGTATGTTCATGCATTGGTAGCTGTTTGATGAAGAATGACACTAATAATCGAAGTAAATAATATCCTAATCTAAAGAATTAGAAAACACTGACAAGAAGTTACTGATTGAAGAGAAATCACCTAATACATATTACCATAGATTTCTCAAAATGGTATTGAAGCTAAGGTGAATAAGTACAAAAAAAGGGCATCTAATCAAAGAGACACTCTAGGACCGAGTTTCAAGAAAGGCATCAAAGCAAGCTAAAGGATATCAAAGTGAAGTTAAGATCTACATCAAAGTATCAAACCCTAGATCGAAGAAGAAGTCTACACCAGTGAAAGTTTTGGATCCTCTAGTATTCATCAAAAGACCACAAATACCCTCATCAAGTTGAAGATATCTACAAAGCAAGGTAGACGAAAGTATAGATATCCAAGAGAAGCAATTCTAGGAATAAGATCACATCATCATGGATAAATTCAAAACCCTAGAAGCATTTCTGATTTGAACTCATTCACCACTGAAGAAGTCGAAGTATCTTGAAGGCTAAAGGCATTGTCATCATCTTCAAAAGGCTATACGACAAGTTCCCTCTCATTGAAGCAAGGACCCCTCCCTTATCCTTAAAGAAGATCATTCGAGGAAGCATCAAGACATTCTCATCAATCACCATCAGCTAGATTAAAACATGTTGTCATCATAAAAGGGGCAATCTCCTTTTAGTGAAGAAGGGATTTCATTTCAAAGAAGATCATCCAAAAGGGAACTAATACATTTTTGTTAACCACCATCAAAGGGATCAAGTTGAAGATTTCATCTTCCCTTGTCAAGTAAGTATATTTTATTCTATAATCTAAATTTGATAAAATGACTTCGTTTTGCAAGGAGATCTATAAGCTAGCTGGGTCATCAAAATTTCCTTGCATGGAAAAGGAGGATATAAAGAGTCCTCGAAGAAAATGAAGTCATTAGAAAAGTCTCCAAACCATCCAAAGGTCAATCATTATCTGAATACATGGAAAGGGATCAAAGGGCTCAAGGGTTTCTTTTGAAATCAGTCAAGGGGCCCCTCATTCCCTATATAGCAGGATTAGATACATCAAAAGAGATATATGATAAGCTGGTAGAAATATTGTTAGAATTGGAAAATAGGGCCGAATTCCACCTTAGGAAAACTCATATGATGGAGATTATTATTGTATTGGGTTCCTATTTTTGAAAGGTCCAATTTTGATATAAAGATCATCTCATTTTGACAAGTAGAAATGGAATTTTGAATTTATTCATTCTAATGGATAAATTGTCAAGGTTGGCCTAAGTCAAATGTAGGCTCATGAAGCTGAATGGATGTGTCTTCTCACCCTAAACGAAGTGTATAAATAGTAGTGACCCTTCTCTCATTTGTACACCATCTTCTCTCTCCTCTCTTGATTGGTTCATACACCTTGTAGGCTTCTCTACTTCGCACATGTGGAAGAGGACATAATTATGGACTAGTTTTGGAGGTTGAAAATTTCAGAGATTAGGGCATGCGTTGACCAAAATTGACTTGGAGTATTTGACCAAAATTGACTTAGGTTTTGTGGGTAAAATTTTTGAATTTTATAGGGCATAATTTTCGAGGTGTTTGGGGACTGTTTGACCATGTTGATTGCTGCATTGACTTTTTGGTTTGACCGCAGAAATAAAAAAAAACCTTTGAATGGGTTGACCAAGATGATTTTGGGTTGAATTTGACTCCCTTGGTAGGCTGCATTCTTCTACGATTGATCGAGCTTCTTCGAGGACCTTTTGGGGCAGCTTTTACCACTGTTGACTTTTTGGTTAGGGCTGCATTGACTGTTGATTTGGCAGGACTGTTTTGGGCATGTATTTTTGATAGTTGTACTCTCTCTCCCTCTCTACTAAACTATTGAAGAATAATAAGAATATTTGATTAAAGGGTTTCCACACATTAGGGTTTATCCCTAGCATCCGCCACATCTTGTGTCGTCTTCTCTTTTTGGGGTAAGAAACCAATGTGGCACACTTCAAGATGTTTGGTTCACTAGTCTACTGTCATGTTACCAAGGATGCATGGAAAAATCTAGAGCCAATAGCCGAGTTGGGCATATTCGTGGGGTGCACTGATACACCTCACAACTATTGGGTGTACCTACCATCCAACAAGATGACAGTGGTTCGTAGAGATGTGAAGTTCAATGAAGAGAAGGCCATGAGATGTTCCCGTGAGATGGAGCTTTAGTTACATGCGTATGAGGAGCTTTTAGCTCCAAATGAGGAACCTCAGGATAATGTGGAGCATCCACACGCAGACGGGAAACCAGTGGAAACTATTGATCTAAATATGATCCAAGGTTGTCATTGATGTCAAACCAAGCAGAACCAAGGATGAACCTGAACTTCCATGGCACATTGGGCATCATCATTCATTGTTTCTCGTCTCATAACCATTGTAGGAATACTCTGATCAAAAATATCTTTCTATTGGTATATAGCTCTCCTCGTAATTCCTCACGGTTTGTAAGTTATTCAAGATTGAAGTTAGTAACCCCAATTAGTGGGCTAAAACCCCATGGGGTTGTGGCATGGAATTTATAATTGATTTTTGTCATTGCATAGTCAATAATTAATAAATTTTTTAAGCTCCTAAAATGCCTCCAACATTCTCTATAGAGGCGCCTCTCAACTCTATATAAAGAAATCTCATATATCCTCCAAATGTAGTGATCATGGAATTTTCGCTATAACTTTATTTATGCGAAGTCTTAGATGCTGAAATTAAAACCTATTTGTGCCGAAATCCTGATAAATGTCATGACCTAATTTAAGAACTTGGTTCTCTATATTTTCGGAGATATGATCTGTGGAAGTTAGGGTTTTTGCAGGCTCCAAAATTTCATCTCAAAGAGGTGACCTTTGGAAAATCATCATAACTCCCTCTCTGAGAAGCAAATTGGAATTTTGTAAAAAGTGGTGGATAATGCACGGCGTTTAGTTTTATGTGTATCAATTTTAGATCTGAAGGAGGAAACAGTGACACGTGGAACACCGTACAAGTTCGCTCTACTGAACTAGTCCATAATTAGGTTATTGTGAGAGATTGGGCATAACTTTGCATTGAAGAATCCAATTCAGGTTAGACCTATCACATTGGAAAGAAGACTTAGAGGGATACTACAAGACCAAAGATCACATATTGGGGATTTGAAATTACAAAGATACATTAGATTCAATATCATGCTAGTAGAAGCCAAGAAAAAAACTAGATCAAGCGCTGTTAAGGGGTGCAAAGGACCAAACTTTATAAGGCAGAAAAGAGAAAGTTGCAGCAAAATAATGCAACAGAGGTAAGCTTCGAGTAAGTATCTTTTGTATATGCATGTTCATCTCTTAATTGCATCAGGTTCTTTGTATTCTAATTTGTTGCTTTTGTTTAGCATTGACATATGCTCTGCATGATGAGGTAACTTTTGCTATTATCATATTTCCTTGAAGACTTTTTGCAGGTATTATATATTCATCAAGAGAAGACTAAATGCATTATCTACTATTCTGAAGATTAAGAAAGGGTAGCATGACAAGAGCAGCAATCAAGGTGCAAAGCAACAACAAGAATTTCACCACATGAAGTCTTCAAGTGGTCAACATTGCATACAATCATTGTAAAACCATCATTGTATAGAGTCATTGTAAAAGCATCATTGTAAAAGTTGTACAAGTGTCTATCTCCCAAGAGTTGAAGAGGCAGTGTCGGGAGGTCTAGGATCATAATTAGATGGTTGTGTCATTGTTGGGGTTATGCTCTAGTGTGTCTTCTTCTTCTACATCATTCTATATCATTATAAAGTGGATCATTTCCCTGGTACAAGAATCCATTTTTTTTTTTTTTTTTATAGGGTGGTAGGGTGGTGCTAGGCTGGTGCATGAAGTCACCAATAGGTTCAAGCCTGTGAAAAATTCAGGGTGGTAGGGTGGTGCTAGGGTGAGTTGTAGCTCATTGGGTGTTGGGGCATCCGTTCAGTTGACTACTGAATAATCTCAGGCTTTGGAGCATCCATCCAGTGGGCGTTGGAGAAGAATGATTTTCTAGATTCTAGGAAGTTGGAGCTTTCTTTTCAATTGGAGTTGAAGATTAAAGAATTATTAGAAAAGAATTCAAGTGGTTTTTGTCCTGGAGGGGGTTTCCACCTTAAAAAATGTGTGAATTTGTGTTCCTTTTGTTTACTTCTATCATTGTACAAACACTAATAATAATTGAAGATTAACTAATGCTATGAAAGATTAATAATAATACTAATTGAAAGGAATACTGATTCACCCCCGCCCCCCTCTTAGTGTTTCCAACAATTGGTATCAGAGCTTGGTTCCTTCAATAGTAGTTTAACAACTTGAAGGAAATCATGGAGCATACCAAGAATGGTGTACCTCTGTTCAATGAAAATAATTATGCACTTTGGAAAGGAAGAATGGAGGTCTATCTCTTGGTGCAAGGTTACGAAGTATGGGACACTATTCAAAATGGATTTACACCAACCACAGATGAACAAGGTAAGAAGAATTTGGTAAATGATGCAAAAACAAAGAATATTATTACCAGTGGACTTATTGAATCTGCTTATCATAAGGTGTTGGGTTGTAGCCACCAAAAATGTACTGGACAAGCTTGAGATTATGTATGAAGGTGACTCAAATGTCAAAGATAGCTCATCATTCGATGAAGATAGTGACAGTGAAGAAGAAGCCAATGAGAGAGTACTATTTATGGCCAAGCATAATAAACAAGAGGTATCAAACAATGAAGAAGAAGGGTTGACCATAGAAGAATTTTCTAAGGAGGCAATCAAGTTTATAAAAGAGCTCAAGGCTGAGAAGATCCATTCCCATACTCTTGAAGAACAAGTTCAAGGTCTCAAAAATTTAATTTGAAGAACACAAATGTATTGAAGAGTCACTTCAAAAGAAGTTGGAAGAAAGCAATCGAGAAAGGGAAGCATTAGAAGCTGAAGTAGTCTCGCTGTGTAAGGAAGTGAAGAAGGGAAACACTGTCAAAAACTATGCCAACAACTCAAGGGGTTGGAAGAAATCAATAATACAAAAACACAAGACCTCAAGAGAGAAGTCCAACAGAAGCAACAAGAACTTGACACAACATTTGCAAAGATTAGAAGGATCACACAACAGATGCAGGAAGCATAAATTGAAAGGAAGGAATATGATCAAAGATACATATCCACTGTTGAACAAAATCAAAAGGGATTAGAAACATCTTCAATAGAAATAAACAGGCTCAAGATTGAAAACGAGAAGCAAAAGGAACAGATACAGGTTCTCAACAAAGAAGTAGAGAAGACCACTCCTCTCAAGCTACGGGTTGAGGAGGTAGAAAAAAGAAGGAAGATATTGAAAAGATGGTTTCAAGAATATCTTGCTTTAAAGCAAGAAGAAATTGATGCAACCTCTGATGAGATCAACAAACTCAAGGGATCAAAAAAATAACACTTACAAGGTAAGACAGATGAAGAAGCAAAAATGAAGGCATTTAAATATGGGAAAGCTCGAGTTGATGAAGGTACAAGCTCCATAGCTTCACAAGATGATTCTAAGGAGGAAGTTGATCAAAGTGAAAAGCGAAAGAAGAATGTTGCAACTCCAAAGAACATGACCAAAGCAATCAAGAACAAAGGACCAAAACAAACTACAACACCGCCTCCAAAGAAGAATGTTAAATCTTCCAGGTATGTTCATTTATTTAATCGTTATTTCATTTTATGTGCTAACTATGGACATATGGCTAGGGATTGTGAAGTTTTTGACAGGTACAATCATTATCTGTAAAAGCCTAGAAGCAAGTTTGTAGGATCATGAGACAACTTCCACGATGATTTTGTTAGAAGAGAATGCGTGCTAGATGAGCCAAATATTGAATGTTTCAAATGCCATAACTATGTCCATAGCGCTTGCGGTTGTAGATATTAGATGGAATCACCTATGGACAACATTGAATGCTTCAAGTGTCATAACTGTGGGCACATGGCTCGAGACTACATGACTAAGAAGGTCTAGAAAAGGAAACAGGTACAGGAAGACAAAGCAGATAACAAGGTTTCAACAGTTATGCTTTCAGGATTTGTAAAAGAAAAAGGCCATGAGGAATTATTAGTTGCTTCAAATAATGACTCAAGTCAGGATGGACCATTAGGTGACTCATTGTTTTGAACAATCTAGCTTGTTGACTCCTTAATGTTTGTATAGGAGAAGTCTATGCAGTAGTATATGGCACAAGTCTATGATTGACAGGAAGGTAGTTTGAACAAGATGGTAGTTTCATTAAAGGTTCAGGGGGGGAAAAACACTTGAAGGATTACAAGCTACCAGAAACAAAGCAAGATTGGTTTGCAAATGCTATGCACAAGTGGAAGGAATTGATTTCGACAAAACATTTCCACTAGTTGCCAGAATGGAAGCCATACAAATGTTTCTTGCCTATGTATGTTTAAGAAAAATAAAAGTATACCAAATGGATGCTAAGTCAACATTTCTAAATGGTGAATTAGAAGAAGAAGTTTACATTGAACAACCTGAAGGTTTTCTACTATCAGAAAAAGAAGACTATGTTTGCAGGTTAAAGAAGGCTCTGTATGGTCTCAAGTAGGCTCCCAGAGCATGGTATGCTCATCTTGATGGATATCTATGTCAACAAGGGTTCAAGAAAGGTACTGTTGATAGCAATATTTACGTACAAATAGACAAAGATAATTTAACAATCGTTGAGTTATATGTGGATGATATAATCTTTAGTAGCAATGATGAACGACTAAGCAAGAAATTTGCTACAAATATGCAAAGTGAGTTCGAGATGTCTTTGCTTGGTGAGTTGACATACTTCTTACGGCTTCAAATATCTTAGCAAGAGAAAGGAATATTTATATGTCAAGCCAAGTACATCAAGGAAATTCTCAAGAAATTGAAAATGGAAGATTGCAAACCCGTCCTTACTCTGATGATAACAGGTTGCAAATTGAGCATGGACGACTCATCTAAGGATGTGGATCAGAGGTTGTATAGATCTATGATTGGTAGTCTTCTATATGTAACAACCTCTCGACCAGATGTTATGAAAGCAGTTGGACAAGTAGCAAGATTCCAAGTAGCACCAAAAGAATCACATATTATTACTGTCAAAAGAATTCTTCGATATCTAAAGGGCACAACAAAATATGGCTTGTGGTATCCCAAGGGAAAAAATCTCTTTATTCAGGGCCTTTATAGATGCATATTGGGCAAGAAGTGTTGATGATCGTAAGAGTACTAGTGGAGCAAAATTCTATCTAGATGGTTGTCTATTATCATGGTTGACAAAAAATCAAACCTCAATCTCGTTATCTACAGCGGAAGTCGAATACATTGCAGTGGCAACTTGTTGTACTCAAGTCCTTTGGATGAAAGAAACTTTGCAAGATCTCCAAGTACAATTCAGTGAGCCTATTCCCATCTTCTGTGTTAACACCGGTGCCATCAACATCTCCAAGAATCCTATTATGCATTCAAAAAAAAAACATATTCTGATCCAATATAATTTTGTTAGAGAACAAGTCACTGAAAAGAATATAAAACTTGAATATGTTGGTACAAAAGAACAAATCACTGATATCTTCACAAAACCTTTAACTCGTGAAGCATTTGAATATCTTCACCAGAAGCTTGGGATTCTCCCAAGTTCTCATTAGATTTTCCTTATTTAGAAAATAAAAGGGGAGTGGAAGTGTGTATAGGTCTGCAGGATGGTTGTGTGTCAGGGGGAGTTACCCTTTGCCATTTATGTCAAATGGGGAGAGAAGGTAGTAGGAAGAGGTTCCCTGATCATAGGGGGAGTACTTTTGTTTCCATCAATGCCAAAGAGGGAGATTGTTGATCTAAAGATGATCTGAGGTTGTCATTGATGTCAACCCAAGATGCAACAATGATGATACTGAACTTCCATGGCACATTGGGCATCATCATTCATGGTTTCTCATCTCATAACCATTATAGGAATACTCTACTCAAAAATATCTTTCTATCGGTATATAACTCTCATCGTAATTCCTCACAGTTTGTAAGTTATTCAAGATTGAAGTTAGTAACCCCAATTAGTGGGATAAAACCCCATGGGGTTGTGGCATGGAATTTATCATTGATTTTGGTTATTTAATATTCAATAATTACTAATATTTTAAGCTCCTAAAATCCCTCCAACATTCTCTATAGAATCCCCTCTCAACTCTATAAAAGGAAATCTCATATATCCTCCAAAAGTAGTGGTCGTGGAATGTTCACTATAACTTTATTTCTATGAAGTCTTAGATGCTGAAATTAAAACCCATTTGAGAATAAATCTTGATGAATGTCGTGACCTAATTTCATATCTTGGTTTGCTATATTTTCAGAGATATGATCTGTGGAAGTTAGGGTTATTTCAAGCTCCCGAATGTCATTTCAAAGAGGTGACCTTGGGAAAATCGTCATAACTCTCTCTCTGAGAAGCATATTGGAATTTAGTAAGAAGTGGAAGATATTGCACTAGCTTTCATTTTCTGTGCATCAATTTTAGAGCTAAAGGAGGAAAAAGTGACACGTGGCACACCGTACAAGTTCGCTCTACTGAACTAGTCCATAATTAGGTCATTGTGAGAGATTGGACATAACTTTGTCTTGAAGAATACAAATCAGGTCAGACCAGTGGTATTTGAAACAAGACTCAGAGGGTTACTACAGGACCGAAGATCACATATTGGGGATATGAAATCACAGAGGTACATTAGATTCAAAATCGTGCTCCTAGAAGGAAAGAAAAAACTAGATCAAGTGCTGCCAAGGGGTGCAAATGACCAACCTTTCTAGGGCAGCAAAGAGAAAGGTGCTGCAGAATGATGCAATAAAGGTAAGATCTAGGTAAGTATCTTCTGTATATGCATGTTTATCTCTTAATTGCATAAGGTTCTTTGTATTATAATTTGTTGTTTTTGTTTAGCAATGACATATGCTCTACAGGATGATATAAGTTTTGCTATTATCATATTTCCTTGAAGACTTTTTGCAGGTATTCTATATTCATCAACAGAAGACTCAATGAATAATCTAATGCTCTAAAGACTGATAAATGGTAGCATGAAAAGAGCAACAATCAAGGTGCAGAACAACAACAAGAATTTCACCACATGAAGTCTTCAAGTGGTCAACACTGCATACAATCATTGTAAAAGCATCATTGTATAGAGTCATTGTAAAATCATCATTGCAAAAGTTGTACAAGTGTCTATCTACCAAGATTTGAAGAGGAAATGTCAGGAGGTCTAGGATCATCATTAGGTGGTTGTGTCATTGTTGGGGTTATGGTCTAGTGTGTCTTCTTCTTCTACATCATTCTATATCATTGTAAAGTGGATCATTTTCCATGGTACAGGAATCCATTCTTCTTTTATTTTTCTATAGGGTGGTAAGGTGGTGCTAGGCTGGTGCATGAAGTCACCAACAGGTTCAAGCCTGTGAAAACTTTAGGGTGGTATGGTGGTGCTAGGGTGAGTTGTAGCTCATTAGGTGTTGAGGCATCTGTTCATTTGACTACTGAAGAATCGCGGGCGCTGGAGTGTCCATATAGTGGGAGCTGGAGAAGAATGCTTTTCTAGATTCTAGGAAGTTGGAGCTTTCTTTTCAATTGGATTTGAATATTAAAGAATTATTAGAAAAGCATTCAGGTGGTTTTTGTCCAAGAGGGAGTTTCCACCTTAAGAACTGTGTGCATTTGTGTTCCTTTTGTTTACTTCTATTATTGTACAAACACTGATAATAATTGAAGATTAACTAATTCTCTGAAATATTAATAATAATACTAATTGAAAGGAATACTGATTCACCCCTCCCTCCCTCTCAGTATTTCCAATAGAAACACCCACTCATGCATAGAATTCCAGAGATGACAGAAGGCACACCATAGAGGCTGACAAATTGATGCATGATGCAGGAGAGAATGTGGGAGAACCCACATCATAGCGCAAGTAGAGGAGGTCACCAAATTGGTGCACTGGCTACATGGACTTGATGAATGAGAGTATAGAGATCGAGCCTTCCTCATTCGAGGAAGAGTGAAATAATGAGTATGGGTTGATGCTATGGTTGAGGAATATGACTCCATTATAAGAAACAATGTTTGGAAGGTGGTCCCAAGACCAAAAAAAAAGTCAGTGGTGAGTTCCAGATGGCTTTACAAAGTAAAGAAAGCAACAAATGGGAGTATAGAGAAACACAAGGCCAAATTTGTGGCCAGATGGTTCTCTCAGGTGGAGGGAATTGATTATGATGAGACCTTTTCTCTATAGCAAGGTAATCATCAATTAGATATATTCTAGCACTGTCAGTGCAGATGGGATGGAAGATACATCAGATGGATGTAAAGACAACATTCCTCAATGACATGATTGAGGAAGAGGTGTATATTGAGCATCTAGAAGGATTTGAGTCCTTCAACGGAGATTCGCATGTGTGCAGACTCAAGAGAGTGTTGTATGGACTAAAACAAGCACCCTGTGCTTGGTACACTAAGATTGACAACTATTTCACTCGGTTGGGCTTTAAGCCTTCACCAATGAGATGAAGGACCTGGGGTTCATGCATTAGTTTCTTGGTATGGAAGTATGACAAGGAGATGAGTAAATTTTTGCCTATCAGGGAAAGTATGAGAACGAGTAACTGAACAAGTTCCACATGGATAGCAGCAAATCCATGGAGACTCCTCTAGAAGGTAATTGGAGGAAGGAGGATGTTACATCAGGTGAAGTAGTGGAGGCTACTATTTATAGACAACTTGTGGGTTCACTTATGCGTTTGGTGAACACACAATCGAACACGTGTTTTGTAGTTAACTAGCTTAGTCAAGCCATGGTTAAGCCAACCAAACTGTATTGGAAGGGAGCTAAACATGTGTGGAGATACCTCAGAGGTACCACTTAGTTTGGTGTTAGGTATATATGGACAAAGGGAGTGAAGATTCAAGTCTTCACGGATGTAGATTGGATAGGGAGTCCATCTGACAGGAAGAGCACATCCTGTTGAAAAGTGTAACTAGGTTCGGTCTTCATAATGGCATGTAATTGTGATTTTTGTAAATGATAAAAAGAAGAAAAATAGAATTATTATTGTAATGCTTGCTTCATTGTTTCATGAGAAAGAGATTTTATTTTTAGATGTTTCCCATTGAGAGCCTTTAGGATTTTTCATTAAAGTAAAAAAAGATTTAGTGTCATGAAGAACCCTTCTTGGACATGTTACCCTATATGAGTCTATAGGATTGAAATGTAGCCCTCCAAGACAAGCACCAACCATCCCTCTTCAAGTCGGCCTCAAGATAAAATTAAGATATTATGTCAGCTTCACCTAAATAAAGACACAACTGTTCATGTGATTCATGTCAGCCTATTTATGATGGACAAACTAGTATAAAAAGGCATCTTGGCCTATTCCACAAAGAAATAATTTTGGACATCTCTCTGAAATTTTGGGTGAACATTTCAGTGACAAGTTCAGATATCAGTTTTGTGAAGAAGCTCAGATAGGGTACATGATTGCAGAGACAAGTTTGGTGTTATATCACAGTCAAGGAGCTAGATCTACCTCTGAAATTTGGATGAAAATCGCAGTGACAAGAAAAAAAACAAGTTTGGATTGTAGTGACAATTATTTCGGTATTGCAATGACAATGGTTTCTTATTTTCGATGCTATTACAATAAGAGTTTGTAGTATATATACATAGTGATGAAGTCTCACCACAGTCTCAGTGAAATCTCAGTCACAGTCTCGGTAATATCACAATTTGTGTATCATTATAGTTCATGAGGTCTTGGTGCTCCTACAAGTGATAAGATCTCGTGAATCTCTTAGTGATGTAGTCTTAGTGTTAAGAAGGTCGAAGTGGAAGAGGAATCAAGAAGAAGAGAGGGGAAGAAGGTTGTCAGTTAAGAAAACTAGTGTCTTGAGCTTGGAGTGGCTAATAGGTCAAGGGTTTTGGTCTTGGCATCTGTCAATTGGAATCTCCATAAGAAC
The DNA here is from genome assembly GCA_031772625.1 of Pinus tabuliformis. NCBI lineage: Eukaryota > Viridiplantae > Streptophyta > Pinopsida > Pinales > Pinaceae > Pinus > Pinus tabuliformis. The sequence goes on from CM062807.1 coordinate 702,157,163, forward strand.
AATTTATGTGGGTTTTCCTCTCAAAGAGTGAGAGGTTTTGGCCCTGACTGATAGCCTACATTTTGTGTCTCTTGTCTATTTATGTTCATGCATTGGTAGCTGTTTGATGAAGAAGAACACTAATAATCTAAGTAAAGAAGATCCTAATCTAAAGAAGTAGAAAACACTAACCTAAAGTTACTGATTGAAGAGAAATCACAATACATATTACCATAGATTTATCAACATGGTATCAAATCTAAGGTGACTAAGTAAGAAAAAAAAGGCATCTAATCAAAGAGACACTCTAGGATCAAGTTTCAAGAAAGGCATCAAAGCAAGCTGAAGGATATCAAAGTGAAGTCGAGATCTACATCGAAGCATCAAACCCTAGATCGAAGAAGAAGTCTACACCAATAAAAGTTTTGGACCCTCTAGTCTTCATCAAAAGACCACAAATACCCTCATCAAGTTGAAGATATCTACAAAGAAAGGTAGATGAAAGTATAGATATCCAAGAGAAGAAATTCTAGGAATAAGATCATATCATCATGGATAAAGTCAAAACCCTAGAAGCATTTCTGATCTGAACTCATTCACCACTGAAGAAGTCAAAGTATCTTGAAGGCTAAAGGCATTGTCATCATCTTCAAAAGGCTATATGAAAAGTTCCCTCTCATTGAAGCAAGGAACCCTCCCTTATCCTTAAACAAGATCATCCAAGGAAGCATCAAGACATTCTCATCAATCACCATCAATAAATGTAGCTAGATTAAAACGCGTTGTCATCATAAAAGGGGAAATCTCCTTTTAGTGAAGAAGGGATTTCATTTCAAAGAAGATCATCCAAAAGGGCACTAATACATTTTTGTCAACCACCATCAAATGGATCAAGTTGAAGATTTCATCTTCCCTTGTCAAGTAAGTATATTTTATTCTATACTCTAAATTTGATAAAATGACTTCATTTTGCAAGGAGATCTATAAGCTGGTTGGGCCATCAGAATTTCCTTGCATGGAAAAGGAGAATAGAAAGAGTCCTCAAAGAAAATGAAGTCATTAGAAAAGTCTCCAAACCATACGAAGGTCAATCATTATCTGAATACATGGAAAGGGATCAAAGGGCTCAAGGGTTTCTCATGAAATCAGTGAAAGGGCCCCTCATTCCTTATATAACAGGATTGGAGACATCAAATGAGATATATGATAAGCTAGTAGAACTATTGTTAGAATTGGAAAATAGGGCCAAATTCCACCTTAGGAAAAATCATATGTTGGAGATTATTATTCTATTGGATTCCTATTTTTGAGAGGTGCAATTTTGATATAAATATCATCTCATTTTGACAAGAAAAGATGGAATTTTGAATTTATTCATTCTAACGGATAAATTTCCAAGGTTGGCCTAAGTCAAATGTAGGCTCATGAAGCTGAATGGATGTGTCTTCTCACCTTCAACGAAGTGTATAAATAGGAGTGACCCTTCTCTAATTTGGATATCATCTCAAATCATCACATCATCTTCTCTCTCCTCTCTTTATTGGTTCGTACACCTTGGAGGCTTCTTTACTTCGCGTGTTGGAAGAGGACATAATTTTGGACTAGTTTTGGATGCTGGATATTTTAGATATTAGGGCATGCGTTGACCAGCGTTGACTTGGAGTATTTAACCAACATTGACTTATGTTTTGTGGCTATAATTTTGAATTTTTCAGGCTGCATTCTTTGGAATAATTTTCGAGGTTTTTGGGGGACTATTTGACTGTGTTGATTGTTGCATTAACTTTTTGGTTTGACCGCAGAAATAAAAACAACCTTTGAATGGGTTGATCGAGATGATTTTGGGTTGAATTTGACTCCCTTGGTAGGCTGCATTCTTCTTCTGTTGACCAAGCTTCTTGGAGGACCTTTTGGGGCAGCTTTGACCACCGTTGACTTTTTGGTTAGGGCTGCATTTATTGCTGATTTGATTATTGATTTGGCAAGACTGTTTTGGGCATGAATTTCTGATATTTGTACTCTCTCTCCCTCTCTACTAAACTATTGAAGAATAATAAGAATATTTGATCAAAGGCTTTCCCCACATTAGGGTTTATCCCTGACATCCGCCACATCTTGTGTCCTCTTGTCTTCAATACACATTTTTATTTTCTATCTACATTTACTGTTAATATATTTAAGTTAATGTGTTTGCTATTGGATATAATTGGAAATTGTCATTGGGCTGCTAAAGGAACATTGAAGTAAATTGTGCTAAAGCATAAAACATACCATTGTTATCTAAAATTAATATGGTATTAGAGCTTAGGTGAAGACAAAGCCCAAGCAAGAGTGAAGCAAATAAATCACTAAGGGAAGCTGTTGGAAAAGGAATTGGAACTAGTCCTAATGATGACTAAATTTTTCTTCAAATTTGAGGACAAGATCAAGGAAAAATCCAGCTATCATGCATGGAAGATGAATCTAGATTTAACATTGGAAGAAAATGTTTCCTTGAACTATGTGAAAGGGAGAATAACAAAGCCTCCTTCAAATGCATCCGCTGCTACACAAACCAATTACAAGAAAGGTGAGGTTAAAGCTAAGAAGATTATTTTTGATTCTATTCATAAGTCGTTGTTTGCCTATATTTCAGATTTGGAAACATCTAAGGAGACTTCAACCCATACAATCCTAGGAATGTATGCAAAGGAAACTGAGTGGGATTCATTTCTAGTGGCCAAGCGGGACATTTTACAAGCCCGAAGAGGAAGTGATGAAGAATTTTTATAATTCCTCCAAGTCCCATGAGCCAGTAAGCTTCACAGGAACATCACATGTTACTCAGAAATAAGTCACTGCAGAGGCAGAGCCAACAGAAATGCACAACCTAGTGCGTGAAAAGGGCAAGAGAAAAGTTACACATAGTCCAGTGGAGGAGAAGAGACGCAAGATGAAAGCAGATCCAATCAACCTGAAAGAAACCATAAGAAAAAAGAGAGGAGGAAACAAAGGAAGTAAGAAGAAGAGATGGAGCAGGGGGAAGAGCAGGTGCAAAAAGTATTGGAAGAATAAAGGTAGAAACAAGAAGAAGAAGGAGAAAGGAGGATAATAAAAGAAGAATAATCAGCACGGAAACATGCTGAAAAACAAGAGCATAACCGACTACTAGAAGAGGAGAGAAAACATATGCATGATATGGAACTTGATCAAGAAATTGAAGAAATGATTGTGATTCAATACCTGGAAATGAATCCCTGCACCAAACTAAACCACATTGCAGGGAAATGAATCCTAGGAATGTATGATAAACATATTGGTTTGGTTTAGTGATTCAAGGCATTGGTGGCCTTGTCTAGATCAACACTATGTTGCTCTTGTTAAATAAGGAAACTAAAACAGGTTCCAAATCAGTCTACCCGGATGCAATGGAGGCTAGAGTTCGCTTCTAGCCTGATCCCATAACATAGTTTGGGGAATTCATCACATAGTAAAAGGTGTGACACCACTATGTAACTGAGGATCTACAAGCTGAGTTGGTTGATCTAGAGTTTCCCCAACTCAAGCTTAACTTGTTTTGTCTTATTAGGTTGTCTAGTTGGATCTACCTAATTTTGTCTTACATGAGTATGAGCGATATTGTAATTTTTTTTGTAATTAATTGTAAGTGAAGTTGTAAGTGTGAATTGTGGAATGTGAAGAGTCATTTATAATGAATTTTAAAGGTCATGGTCGAAGGAAGTCAAACATTCATGAGGGAAGTCAAAGAGTCACAAAGGGAGATGAATAGTCACCCCTTTGTTATAAATATGCCCTCATTAGTCATGTAAAGGGATTTTGGGGGTGCAAATTTGGCTTAAGACAAGAAGCTTGGGAGTTTTAAGCCTTGGATTCTTCGTAGCATAAAGGGAGTACCTGTCTTTGGAGGAGTAGGTGTTGGCTTCATGTTCCACTATTGGGACTAGCGGTTCGTCAATTGTATATGTATACTTGGGACTTTCACTTTAATAAAAGCTCAGAGATGACACATTTTCTTGCATATGTTGTGAATATAGTCGAACTATTCTTGTTATGTTTGCAATGTATGTTATTTCATTTATGCTAACGCTTATGAATTATTTCTTTTGCATTAGTATGGATCTTGTTGAATGCGTGCTGTTGGATATTTCCATCATGGTAAACTTGTGAACTAATTTGCAGGCTAACTTGTGATGTATTTTATGCTCGTGTGTTTCTTTCAAGTTGTGTCCTATTACATGATTCTAAGGGGCTCACTCATTTCCCCTTGTTGTGTTAGAACCTTTCACAAAACACACTTGACCCTCAACAAAGTCACACACATGTTTCACCAGAGTCACAAATACATCATTCTATGTGTTATCGTAGCCAAGGCATAACACTAAATCCAACTATTTCAGAAACCAGGTCATATTCTGGATGGGGCTCCCACTCCAAATGGTGTGAGATCTAATTGGGACTTCATATTGGGCAGACCCCCTAAATGTTGGAGGGTCTAGCACCTTCAAGATTTCTGGCGCTAGAAGGAGGGCCAAATGACAAGCTGAGCCCATGAAGTTTGTTGTGAATTATCCGTATCTTTTAATGGCTTCTTCCCATATATCAACCTCGACATGTTTTTCCAAAACTGCAAATCTGAAAGTAACCAAGGGTATAATTAATGACTTGTCAAATTTGAAGTTCAATGGTGAGGGTGGAACAACCATTCTTGAGCACATTGCTCATTTTCTTGAATTTTTCACTCAACATGATATTTACTGTGAGGATACTATGTGTAGGTTGTTCATTCTCACATTTGAAGCATGCATTAAGGAATGGTGTTACACATTTCCAACCACTTCTATTCACTCTTTCAAACATCTTGTCAAGGAGATCTACCGTACCTTTGACAAGTATGGTTATAAATACATTTATAGAAAAATCATGCATCTTAGAAAAGCACCCGATGAATCTCTTAATGATTTTCATGATTTCTTCATTCATTTGTGTTATGAATTTTCTAAAGATGATATTGATTGGAATTTCATGAAATATGAGTTCAAATTTCTTGTTCATATTTTGATGAATTCAAAAGAATATGAATCTTTTGAAAGTCTCCCAACATATACTAGTTATGGAGCTCCTAAATATGCGATGAAGGAAGTTGTTGTTCCAAGTGAATCTTCATATTATTCTTATCAAACAACTCCATTTACACACGGTGAGGTTGGAGAACTTGAGAGTCCATCCATTGATCTATCACTATCTTCTCCCACCCCAAATTTTCAGAATTTAAATGCAAGTTTGGACTGTGAATCTGATGTTTCTAGTGATGATATTTCTCCTTGTCCTCCATTTGTTGGTCCCTTCGGTTCTCCTGATTTCGAGTTGTTGTATTCAAAGTTTTCTTTCGTTCTTCTGATGTTCATGAGGATCAAATTTAAGATGGAGTTGGTGTTTTCCAACAAACTTGTGATATCATTTACAATGATTATGAGTGGGATTCTATTTCCAAAAAAAAAATCTACGATGAAAGTTGATATTTCTCCTTCCTCCGCTCTCCCTCATTATCTTGACATTTTCCATGATTTTGTCATACCTGTTGTATATTTCGAAGCATACATTTTTGACGACGATAATTCTGATCATACTCATGACTCGTGGAATGTCAGTTTTACATATGAATTTGGAGAAGGAAATTCTTCTCTTCCTGATCTTTCCCATCCATGATTTGATCATTGTGAAGAAACATAGAGTGAAATTCCTTGTTTTAAATCTTCCCCTCTCTATGATTCATCATATCATGAGGATCCTTTCCCCTTAATGATGGAATTTCTGATCATGGTTGTCGTGATCTTTTTATCAATTCATCTAGTCATGACTTTACATTTCCCACTGTAGATTTTTCTAAACCACTAGTTTTTGATAATCTATCTTCTAATGTATTGGAACTACCATAACCCATGATAATGGTTATGTTAGTTTCTCCCAGTCTTGATGCTAGTTCCAATCATGATTGGGATACTACTTTATATTTGAAGAATCCTCATCACTTGTTTGTGTAGATTGAAAATCAATCCATTTCACAATCTTCACATCCTCCATTTGCATGATCGCACCACCCAATCATTGGAGGAGTCATACTTGGCAAGCTCATTAGCGAAACACAATTTTTTCACTTTCTTTGTGTTTTGCAAGTTTGGAATATCGGAAGATTGCTTTTGTATGTCATCTTGTTGCAATGTGTACGAACACCATCATGCATCCGCAAAGCGTCTCGCACATGCTTTCTTCATGCATTTTCAGTCTTCGAATGTTGGAACATGTCATGATTTATCTTTCTTGTATGATGTTATTCTTGAATATCTTTCTTGTTGTTTATACCCTTGCCCACTCAGGTCAGGAAATGCTTCAGTAGTTACACTGGAAGTTTCATTTCACTTGAGAAGGCCTATTTTTAGTTATCTTAGGAGTAGGGTAGTTTTGTTTCTTTGTTTTTATTTGGTTTTGATTTTCTTTCTGCCCTACCCCATTTCTTTATTTTCTGTTAGAAATAACTTCTGCATGAGATCATGTTTGGTTTCGAAAGCAAGCATGTTTAAGTTCAAGAGGAAATTGCGCTAATGTCAATGCTTGGTTATCTATTTATTCCCTCTCTTTGCATGGATATTACATCTTTTCGTCAATAATACCCTGATGGAAAATACGTTATTTCTCAGAGAGAATCGTATTGAAATCACGATGCTTGAATATATAACTAGTACCATCTACTCTAATCGATTTTAATTATTGGTTGGTTTTGCCTTGTCAGCTAAGGCGAGTAGAGTAAGGAGGAGAGGAAACTTTAAAAAGTGAATTGTATGAAGGGATTGCCTCCTCTGCTCTCAATAAGTCGGGATCCCTCTTCCACCCCATAAAATCATTAAGTTCCTATGCACGGGATTATGAATAAAATGCAAGAAATAAATAAAGGGCGAAAGAATAGAAAAACGTCTTGCGTAGGGAGGAAGCAAGCAACACCGCTGGGGTACTGTCTAGGTCTGCTGGCAGCGGAGCGACACCAGAGATGGAAACCAAGACTCTTAAAATCCTTTTTCACTTGTGTATCCATATACTCCCCATCCCCAATCGAAACAACTGAGTTTGACTTGTCTTTGTTAGTATGCCACCGATGAAGAGAATGGTAGAGACTATATCTTTAACTCGAGCTAAGTAAAGAAGCTATGGTGATCAATGATATGAATAATACTTCTTGAATAGTTGGACCTGGATAACATGAGATAAGACCCATAGAGAGATATGGAGTTCTACTAGTGTGTCACCAAGTGTTGTAGCTGCTACAACCACCCTCCAAAATTTTGTCCATGCTTAGATTTTGGAGCCTCTCTTCCATCCATAGGAGCTCATTATTCATGTTCATCAAGTATCCATGCTATATTAAGGACTTATTTTTCATGTAGTTCTTGTGATAGTTTGTTTTGATCCCGATTTGATACTTTTCAGACACAAGCAATATATTGCCTTGAATTTGCATATTTTCTGGTCTTCCCTTCAAAAATTGCACAATCTTGGAAGGTAGGCCAACCTTGAGGATATGAATTCTGAAATCTAGAGAGGTAGGCCAACCTTGAACTTAGAAACTATGCAATCTTGGAGAGCAACCCAACCTTGAGCTCAAAAATTTCACAAAGCCATCCTTCCCCTCAAAAACTGCACAATTCACTGAGGCAAGGAATTTCCCAACCCCTTGAGCCTAGGAATTGCACAATCTCCTTTTCCAGTGTGGAAAAAAAAGTTTTCTGAAAAAGCAGATTGGAATCCCTAAAAAATAGGAGTTTCCCAATTGATGTCTGGTTCAGTCCACCAAGTTGCTAATTATGATTTTCAGACAAGTGGCATTTTTCCTTGATTTTAGGCATATGCTTCAGAAACTCTAACATACCTAGATCTATGTAGATGCCCCTAGAGATTATTTTCACACTCGATCTTGGAGCTCTAACCTTCCCAAGGAGACTGAGGAATTTTCGGTTGATTTTGTGGTGCTTTTCTAGGTGAGTTTTTTTTGTCACTTATGTGAGTGTTGTTTTGCTTGTTTCTCTTCATAGTAGCTGACGTTTTATCTTATATTATCTAGTGAAAGTGTTGTTTTAGTCTATCGTTTGAAAATTACAAGTGTCCCATCAAATTATTATTTTTACCCATTAGTGGTCGCCGTTTCAACAACTCCCTATGCATGCTTGTTTTTCCTTTTGCACTTGATCTTCATTGATCTATCTATCCTTAGTTACATCTTCACTCTTACTTGCACCATCACTCAAATCTACCACTTCCCCATCCTCTTCTCAGGAAGATCCGCCCCTTTACTTGGCCAGCAGTTGCCATGATCAATTGGGCATTGCGCAACTCCAAGGCTCAAGCTTCATGCTTAGCCTCAGAGAGTGCGCATGCCCAACTGCGCAGTGCACAGTTCCACGGATAAAGCCTCATCCTTGGCCACTGAGACTGTGCAATGTTCAGTCTCTCCCTCAATCTTCCTAAGCTGAGACTACACATTGCACAATATCAAGCCTCAAGCCTCTCCCTAGATTGCTGAGACTGCACAATGTGCAGTTAATGAGGTCAATCTCTTCCCTTAGTCTAATAATTTCATAGTTTTCCCTCTCAGTCTTGTGTTTTCTTCCTTGATCTTGCTCTGTGAGTCATTTTTCTTGAGCTAAATTATGTTTTCCATGAGTTCATTTTTCTCCTACAAAGACTACAGTTTTTGAGCACTTCTCTTGATCACTATGGAATGCAAGAGATCTGTCTCAAAGGAAACTACAAAGAGCAACACTGGGGAGGTAGTTGAGAGTAATCCAGTGAATTTTGCAGTTTTCTCAGATACTCATCTGTTCATAGAGAAATAGTGATACATTACATGGAAAAAGGTGAATGAGGTGTTATGAGAAAAAAGCTTCAAAGCAGATCTAAAAGACCAATAGGTGTATTTCAATGTCCAAAGGTTAGGATTACACAGGTTTGCATGCAGGTACCCAATTTTTCCATGTGCAAACATTGTCAACTGGATTTTGTCCCATACAGATAACAAGACCATGAATCTCAATAGTGCCAATAGAAAAAGGCTTGCATCTTTTATGGCACATGACTTTCAAATTATGTATCATTTGTCGCTGCCATAATCTTACATGGATTCCATTTTTATGCGATCACCAACTACTTGAGCATAAAGTATATCATCAAACGTTGGGTGAAAGAGCCTTCTAAATTATGCCAAATACCCAACAAACACTTACAATACCAAATCTATTAGGAAGGCTTATCAATACTTGATAATATTATGTTATTAGATTTATGGCTAAAGCTGTACTAAGACCTTTCCAGAAGGTTGGGAATTATTGCTTAACTAGGTTGCGAATGAAGGAAACCATTTAGTTGGTCAGATTTGTTGCCTCAACAATTGAGGACCCATGTGAAAAATGCTATAAGTCCTCACAAGGGTAAGCAAGCTAGGTTCTACATGTATGCCTACCTGCTGGATGAAATTTGTGCTCAAAACTCTTTCCCAACATGAATTGGACTTGGTCACCAAAAGAACCTGCTGTGCACATTTACTGCAAGCTACTTTCAGAGTACAGTTACAAGGGAGTAATGGAAAAGATGACTGATCACTTCCTCATTCCATAGTATAGGATAATATTTCAGGAAGAGACGCCTTGCATGTCCCATGCGGTAATGGAAGCAATGTCAAAATTTGCAGAATGGTTTGCCTCACCAGATGACACTTTCCTCAGAATGTTTGGAGGTCAGAAGTCTCCACATATTTTTCTGAGGTATGCCATCAACACATTGGTCATGAAATAAACCACTTATCATCTCTCCATAGGGTTATCAAGAGTGTTGCACCAGAAGAAGAAGGCACCTTGGCCTATTCTTCCTTTGCAAATTAGGTTGTATGAGATCAAGAATTTGAAGGTTGCAGACACTGAAGGAAAGGAGATAGAGAAATTCACATTCGATTATTTGGAATTCAACCTGTACGATCCTAGGAATGTCTACAAAGAACATTGTGTGAGATTTAATTTTCAGTGGCCAAGTGGGACATTCTATAGACCCAAGGAGGAAGAGATGAAGAATTATTACAATGTCTCCAAGTCTAGTGAACCAGTCAGCGTTGCAAGAACATCATAGGTTATTTTTCAGAAAGAAGTCACTCCAGAGGCAGAACCAACAGAAAGGTGCAACCAAGTGTGTGAAAAGGGCAAGAGGAAAGTTTCACATAGTCCAGTGGAAGAGTAGAGCCGCAATATGAAAGTAGATCCAATCATACTGAAAGTGGACATAACAAGATAAACAAGGAGGAAACAAAGGAAGCAAGAAGAAGAAATGAAGCAGAGGGAAGAACAAGAGAAAAAAAGATTGGAAGAAGAAAGGAAGAAAAAACAACAAGAAGAAGAAATCTGAAGAATAGAAGAAGAAGAGGCAACACGAAAATAGGTTGAATAAAAAGAGAATAATCTACTACTAGAAGAGGAGAGAAAACAGAGGCAAGAGAAGGAAATTGCTCAGGAAATTGAAGAATTGATTTTGATTCAAGTTATGGAGGTGGAACTGGACCATGAACCTCCGATATAGCACGTCCGTTCATGGCATACTAAACCATACCCTTAATTTGACTACATATTGGAAATACCTTTGACAATCACATTATTTAACCCCTTAACAATACAAACCCAATACACCTTCCCAATTTAAAAAACCCCTATTTTCACTAGATATTATAGGTATCTGTTTTTTCATTAACATTTTTTATTCCCCTTTATATTTTCATTAACTTTCAACTCCATTTTTTATACCTCCAAATATAAAAACCCTTTACCCCCTATTATATGCTCAATATATTATGTTGTTTTTTACTCAATATATATCCCCCAATATGAATGCACGTGGTATGGTGTTGCTCCCCTAGTGAAGCCCTTGTGAACTGGAGCTTCTAAACCAAGATGTTGATCTCATGCCGAGCACTCAGAAAATCACCATTTGATCTCCCCCCTCCTCCGATAACAGAGCAAGATCCAAGTGAATAAGAGGAAATTGTTCCTCTTGATGATGGTGCGGTCATGGATACATACAATCTGACTTACGATGAGCTTTAGAAGAAGATTATACAAGTGAGAAAGAAAAAAATTCTGGACGACCTTACATCTCCTACATTCATTAGAGAAAGGGTGATTGTAACATATACTAGGAGAAATCTAGAGGCCATTGATGTAGCCAACTTGGCCTTCATAGGTGCTATCAAGTTTAACACATAGTACCTCATGGTTGAGAATAGGAAAATGCAAAAGAAATTGTGTACTACAAGATAACAAATTGAGCAGCTCTGAGAAGAAGCCCAGAAAGTAGCTCCCACACAATTATATCTAGAATAACTTAAGGCTACCATACTCGGTGAATTATCGACATTGGGAGAAACCATGCAAAGACTTTATGCAGAGCTTGTCACCATGCATAAAATAGCTTTCTGCTTGCATTACATGCAATAGAAGTGAAAGGATAACGATAAATCTCTGAAGGTTGTCCATACAACCATCGCTGTCGTGCATGAGTGGTCAATGCAACACAAATGGACACAACTCGATTTGGAAAAGAAAACGAGACAATAGGCAAAGTTGGAGAAAATAAAATTTTGGATGCTCATCTAGAGTAACAAACAACTTTCCTCATTCATCGCCAACATTCAGTGTTATGAAACCAGCTCACAAAAAGATAGAAAAGATAGATGAACGCCTTAGAATTCAACCTCTTCAAGGGGTCAACCTCCTTTACATTACATCAATGAACAATTCTTTCATTATTCAAATGACAAAACCTCCTTTCTATATATGAGAGTCTAAGGAGTCACAATATAACCAAGCCGACCTAACAATAATAATATAAAGGCACAAAAATAACAATAGAGGGATTCTATGGGGCACAGTAATAACAATACGGTGACAATAGGGGCAGAAGAATATTAATAAAGGATACGACTACTATAATAATGGGGGCATCACTAGTATTATAGGGATCTAACATGCCCCTCTCCTTCAAGAAAGTGTTGTCCTCAACGCTTGAGTAGTTCTGGATGCTTCTATATAAAATGTTATGAAACCAAATGTTATGAAACCAGCTCACAAAAAGATAGAAAAGATAGATGAACGCCTTAGAATTCAGCCTCTTCAAGGGGGCAACCTCCTTTACATTAAATAAATGAACAATTCTTTGATTATCCAAATGACAAAACCTCATTTCTATATATAGGAGTCTAAGGAGTCACAATATAACCAAGCCGACCTAACAATAATAATACAAAAGGCACAAAAATAACAATAGAGGGATTCTATGGGGCACAATAATAACAATATGGGGACAATAGGGGCACAACAATATTAATAAGGGATACAACTACAATAATAATGGGGGCATCACTGGTATTATAGGGATCTAACATTCAGGCCTCTTATGAATGATTATACAATAGTGTGGATTTTATGGTGAAGTCACATAAGATCCCTTTAGTTGGCACACCCACAAAAGCTAAGCGCAAGACCCAAGTCAGGCATGAGGTTGAAGAATACTTGGACCAACTCAGGAATATCACCACCAAGGAAGCTCTGGAGATGAACATGAACTATATGCAGAAGTACATTGGTGGCCCTGTCCAGATCCACACTATGTTGCTCCTGCTAAAGAAGGAAATTCAAACCAGTTCCAAATTAGTCTACCCGTATGCCATGGAGGCTAGAGTCTGCTTCCAGTCCCATCACACAGTTTGGAGAAGTCATTGCATAGTACAAGGCTTGGCACCACTATGTGACCAAGGAGCTACAATTTGAGGTGGCTGAGCTAGAGTTTCCCAAAACTCAAGCTTAACTTATTTTGTCTTATTAGGTTTTCTAGTTGACCGTAACCAATTTTTTCTTACATGGGTATGAACGATATTATAATATTTTTTCTAATTAATTGTAAGTGAAATTCCAAGTGTCAATTTTGGAATGTGAAGAGTCATTTGTAATTAAGTCTAAAGGTCATGGTCGAAGGAATTCAAAGAATCACGAGGGAAGTCAAAGAGTCACAAAGGGAGTTGAATAGTCACCCCTTTGTTATGACTATACCCTCATTAGTCATGTAAAGGGCTTTTGGGGTCGTTATTTTGGCTTAGGAGCAGAAGCTTGGGAGTTTTGAGCATTGCCTTCTCCATAACATAGAGGGAGTATTTATCTTTGGAGGAGAAGGTGTTGGCGTCATGTTCCACTCTTGGGACTAGCAGTTCATCAATTGTGTATGTATGTTTTGGACTTTCACTTTAATAAAAGCTCATAGGCGACACATTTTCATGAATATGTTGTGAATATAGTAGGCCTATTCTTGTTATGTTTACAATGTATGTTATTTCATTTATGCTAACACTTCTGAACTATTTTGTTTGCATTAATATGAATCTTGTTGATGTTGGAACTACTGAGAAGGGGGTGAATCAATATTTCTTTTCAATTTTTTTTATTACCAGTTTAGATTCTTTATGATTTTAATCAAAGAAATGATTTTATTACAATATAGAAAAAGATTGAATACAATATCTGATGAATTTTTCCAAGCACCAACTTGGACTTTGATGAGGCTCCAACCTCTAGGGTTTCGACCCTATCTATTCAAGGCACCAACCTTGGATTTAGGAGCACCAACTCCAAGGACACCAATCATTCCAAATTTGAGGCACCAACCCCAAGGGCTTCGACCCTATAGTTTTGCTTTGTCAAGAAATGTTTTGATTGTATTACATTACTCCCTGTCCTTGTGATCTTTGTAACAGATCGTTGTCTGCACTACATAACTGCTTCAGGCATGACTGCTTCTCACGATCCCTTTTATAGATTAACCCAACCAACAGACTTGCTCGACCTTTGGTTTCCTTCCTTTTGCTGGACCTTCAACTTTCTTCTTCAAGGCTGGGCCTTCGGCTTCTATCTTCGACCTTCAGCGCTCTCTGTTTCTTTGAGTTCATGAGTTGTGAATTGTCAATTCTACTCTGTGCCCAATGCCGAGATTGATGCTTGAGGTGAGGTGTTTTAACCCGTATTTATATGAGTCTCACAAATAACTAAGAAACACATTCATTGGAGGGAGAGACCGACTTATGAATGTTCATCCAATTATTCACAGACTTGTTTATTTACAGAAAATTTCATAGGAGAGGCTATACCCACATGAGGTCCCACATCCACGTCATTACCTCAATCGCAATCGCAACTTTCAGAGGTGTGTTACAAGTCATGATCATAACATAGCCGATTGCTGATTTCCCCTACTAGATGCGATATTATATTAAACTGTTTTGATAACTCCATTGGGTCCACCAAACTATTGCAATCGGTGGTCTGAGGTCTACCACTCTATCGCAATTGCAACTTTATAAGACTCTCGCAATCACAACTTCATGAAAATACTGCAATCGCAACCCTTTGGCTTTACGATGTAACATTTTAGATACCCCTACTTCCAATGGAGCAGATGCAATATTCAATAAGATGTTTTTAATAAATCTTTGGGTCCACACCTTTATCACAATTGACCATCCATCAGGTCCACAAGCCTTATCACAATCAAAGGTTTTAATCGTGACAAGGCTTTAAAAAAATTGTGATATGGCAGATGTGATATTGTGTTAAGGCGGATGTAACAGAATCATCGGGTCCACAATGCTCATATCACAATTGGGGATTTTGAGCGGTGACACATAATAAAACCTGCTGATATTATATATGCCAATATGTTAACTCCTCCAGTTTGTTTTATTCCATGTTCTGTGAACTTTTAAAGGGTTTCCACGGTTTTTTCCTTCCTCCGATATTTCTCCTTAGTTCCTCTGATGTAGCTCTTATTCTTGGGCATATGATTTTTCTTAGCTTGTCGCTCCTATGACTTCCGATAGCTACTCTTTGATTCTCGATATGTTTCTCTTTCTCCGATATGAATTCCAATGGCTTCCTTGATGGATTTCCTCCTTGGCTTCTTGCTCTCGTTACTTCACGGATATGCTCTGCTTCTCCTTGGCTTCATATCATAATTTAGTATCCTAGAATATTGCCATATTGACATCAATGACAATCTATATCAACAATCTCTCCATTTTTAATTGATGGAAATATTATTCTTCTCTCCCCCTTTGACATCAATGGAAAAGGAGTGCACAAGGGATCCCCCTATCGAACTACCCCCCCTGTCATGCGACATCTCAAGAATCAACTTAGTGTGATGCTAAAGTAATAACCCCCATCTTTTGATGGAGATGTTCAAATTCTTCTCGAGGAAGAGGTTTGGTGAAAATATCTGCAACCTGTTCCTTAGTATTGATATATTCTAACTTGATGTTTTGTTCAGCCACCTGTTCATGGAGAAGATGATACTTGACTGGTATATGTTTGGTCTTTGAGTGCATCACTGGATTTTTACTCAGACTAATAACACTTATGTTGTCAAAATAGATGGTGATTGGCTGTTTAGTTTCTATGTTGACATCCTTCAAAGCTTCTTTCATCCATAGTATTTGTGTACACCAATAAACTGTGGATATATATCCGGCTTCAACTTTAGAGAGATATATAAATGATTGTTTTTTGCTGAGCCAAGCTACTAGACAATCTCCCATAGAAAATGCAATTTTGTTGGTGCTTTTACGATTATCCATGCTTCCAACCCCATCAACATCGGTATAAGATGTTACTGTAATATTTGTGCTTTTGGGATACCAAAGACCAAAGTCAGGAGTTCCTTTCAAGTATCTGAGAATTCTTTTCATAGCCAACATGTGGGATTTCTTAGGAGATGATTGAAATCTTCTCACCATTCCCACTGCTTGCATAATGTCAGGTCTTGTAGTAGTTAAGTATAAGAGAGCTCCAATTATTGGCTTGTAAAGAGTTGCATCTACTGGGGGGGATTCATCATCTTTGTTTAATTTGCAGTTTGTGGTCATCGATGTGCTCATAGGTTCACATTCTTCCATTCCATATCTTTTAAGCATGTCTGTGAGATATTTTGTTTGAGAGATAAATATACCTACTGTGGTTTTCGATACTTATAGTCCAAGGAAATAATATAACTCACCAATAATTGAAATTTTGAATTCTTTTGACATATTTTGAGCAAACTCATGGCTCATTTCATCATTATTGCTAGCAAAAATCAGATCATCAACATATAGAAGAGTGATTAGTAATTTATCCTTATCCATCTTCATGTAGAGATTACTTCTTTCCACCCCTTTTTGAAGTTTTGTTGTTGTAGATAATGATCCAATCTTGCGTACCATGCTCTAGGAGCTTGTTTCCAACTGTATAATTCCATTTTCAACATACATACAAAGACTTTTCCTTCTGCTAGATCAAAACCTTCTAGTTGCTCCATGTAGACTTCTTCCTTGAGTTCCCCATTCAGAAATGTTGATTTTACGTCCATTTGATATACGTTGAATCCTTTTGAGCAAGAAAATGCCAAGCACATCCTTATAGATTCCATACGAGCTGCTAGTGCAAAGGTTTCTTCAAAATCGATTCCTTCAATTTGTGAATAACCCTTACAGATAAGTCTTTCCTTATTTATGATGATTTATCCATCTTCATTCATTTTTTTTTTGAACACCCACTTAGTTCCAATTATATTTTTATCCTTTGGATGAGGTACCAGCCCCCATGTCTCATTTTTCTTGATTTGAGACATTTCTTCTTCCATGGATTCCACCCAATGAGGATCCTTGCTTGAGTAAAAGTTTCTGGTTCTATCATAGATAGGAGAGAAACACCATTTTTCTTTGGTGTACTTGTCATCCTTCTTCGGGTTTGTATTCATTCATCTACATTTCCAACAATCTTCTTTTTCAGGTGGTGTTTTTGGAGGAATTTCACTTTTGAAGGAGCTTGAGATGGTTCTTTTTCTTTTTTTTTTCTTGATATTTTTTCCTCCTTTTCAGGTTCTTCTTCGGTTTCTTCAATAAAGGGGTCAACTTCATGATCTTCAATTTTTCTTTCTCGAAGGCCTTCATCAATCTTTACATCAATACTTTCCACTATTTTCCGTAGTTGATTATTATAGCACTTGTAAGCTTTGATTCTGGTAGAATATCCAAGAAATATTCCTTCGTCAACCCGAGAATCAAATTTTCCTGGTGAGTCATCATTGATATTTATGAAGCATTTGCTTCCAAAAATCCTAAAGTATTTTACTGAAGTATGTCTTCCTTTCCATAATTCATAAGGAGTCTTCTCGTTATTTGGTCTTAGTTGATTTCGATTCAAGGTATAAACTGTTGTCCCAACTGCTTCCTTCCAAAATTATGGTTGCAAGTCAGTTGCTAGTAACATAGTTCTTGCCATTTATTAAACAATATGGTTTCTCATTTCAAATAACCCATTTTTCTTAGGTGTTATAGAAGCGGAGAGTTCTCTTTCGATTCCATGTTCGTTATAGAATTCCTCAAATTATTTTGATGTGAATTCTCCCCCCCAATTCGTTCTAAGACATTTAATTTTGGAGTCCTTTTCATTTTCTACAAAACATTTAAGATTCTTAAAGCATTCAAAAAGGATTCAGATTTATATTTTATGAAATATACCCACATCATTCTAGTATAGTCATCAACAAATAAAGCAAAGTACCTTTCTCCTTGGAGTGCTGGAGTTCTGGTTGGCCCACATAAATTTGTATGAATGATCTCTAGAGGTTTTGATGTGGAGAATTCCTTAGTCTTGTGGTTTGTTCTAGTTTTCTTTCCATGTTGACAAGGGACACATACAACTTGATCTGGTTTGAACATCTTTGGAATGTCCCTTACTGCATTTATTTTGTTGATGTTGATCAAGTTATCAAACCTTGTATGCCCCTATCGCTTATGCCAAAACAAAATTTCATCTGGTTGACTTAGATAACATTTATCTTCTTGAATTTTGTCTAGAATGTAGATAATATCTGATGTTTAACTCCTTTCGCCACAAGTTCTCGTGATGAAGAGTGCCTTATTTCACAATTTTTAGTGTCGAAGACAACATTATGTCCTTGATCACAGATTTGGCTAACACTCAAGAGATTGTGTTTGAGCCCATCTACCATTTAAGAATTTTGAGCCTTTCCTTTTCCATTAATAAGGTAATAGTTCCTTTTCCAACAATTTTGGCAGACCCACTCCCAAAGGATACATTTCCTTCCTTTTTGTTTAATGAGACAAACTTCCTTTTGTCACCTGTCATATGTCTGGAGCACCCACTATCCACAAACCAAATATTTTCCTCACTATGAGCACACAGAGCTAGACCACATTTATCCATATTGGGATTTTCATCTTTTGCTTCTCTACTTTGAGGGGGAAATTTTGTTCGCTATGTCCATTATCATTACATAATGAGAAAATTGGATAAAATTTGGCCAAAGGATCAAAATAGTTGAAGGTATTGATTTGTCCTTTCCCTTTGAGACTGCATAGTTTGTTTTTTTGATCCTTCAATCTTGGTGCTTCATTCTTATGAGCCATGCAATGTTTAGATTGATGACCAAATTTTTTACAATAATAACAATGCCCAAGAAAGATAGTTTGGTACCTATTATAATAGCCATGATTCGAATAAATCTCCTTTCTTGGAGTTGCTATTTCTTCATTCTTTGGATTTGAGTCGGGCTTTTGATGAGGTGATTTTTCTTCTTTTGGATTGCTGCAAAGTATGTTGACATAGCTTCTTGCATTATCCTTAGCACTTGATGATTATTATTTAAAACCAATCTTGGATTTGTCACTTTGAGATTTCTATGTGTTGAGAATGTGATCAAGTGTTTGAGAACTTTTCCAACTTTGATTTGTTCCAATTCTTTCTTGAGAGATACTATTTCAGCTTCATGTCTTTCATATATGACATCCTCCCTTCTTTTAGCTTCCTCTTTATTTGTTTTAAGTGAGATGAACTTCTTTCGCGACTTTTCATTTTCTTCAATGTCAGTAATTAGTAATTTGTTTGTATCTTCTTCGTTTTGCTGCCTTGCTTTATCATCTTCAGTGAATGCCATAAATAGTACTTCCTTGCCTCTAACATAGTCATTTTCTTCATCTGATTCATCATTACTTCCTTTGGATGATTTATTTTTGGTGACCACATATTCATCTTCATCAGATTCATCTTGTTTAGAGAAGAAATTCTTCTTAGTAAGTCCTTTATTTTTGTATATCCTCCTTTTTAAATCTTCCTCATCATCACTATCATGCTTATGAGGACATTTTGTAGCATAATGACCTATTCTTCCACAATTGAAACAAATAAGAGGGTGCTTGCCTTTTAGCTTGGATCATTTCTTTAGTCTTCGTACAAATTGTGCCAATTCGGATTCAACATCAGAGTCATCACTGCTGGCATTCCATCCTTTCCCCTTTTTTGATTTTGAGGCCTTGAATGCTGCATCTTTGGAACTTGGGATTCCTTTTCTCATCTCATAGGCAATGAGGATTCCATGAAGTTCATCCATCTTGAGAGTGTCTAGTTCCTTCATTTCTTCTATAACACTTACTTTGGAGTCAAATATGTCTGGGATATATCTTAAGACTTTTTGAACAACAGTGCTTTCTTCAATATTTTCTCCCAATCCTTTAAGAGAGTTGACTACTTCAGCTACTCGGAGGAAGTATGATGCAATATCTTCTTCATCATCCATTTTCAGACTTTCGAACTGCCTCCTATGAGTTTGAAGCTTTTCCTTCTTAACTTTGGAGTCCCCATCATATAATCTAATCAGATTATCCCATACTTCTTTGGCCGAGTCACAATTCAAGACTTTCATAAACTCAGAATCAATAATTCCAATGGTAATGGAATTTAGAGATTTGGAATTTGCAATGTACTCTTTCCTTTCATCTTGATTAGTAGGAAGAGTGGGAGGGGCATTGTACCCATTCAAAAAAACATTCCAAACTTCAAGTTTGAGGGACATCTTGTAGTAAGACATTCTCTTTTTCCAAAAACCAAAATTAGTACAATCGAACAAGGGAAGCCTTCCTGTCATTTCTTGATTCTTCATTGTAACTGCGAATCCTTCTTCCAACTGTTAGGATGATTTTGAAGAAGCTGCTCTGATTCCAATTGTTAGAAATACTGAGAGGGGGGTGAATCAATAGTTTTTTTTCAATTGTTATTATTACCAGTTTAGATTCTTTACAATTTTAATCAAAGAAATGATTTTATAAAATATAGAAAAATATTGAATACAATATTTGATGAATTTTTCCAAGCACCAACTTGGACTTTAATGAGGCTCCAACCTCTAGGGCTCCGACCCTATCTAGTCAAGGCATCAACCTTGGAATTAGGAGCACCAACTCCAAGGACACCAATCCTTCAAATTCTAAGGCTCCAACCCCAAGGGCTCTGACCCTATAGTTTTTCTTTGTTAAGAAATGTATTGATTGTATTACACTGCTCCTTGTCCTTGTGATCTTTGTAACAAATTGCTGTATGCACTACATAAATTCTTTAGGAGTGACTACCTCTCATGAGTCCTCTTAGAGATTAACCCAACCGACAGACTTGCTCAACCTTCGGCTTCCTTCCTTTCTCTAGACCTTCTGTTTTGTTCTTCGACGTTGGACCATCAACTTCCATCTTCGACCTTTAGCTCTCTCTGTTTCTTTGAGTTCATGAGTTGTGAACTGTCAATTCTACTCTGTGCTTGACCGCCGATATCGATGCTTGAGGTGAGGCATTTTAACCCATATTTATACAAGTCTCACCATTAACCAAGAGACACGTTCATTGGAGGGAGAGGCCGACTTATGAATATTCACTCAATTATTCAAAGACTTGTTTATTTATAGAAAATTTCATAGGAGAGGTCGTACCTATTAGCTCTGCTACATGTTGCTGATGTTCGAAGAGCAGAAGTAAGCTCGGTCCTTGATTTTAATCAAAAAAGGCCTTCACCGGATATCCTTACCCTTCTCTATTTCCTCGCCCATTCCCCTCCTTATCCCCTTTAATTCTGTTTGAAATCACACAAAATGATTTTCTTAAGCCATGGGCGCTAAAACCCCAAAACCCATATAACCACATGCCTTCACAAAACCTCTGCCGTAACCTTAACCATAGCCATTCACTTTCCCCGCTAGTTTGTTGTTTCCCTGTCACACCAAACAAAACCCGCACATATAAATCCCTACTGTTCGATCATCCCCTCTACGATCGGACAACAGTCGCTTTCCCCGCACCCTCAAACTGACCGTGCAATAACTCGCGATCAAAAGCGGTTTCATATCACCCCGTCCGCCACGTGTCGTGCGCTAAATGGGATTGCTCCCCCGCATACGATTACCACCTAACCCTCCATGGCAGTGCGATCAATACCGCCTACCGCTGAAACCGTTCACCCCCACTCATTAAACTCCACACATCTCTTCCGTTCGATGACCGTTGGATCTGTCCACCCGAGATCCAATGGCTCACGATCGTCTCCCACCTCGCCTTTTCGATAGTCCCCACCGAGCGATCTCCGCCATCCATCTGTTCAATCCAACGACCAACCTTGCTTCTCCGCCCTGCTCGTACATCCGCCATGCAGTCCACTCACCTTGATCATGCCATGCACCCAAAGGACGAAGGCTATTACTTACCAGTACCCAGCACATTTCATCCTCAACAACCGCATTTAACAGGAAAGATGGCCAAGAAGAAAGGACATGCCTCAAGCAATTAAAATACATTTAGCAGTTATGGAACTTCATCCATATAACACTTCACCTGCTCGAAATGTACAACGGAGCATCCAAGAAGATCAATTTTATTCATTAAAGTAGGCAGATTGCATCAAAAACTCCATCAGATAGTTAAAGCGGTTGGTGGTCCATATTGACCCCTCCACGCATAGAATAGCAGAACCTATTTTGTAACCAAGCTCTATATATACCCAAAAAACAGATGTAATTAGGGTTGATGGTTTTTTTTTTTGATGTAAGTTTCGACTTCTGGAGACTGTAACTACTTTGATACTTGCAGCATATCGTCTTCATTTTCAGCTAATACAAGCTTCTTTTGCTGTTAATTGCTCACTTTCCATCTCTTTTCTGCTCTAGGCTGTGCTTAATATGCATTTTTCCTGAACTCTTGATGTTTAGCATTAGAGGAGCTGTCATCCTACCTCTGTGTTTATATCCTGTAGATATCAGTGAATGTATTAATCAGGTTTCTTTTCACTTAGTGACGGAGAGCTGTCATCCTATATGTGCACTAGGGAATTAGATTTCCAGACCTTTTTACTGGTTGTAGCCAACCATCACAGGGTCCTGTGCATCTGCTGGTGTGGTCAGTATTCTCCATATTCACCCAATCATTAAACTGTGAGTAATTGGCGGTCTAAAGCCTTGTAGTCTGGGGGTGTTCACGCATATCTGGAGTCAAGAAAAGTAGGAGTGGTTATCTGGCTTGAATATGAATCATTCCTTCCATTCATCCATTTCCAACATTAAGTTGAGTTTGTAATGTTCCCGAGCATCTACGAGCTACAACCTAGGAGAGTTTCTTGGGGTGATAACAGTACCAACATGAGGTCCCACATCCATGTCATTACCTCAATCGCAATCGCAACTTTTGGAGGTCTTTTACAAGTCGTGCTCATAACATAGTCGATTGTCGATTGTCCCTACTGGATGCGATATTATATTAAACTGTTTTGATAACTCCGGGGTCTACCACTCTATTGCAATTGCAACTTTATAAGACTCCCGCAATCGCAACTTCATGAAAATTCCACAATCGCAATCCTTTGGCTTTACGATGTAACATTTCCATACCCCTACTGATGATGGAGCAGATGCGATATTCAATAAATCTTCAGGTCCACACTTTTATTGCAATTGGTGGTCCGTCAGGTCCGCAAGCCTTATCGAAATCAGAGGTTTCGATCGTGACAAGGCTTTAAAAAACTTGAGATATGACAGATGCGATATTGTATTAAGGCGGATGTAATGAAATCATTGGGACCACAATTCTCATATCGCAATCGAGGATTTCGAGCGGCGACACATAATAAAACCCGCCTATATTATATATGCTGATATGTTAACTCCTTCGGTTTGTTTTATTCCATATGCTGTGAACTTTTAAAGGGTTTCCACAATTTATTCCTTCCTCCGATATTTCTCCTTAGTTCCTCCGATGTGGCTCTTATTCTTGGGCATATGCTTTTTCTTAGCTTGTCGCTCCTATGACTTCCGATAGCTACTCTTTGATTCTTGATATGTTTCTCTTGCTTCGATATGACTTCCAATGGCTTCCCCGATGGCTTTCCTCCTTGGCTTCTTGCTCTTGTTACTTCACGGATATGCTTTGCTCCTCCTTGGCTTCATATCATCATTTAGTATCCTAGAATATTTCCATATTGACATCAATGATAATATATATCAACAATTGAATGCGTGCTATTGTGTATTTCCATAATGGTTAACTTGTGAACTATTTTGCAGGCTAACTTGTGATGTCTTTTATGCTCGTGTGTTCCTTTCAAGTTGCGTACTATTACATGATTCTAAGGGGCTTACTCATTTTCCCCTCGTTGTGTTAGAACCTTTCATACAATGCACTTGAACCTCCACAAAGTCACACACTTGTTTCACCAGAGTCACAAATACATCATTCTATGCGTTATCACAGCCAAGACAAAACAATAAGTCCCATTATTTTGGCAACTAGGTCATATTTCAGATCGGGCTCCTACTTTAAATGGTGTGAGGCCTAATTGGGACTTCATATCGGGGAGACCCCTTGAATGTTGGTGAGTCCAACACCGTCAACAGGGGGATACACTTTAATTCATCCTTCCTTCTCCAATTGTGTCACCTTTGTAAATCCTATTCCAAGTTGCTCTTACGTGGGGATATTAGGATATTTAGACAATTAGGAGTTACTTAAGTTTAACTTGGTCTAATGTGTCTATTATATATAAGTGTATTTCTTTAGTATGCATCAATTGCATTGTAATCCATTAGTCACGATATGCGATTTGATGACTCATATTCTTCTTGATATTAATGACTATTGATCCATGGATAACACCCAATTGGTCCCTAATCTCTATTTAAAGGGAATAGAGGGTCATGATTAATGATCGATTTTGAGAACTCTCTTATGTAAAATATTTTCTTTTGCATTAATAAATTTGCTTCAAGAGGTCACATTGGTTGTGTTAGCGCTTGAGATTTCACCCTAGGCTGAGGAAGGTAAACCTTCAAGGCAACATCAAACCATTACACCTCGTAGCTAGCCCTACGAGGAAGGAGAAGGCTCTCTTCGGTCAGACTCAAGGTTTTTTCTCAATGGGGTGAGCCGACCAATTAGGATCAAATATATTAGGCTAGTAAACTGATGAGGAGGATTGATTTAAAGTTTTTGGGGTTTTTAATGACGGGGTTTTTCTGGGCTGCATGGGCAAAATCACAGCTTCAAACAGAGAAATATAATGAACAACACAGGTTGACGACTGAGGCAAGGTAGGCAAGGAATTTAGCATCAAATCTAGATTTTTAAATGGGATGGCAAGACTGGTGAGGAGCTAAGGAGGGCAAATAATACTTTGAATCCTCCTTAAACAGAAGAAAACATTGAATTGAACAAACTTATAGGCAGAGCATATAATACTATGAATTCTACCTAAACACTTCATTTGCTCAATTAGAAATGATCATGAGGTGAAATGGAACACAACAGATTACATATGAAACACAAGAAAACACTTATGCTAAATTAACATACCACAGGAATCTCAGAAGAGCTGTGAAATTTCATTAAAAATCTCTGTCATAGACTGTACAATGAAGCTCAGTTTCTCCTCCAGCTCTCAGCACTCAGAAAATCTCCCCCTGACTCTGTCTCCCTTTTTTTTTTAATACAATAAATAAACTATTTAAAAAAAAAAAAGAACAGATCGACCCCCAAAAACAGGGGCGTTGTTTAAAATGACATTACAGAAATTATGAAAGGGCGTTTCAACTACTCTAAACAGGATACGACATTTCTCTAAATCTTATGATAATTGGCCAATTAAGAGATAAATCTGGAGCAAAAATCCCATGAAATCATGATTGAGGATCGAAATAGGCGAATTCGTTTCTTCTGAAATCTTTGGAGCACTGATTAACTGAGGTTATAGATAAGAAAACGAATCTTATTCATCTGGTAACAGGTGTTTTCAGGTGGCTGAAGTGAAGGGCAGGTGTCAATCCCATTTATTGAAGATATAGGCAATCGAATCTTGTGTGCCAGTTTGCAACTGCTCCCCAAATGTCTGGAAATACGCTCTGCTGTTTTACTAAAATACGGGTCAAACTGCCACATAACCAAATGCGCGCATATCGCAATGACTGCCACCTAAGAAATGACCTCTGTATCTGTTGGAGTCATCTTCCGCGATTTCATGTATATCAGTATTCTTTTGAGTCTCTCATATCTAAAAAAAAAAATGATGTTTTCTGCACTTTCCTCGTTGGCATTCAAATGGTTTGTGTTTTCGAGACTCAGCACCTTTAACCAGTTCATGCTTCATCACGGAAGGAAAAAGGAAAAACCTGTTTCATTTCAACAAAATCATTCAGCAAATTAAACTCTGAGGAATCAAATGCTTTATTTGTAGCGACATCTATGTTATCCTTCTCAAACTGCGCTAATTCAGAAATCAATGCCGAAGCCCAGGATTCAGCTCAGCTAGCTTTATCTCATTTGCCTCCATCCTCAGAAATTGAAACAATACTTGGTTCATTACTCATATTGATACCATGTGACATCTTTACATGAATATCAACAGCTGTACCACTGGTTTTACTGATGCGATGACCTCGATGGAAAGCCTCCATTTGTGCCTCAAGTTGAGATAGTTTACTAGCTGTTTGCGCACACATGACCCTTGAAGTTTGAAGTTCATCGCTTTTAGTAGTAAGAGTTTGCTTGAGTATTCTGTTCTCTTTTTCCAACGCAGATAACTGCTCAGGGAAAGCGTGCACCTGTCTCAGGCTTTTCTCATGAACATTTTCATGCATAGACTCCCCAGTTAATGAAGTTAGACCAACCCCTTTCCCCAGCAAGCCCTCTAAAGCGACCAGGTCTAACCAGGGCCTTATCCAACGACCCAGGGAAATTAGTAGCAGCAATAACTATTATTCCTTCATTTTTCTTAAAAGCATCTAGCCCCACCAGTAGTTGACTTAGAGTTATTTTCATATATTGCTGATCTTTAGGATTGTAGTTTCCACCAATTTTGTCAATATGATACAAGGTGACCGCTTCTTTTCAGCTGCAAAATGATCCCGTACCCTTCGTGCTCCAACACCCACAAAGACCCGCTAACAAATGCAATTCCTCTGCTCAATCCATGTGGGCATCGTCGGAGTTCTCTTCGAACTTATAATTTCCGGAACCCAGGCTTGAAGTCAAGGCGATTTATGACAAATAATATTGCTACAACTACTTAAAAAGTTAAACCTGTTGGAAAGAGCCAAAAGAATGGATCGTGCCAAATCTGACATTCTAAAAATGTCGATAACCAGTTGATCCTCTTCAGCAACACTTGGATGATCCAGACTGAAACGATATCTGAGGCGGATTTGTTCAAGAGATCGTACACTCCATCCCTCCTTTGTTTTAAACAAAACTTCCAAGGCAAACTTGAGGCCGGTCTGAAGTTCTCGGTTCAAACACTTTGATCCACACGGGCACTTGGTATTGCATTCCACCACATCCCGTGAATCATGCCCAAGCTGGAGACGGTCACAACGACCATATGGGAGACGACCTAGCATAGGCTCTCCTTGCCAATCAAGTCGAGCATCTTGATCACGGGTGCCTCCATTCAAATTTACATGGGCAGATATACTAGCCTCGGAATCATCAATGTCAAAACTGTCACAACCATCACATATTTTTGCTTGCTTTTCTTTGTTCCACACTCTCCAGAATAGCAGTAACAAGTGCTGAGAACCTGTTTTCACTGATATACTCAAACAGTGGAACTGACTCACAATGTATATCATTAGTGCATGATATCTTTAATGTTTCTGTTCCACTTGATATGTCATCACCAATCAGATTCCGTCCCAGAAATTTGACATCATTGGCATTATCATGGATATTTTCTTTCATTGCAGCGACTAATTTCATAAAGACTAAAGCATCAAGTTTCTTTTGTATGACAATGCTGAACCACCAGAAACAATACTTTCGTTATTTCTCAAAGCAAAGTGTAAGCAAGGCGCTTCAAAACAAAGGCCTTTGCAGCACTGTGAGAAGTTGAACTGGATTCAATGGAGGCCTCCAAGAGAGGATAACAACAAGAAGGGCAGCATGATATACAGGAATAAATTGCCAGACTTTGATTGTTGATGATGCTTCAAATTGTGCTTGTGCAGGGATAGGAGCTTTGAAGTTTGCTGCTGCCTTTTGAAGAGTTTGGAGAATAAATTACATAATTTAAAACAATACATTAATGACTTCTTCTTCAAAACAGGGTTTTGAAGAAGAATCCATCTTTGACATGAGACGGAGTCTAACATGTTGGAGCCACATACTGTTTCCCTCTTAGAGGGTTGTAACCACGTAAAAACACTGGTGTTCTAATCTTTGATCTGGTAGTGTGAATGGTTATTAAATTTGTTAGTCTTGTATGAAATACCCTATTTATTTGAACAATAATAACTATGTAAAACATGCTATGTTTAATTATGAGGGTCTTGATTGCAATGAAAGAAGTGAGGTGCATTATAGAACCTAGTGTAAGGAAATGTGTATATTAGTTCCTAAATCTAGTGTGATGTGGAATAAATTGACAAAAAAATATCTGTAATCTAAAAAATAAAAAAATATTAAATATTAATTATTATATATTTTCAATTGAATTTATCCTCCCAACTAAATTTAATTCACACAAATCAATATTTACACATATATCTACTCATAAAACAAATCCATTTTTTAATAACTAAAAAATTACATTTCAAATTATTTTATTCCTTTAAAAATCACAATATTTACATTTCAATTTATTTTTATCCTTTTTAATAATTAATAAAAATCTAAATTAAAATAATTTTATTTTAATATATATTTATAACTTTTTTACTTAAAAAATGAGTTAATCTTATATTTAATTTCTAAATTAGTTGATCTAAAATTTCATTAAAAATGAGTTAATCTTATATTTAATTTCTAAATTAGTTAATCTTAAATTTCATTCCTTCCCTTTGACATATGTGCAACACTGTTGTGATGGTGAAAGCTATTGCCAATTTGTGAAAAAGGGGATAAATAGCGAAGCACTTGCAAGATCACTCTAATTTATTAGGAACAAAAAAAAACTTGTATTTACTATTAACGAATATCTACTAACTTCAGTTTCAAAACACAAAATGATATAGGCATCCCTTTACATTTTTTTAATAAGTTCAAAGAACTAAAGCATTAGAACTTTCCAGTGGGTTTTCCTTTGGGTCAAAATGAGATTTCAAAGAAGTTTGTATTATAGAACTTCGTGTCCAGTTATGTTCTTTTAATTTTTTTTCTAAAGTCTCGCACTTCATTATTGATTAGGTAATCTCAATAGTAAAGCAACAGTCACAAAGTTTCTGTCCATGGTATTTGATATATTATATTTTTATATATTAAGGTGAAAGGGGTATATATATTTTGAAATAATCAAAGGGATATATAGGTGTATTATCATTTTTTGTTGAAATAATCAAAGTTGTATAATAATAATTTGGTTGAATTTAAAATTTGTATAGTAATTATTTGGTTGGATTTAAAAGTTGTATAGTAGTAATTAAAAAAAAAAATGTAAGAGACAATTGGAATCAACATTTGTGTTAAAACATAAAGATGTAAATATAAGGATCTATAATAATATATTGCTATAAATAAATTGAAGAAATGTAAAGAAAATATTGTCTATTTATATTACTAAGTTAATGGTTAAAATAATTAGGACAATCAATATTATTTCATCACAAAAATAATGAAATTTAATAAATTATTATTGGGAAAATGTAGAATAGACCTTGATCATGTTGTATATATATATATATTTATTTTGAATTCAATGAGAAAAATAAAGTGAAGTTGACTTAAGTAATATCTATCTAGAGAGTTACCTTATCATTGCATTAAGGACATAACACCATATTCGCTATGTATTTTTGTAAAAATAAGGTAATTTTATACAATCGCAAGGGTGAAATAAAAAAGAACAACTCTATACCACTGTTGGGTATGCACACTTAAATTTGATTTAGTTTGGGAGGGAGTATTTGGAGCCTTGGTTGAGTAGTGATATAAAGATATTTTTCGGACATAACATTGATGAGTGTAGAGCCTTTGTGAAGGGATGTTGTTTGACATCTCAAAATTAACAATATAAGACAACAACTATATCACAAATGAATAACAAATAAAAACAAAGTATTAACTGAAGTGTAAATCATCTAGTGATGTAAAAAAGCATTATAACTTAAACATATAAAGGTGACTAACTATTAAATAGATTGTAGATCATTAAAAGATAGAGAAATTAGAAGCATTATCTAAATTTGAGTTCGAATTAGAAAAGAAAATAAGTATTAGTTAAAGTGTAGATTAAATTTTGAAGAGGAGAGCATTATGAGTTAAAAATATGATGGTGGCTATGTATTAAGTAGAGTTGAATTAAAACTATGAAGGTGGCTAAGTATTAGTTAGAGTGTATGTCACCGTTGATGTGGAGAGCATTATTATTTTTACATACTTAAAGTTAAATGTTAAATAGAATACAAAATATAAATAGATTGATGATATAAGGAATTAATGGGGGGGGGGGGTGTGTGAATCAATAATTCACTAGTATGGTGTCCCTGAGCCATCTTCTTCATTTAATTTTTTGTGGAATGAAAGTGAGGCCAAAGGAGGCTTGTTTCCGCAGTCACCATTAATACAGTGGCAACATCCTCTCTTTGTGCATTTAATTTAGCCACTGAATCATACATCCTCTGTAATTTGTGCCCTGGAGCTTCTGACTCGTCCATATCACATAATAGAATGATGCTAAGATGATCCTAGAAGCCCTGGTGCCCATAACCTTTTTAAACAACATTTCGCAAGACTTATGGGTTTTCAGGCTCCCCTGCACTGGCCTAATAGAGTGCACCACTTCTAATCCTAGCTGGTCACCCTAAGCCCTTTAAACACTTACCCACAATTTTTTTTGCTTCGCTCATAGTTCAAAGGCCCTTGGTTAGCAGAACATGTGAAATATTCACAAAACCAAATTCTGGGCATGCCTATCGATATTTGACAAACTGTCAAATGTCGACAAGAACTTCCGTCACCCGTCTCTGTTACTTGAAACCAAATTACGATGCTTTATAATTTTTCCCTTATTCCGTATGGGCATATAGGACTCTGGGATTCTAGGTACTACTCTCACTACCTCGGGTTAATTCCATCTCATAATATTTTTAAATAAACCTTTGGGCTTCCGGGCTTCCCACTGTTGGACAATTGGCATTGTTTGGACGACCAGTAGCTTAGTGAAGGCATCTGCAAGTGTATTGACATTGATGACAACAGTCATGCTGGGGAGATGCGTTGGGCAGTTGGCATTGCGTAACTATTGGCAGGAATGTTAGCATTGATGTCAACGAGACTAGCTTGGATGTTTGGTGCAACAAATGTTAGCAGTGATGGCCCAGGAGGAATCTCATGGTAGCTGCAGGCTTCATGTAGAGAATCATCATGATAGCAAGCTTATTGGAGAAGCCATAAACTGATGATTACAGTGATGGACTAGGAGGAAGTCCATGATATCTACAGGCTTCATGCTGAGGATCATCTTGGTCATTGTGATTTCAGTTGTCTAGATAGTCAAGGCACAAAACAATGGTAGAGAGTTTAGAGCCATCTAAGAGGTAGTAGATGGGCTTAGAGCCTACATTAGACCCTCTCCATTGGAGAGTGCGCTAGAAGAGCTTTCCAACGATATGAGGAAGTCCAAAAATGGATTCCCGGTTCAAAAATTATTTCCTGCCGATGATGAGGGAAGTCCTAAGAAGGCTGTAATATCATAGGTCCAACATATAAGAGATCAGAAGATCAACACATCAGCATATTAGTGCATCGACGATCAAAGGTAAGCATATTGGCGCATTACCGATTAGAGACAAAATATCGCTGCATCGGTAATCAGAGGCCAGCATATCGGCGCATCAACGATCGAAGGTCCACATATTGGTGCATCAAGAGATCAAAACCTCGAATATTGGCGTATCAACACATTGGAATGTTTGAGGTTTCCATATCGGTGATATTAGAATATCGTAGGTGTGATACATCAGAGCAGATTGTATTGGAGGTTGGAGGATATTGAACTCCCAAAGACAACATATAGGAATATCTGCGTATCAGAGATCACAATATTGGAAATTTGTCAAGTAAGGAACCTTTAAAATGTTGCAATATCAATAAGTACCGATAAGCCTTTAAAAGTGTTGAGGAATGTCAAAAGAAAAATTAACAAAGGATTTCGGTGTAAAACCAAGGTTGGTGGGTCCTCCTCTGTCTCCTCTAATAGGACACATGGAAGGATGTGATTGGCTCCAATAAAGACACATGGTAGCATGTGTTTGGCTCTTATAAGGACACATGGCAGGATCTGATTGGCTTCGATAAGGGACAAGTGGTAGTTGACGTCAACATGACGTGGAAGTATGATAAGACACATGGTAGGAATATTCAACCTTATTGGGTAGGCTAATGAGCTAGAATCGGGTGACACATGTCAACACTGAGGAGTCGCCATGTGGAGTGATGATGTCAGATCAGAAGTCGGTGATCAGAGGTTGAAGAAATCAAAATTCTATAATAGTTGGTGTATTGAAAAGTTCCGATATAGAAGCACTTACGATATTGGGCTGGCACATGGTCGCCAGAGTTCAAAGAACCAAGGGCACAGAGCATTTGAAAAGGGGAGAATGGCCACCAATAGGAGTATAAAGGTTTAGCACCTTAATGGTAAGCGGCAGGTCACAGGCAGAGGTCCTATGGTGAGAAGTGCACTATGAGGGCTAGGCAGAAGGAGCCCAGAAATTAGGGGATTATGATATTGAAACTTTAGAATAGTTGGTTATTGAAAAATGTTCTGATAGAGGGAGCTTCCCATATTCGGTAGGATCTTGGTTATGAAATCCATAGAGCCAAGCACGTAGAGTGGTAGCAAAGGAAGATTGGCCCCAAGGTAGAACATTGCACTACTCTGAAGTTGCGATGTGTAATTTCTATGATAGCATAATACAAAGAGTTAAAGGCGTATGGGTCGACAATTACGAGTTGAATGCAGAAACAAAGGAGTTGGTCTCAGGAGTAATGACGACTATCAAAGATCATTGGGTAAAGGAAGCAAGGACCACGATCTTCAGGAAGGAGTATTGGGTCTTCCTTGAGGTCATCTGAGAATTAATTTCTTAGCATGGAGCTCCATGCAGTCAGGTGATGAAGGACTGCGAGGTCAATTACTATTTTTGCACTGTGACAAGAAATAGACTGGAGACATGACATCGACAAGGAAGGCCATGCCTGAGTATAGTTGAGAAGCCATGTTGAAGGACAACCAAGCCATGTGAAACCATGAATAAGCATGGAGAGCCTTAGTGATAGGAGATCTGTTCATAGAGAGGACTGTGCCTAGTGGAGTGTGCAGGTGGACTGAGAATTCATTCTCAGTATGGAGAAATTGTCAAGTTCCCACTCTCATGGTTAATGCGATGGCAGAGACCAAGTTAGAAGCAACAAGAAAATGGTAGAGCCATGTCGATGTACACTCACACAGTGTGAATATAGGACAAAGTGGTAGCTTGATCGGGGGGGGGGTGGGGGGGGCAGCCTATGAAAAACACTTAGGAGCTTAGATGAGGAAAGTGGGGAAACAACATAGTTGTGAGAGAGATAAGTGGAAAATATCTGAGTGTGTGCACTGCTTTGTAAGGCTGAGTGAGAGACAGTTCTGCAGAGAAAGGATGAGAGTGACTATACAGAGGTAAGAGACTTAGAGAGCTGCACTCTGTGTGTAAGGTAGAAGTTTCCTGTGCGCTTATGTGAGCAAGGCAAAAGTTGTCTGGGTTGTGTGAGAAAGGTCGAAGTCACCTATCCTGTGTGAGAAAGACCGAAATTTCCTCTGTTGCGAGAAAGGATGAAGGTGCCTGTGCAGAGAAATAAGGTCAAGATATCAGCCTGTGCTATGGAAAGAAATAGGTCAAGAGATGAATGAATGCCCATGAAGAGCAGAGAACAGAGAGCTGCGAGAACAATGATGAGTCTATTGAGTAGATCAGTGGGTTGCTGCAGAGTAAGCAGAGAACAAAGTTGTTATCAATAAGAATGGATGCTAAATTACAGAGAACATCTAGTTCTTATTTGAGTGTGGGTTGGTGCTTGCATATAGGAAGTTGGTGCTTCCATCTATAGTGGGTGCTTGAGAAGGCTTGGGGGTTGGTGCCTCTTGTAATTTGGCTTGCAAAAATCAAAGGAGTTGAAAGTTGGTGCTTGCAAAAAAATTGTGAGGTTGGTGCTTCACATGGTGCTTCTAGTAAGTTGGATAGGTGTCTACAAAAAGAGAGAGTTGGTGCTTCCTGCTAGTCGGTGCTAGCAAACAATCAAGGGAGTTGGTGCTTCCTGTGAGTGGGTCCTCACAAAACATATTGATGTAATAGAGTAGGTGCTCTTGTTTACACCAATAACAACAACAAGATTTGTTGTTTTTTTCTCTAAAGGGTTTCCATGTAAAAGCCTTGTGTCTCATGTGTATGATACTCATGGTGTGTATGGTTATATGTTGATTTCATGTTGTTGCCATATTACACACTGATGCTGATTATATGGATGGGTGCCAATCTTGAATAAGAAAATTAAATAGGTATAAAAGTTTAAAATTAGCTTTAATAATGATCCATCCCCTCTCTCAATATTATCATTGTTTCCAACAATTGGTATTAGAGCTAGGTTCCTTCAGAAATGGCTTAATAGCTAGAAGGTAGATCAAAGGGAAACAATGGATAATCACCCTTGGCTAAGAGAAAAAGAGTTCCATTTTTATATAGATCATGCCATGGGCTCTGGTATGAACACTGGAAGATCATAATGGTAAGCTACTTAATGGACTTGGATGCTGATATGTGGCTCTCCATATTGAATGGAGAAAAGAGTGAGCAGAATGAAGAAGCCCAAAATATTATCATGAAGGGGCTATCTAAGTCAGATGCTGATAAAGTAAGGCATTGTGAGTCAGCAAAGGAAGTAATGGAAAAAATACAATGTTTGTATGGTGGAGATAGCCATGTGGTTCAAGAAAAGGCCGAGGAGCCATATTTCTCTAGCAATGAACAAGAACATGGAGACGTTGCTTCTTATCACACTCGTGTTGAAGATGAAGATGTCTCAGACGAGATATCATGTTGCTAAGAAGGTATGATATTTATTTGTGATAAATTTAAAGAAATAACTCATTCATTATCTATATTTTCATGTGAATCACTTGAAGATAGATAACGCCATAAATCTAGTAGTCTTATTGAAGATAGACCCATTTTAGTAGCAATAACAAATAACGGATCCTTTGAAGGGGGTATCACTGAACGTGATGATGAAGGGATAACCCTTAGGCCCGTGGAAGACTCTATGGACACAAAGATGGATTTAGATCTCCATGGTAACTCAGCTAGCACCTCTGGTAGTGAAGAAAATGATCTAGATGAAAGGATATTTTCTAGAAATAGGTTGATGTAGGATCTAAAATAGATCAAGGACCTATCAGAGGAAAATACCAAGTGAGAAGAGCAATTGAAAAACTACGAGCTTGAGAATGAGAAGTTGAGAAAAACAATAGTTGAACTAAATGCTCAACAAGAAGAGGATAGCAGACTGACTGGGATATTAACCAATCAGCTAAGTGAGAAGCAAGCTTATTATGAGAGACTAAAAAGTGAAGTAGTCTCATTGAGACATGACTTGGAAAAGTCAAATAAAGAATTGTCTCAATATTAGAAGCTTGATGGGAGCAATAAAGTCTTGGATGAGATGCTTGGAAAGAAAATATCCACTCTCATTAAGATTGGTTTGGGTTTTAAGGAAAAACATAGCTCCAATAAGTAAAAGGCTAAAGGGTCAACTTCCCAGGTAAATGGAGTCCAAGATTCCAATAACAACAACAAAGAAAAAAATGTTGTTGGAAAGAAACAACAATAAAAGAAGAAAAGGTAGCAACATAAGGCTAAAAAGTAGCATCTGGAAGTGAAATAGAAGAGGTCTAGGCAGCTGCAAGGAAGAGTGCATGATAGCAATGCAAGATGTCATAGAAGGCACATGAAGAGACAACATAGGAGCCCTCCTCAATGGCAGAACCTTTAGAGAAAAGGTAACTTCTATCAACATAAGCCTTTTTTATGGGCATTGTTTTTATTGTAATAATTTTGGACATAAAGCCATAAAATATAGATGGCATGCAAGGAAACAATATGTACTGGGTAGAAGAAACCCAAGAATGCACAAAAAAGCTAGGAGAAGGCATGCTGGCCATGAGAGGAGTTTTGACAAAAGAGTTTTCAAAAAGAGTAACTCCTCTACCCCAGTCTTAAGCCATGTTGAATGCTACAACTATGGAAATATTGGGCAGAAGAGATTTGGCTACATAAATAAGAAGAAATGTCATGCTCCTTAGTGTATGCATGCAAATGTAGCAGCACGGGTTTTGAATACAAGCACAAACAATGGAGTTGAAAAATACATACTTGTCTTCAGTGCTTTGTGTCAAAAGGGAAATATGAAAAAAGGAGGAAGAAATAATAAGAATGATCCTCTTACTCGTGTGATGGACCTCTCTATAAGGAAGAAAGACATCAAAAGGATTTGGGTGAAGGAAAAGGAGGTGAAAGAAAAGTTTCCTCTAGCCATGTGCAGCCGAGAAGACGACCAAACAGGGGCAAAGAACAAGATGGAGAGCAATTCTTTTGTTAGGAATTGACCATTAAAGGTGTGGAGGAACAAGGAGGATGATATGCTCAAGGGGAGTAGATCCTTTGATTGTCTTCAGTGAAGGAAGAAAATGGCCTTAATGGAGGTTGAATAAGTCAGATGCAGGAAGCCAAAAGGAATAAACAGAAAGGTGCATCTGATTGTGAAGGTATGACTGTGTTTTCTTGCTAATTACAAGAATAAATTGATTTATTTTGAATGTATCAACATTGAAAATGAGGAGTGCAGCTAACATGATGAGCACACAATAATATGTTATGTTGTGGTAAGAAGATGAGGTGTAGTGGAATGATAGGAAGTTCACAGTCAAGTTAGGTCAACAAGATCAGTCCCCACGCAAGAGACAAGAAAGCTATCGCAGAAGATCAAGGAGCATTGGGTCAGGGGGAGCTGCTTTGATAAGAAGTAGTAGGAAACAATGGGAAGCCTCAGAAAGGGAGATTGCTGAGCAAATGAAAGGTTTTCATCTTTGGTGAAATACCCTTATTTCATTTAAGTTATGAGTTTGATTATGAATAATAGTCTTGTGTTCATGAAACACAATTGGTGTAATATTTTCATGTCCCTTAACGCTCAATTGTATCGCTATGTCAATTGGTTGTGTTGGGCTCACGTTGAGTAACCTTGTGTGCAAGTGAACAATTATTTTTGAGAAAGAAATATTAAAGTTTTCCTAGTACATTGTTCCAATTTTATCATTTCCTTTGGAGAAATTGATATTAGTTGAAAAAAATTCCCTATTGTATGAGTATGATCTCAAGGGGAGAAGTGGATATTTTCAAATAATGTGAGCACAATCTCAGAAGTAGCGGCAACAACGAAGAAGTGCGAGTTGAAATGCATCATCATTAATTGGTATTTGCAACAAAAGAAATCCCATGAGAATTTTAATTGGTATCAATAATTTTGATACAAAATATGCATTAGTGGAGAGAGTGCTCAGCCAACAACCATAAGGTGTCCAAAGCTGGAGGTGTTCAAATCAGAGGCTGTATTTGTTTAGGGGGAGCATATCACATATGCCTAGTTTATGGAGCAGCAACATTGACGGTCCTGGAAGAGTTGTCTGTGAGGAAGAATGCACATCTCAACAGCTAGACTCTGGTCTTCACAACCAAGTGATTGTATGGGGAGAGAAAGGAAACTTGTAGCCCATTGCCATTGATGTCAAAAGGGGAGAGAAATTGTGGAGAAGAATTGATGGCCCGTGCAGAAGAAAGTAGGCCATTAGTGTTTCATGCAATGAGATGTGTGGAAGCAACATGAGGTTTGGCCATCACATGAAGAGAAGGATGGAGTGTTGCCATCAATGCCAAAGGGGGAGATTGTTGAACAATTGGCATTGTTTGGATGACTAGTGGCCTAGTGAAGGCATCTGCACGTGTGTTGGAATTGATGACAACAATCATGCTTGGGAGATGTGTTATGCAGTTGGCATTGCCTAACTATTGGAAGGAGTGTCGGCATTGATTTCAACCAGACTAGCTCAGATGCTTGGTACAACAGATGTTGGCAGTGATGGCCCAAGAGGAATCTCATGGTAGCTGTAGGCTTCATGTAGAGAATCATCACAGTAGAAGGCTTATTGAAGAATCCATAAATTGATGATTACATTGATGGACCAAGAGGAAGTCCATGGTAGCTGTAGGCTTCATGCAAAGGATCACCTTGGTGGTTGTGATTTTAGCTATTCGGAGAGTGAAGGCACAAAGCATTGGTAGAGAGTTTGAAGAAATATTAGAGGTATCATATTGGCTTAAAGCCTACATTGGACCCCATCCATTGAAAATTGCTTTGGACGATCTTTCCAACGATATGTGGAAGTCTAGAAATGGATTCTTGGTTCAAAAGTGATTCCCTACCGATGATCAGGGACTTGAAGTCCTAAGAAGGCAGGAATATTAAAGGTCCAACATATCAGAGATCAGAACATCGACACATCAAAATATCGATGCATCAACGATCAGAGGTTAGCCTATCGACGCATCGATGATCGAAGGCCAGCAAATCGACGCATAGGTGATCGGAGGCTAGCATATCGGCACATTGACAATTAGAGGTCAGTGTATCAGTGCATCAGAAGATCGGAACCCCAAAGATCGGTGTATTGGTGCATTGGAATGTTGGAGGTCAGCATATCGATGATATCAGAATATCGAAGGTACGATACATCGGAGCAGGCTGTATTGGAGGTTGGAGGATATCGAAATCCTGGGGATCGACGTATCAGAACATCGACATATCAGAACTTTGTCAAGTGAGGAACCTTTAAAATGTTGTGATATCAATAAGTGTTAATAAACCTTTAAAAGCACCGAGGAATGTCAAAAGAAAAATTAACAAAGGATTTCAGTGTAAAACTAAGGTTGGTAGGTCCTCCTCTCTCTCCTCTAGCAGGACACATGGTAGGATGTGATTGGCTCTAATAAGGACACATGGAAACATGTGATTGGCTTTGATAAATAAGCATGGCAGGATCTGATTGGCTTCGATAAGGGACTAGTGGTAGTTGACATTAGCATGACGTGGTAGTACAACAGGACATGTGGCAGGCATATTCAACCTTATTGGGTAGGCTAATGGGCCAAAATTGGATGACACATGTCAACACTGAGGAGTTGCCACGTGGAGTGATGATGTCTTATCGGAAGTCGGCGATTAGAGGTTGAAGAAATCATAACTCTATAACAATTGGAGTATAGAAAATTTCCAATATAGAAGGGATTCCAATATTGGGTTGGAACATGGACGTGAGAGTTCAAAGAACCAAGGGAGCAAAGCATTTGAAAAAGGGAGAATGACCACCATTAGGAGTCTGAAGGCTTAGCAACTTAATGCGAAGCGAAAAATCACAAGAAGAGGTCCTATGGTGAGAAGTGCACTGTGAGGGCTGAGCAGAAGGAGCTCAACAATCAGGAGATTAGGATACTGGAACTTTAGAATAGTTGGTTATTGAAAAATGTTCTGATAGAGTTAGATAGGCTCTTGGTCATGAAATCCATAGGCCCAAGCGTGCAAAGTGGTAAGAAAGGAAGATTGGTCCCCGACAGGAACATTGCAATACTGTGAAGTTGCGATGTGGAATTTCTCTGATAACGTAGTACAAAGAGTTAAAGGTGTATGAGTTGGAAACTACGAGTTGAATGTAGAAACAAAGGAGTTGGTCTCAGGAGTAATGATGATTATCAGAGATTGTTGGGTTAAGCATCAAGGACCATGATCTTCGGGAAGGAGTGTTGGGTCTGCCTTGAGATCATCTGAGAATTAATTTCTCAGCATCAATCTCCATGCAGTCAGACGATGAACGACTTCAAGTTTGATTAGTGTTTTAGCACTATGGAAAGAAATAGACTGGAGATGTAACAACGACAAGGAAAGCCATGCTTGAGTATAGTTAAGAAGCCATGACGAAGGAGAGCCAAGCCATGTGAAACCGTGAATAAGCATGGAGAGCCTTAATGATAGGATATTTGTTCACAGATAGTACTATGCCTAGTGGAGTATGCAGGTGGACTAAGAATTCATTCTCAGTATGGAGAAACTATCAAGTGCCCACTCTCATAGTTAATGGTGGCAGATACCAAGTCAGACGTGACAAAATAATGGTAGAGCCATGCTGGTGTACACTCGCACAATGTGAATACATGACAGAGTGGCAACATCGATCAAGGGGGGGGGGGGGGGGGGCGACAGAGGAAAAAAACCTAGGAGCTCAGATGAGAAAAGTGGGGAAGCACCATAGTTGCGAGAGAGTTAAGCGGAAAAGCTCTGAGTGTGTGAACTTCTATGTAAGGCTGAGTGAGAGCAAGTTATGCAGAGAAAAGTTGGGAGTGCCTATGTAAAGGTAAGAGACCCTGAGAGCTATGCTCTACGTGTAAGGTGGATGTTTCCTGTGTGCTCTGTGAGTAAGGTGGAAGTTTCCTGTGCACTACTGTGATTAAGGCCGAAGTTTTCTGTGTTGTGTGGGCGAGGCCAAAGTCACCTATGATGTGTGAGAAGGGCCGAAAGTTCCTATGATGTGAGAAAGGCTAAAGGTTATTGTGCATAGAAAGAAGGTTGAGAGCTAAGGCTATGTTGTGGAGAGAAAGTGGCCAAGTTCCAAGTGCACGTCGATGAAGAGTAGAGAACAGAGAGCTATGAGGATGGTGATGAGTGACTGCTGTTGAGTAGATCAGTGGGCTGCTATAGAGTGAGAAGTGTGAGCAGAGAAAAAAAGCTATTATTAGGTAGAGTTGCTACCAAATTACAAAGAACATCTAGTTCTTATTTGAGTGTGGGTTGGTGCCTACATACAGGAAGTTGGTGCTTCCATCTGTAATGGGTGCTTGAGAAAGCTTGGGGGTTGGTGCCTCCTGTAAGTTGGCTTGCAAAAATACAAGGAGCTTCAAGTTGGTGCTTGCAAAAAATCTGTGAGGTTGGTGCTTCACATGGTGCTTCTAGTAAGATGGACATGTGTCTACAAAAAGAGGGAGTTGGTGCTTCCTACTAGTCAGCGCTAGCCAACAATCAAAGGGAGTTGGTGCTTCTTTTGAGTGGGTGCTCACAAAACAGATTGAGGTAATAGAGTAGGTGCTCTCATTTACATCAATAACAACAACAAGCTTTGGCAGTTTTTTCCCGAAATTGTTTCCATGTAAAAACCTTGTGTCTCATGTGTATGATACTCATTGTGTGTATGCTTGCATGTTGATTTCATGTTGCTGCAATATTACATACTATTGCTAATTATATGGATGAGTGCCAATCTTGAATAAGAAAAGTAAATAGGCATAAAAGTTTTAAATTAGCCTTAATACTGATTCACCCCCCCAGTATTATCATTGTTTCCAACACCCACTACCTCAGCTCAATGCAATCCTGTAACCTTTTTAAATAAACCTCTGAGCTTCCTGCTACGCTAACTCAGTGCAATACCGTAACCTTTTAAATAAGCATCCAAGATTCTAGGCCTTCTGCGGTTCTGAGCTTCCTGCTACCTCGGCTCATTGCAATCCCGTAACCTTTTTAAATAAGCCTCTGGGGTTCCGGTCCATTCAGGATTCCAGGCACTGCTACTGAATACTCTAAGATCCTTACCATTGACCATAACTTTTGATCGAGAGGGCCATTTGTAGACTTCCACATATCATTGGAAATATATTTCCAAGTACTTTCTAGTAATGCATATTTCATGATAATTTGGGCTGATCTCTTGAGACATAATCTCATCCAAATTTTGGGAATCCACAACCATCATAGTCATATTTTTATGGCTTCTCCACTAAGCCTGCTACTATGATGATTCTCTATAGAATATTACAAAAACCATGGGACTCCCCCTGAGTAGCATGGTCATCAATGCCAACATCTGCTGCCTCTAACCTCAATGCTAGTTTGGTTTACATCAATGCCAACATATCAAGTCCCACCAACCCTCCAGATAATACCAACTATCCAACAATCTACCCCTTTGGCATTGATGGCAACAAACTAAGCTCCCCTTAAAACCAAGCATGGTTTTCTTCATCGTTTTTCTTCTCCTTGGAATTACTAACCTTCTCTCACTTTTTCATCAATGCAAAAGGATCCTTCTAAAGTTTCCCCATGAAAAACTATAGCCTACTCTTCAATTGATCCTTAAAGCTGAGTAGCTACCAATACTTATTGTAATTGAGTGATTTGGGAGGAGGAGTCACAACTCCTATCTGATTCTAGAGATACACAAAGGGATATCTTGCAAGTGGCCTATTGAAGATGTCTACAAGTTTTTCTTTAGTGGCCACATATTCAAGTCAAACAACACTAGCAACAACTTGTTCTCTTATGAAATGAAACTTGATAGGATTGTGCTTGGTATTTGAGTGCATGAAATGATTCATAGAAATGATGATAGCACTAATGTTTTCACACATGATTGGAATTGGATCAATAAATTCTACCTTAATTTCCTTCAAGGTTTGCTTCATCCAGAGAATTTTTGAGAAACAAGTCGCAACTGCAATATACTCTGCTTCAACAGTTAATAGAGATATGAATTCATGTTTCTTG
Organism: Pinus tabuliformis; assembly: GCA_031772625.1. Classification (NCBI taxonomy): domain Eukaryota; kingdom Viridiplantae; phylum Streptophyta; class Pinopsida; order Pinales; family Pinaceae; genus Pinus; species Pinus tabuliformis. Next base: position 702,199,237 of record CM062807.1, read on the forward strand.
CTAACACAAGTAAGCAATCTCCTAAAAAGAATGTTGCACCAAAGGTTCTCTTCTTTTCATCAGTGATGTCTGCCCAATCAACATCAATATAGGCCTTTAATTTAAACTCTCTACTATCATACCAAAAGCAGGGGAAGGCTTGAAATATGGACACCAGAGCTACTGCTTGCATGATGTATGATCTATAGACGGTCTAATTTACTGGAGGTGTCTCATATTATCTTCATAACTTACAACCTGTAACCATGGGGGTTCTAACACACTTGCAATATTTCAGTCCAAATTTCCTTAGAGTTTCTCACAAGTATTTGGATTGGGAGATGAAGACCTCATATTTTGATTGATAAATTTGCAGTCCTAGGAAAAATGAAGTTCTCTTATCATGGACAACTCAAACTCTATTTGAATACAATATGGAATTTTATGTCCCAACCACTCCAGATCACTGCCAAAGATTATGTCAACTACATACACTACCACAATCAATAGGTGGTCATCTTCAGCTTTTATATACAAATTTATATCTATAGTGTCCCTCTTAAAGGCTTATTACTGAAGGTATCTATCCAATCCGGCATACCAGGTTCTCGGGGCTTGTTTGCGTCCATATAAGGCATTTTTTAGCTTGCACACAAACCCTTCATTTTCTGTGAGCATGAACCCCTATGGCTTCTCAATATATACTTCTTCTTCCAGATCTCCATTGAGAAAGGATAAGTTCAAATCCATCTAATACACCTTGATGTTTTAATGATTGTAAAAAGCAAGAAAAATTATGATAGCTTCTAATCTTACTATAGGTGCAAAGGTTTCTTCAAAATCTATTCCCTCTATTTGGGTATATCCTTTGCATACTAAGCGACCTTATTCCTAACAACTCGACCTTGCTCATTTGGCTTATTTTCGAAGATCCATTTGGTGCCTATGAAATTTTTCTCTTTGGGTCTTGGAATAATCTCCCAAGTGTCATTCTTCTCGATTTGATCCAACTTTTCATTCATTTCCTTTACCTAGGACTTATCCTCACTCGCCCGACTGAGATTCTTGATCTCAATTTGAGATAAAAATACAAGGTTTGTGCAACTTGGGTTGCTAAGGAATCTCCTTCTAGTTTGAACACCAAATCTTTGATCACCAATAATTTGGCTTTCTGGATGTTGTTTCTGTACATACCTTGAGGGAGTTTTGTACCTTGGTGTTGTACTTATTTCTTCTTCATCATCATCTGCCACTATTTTTGCTTGATTAGAGATTCTGTTGGCTAAAATTTCTTCTCCATATAAGTTCATGTTTCCTTTGGAAGACTTTGATTCTGGTATTATTTCATCCACCACTATATCAATGTAGTCCTCAAATCTCTTTGTCCTTTTGTTGTAGCATATGTATCCTTTACTTCAGGTTGATTACCTAAGAAATATACCTTCGTCAGCACAAGAGTCAAACTTTCCAGGATTTTTATCATTTCTTTTGATAAATCATTTGCTCCCAAACACCTTATAGTGTTTTATTGATGCAAGTCTCCCCTTCCATAACTTGTAGGGAGTCTTATCACTATTAGGCTTGAGTTGTGTTCTATTTTATAGGTACACTACTGCTTGTGCTAATTATCCCCAAAAGGTGTGAGGTACATCTGATTCATCCATCATAGCTTTGGCCATCTCTTGAATTATTCTGTTCTTCCTCTTTGCTACTCCATTTTGTTGTGGGGTTCTGGCCACATAATACTGCTTCCTTATGCCATGCTCTTCACAGTATTCTTCAAACTCTCTTGAAGTGTATTCTCCCACTCTATCTAATCTTAAGAATTTTATCTTTAGATCTTTCTCATTCTCTACATGAGGTTTAAACATCGTAAAATGTTTAACAGCTTCTAATTTGTCTTTTAAGAGCATTATCAATGTGGCTCTGGTAAAATCATCAAAAAGCAACATAAAATACCTTTCTCCTCTTGGGATTTTTTTTTTTTTTTTTGTATAGGTTGCAAATATCAGTGTGAATTAGATCCAAAGGTTTAGATGAAGAGAAATGAATTGTCTCGAAACGAGTCCTGGTTTACTTACCAAATTGACAAGACTTGCAAGTTGAATTATTAGGCCTTGATAATCTTCGCAATCCTCTTACAACTCCTATCTTGCTAACTTTTATTAGACTATCAAAATTTGTATGAAAAATTCTCCTATGCCAAAAATAAGATTTATTTGTCTTATTTAAGTAACATCTTACTCCGGAGTCATCAAACACATATAAATTATTGTGAGTTTTGACTGCCTTTCCCACCATCTTTCCATTCTCTTCATTTCGGATCTCACAATATTTGGATTGAAAGGTCACATTATAGCCATTATCATACATCTGACTCACACTAAGTAAGTTGTTCTTGAGACCCTATACATACAATACAACTTAATATTTAGTCTTTCCATCAAGACATTAGTGTTTTCATCAACACTAACTATGCCCTTTCCCTTAATTGTTGCTCGAGCATTGTTTCCAAATGTGATGTTGTTCCCTCTGTCTATTTCTTTTAGAGATAGGAATTTACTTTTATCCCCAATCATATGCTTGGAACAACCACTATCCACATACCATCTATTTTCTTGATTATGTGCTAACATAGAAAGTCCACATTCCATGTTCTTTCCAGACTTACATTTCCAATTCTTCTTATCCTTTGGAAAGGATGGCTTCCAAGAATTCTGGGATTTAGATGAATATTGAAATATGATTTTGAATTGACTCGCCTTGTGCCCAAAATTATTACACTTGAAGCATTCAAAATCATCCATCAGGGGAGAGAAGGGATTTCTATTTATGGGAGGAGAGTTTTGAGATCTAAAATTCTGATACTTATTGTATCTAAATTTTTCATCTCTTTCAACTTTGACTCTTCTACAATCAATAGCTTTATGTCTAAATATTTGACATTCATAACAATGAAAATAAAATAAATTAGCATACTTGAAGTTGGAAAGTTCATGAGTTTGTACATGAAGGTACCTCTGTTGTCTTTTTGATTGATTCATTCTCCTTTGGTATGACTCCTTTGAGAAGTTGGAATTCTTGTTCCAGTGATGGGATCCTCTCTTGCTTTCTACCTTTTTATCTTCATTAATTATTTCTTAAAGCACCTTTGCATATATTTGAGGTTACTCAAATCTTGCGGACTTGAAGTTCATCTTTCTCATAGAAGATTCCTGTGGTCTAGAATATCCTATGCCTGTCTTGTTTTCTGGAGACCTTTGACTATTCAAAATATGATCTAGCTTTCTTTTCCCTTCTATGAAATTTTAATTTACACCCTTCTCGGCCTCCAGTCTCTCAAAATCCATTCTCAAAAAGACAATTTCTACCTCAAGACGCTAACAATTTTCTTACCATTCATGGATTAGATCATTAAGAAATTATTCTTTTCATTTCACTTCTTTTAATTTGACTTTGAAGGATATAATTTCTTCTTTGCTTTTCTTTGGGATCATCTCCTTCTTTACGTTGATAAGATTTTGCTTTAGATGTCTATTCCCTTCTTCTAGTTTTTCACATGTTTTTTTGTTTTTCTTCTAGTCGAAGAGCTAAGTTGTCTTTACTTTTAATGACTTCTTCATGTTTTTCTTTTTGATAAAAAAATTACTCATTTTCTAAGTTATACATACCTTATTCAGCATGTTGTAGCTTCTCTTTTAGCTACTTGTTATTTCTTTTGGCCTTCTTTAACTCATCAAGAGCACTGATGAGTTCCCCTTCAAAGTCCACCACCACTTCTTCTTCTTCTTCTTCTTCAGAGTCTATAATATTTTTTCTTCTTCAACTTAGCTCCAAATGCCATGAGTAACCACTTATTTGACTCATCCTTTGAGGAATTTTCACTATCTAACTCCAGTGCTGGGCTATCCTCTTTGGAGTAGAGCCCCTTCTTCATAGAGAGCCTCTTCTTTTGAAGTTTCTAAGACTTTCCTCTGAAACTCTGATCATCTTCCTTTTATGGCCTTTCTTTGTAGGAGAATTTGGACGAAAAAATGTCCAACTCTTCCACAATCAAAGCATTTGAAGGGCATCTTCCATTTATACTTTCTTGAGCTACACTTCAGCTTCCTAGCAAAGTGAGCCAACTCTTGATCAAATTCACAATTGGAGCAATATTGATGATATTTGTGCTCCTTAGCCTTATTGTACACCTTGAAAGTTGCCTCCTTTGGCTTAGAATTTTCTTTTCCTACTCTCATCTCATAGGTTATGAGAGCACCAAGCAACTGGTCCATTGTGAGACTTTCAGATCAAACATCTCTTCAATGGCAAAGATATTGACATTAAATCTCATATGCATCGATCTTAAGACTTTTTGAACAATTATATCTTCTTTGATAGCTTCGCCAAGTCCTATAATCATATTGGTTACTTCATCAACACTGAGGAAGTATTATACTATGCTTTCTTCTTCACACATTCTTAAGCTTTAAATCCTCATTCTGAAGGTTTTAAGTTTTGCCTGCTTGACTTTGTCATCTCCTTCATGACTCTGATTGAGCTTGAACCACACTTTCTTAGAAAACTTATAGTGCATAACTTTTACAAGTTCATATTGACTAAATCTAAAGAGAATGGAATTATTGGTTTTAGCATTATTTCCATACATCTTTTTGCTATTTGCATCTATGGGAGGGACATCAAGAACATCGTAATCTACCAACACAGAGCTCCAAACATCTACTCCCAGGGACATAAGATAATATTCCATCCTAACCTTCAAAAAGACATAGTTTGTCCCATCAAAGATTGGTATCTTTCTTGAGTAAGCATCCTAACTCTCTTGCATAGACATAATTCTTTATGGATCTACCTTCCAATGGTTAAGATGTTCCTGAAGGAACTTGGCTCTGATTCCAATTGATGGAATGAGGAATTACTAGGGGGGGTGAATCAATAATAGTGACATTATTAAACTTTAAGCTCAATTCTTATATTTTATTTGACTTCTACCAGTTACTTGTAAGAGCATACATACTACAATATATATATGTATAATAAGGAAAATCATTCATGTGAGCACACAGTTCATCAATTGAGCAACACACACATATTAACACAAACATTTTTTTGTGGAAACCCAATGGGAGAAAACCACCAATCTATTTATTATTGTGATGTAAATTAATTAACCTATTAATTACATGAAGTTGTCTGTGAGAACCCACTCACAATAGGCCCCAAACCCCTTCAAATAGAAAGCCACCACTTGCAAAGAGGTTAGGGAAAATTTTAAGAGCCACCCTAAATTTATATGTATAATAAATGGGCGAATCCCCATGATACATAGGAAAAATGGTAGGCGATTTTATCAATAATATAATATGTGTATATAATTTTTTTGGCGAATCTCTCACGAGATTATATTATCTTGTAAAGTCATGGTGAAACTTTCATTGAATTATAAAATCTTGTAAGATATTGGAAGATCTTTCACTGAATAATAAAACATTGTGAAGTCTTGGTGAACGTTTTGTTAAAGTATGAAACCATATATGATAATTGGAAAACATATTCATTAAACTATAATATACTAACATACATGTTTGGAAAAAAGAAACATAATTTTCTCTTCCTACAAACAATGTTGCAAGTTTCAGTGGCCATGTTTTTCAAGGTTCTTACTGTACACTCTTTCATATCCTTTTATTAGTTTTGATAATATTCCGCAAAAAAATTCTTGTATGTGTTGATCTTGACCACCAGTTCTATCAATGTAGGAGAGATTAATCTTTTCTCTACCACTTTTGTCAAGCTATCAAAGATTAATGTTTGTACAAATTTTGTTTTACTTTTCTCCCAAATTTTGTCTCCTTGAGTGTTTCCATCACTACCTTGTTGATTCCATATCAAACCAATTTATCAAATGCCAACCTAATTGTGACAAAGGAATTTCTTGCTTCTACAAATTTGCAACCTCTTTGTAAGGAGAAGTTGTTATATTTGCAGGGGAAATTTATAAACACTTGCATTCACTCTTCGGGTAGTTTTTAAGCCATCGACCTTCAGGTAGTTCATCCTTCCATATGATATTTGGTCATTACTCTTTGTTCTTCAAGAAATATATAAGTTATGAAAGTCATTCTACCATGTCATGAAGTGTTGAATCGAGGTAATCCCATACCCATGAACCTTACCTATGGTCTTACAAAGCAATATTATGTTTTGAGTCATTGTGTTAAAGTCCCTCCCCTTCAAGCATGCTTTATGCAAGTAGGGAAATGAAACAGGGCCCTCTTACTTACCGACCTTCCTTTCTCTTACCTGAATAGTTGTATCTTACCCAAACAACAAATGGTTCCTACCTTGAATAATGGAGTTTAATAGAGCAACAATAAAATATTTATGTAACTCTGGTCCCCACCACCTGAACACATTATGGCCCAGCATGAATGAAGGCATGTTAAGGATTTCTTCATTAGTATTTGCAAAGATCATTTCAATTCATATTCATCATGGTTCCGCTAACCACTCATGTAGGGTCACTTGGCTTGGAAATGCAAATTGCTCATTAATGCTTCCCATCACTCAACCACCTTCAATCATATTCATTTAAACAATTTCATTTTGATTAGCATTTGTAAAATTTCTATGTGGTTTTTTTCATCAACAACTACAATATTTTCTTGAATTGCTCCATCATATTCTTAAGTAGCATTTACATGTTCATCATCATCAACTAATAGATGATAACATCCTTGAAGTAGACTCAACATGTCTATAACAACTTTTGCATCTTTATCACCAGGTATTTCAAAAATTTGGCTACAAGCCTCATCATTGGTAAGAGCATCATAATTGACTAGCCAAATTCTATTGCACCTACATTCCAAATTAATATTAGAGGGTGTCAAGGTCCTTTCAATATATATGCTAGCGATTTCAACTATTTCAAACCTTTTTATCTCTCTCCATGGGTTCTTTGCCATCCAATTTATAAACACACTTCTAGGGGTTGCAACTTATGAGTAATGTCTAAGCAGTGCCAACACTATGTATGCCTATCGTGTTTGCCTCTGTGGTTTGTAAAACTATGTTGTTGTGATGGCCATAAAAAATTAACAAGTATATGTTTGTAAGATAGATGCCTCCAGGTAAAAAGTGACAAAATGGTATAGCCAAATCACAAACAATTATTTAGTCATCCATGCATTAGGATGTGCAACCACAAATATTCCTTGCTCATAATTCTTGACATGGTTCTTCATATTTTTATTTCCCTAAAACAAATATAGCCTAGACATTGATAAACCAATTGTAATTGCACAACAAAATATAGTTATCCATGGTGTTGTTAGGAAACAATTTGGCACATTTTCACTCATTCTCTTGGCATTTATCCACATGCCACAATTCCTTCCAACTTGGAAAGGAAACTTGTCAAAATTGCATATATATTTTGTAAACTGTATGAATGATCTTTGTATGCCTTGAATAGACTGTAATAGAACCTGGTCAAAATTGTAGGGTATAAATCCATAACTTTTTCTCTATTTGGGATTTCAATTTTTCATAATTCTAGATCTTGATATATTTTCTTAACTCTTGCACACCCTGATTTCCCCAAAATCCATCTTTGAATGGACTCAAAGTGGAGCAATGTTAGCCTTAAGTTGTATCAACTCTAGGTCATGGCCAATTTCAAGTATCTCCTTACACCAATCAACTATTTCCTCCTTTTGTTCAATTAACACTATAATAATCCATTTCTTCTTCTTCTTCCTTGCATGAGGTATTTAGCTAATAATGTATTGATGCTAGTGAGTTCCATATTTTATCACTGCAACTCTTATTAAGCATCCATTGAAGTCAACATCATCAATTTCCTTCAGCATATCCTCTTTAGTTCGGCCTCCGTTAACACTAATATTCTTGATTAAACTTGCACCTTTCACTATAGTTCATGCAGAAGCACCACCTTCAACATCTACATCATATTCTCTTCAACTTTTATATCATTATGCTTTTCAAAACCTACCGAATTTAACTCCTCATTTGAGGAAGAGTTTTGTAGATGATCAACCCTTGTCACTTGCATTCTTACCCTCATAAGAGAAACACTATTTCCTTGTGCATGGTAGAAAAACATTAAACAAACAAATATGGTAGAATAATAGAGGTTGATGCAGTGCATAACAACAAGGAAACAAAAAACTTTAAGGTAAACATAGGTGACAAGAAACAAAACTTTAAAAGGAGAGAGTTTATGAAATAGTGTTGATCCCTAACTAAAGATTCGTGGTGAGAGAAATGTTTGCAGTGACCTATAGAGTAGTATTGTAAACTAAGTTGAAGAAATGGTGCTTCCATTAATGATGGTTTATATTTATAATTCTCCATTGGAAATATTGATTGATGAGTCCCAAGAATAAAGATACATTGTATGAAATTCTGACAGTGATCTAGAGAGCAGTATTGTAAATTGAGTTGCTGCAATGGTGCTTCCATGAATTATAGATTAAATGTATAACATTCCATTGGAAAGTTGAGTGGTGAATGGTCATTGACATGGATTGCATATGAAGAATGATGATATTTGTGTCTAGGATTGATTTGATTATGATCTAGGGGCTCTTAGTTTCTCCTAGCCAATGCTGGTGCTTCTAAAATGTTTAATGGCCCTGGTAGATTGATTTGATTAATGGTCATTTTGAACATAGTTGAATAAGTTACTCCTTTGCATTATAGATTTCAAACTTAGGGGTGGGTCATGGAAATCATTGAATGATAAGCATTACCTATTCATATATGATCAAATGCACAAGGGGAAAGAAGCATTGGGCTCTATATGGACTTGAGTTTATACATATTGGAACATGATTTACTGCATACATTCTCCAGCAATCAACCTCTCTGTCAAATGTGATAGGTAATTTGTATGTCAAAACTGAACCTTGTTGGACTAAACATTTTATGGTTCTTAATGTCTAATGATTTGAAGTGTCTTTACGTTACAGCATTTAAAGATGTGTTTAGACATGATGTTTTGTATGGTAGTGAACTAAGAGTCACTTTCTAGACAATCGTATGCTTAGTGAGTTTATGTACTATTTTTAAACTTATGAGCATTCTTCATTATTTTAATACCAATTTTATAATGTGTTATCAATGTGTTGTGTGCTGATTTGTTATAGCTTCAAAGGTCAGGTTCTATCTCCACTATTGGTCCCCATTCCACTATTGTCTTCCCTCCCCTAGTTTATCACCTGCTCCAGAATCACAAACTCATGAGGCATTAATTACAATTGAATAGAACCAATGAGAACTTGAAAATAATATCAATGGAGTTGCAACAATAAAAAAACATAATTAGGTCACTGTATCAGGACAATACATTAAGCATGCAATAATTCTTGCGAGAACGATCTCCATTATAGCAGGAACGACTGGGGATCATGACATCAAATACAAAAAGATTCAAGAATTGGTCAATAAGAGGTGTTACTTAAGAATAATGTATTACCCCACAAACAACATGTCATGTTTAATTTCAAATGTATTATTACACCACAAACAACACCTCATGTTTAATTTCAAATGTATTACAACGAACAACAAAGGAACTTCCAACATAAAATCCCAAGAATCAAATACATGCATAACCCAATAGGGACTTTTGTGTTTTGGCAGCGGAGTAATGAAAAATAATCCATATTGAAAAAAATGTTATCTTTTGATGAATGGCATATCACAAAAGATATGTAGGAATTAAAACAAATCATGCACAATCACCACATTACCAGACATAAATTCCCATTGAAAAATCAGAGTAACTGATTAAATGCAAAAAATCTAAATTTTGCATTCCGCACAAAAAAACAAGCACAAGAATTTGAGATGATGACTAGACCCAGGAAAATCATGGCTGCTATGCAATAACTGAGTTACATAAATAATGTTACCTTATTCGACCAATAATACTCAAAACAAAAAAGTACATTCTACCATTTCTGAAAGAGTCGAGTTGGAATGTACAGGCAGATTGTTATGAAACCAGCTCACAAAAAGATAGAAAAGAGAGGTCCACGCCTTAGAATTCAGCCTCTTCGAGGGGGCAACCTCCTTTACATTACATAAATGAACAATTCTTGGATGATACAAATGACAAAACCTCCTTTCTATATATAGGAGTCTAAGGAGTCACAATATAATCCAGCCGACCTAACAATAATAATATAAAGCCACAAAAATAACAATAGAGGGATTCTATGGGGCACAGAAATAACAATATGGGGGTAATAGGGGCACAACAATATAAATAGGGGGTATAACTACAATAGTAATGGGGTAATCACTAGTATTATAGGGACCCAACATGCCCCTCTCCTTCAAAAAAGTGTTGTCCTCAACACTTGAGCAGTTCTGGATACTTCTGCATAAAATTCTCATCCTCCCATGTGGAATCTTCAGCAGATAAGTTCTTCCACTTGATAAGATACTCTGAAATTGATCGATTTCGTAGCTGTCGAGTTCTTGTTTCTGTGATTGCTTCTGGTTCCAATATAATTTTTCCTTCCTCGTCAAGTTCTGGAAATATTGTTTGAATTGGGAGCTTGTCACCTATAACCTTCTTTAAACATGAAACATGGAAAACTGGGTGCAATCGAGAAGCTGCAGGAAGCTCCAATTTGTATGCCATAGTACCAATCTTTTCCAACACCTTGTACGGACCATAATACTTTGGTGATAATTTATTATCCTTCTTAGCTTGCTTTAGGGACATTTGCTTATATGGTTGTAGCCGTAGGAATACCCAATCACCTACATCAAAACTTCTTTCACTGCGATGTTGATCTGCCTGTTGTTTCATTCTATTTTGTGCCAACACGAGGTTATCCTTTAAGAGTTGGAGGACTTGTTGTTGATGTTCGATGTGATGTTCCACTGCCTGAACCTTAGAATTTTCTCTTAAATATGATGTGATGGATGGTGGTTGATACCCATAAAGTGCCATAAATGGGGTCATTTTTGTTGCTGTATGGAAGGAAGTGTTATACCACCATTCAGCTAGAGGCAACCATTTGACCCATTGTGTCTGTTTATCAGATACAAAGCAACGAAGATATCCTTCCAAACATTTGTTTACTATCTCAGTTTGCCCATCAGATTGAGGATGATAAGATGAGCTATGAGCTAACTGAGTACCAAGACAAGAAAATAATTCTGTCCAAAAATTTCCAGTGAAAATGGGATCTCTGTCACTTACAATAATCTTTGGGTTTCCATGTAGCTTTTGAACTGTTTCCATAAATGCAGTAGAAACTGTACTGGCTTTAAATGGATGTGATAATGCACAAAAGTGTGCATACTTGGTAAGTCTGTCAACTACCACCATGATGACACTCTTTCCCTCAGACTTGGGTAAACCTGTGATAAAATCCATTGAAACCTCCTCCCAACGTTGGCTTGGAATGGATAAAGGTTGTAATAGACCTGGTGTCTTAATTGTTTCAACTTTATTTTGCTGGCAACCAAACATTCCGCCACAAACTTTTGAATATCTGATTTAAGGCCATCCCAAAAAAATTCCTTCTTAACCCTGTGGTAAGTTTTTAAAAATCCTGAGTGCCCTCCTAAGGGAGAAGTGTGCAATTCCATAAGAATCTTTTGTTTTAGCTGGGAATTCTTACAGAGGTATAAGCGATCTTTGTACCATAACGAATCATTTTGCCAGCTAAATGTATCAGAAGTACTGGAATCTTGTTGTAGCTTTTGAATAAGTGCCCACACTTCTTCATCATTCTTCCATTCCTCCCTTGCTTCATTTATCCAATCTGGTTGGATAATAGAAATGGCACACAACAATGCTTCCACATCCTCATCCTTTCTTGAGAGTGCATCTGCCACCACATTTTGCTTCCCTTTTTTGTAGATGATTTCAAAGTCATAACCCAACATCTTTGTGACCCACTTTTGTTGCTCTTCAGAGGATAATCTTTGTTCTAAAAAGTATTTAAGGCTATCATGATCCGTTTTTACCTTGAAGTGTCTTCCCATTAGGTAGGGTCGCCATTTCTTAAGTGCATGGAGTATTGCCAACATTTCCTTCTCATAAATAGCTTTGCTTAAAAACTTTCCCTTGATTGGACGACTTTCAAAAGCAATGGGTCTTTCATCTTGCATTAGAACAACACCAATTCCATTTCCTGAAGCATCACATTCCACAATAAAGGTTTTTGTGAAGTCCGGTGTAGCTAAGACCGGTGCTTGGCACATTGCCTCTTTAAGATGTTCAAAGGCCTTTGTTGCTTCCGAAGTCCATGAAAATGAATCTTTCTTCAATAATGTTGTTAGAGGTGCTGCTATTCTCCCATAATTCTTAACAAACTTGCGATAATACCCTGTCAACCCAAGAAATCCTCGCAGATGCTTTATGGATGTGGGGATTTTCCATTCCTTAATGGCTTTAATTTTGCTAGGGTCTACCTTAACTCCTTCATGAGATACAATATGACCCAAATATTCCACCTCCTGGACTCCAAAGAAACATTTGGATCTTTTTGCATATAATTGTTTCTCCTCCAATAGTTGTAGCACCCTGTCAACATGTTCAACATGATCCTTCCAAGACTTGCTGTAGATTAGTATATCATCAAAAAATACTAACACAAATTTTCTAAGGAATGGTTTGAAAATTGAATTCATCAAACCTTGAAATGTTGAAGGTGCATTGGTAAGGCCAAAAGGCATGACCAAAAATTCATAATGACCCTCATGAGTTCTAAATGCCGTTTTTGGAATGTCTTCAATCTTCATTCTGATTTGATGATATCTCGAACGAAGATCCAACTTGGTGAAGTAAATTGATCCATGCAATTCATCCAGTAATTCATCAATAACAGGAATGGGGAACTTATCTTTAATAGTGAGCTTGTTGAGCTCCCTATAATCTGGACACATGCGCCATGATCCATCCTTCTTGTGCACCAATACTACTGGAGCTGAGAAAGAACTTTGACTCGGTTGAATTATACCAGCCTCTAGCATTTCTGCAACCATACGTTCAATTTCACTTTTTTGGACATATGGATATCTGTACGGCCTGATGTTTGGAGGAACACTTCCTGGAATCAGATGAATAGCATGATCATGATCACGCATAGGTGGGAGACCTTTGGGAGTCTCAAATACCTTGGAATGATTGTCCAGGACTTTTTGGAGATCTGGAGAAATAGATGATTCCAATGTGGAAACATCTAGCGAACATAATTGTGCAATTACACCTCTTTGCTCCTTTTTTAGAAGCTTTGTCATGCCATTAGAGCTGATTATCTTTCCTGGTTTCCCTGCAATACCCCTTAATTCAACTTCCTTTCCTTCCAAAGAAAATTTCATGAAAAGTTCTTGAAAATTAAAAGCTATTGTACCCAAGGATTGTAGCCATTGGACTCCTAGTACAACATCAGCACCTCCCATTGGAATGGAAAGCATTGGGCTAGTCAATACATATTCTCCCATGGATAGCTTGATATTATGGCACTTTCCAGAACAATTTATTGTTCCTCCATTTGCAATCATCACTTGACACTCTGGTGCTGGATATAGGAAGCAATTCAATTCTTTTGCTACCCTACAATGAATAAAATTGTGGGTGCTTCCTGAATCAATCAACACTATTACCTTTTTCTTCTTGATTTGTCCTTCTATCTTGATGGTTTGAGGAGTGGTAATTCCCGCCAATGCATTACAAGATATGGTCGGATTTATTTGTTCTTCATCTAGGCTTTGTTCCTGGAATATATCCTCTTCTTTTGACCTTTCTTGCTCCTTTTCTTCTTCCTCTTCACAATCTATGTAGAATAATTTCTTCTCAGCACACTTATGACCTTTTGTGTATTTGCTATCACAATTGTAACAAAGCCCTTTTGCTCTTTTTTCTTCCAATTGTTGTGGTGTCAACCTTGTAGGTTGTGGAAGACTATGGGCAACAACACTTCCGTCTTTATAGTTGTGAATGGTATGCTTCCTAGTTGCCATAATTTTGCTTTCCATTTTTCTTGCTAACCTGAATGCCTTCTCTAATGAATCAGGTTCCCAAAGGCGCACATCATGTTGGATATTATCCTTTAAAGACCCTATGAACACATCAATCCTATGCTCCTCTGGAATATCTTTTACCCTTATGTTCAATTTTTGGAACTCCTCAATGTGCTCCATTATTGAACCCTTTTGTTTGAGACTTATCAATTGGCTAAAAAAAGTGTTGCTTTTTGTATCCTCATAATGTGCTATCAATTCTTCCGTAAAAATTGCCCAAGTGATAAATTGTTTACGAGAACAAAGCCATTGATACCATACAAACTGATTTGGTTCCAAATATAAAGTTGCCATACGTACCTTTTGTGTGTTTTGCACATTATTGAGATCGAAGAATTGCTCCATCTGTAATATCCATGTGGCGGGATCCTTGCCATCAAACTTCCTCATATCGATTTTTGGAACATGGTGAGTCTTCGATCCAACATTAGAGTCTATGGAATCATGATTAACATTTCTTTTGTTTTCATCATGAGTTTCCTTTACTACCTTTTCACCATTAGTGACCCTTTCTTGTAGCAACTTCTTCAATTCTTCCATGTCTGTCTTCAAATCTATCTTCAAATCATCCATCTTAGCTTCCACGTCAAGCATCTTAGCTTCTACGCCTTTCTTTAAACAGTCCATCTTAGCTTCTACACCTTTCTTTAAACCATCCATCTTAGATTCTGTTCCTTTTTGTGTAAGGGACAGTTGTTGCACTTGGTCTTGTAATTTTGATATATCATGTTGCATTTCTTCCTCTTCTTCATGAGTCATGCTAGAGCTTTCAGGTTCCTTACTAGGTGTTTGCATTTTATTTCCTCAGGGCATCAGTTACCGATAATAATGCTCTACTATGCCCTTTGAATTCCTTCAAAATAAATTTTCAAACCAAGCTTAAGCAAAAATTTAAGAAAATCTACACACCTTTTTTCACTTTGTAGGAGCTCGATATTGCCTCTCATGTATCTCTGTACTCTCTGATTATCTAGTCCTGAATTTGTGACCTGTAGTAGCCCTCTGTGTGCTCTTTCCAATGCCACAAGTCTGACCCAAATTGGATTCTCCAAGGAAGAGTTATGCGAAATCTCCCACAGTGACTTGATTATAGATTAGTTCAGTAGAGCAAACTTGTACGGCATGCCACGAGTCACTGTTTCGACCTTTGGATCTGAAAAACACCCACAAGAAACTACAGTCCGTGCTCTTTCTGTACCTTCTTACGAAACTTCAATCCGATCCCCAGAGAGAAAGTTATGAGGATTTTCCCCAGGTCACCTGTTTTGAATGTAATTCAGGAGTCTGCAAAAAGACCAACTTCCTTAGATCATATCTCCGCAAATATCACGCGAAAAGTTCTGAAATTCGGACCCAAGATTCAGCGCAATTTCTTCTCAAATGGGATTTTTTTGCGACTTCTGGAACGTCACAGAAAAAAAGTTATAGCGAAACTGCCACGATGACCTGTTTGGAGCAGCGAAACCCTAGAATCCAAAGCTCTGATACCAAATGTTATGAAACCAGCTCACAAAAAGATAGAAAAGAGAGATCCACGCCTTAGAATTCAGCCTCTTCGAGGGGGAAACCTCCTTTACATTACATAAATGAACAATTCTTGGATGATACAAATGACAAAACCTCCTTTCTATATATAGGAGTCTAAGGAGTCACAATATAATCCAGCCGACCTAACAATAATAATATAAAGCCACAAAAATAACAATAGAGGGATTCTATGGGGCACAGAAATAACAATATGGGGGTAATAGGGGCACAACAATATAAATAGGGGGTATAACTACAATAGTAATGGGGTAATCACTAGTATTATAGGGACTCAACACAGATGAAGGTTTCTCATTAAAACACCATTACTATTTGATAAACCACCACAGTTGTAGACAAATTTCAATCGTGATATCTGACACCTGACCTAATGAAAACTTGAGATAATTAAATCATATTACTTTATGCCATCCATGACACAACAACAAAAGTTTTATATTCTTCCATTTTCGAGAGAGCCCAGCTAGGATGTATATGCAGATGAAAATTTTGCATTGAGAAAGAAATTATTACTAATTCAAAACATGCCAAGTTTTTACCTATAACTTGACACTCAATCATGATGTTCATAACCTGAGTTAATGGAAACATCCAAATACACCATGCCCACCATTCACAAAAGATTTTACATCCTGCTAATTCAAGAAGAGATTAGTTGGAATATGTGTATATGCAAATGAAAGTTCACCAAGGTATAGAAGCAGTTACGCATATGTTTCACAATCCCAGTTTGGCAATTTCCCATTATTCGTTTCAAGACTTCCAACTAAAAACAATCCCTATCTATGTGAGTCTACACTCCCTATAATTTGTGCTACTTTGAACATCTAGTTGGTTAAAAGGCCTTGCATTTGGTGGTCACACAAAAATTTTAGCATTCAAGAGCCAAATATTTTGAAACAAAACTTAACCCATGTTAATCATTTAGATACTATGATTCCATTGGATAATACCCTCTCCTATTAGGACAATTAAGACCAGAAGACTGTTAAATCAAAGGCTAAACAATGTTGTCAATAGGGTCTCACCTAGTCAGTGAAAGAGGGGTGTTGTTATCATGCCCACTAGGGTTTAACTCCCCCAAGTGACATGTTTACCTCTCATGGACTGGCATACCTCCACAAGGGGCTGCTTATAGTGTATGGGACCAGTTACAAGTCCTATGCAATTTTGGCGAAATAGATACCACCCATTCATTGTATATTTTACAATCCTTAGGCACATCACATCACATATCACAACCTTAATCCAACAATCTTTGCACTTTTTTCTTCACCCCATAAAACTCCATAACAAATTATATATACACTTGTTTGGAATAAGTGAATCCAATAGTAATTGGATCAAATAATCCATTTATTTTTTTGTGTTTTTGGCTCTCAAATTTGTCTCTATATACTTTGCATTCCTCTGTCCTATAGACTAAATGAGAGCTTGATTCTATAGACTCAATAAACTCAGGATGTAGCTTCCTAATTGTGTAAGTCCCAATTGATCTAATATACTGAATAATACTAATATAATTCAAAATTGTAAGAATACTCAACTAGTCAAATGAAACACAAACAAGTTGTGTAAAATGGTAAATTCAGTAATCAAACCCTGTGTAAATACCTACTCAAGCTACGTCAATTCTATCTATAAACCATGGATAGGGTGGTAAATTCATTCTGTAAAGGGTTTGTACAATAAATGTAACAATAACACTTTCTATTTATTCCTACTTAAGTATTTATGCCTACTATTCCTATTACTTCGTCCTAACCAATAGAAGAGAGTCTAAATAACTACTCAGGAAAATGAAGGATTGAAAGGGTGTACCATACAAATTATGTAGACTTTTTTTGCCAATAAATAAAATAGAAAACTCAACATCCATCATACCAAAAAAAAATCTATATGCTTATATTGGGAAAGCACATAAATTCAAGACAAATACAGATCTCAACATGGTTCATTGCTATAATCTACAAATGGGACCAATTCTTGCCAGCCTATGTCAGATGATGAATGTAACAATAAAATCTTAGAAGCCCAATTGATTGCAAATGTCTCATGTATACATGGAATCTATGCATGTGTAGAAGTATCTTAGTGAACACACTTTATGAAACTGTGTAATTGGCCCAATACCTGGGTCCTCGAGAAGTATGGAATATTGCTTTTTAGGCTATATAAAATATCCATAGTCACACCACATAAATAAGTGCTATAATAGCTTCCATACAAGTTATCAATATTTTTCAACCTAAAATTCTTGTGATGAACAAAAAGAGAGTTGTACATAATTTCCAATAAATAAAATGGAAAACTCAACATCCAACACATCAAAATAGAATTTGTTAATGCCAATGCTGGGAAAGCACATAAATTCAGACAAAATTCAGCTTAAAGCATTATTCATCACTATAATATACACATGGAACCAAATCTTACCAACCTAGTTATCATCATTGAAGCCAAAACTAAAAGTTCATAATGGACACTTCTGATCTTGTGAGCATGTCATATATCTAACTAAGATTTTCAGTGCCAACACCAGACAATGGAAATTGGCTGGCAAATGATTCAATCTGCTTTTTGAGATCAACAATGCTATTTCGCGCCTGGAAATTGTGTGACTTAAAAAATTCTATAAAATATTTTAATTTTGTACTTTTCACAGAGCCCTTAGCCTTAATGGCTATCTTCACCCCATCATGGATAAAATCTGCAACCTTAATAAAGTCATCCTCAAGAAGCCCACGGGTGGTTAATGCAAGAGTCCCTATGCGTATACCACTAAGAACCATAAAACTTTTATTACTTGAAAATGTAATGTATTAAAGTAAGCTATATCATCCCATGGAGAAATGAAAATCAATGAATCCCTTACATATAAATATACAAATAAAAAAATCATGTAACCTGGTACAAAGTTCTTGTTCACTCTGATAGAAGAAACATCCAAAACTTCCTCTACTCTTGCACCATCAATGCCCTATCCAAGCCCATTAATATATACCATGTTACATTCAACCAACTAAATCCAATAGAAATCAATATACAAGTAGGTTGTGTACTCCAGCATATGAACAAAGGATCCTTACCAAGGGCCTCAAATCAACTAGAACTAGGTGATTTTCACTACCACCAGACACCAAATTGTAACCCAAATCCATTAGGCTCTTTGCAAGGGCTCGACAATTTGCTACAACTTACTAAAACTATTTTACCTTTGATAAGAAACAAACTCCATTCAAAAAATAATTCACATGCATGAATTTTAAAGAAGCTTAGACATGCGAGAGTGCTACACATGTACTTGATAAGCCTTGAACTCTGCAATTACATCCTGTTTTAAACAAACAACCAATCCTCATATGGTATGGTTATGTGGTCCTCCCTAGAAAGCCACAAATTATTTCATGTATTTTTTAGAAATGAAATGATACAAAAAATCGATATATACAATATTATGATATTAGTGAGAAGGAGAACAATATGGATGATGAGGAAAGGAAGGAGAACTCAGATTGACCTGTAACCCTGGAAAAACTACATTTTTGATGGTTGTCTCTAGGTCGACCCCCAATACTGGTTCCTTCTGAAGAATATCATGCCTCCCCAAGGACCTCGTAAAGACTAAAAATCACAACCCTCCAATCCAAAAATATTTCAGAATGAAAAATATCAGAAATATAAAAATGAAAGGACAAAAGTGAAACATTTGACAAAAAATTCAAGGAACATAATGAGTTTCATCAAAGCTTTGATCTAGTAGTGATAAGAAACAGAAAGAACATAAAAAAATGAAAACATGAAATTGAATCAAATAACATGTAAGGGAATCAAAAGGAAAATCTACACCTCTTAACTCTATAATCACTCCTATGATGGGAATGGCATATTTGTTTTAGTTCTTCGCCATTTCTTGAACATTAATGGGATTCTTTTTCTTCTACAAGGGGGGAATGGCACAAATAGATAGCATTAAGATAGATCCAAAAAAATATCAATCTAATATAGTCATATTTTTAATCGAAAGGGTGAAGTGCAAAGAAAATTAATAGCATCAACTCACCTTGTGCATTGTAGTTGTTACTACATCGCAAAAATCAATTGGACTGGCCATTATAGAAGCAACGATGAGACCATTTATGTGTTCCATTTCCATCATTAAGTATACCTCAACTGTATTGGCAATCTTCCCAAACCACAAAATTTTTAGTACTAAAAATAAAAAAAATCCAACATTACATACTATAAGAACATATTAATAAAATATGTTAAAATAAACATTGCTGGAAAGAGAAATTTTTGAAAGGACTGCCATTATAAGATCTGTAGAAATACCTAACTTCAATACTTTCCTCATGCGAGAGTAATCAATATGTCAGGGATATGCACTAACACCAACAATGATAAGATTGATCCTAAAAGGGGTGGAATTCTTCTCAAGCATCTCATTGTCAACGAATCCTATAACCCAAGAAAACAAACCTGAACATTAACACTTTGAACACTTCCCCAAAATATTGGTTCAATATTTGTCAATGATGGAACTGTTTCCCTCCTAATTATTATTAGGCTGGAAATGCGAGCTCACCTGTGGACTCATTTAAACGATATGGCATTGATTCAAACTAAATTGATGTAGCAGATACTCACTTTTTCCTATCATGAATCCATGAGACATATTCCCTCCATGTGGTAATTCCAAACTCTAAACATTGCAAAGAAATTTTTCACATGTTACATGCCCAAATAGGAATGATAATATTATCAAAGGAGGTTCGTAGTTCAGAACCATACACACCATAATATGATGTTGTGGTTGGAGGAGAGTTGTATAAACAACAAAATTAGTTGGGGATTGAGATAATGGTTGAAAATTAACACCCCATGTACTGTTGTCAAGATGGAATGCTTCTAGGGCCCTCTGCTAGCAAAGCCTCTCACTCTGGTCATTGCATTCATTGCTAGCATATTATATGCATGGCATAAATACTAACCCAACATAGTAGTGAATAAATATAGAAAAGTGTCCAACAACTGTATCCATCATTCTGATAATAGATACTCATGCAAAAACTACATGTCTCTACACTATAATACTGAACCCAGAAAGCATTACACACATTTCAAACATTCAAACTAAAAAGTACAGGTCTAAAAGCTAAGAGAAATTGAGTTTAACAAGAAAAAAATACCAAGTGGCAAGAAGAAACTGCCAAGCAGCTCAAACACAATCACAATCATGATGGTGCCATTCTTCACATTCCAAGTTATATCTTCAAGCACTTACCTCTTAACAGGGAGTCCTTCTGAAAATTTGTTTGTTAGACATGATCTAACAACCTCCATAACCACTCAGGATGTAAAATTTTCAGAATAAATAAGTTCCAAGTCATTGAATTGCGACTGTTTTTCTTTCTCAATTATCACATTCATTTTAGGATCGAGCTCACTCAAAGGAGGATCTACAAAGCTCTTCTTTCCCTTTTCACAGAGTAATTTACAAACTAGATAAATAAATCACAATAGATTTAGTACCCTTGGTAACTGAGGCACAATTTGACAGAAGCATTAATTGTATTATTGAGGCCTACAATTTCTGTTTGTTGGCATCCGAGGGGAATCCAGATCAAGAACAAAGTCTTTATCAATCCATTCACTAACCATTAACTCAACAAAACTATAAATAAAACCGAGGTATTTGACATAGCTCATTAAATGAAGATAAGAAGCTTATTTGCGGCAACTCAATTCACAAATGAATCTTCTAAACACCTCCAAGTTAAACTATATTGAACTATGATCTGTACTTTATTCACTTGGTCTTCAAATGGAAATATTATCAAGGATGTCACATAGACTATCTATACATGTAGCAATTTCAACCAAAAACAAATACATAAATAAATAAATCATAGCATGAATTGTGAACAACATGCACACCCCGGAAGTTGTAGGGTTGCACCAGCATGAATGCCAAAGAATTTCCCATTGTCAATCTTGTTGTGATACAAAAAGGTTTATATGATGGGCACAACCTCAAAGTTTCAAACCTCCTAATTTTTAGCTTTTCTGTTGCCAGGGAACCCCCAAAACTAGTTGTGAAGTTTTGGGTATCAAATTTGCAGTTGGGTTCAAATTATATTGACCCAACAAGTCCATCCCTACTGCTTCACTGCCCATTATGACTTGCAATGAATATGTTTACACCCGAAACAAGAGCTATCCTCTATGCCCACTTCAAAATGTGAAAAATAATCAAATATCGGGAGGTATGTGAATCCAAAACTTGATGTATTATGGATAATTCTTTGGCAGAGGTAGACATGAAAGACAACAAAAGAAGCACCAGTACGAATTTGCCTCATGCACGTTCCTGACTTTGGTTCGAATCACAGATAATATATAGAACAAGAATATCACACATGCAGGAGCATTTGACTTGGGTTCGAATCATAGATAATATATAGAACAAGAATATCACACATATTTGCATATAATATATATAACAGGAATATCACCTTGGCAAGCACCAACAAAGAAAGGCCATGGATAAGTTTTATCAACCTCCATATTTCAACCCACCTTGGAACATTAACCTTTGGAGTCATTTTTATGCCTTCATATAGGTATCTTATTTGATGATGTACCTGAAAAGGAGGGATCTCCTTGTCTACAAAATTGCTATTCCTTCTTTCCTGTCCAAATGGCTCTAGAGGTAATCAGGGGCAATGATCTATGTTATTTGAGTGCTCTATCATCAAACAATCCAACAAGGAAGCCTCTTGCCAAGTACCCTATCCTCAAATAAGGGGATAATAACACCCCATACCTCCTGAGAAAAAATACAAATGAAAACTAGCATGTGGTCTATTGTTTCCCATTCACATTTGCATAAAGTACAAATTCTAGGACCCTACCTTGCCCTATTTTGTAGAACCTCTCATGTCAAAACATTATTTGTTAGGGCCAACCACATAAAAATCATGGATTTCATTGAATATTTAAATTTCCAAATCTTCCCCACCACCAATCTACTACTACTGTTTCATCATCAAAGATAGTCTTATACCGCAAGCTAGCTGTCAACAGTCATATGGCAGGATCATTGGACCATAGAACTTTCTTGCGTGAAGAAGACATGGAGATAACTCTCTACTCCTAAATGTAACCAATGTTGAATTAAAAAAAAAATTGCTTGCTTTGTACTGAGCAACAACAAAATGTACAAAATTTCCTTGTGACAGAGTTTCTAAGATAGAATATTCATCTACAAACATTTACCTATCAGGATGAGAAAATGCAAATCAAACTTCTTTCTTATTCCATAGACTCTAACTGCGAGATAAAAAAAAAACACATCAAGTTTGTTTACCCCAACAAATGCTAACAAGTAGCAAGCCCCAACTATATAATATAAGAAATTAGTAGGTATCCCAAAGGCCTGAAGGGGATCTAATGGCCAATCGTTGTCAAAAGCCTCCCAATCAATATATAAATGTAGATTTATTATTATTTTAATTGGAAATATTTTTTAAATAAGAAAATTTAATTACGCCTCTCCCAATTTAAATTGCTTATTAGCATAATTCACTACCTTCATACGTCTTGCATTTTTTAATAGCGTTGTAACATGTTGATTAATTTCCTTTTTGATGCACAATCTTGGCCTTTTAAGACAATATGGTGTAGTGATCCAACCCTTAGATCATTACGAAAAACTAAGAATAACAGAGAAGATGAAAGGTTGTACAAACCAACATATTTTTCAAACAACTAATCCAACATCAGTACCTTAACTTTTTCATGAAGATATCATATTGAGAACGTTTGAAAAATGGTGGGAAATCTGGGCAGTGAGTATCTCTCTTGTGCAAGGGTGATGCAGAAAGAGTGATTAGATTTCACTGTTTTGATTTTTTTTTTGTTAAATAAGAAAAACCAATATTAATGGAGATATTGGTATTTTTTACTAAATTTTGTGAAGTGACTAAATGTAGCTTTAACCATTCACCTTAAGATATTTTTTACAATATAATTTCCTAAGTATATTTAATATCTTCATTATCATAAAAACCAACCTCTATCCATCTTAACTCCACATCTACCAAACTCTTAGAGGGATGAAATCTATTTATCCCTCTCATACTTAGTAAACTCAGAATTAAGATGGATCTAAGCTAATATAATTTCCCCTTTAAATAGTCTATGCTCACATGAATACCATGTTATTACCATGGGTTATCATAAACCTAGAGCTTAAAAAATACCATTAGTAACTTATATATATATTTTTAAAATTAATAATTGATTTATTTTTTTACTTTTTATTTTATTTTAATCGAGTTAAAATGTTTAAGTGACATTAAATTACAAGATCCATTTTTACTCTTGATCTACCAAGCCCCGAGAGGGATCAAATATTTTTTCACTCTATGCTAGTTTGCATATCACAATATTTGATCCCTCTCGGCGCTTAGTAGATCCAGAGTAAAGATGGATCTATGCTGGTTTAATCCCCCCCTTTAAGTAGGCTACATTCCACGTGAATACCAAGGGTCAATACCATGTGCCATATTTATTTTTATTAATACTAATATTAGGGTTAATAATGTTTTTTTGCATGGTATTAATAATAATTTGGCCCATAGTATTTACAACAAAAAATCACAGTGTTTCTTGGTATTGTATCCCGAAATGAAAAAGACTATTTTGTCTATAAATTGGAATAGGCTTCACCTAAATATAATGCATTTTTTGAGTGTTCGTAAATATAAGGTGAATTATGGAGTAAATATGAAAAAATGTTCTATTTATTTACCATACCTCTTGTTTATTTATATTTTTATTAATTTACCATACCTCTTTTATAAATATGGTATTTGGCCCATAGGATTCACTTAAATAAAACCTCTTTTTTGAGCCTTCTTAAATAGAAAGAGGGTTATGGACTAAATATAAAAAGAGGTTTTATTTATTTACCATACCTCTAATTTATTTATATTTTTATTTATTTACCATACCTTTGGAGTAAGTATAAAAAGAGGTTTTATTTATTTACCATACCTCCACTTTATTTATATTTTTATTTATTTACACCCTTGCCATCGATGAAAACCAGATTTGAAAACAGGGAGCCATTCACAGAAGAAATCAGGGCGATTGGGACCAAATACAACCTCCCAAACCAGAAAATGGGTGATTGCAAATGAATTTAACATTGCAAAGTAGAAAATCGGGCGATTGTAATGGAATATAACCTCCTAAACCAGGCGAATCGGGTCAAATGAGTCTTTTCATAGTTTATCCGTCCCTTTTTTTTGGGCTAAAATGAAAAAATTAATTATTTTTTAAACAAAAGTTGGGCTAAATATATGAAATGGGTGTTTTATAAAAATTCCCCCCCTCTAAAATGAAAAAGCCCTTAAATTTTTTCCTTGGGCTAAAATTAGCACCTAAAATTTACCATGAAAGAGGCATTGATCTCTTATGAATGTAGGCCACTACCTGCTCTAGTCACTATTCTATTTTTCATACAATTTTTTGATTGAAAACAAAGGCTAATACAAATGCTCATATATATATATATATATATATATATATATATATATATATATATATATATATATATATATATATATATCTTTCTCTAGTCATTGTTTCATACAATTTTTTGACTGAAAACAAAGGCTAATACAAATACTCATATATATATATATATATATATATAAACTTGATTTATTGCTACATCAACTCCTTTCCTTCAGTTCTATAGTTCCACTTCCTACTTCCTTCTCCACTACTCAACTATATCTAGTCTTGACCCTTTGCTCTACTGTAAACATGGTTAACTCTTGACCTTTATCTCTCTCCTCCTCACACACTTAGACTCAACATAACTACTACATCCTCCATGCCTCTCAATAGAAATACCCATGTGTTTTTGCTTTTTCACATAAAGTTTGATGTTGTCTCTATAACATGGTGGATGGAAGTGTGCTTTTGCAAGGCTGTCCCTGCTGTTGTTCCATCAATCTCCATTGAATTGAGCCTACGTAGATAACTTGGTCCTCCATTTCTCTTAAATGCCCACATAGATCAAAATGGACTTAAAGTATGTCTCTTCTTCTTTCTCTAGCCGTAGCATGCCATCAGAGCACATAAATTCATTGGTATAATTTCCTTGAGCCATCTTCCTCATTTAATTTCTCATGGCATGAAAGTGAGACCAAAGGAAGCTAGTTTCAACAATCACCATTAATACAGTGGCACCAACCTCTCTGTGTGCATTTACTTGAACTTCTGAATCATACATCATTTGTAAGCTATGCCCTAGAGCTACTGACTCATCCATATCACCATATAGAATGTCAATGAGACGGATCCCTGATGCCTTGGTGCCCGTAACCTTTTTAAACAAAATTTCGCAAGACTTATGGGCTCTCGGGCACTGACCCATTAGAGTTAATCACTTCCAATGGCAATTGATCACCCTAAACCCTTTAAACACTTGAACACAACTTTTTTTACTTTGTTCATAGCTCTGAGTCCCTTGGTTACCGAAACATGTGAAATCTTCACAAAAGCAAGTCCTGGGCGTGCCTATCGATATTTGGCATATTGTCAAATGTCGACAATAAATTCTATCACTCATCTCTGCTACTTGCCGCAAAATATCGACTCTTTATCCTCTTTCTCTTATTCCTTATGGGATTCTAGGCATCTGGGCTTCTGAGTATTTCTCCCACTACCTTGGGTTAATGCCATCCCATAACCATTTTAAATAAAACTCCAGGCTTCCGAGCCTTTTGGGGTTTTGGGCTTCCCACTACCCCGGCTCAAAGCAATCATGTAACATTTTTAAATAAGCCCCTGGGGTTCTAGGCCTTACAAGGTTCTAGGCTTCCCACTACCCTGACTCAGTGCAATCTCGTAACCCTTTTAAATAAGAATTCGGGCTTCCAAGCCTTCCGAGGTTCCAAGAACTACTAATTAAGACTTTAATATCCTTACCTTGAATCACCATAAATTTTGATCCAGAGGGCCATTTGCAGACTCACACATACCATTGGAAATATCTTTCTATTCAATTTCTAGAAATGCCTTTTTCATGAGAATTTGGGTTGATCTCTTTAGAAATAATATTCTCCAAATTCTAGGACTCCCTAGCCATCATAGTCATCTTTTTATGACTTCTCCACTAAGCCTACTACTATGATGATTCTCTATACAATATTTCAACAACCATGGGACACCCCTTGAGAAGCATGCTCATGAATAGAAACATCTGCTACCTCTAACCACAATGCTAGTTTTAGTGTCATCAATGCCAACATACCAGGTTCCACCAACTATTCACACACTGCTAATTGCCCAACAAAGATCATTGCAATAGCATTGATTTCAAGATAATTAGTGATGGTATAGATCCTTTTGTGATTTGGATAGCATTATATGTTCAAAATATAAAGAAAATATGATTTTTATAGACTCAAATTACATTGTATTAAAATATCAAAAGTGTTGAAAAAAGTGTAACTAGGTTCGGTCTTCATAATCACACAAGCCATTGTAAATAATGTAATTTGTATCTAGCAATTTTTTTATTTATTTGAATCATGGGTTCATGATCAAAATATTTGTTTTAGTAGCTCTCATTATGAGTTATAGGCTAGGTGATAGGTTGTGTCATTTATTTAAATGTATACACTTGAAAAATGCACAAGCATGACCCCAAGATTAAGGGCAAAATCATATGGCAGAACTCCTTCAAAGGCAAGATCAAAAGAGCTACAAAATAATCCCTCCAAACAAATGAAAAAGAAATTATGTATTTTTGATATATATATATATATATAGATATGAATGTTCACATCGGCTTAAATCATATTCACGTCGGCTTGAAATGGAGGCCCAAAATACTATAAGTAGCCCTCCTCCTCAAGCATTCATACATGACAGTTTTGGGTCTCAATCTTCATGTGAAAGACTATTGTTCAAGTGTGAGAAGAGAAGCCACAGATCAGCTTGTTTATGATCGTATTCAACCCCACGAGAAGTCTACCACTTGTGCGAAGCAAGGGAATCATCCAATCTGCCTTCCTTATCACTGTTTTTAGATCTCATATCTACGCGTATGATCCTAGCCATAAGTGCAAAGATAAGGAGAAGTAAAGGGCCACAATTAAAGTCTGTCTATGACAACAATTAAAGCTACAGGAGATTGCCACGCGTGCGGACTTAGGGCATTACCATCCAAGCCCTCTCTATAATGTTTTGTATTCGATCTCAATTCTAATTGAAGGGCAAAAGTATTGGAAGCATAAAGGCTCCTAGATCCAGGGTATAACAAGCTAAGGATGTCATGATATTGTGCGGAGAATCTGATCACTGTTAGGGCCATCATACAGTCCTAATCTATTGTTGTAACAAAAGTTGGTTCTAGATCTAAAGAGCTCGGATGTTGGCCTAGTAAAGAGCCACTGCCATAACGAAGAAAGAGAATGATTATAGGAGCAAACTGTTCACTTACACATGGAGAACCTACAGTAGCTTCAGGACTGTAGTAAGGGTTCCTAGACAGTCAATTGAAGAGATTAGATCATAGCAGTTCAGATCCATGTTGCAGCAGTAGGAAGAGATTCTAGCCTTGATCTTGGAGTCATTTGGTCTCAAGGGTCTTCTATTGGTCTTGGAAATTTTGTCAAGAGAAGAAACTGTAAGAAGAATTAACGTGGGTTTTCCTCTTAGGTTTGGAGAGGTTTTTCCATGGCTGCTGCCTATATCTTGAGTTATTGTTCTTTCGATTATAATGTATGGTAGCTGGTTGATGAAGTTAATAATGACTAACATATAAAAGTTCATGTTTTGAATAATCTAAAAATTGAAATCACTTCACAAGTAGTTATCAAGTTAGAGAAATCGTTAACAACTAAGCTGTTAGATTTCTCAACATGGTATCAGAGCATTGGTAGCAGATCAAGAAAGGGATTATACAAAACTTTCAGAAAGAGGTAAAGCAATTGAAGTTGAAGGCAAAGCAAGACTCATAATTTAGATCCACATTTTGAAACCTCAAGATCTATCAAAGTGAGAGATCTATAATCCTCTTACTTCAGTTAAATAATAGATCTTAGGTTCCCTAGCAGTCAAGTGTAATCAAGCTTCCTCAAGCTCTTTCAAGGCAACCATCTATAGTCAAACTTCAAGGATCACCTGATCAAGTAAGTATCTTAATGATTTGAGCAAATCTAAAATTGAAAAAGGATGTCTTCTTGCAAGGAAAGCAATAAGTTAGTTGGAGTTTCCAACTTCCTTGCTTGGAAGAAGAGGACTGATCTCACCTTGCAGGAACAAGAAATTATTGACAATGTATAAAACAAAATCGTTGCTCTGTCTGATAGTCAAGAACTAGCCAAGCATAACAAGAATGAAGTGAGACCTCAAAAGATTCTCATCGAATCTATCAATGACTCTTTGATTCCTTATGTAACCAAACTTGAAACAGCCAAAGAGATCTATGACAAACTGATAGATTTATTCTCCATCAGCACCGCAGGAGAAGGGATCTCTTTGAAGAGCGAATTATACAAAATGAAGATCAGAATAGAAGAAGGTATAACTTCATATTTCATTTGGGTCTCTGAAATAAGAGATCAGTTGCAGAAACGAGGAGAAATCATGTCTAATCAAGAAATGACCACGATAGTGTTGAACACATTACTTGAAGAGTGGGGAAACTTTACAGCAAGCATATGGGCCAAGAAATAAGCATCCTCACTCAATGATATATGGGAAATATGCAAAGTGGAAGAAGCGCGATTAAAGGCCAAGGAAGATATCTCAGTCGGATCGAAAGAGTAAGCATTGGATGCCAGATTTAAAAGAAAAGGGAAGTTTGGAAAGTTTGAAAGAACTAGCCACCAGCAACATACCAAGAAAGACATGTCAAAGATCCAATGCTTTGAATGTCACGAATATGGACACTACCGAAGAGATTGTCCTAGGTGAAAGAAGAATGGAAAGAGGAAGTATGAAGCAGCTCATGTCGCTCTGGAAATAAAAGACAATGAAAAGAAGTCAAAGAAGGAGGAGCTTGAGGATCTTTACTATGATTAAAATATCACCTCCTATTTTTGTTTCATAGGTCTTAGTTAAGCATAACATGTTGTGAATCATGAAAATTCTTATGTGTTATTTAAATAAATCTTTCAGAGAATGAACTGGTTATGGATTTGGTAACATCCATGGATGGAATATTGATGAACTATTGATGAATGAGGATATGTTGAATCCTATGGAAATACTGTTAATGGTTAGGATTAATGTACATTGCATTTTTTTATGTAAGGATTCTAGATAGAAATGAAATTGTTATGTGCATGGAATTCTAAGATGAGAACATCTTGGTTCTCCAAATCTTTGAAGAATTTCTACAAGAAAATATCCTCTGTAAAGAATCCAGGTCAATGGTACTTATCAACTACATTGCAGGTCAAAGATTCCTCAAGAAGTCCATTGCAAGAATCATGATATGATTCTAGAAAAATGAGGTATGTATATTTTGTTTGATATTCTAATATCATATCACATGGTTGTAGGTAGCATGGTTCAAGCATGATCAAGATCACCTCCTATGAAAGATTTAAAGATGAAATCAACATAATATGACTTCATACGGAAGTTGGTGACCATTGAAGAACTGTGAAAGCTCTTGGGAATGAAAAGAGGATGGAAGAGATCATGAAGCATGAAACCATGATGAAGGTAGTCAACATCCAAAGGAACTTGAAGAATTGACTAGGAAACCTCCTTGAATAATGTGAAGACTCTGATGGAAGTCTGAAAATATGAGGACCCTTGACAACATATACCATTAGGAGAGAAGTCAACATGTATGCAGGATGAATGATTCCTACAAGATATCATTGGAAGAAGGCCATCACCAAAAGGTGATATGTGATTTGTTTTTGTTGTTTGACCTCTTGGAAAAGTATGGGTATGTGTGTAGGATCAAGGAAAGGAGAGTTGTGAAGGATTTTCACAACTATGTACCTTGTGATCCAGAGCAATCACTGTTGAAGAAAAGTGAATACAGATGAGCTTATGAAGGAATCCCTAGATGTAAAACCAAGGAGGATACTTTTCGGGAGCGAAGGAATGACATGACGGAGGAAAGTGATGGATGGCTAAACCCTACATGTGAAGAAATTGATGAAATCAAAGTCTTGGATTGTCAGTCAACTAGAATACCCTATAAAGCACCGATGATAGAGTCCCTAGATAAGAGGGAGCTCTGGGAAGTTCCTATGAGAAAAGGAAGTCGAGCAAGTTTATGAGAAAAGAGAAACTTGGAACTCGTCCCTAATTAAGAGGGAGAGTTAGACACAACATTCTTGTCTTCAGTTTGTCAGAAAGAATGGAGGATTGTGTAATCATCTAGCATCCGGAACTCTTTGAGGATGTGGTAGGGAATCAAAGACAAGAGTGGGCAAGTGGACCGATATTCAATCTCTAGTCTAATTGAAGGGCAAAAGTATTGGAAGCATAAGGGCTCCTAGATCGAGGGTTTAGCAAGCTAAGGAGGTCATGATACTGTGCAGAGAATCTAATCACTGTTAGGGCCGTCATACAGTCCTAATCTATTGTCGTAACAAAAGTTGGTTCCAGATCTAAAGAGCTCAAATGTTGGGCGAAGCAAGAGAAAGATTATAGGAGAAAACTATTCACTTACACATGGAGAACCTACAGTAGCTTCAGGACTGCAGTAAGGGTTTCTAGACAGTCAATTGAAGAGATCAGATCATAGCAGTTTAGATCCATGTTGCAGCAGTAGGAAGAGATTCTAGCCTTGATCTTGGAGTCATTTGGTCTCAAGGGTCTTGTATTGGTCTGGGAAATTTTGTCAAGAGAAGAAACTATAAGAAGAATTATCGTAGGTTTTTCTCTTAGGTTTGGAGAGGTTTTTCCCTGGCTGCTGCCTATATATTGAATTATTGCTCTTTTGATTGCTATGCATGGTAACTGGTTGATGAAGTTAATAATGACTAACATATAAAAGCTCATGTTTTGAATAATCTAAAAATTCAAATCACTTCACAAGTTAACAACTAAACCTTCAGATTTCTCAACAAAAAGATTATGCCAAAGTGATATGAATTTGAAGTTAAAATAAGAAAATTTAAAATAAACAAACACACACGCGCCATCGCGCACACACACAATAAGCTTAAATGAATTTATTTATTTTAAAAATTTGATAAATATAGAATAATATAATTTTTAAAATAAGTGAGAAAGAATGAGAAATATAGGATGATAATATGGAAAATAAAATATTATTATTCATTATTAATATCTACTTTTACAATAATGGAAATAAAATATTGTTATAATTCAAACTTCTTAGTCATAGAATGGATGAGTGATTTATCATAATTAAGATGTAGAAAAATGAAAGTGTAATTAAAATATTATTATTATTATTCCATCTCTATTTTTAATTAAAAAGTTACATTTAATTAAAAAAGAACGTAATTTTCCTTCATTGCAACAATGAAACAAAATTACATTTTGAAGATGCACCAACATATGGGTTCCTAATCAAATTTGAAAATCTGTGTTGTTTGCATGCATTCCAATGCCAAGTACCTATTCCAACATAGCCATGAGTTGTCCAAAACTATATCAATGTTCTGTTACACTAATTTTTGGTGAAAAAACATGACTGTTTTCACCTGATATTGTCAAAGAGTGTCTTAAAAACAAATATGTAACCTATTATAATCTCTGTGGTTAAAGTAATAGCATGAAAGAGAAGTTAATGCAATTCAACATGAGCAAATTGTTCAATAAATGGCTCGTGATAAAAACCATGGATGGAGTCTTCCCAATGCTCCTGGATGTGCCAAAAATCTTGATCCATGGTTAATCCTCCTTTGCATAGATTATTGGAAAGATTATCAACCAAGCCATTTCGCTCCTATATATATATATATATATATCTATATATATATATATATATATATAAACCTGATCTATGGCTGCATCAACTCCTTTCCTTTAGTTCTGCAGTTCTATTTATTACTGCCTTCTCCACTGCTCAACTATCTCTAGTCTCCACCCTCTGTTCTACTATAAACACGGTTAACTCTCGACCCTTAGCTCTCTACTGCACACAGTTCAATGTTGTCTCTGCTGTCTTGATTGTATCTGCATTATGGTGGATGGAAGCGTGATTCTACAAGTCTCTCCCTACTGCTGTTCCATCAATATCCATTGAATTGAGCCTACGTAGATAACTTTGTCCTCCATTTCTCTTAAATTCCCACATAGATCAGAATGTATTTTAGGTATGTCTCTTCTTGCTCTAGTTGGAGCACGCCATCAGAGCACATAAATTCACTGGTATAGTGTCCCTAAGCCATCTTCCTCGTTTAATTTCTCATGGTGTGAAAGTGAGACCGAAGGATGCTTGTTTCAGCAGTCACCATTAATACAGTGGCACCATCTTTTGTGTGTGCATTTACTTCAGCTGTTGAAAATTCACTGGTATAGTGTCCCTAAGCCATCTTCCTCGTTTAATTTCTCATGGTGTGAAAGTGAGACCAAAGGATGCTTGTTTCAGCAGTCACCATTAATACAGTGGCACCATCCTTTGTGTGTGCATTTACTATAGCTGTTGAATCATACATCCTTTGTAAGGTATGCCCTTGAGCTGTAATTCATATAACCATATAGAATGTTGCTGAGATGAATCCCCAATGCCCTCGCGCCCGTAACCTTTTTAAACAACATTTCACAAGACTTACGAAATTTCGGGCTCTCGGGCATTTGGCCCACTAGAGTGCACCACTTCTAATGACGTCTGATCGCCCTAATCCCTTTAAATGCTTTCCCACAGATGTTTATACTTCATTCATAGCTCGAAGGACCTTAGTCAATGGAACACACAAAATCTTCACGAAACCAGGTCCTCGGTGCGCCTATTGATATTTGACATACCGTCAAATGTCAACCAGAACTTCTATCACCCGTTTCTTCTACTTGCCATAAAATCCCAATGCTTTATCCATTATTCCTTATGGGATTCTGGGCTTGGCATTTGAGCTTCTGACTACTGCTCCCACTACCTCGGGTTAATGCCATCCCATAACCTTTTTAAATAAACTTCCAGGATTCTGGGGTTTTGGGCATTATATGTTCAAAATATAAAGAAAATATGTTTTTTATAGACTCAAATTACATTGTATTAAAATATTAAATGATTATGCCAAAGTGATATAAATTTTAAAATAAGAAAATTTAAAACAACCATATATATAATCTTAAATGACTTTATTTGTTTGTAAAATTGGATAAATATAAAATAATATAATTCTTAAAATAAGTGGGAAAGAACGAAAATATAAAATGGTAATAGGGAAGATAAAATATTATTATTCTACATTAATATCTATTTTACAATAATGAAAATAAAATATTGTTATAATTCAAACTTCTTAGTCATAGAATGGATGAGTGATTTCTCATGATTAGGATGTAGAAAAATGAAAGTGCAATGAAATTATTACTATTATTATTATTATCAATTTTTATTTCTGAAAGTTACATTTTATTTAAGAAAAAGCATAATTTTCCTTCATTTCAACATTGAAACAAAATTACATTTTGAAGATGCACTAGCATATGCTTTTAGCAAATTTGAAAATTTGTGCTTTCTGCATGCATTCCAATGCCAAGTACCTGTTCCAACATAGCCATGAGTTTTCTAAAACTATATCAATGTTCTGTTACACCAAATTTTGGTGAAAACACATGACTATTTTCACGTGATATTGTCAAAGAGTGTCCAAAAAAAAAGTGTAACCTATTGTGCTTAAAGTAATAACATGAAAGAGAGGTTATGCTATTCAACATAAGAAAATTGTTCAATGAATGACCCGTGATAAAAACCATGGATGTGTAGATTTTTACAGTAGATTCAACAACTTGTGTGATATGCTAAAACAAAAGACAAGAATCTACTCTACTTACGGAAACCAAAATTGATTGATGAAAACACTAAGAATAAAAGGAAGAATTTCAATCGCACATAACACAATATTTTTATGGGGAAAACAACTTCTCAAACCCTGAATATATATATATATATATATATATATATATATATATATATATATATATATATATGCATTAACTAGAAGATGTGAGAAGAAAATACAATTCTTTTTCAATGCAAACAATTCCCGCACAAGTAAAATTTGTTTCTCTCATCACAAACCAGCTCAAGGCAACACTTAGCCAATTCTGCTACCTACCAAGCCCCTACTTCCTTGTGAAATTCCTAAGAGAATTATCCATATTTAATTCAGAAAATCCATCACCATAACTGCGTAATCCATCATAGGCATTCTACTGATTGCATGCACTATCTGTACAACTCGAAAAATTATACAATTGGTAGTACACTATCCTAGAACTCACATGCATGCGTTATTTATGAGTGAATCTTCAGTTAACTGGTGAAGCAAAGAATATGCAATGAAGCCGATTCCCACTACTATTCCTCCTACTAGTTCCCCCAACTGTTTGAACTAGTTTAACTGAATTTAACTCGGTTAGTTTGATTTAATTAATTGTAACTCAAAATAACTCAACTTGGACCCCTAAATTTAGGAATCACTCTACATGAATTTAGATAGACTTCGAGCTCAAATTTACTGAGCCAACTAAGTCAAATTAACTTATTTAACTATTACAAGTTGCTATGAAATAGAATTTCGATTTAATTCCTAATTTATTTCAAGGACAAATTAAATTAGGATTTCTTGTTGTTATTTTTAGCACTCCCTTCAACAAGAAAGGGATTATCTTATACCACGATCCTGCCTATGTGAAACTTGAATTTTCATCTTGACAAAGCCTTTGTCAAAATGTCTACATCCCGCTCCTCTGTGGAAATGTACTCCAACAACATGATTCTCCTCTGCACACAATCTCAAAGATGATGATATTGGATATTATTATGCTTGAACTGATCATGAACACCTGGATTCTCAGAGAGTTTGATACAACTCTGATTGCCATAGTGAATTAATGTTGGATCCATCTACGAACCAAATAAACCAACAAGAATGTTCCTCATCCAAATAGCCTCACAGGATGCTTGACTAGTAGCCATGTACTCTGCTATTGTTGAATTGAGTGCAACTAATCTCTGTTTCCTGCTGTACCAAGAAACAATTGCTGACCCAATACTCAAGATCCTACCTGATGTTCTCTTCATGTTGGATGGAATCCCTACCCAATCTGCATCGGTGAAGCCTTGAAGCTTCACTCCCACTGTTCATCTGTACCAAAGACCAAACTGAGTGGTTCCTCTAAGGTTTCTCAACACATGTTTGGCTACCTTCCAATACAGTTTGGTCAGCTTAACCATAGCTTGAATAAGTTGGTTAACTGCATAACACATGTCCTATCGTGCATTCACCAAATACATGAGTGAACCTATGCACTAGACTTCTTTAGTCCTACAATGTTTTTATGTGCTAGAAGGAAATATATCATGCATTAGATTTCTTTCAAATTGAAATGTGCTTGTGTTTGTGTTGGAAGAAAATTTAGCACATCATAGATTTCTTATACTGTACAATGTTGTTGTTGGCAACATGCTTCTATTTGTGGTAGACGTAAATCTAGCACCTACTAGATTTCTCACTTTACAATGTTGCTATATGCTTGTGTTTTCGTTAAAAGGAAATCCAACACATGTTATATTTTCTTTTACCTTGCAATCTTGTTATTGATAACATATTTTTTGTTTGGTCTAAAAGGAAATCTAACATGTGCTAGATTTGTTTTGTCCTATAATGTTGTCGTTGGAAATATTTATATGTTTGTGTTAGAAGTAAATACAATGCAGACTAAATTTCTCTCACCCTACAATATTGTTATGTGATTATGTTTGCATTAGAAGGAAATCTAGTATGCATTATATTTTTTCACCTTGTAATTTTGTTATATGTAGCATGCTTTTGTTTTTTATAGGAGGAAATCTAGCATGTGTTAGATTTGTTGAGTCTAGTAATGATGTTGTTGGAAATATGTTTGTGCATTTGTACTAGAAGGAAATCTCATACATGTTATATTTTTTTCACAATGCAATATTATTTTTGCCAATATAGTTATTTGTTATAGAAGGAAATCAAATGCTTTGCATTGTTTTTATTTTTCTATGTGCTTCTCTCTATGCTAGAAGGAAATTTAACATGCACTAGATTTATTTTTTTCTTGTAGTGTTGTTGTTGATAGTATGCTTGAGGTTGTGATAGAAGTAAATCTAGCACATACTATATTTTTGAAACCTTGCAATCTTGTTATGTGCTTGTGTTTATGATAGAATGAAATACAACATGAAGATTTCTTTCACCTTAGAATGTTATTATTCACAACATGCTTTTGTTTTTGCTAGAATAAAATCTTGTGGGTGCTAGATTCCTTTTTCCTTACAACGATGTTATTGGTAATATGCGAAGTAAATCCAACATGTATTAGGCTTCTTTAGCTATACAATAATGCTATTTGCTTATGTTTGTGTTGGAATGAAATATAACACGTGCTAGATTTCTTTTACCATGTTTTAATGTCGTTGTTGATAACATACTTGTGTTTGTGCTAGAAATAAATCTAGGACATGTAAGATTATTTTCACCTACCAATGTTGATATGAGTTTTCCATTTTTTCCAGAAGGAAATGTGGCATGCTTAAATTTCTTTCCCCTTCCAATGTTGTTATTGGCAACGTGCTTGTGTTTGTACTAGAAATAAATATAACATGTGCTATATTTAATTTTCTTTCCAATATTATCGTTGGGAAACATGTTTGTATTTTTGATAAAAGTAATTCTAGCACATGCTATATTTATTTCACCCCACAATGTTGTTATGTGTTTGTTTTTATGCTAAAATAAAATTTAACATACGATAGATTTATTTCACCTTGCAATGTTTTTATTAGCAATGTGCTTGTGTTTGTGATAGAGGGTAATATAGAATATTTTATTTCACAATGCAATGTTGTTGTTGGAAAAATGCTTATGTTTGTACCATATCCCATTCTTAGACCACATATTCCATATGAAGGGCTTCCTAATCATTTGAAGGGTTAACATTTTTTATCTTGTATAACAACAATCTATGTAAGCATGGACTAAAACCTCATTGTCTCTAAAAGGAAAGGTCAAATTTCATAAGAATGGATATGTCCCAGGAAAGATTATTATTGCAATGTTTGTATTGACAATGTGTTTGTGTTTCTTCTAGAAGGAAATTTAGCACACACTAGATTTACTTTACAATGCAATGTTGTTGTTTTCAATCTACTTGTATGTGATAGAAGGGAGTCTAGCACGTGTTACATTTCCTTTGCCTTGCAATATTTTTAATGACAATTTGCTTGTGTTTGTGCTAGATTTATTTTGATTTGCAATGTTTTTCTTGGAAATATGCACGTATTCATGCTAAAAATAATTCTAACATGTTCTAGATTTCTTTCACCATAAAATGTTTTTATTGGCAATATCCATGTGTTTGTGATAGAAAGAAATATAGGATGTAATATATTTCTTTTTCTTTTCAACATTCTTGTTGGAAATATGCTTTTATTTATGCTAGAAGTATTTCTATCACATTCTATATTTCTTTCACCTTGAAATGTTGCTATGTGTTTGTCTTTGTGCTAGACGAAGATCTAGAAGAAAATATAATGATCACCATAGTTAATGTTCTTTCATTGTGTTTTGCTTTTATGGTTTCTAAAGCAAGCTAAGAATATACATGACTATAAAAGATAAATTTTGTGTAAATATGATGTTGTTGTAGTCTCTACAATTTTTTATTTATTTATGCACAATGTAATGTCTTTTGAAAATGTGTTTATGATCGTGCTAGAAGGAAAGCTACTAGGTGCTAACTTTCCTATAGTCATGATTAAAAGAACATAATAAAATATTTGGGGGTGCCATTTTTCTAATCAACGCCATGATTAACTATTATTGTGAGTTCTACACTTTTTATTGTTCTTGTTCATTTTGTTACACATAATGATGCGAGTAGTTATGGTATTTATAAATTCACATTTTCTTCATTATTTCGAAACTGTGATAATAGTTTTTTACTTTATTTCCAGAAACCATGGACTATGAAGCTAATGAGAGTTCAAAGGAATCATCCAAGGAAAAAGTAAGTTCAAGAAACACGACACCAAAATCTTTAAATGGTATGACAATTTTAAAATTAGTTTATACTTTGTTACAATGGTTAGACATGATGCTAATAAATGGTTATTGATTAATGAAGTTTGTGCTATCCTTATTCTTGCAGTAAGCTTGCATATGGTTTGAGCTTCTTTGATTTTGTGCATATGTATGAAATGAGATGTTATAAAATATTAATTCATTATATTTTT
The DNA here is from genome assembly GCA_031772625.1 of Pinus tabuliformis. Taxonomy (NCBI): domain Eukaryota; kingdom Viridiplantae; phylum Streptophyta; class Pinopsida; order Pinales; family Pinaceae; genus Pinus; species Pinus tabuliformis. Next base: position 702,238,307 of record CM062807.1, read on the forward strand.
TAAGTTATTTGAAATTATTGTTATATATTTTTAAAAATGTTTCTAGATGCTAAGAACTATGGTACAAGTGAGATTCCAAAAAAAACCTCAAGGAAAAAAGTGAATTCAAATATGACACAACACAAGTCTCCTATAGTTGGTATGACATTTTGAAATATATTTTGTCCATTTTCAAATAATTAGACAATATTCTAGCATGTAATTTAAGGCTTAACGAATTTTGATATATCATTGAATGATCACCTAGCCTAATTTGCTAGGAAAATTTTAATACACAAAAAATTGAAGTACACCATGTTAGTATGAATTTTCCACATTAAAAACCCACTTTCACACAAAAACCCATGGAAATAGCCTTAGGAGTGGGTTTTTAATGAGGACAACCCACAATAACATGGGTATTTTTCTTTTCATAGCAATTTTAGCTAGGTGATAATTTTTGGTGTCATATAGTAAACTTGCATAACATCTGTACTCATTTATTATTGTGCATGTAAATGGAAATAGTGTATTATAAGGTTGTATAATATAAATATTTGGTATTTCATGTCTTCCATATTTTTTTTTCTTCTAGAAACTATGGAATCTGGTGTGCCTGAAATTTGAAGCAAAGTAGTGAAGAGAAAACAAAAAACAAGTGATATACAAACGATGCCTCCTTAAAACTGGTATGGTGGTTTTATATTTTTCATATACTCTTTTAAAAATGGTTAGATTATGTGGTTTGTCAAAATTTAAAAGAACATTATGTGACAATATTTGAAATTATAATTTCATTTTGATTCATGCAAATATTTGTTTGTTGTTGTTTGCAGAATTGGTTGGCCCAAAGAAAATGAAATGTTATAACCATCACTTAAGAAAAAGAAAATTTATTCAACTCAAATGGAAGTATCAATAACACCTTCTACTTATACTTTTGAAATGATTAAAAATTACAATACATCTAATAAATATGAGTTTGTGCAAGATTGGTATGTCCAAATAGAAGATCCCATGAATATGTTTCCTGATATGTATCTATTTGGATCCATAGATGCAAAATAACTAAAGATACTAAGAATAATTATTAATTTCTATGCTTACAATGAAAATGACATTGACTTTCAAGTGGGGGCTATAAAACAAAATGAGGTAAAATTAATTTCTTGTCAAGTGGAGTATACAAAATTTAGACTAGATTTGATTGAAGCTTCAAGTACGAATTCACCAAATACGATAAATAATTCAATGTTCAAGTTGGATAACTATGAGATCTTCACTAAATTCAGACTAAATAGTTGCCCAGACCTTTTAAAACACATCACCACCCTTTTGAGATATCGCTATGTAAGATGTAAAAAACATCATCTGTACTTCTTCATTTACAAAAAAGGTAATATTCTTGATAAAATACCAGATGCTAAACTTGTTTCTGAATTGATTGTTTTGGGAAGAGTATATTTATATGATTTGGAAGAGAACATAATAGAAAGTGATTTCAAGCCTACTACATAATTTAAAAAATCTAGGAAAATTGAATCTGAGACAACAAAGCTTGTAGATCAATGTGATGAAATTCATGAAGCCTTCAAGCATTTCTATCTATTTTCAATCTCCTTTGGTAGAAAAGTGACTATTGAAAGATGCACAAAAGCCCCCAAAGTGTTTAAATTGATATCACGAGATGATTTAAATGTTGAAGTATTAGTGAAACCATTCCTAGAGAAATTTCAAACCTCATTGCCTGATGTTCTTCTAATTCCATTTGACATCAATGAGTTTGATCCATTGATCAAATCTATCAAAAATATAAATGCGACATATCTAAATGCTAAGAATATCAATTTTTTAATAGTTGATGGTTAACACACCATTCAAGCAACGCATGAAATTTTAACAAATCCTAAATATAAAGTATCTATGGAGGTGAAACAAAAATATAAAAAACGTAATGCTCGATTCTTGCATCCATCAGTTGAACCCACTGAGGTGATCCACACTTTTGTCAACTAAATTATGCAAATAAGGTATTCTACATAACTCCATTTATTGATTGTGTGTGCTCTGCAAGACATTTCTCAATTGCTAGTGAGAAATTAAAGAAAAGGAGGATTGGATATTCTAAGACAATTGAAGACAAGGTAAGTGATTTTAATTATTTTTACATTTAATGTTTTATTATTGTATCTCTTTTTAATTTTAGATAAATTATTAAATATGATAATACAAGTCATATTTTATCATATTTATAATGAATTCTCATTAGTTTATAACACCTTATTTAGTTTCATTTCTACATTGAATTCTTATTAGTTTATATTTATTATTTTATCAGATCGATGATGAAATGATGTGCTCCTTATTTGATTGTCCAATTACAATTTTTTTGATAAAAAAACATCTTATATCTTGATCAACCTATTTGGGATAAATGGGACACTGTTTTTAACTGTTACCAACTAGGAACATTAAAGTGTTCTCCAAGCCAACCTGATTTTGAGAACTACAAGAGAAATAATCTACACAGTTTGACAGTGGCTACTCTTCACCCCCTTCAGGGATTAACAATAGAAGTAATTGCTTCAGTAGCAGATAATCTATTGGATGGAATCATTTGGTTTTCTATTCCACCTTATCATCCAATAAATGCCATAAAATTAAAATATTATTGTTCTAAATTGAAAACCAACAGAACAATATTGGATGCAATGGTTACATATTTTCAAAGTCATGATGAGAAATTGAATGGGAAGACTCTTACCACATTCAACATTCTTGAGCATTATGAAATTAACGATATCATATTTTCCAATTTTTGCAACATGGTGGAGGGGTCTACTTATGTAAAAAGAACATGTATACACAGATAGAGTCCCTTTCTCAACAAACATGTGGATTCCTTGACATAATGATAAATGGATCAACAAGTGTTCAACTGGTTGACAACAATTTTGAAATGGTTGTCATTTTGAGGGCCCTAATCTTTTTTCAACACTTTTGCACTCTTTTCTATGTCAGTTGCAACCAGTTTTACATACTGACCTTGTTGTTCTGGATGCACTGTCTTTAAAAAAATATCCGTTCCGCAAGGGATATTATATTGAATTTTTTCAATTTCTTATCGAAAAAAATGAGTTGAATGACTTTACTATAGTTTTCTTAGTAGATTTTTTTTTTTTGTAATGATACACATCAGTCTTTGGAAATTGCTATAAAGAAATCCAAGTTCAACTATAAAATGACTAGTGGAATTTATGAATATAAGTCCCAAAACAATTATAGTTATGATATAGTTTTTACTATACATTTCTATACTTCATAATTAAAAAATTTGGAGGCTTCAAAACAATCTCACACATTTGAATATATATTTGATGAAAATGAGAGAGATTATGGTTTCTGGATGGATTTATTGGAAAAGCACCAACAATGTAGTGATGCAAAAGTGGTTATTTCTCTTTCTGTCGGGACAAATTTAATCAAGGCTTGTTGTACATATGGAAGAAGAATTTCATGTGTTGTGCAAACAGAGTCACAAAGGACAAACATTTTGAATAATTACAAATCTTTTCAACTATCGAATATAGGATCCATTAACTTCTTGGAAAATTCAGGTACTACAGTTCCTTTGTTGTTTCTCTTATAATATTTTGGTTACTATTTTTTTCATATTTCTTAATTGTCAAAGTGTTTACTAAAATGACTAATGACGAAGATTCTAAAACAAAGAATGATGAAAGTGGGAAGAAAAAAAAAATCAATATAATGCTTATGATGTTGATTTTTTTAGAGATGGAAACATAAGGAGAATGAGGAGGAGAAGAAGAAGTTATCATACGAGGTACATAATTCATTTGGTTGTTGCTCTTGTTACTTTTTGAATTTATTTAATTTCCATATTCATAACATTTTTGGATGTCTATTATAGATAATTATGAGAATAATAAAATTAATCAAGACAATGACTATGGAATGATGGATATAGAAATGGGTATTAATCATTGTAACTCTATCTTTGTTTTTTCGTTTTCTAAAATATTATTTTTATTATCATGATTCATAACATTTCATATTTTGATTATAGTTGGAACTAAAGAAAATGAATATAATGACCAAGGGAATTTCCCACAAAACTACAATCAAGAACAAAATATTATATAGATGATTAAATATGATTCACTTTTTATATAGTTGTTTCATGAATTTTTTTCATTGTCACAATTTATAACATTTTTTATGTTTATTATAGCGAAAAGCAAGGAGAACAAAGATGTTGATCAAATGAATGTGAAACAAATCTTTAATCAAGGAAAAAATATAATATTAGGTACTTATAATTTGTCCACCTGTTTTCCTTATTATTTAATGATTTTATTCATTTTGACAATTCAAAATATTTTATATGTTTAATTTAGAGGAAAATAAAGGTAACAAGATGATGATGAGGTGACAAGTTACAAACATGAAGATAATGTCATATCGGATACTTATGCCTTGTCTTCTTGTTTATCTTATCATTCTTCAAATTTCAATGCTTGTAACTACCATAAAATTTTATATTTTTATTGTATGAACAAATAAAAAGGACAAAATTAACAATCAAAATAATGTTAAAGGTGTGTGTTTGTGTGATTCTTTTTATAGGTTGCAATACTAATGTTTTTATTTTGCCAATTTTGTATTGCATATATATTATATTACATAATTTGATAATATGAAGTACTATTAGTATTTGATTGAAGGTTAATATGTTTACTCTAGGTTCTATGAAGATGATAAAATAAATAGTGAAAAAACCACTCAAGGTAAGTGTATTGTTTCAACAATTTTTTTAGTAATTTTTGTAACATATAAAATGGTTTGACTAGATTATTTGTCATTGTGTTGCAGCCAAAATAATTAAAAAGAAATTAGTTATTTTTTAACTAAAGGAATATTTTTTATCATAACATCGATGATGAAGCAACAAATAAAGGGCATATTGCGAAAATGGGAACTGATGCAAATTACAAAATAGAGAAAACTTTATTTTGGATTCATCCACATGCAAAAATATTTTTTGAAATGTGTTTAAAAAAGAATCTCTTGACATTGCAATTTGGACGACAACTTTGAAACAAATCACAACAAGAGTTCTAAAAAACTGGCTTCAGAAACATTACAAGATCAACTTGTGTTTATGTGGACTTCTTTAGATTGTAGACTACAAAAGGGACATAAGGTCATAACAATCCAAACAAATTTATACGCACTAAATTATTGAAAAAAGTGTGGGAAATTCATACCCAATATGATGAAACCAATACTATTATAGTGGATTGTTCACTTGAGAGAGTGAAAGAGAATCCCAAAGAAAATGTATTTCTTGCCCCTTCATTCATTGGAACAAATCAAGAGGATAATTGGTTGATCGATGAGCTATGGTGAATGTTGCATAAAATCAACTAGGCTACAAATGTGCAAGCTACTTTGAAGGATGTTCAATTACATTTAGAAGTACCTTAAGATGACCGATGTCTATTTCATTCAATTATATGTATGACATCATGAATTATTACTTTTATTTCACAACACTAATAAAATAATTGTTTATTTGGTTTGTCATTACTAAAATTAAAATACTTTTATTTTCATTATTTTTTGGTGAGATATTGTGTTGATAACAATTATTGATTTGAATGGTCATTTAATATTTTCTTATCAAAATTTCTCATGTTATAGAAATTTTTAAAATGTATTACATTGTATGTAAAAATTAATAGATAATTGGTCTATTTGTTTGAATTAGATCATTACAATTATTTGTTTCAATTGTGGTTTAAGTTATCATTATACCTCTTAGAAAATAGTAATGTAAAGGATGACCCATTGCATTATTATAGCATTTTTTATTCCATATGAGTTGAAAAACTATATTAGGTTGTATGTAGCACCAACAATAAACATACAATTTGTACTAAAAGAAGCATCAAAAGAAACTAAGGTAGAGACTCTAGAAATTAGCATATAATTAATTAGGTTTGAAATTTAAAAAGTGTATTATATTGTATGTGGAAATTAATATATAATTAGTTTGTTTACTTGCATTAGACCATTGTAATTATATTTTTCAATTTTAGTTAAAGAGATCTTTATAAGTCTTAAAATAAATGATTTAAATGGTGGGTCAACGCGTTCTTATAAGACTTTTATTCCATACAAATTAAATAAAGGTATTAGGTTGTATGTATGAAGTAAACATATCATTAGTTTGTTCACTTTAATGGGGCCATTGTATTTGTATTTTGTGATTACTATTAACTCACTGTAAAATTTACTTTGTATGCAAATGGAAATAATTCATAATAAACATTAACATCATTTTTTAAATCGTAGGTTTTTATGTCCTTAAGCAATGTAGTGTTGAAGTGGAGATATGTTAATATCAGACATGTGGTTGCAGTGTAGATGCATATGGATATTACTACAATTCAAAAGATGTTGTTGATATTTGAAATGGAAGGAGTATTCTTCCAATCATACACCAAAGGTGAACAAAATTTTCATATTCAAGGAGAACTAGATTGGTAGTTTGGTGATAGGTCCTATTTTTTAAGGCCTTTTCAATCAAAAGTGTTAAAATATTGCTTAAAAAATTATGATGTCGCAATGTGGACATTAAATGACACTGGCAAGTACATTCTAAAAGTACTTGAAAAATCAAATATTGATAGATATGGCTTTAAATTTGTGTGGGATAGGTCTCATTGTCATTTGAAAACAAAATTGGAAGCAGGGGGAACAAGATAATTTTATGAGAAAAAGTTGACTAATGTGTGGTCCCAATATGGAGATACTTATGAAGAATCAAATGTATTGCTAATAGATACAAGAAAGCATACTTCTCAATTCATCCGATATTGATCAAACCACATCTTGATAATAGCATGTATATGAAAAGAGAAAGATACCTGGTTTATGCAAGTTTTATTCCCCTTTCTTAAGACACTTCATCGTATCAAACAAAAACATGAGTAGATTCGAATGTTCAATAGAAAATGTACTTTGTTGTAGTGGATGGAGATAATTTGCTTTACAAATTTGTCAAAAAGTACATTCCAATTTTTCAATACATTTTGGACAATTTTTTTTAATCAATTTGTATGATTTTATATTTTTTGAAATATATGGGAATTTCCAATTATAATAATATGTATATTTCTTATTGTTTATACAATAACTTTGTTGTATTGATTTTTTTTTTTCTAAGATGTGTGTGTGTGTCTTCTTAAATGAATTATTTTCCATTCAAATTATCTTACATGAACCATCAAGGCATGTTATTTTTAATGACTTCTATTTACTTTTATGCATCAATAATCATATATAAATGTGAAATATAAGTTTTGAAATAGAACTCCTTGCAAACAAAGGCACAATTCTTAGTGAAGAAATTATAATAATTTACTTGATAAATGCTATGTGCACTTTTCGCTATTCACTATTCACAATACATTATTCACTATTAACGCTAATGGGATATGATTAAATCAATTAATGGTTGTAACTGCAATCATATCATATTGAAAATCAACAAGGCACAAAGTCATTTATTCATTGTTTACATATAAAATGCACTAATATGAGTGCATAAATGTGATATGTAATTTTTGAGATAAAAATCTTAATTTTGCATCTATTAAAAAATATATAATTAATGATAATGATTGCTAAGTGGAATATCAAGGTTTGATTAGACACTATCGTAGATGAATCATGTCTTTGAAAATTTTGAATTGTAAGGCATCTAATTTCATTATTTAAAGTTAATTTTTTATAAATTTGTATTTTAAATAAACTAAAATCATATAATTTGAGTTAGAATTATATTATTGACATGTGCTTAGTTATATCCATTAATATGAGTGTGTAAATGTGATATATAATAGCCATATACTATGATTAATTTCTTCCAAAAACAAGTCTTATAATTTCTTGATAATTAGTATTAAGTGGACTATTTAGGCTAATCGCTGTTGGGTCATAGGTGAATACTACTCGTTAAATTGTAGGGCATTCAATTTTTAATCCATATATATATATATATATATATATATATATATATATATATATATATATATATATATATATTTAAATTCTTAAATCAACTATTTGTATATGCAACCATCTCATCTCATATAAGTTAATAAGGAATCCCTTTATTGACTTTTATTTGTCTACCGCATAATTTATTAAGAGTGTATTAATGTCATTGTATTGTTTTCAAACAAAACTCTATGTAGAATAAAATTCTCTTCTTAATAAAACATGGAATAATTAACTAAAAATGTGTTAAGTGGACCATTTAGACTCATTAAAGAGATGGGTAAAAAATTGTTGAATTTAAACTTTTTTCACCATAAGACATTGAATTTCCCATCTGTATTAACATATTGTCATTTTCAATTCTTAAATATTTTATTTGTGGTTTAAATAATTTCATAGAATCCAATAGGACTTGAAGAATTCTATTTGGTTATATGCATTGGTCGAATTTTATAAATGTGATGCATTTTTGAAATGTAGCTCATATATATATATATATATATATATATATATATATATATATATATATACAAAACAAATTATAAGTGATTGATAATGAGTTCTAAGTTATCTATATAAAGCCATTTGTCAAATTTTATTTTCCTATCATGAGGTCTAATATAAGTGTATAAATGTGACATTTTTTTGAAATAAAACTCCATGTAAAATGAAATGTTTTTCCTAACAACACATGGAATTAAATGGTAATGAATGTTAAGTAGATTCTTCAAGTTCATTCAACGTATGGGTCATAAATAAATGTATTTAAACTTTCTATAGAATACGACATTTGATTTCCCCACCCCTATTAACAATTTGTAAATTTCAATTCTTAAATAAGTTATTTGTAATTGAAATAATCTCATACAAGCCAATAAGACAAGTATGTATTAAATTCTATTTAGTTATACGCATTGATACAAGTTTATAAATGCAATTTATTTTTGAAACAAAGCTCTTAATGTAAGTGCAATATATTTTTTAGAAAATTAATAATTTAAAATCAATTTTTGATGATTTCTAACTCGTTTATTATATTTTGAATTGACAACTTTTTCTAACTATGCATTCTTAAATCAATTATTTCTATAGGAAATCATTTCATATAAGTCATTAAGTCAAGAAAACATTAATTGATTTTTATTTGACTATCACGTGGTTTAATATGAACGTTTGAAATGTGACATAGTTATTTTTAGAATAAAAATCCATGTAAAAACTGTTTTTTCCTAATAAAACATGGATTAATGAATTCACAATGAGAATTAAGTGGACTATTTAAGATCATTCAAGAGGTGGGCCATAAATGGATGTCTTTAAACTTTTTTCACCATATGATATGATTTTCCCATCAAGATTAACATTTTATAAATTTCAATTCTTAAATAAACTATTTGTAATTAAAATAATCTCGTAGAATCCAACAAGACTTAGAAGTTATTTATTGAATTCCATTTAGTTATTTGTATTGATATAAGTTTATAAATATAATTTATTTTTGAAATAAAACTCTTAACGGAAGTAAAGATATGTATTTTACAAAACTAATTAGAATTAATTGATAATGAGCTTTAAGTGGTTTATTCAGACTACATGAAAAATTAAGTGTCATAGATGAATGCCTTTTAATACATATTTAATCTTCAAAATCAATATCTTAATAATAATTTATTTGTATTTACATTAAGTATTTAATAATCAAAGAACATGGGGACTTATATAAATTTCAACTAAAATCCATAAGTTATGTTTCACAATTATTTCTTTCCCATTAAAAATTCTTATCATTTTCTCGTCTTAGTGAAAGTAATTGTCAATCATGGTTTTCCCTACAATTGGTTGGCACTATTACATTGAGACTATTATTGGTTTCGATAATGTGGACAAGAATATATCAATATCCACACTTCCATCAACTACACTAATCTTTGAAAACCCTTGCTTCCACTACTTGCAAGAAGACCACTAATTCTTGTTTACTTCAAGTTGTAACACTGTCCATCAAATGGAATGAGTTGAATAGCCATTTAAGAACTCTCATTTGATGTAATTGGCTTTGAGTGGAGATAGATCAATGGTTCCCAACCTTCTTGAAATACCTAGATCAACAATGCCTAACTTTTGTTGTCGATGCATGGATTCCATGAAGATGAATGATAACCCCCTCATTAGTGCTTCATAAAGGCACCAAGGGACTGTAGGAAATTGAACACAACAACATTTTACTAAGTTATTAGTAGACTAGTTTCAATGCAACACAAGGGATGCACATTATTTCAATTTACACTAAGATCCTCACATAACCAACATTCAATCAAAAAATCCCCCATAGGTTGTGGGAAATGGGGCTAGAGTCGTCAGACACAAAATTCAAACATCAAGGAATATACTCCATTATCCATGGTTATAATATCTTTATTGGATGTTAGACATACTATTATGATTTAGCTTAAATCAATTGCTTCTAAGAGTTTGATTTCACTCTCATATTTTGTATTGATACTATTGTACATAACAATCCCATGTTTGACCTATTCATGATCTCTAATTGGTTTGAAATTACTAAAATGATTTTTATGTTAAATTAAGTTAATATTGCAATTTGAAAAAGAATGAATGTTGTTGAAGGCCTTGCGATAGAAAAATTCCAAATTTAATGAAATGTGTGTTTTTTAGGATTTTTTTCCATTAGTTGGTCATTTCCATCTTTCTTGATGAAGCTTAGAAAATGGAATGAAATATTGAGGATTGCATCTATGGCCACCCTTACATTATCCTTACATAAATTTTGGAAATGTAGGGTTCCTTCCACTGCAATGTATTAGAATGAAGTGGCCTTAGAGCCATTTGCTCTATCTATTACACATATAATATTGATGGTATTCCATATGTTTGCAAATTATTGAAAAAAATTGGTGTTTTCATCACCAACTTGTAACCATAAGGATCTATTTTTCAACCTCCATTATTTTTATTTGTTCGTGAGAATATTCCTTCTCGCATACTTGAGGCCTTTTAGAACATTATTTTTGGTCCGATGGATGCTCCAATACTTATGCTATGTGTCATTATTGAAGTTTGGATTCAAACTATAAAATATCATTGTCCTCTTGTTTTCTTTGATCCTTGTTTTAGGAGATACCAACTTCCTTGAATTTTTTGATGTTTGTTTGAATTTAGTGAGGGGCATATCTAAGGGTCAATCCTGGGTTAAATAGACCACAATTTTATTTTACAACTTTCTAGAATGTTGAGCATGTAATAAGAAAATACTGATTTAATTTTCCCTTGAATTAAATTAGGAGAAAATTGTAATTCCACATCACAAGACAACTTGTACGAGTTAACTAAGCTAAATTGACTTAGTTGCTTCAGTTAATTTGAGTTGAGGGTATAACTTGAGTCATGTAGAGTTTCTACTGCTTTATAGGAGCTCTGGTTGAGTTTATTTTTAGTTGTGATTAATTAATTCAGTTTAACTAAGTTAAAGTCAGTTAAACTAGTTCCAGCTGTTAGAGTAACTAGTAGGAGGTCTAGCAGTGGGGTGTAACTTCAGTGTTCAACCAGTTAACTGATAATTCAGCCATAAATAACTCATGCATGTGAGAACCACAAGTTACCCTGTTGAGACTGGAGTTCAGTCGCAATGTACTATCAGTTGTATAATCATCCAAATTGTATAGGTGGTGCATGTAGTCAGAGGAAGGCCTATGATGGATTATGCAATTCCAATTGAGGAATTTCCCTAATTAATAAGGGATAATTAACAAGGAAACAATGCAAGTAAATAGGGACTTGGGAAAGAAAAATGGTTAAGTATTGGCCAAGGATTGTCTAGGAAGCCTTGAGATAGATAAAGATAATACAGAGGTTGCTCGGGATTGAGAGAAGCATTGTAATCTTCTCATATTTTCTGACTAATGCAATATACATATAAAAAGGGTTTTTACTTGTGGCTTTCCCCAGGAAATCATTGTGTAATGTGTTGATTGAATTCTTTCTCTTGTATGCTTCGTGATTTAGCAATTGTTAAATATGTCCATAGTTGGTAGAGTAGATTCAAGTCTATTGTTTTAGTAAATTACAGTTAGAAGTTTGAATCTACAAGGAATTTCTACATGGTAGCAGAGCTAAAATAACACTAGAAGAGAAGAATACAAGATTTTCTTTGCAAGTGAAATCAAATTTGTAGGATCATTCTTCAGAGCCAATAGGATGCTATTCTATGGATTAAGACTTGAGTATGCCCTTGTGGGTAGCTCAAATTATCTTTCTTGGAAGGACATGATGAAGGTAGTTTTGGAAGAAAACTCGTTGAAGGAATTCATAGACAAAGATATTCCTAAGCCTCCAACAACTGATGCTCAAGATCTAACAGAGTGGAAGAAATGTGTGGCAAGGTGAGGAATATCATACTAGAAGGAGTTTGAGATCATATTGTCTTGAATATCCATGGGAAGGATACACCATATGCAATGTGGCAAGCATTGATAGACTTGTTTCAGAATAATAGGACGTTGGCACTGAAGGAAAAGCTTCAAAAGATCATGATGGAGAAGGGTGACACAATACCACAGTACCTGAATAGGTTCACCCAATGTCGGTATGAACTTGGGAGTGTGGATATTATAGTTTTTGAATATGATCTGGTGAGCCTAGCACTTATAGGCCTTCCTAAGAGCTAGCAAAGCTACTTGGATTTAGTAAATAGAAGGGAGAAGTTACCAAATTGGGAGCATTTGTGTTCTGACTTTGTGCAAGAAGAGATAAGATGGAACTAAAGAGATGGAACCTCATCCAAGCATGAAAATAAGGAGAACTGTGCCTTGGATGGAAAGGCAAAGAAAGGGAAAGGGAAGAAATCCCAATCCAAAGGGGATTTTAGTCAGGGTGGCAAGAAGGACTTGTTGAAGATTAAATGTTTTCACTGTCATGAGCTGGGACATTATACCATGAAGTGTCCACACAAGAAGGCTGATAAGAAGCCATTGGGAGGAGTGGTAGATGAAGTTATTACTTCACAATTCGAGTTAGATTTCTCCGTCATTGCATGCATGGTGACATAGGTGATGGGTAGTGTGTGGTATATGGATAGCGGAGCCTCATTCCATATGTTGGGAAACAAAGGATTTTTCAGTGACTTGGAGGAGGACCTTTAGTTGCACACCGAGATGGAAGATGATGGAAGGTATAATGTAACCGATATCAGTACTATTACTTTTCATATGGAGTCTGATTCTCCTCTCACATTAAAATATGTCATGTATGCTCTGGGTCTAAAGAAGAATTTAGTTTCAGTTGCTATGTTGGAATACTATGGATACGATGTGGTTTTTAGTAAAGGAAAGGATTTCCTTCATCAAATAGCCATAGGACCAGTGAAGCATATCGGGGTTCGGGTAAAGAACCTCTACAAATTAGATGTAGAAGATTGTGCAACATTAAGCACAAAAGTAGATAATTTGCAGAGCCGCGAAATTGGTGAATTATGGCATAGGCAACCTTGAAATTTGCACCATGGAGCCTAGAAGCTCACTCAACAAATTTCTACAGGACTTCCCAAGGATGCACTAGAGCAACGAGATACATGCAAAGGGTGTAAATTGGGAAAGTAAACCCAAGCCACATTTCATGATAAGGGCAATCGAGCGTAAGCAATCCTTGAAAGAGTTCACTAAGATGTGTATGGACCATTATTGACAGCCTCCACAACCAAGCAGAAGTATTATTTGATATTTGTAGATGATTTATCACGTAAGTGATGGATTTTCTTCATGCAGAATATTGGGAATAATACTGAGATGGGGGGGGGGGGATCAATATTTACAAATCAAGAACTTTTTCCATTTCATAATCTTATTTATATACACTACTTCAGTGAAGGGAACTCGTGTGTGCACACAACTATTCTTAAGGAAACCAACATATATCTATTGAACTTATGATTCAGTTAATTCATCAAATGTTGATCTTTTAATCATTGCATCAGTACTTTATTAAACATTAAATAGTAACCATGTGCATTAATAACATAATAAAACATCACACATAAGAAACACACATGAACACCAAGATTTAAGGTGGAAATCCATTGCAGGAGAAAATCCACCCGCTTCTGTTGTCTCTATCTTCTTTTAATATAAAGAATAATCTGTTTACAATCTTGTACTGGTGAAGAATCATACTAGTATGCAGGAACCCACCTGCAGAAGGATACAACCTTCTCTCGTTCTCCAACTTCTACTGGAAGGGAGCTTCAACCCCCTGATCTAATCACTAGCCACTACTGGTAGGAAGCTTCGACTTGCTCACTGAAGGATCCAACCCTTAGTATCCTCCAGGGGCCACGTTTCATAAATTTTCATACTAGATACTCCTAGTACATAACAACACAATGTGAAGGTCTCGTTTCATCAAATTTTCATACTGGACCCATTAGTGACAATGAAGCTTAAAATCAATCACCACTGCAATCCAATAACAGATACATCCGCATCAACCAATCGCTGCAATCAAATCATCAATATCGACTAATACTGAAACCAATCATCAATCTCTGAAACAACCACAACTAAATAAATCAATCATCGAAACCTCTAACACACTGAATCAAATAAACACTAAACCTCTGATACAACTGAATCAACCATTCATTCAAACCTTCATCAAAATTCAACCAATCCATTAGAATAGACAAATCACTGTAACCGATACATAGATTTGAACCCAGAACACTGCATCAACAACCATAACCAACTGTAACCTCAAAAATCTTGTGTCAGAATGTATACTATACTTCAATGAAGCCAACCTATGTGTATACACTACTTCCTTTAAGAAAACCTGCCTACCTCCAAAATTACCGAGTCGTAAAAACCTCAGAATCAAAACTATACCAACCAGTAACAATATGAAGATCTACTGTCAAATTACAGATATCTAAACAGACAGTAGCAAAGATCACCCTTCTCACTTAATCAATCAATCAATCAATCAATCAGACTCAATCTCCTTATGCATTCAGTTATACTTTCATATCTAAGAAGACATCATTGAAAGACAACAATAAACTAGCAACACTGATAAGATAGATCAATCATTTCTAAATAACAGGATTTTCTTTTTCATACTATACTTGGAAGCTTTGAGCCAGCGTGTATACGTGCCTTTACCAAGGCAAACCAACGTACAAATTTGCAGATAAAAACTTATAAATTCGTAGCTATTCCAGTCTTCAGATATACCCATATCATAGCATTTAAAGCACAAAACATTTGTTAGCACTTAGATCTAGCCTAGTATCCATTTTCAACTCCCATAATGATAAGTCATTATGATCCTGATCCATCATTAAATCTCATCCATCATCAACCACTCAGGTGCATACTTAGTCTAGATCAAGCAAAGCATCAGAAACCCATAACATGCATAATTTCTTTTGATATAACACTTCATCAGATATTCATTACTTGTGCACTCAGCCCTTTGATCTTCTCCTCCTTATATAGTTTTAGCCTTTCTCAATACCTCATACCAAAAAAACACTTATAACCTATGGTATCCTTATATGGGATCAAATAATCGTTACTTTGCTCAATATTGTGGGCTAATACCATGGTATTGACCCTTGGTATTCTTTCACCTTAATTTCCTTAATTTTTCATCCCATACACGCTTTTCCTCTTGTGAAAGTGCATGCATATGTATATGCTCTTTTTTATAGTGAACCCACATGTATATACTCTTTTTGTACAGTGAACCCGTGTATACAACTTAACATACCTGAAAACATCCTTTTTCTTCAAATTCTTGATTCTGATCTGTAGTCCTTTGTTCCAACATCCTATTTTTCTGTACCATTTCCCTGTTACCTTTGAATCAACCTGTTATAATGTGATTTTCCATCATACATCACTTCTGAACTGCCCTGCATTCTATCACATATTGTTTATACTTTTATCAATTAGTTCATTCATCAAATATCAAGGAAAACACACTAACAATATCCCGGTATCAAACCTTTGGCCATTATTCTCTTCCATCATGTTGTTACCTATGACCTGTAGATTCATCTCTGTTCCATCATTATGTCACCTCTGATTTGTCCTGTAGATTCATCTAGTTGCCATATACTCGTTCTACTACAAGTGGGTTTCCATAAAGTACAACACATGCATCATAATGCCAAAAATCTCCCCCTTTGGACTTGATGGCAACTACTTTGGTGTTTGGTCACAAAAATATGCAAATAACACGAAGTTGTTATAAACATCAAGCTACTCTCCAAACACCAAGCTACTCTCCCCCTTTGACATCAAGGGTAAAGGTATGATTGACCAATGTTAAATGAAGACTTCCATATCTGAACAACTGAATATGAACATTGATCATGCTCCCCCTAGGTCCATGCTGAATTCTTTCATTAAACTCCCCCTTTGTACATGTTGAGATGCACTATACCGTCCATGCTCCCCCTGAGCAGATGCAAAGTTTGCAAAAAATATTTTCCAAAGAATAACATGACTTTATAACTCAACTATGTGAGTATGAATTTCCTATCACCAATGAATCATACATACATAAATCTCCCAATCAAGTGGGGATATACCAAATGACTCAACCGCTCAACCAAGTGGGATTACATATTTGACATGATCTGAAAATTCCATACATGACTAAATATGACAATTATTACATCATAGGTCTTTACATGACCTTTAAATCAAATGATATACATGACATTTATAAAAAATACCAAATATCTAAACAAGACCGTGATAGTCATCAAAAACTATCATACAACATATATGGTATACACCATAAGCATCTGTCAGCAGAATCCAGACTAGCAACCTGTATATGTCCATCATCAGTTCCAAAGATATGACAATATAAATATCATCACCCTGTGACAAAGTATGTCACATATAGGTATCAACTCATCCTCTTGATCTCATCAAGATCAACTTGCTCTGTTTCCTTAGTAGAAAGAGCCTTATCATAATTGTCCATGAATCAACTAAGCATATGTAATATCTCTAAGAAGTAACACAAAATCATTCACATCATATCTTATGTATGTGAAAACACCATAGTCATCATCTATGATCATAACATCATCATTAAGAACTACATGATCTTTCCACAAGAACCCTCAATATATCAACCATGTATCATCACTAGGGAACATCCCACATCTGATAAGCATCAACCATGATAATCAACATATGTGAGTATCAAACCTATCATCATAAAGTAAGAAGTCATCATCATTATGTGACTAAGTAATCCATGTCTCCGAATATCCATGTCTTCAAATAGATATGTCTTCATGAGACTTGCAATAACACCATTCTCTTGGCAAACCAACAATATTTATCAATATGCAACTTAAATAATCATTCATGTATCCAACATAATGTGTATCCATCAAAGATATAGCAATATGTATCTAGAAAACCATAAGCTCATAGTCATTTGTTAAGATTTCTTGATACCATCAATACCAACAATCCTCAATTATATGAGAGCCAAGAACTATAGGAATCCTCATCCATAACTGCAACATATGAAGTTTATGCATCTTTGAAGGCATGATGACAACAACATAAAAAAATGACAATTATCAAATAAAGAAGTTGTGTATTCAAGCTTTGTTCCTCTCCTTGTCCTTATGAAGATCACCATGTAAGAAACATACCATATGTACTGTATGCATCATCATATGGGTCTTCCACAATCATCCATAAATCTGATTTTAATAACAACTATGTGGCTAAAATAATATAAGTATCATCTGAGATTTCATCATAGGCAGCTCATGACCGTAGCATAACATGATGTATCATTTAAACACTTTAAAAACATAAGTACAAAAGACTTCTAAACATAATGCCAATGATGCATTATTAGAAGAATAGCATATTCTCCCCCTGAACATGTGCCAACTGTTCACTGTCATATCTGATCATTGCATATATTAGTAAGGATCATCAAGGCATCATCATCAACTAGTTATACATCAAGTCATCAACAACTTATGCGGGACAAAATCACTTCTACATATCATCAACATACTATAATCATCATCAATCAGAACAGAAAGGATAATTGATAATTGACTAAACCATATCAGACCCTTTTCCTGAGTCTATCTTACTGCTTCTACATCAAACCAACATATATGCGACTGTGTAGCTTTTAACTTGCGTATATACACGACTTATATTCATGATAATTGCGTATGAGAATTGGAACACTGAAATTTCATACGTTCAGTTCCTCCTGAGTCTGTTCTATCTATAAACTGATTTATGCCACACTTTTCTGATTGTAATTCCTTCTTTTTCCATACCTTGGAGTGTGATGATGTTTTATCCTTTTATTATGTTGGCTGGAATTTGTTCCTGCATTCTTTTGCTATATACCCAAACTTTTTACAAGTATAACATATTATATGGTTCATATTCCTTCTAAAGCAATCAATGGCTTTGTGACCAAACATATTGCAATAAAAACAATATCCCTTAAAGTACCTGGAAGTTGATGATCTTTCTGTGTGACGGTTATTAGCTTGAACCATTCTACTTCTGCATCTTGCTGCAACATGTCCAAAATTATGAGATATAAAACATTCAACATTATTCATCAGAGGAAAGAATCGATTAACACTTCAATTGTTAGGAGTAAATGCTTTTCTTTGAAGACTTTCTTTCCTTTGTCGTTGATGGGGTTGACCTCTTATCTCCTTGTTGAGCATTTTAGATTTTTCACTAGAGTTCCTTGCTTCAGTTTGCGGGCTAGACTCACCTTTAAAAGTTTCATGAAAACCAAGACCAATTTTGATGGCAAGAGACCTTTGACTACTAAGAATATCATCCAAAATATTAGTACTATCATGAAATCATAAAAGTTTCTCCTCTTCTTCTAATTTACCTTTTAGGATATTCATCTCAACTTGATATTTCTCTTCCTTTTCAAGATACTGCTTCTTCATGATTTCTTCCTTCTTCCACTTGTTTCCTTAATTTAGAACTTTATTTTCGTATTCTTCAAATGCTTGAAGTAGTTCTTCATTCTGCTTATTTGAATTTTTAAGATATTCTATTAGAGAGATGACCACAACTTCAAGGCCTTCATAGTAACTGGTGCTTTCTATTTGTTCCTTGGTTTTTGTGTCCTTTTCATTCACTTCATTTCTCAATGATGTCACTTCATCCTACAACCTTTGACTTTGATCTTCCTTTTCTTTGTATTATTTCTTCATCTTGCTTCCTTCCTCCAAATGAGCTTTTAACCCGGTAACTTCTTCTTTGTAGGCACATTCCCTTTTATCAATTAGATCTTTTTGATCTCTAATTATGTGTGTGAGATTTTTAAATTCCGCCTCTATTTGATTTATTTCTCTTTCAACCATAATATAAAATTCAGTTGTTTCACTATCACATTCATTATCTTCAAATGAATAGAGAAATGTATCACCAGAGGACAACAAATTCGTACCTGATAATTCTTTTGCTTGTTCATCTTCATTCTGAGGTGATTATGATCTGAAGAGTTTCTTCCACATAATAGCCAATTGTCTTTCCTACTGTTACTGTTCCTTTGAAATGTCTTCTTCTTTTGAGGTGCTTTCTTCTTTAGCTTCTTTCCCATTGTTTCTATGGATCTCCTTCAAGCGATCAAGCTTCTGCTAAAGGACCCACTTCAATACCAATTCTTGGGAATAATATTGAGAGGGGGATGAATCAATGTTTACAAATCAACAACGTTTTCCATTTCATAATCATATTTATATATGTTACTTCAGTGAAGGGAACTCGCGTGTGCACACAACTATTCTTAAGACGACCAACATATATCCAGTGAACTTATGATCTAGTTAGTTCATCAAATGTTGATCTTTTAATCAATGCATCAGTATTTTATTAAACATTAAATAGTAACCATGTGTAGTAATAACATAATAAAACATCACACATAAGAAACACACATGAACACCAAGATTTAAGGTGGAAACCTAATGCAGGAGAAAAACTACCTGCTGATGTTGTCTTTGTCTTCTTTTAATATAAAGAATAATCTGTTTACAATCTTGTATTGGTGCATAATCATACCAGTATGCAGGCACCCACCTGCAGAAGGCTACAACCTTCTCTCATTCTCCAAATTCTACTTGAAGGGAGCTCCAACCCCCTGATCTAATCACCAGCCACTACTGGCAGGAAGCTTCAACTTCCTCACTAAAGGCTCCAACCCTTAGTATCCTCCAGGGACCATGTTTCATAAATTGTCATACTGGATACTCCTGGTACATAAAAACACAATGTGAAGGCCTCGTTTCATTAAATTTTCATACTAGACCCATAAGTAACAATGAAGCTCAAAATCAATCACCACTGCAATCCAATCAACATATACATCTGCATCAACCAATCACTGAAACTCAATCATCAATATTGGATATAAATGAAACCCAACCATCAATCTCTGAAACAACCACAATTGAATCAATCAATCACTGAAACATCTGATACACTGAATCAAACAAACACTGAACCCATGATACAACTGAATCAACCATTCATTCAAACCTTCATCAAAATTCAACCAATCAACTCGAACAGAAAAACCACTATAACCAATACACAAATATGAACCCAAAAAACTGCATCAACAACCAGAACCAACTGTAACCTCAAAAATCATGTGTCAGAATTTATACGCTACTTCAATGAAGCCAACATGTGTATATACACTACTTCCTTTAAGAAAACCTGCGTATACTTCCAAAATTACTGAATCATAAAACCTCTAAATAAAAATTGTACCAACCAGTAACAATATGAAGATCTACTATCAAATTACAAATATCTAAACAAACAGTAGCAAAGATCACCCTTCTCACGTAATCAACAATCAATCGGAATTAATCTCCTTATGCATTCAGTTCTACTTTCAGATCTAAGAATACATCATTGACAAAGAACAGTAAACCGGCAACACTGATTAGATAGATCAGTCATTTCTAAATAACATTATTTTCTTTTGCATATGCTACTTGGAAGCTTTGAGCCAATGTGTATACGCGCCTTTACCAAGGCGAGCTAGCGTACATATTTTTAGATAAAAAATTATAACTTCGTAGCTATTCCAGTCTTCATATATACCCATATCATAGCATTTAAAGAACAAAACATTTGTTAGCACTCAGATCTATCCTATCCATTTTAAGATCTCATAATGATAAGTCATTATGATCCTGATCCATCATTAGATCTCATCCATCATTAACCACTCATGTGCATACTTAGTCTAGATCAAGCAAGGCATCAGAAACCCATAACATGCATAATTGCTTTTGATATAACACTTCATCAGATATTCATTACTTGTGCACTCAGCCCTTTGATCTTCTCCTCCTTATATAGTTTTATCTTTCTCAATACCTCGGACCAAAACAACACTTAGAACCTATGGTATTCTTAGACGGTATCAAATAAACGTTAATCTGCTCAATATTGTGGGCTAATACCATGGTATTGACCCTTGGTATTCTTTCACCTTAATTTCCTTAATTTTTCATCCCATATGCGCTTTTCCTCTTGTGAAAGTGCTTGCATACTATACGCTCTTTTTGTACAATGAACCTGTGTGTATACGCTCTTTTTGTACAATGAACCTACGTGTATACGCTCTTTTGGTACAGTGAACCCACGTGTATACACCATTTTTGTACAGTGAACCCGCATATACAACTTAACATACATGAAAACATACTTTTTCTTCAACTTCTTGATTCTGATCTATAGTCCTTTGTTCTAACATCCTATTTTTCTGTACCATTGCACTATTACCTCTGAATTGACCTGTTATAATGTGATTTTCCATCATACATCACTTCTGAACTGATTTCCTTGAATTTCCTTGCATTTTGTCACATTTGTAAAAATAATTGCCATGCATTCTGTCACATCTTGTTTATACTTTTATCAATTAGTTCATTCATCAAATATCAAGGACAACATACACTAACAATCTCCCTATATCAAACCTTTGACCATTATTCTCTTCCATCATTCTGTCACCTCTAACCTGTAGGTTCACCTTTGTTCCATCATTCTGTCACCTCTGATCTATCCTGTAGATTCATCTAGTTTCCATATACTCGTTCTACTACAAGTGGGTTTCCAACAAGTACAACACATGCATCATAATGCCAACAGAAGAAAGATCAAACATTCTATAATTTTTTGGGAATTTAAAGCACTTGTTGAGAAATAAACTAGCAGGAAAGTGAAGGCTCTCATGAGAGACAATGGTGGTGAATATGTGTTGAATGAGTTCAAGAAATTTTGTGCATCAGAAGGCATTCAACAGGAGTTAATAAAACCCCATAACCCACAATAGAATGGGGTGGATGAGAGGAAGAACTAAAGGATTGTGAGAGATGCATAGGCGATGTTACATGATCAGGGCCTACCATTGCACTTATGGGATTAAGCATGCAACACAACTGTATATGTGTAGAACTTGAGTCCTCATCGAATTCTCAGGATGAGTACACCAGAAGAAATTTTTTCAAGGAAGAAACCAAATGTGCCACACTTTAGGATCTTTGATTCATCAGTTTACTGTCATGTTGCCAAGGATTCAAGGAAAAATCTAGAGTCGACAACTATTGGGTGTACCTTCTATCTCACAGGATGAAAATTGTTCGTAGAGATGTGAAGTTTGATGAAGAGAAGGCCATGGGATGTTCGATTGAGAGGGAGCTTCATTTAAATGTAGATGAAGAGATTTTGGATCCAAAGGAAGAACCTCAAGATGATGTGGAGAAGCTACATGAAGAGGAGAAGAGAGTGGAAGCACCCACTCATGCAGATAAATCCAGAGATGGAAGGAATCACACCAGAGAAGCTGACAGATTGATGCATGATGTTAGAGAGAATGTGGGAGAACCCACATCACAATGCAGGCAAACTAGGTCACCAGATCGGTACACTAGCTACATGGCTTTGATGAGTGAGAGTGTAGAGACTAAGCCATCCTCATTCAAGGAAGTAGTGCAACAAATAATATGGTTTGATTCCATGGTAGAAGAATACGATTCCATTATCAGGAATAGTGTTTGGGAAGTTGTCACAAGGCCATAGGACAAGTCAGTGGTAGGTTCCAAATGTATCTACAAGGTGGAGAAAGCAACATATGGGAGTGTCGAGAACCACAAGGCCATATTTATGGCCAAGGGTTTCTCTTAGGTGGAGAGAATTTTTTTACGAGGAGACATTTTATCCAGTAGCAAGGTACTCATCAATTAGATCTATTCTATCACTTTAAACGTAGATGGGATGGAGGATACATCATATGGATGTGAAGATAGCCTTCCTCAACAGTGTGATTGAGGAAGAGGTGTACATAGAGCATTTGGAAGGATTTGAGACCTTAAATAGAGACTTGCATGTGTGTATACTCAAGTGAGAAATGTATGGATTGAAACAAGCACCCTGTTCTTGGTACACCAAGATCGACAACTATTTCACCATGTTGGGCTTCACCAAAAGTGAAGCAGATACAAACCTTTACCATATTATGGTTGAAGGTAAATTATTGATTATATATATATATATATATATATATATATATATATATATATATATATATATATATATATATATATATATATATATATATATATATATATATATATATATATATATATATATCTATATATATATATATATATATAGATATATATATATATATATATATATATATATATATATATATATATATATAGATGATTTAATTATAACAAGTGATGAGAAGCTGGTCAAATTTTGCAAAGAGGATCTTGTAAGAGAATTCAAGATGAAGGACGTGGGGCTCATGCATTATATCCTTGGTATGGAATTATGACAAGGAAATGAGGAACTGTTTGTCTCTTAGGTCAAGTATGCCAATGCGATATAGAAGAGGTTCCACATGGAGAGAAACAAAACCATGGAGACTCCTCTAACAGGGAATTAGAGGAAGGAAGATGCTACTTCAAGTGAAGGAGTGGAGGATACTATTTACAGACAAATTGTGGGTTCAATTATGTACTTGGTGAAAAAAACGACCAGACATGTGTTTTGCAGTTAACTAGCTTAGTCAAGTAATGGTTAAGCCAACCAATCTCTATTTGAAGATAACTAAACATGTGTTGAGATACCTAAGAGGCACCACTCAGTTTGGTCTTTGGTACAAACAGATAGAGAGAGTGAAGTTGCAAAGATTCACAGATGCAGATTGGGCAGGGAGTCCATCAGACAGGAAGAGAACATCAGAGGGAATCTTAAATATTGGATCAACAATAGTTACTTGGTACAATAGGAAGAAGAGATCAATTGCACTCAATTCAACAGAATCAGAGTACATGGTTGTTAGTCAAGCAGATTGTGAGGCTATCTGGATGAGGAAGATCCTTGTTGGGTTATTTGGTTAGAAGATGGATCCTGTTGGAGGGAAATGTTCCCCTAGGGCTTTTTGGGTTGAAACCCTAGCAGAATGAAAGTTATCTATTCAAAGAAACACACATTCACACAACCATTATGCTATTATAAGCAAATTCTATTGTAAAGGGTACGTACCTTAGGTCCTACGTTTGAGAAGGCCCTTAGGGTCCAAACCCTTCTTGGAGTTCCCTTCTTCTTTTTTGTCCTGCAAAACAACCAATTCCAAAGAACACAAAAGTATATGGAAAAAACCTTATAAAGAAACCATCTTCATGCTATAAATAAAGGTAGTTAGTTATGAAATCCAAACAACCATTTACATATGAATTCTAAACATGAATATCATAAACATAAAGAAGATTTATATTGGGAACCAAGACATGTGTTTCTTTTATTATAGACAAATAAAGTACATAAAAAGGAATAATTTCACCTGAGTCACCTTCAACAGGCTCCAAGCAAAGCTTCCTTCCGGATCCGTTCCAGCCTCAAGCCTATAACAAACTCCTTCCATGACTCACTTCATGATTTCATAAATGGTGGATGAACATCAACACACAAGGAAACAAGGGTTTCCTGTACAAATGGGGGAAGTGCAGAAGGCACAAGGGACTTCAAACCTAGTCAGGGGAAAAATCTTAGCATAATAACCTTTCTCTCTCTTCTCTCCCCCTTTAGGCCTTCCCTTTGAGGCCTTTTTATACCTCTCCCAAAGTAGTTTTTTAGTTGGGAGTTGGTTGGGAATAGTTGGGCCACGGGCACTAACAGGTGATCAACAGGTAAAACCTGCAATCTCCGCCTGAAAATAAGGAGTTTTATATTTTTTTAAGTGTTTTAATACATATACACGGGTTGGGTATACACAGACCCGTGTATACATGTGTTTAATTCAGGTCAATGTCGCGTATAAGGGATAAAACACTGTTTTTTAAATTTTAGGACCAGGTCTGGAAGGAGGGGTTGCCCTAGGCCATGAGTGCAGCATCACAAACCATAAGAGTGAGAGCTATGACAGATGCCCCCTAATATATGCGGTCAGAAGGGGTACATGATGGCCGAAATGTATTATGCAAGTACATGGAAAGGAAATCTGTCAAAAACTGGGAGGACTTCACCAGAATTCAGCTTGCCAAGCCACCAAAGGAGATCAGAAAGAAACACTGTCTGAGGCGGGCATACCCATGCTCAGAAAAAGTAAATCATGTCTGCATATCAAGTACAAGAAGATCTACTAAGTATACAAGTATAAATGACTGGAAAATACATAGTGGATCATCTAATCATGATGAACAAGTACATGTCTGAATATCACATATAAGACTATCAATGATGCTGAAAGATGCAATGGATCACTGATATCAAAGACTGATCCCAAAAGGTACCAACTGAACATGATGGAATAGGATGGTACTACACTGCAAACTCGGGTGCCAGCATATATAATGTCGCCATGACTGACTGCAACATATAAGGTGGAGTGGTATCAACTAGCAGCAACAAAAGCAACTGTCAAGTGAACCAATGAATGTTGATACAACCTGAGGCCTTCACTAACCACCGTGGTACATTTCTACACCATGGGAATAAATGATATGAAGTCGAACATGTGAGAAATCGTTTGATTACCGGTCATTGATGTATAACGTTAACAAACGTGAGACTACTCACCTATAATGATAATGAGCGTCAAGGTACCCAGTACAATCTAACAAGTGTGAATAGATGAGCCGGAGTCGAACACCTGTAAGAATCTATCGATCAGGAGACAATAATGGTTTCCCACTGTCAATAGCAAAGGATCTGCCACTAATGATTGCAAACCCCAAGGTACTGCCAAATGGACTCTAGATCTTTTCCCCAGAGAAATGGGAAAGATCCGCTAGAAGGAAGGAATTAAGGCATCCTTCATCAATCTAGCGCGAGTGTAACCTGTAGGCCAATAATGTGGAAGGAATCGGACGAAAGAGATGTAGTAACCAAACCGAAGTACGTTTCTGGCGTACACAAGATGTGTCTAGCGCACGACAGAAACCCTCTGAACCAACCAATAATGAAAGCTGACACAGAGGCGAGGTATCCACCAATAGGGTCAAATGGAAACTAAGGTACTACACGAATCCCAATGTGTGATAATGTAAGCTGATGTCGAATGCAAGGGAAACCACTCAGTCAAAGACCCATGATACTGATCGATGCTGAGCACAAGGTGACCTATCAATAATGAAAATAGGGCTAGGGTGCGGCTCTAGGCCTGTCCTCAGAGAAAGATGTCGTCGTCGATAAGGACAAGACCCGCCAGCAACAAGCCAATGGGGACCTTCTCAAACCGGCACGAGTAAAGGACCAATATAGCTGATGTGATGATAGACATGATACTGACAACCAGGGATGGCTGACTAACAAATGAGTCAAGAGACACCGCAGAAAGGCCGACTCAGGCTAACTTCCCTTGAACAAAAGCACGACTCAATGTGACTATGTGGTAGCATATGATGACTCTGAATAAGTTCGTCATGCAGGAGGCACAAACAAACCCTCCATATGATTAGAAGAGATAACCAACCGGGGGAGAACTGACCTAATAACAAGGTTAAGGCGTACCCAAGTCAAACTAAATCATGCCCAAACGGAGGAGACTTTGTTTTGAGTGATTTGTTCAAGGGCGACACGACTGACTCTAGCTGCCAACAATAAATGGAAATAATGTCCCGTTCCCGCTCTTTTTTGGAATATTTAATTTTTTGTCTTTTTCTGTTAAGCTTGAAAAAGAATAAAAGAATGCTATGGTATAGTGGAAAAAATGAGTGTCGGTGAAACAGATGATCTAGTTCCTGGGAATGGAACGTTCCTATGCTCAATGCAGGGAGGTGAAAACTGGTCAGTGACACTCAAAGGTGTGTTCCTTCCACGGGTCAAGGTGTGTCAAGTTGCAGAAGTCAAAGGTATGCAAGGTTGATTTTGCAGTCATCATGGTTAAAAGTTGGCTTAAACACGAGTCCAAGTGAAGCCGGCTCTAGGCCAAAAGGTGCAAGTGGTCAACGTGCAATGCAGTAGTACAACTCAACACAAAGGAGCCTCTAGGGTATAAGGCCAGAACGAAGCGAAGAAGCAAAGAGGAATGAGTCTTCAACGCATAAGTCATGGTGGGACTACAGAGGACTCCCGAGCCTACTCAAATCGGAGCAGCATGGGCAACAAATGTCAGTGAGGTGCTAACTACGATGCCCATGTAAAGGATGGCTCTACCATCGTGTCATGATTAAAAGAATCGGCGAGTGAAGATGCCTTACGAACCATAACACGATGGGGTCGACCCTTTGGCAGATGTATCGGAAAATGGAGTCTAGTATGCATAATGCAACGGAAAAATGGTGTCCCTAACCTATATGCCAGTGAAAAAACGATACCTGCCATGACGGGTCAGCAGTCATGGAACCGTCTCGAAACTGAAAAATGTCCAAAATTTCCTGAAAAACAAACCAATCTCGACATTCCAAGCTCCCAAGTTAAAAGTCACATGAGGCCAAACAAAATAAAATTTTGAAAAAATTTTGCATTTTCAAAACTTATAAAAGAGAATTTGGACTCACCATTTTTACCATTTGAGTTTGAGAGCAAAGGATTTGGAGCAAAAGGAGCAAACTTCCCATAGCCAGATTCAACCATTCAAATTTGTCAAAAACCTCCAGGTAACTCTTATACTTAGCTTGCAATTGATTGTGACTGGTTTTAAAATTTTTGATTAATGTTTCACCGTTGAATTTTTTGCCCAAAATTTCTCCGCGGTGTATACGCGGTTTGGTAATATGAAACCCACGTACACGTGGGCCCTATACGCGACTGTGTGCACAGGGACCCGCGTATACGCCGCGAACAATTTTAAACAAAAACTAACAGTTACAAATATTTTTTTTTTCTCAGAATGCATGTAATGTGGCGTGAAAGAGAGAACGCAGCGGTGGATAATGAAGTTATGAACAGTCCAGAAGCTTTAGATGCCCTACGGGGATGCAGTTTGCTTAAATTCTTCAAATTGCCGAATATGAAAGCAAACACACGTCTGCTTGAGATGCTCATTGATTATTGGGATGTCGAGGAGGAAGCCTTTATGATTGATCAGATGCCACTCAGGGTAGAAGTGGAGGATATCTATTTCATCACGGGCCTTTCCCGAAGGGGAGAGGTAGTACATTCCCAGGGTAGGACGCAGAGTAGTCTCACGATAGAGGACTATGTACAGATATATTGCCCGAGACATCCCAAGAAGGTTGGGAGCCAGATTTCCATCACACATGTGGCGAGTTTATCGCTGAGGATAATCCTGTTCACCATAGCTCGAGTGAATGGATCATCCTCTTTGCATCAGGTATCACGACTGACCATGAGCGTGGCAGTTGATTGTCTCACTACTGTGTTCGGCTGGTGTACTCCTCTTCTGGCCAACATGAAGAGCCAACTCACTTCTATCAGGAGGGGACAGACCAAAAACTTTGGATATGGGACTATCCTATGCACTTTCTTTTTCGAGAAGGTTCCCGCACTCCGCCCCAGGGTAGCAGTTTCCATCAGCACCCCACGCGATCCGTGCATGGGCCGGTGGGCTGATCTGATGAAACGTCTGGGGCCTGGGGAGGTCCCAAGGACTGCCTTCGACGATGACTTCTTCACCTGGTGGGATCAGCAGATCATCGCCGTGGATGACTACCCCTATGTTGGGCTGGATTTTCGAGGAGATCCTGATCTAGCGTTACCACCGAACGCAACATGGGGCAAGATTGGTAAGAATTTTTTAATTTTATGATTTTTTTGGATTTTTCAAATAATGATGAATTTTGAAAAATATTTTTGATGAGATTTAAATGACTGATATGATGATCATGTTCCAGACATTGGGCCGGTACAACCAGATGGGTTCCCACGGCATGGACGGCGCGGCCGAGGAGCTGAAGAGGCGGCTGCTGATACAGAACAGACTCTAAACAATGTCCAGCGACACTTGGCAAGATTGAGCTGCCGAGTACCGATGGTTGCCAAAGAGGACCTTCCTGAGGATATGCAGCGTCATGTGGTTGGCATGCCACGTGACTAGGTTCGCACTTTTCGGCGTGTGGCCAATGCGATAGTTACATACTTAGCCACTCATCCTGAGCCGGGGCATTAGATATGTCGAACATGATTATGGGAATTTGAGTCCCAATTTTGTATATTTTTGGACACACATATGTATACTCGAGACGCATTATGATATATATATATATATATATATATATATATATATATATATATATATATATATATATATATATATATATATACAGTTTGACTTTTTGATGGTTGATTTTATTGTGATGAATGATTGATTTGCCAGTCTAATGCCTGATTAGCGATAGAATCAGCTAACCAATTATGAGATCTTGGAATGTGAAAATAATTAATATAAGTAAATGATCTTTGCAACAACCTCACCCTTAAATACTGGCGATATAAATATGGATCCCTTACCCGATAAATGTTATTTAATTGAGACACTATCAATTGAGAATCAAGATACACTACCAACGAGTCGATCCCATGAGAGATTGCCTCGGATAATAAATTGATAATGGTAGTATACTCAACCATATTGTTTGAAGCAGGACCGATGCATATGCCTCTTGATACCATCAATTGACCAGTTGGATAATAGAGTACCCAATCTGCGGAAGCGAGATTCCGAGTGTGCCAACTAGCACCATCGGCGAACCCAAAATAGACCAAGTCATCCATCAACACCTGCCACAACAGACCAAAAAGTGCTGATATCAAAAAAATCTCGATGATATATGTACAAATATACATAAAGTACAAAGAAGCCATTGCCTAGCAAAAACTAAGCAAAGTACTTCTTTAAGTAGAGCCCGTTTCGGGGCTCCACCAGCTTGTTTCCCTCAAAATCGATTAACTCATACGACCCTTTTTCTAAAACTCGTTTGATAATGAAAGGACTGTACTACATAGGCTTAAACTTGCCTGCCCACAAGGTGTCTTTATCTTGGTCATAGACCAGGACAAGATCACCTTCAGAAAAGACTCGAGGACGAACATATTTATCATACTGCATTTTAACCCTTTTCTTATGAGCCTCATTCACCGTGGCGGCATCTTGACGCTGCTCATCGAGATGTTCCAAGTGAAGTAGGTGATCTTCGAGACTCGAAGTCTCTGGAAGGAGCTCAAAATCCAATTTAAGAGATGGAATTTCACATTCAACCGGAAAGATAGATTCCATCCCATAAACCAACTGAAAAGGTGTAAAACTAGTAGTCGTTTTCACGGAGGTTCGGTATTCCCAAAGAGCCGAATACAACATAACGTGACAATTGGATCGATTTTTGTCGATTGTCTCTTGGAGGATTGTCTTAAGAGTTTTATTGAATGCCTCGACCTGTCCATTGGCCTGAGGATAATAAGGAGACGAATGCTCCTACTGGAAACCTAATTTGAGAGCCAATTCAGACATCAGTTGATTCTGGAAATGACTGCCATGATCAGTGACAATATCTCTCGGGATACCAAATCTTGAGATAACCTGATTGAAGAGAAACAATGTTGCCTTGTCACTATCGTTCTTATAAGTAGGCATGACCTCAACCCACTTCGTAAAGTAGTCTACAGCCATGATAATGTACCTGTGAATCGCCGCTGAAGGCGGATTACAAGTCGTAAAATCAATACCCCACTTAGTAAAGGGACAGACGGTGACAACAGGAAAAAGAGGAGCTGGATGCGCGCGCATCTTCCAAGTAAAAATTTGACAAGGGTGACAACATTTGACCACTTCCACACAGTCTTTAAAGAGTGAAGGCCAAAAATAGCCGACATGTAAGATGCGCTGGGCTGTAGCAAGCCCTGATAGATGACCACCAGAAGCTCCACTGTGGTAGTCATTGAGCACTGACTCTGCTTCCTCTAAGGTTAAACACAGACGAAGGATTGAATCAACCCCTCGATGGTATAATGTGTCACCAATGATAACATAGTTTTTAGCCAGGTGACATAATTTTCGATGTACATCCTTGGAGGAAGTAGAGGGATACTTCGAAGTCTGGAGATAGACAATGATATATCCATACCAAGGGTCGAGTGAAGAGATGAGGAATAAATGTTCGTCGGGAAAACTTTCCTCATAAACAGTATCCTCTCCACAAGGTAGCTCAGAAATTAGCTCCGCAAAAACCATGGATTTCTTAGACTTTGCAGACAAGAACTCGAGATCAAATTCTTGCAAAATGAATATCCATCGATTATATTTGCCCCCAATCACTTGCCTACTGAGGACAAATTGAAATGGATTGACTGCCACGAAGACAAAAGTTTTGCGTAGCAGGATATAATGACGGAGCCGCTAGACAGCATGGACAGCTGCCAAGGCCAACTTCTCAATCGGAGAATAGCGAAGTTCAAGACCTATTAAGCCTCGACTCAAATAATAAATCACATGCTCGGTGAGAGCATTGTCCTCCTGAACGAGAACCATACCAATGGTTGATTCTTCTGTAGCGAGATATAAAAGGAAGTCTCTACCATAATCCGGTGGACTCAAAAGCGGGGCAGAGACTAATGCCTTTTTCAAAGCATTAAACGATCGCTGCGCAAATTCGTCCCATACAAATGGAACTCCTTTCCGTAGCAAACGCATGAACCCTTTATTGATCTCGGCATAGTTTTCTACAAACCGTCTTATGAAATTAGCCTTCCCTTGAAGACTTTGAAGTTGTCAAATCGAGGACGGGGGAGGCAACTGAACTATTGCCTCAACCTTGAAGGGATCAACCCGAATCCCTTCATTGGACATGATGAACCCTAAAAACTGACCGGACGTAACTACGAAAATGAACTTGTTGGGATTCAACCAGATTTTATAAAAACAACATCACTCGAAAACCAATCGAAGATGACTAGGGTGATTAGTTCTCTTTCGAGAACGAGCAGCGAGATCATCCAAGTATGCCTCGATGACATGTTTGATGTCGTGGAAAGCATATGAAATGGCCCGCTGAAAAGTGGCTCCAACATTTTTAAGACCAAAAGGCATATTTCTATATGCAAAGGTACCCCGGGGACAAATAAAGGCTGTCTTATGTTGATCTTCAGGACGGATAGAAATTTGATTGTAACCTGAAAAATCATCCATGAAGGAAAAAATCTCATTACTCACACACTCGTCGATAATCTGATCAATGAATGGCGTGGGGTAATTATCTTTCGGACAAGCCTTGTTTAAGTCCCTAAAATCGATGCATACTCAGATTGTTCCTTGCATACTCAGATGATGAAACCCGCCTTTAGCAGCTTCTCAACTTCAGCTTTGATAGCTGCTACTTTCCTAGGGTTAACCGACCGAAGCCTTTGACGAACCGGTTTGGCGTTCTCATACATCTTGATCTCATGTTGAACTATAGAAGGATCAATTCCAGGCATTTCCTCATAAGACCAAGCAAATACATCTCGAAATTCCTTAAAAAGGTCAGTGTAAATTTGAATTTCTTCAGGGGGACATTCAATTCCGATGAAGAGATTTTCGACAACGTTAGGGTCCCTAGAGATGTTTATAGGTATCGTTTTTGAAATCACCGACATATTAGCTTCGACACAAACGTGTGCTGGAGCCAAAGGGTTTGACACCATACAAACATCACTAGTGAAGAGCTCGGAGAATCTAGATTCTACTTCCTGCAATGGAGGAAGAAAGTATGAACGATGGTGTAAGTCTTCCCAAGGTCGATCTATACCCATCATTACTTCGAGGATTGCTTCTTCAAAAGGTAAAACTGAATCTAAGTAGTCCAAGGCAGAGGTAGAATCAAGGCTCCAGGTCGGGGCCACATCACCATCTAACTCCTCTTCGGAAAAAGGAGCAGAGTGGTTGTCTGCAGAGTCTACGATAGACTGATATCTAAGCTCAGCTGCAGATATAGGGAATGCCATTCCATTCACTTGTCCTTTAACTAATGTGGTCGTAGGTGAAGGCAAGGTCTAAGGGTCTGAAAAATAACGATTTCGAAAGAACTCTTCTCGAGGAGACTCCTTAGATGATGAAATGGCATTGATTTTAGCGAAAGGAGAGGGAAGATCAAAGGTACCCATCAATGAGGAATACATTCCCACTCCTAAATTCTCAGTAGGCAGGTGAGGGTTATCCACTAAAGGAATAGTAGAGTCAGAGCTTGCTTGAGGATCGACTGGAAAATAATCCATTTGATCAACCTTAACGATTTTCCCCTCATGAGGAAAGAAAACGACACGAAACATAGTCGAAACAATGGCGTCCATTTTGTATACCCAGTTCCTTCCTAATAGGAGATTATATTCTAGGTTAGCATCTATGACTTCAACTTTAATATTGACGACCTTCCCCCCAACACATATAGGAAAGGCCAGGATAATCCCATGCGGATTATGAGAATGACCATCAAATGCAGTTAAGACGGTGCGTGAAGGAACAGCCGAAGGTGATCCAACAGCCTTCCAGCATGACATCGACATGACGCATGTGGTAGCTCCTTCATCTATAATGGTATGAAAAATGTTGATTTTATGGTATGTAGACTTTATTTGGAAAGCCATATGATGTGGGAGTCGCTTTTTGACATTTAACATGTCAAAAGTGAGCACTAAAGAGTTAGTTGGATCGACTGCTCCAATCGCGGAAAGTAAAGCACTTCGCTGAGCCGGACACGACTAGAGAACCTCTAAAGCGGACATGGCGCATGGACTCTAAGGGAGATCCTCCACAATGGAGTAATTCTGGGCGGCCCTGGCATTATGATTAATAGTCGCGCGTTTAGCGGAACCTTTCGGTATTCGTGGTATAGTCTCAACAAGGGGTCACTCAATATGAAGGTTGGTATTTCCGGGAACAGTCTTGTCCTTGGAAGTTTCGGCTTCACCATAATCACGTGACTGAGTAGTCACATGGACGTTAGAACCCATCATGAAAACATTCGATGATTTTTCCCCTTCCTGGTTGCCCCCTGCGGAGGTACCAGGATTTGAACTCGCGCCAACAAGAAGTTTCTGCCCTTGGGGAAAAGGGTTTGTTAACACAGCCTGAGAACTAGAAGTCCCTTGCTGTCCTAACAAGCACTGAGCATCTTCAATCTTAGGGCAGAGATGAGTTAACTGGTCTCCACTGCACAACATGCATGGAAACTTGACTTTCTTTCTAGACTCATTCTACCACCACCAGCGTTGTTGCCGGATTTATTTGCATCAGGCTTCCCATCCTGGTTCTTTTTCTTACCTCGTCCTTTCTTTTTTCCATTGGAATTTTGATTTTCTTTGGGGTTATCAGATTGGATGACATTAATTGAAGAAGTTTGGGAAGCCGGGGGATTAGACGATGTGACTTGGTTGTTAGAAGCAGTTTGTAAGGAAAACTGCTGCAATTGGTTCAACAAGTTCACGGTAGTTGTGTCTACCGACCCAATGATACCATCCGTGTGGGGACCTGGCTTCGACTTAGCTATGTCAACCTTAGACCCAGGAGCATCTGGCAAGTATTTTTGTAGGATCCCAGACTGAGAGTAGATCAATTCTAATTGCTGCGCCCTAAAAAAGGCTTGCTCCTCAGAATAGACTCTAGACATGGAGACATCCTTGGAGATCTCGGGTTGTAAATATTTCAAAAACCATTCGAGACGGTACTCCGGAGGGATTTCAGCTTTAATGAGCCTCTTTCTCCGTCTCCATTCCTGAATATGGTCAGAAATGTGAGTTGCCTTATCCTGACAAAAAGTGGCCAGAAGTTCAGTTCCGACTTCATAACGGATAGGAAACTGGAAATGATTTAAGAAAATATTGGCTAAGTGAGCGAAAGATGTAAAGCTGCCCTCTGGCAAATCTATATACCATTTGGCTGCATTACCAGTCAAGGTGCGTTGAAAAAGTCTCAACCTGATCGAGTCATCGATAAGGGAGTTAGATGAGCACCACAAATGGAATGTGGTTACATGGTCGCCTGGGTCCTCACCACTCTTCCCTTCGAATTTTGGAATGTCCGAAGGGAGTTTGGTTGGGACCGGAGGCCAGGCCAGATTGTACTTGATTGGATCGTTTGTTAACTTAGTGAGATCTGGCAAGTTCAACATTGCCAGAAACGGAAGCCTAGGAGGACCTTAGGGATTCCACCCAGACTGGGCGGAACTCCCAAAGTTATGAAAAGATTGGCCTGGATTTTGGAAGGCACCAGGCTGCCTGAAGTAACCAGTAGAACCGGCTGAACCAAAAGGCAAGCCTTGTGATCCAGCAAAATTCAGAGTTTGACCAACTCCAACCGTAAAGCCTCTATAACCAACAAAGTTTCCTCCTAAAGGATTATAAGGAGTTGATAACCCCTAATACAGATTCCAAGCCGAAGCTAAGGGAGGAATACTTTGAAATGAACTAACCGTGGAGTACGACCTATTCCCTTGTTAGCTGATATGGATTCCTAGTTTCCACACCACTAACCCCATGTTTAGTCCAACCTTGGAAAGGATTACTGCTTTTTCCTATAGAAGAAAAAGGCATGGATCCTATCGTCGGGTTGGAATGTGGTATATGACCACTTCTGAAAGGAAAACCATGGAATGAAGCCGATCTGCCCATCATGGACGTAGCGGCACTAAATGGAATCGATGGAATACCTTGTGAGTGGGTGCCAAATGGGAAGGATCCAGTACCAAAAGCATTGGTTTGGGCATTTCCACTCGTGGACGGAATGGAGGTAGACCCAACTAAAGATGTGCTAGTAAAAGATCCAAACAAGGAATTAGAGGAGATGGAAATCGTTCCTCTCCCTTGCACCGATGTTGGAGTTTGCATAGTCGTAGCACTTGTAGAAGCCATGCTTCCAGTAGTGGTCATTGATGGTAAGCGCGTAGCATAACTTGGACTTGACGGTCTATGTGTCGGAGTCCCAACATATTGTAATACGTCTGGATGACTAGATGGTAGTGGAGAATTCAGAGCCACTAACGACTCTGAGAGTTCTTCTACCTCTATGTTATTCTCCGCTTGAAAGAGAACTCGAGAAAGGACTGGAGTGTCCCTCTCTTGTTCGGAAGTACCAGGCCTTGCTTGAACACTAATGCCCCCGAGAGTTGGATCAATCCCCGATGCGTCAACTGCCATGGGACGAAACCCACCAGTAGTATTACCTCTGTGCCTTCTAGGAGAAGGCTCTAAACTTGGTGGTGAAAGACCACGAAGTCTTCGAGACCATCTGGGAGATTGGTCAGCCACTTTGAATTTTTTGTTATGATCTAACTAAAGACTCAAAAAATTGAAAGATAGGCCAACTAAGAGCACAGAGCACACATTATAAAGTCCCTAAAGATAACATCCAGTTAAACAACTTCCAAGTATTTCCGCTCCAGGTGATTAGGACCGGACACCAAGATACAATAAAGTGAATTAAGGGGCCTTCCGAAGATAGTCTGGGATGATGAGGGCCCAGTCCTATCAGCGAAGGTATCAGAGGAAGTTACGCTGACCTCCTAAAAACAGTCTGCACCGGTGCAAGCCCCCAAGCTTCGCAAGGGTGCCCTCCAGTAGTACTGTCGAGAGTAATGCAACATCGACCTCAGGTGCCACGGGATTCCCCTCCGCAGCCATCTGTGTAGATCCCTAGGAGTAGCAACTATGGATACCAACTCGTCGCAGAAGCCAGGCGGAACAGTAGTGAGGTAAGTTCGGACAAGTAGGAGAGGGGGTATCTCTCTTCCCTGTCTTCACAGACCCTCGTGCTTAACTCCCAGATTCAGAGCTTTCCTAGTCTTCCTAACGCTATTGGATTTTCACTCACTATTCAGACTCCTATGTTTGACGTTTAAATGGCCTTGGAGATTTAACTCTCCACTCACCTAATCTAAGGCCCTAAAATCCTAAACTTGTTGGTGTAACTGACTTAAACAAAAAGTTCTAGTGAATTTTAGTTAGCGCTTGATTTTAAAATAGGTTGTTCTTTAATTCACAAGGTAACAAAAGTGAAACTAGTGGTGTTTTTTTACACAAAAGAAATTAATAAAAACTTAACTACATGCACATACACTTTTTTTGTTTTTCGATGAAGAGCAATTTCTATATGGTTCAGAGGAACTTCTAATAAAACAAAATTTTCTTTTCTTTTCGTTAATTCACACTTCACACTCACAAAAGCTAACAAAGCTATGTATGCCTAAAAAGGTATGCAAATCTATCCTAATGCAACAAATATATGCCGATGCAAGATTCGAAACTACTCTAAAACAAAAAATGAAAGTTGCTTGCTTGTCAATCTTGCCACTTAAAATGTCTAGATGGAATATGAGATGCTACCATTCATTTCGTCTAAACAGTAAAAACAAGTTCTAAGACAAACATAAAGTACTTTCATTCACTAAAAGGAAACCAAATGAAAACCAAGTTCAAGAAAGCAAAACTAAGTTTTCAAAAAGATTTTCTTCAAACGCAACAACAAAAAAGTCTTTTAAAAAATTCTCTCAACAACACTGAAACTTGTGATTGAAGAATAAGCAACAAACACTTTTATAAATTGACACCACACAATGGATGAAAACTCAACAAAAAGAGATGTGTTTAAGGATGCTCTCAACAATCAAAAGCAGCAATGAAAGCTTTGGCAACAATAACCAAAAAGATCGAAAAGACAAATTTCAAGAAAGTGTCAATCAACAACTTTCATGAAACAAAGAAGCGGATGGTCAGGAAAGTGGTTTTGTCAAGCAAACAAAAAGTCACCAAAAGCAAGATTTGACACAAAGATTGAGATCAATCTCCCTACCTTGATGAATCAGAGCAACCAAGATTCCAAACAAGAAATCTTGCGTGCTTGAACAAGAAAAGATGACGCTTGCAATAAAAAAAAACAAGACCAATACTCCTTATAATGAGAGAGAATTCGAAACAAGATGCTCGCTGTAAAAAGAACAACTGATACTGGAAAATGACTGTTTCAGACTGACTCAAACTACCAAACAGACCTTCAGAGACAAAAATATTTACAAATCTTGAAAATTGCAAGATATACGCGACTATACTTATGTACAGATTGCGTGTATACGCTACTGTAACTAAGGAAACCTGCGTATATGCGGGTTCACTTAAAGAAACATGCGTACATATGCTTCTGTAACTAAGAAAAACAGCGTATATAAAAGGTTTCAAGAAAAATAAAAAACAAACTGAAGAAACTAGCAAAACTTCAAATTCAAGAACAGACCAGACAGTAACAACAAGCAAACAAGGCAGCTGAGCCCTGATTGGCTTGAAAACACCCAAACTAGGAACAACAAGAGTGTTATCCCTAGTGGAGTTGCCAATTCTATTGGAGGGAAATGTTCCCATAGGGCTTTTTGGGTTGAAACCCTAGTAGACTGAAAGTTATCTATTCAAAGAAACACACATTCAAACAGCCATTATGTTATTATAAGCAAATTCTATTGTAAAGGGTATGTACCTTAGGTCCTACGTTTGAGAAGGCCCTTAGGGTCCAAACCCTTCTTGGAGTTTCCTTCTTCTTTTTTGTCCTGCAAAAAAACCAATTCCAAAGAACACAACAGTATATGGACAAAGACCTTATAAAGAAACCATCTTCATGTTATAAATAAAGGTAGTTAGTTATGAAATCCAAACAACCATTTACATATGAATTCTAAACATGAATATCATAAACATAAAGAAGATTTATATCGGGAACCAAGACATGTGTTTCTTTTATTATAGACAAATAAAGTACATAAAAGGAATAATTTCACCTGAGTCACCTTCAGCAGGCTCCAAGCAAAGCTTCCTTCCGGATCCATTCCAGCCTCAAGCCTTTACAAAACTCCTTCCATGACTCACTCCATGATGTCATAAATGGTGTATGAACATCAACACACAAGGAAACAAGGGTTTCCTGTACAAATGGGGGAAGTGCAGAAGGCACAAGGGACTTCAGACCTGGTCAGGAGAAAAATCTCAGCATAATAACCTTTCTCTCTCTTCTCTCCCCCTTTAGGCCTTCCCTTTGAGGTCTTTTTATACCTCTTCCAAAGTAGTTTTTTAGTTGGGAGTTGGTTGGGAACAGTTGGGCCACAGGCACTAACAGGTGATCAACAGGTAAAACCCACGATCTCTGCCCGAAAATAAGGAGTTTTATATTTTTTTAAGTGTTTTAATACATATACGTGGGTTGGGTATACACAGACCCGCGTATACATATGTTTAACTCAGGGCAATGTCGCGTATAAGGGATAAAACACTGTTTTTTAAATTTTAGGACCAGGTCTGGAAGGAGGGGTTGCCCTAGGCCATGAGTGCAGCATCACAAACCATAAGAGTGAGATTTGGAGCTATAACAGATCCTACAATGATTTGCTGTGATAGTCAGAGTTGTATAAAACTATATGAGAATCCATATTTTCATGATCGGTCCAAGCATATCGACATTCGGTATCACCATCTCAGATATTATGTGCAAAGATGGATCATGTTGCTAGAGTACATTCCTACAGAGGATTAGGATGTAGACATATTGACTGAGGAATTATCAAGAGGAAAATTTGAGTTGCATAGAGGTAGGATTGGGGTACCTAATAATCCATTTCTTATTGAGAGGGAGTGTTAAGAATGCAAGAAGAAATCCTGATTTAAATTTCCCTTGAATTAAATTAGGAGAAAAATTGTAATTCCACATCAAAAGGAAACTTGTATGAGTTAACTAAGTTAAATTTTCATTGAGTTGAGGGTCTAACTTGAGTCATCTAGAGTGTCTCCTACTTTATAGGAGCCCTGGTTGAGTTCATTTTGAGTTGTAATTAATTAATTCATTTTAACTGGGTTAAAGTCAGTTAAACTAGTTCCAACTGTTGGAGGAACTAGTAGGAGGTCTAGTAGTGGCGTGAAACTTCAGTGTTCAACCAATTAATTGATAAATCAACCATAAATAACTCATGCATGTGTGATCTACGAGTTGCCCAGTTGAGATTGGATTTTAAGGGCAATGTACTATCAGTTTTATAATCATCCAAATTGTACAAGTGGTGCATGTAGTCAGAGGAAGGCCTATGATGGATTGCACAATTCCAGTTGACGAATTTCCCTAATTAATAGGGGATAATTCCCAAGGAGACAATGCAAGGAAATAGGGACATGGGCAAGAAGAAAATTGGTTGAGTATTGGTGAAGGCTTGTCTAGAAAGCTATGAGATAGATAAAGATAGTGCAGAGGTTTCTCGAGCTTGAGAAAAACATTGTAATCTTCTTGTATTTTATGACTAATGCAATCTACAGATATGTTGTTGGGAAAAGTATCCAATACGGAATGACCCTATCCCACTCTAAGGGTGATAGTACCTCAGCAACAATCAAAGCAAAGCTATTTGAGATTACTTCTTTATGAGATGTAAGAGAGGGGAGAAAGAGATCCACTAACCGATGTCTTCCGCTAATGATTGATCCAATCTACTCTCTTTGCTGCTTGCTCCCAGCTCCTTGCTCTTTCACTGGCCCAGCTACACCAAGATCCTGCAAAATGGCAAGAGAGGGAAACTACAAGAAGCATACATTCATAATTGATTCAAGGATTAGAATAAATCAAATACACAAGTATAGCAATACACCATTGAGACACATGCATATAGAAGAACCTCAAATGCTTTATTAATGGAAGAAGTAAAGTTCAGGAAGTAATACAACCATAAAAGGCCCAATCCAGCATCACCTCCCAGCAGAAAGAAATCTCCTCTTCACCTCCTTCAAGCAAATCACCCAATAGTTCTATACTCAAACCAACAACACTTCCTTACATTCACAAGATTCCAGCCTCCTTAGACCTTATGAGAGAGCTCTATATATAGGAGTTTTGGAGAAAGGATGAGTCAGCTTGAGGCTGGCATGAAGCTGACTAGTGTCCTCTCCCACTTCAGTTATTCTTCAGTTCTTGAGTCCACTTGGAGGTTCTTGCTTCCACTTGGAGATCTAGACCCTCTTACTCATCACCAGCCGAATTCTCTGATCCAAGTGTCATTTTGGAAGCTTCTTAGGCATTGACACCTTGAGGAATGACTGTGCCACTTGGCCAAACTCGCCCAGCGCAGGTAGCCTTCTTTGCAGTTGACATTTAGCACAGGTACACAGTGGAGCAGTTGACATTCAGCGCAGATGCTCAGTGGAGCAGTTGACATGATCCAGAATTAGCTTGTTTTTGAGTGTTTTCAGGTGGAGAACTGATATTCAGCGCTGTGGTTTGCTGACCTTGTTCCTCTAGGGGTAGGAATAACATGTTTAGGGACTTTGGATCCCTTAGATTATTGACATTTCATGCTTCATGCTGTAAGGCACAAAAATGTCTATAACAGTTGCCCCCTAAAGTATGAGGTCGTTTATCGGGTGAAATGCTTTATCAGGAGGATCCGAAGTTCATTCAATCGCTGAGAGGTGACTTGTAATAAAATACAATACAATACATTATTTTTCATTCTGCTTTCATGATCTAGCTGAGGCGGTCATTCCCATGCTCAGCTTTATAAATTCATTTTGGTACATAGAACAGACGATCGTCTGATGGCAGACTGATAATTCTCTGCTGAAATTATCATCCTTTGAGTAGGATGATCATCTGCTGCAATTATGTACATGTCAAATGTCTTTATATTTCCTGAATATATATCGCAGCCCGGATGGATGAAACTAGATCCGGGGTCTTCAAACTCGTTCGATCTTCACTCTAAGTACAAGTCGATCCATGTGAGAATTGCGCTGAAGTCGAACATGGAAAGACATCGCTTGATTACCGGTCAATGATGTAAACCGTTAACAAGCGCGAGAGGAATCACCGATAATGATAATGACCCTCAAGGTACTGCAGTACAATTCACGTGGTGTGAATAAAGGATTTGGCGTCGAACACCACGCAAAATCTTCTGGTCGAAGGTCATTGATGTATACCTGTCGCCGGAAGTGAGAAACTTGCCATTGAGTCATGCAAGCTTCAAAGTACTGAGGGGGTTGTTCCTAGATCAACTTCT
Organism: Pinus tabuliformis; assembly: GCA_031772625.1. NCBI lineage: Eukaryota > Viridiplantae > Streptophyta > Pinopsida > Pinales > Pinaceae > Pinus > Pinus tabuliformis. Next base: position 702,280,902 of record CM062807.1, read on the forward strand.
TGGATAATGAGCTGAAGTCGACAAGAAGCGATCCGTCAAAGGAGGGCCTTAATGAATCCCACATCAGTGACACGGAACAGAGCTAATGATTTTAGTGGAGGTGAAAACAATCTGTGAAATATGATTCAGGGTGGTGATCATGGGTGGATGAAGGATAATGTATGGTAGTGGATGGGACACGGTTGACTCTTTCTGAACAACATCTCTTGAACATATAATGACACTGATGCGATGGATCAGTAGCATTACCCCAAATGTGGATGGTTTGGCGAGACCATGGTGATGAGACCGGTGAATGAAACAACCCAACCCGATGTGATACGGAGGAAAAGTGTCATGTTCAAGAGCGACTTGCTACCATTAAAGATTTGAGGTTCTCCCAATTTTTCCCCAGTCATTTCTGACCAGTACCTCTTTATTTTTGTCAAGCTTGAGGAGGATAACATATGCTTGTTCTATAACCTGCCCTTCGGGCAAGCCCATCGCTATGTTTTAACGAGCCTAGCGATAGGGAAACGCGTTCTCGTCTAAAGACAAGTTTGTCGCTATTTAATCATTTTAACGAGTCTAACGACAAGGAAAACTCGGTCCTTTTCATTTTTAGAGAGTCTGAAAAGGTACATAAAGTTAACTCCAAAATTCATTTTTCGTCATCTAATCCCTTAAGTCCGAAAAAGTATAAAACAATACAGAAGGGATGAGTTTTCGATAACTTTAACGAGCCGAATAAAACAAGCGCTCGACCTTTTTGTGCAATAATCCCTCAGGTCCAAAAAGATTAAAATCTAGAGGAGGGATAGCTCTTCCGGTCATTTTAACGAGCTGGAAGGCCAAAACTCGGCAAACTTTTCATATTTTACAAGTCAATTGAAAAGAGCTCAAAGAAGACTCGTCTTTTGAGGAACGAGTGATAAACAGGGATAGCAGCAGATTCCAGGTACAGGTTGGAATTTTCCAATCACGGCAGTGTCACAAGGATGGCTAGGTGAAATCACTCTTCGCAGCTGTTCCTCAAAATGGGTAAACAAGCATATGGAGGTGAACGATCGGCCAAATGACAGTGGAGGTGGCGGGTGCAAACACGACCAAGGCTTTTATGGCTAATAAATTTACGATCACAGAGATTATTTACCGGAATAGGTTCATTTTTTAATGAGCTTGAACTCTGGAGGAAACTTTTGCTCACAATCGCTTTTCTATTTTTTAACGAGCATAAATTCTGCGGTAAAACTGCTCGAACCTTGCGTTTATTTTTTAACGAGCATGAACTTTATGCTAAAACTGCTCGATTATACCAGTCATAAGATAAAAATGTCTCCTGTAAGATCCCATTTTTTATAGAGCTGGCGCCTTACCAAAGCTATGCTCCCTCTCATCCTTTCTTTATGCAAGTTCGGAAACGGCTAATCCCAAAAACAGATAAATAACCGCTCTTAGCTTGCACTCCAAAAGGTTTGCATGTCCCCGGGTATAAAGTACAATTTCAAGGCTGCCCCTACTTATCCATCAAAACATTTTGTTTTAAAGGGTGAGGCTTGCCTCTTTCTGGTTACCCAAAGATTGTTTTGTTAACTTCTTCAAACGAAAACATTTCCTCGGCACTGTCTACCGAAGTAGACAATGGTGAATGACCTTTGTCAAACAAGTAACCTTGACAAAAGAATCCTATTCTAGAACAACCCCTCTTCCATCCACGGACGGGGTACGAACTAGTCATATTCTCTCGTGGAAATTCTACCTTATACCCAGGGTTTCTTCTGCCCGAAGCAGACCAGGATGCATGCCCCCTGGGTTCCAGTCCCATCTTTCCGAATCACTCGCACTCATCAGGAAGGAGGACTGGGGGTGGAGACATTTCTTGATTGAATAGACCATTCAGGGTTGGTATGTGACTATTTGCGATGCGTGATCCCGGAAATGAAAGTTGGTCTACGAGCTTGACCACCCTTCCTTCGTGTGGAAAACACATTACTCTAAAGAGTGAGGAGACTATTGCTCCCATGCAATATATATAGACTCGTCCAAGGAGTAGGTTATAATCCAAGGGTCCTTGAACGACCATCACGTTCATTTGAACGGTCTTCCCTTTCAATGTAACAGGTACATTGGGGAGGATCCCTAATGGTTAATTGGTTCCTTTATCAAAACCCGAGAGATTTCTTATCTCAGGCAAAAGCGCCGAGGAACCCAGTGCTTTCCAAGCAACAGAGGAAAGGATACTCACAGATGGCCCTTCATCAATGATAGTGCCAACCATTACCATTCTGTATATTTGGACGATGATTCTGAATGGTATACTGGCTGGTAACCGGGGTCTGCCTAGTTGATTCCAATCAAAGGATACAACCAGGTTGCTTGGTGGTGGGACCGAATATACGGCCGGATATGACCCTGACGATGTTCCTTCCTGCGATAAAGGAATGGGCGCATTGCCCTGACGCTCATCAGAGTCTGTGTCTGGATGGTGTCATCCTTATTCTCTTCAGTGAGGGTGTCATTTGAAGATGGATCTTCATTGACGGTGTCATTTGAAGATGAAACCTCCGAAGGCAGAACCAGGTCAACTGTCGTTTCGACCTTTGGACTTTCGTCCGGTCTGGATTTGGTAGGTTCATTTTCAATGACTGATGCTTCAGCTGACCAATTGAGCGGGCCAGCTGTATTTTCAACCAACGAAGGAATTGGCACGAGTTTTTTATATCCAGGAGGAAGTCTCAACGGTGAAACCGGGCGATCTTCCAAAACTCTCTTCGCTTTGTCTAAGAAGGGACAACGGTGGATGGCGTGATCGCCTTCACACAGTCTGCAGGGGAATCTTGCTCCCCCTTTTTGTCTTGAACCTTCACTTTCGCTGGTTGACGGTAAGAATTCAACATGGCTATCAGAGGTTGATGCTCCCGAACTGTGCAACCGAGGGGACCAGTCCCTTAGTATCCGGGGAATACAGGGACAATATCTATGGAAGTGGTCTCCTCTACATATGACACATGGCGATTTAGGCCCGGTCTGTGTTATGTGTGGATTTTTGTCAGATGTCTTTTGCTTGCCCCCAGTCGCCTTAGGCTCCTTCTTCTTCTTCTCTCTCTTCTTCTTCTCCTTCTTCTCCATGGGAGCTTGGCTTTTGCCGGCTCTACCTTGCGAAGATGAAGGATTGGAGGAAGAGTTATAGGAAGTAGAAGTCTGGTGGGCAGCTCTAGACTGATCTAACTGTTGACTCGACTGTTCAGGAACCATGGTGTTTTGAACTACATTGGTTGAGAATAGCCAAATTGGCAGGCCAATTGCCAGTCCTGGAAGCGACAATGTGGCCATGTGGGGCGCACCAACTTCTCCCCAAGAGGAGAAAGGACTAGGATTTCCATCATGTGGAATTCCTTGGTTGGGGCGTTCCATGTTCTCAACCTAAAGACCAACGCAGGAATAGGAGGTGATTATGTTCCGTTTAAAATAAATTTTATAACGACGCTTTAGACACAACTTGCTTTTTCACTTTTTAAGAGTCGAGAAAAAGCTAAAGATGACTCTAGTATCCTTCGATGTTTTAACGAGCCCGAAGTGACAAATGCTCGGTTGGACTTTTTTAGTTATAGAGTTTGAAAAAGGCCAAAAGAAACTACTCTGGAGATCTAGGTAGAGGGTGTGCCAAACCTTTCGCAAAACCACAGAATACGTTTTACGGTACGGGTGGTCGATCTTCGTGAATGCTGTGTTCACTGCATTGCGATCAGTAGGGCGGCCGACACGGCTTCCTATGGATAAAAGATATATGCCTATAGGGGTCTCCTAATATATACGCGACGGTACGTGGGAGCACAAGTCCGTATTAGTGCCACAGACTCTCAGGAGGAATCACCCACCTTCGTCGAGATCGACAGTCACTACGTTTAACGACGCCGGAACACGTCTCTAGCTTAGACCTCTATGTGTTTGCGTTATGTTTCAATGCGTTGTTATGTAAATTCAATTTATTTTAAGGTTGATCTTGTTTAGCAGTTTTCCTTTATGGATCACCACGAGATGTATAGTAACACTCCTAAATGCAGTCTAAGATGATGAGCAAGCTTTTCAATCTTTCAACTTTGAAAATCTTAACTACTGAGGGAAAAGAAAGACATCATCTTTTCACACAGATCATAGAGCACACACTAATGCACTTTTCCTAAATCAACATGCAAACTATCAAAATGCACATGCACAATGCAGGTATTTCTTTTCCCTTTCTTAATGTTGATGTAATACAAAAAGAAAGTTGTTGTATAACTTTGAATTAAATTTCAAGTGAAAGAAAACAAGCTTGTCCAAAATCAAAAGACACCTTAAGATTTACTTGTTTCGACACTAGAAATATATAAATTCAAACCATATGATGAAAGCAAAAGCTCAATCAGCTATGAACAGCAAACAAACTAACTCTTAAGATCAAAACGACACTTATCACAGGTCTAGATCTAAGAGGCCACAACAAGACTAGTTCACTTTCGTTATGGGAAACTGCAAATGATATAAGAAATACACAAAGAACAAATACAATTTCTTTATACAACCGAGGCGGAATAGTGGCAAGGAAAGTTGGTTTTAGATAGGTACATTGACTGACAACAGGCTGCAAAAACAAGGATGAAAACAGGGCAATAAACAGCAGGGAACCCCAGTAGCACAAGGAAAAACTGGTTCAGCGCAGGTGGTACAATGTCAGTTTGAAATTCAGCGCAGGTAGCCCCTTCGGGATCTGCGCTGAAATGCAAACTTCCTTCACAGTGTCTGCAATGAAGAGATAAACTTTCGTTTTTCTCAGTTTCCGGGTCACAGATTGCTCAAAAATTCACAGTTTTTGGCCAAATCAGAAGCTATCAATCAAGTACACACTAAGGGATGAAAAGGAGGATGAAAAGCTATCACTAAGAGTTGTTCAGAGTCCTTTTGGATCAGCTCTTCAAATCATAAACATGCCCAGAAACTGAGCTAGAGTAGCTGCCCTCTACTTTGCATTTGAAAGATCCAAATGCAGTTCGATTCGGTACTCCCTGTGTTTATGAAATGAATAGCAAAAACACAAACAACCAACAAGATACGATCCCCAGCGGAGTCGCCAGTTTGTTGTTGGGAAAAGTATCCAATACAGAATGACCTTATCCCACTCTAAGGGTGATAGTACCTCAGCAACAATCAAAGCAAAGCTATTTGAGATTACTTCTTTATGAGGTGTAAGAGAGGGGAGAAAGAGATCCACTAACCGATGTCTTCCGCTAATGATTGATCCAATCTACTCTCTTTGCTGCTTGCTCCCAGCTCCTTTCTCTTTCACTGGCCCAGCTACACCAAGATCCTGCAAAATGGCAAGAGAGGGAAACTACAAGAAGCATACATTCATAATTGATTCAAGGATTAGAATAAATCAAATACACAAGTATAACAATACACCATTGAGACACATGCATATAGAAGAACCTCAAATGCTTTATTAATGGAAGAAGTAAAGTTCAGGAAGTAATACAACCATAAAAGGCCCAATCCAGCATCACCTCCCAGCAGAAAGAAATCTCCTCTTCACCTCCTTCAAGCAAATCACCCAATAGTTCTATACTCAAACCAACAGCACTTCCTTACATTCACAAGATTCCAGCCTCCTTAGACCTCATGAGAGAGCTCTATATATAGGAGTTTTGGAGAAAGGATGAGTCAGCTTGAGGCTGGCATGAAGCTGACTAGTGTCCTCTCCCACTTCAGTTATTCTTCAGTTCTTGAGTCCACTTGGAGGTTCTTGCTTCCACTTGGAGATCTAGACCCTCTTACTCATCACCAGCCGAATTCTCTGATCCAAGTGTCATTTTGGAAGCTTCCTGGGCATTGACACCTTGAGGAATGACTGTGCCACTTGGCCAAACTCGCCCAGCGCAGGTAGCCTTCTTTGCAGTTGACATTCAGCGCAGGTACACAGTGGAGCAGTTGACATTCAGCGCAGATGCTCAGTGGAGCAGTTGACATGATCCAGAATTAGCTTGTTTTTGAGTGTTTTCAGGTGGAGAACTGATATTCAGCGCTGTGGTTTGCTGACCTTGTTCCTCTAGGGGTAGGAACAACATGTTTAGGGACTTTGGATCCCTTAGATTATTGAAATTTCATGCTTCATGCTGTAAGGCACAAAAATGTCTATAACAAGATAGCAACAGTTTTTAGCTATGGATTTCCCTAGGAAATCCTTGTGTAATGTGTTGATTGAATTCTTTCTCTTGTATGCTCATGATTTCACGATTGTTAATTGCTTCCGTAGTTGGTAGAGTAGATTCAAGTCTATTGTTTTAGTAAATTACAATTAGTAGTTTGAATCTACAAGGAATTTATAGATGGAATGAGGGGTCCTATAATTAATTAGAGTTTAATTTTAGGGTGTGGGGAGGATTTTTCATCTTATGGGACAACTCAAGAAAAATCGGGTTGTGATTTGAGTCTCCTCCATAAGAGATCCACTGCTTGATCATTATATTTTCTTCCATTTTGCGTTTGATAGATGATGTATTGTGTCCCTATTAGATTCATTTGTAATAATGTATTTAAATGACATTTTTATTTATAGCTCTACCTAGGAAGAACACATCTAACATCTCATGAATATGTTAGAGACCCTAAAAAAGCATCAGTTCCTAGTTAACATTAAGAAACATGAGTTTAGTTATTAGTCATTGGTATATTTAGGGTACAACATTGGTGGAGGGGAACTCAAGATAAATCATGTGAAGTTGGAGATCATCCTGAAGTGTTCAGTTCCTACCAATTTCATTGAAGTTAATAGCTTTATTGGGGTAGTGTAATACCTATGAATAATATAGAAATATTTTTAGTGATATATGTGCCACTCCATGCCATAATATATAGTAACAAAACTTTCAAGTGGGGAAAGAATAAATATAAGTCTTTCGATGAGTCGAAACATAAGATTAGTTAAGAACCAGTGCTTTCATGGCCTAAATTGCAAAAGCCTTTTCAAGTGGAGATGGATGCAAGTGCATATGTTATCAGAGTGATTTAATGTAAGGAGGTAAGATAAATATGCTATCATTCTAAAAATGTTTCAAGGAGGACTATTGAACTATGCTATCTATAATAAGGAACTCTATGCCCAATTCAAGTTGTTAAGAAGTGGAACCACAATCTAATGACCAAGAAAGATATTATTCACATTGATCATAAGATTTTGCAATATATATAAGCCAAAAGTCAATATAAGAAAACGATCATAAGAGTTTACAGTATTTACAAGACAAAGGGCAACTTAAGTAAACCAGGAATGACAAGTGGATGGGGTTTTCGAGTATTTCCATATAGTCATTAAATATAAGAAGGGTAGTACTAATAAGTTGGTAGACATGCATTCAAGGCAACCTATATCTAATATTATGTCTCTGAGGACTCCTATGCACAATGAACTTGTTACCCATGATGCATATAAAGAAGCATACATAGAAGATAAGGACTGTAAATATCTATTTCAACAATTATAGGGATGAATTTGTGTTGAAGAAGGTGAAGATAAGGTTAATCATCATCTCTATAATAGGCTTCGGTACAAGCTAGATAGACTATGTGTCCCTGAAGGTGTTCAAATATGTAACTAGGTTCGCTATTCATAATGGAATATGTAATCGTGATTTTCTATATTTAATGAAAAGAGAAAAATAAATTTATTATTTGTATTCTTGAGGCATGGGTTTCATACTCAAGGGGAATTTATTTTTAGGTCAAGCACTTGTTGATTACTTCTAGGTTTGTCATAAAGTCAATTGAGTCAATATCATGTATTGAAGACCCGTTCGGGCATGTTACATATTGTAAAGAAAAATTTATTGAGTCAAAATAGAGTCAAAAAACCCTCCAAGACCTCCTCATGGAAAAAATATCAAGTCGAACTACATGAAGGGACAAGTAAGCCTCAAGATAGAAATTTTTACCCCTCACAAGCCTATAAATAAGAAGGAATTCGACCTCATTTGGACACTCACTCAAGCAAGTTTGATCTCCTAAGGATAGAAGCTAGAAAAGGATGATGAAGAAGAAGAAGATCAAGATCGAATTTTTTGGGTCTCTCTCTCTCTCTCTCTCTCTCTCTCTCTCTCTCTCTCTCTCTCTCTCTCACATTAAGGTTTCTAAAGTTTTTGGTCTAGACAGAATTATGAAGTTGCATCAAAGTTGTGAAGCTGCAAGGTCAAAGTTGTGAAGTTGCAAGGTCAAAGACGTGAAGATACAAGGATGAATATGTGAAGATGTCTCTAGAACAAAGTTGTGAAGCTATTAGGTCAAAGGTGTTGAAGCTGCATCAAGGTCAAAGTTGTGAAGCTGCGTGGTCGAAGTTGCTAAAGCTGCTAGGTTGAAGTTGTAGAAATTGTTGGTGGGGTCGAAGTTGCTAGAGAAGTTGATGGAAGGTTAAATTTTGTTGCTGGAAGCTGTGTAAGGAAATCTCATCAAGAAGGAAGGATGACTTGGTCTTGGAGGGTCTTGGTCTTGGAATTTTTTAATTGAAGTTGTATAAGAAGAGAAGGATCTTGTGGCTTTTCCTCTCAGTTGGAGAGGTTTTGGCCATGACTGATCACCTATATCTTGTGTCCTATTGTCTTATTGTTCTTTATGATTTGATAGTTGTTTGATGATAGAGAACAATAATAATAATAACAAAAGAAGAAGTTAATCAAGTAAAGTAAAAATACATCACAAGTAGTTATCAAAGTAAGAGAAATCACCTACATTTGTTTCCCCCGGGATTTATCAACATGGTATCGAAGCTAAGGTGACTACATCAAGAAGGGAAACACAAAGAAGGATACTCTAGGGTCGAAAGTATAAAGAGATCATCTTGGAAAAATAAATAGCATCAATCATCGAGAAGGACTAATCCTATCATCATATTGAAAGGGAATAATTAAGAGCATTGAAGAAGACCTCAAAACCCTATCTCATCCAAAGAAGGGTCCCACACTTGAAGTGTTTCTAGAAAACTCACACATTCTACAATCATTATCACGAGGAAGGAAGAGTGAATCACTTTTGGGTTTGCTTTTCTGGGATATAGTCTCCACACATGTGAAGTATTAAGACATCATTTTGCAACAACAAGTATCAAATTACAACAACCATTAAGGATAAAATTTTATGCCAAGAAAGGTCTCCTTTGCAAGCCAAAAGAACAAGAAAAGGAAGTCAAGTCAAGCGAAGTAGAAAGGAGGAAAAATTTCCATCTTCTAAACACACGTGTGAACTAGGGTTATTGTAGAAAAGGCTGAAATTGCATGTCTGCTACAACAAGCGGAAATTCTAAAGAAGGACCAAAAATTAAGGTTGTGAATCAAGTTTAATTAGCAGAGTCTTGAAGGAAGAAAAGTAGGAAAAAATGTTTTTATCATCATCAAGGAATCAATGTGATCTCCCTTTGAGCCAAGGATAAATTTTGAAGAAAGACATATTCACCAAGAAGACACCTTCTATTATCTATATCATCATCAAAATCAAGAATGCATCAAGTTGAAGATTTCGTCATCTAGGAGTATCTTCACTTGATGAGTAAGCATTTTTACATCTATATTTGAATATTTCAAAATGAATTCATATTGCGATAATAGAAACAAATTGGTTGGGTCGTCAAACTTATTTTCATGGAAGAAGAGGATATATTTGATCCTCATATAAAATGAAGTCATTGGTCATGTTAAGGATTTAATTGTCGAACCGTAGAAAGAAGAAGCTCAAGCTATACAAGATGAAGATATCAAAAAAAGAAGGAGTAGCCTCATAATTTATGAGGGTGTCAGAAATAAGAGACCAACTCCAAGAGTTGGGAGAAATAATGTCTAAAAAGGAAATGACTACCATAGTGCTCAATGCACTACCAAGGGAATGGGACAAATTCACATCAAGCATCTATGGGAAGAAGGAAGTTACTCCATTAAATGAATTATGGTAATTGTGAAAAATAAAAGAAACAAGGCTAAAGGAAAAAATCGATGTAGGATAAAGTGAGAAAGCTCAAGCATTTTTTGCCATGGACAGAAGAAAAGGGAAGTTTGGTCCTCAGAAAAAGAAGAAGAACATGTTGAAGGTTCAATGCTATGGATGTCATGAATATGGGCACTACAAGAGATATTGTCCAAAGCTCAAGAAGGGAAACACAAAAATAGGAAGGGAAGAAGCCCATATCATTGAAGAAGTGAAAGAAGATGAAAATAAGAAATTCAAGAAGGAGGAAGTAAAAGATCTATACTATGATTGAGATAGTCTTCATCACCTAGTTCTTTTCAAGCTTTTGTTTCAAGTTCTATGTTGTAGAGTATAACTATCATGGTAGGAATCATTAAAAACATGCTAGAATGCATCATGTTAGGAGATGGCATCATAGAAGCATACGATTGAAAGCAAGAGATCGTGACATCATCATAAAGAAGCATGAAAAATAGATGAAATAGAAGTCTATGGTTGTCACCTATAAAAGGATGTAGCTCTTGGTAACCTCATTATAAGAATAAGTAGTACTTATGGGAAAAGAAATTCATCTAGTATAAAGTTCATTATACATCATTCCAAAGGAGAATTTGCAAGATGAGGATGATCAAGTTCCTCCATTGGAATCTTCAATGGAAGGTTCACCTTCTAGAAGAAGCAAGTTTCTCTTCGGGAATTCCAACTTGTATGGGATTCATGGGATGATGGTATGATGTCAAAAAAAGAGAAGCAGGTCAAGGGATTGAAGTTATTTCAATCAAGAAAGATGTCAAAGGAAGTCTATATGACCAAAATAAAGATATGAGGTATGTATGCTTGTAATTGAGAAAATTGAATCATGTCATATGGTTGTAGATATCATGAATGAGTGCTCTATCTCAAGAGAATGATCAAAAGAAAGGATCTCCTCCTGTGAAAGGATGCATGAAGGCATGGTTCACAAATTGACTAGATGAAATCAACATAAAATGTCCTCATATGAAATATGAGGTAGTTGACAAATTCGAAGGAACTATGATTGGAATTTCCTCGGAGGAAATGTGTGAATAAAGAACTTGGGAATAGATCATGAAAAATGATACTATGGAGAAGGCAATAAACATGCAAGAACTAGAATAATTGACTATGATATCTCCATGGGAAAGATATGAAGATCCTGATAAACTATGAAAAATAAAGAGACCCTTGAAGTTGTATATATTTTTGGAGATGTGTCAATATATAGCAGGATGATGACGTACACAAGGAGATGTCATGATGAAATACCATCACAAAGTTATTTTTGATTTAATGTTAATTTTATATTTTTGAACAATATATGGATGGGATAATGTAGGACTGGCAAAGGAAGAGTTGTAGATGTCATCTAAAATTAACACTCAAGTGGTAGGATGTTATGAAACCAGCTCAAGAAAAGATAGAAAAGATAGATCAACGCCTTAGAATTCAGCCTCTTCGAGGGGGCAACCTCCTTTACATTACATAGATGAACAATTCTTCGATGCTTCAAATGACAAAACCTCCTTTCTATATATAGGAGTCTATGGAGTCACAATATAATCCAGCCGACCTAACATTAATAATATAAATCCACAAAAATAACAATAGAGGGATTCTATGGGCACATTAATAACAATATGGGGGCAATGGGGGCACAACAATATAAATAAGGGGTATAACTACAATAGTAATGGGGTAATTACTAGTATTATAGGGACCCAACATGCCCCTCTCCTTCAAAAAAGTGTTGTCCTCAACGCTTGAGTAGTTCTAGATACTTCTACATAAAATTCTCATCCTCCCATGTGGAATCTTCAGCGGATAAGTTCTTCCACTTGATAAGGTACTCTGAAATTGATCGATTTCGTAGTTGTCGAGTTCTTGTTTCTATAACTGCTTCCGGTTCCAATATAATTTTTCCTTCCTCGTCAAGTTCTGGCAATATTGTTTGAACTGGGAGCTTGTCGCCTATAACCTTCTTTAAGCATGAAACATGGAAAACTGGGTGCAATCGAGAAGCTGCAGGAAGCTCCAATTTGTATGCCATAGTACCAATCTTTTGCAACACCTTGTACGGACCATAATACTTTGGTGATAATTTATTATCCTTCTTAGCTTGCTTGAGGGACATTTGCTTATATGGTTGTAGCCATAGGAATACCCAATCACCTACAACAAAACTTCTTTCATTGCGATGTTGATCTACCTGTTGTTTCATTCTATTCTGTGCCAACGCGAGGTTATCCTTTAAGAGTTGGAGGACTTGTTGTTGATGTTCGATGTGATGTTCCACTGCCTGAACCTTAGAATTTTCTCTTAAATACGATGTGATGGATGGTGTTTGATACCCATAAAGTGCCATAAATTGGGTCATTTTTGTTGCTGTATGAAAGGAAGTGTTATACCACCATTCAGCCAGAGGCAACCATTTGACCCATTGTGTTTGTTTATCAGATACAAAGCAACGAAGATATCCTTCCAAACATTTATTTACTATCTCAGTTTGCCCATCAGATTGAGGATGGTAAGATGAGCTATGAGCTAACTGAATACCAAGACAAGAAAATAATTGTGTCCAAAAATTTCCTGTGAAAATGGGATCTTTGTCACTTACAATAATCTTTGGGTTTCCATGTAGCTTTTGAATTGTTTCCATAAATGCAGTAGAAACTGTAATGGCTTTAAATGGATGTGATAATGCACAAAAGTGTGCATACTTGGTAAGTCTGTCAACTACCACCATGATGACACTCTTTCCCTCAGACTTGGGTAAACCTGTAATAAAATCCATTGATACCTCCTCCCAATGTTGGCTTGGAATGGATAAAGGTTGTAATAGACCCGGTGCCTTAATTGTTTCAACTTTATTTTGTTGGCAAACCAAACATTCTGCCACAAACTTTTGAATATCTGATTTAAGGCCATCCCAAAAAAATTCCTTCTTAACCCTGTGGTAAGTTTTTAAAAATCCTGAGTGCCCTCCTAAGGGAGAAGTGTGCAATTCCATAAGAATCTTTTGTTTTAGCTGGGAATTCTTACAGAGGTATAAGAAATCTTTGTACCATAATGAATCATTTTTCCAGCTAAATGTATCAAACGTATTGGAATCTTGTTGTAGCTTTCGAATAAGTGCCCACACTTCTTCATAATTCTTCCATTCCTCCCTTGCTTCATTTATCCAATCTGGTTGGATGATAGAAATAGCGCACAACAATGCTTCCACATCCTCATCCTTCCTTGAGAGTGCATCTGCCACCACATTTTGCTTCCCTTTTTTGTAGATGATTTCAAAGTCATAACCCAACATCTTTGTGACCCACTTTTGTTGCTCTTCAGAGGATAATCTTTGTTCTAAAAAGTATTTAAGGCTATCATGATCCGTTTTTACCTTGAAGTGTCTTCCCATTAGGTAGGGTCGCCATTTCTTAAGTGCATGGAGTATTGCCAAAATTTTCTTCTCATAAATAGCTTTTCTTAGAAACTTTCCCTTGATTGGACGACTTTCAAAAGCAATGGGTCTTTCATCTTGCATTAGAACAACACCAATTCCATTTCCTGAAGCATCACATTCCACAATAAAGGTTTTTGTGAAGTCCGGTGTAGCTAAGACCGGTGCTTGGCACATTGCCTCTTTAAGATGTTCAAATGCCTTTCTTGCTTCCGGAGTCCATGAAAATGCATCTTTCTTAAATAATGTCATTAGAGGTGCTGCTATTCTCCCATAATTCTTAACAAACTTGCGATAATACGCTGTCAACCCAAGAAATCCGTGTAAATGCTTTATGGATGTGGGGATTTTCCATTCCTTAATGGCTTTAATTTTGGTAGGGTCTACCTTAACTCCTTCATGAGATACAATATGACCCAAATATTCCACCTCTTGGACTCCAAAGAAACATTTAGATCTTTTGGCATATAATTGTTTCTCCTCCAATAGTTGTAGCACCCTATCAACATGTTCAACATGATCCTTCCAAGACTTGTTGTAGATAAGTATATCATCAAAAAATATTAACACAAATTTTCTAAGGAATGGTTTGAAAATTGAATTCATCAAACCTTGAAATGTTGAAGGTGCATTGGTAAGGCCAAAAGGCATGACCAAAAATTCATAATGACCCTCATGAGTTCTAAATGTCGTTTTCGGAATGTCTTCAATCTTCATTTTGATTTGATGATATCCTGAACGAAGATCCAACTTGGTGAAGTAAATTGATCCATGCAATTCATCCAGTAATTCATCAATGACAGGAATGGGGAACTTATCTTTAATAGTGAGCTTGTTGAGCTCCCTATAATCTGGACACATGCGCCATGATCCATCCTTCTTGTGCACCAATACTACTGGAGCAGAGAAAGAACTTTGACTCGGTTGAATTATACCAGCCTCTAGCATTTCTGCAACCATACGTTCAATTTCACTTTTTTGGACATAGGGATATCTGTACGGCCTGATGTTTGGAGGAACACTTCCTGGAATCAGATGAATAGCATGATCATGATCACGCATAGGTGGGAGACCTTTGGGAGTCTCAAATACCTTGGAATGATTGTCCAGGACTTTTTGGAGATCTGGAGAAATAGATGATTCTAATGTGGAAACATCTAGCGAACATAATTGTGCAATTACACCCCTTTGCTCCTTTTTTAGAAGCTTTTTCATACCATTAGAGCTGATTATCTTTCATGGTTTCCCTACAATACTCCTTAATTCAATTTCCTTTCCTTCCACAGAAAATTTGATGAAAAGTTCTTGAAAATTAAAAGCTATTGTACCCAAGGATTGTAGCCATTTGACTCCTAGTACAACATCAGCACCTCCCATTGGAATGGAAAGCATTGGGCTAGTCAATACATATTCTCCCATGGATAGCTTGATATTATGGCACTTTCCAGAGCAATTTATTGTTCCTCCATTTGCAATCATCACTTGACACTCTGGTGCTGGATATAGGAAGCAATTCAATTCTTTTGCTACCCTACAATGAATAAAATTGTGGGTGCTTCCTGAATCAATCAACACTATCACCTTTTTCTTCTTGATTTGTCCTTCTATCTTGATGGTTTGAGGAGTGGTAATTCCCGCCAATGCATTACAAGATATGGTCGTATTTATTTGTTCTTCATCTAGGCTTTGTTCCTGGAGCATATCCTGTTCTTTTGACCTTTCTTGCTCCTTTTCTTCTTCCTCTTCACAATCTATGTAGAATAATTTCTTCTCAGCACACTTATGACCTTTAGTGTATTTGCTATCACAACTATAACAAAGCCCTTTTGCTCTTTTTTCTTCCAATTGTTGTGGTGTCAACCTAATAGGTTGTCGAAGACTAGGGGCAACTGCACTTCCGTCTTTATAGTTGTGAGTGGTATGCTTCCTGGTTGCCATAATTTTGCTTTCCATTTTTCTTGCTAACCTGAATGCCTTCTCTAATGAATCAGGTTCCCAAAGTCAAACATCATGTTGGATATTATCCTTTAAAGACCCTATGAACAAATCAATCCTATGCTGCTCTGGAATATCTTTTACCCTTATGTTCAATTTTTGGAACTCCTCAATGTGCTCCATTATTGAACCCTTTTGTTTGAGACTTATCAATTGGCTAAAAAAAGTGTTGCTTTTTGTATCCTCATAATGTGCTATCAATTCTTCCATAAAAATTGCCCAAGTGATAAATTGTTTACGAGAACAAAGCCATTGATACCATACAAATTGATTTGGTTCCAAATATAAAGTTTCCATACATACCTTTTGTGTGTTTTGCACATTATTGAGATCGAAGAACTGCTCCATCTGTAATATCCATGTGGCGGGATCCTTGCCATCAAACTTCCTCATATCGATTTTTGGAATATGGTGGGTCTTCGATCCAACATTAGAGTCTATGGAATCATGATTAATATTTCTTTTGTTCACATCATGAGTTTCCTTTACAACCTTTTCACCATTAGTAAGTATTTCTTGTAGAAAATTTGTCAAATCTGTCTTCAAATCTGCCATGTCTGTCTTCAAATCTGTCCTCAAATCTGTCTTCAGATCATCCATCTTAGCTTCCATGCCCTTTATCTTAGATTCCACGCCATTTATCTTAGCATCTGTTAGCTTTTGTGAGCGTGACATTTGTTGCACTTGTTCTTGTAATTTTGATATATCATGTAACATTTCTTCCTCTTCTTCATGAGTCATGCTAGAGATTTCAAGTTCCTTACTAGGTGTTTGCATTTTCTTTCCTCGGGGCATCAGTTACCGATAATAATGCTTTACTATGCCCTTTGAATTCCTTCAAACCAAGCTTATGCAAAAATAAAAAATAAAAACTACACACCTTTTTTTCCTTTGTAGAAGCCTGATATGATGTATCTCTGTAATTTCGAATCATCCAGTTCTGAAATTGTGATCTGTAGTAGCCTTCTATGTCCTCTTTCCAATGCCACTAGTCTGATCCAAATTGGATTCTCCAAGGAAGAGTTATGCACAATCTCCCGCAGTGACCTGATTATAGACTAGTTCAGTAGAGCAAACTTGTATGAAGTTCCACGTGTCACTGTTTCAACCTTTGACTTTGAGAAATATATAAACAAAAACTATAGTCCATCCTCTTTCTGTACCTTCTTACAAAATTTCCATCCGATGCTCAGAAAGAAAGTTATGACGATTTTTCCCAGGTCACCTTTTTTGAGTGTAATTCAGGAGTCTGCAAAAAGACCAACTTCCTGAGATGATATCTCCGCAAATATCGCGCGAAAAGCTCTAAAATTTGGACCCTAGGTTCAGCGTGATTTCTTCTCAAATGGGTTTTTTTTGCGACTTCTGAAACGTCACAGAAACAAAGTTATAGCGAAAATGCCACGATGACCTGTTTGGAGCAGCGAAACCCTAGAATCCAAAGCTCTGATACCAAATGTTATGAAACCAGCTCAAGAAAAGATAGAAAAGATAGATCAACGCCTTATAATTCAGCCTCTTCGAGGGGGCAACCTCCTTTACATTACATAGATGAACAATTCTTTGATGCTTCAAATGACAAAACCTCCTTTCTATATATAGGAGTCTATGGAGTCACAATATAATCCATCCGACCTAACAATAATAATATAAAGCCACAAAAATAACAATAGAGGGATTCTATGGGCACATTAATAACAATATTGGGGCAATGGGGGCACAACAATATAAATAAGGGGTATAACTACAATATTAATGGGGTAATTACTAGTATTATAGGGACCCAACATAGGATGAAATATCCTGAAGGAAAAATGATGTGAAGAAGGTAGCAAGGTATCAAGGAAATGCCAGATATGGACTAATGGATCACTTTCCAATGAAAGAAAGGATGACATGATTGACATGATTCTTGAATGAAAGTTATGGATGGTTGATTCCCTATGAAGAAGTCTCTAAAATATGAAGACTCTTGAATAAAGAAAAAATAATTTCATTGCATCGAAAGGAGGAGCTCTTCAAGCAGCTAGTTGTCCCATGATCTCCACCTAAAGAGCCGTTGGAAGCAAGTCCTTGGTCAAGAGGGAGCTTGGTCAAGTCCCTGATTAAGAGGGAGCTTGGGTACATTGCTTTTATAGGAATGGGTACATTCCTTCACTGGAATGGGCATATCCTCCCTAATTGAGAAGGGGAGATAGACACATCATTCTTGTCTTCACCTAGGAAGATAGAATGGAGAATTCGGAAAGCATCTAGCATTTGATACTCTTTGAGGATGTGGTAGGGAATCCAGGACTAGAGTAGTCATAGAAGACTAATATTATTTGAGTATTGGGAATCCAAGATAAGAATAATCCTTATGGAACATACTCTGAGAGAACCCAGGTGGGGTATGTTCTGAGAGAGACAATGATGAGGGTGTCTATAAATCATTGGTCTCGCTAACATTGTGCTATGATTTTGTGGAGAGATAGAGAAGTTAGTCAAGGCCTTTCTATGTGATAATGCTAGATGATATGATGTTATAAAAATGGGTTACCAATCTGACTCTTGTTATGAGAATTCTTCATATTGAGAATGCCCAAGTACCTTGTATGGATTATGAATACCTCCCTAGTTAAGAGGGAGTGCTGAAACATGTAACTAGGTTTGGTCATCACAATGGCATATGTAATCATTATTTTATGTATTTAATGAAAATATACAAATAAATTTATTATTTGTGTTCTTAAGGAATGGGTTTCATGCTCAAGGGAAATTTATTTTTAGGTCAAGCACCCATTGAGTGCTTCTAGGTTTGTGATAAAGTCAATTGAGTCATTATCATGTATTGAAGACCTATTTAGGCATGTTACATATCGTAAAGAAAAAACTATTGAGTTAAAAGACCCTCTAAGGCCTTGTCATGGCACAAAAATCAAGTCAACCTACATGAAGGGACAAATTGTCCTAAAGATAGAAATTCATACCCCTCACAAGCCTATAAATAAGAAGGAATTCAACCTCATTTGGACACTCACTCAAGAAAGTTCGATCTCCTCAAGATAGAAGTTGGAAATGGATGATGAAGAAGAAGAAGTTCAAGAACAAAGTTTTTGGGCATCTCTCTCTCTCTCATTTACGTTAGGGTTTATACAGTTTTTTGGCTAGAAGAAATTATGAAGCTATATCAAAGTTGTAAAGCTACAAGGTTGAAGCTATGAAGTTGCAAGGCCAAAGTTGTGAAGCTGCATGGTTGAAACTGTTAAGCTGCAAGGACGAAGCTATGAAGTTTCCTCTATATCAAAGCTGTTAAGTCGAAGTTGCATCAAGGTCGGAGCTATGAAGATGCTAGGTCGAAGTTGCTGAAGTTGCTAGGTTGAAGTTGTTGAAGCTGCTAAGTCGAAGTTGCATAAATTGTTGCTGGGGTCAAAGTTTGTTGCTGGAAGCTATGTAAGGAAAGATCATCAAGAAGGAAGGATGACTTAGTCTTGGAGGGCCTTGGTCAAGGGTCATAGGTCTTGGAATTTTTCAATTAACGTTCTATAAGAAGAGAAGTATTCTTGTGGGTTTTCCTCTCAGTTGGAGGACTTTTGGCCCTAGTTAATCACCTATATCTTGTGTCCTATTGTCCCATTGTTCTTTATGATTTGGTAGTCTTTTTTATGATAGAGAACATTATTAATAATAATAATAAAAGAAGAAGTTAATCAAGTAAAGTAAAAATATGTCACAAGCAGTTATCAAAGTAAGAGAAATAACCTACACTTGTTGCCCCCTAGATTTCTCAACAAAAGGTGGTGAAGTACTGCAACTTATTAGATAGGATTAAACCTCCAAGGTTGTAGGACACTTTGGTGTTGAGAATATAGATGCCAACTTAAAAACTTATGTGTATTGGACCATAATGCAAGAATATGTGGCTCAATATATTAGAGGATGCATATTTTGTTGTATTATCAAGATTAGTAATAGAAATCAAGGTTTATACTATTCCATACATGTACCCACTCAACCTTGGAATAAAATATCCATGGATTTTGTTGGTAGTTTATCAACAGTAAGGAAGTCACATGACTATCTATTTGTGGTAGCTAAATAGGTTCAACAAGATGTGCATTCTCGTGCCTTATAAAAAACCATCAAATGAAAATATACAACAAGCATGTCCTTTAAACATGTTTAGGTACATTTTGGGTACCAAGGAGCATCATGTTAGAAAAGGGTATCATATTACTTAGCACCTTTTGGACTACACTTTGAGAGAAGATGGACACCAACTTGAAGATATCTGTAAGTTTCAATCCACAGATAGGTGGTAGATAGAAGTATACATCAAGCCGTTGGTTCAACATTTGATGGGTTACAATTAGAACCATCCAAATATCTACGATGAATATACTATCTATATTTGACACTCCTATAACAAAAAAATCTACACTTCTATTAGTAAGTTTCAATTTGAAACTTTCTTTGGGTATTTGTCACCTTTTTCCTTGGATGTTGTCTATGGACAATAAATAATAGCGAGGGAAGATGCTAGAACAAAAGTATTGAAAACAAAGAAATTTATTGAAAAAATTGTTAGAAACTATTTAACAGAGCAATGGAACACATAAAATATTGAAAAATATTAAAAAAATGCATAAAGCAAGAGAGACACTAATATATGTGGTTCACCCAATTTAGGCTACGTCCATAGAAAAACATCTAGTCCTTCCTTTATATTATCTATCAAAATGAAGAGATATAACCTATAGCAGATCCACTGTAATTTCCTCTTCACTCACACACAATCTCCTCTCTCTTCCTTGCTCAAAATAATAATACTCAACCGTAATACAATTCCCTCATATAAACCAAGGAGTTTACTTCTAGGGAAAAAAACCCTAAACTAACATAACTTCTATTGTTAGATCATCCACCTAATGAGTGACCCAGATTGACTATGAAACTAAAATATTTTACAAGGAAAATTTTCATCTATTTTTAGCTTCAAGGGCACTACCCTTGAACCTCCACCAGGGGGGGTGCTCCAAAAATGCAGCTGCCCCCCCCCCCCCCCCGTGGACCCTTGAAGCAACAATAGTTGGGGGGGGGGGGGTGGGGTAGGGCTCCAAACATGCAACCACCCCCCTATGGACCCCCGAAGTAACAATAGTTGGGGGGGGGGTGGCTCCAAACATGCATCTGCCCCCTCGTTGACCCTTGAAGAAAAAATAGTTGGGAGTTGGGGGGGAGGGAAGCCCCCCCACACCCCCTGTTAGGGATTGGGATCCAAACGCAGATGAAACAAAACCTATGAATTAGGAAGATAATTAGGCTCCACATCTAACAATGATTAGGAAGATGCATTTACAAGTACAATAAACATTGAAGAGGTTAAGGAAAGGTACAAGGCTTGACATGATCAATGAAAAATTGAGAAAAAATTCAAGTTAGGTGATAGAGTTTTGTTGCATCTAATAAAGACAAACTATAAGTTCCTAGTGAGAAGATCAAGTTTCAATGGTATGCTCCTTTTGAGGTATTAGATAAGGTAGGTGATAATGGCTATAAAATCAATCAACCCTCATATATGCATATTTACATAGTAGTGGATGTGGAAATTTTGAAATTCTATGAGCCTTCCATGTTTGATTAGGAAATTGAGGGGTAGGTCCTACTCAGCATAAAGGAATTAAGACCAAAATATCTGGTAGGGTTGGTAGTTGATATATATTTGTAGAAGTCTAGAACTACCATATAGGGGCAACATGACCTCTGGTAGATAGAGTTGAAAAGACAACTTATCAATAAGGAAAATGGTACCCCTTTAAGAGGGTAGAGGAAAATTTTCCTCATATCATTTAGTGAAACATTTTGGGGACCAAAAAACTCCATAAATAGGGAGGTATCATTGTGCAGCTAGCAAGATGAAAGAAAATTTTAAATTGACACACAAACCTCAATTTATTTAGTCAATAGGTTCCTTAATGTATTCCTCAATCCAACTATTCATTTCACTACATAATGATTTTGTAGCGCACTATTAAAGACTCTATGTTGAAATTCTGGAGGAAGAAATTGACTCAATCCTTTCTAAAATCGGCTTTCAACGTTCTGTTATCACAATTTTAGTCTATAATTTTTAAAGTGCTGACAACGAGAGTGTCAACACCAATTTGTAAAAAACAGGGTTAAATTGTTGACAATGAGAGTGTCAACATTATCGTGAGTTTGGAAATAAAATAAAATAAAAATGCGTTGACAAGTAGAGTAGCAATGCAAATTTCTAAAGATTGTCAATTAAGCTACGATAGCTGGAAAATCAATGCCAAATGTAAAATTCAAATTTTTTCATGACAAAATAAATACGCTGGTGGAATAGCACATTTAATCTCAAGTGTTTCCTGATGGTGTGACTAGTACTTATATTGCCATGAGTTAAAAACTGTGCAGAGTTAACAATTTGTATTACTTTATCTGCCGAAGTAAAATAATTGTTATATCACATTATTGTAATCAAATACCACTCCCATATTCGTTTCTTGTGTTTATCAACGATGGAAATTATGACACAAACTCTACAATCAAAGGAAAAAGGTGCCAAAGCATATTTTATTTTTCACTTGACAAAAAATCTATTTTTAGACTGTTTTTTCTATACAACATAGTAATTTCGGGAAAGGTTTCCAAAAAAATGAGAATGAAGTTTTCAAAATTGAAATAGGTTTATTACGAAACAAACCCATTAAAAAAAACCTCTCTCGGTTTTCTAACATATATCATAGTTTTGTAGTTTTGAAGAGATCACTAGACCCTATTTTTCAGGAATTCGCCAGGAAAAATATCATGGACAGTTGTTCATCAATTCGACTTGATATTTGCAACATAAGATATTTTTAGAAGGATGATGAGGCAAGAGTTCCAAGAAATCAACAAGAGGAGTAATCATTGTTTATGACCCAGTTTTCTAGCCATGTTTGTAGCATGTTGTTATCGTTTAAATACATATATGCTTGGAAAATAAATTATATGCATGTATTTGAGAGATACACTTCATCTCTTTTATTTTTAGCAATATTTAATTAAGTATGAAGGAGAAACTTGTTTTAGTTTGTAATTTTCTTATAAAGACATGGACTATGTAATGAAGAAGGGTTGGAAATTTTGGACAAAACCTTGATATATTTTGTATATAGCTTGACATTAATATAAGCTATTGTGACCGATGTTATTTGTTTAGATATTCAAAGCTTCCAATGTGATGGTTTTCCAATTTGTCTTCTAGTAATTATCATCTCTTTTGTTTCATTATCTTTTCACACATGTCTTCTACATTTTGGAAATAAAGTTTGTAAAGATGAACTCTGCTTGTCAGCTCAGATTTACTATTGCCAAACTGCTATATGTTTTCTACTTAAATATTTTTAACATAATTCATTAATTGCTTTATTTTTTGTATTTATCTCTATCTGCTTCTATCACAACTAAATGATAAATTGTCTAAGAAATTTGTTGCTACCTTGCATTTGTATTTTGTTCATATAACCTGTTAGCAATATTTTTTTGTCAAATGGACTCCATGCCCAATAGCTTTTCTTATCTTTTTCCATACCAACATTTCTTAAATCCAATTAGATCTAGTCGATGTGTTGAATACATAACCATTCATTTTGACTAAGTTATAGAAGACATCTCCCTTCAGATTGAAAGGGATAACTTTCAATTCAAGAGTTTGGTTAGAGGTTACCTTAGAGTTTTTCCCGCAGCCAAGGTTTTCTTTAAGAGATAATACATTACAGACTTGCTCCTCTACACAATATACAATTTCACTTTGCCTTAATTCACTAGGGTTTGCAACACTATTTCAAATGCATCGACTTGAAAAATAGTTTAAAAGGGTTTGGAACATATTCTAAAACATGGTACTCAATCTCAGTTTATTAGCACTCAAATTACTGCAAAACCACACATTTAAATACAATAGAACATGGTGAAACATTCTTTCATGGGATTTGAAACTGATACAACAAGAATTAAAAGGAAAATGAACTATTACACAACGATTGAAACGTAAAAGGTTTAAATCAGTAGTGTAAACCGATTGAACAAGTCCTAGGATTCTAAAATGACCAACTATCAAAATGATTGAATGCACATGAATAAAACTACGACTTAATAAAATTCACAAGTAGCTTTTGATTTGTGTTAAATTATCACAAGTTTCCATCTCAATCTCAAAACCATTTAACAATCACACATACTTACGGTTCATTTCAATGTTGAGCAGTTATATGTAAGGTTTCTATTCCATTCGCTCCAATTAGATATTAAATCAAATAAAATAACCCCTAATTCACACAAAGTATATTCCAGATCACACAGATTAGGAAAAAATGTTCAGGGGTATCTCCTTCTTGTTAACTTCAGTCACACAAAACATGGAAGGAAAACAATGAGTTCCCCCTCTCCAAGAGCTCTTTTATTCCAAAAAAGTGGTTGTTACAAACAAAGATTCATGAATATGAATCATTTTCCCTTCTTCACAAAATAAGGGAAATAGAAAAACTATATTTTTGAGTAAAATAAAATAACTAATCAAAATCACATCTACATGAGATTCGTAAATTCTCCAACTCATTTAAAAAAAATTAAAAATTCCACTCCTATATTAAATATTTAAAACTTCTTAAGAAAAGATTTAAATTTTCTTAGTATTAACATTTTGCCATATCATCACATTGTTAAGCTCTTGTCCATACTCTTCATATCTTGTGCTCGGCCTAATGCACTTGCATGAGAATCCCCAGGAAAGAAAGGTTTATGAGTTCCTGTTCATAAGGTCTTCTACGAAATAACTTACTTTTTGTAGACCTGCAACTTTCATCCAAGTATAATCCTCAACCAAACGGTCTTTACACTTCACTAAGTATTCAATATATTCCTTCCCTCTTGTTTTCTTTGCAACCTTTGTGTTCAAAATATTTTTAGGTTCCAGATTCTTTGCCATAGGGATTTGCTTCATCCATTGCTGCTCACTAACTTCTTCACTGTCCACATTTGTTGTAGATGAATATTTGTCACTAGCTTGATAAGGATACAAATAAGCCACATTGAAAATAGGTGAGATATCTATGTGTGTAGGTATCTCCAACTCATAAGAATTTGTAGAAAAATTCCTAAGTATCTTGCAAGGACCTATTTTAGTTTAAGAGAAATTCTTCGGCGTAAATCACAAGATAAATCATTTGCCGACGCGTTTCAAACCAACTAGTGTGGTTCATCGTCAGGACAAGTTGAAGAAACAGATCCAACTTTAGCATGTTAAATAGTCTGAGCAGAGACTCCAATGGCTAACTTGACAGCTAATTTTGACTTTAGGACCAGAGTCAAGATTTAATGGAAATTAGTTAAATTAGGTGAATATATAAAAATATAAATTAATTTAAATGGTGTTAAAGGTTAGTTAAAAAGTTATTGTTTGATAATTAAAAATTATAAGTTATTATTTAAATGGGAATTAGTTATAAAAAGGACCTTTCCTTATACTTAATGTATGTATATATATATATATATATATATATATATATATATATATATATATATATATATATAGTATAAGTTAGTTAGAAAAATATTGGAACGAGAAAATAAATTAAAAATAGAAATGAAATACAAATAAAAAATAATAATAGTAATATATATAGTTTAATTAAGAAAGTTATAAAAGGTACAATAAATAATATATCTATCTATCTATCTATCTATATATATATATATAAAATAATAATAATAATAATATATATAAATATAATAATAGAATAAAATAAAATAAAATAAATAACGAGAAAATAATAATAATAATAATCATAATAAATAAATAAATAAATAAATAAAATAATATATAACTATTTTCTTCATCTTAAAAATATTACACTCCCCTCCTGGAAATATCTCCTTTCTTAGGTGGGCTAAGACCATGTCCCCTACCTCAAAATTCACTTCTCTTCTTTTTAAATCTTCTCTATGCTTGTATTTATAGTCGCTTTCTTGTAATCTATGCTTAACTTGTTCATGTATTTCACTCATAATTGTTGCAAAGTCCTCCCCATCAACACTTCCTTGTTCAAGTTTACCCAAATCTTGCAGCTCACAAACTCCCCTGGGATGCATTCCATTCAAGATTTGATAGGGACTTTTCCCCGTGCTCCTATTTGGTGAATTGGTGTATGAAAACTTAACTTGGGCTAATACATGGTCCCAATTCTTAGGTCGTTCACCTACCAAAATCCTCAATAGGTTTCTTAAAATTATGTCACAACTTTTGTCTGTCCATTAGACTGTGGATGATAGGTTGAGCTAAAATTTAACTTGGTTTGAAGCTTCTTCCATAAGTTTCTCCAAAAGTGTTTTGTAAACCTTGTATCATTGTCCAAAATTATACTCTTTGGAAAACCATGCAGCCTAACAATCTCAATGAAAAACAAATTAGCCACATGTGTAGCACCCCTAGTTTTGTAACATGGGAAAAGTGAGCCATCTTCGTAAATATGTCCACAACTACAAGTATAGAGTCATTACCTCTCTGGGTTTTTGGTAAACCCAAAATAAAATCCATACTCACTGAGTCCCATGGTCTACTAGGAATGGGCAAGGGAGTATATAGTCCAAAATTTTGACTTTTCACTTTTGCATGCTGACATACTTTACACTTTCTCACATATTTATGCACATCCACTTTCATATTTTTCCATAAATAAAAATGCTTCAGCTTCCCAAGCATCTTATCAACTCCAAAATGTCCCTCCAACCCTCCATTGTTCTTTTCCTATATCAAGTTCTCCCTCATAGAGCAATTGGGAATACATAGCTGGATTTTCTTGAACAATAGACCATCCTACAACATGAACTCTTTCCATGGGCTGCTATCTCTATTTACAGGGTTCTTGCATGCTTCAAAATCTTCTTGAAAATCAACATCAACTTCATACAAATCCTTCAAATAGTCAAAGCCTAAGAATTGTACTTGACTCTCTTACATAATCAAACTTCTCTTGCTTAAAGCATCAACTACCTTATTGGCCTGTCCATTGATGTGCTTTAGAACAAAGGTAAAACTTTGTAGGGACTCAATCCACTTGGAATGCTTATGATTCAACTTAGGTTGTTGCATTATATATTGTAATGCATAATAGTTGGAGAAAAATGCAAACTCCTTAGGCATTAATAGTGCCTCCAATGCTTCAAAGCTTGAACCACAAGATAGAACTCTTTGGCATAAGACGAGTATTTTTTTTTAGTCATTTAGCTTCTCACTGAGATATGCAACATGTTTGTCTTCTTGTCTCAGTACAACTCCAATGGTTGTCCCACTAGCATCACACCTTACTTGGAAGTGCTGATTGAAGTAAGGAAAATTCAACACTTGATTCTTGGCGATCTTCTTTGCTATCCAACAAAATTGTTGCCTATATTTCTTGATATTATCTAGTATAGGTGCACAAATGCCAATGAAATTCTTGATAAATTTATGGTAGAATCTAGCTAAGCCATGAAAGCTCCTAACTTCGAAAATATTCTTGGGTGAAGGTCAATTTACAATTGCCTCTATTTTCTCTGGATCCATTTTCAATCCATCTTTGGAAATGAAAAAGCCTAAGTATATTAACTCAAACTTCATAAAAGAACATTTCTTCATGTTAACAACTTTTCTTCATGCAATCTTTCTAAAACATATCTCAAGTGTCTATGATGTTCTTCTTTAGTATGATTGAAAATTAAGATATCATCCAAGTAAACAATAATAAACTTAAGAATTAACTTCTTCAAGACTTCATTCATCAACCTCATGAAGGTATTGGGTGCATTTTTCAGTCCAAATGGCATGACCAACCACTCATACAAACCATCATTGGTCTTGAAAGTTTTTTCCACTTGTCCCCTTCTCTAATTTAGATCTGATGGTAACCACTTTTTAGGTCAATCTTTGAAAATTAGATACTCCACTCAAACAATCCATCATATCGTCCATCTATGCCAACAAAAATATGTATTTGATAGTGATCTTATTAATTGCTTAGGAATCTGTACACATCCTATACTCTCCACATTTATTTGGACTTATTACTGTAGGCACAAAAAATCAACTCAAAATTTCTCTTATCAACCCTTTATCTAATAGTCCTCGAACCTATTTCGTTATTTACTCATTCTCCTTGGGTGTCATTTGGTAAACAACTTTATTCGTAAGGCTTTCTACTAGTATCATATCCATGTGATGGTTGATACTTATTTTAGGTGGAAAATAACTTAGCAAGTCATCTACTACAATGTCATTAAACTCATGCAATATTTCGTGAACTTCAATAGGTAAATCAACAATTTCAGTGTGCATAAGTATTACCTTGGTTTGTAGACTACCACAACGATGACCTCCTCCTTTTCCATTTGTTGCATAAATTATTTTCCATTTAACATCAATAATTTTGGGCTACTTGTTTCAACTATACTCTCTTCTTTAATTGGTTCAATACTATGCTTGATGCCATCCTTTTCAAGCTTATAGGTATTCTTTTCTCCATCACGCACCACCTTCCTATCAAATTTCCATGGTCGACCCAAAAGGATGTGGTAGACATCCAATGGCATGATATCAAAAATTATTTTGTCCTTATATCTGCCTATCTGAAACTCCACATCGCTCTATTCAATCACCAACATTTGGTGACCTTTTTGCAACCATGATACCTTCTATGGTGTTGGGTGTTTAATCCTTTTCAATCCCAAATTTTCCACCATTTTCATGGAAACTATATTTCCAGTACTTCCACTATCAATCACTACTTTGTAGCACTTCCCCTTCGCTTTGAAAATTTCTTAAACTAGGATTTTCTTTGGGCTAGTTCAACAATCTCTTTGGTTGGCTTCAACAAGACTTTGTTCAACATCAAGGCTTCTCCAGTATTTGACACATTCTTTTCCACAAGTGCTTGTGCTTCTATTGCTTCTGGATGAGATATACGCACCTCTCTGTCCTATGTTCTCATTCTTAGGAAACTCAAAAAATCTGTGACCTAGTTTGTTACATTTGTAACACCGGTAGATAGTCTCTCTACCCCTTCCCCTACCTCTACCTCTCTAGTAAGGTATTCCTCTTCTAAAGTCACTTCCTTTCTCCGACTTTCCTTGGTAATTTGAGTTGCCAACATCATTTTTTTGAGCTATAAACTTTCCTCTTCCAGTTGGATTCCCTTTTCCCTTAGAAAAACCATGACCTTTACCTAAGTTCTTCTTTCTTGTTATCTTCTCTTTGACCTTCAGGGCACACTTGCATGCTTCTTCCATTGTCTTTGGAGACAACATATTGATTTCATCTTGAATCTCCATTCTTAAACCATTGATATACCTCGATGTTTTCTTTAGGGTATATTCCACATAACCTTCCCTCAAATTAACCTTGTAAAATTATTCAGCATACTCTCTGAATTTCAACAACCTTTTCCTAAGGTTCTGCTTCTGCCTGTAGAGAGTTGGTAATCTTTTAGTAAGTATTTACTCTTCATCTTTACTACCACACTGTCCCAACTTTTTATCAATGGTTTCTCCTTCTTTTTCCTTTCATCCTACACATTGTCCCACCATAGTACAACATGACCTTTCAACCTTATTACAAAAAACTTCACCCTTTTATTTTCTTCAATCTCCTCATATTAAAAATACTCATCTAACTCACTAATCGAATAAATCAAATTCTCAGCTGTCAGGTTGCTATAATAGGTAGATAGTTCAAGCTTACTTATTGAACTTGAGCCTAGCACTGATCTCAATAGCCTGACTTCTGGAGCTTCCTCAACACATGCTTCTCATGTTCCCTCAACTTCCTCTCTAGATTCACTAATATCTCCATACTCAGGATCTCGTTGTTTCCTTGCCTCCATGGCCTCTAGATGAGCTTGCAGTCTCCTTATTTCTCCCTTGAGTTTTGCATTAGCTATGGGTCTCCCTCCTCGATGTTGTGTTGTTCCTGCTCACATAAACATCTTCTCTTACATTGTAGACAGTAACAACTATGCAAAAGTTTTCTCTAATACCACAAATTGGTGCAACTAGTAGGCTAAAATAAATTTTTAAATTGACACACAATACTCAAATTATTTATTCAATAGATTCCTTAGTGTGTTCCTCAATCCAATTATTTAGCTCGCTACATAATGATTTTATAGCGCACTATTAAAGACTCTATATTGCGATTTATGGAGAAATAAATCGACTCAATCCTTTCTAAAACCAATTTTTAATGTTCTAGACTTTCTCCTTTGCACAGTCTACGATTTCACTTTGCCTTCATTCATCAAGATTTGCAACACTATTTCAAATGCACCAATATAAAAACTAGTTTAAAATGGTTTGGACCGTATTCTAAAACAAGGTACTTAGTCTCAGTTTAATAGCATTCAAATCGCTACAAAACCACATATTCAACTACTCCATAACACAATGACACATCCCTTCGTGGGATTTGAAACGGATACAACAAGAATCAAAAGGAAAAATCTTACACAACAATTGAAACCTCAAAGGTTTATATAGTTAGTGTAAATGAATTGAACAAGTCCCAAGCTTCCAAGATGACCAAAATCAAAATGATCGAATGCGCATGACTAAAACTATGACTTAACAAAATTCATAGGCATATATTGATTTGGCTTAATAGTGGGGATTTAACTCAATCTCAAAACCATTTAACAATCACACAAACTTACAATTAATTTCTCTATTGAAAAACTATATGTAAGAGTTTTGTCCATTCGCTCCAGTTAGACATTAAATAAAATAAAATAACCCCCAGTTCACACAGAGTATATTCTAGATCACACATATTCAAAAAAAATGTTTAGAGGTATTTTCTTTACTTCTTGTTAACTTCAAGCACACAAAAACTGGAAGGAAAACAACGAGTTCTCCCTCTCAAAGGAATCTTCTATTCCCAAAAGCTAACTGTTACCAACAATGATTCATGAATATGAATTGATTTCCCTTCTCCACAAGATAAGGGAATCTGAAAAGCTATATTTTTGACTAACAGAAAACAACTTATCAAAATCATATCTAAATGAGATTCGTAACTTCTCCAATTTATTTCTAAAATCAAAACCCGCTCCAAAATTAAATATTCAAAACTTCTTAACAAAAGCATCTAAATTTTCTCTGTTTAACATGTGACCATCCCATCACATTGTTAAGCTCTTGTCCAGACTCTTCATATCTTGTGCTTGACCTAATGCACCTACATCATATCATCCATAATGGATCATATATACTTTTTCATTTCTCTTACTGCTTTCTAGGAAAAAAACATTTTTAGGAATTCGCTTGTCAAGCCCATTTTATTAGTAGGTCCCAGTTTGGAGAGTTGTTTAGAGATTTGGGGTTTGGAATATTCTAGATCCAGTTTGAAGAATCAAATGACACAATTTAATGTTGTTCCCCATACCAAGAGATTTCTAATGCTTAAAAAATCAGCTCAATTGGAGGTTGTATGTGGAAGTTATGCCTATTATAAGTTGACCTACCTTGTTGACCACCATGGTATTGATTGGATGTCACATTAGTCCCCATTACTGACATGAGTGAAAATTAATTAAAGTTTAAGGCATGCAAAACCATAACACTGACCATAAACAACTATTAAGCACTATTAAAATATGTTAAATATTATACTATTAAGAAGAGTGAGGTTCTATTCCTTTAATATTGTACTTATTTTATAGCTTAACATAGCATCTAAGAGTGAGATTTGAAAACACAACATTAAAAATAAAAATTTCTATAAAAATCATTTAGACCATAATACCATAAACGACTCCACAAAATTAAATCACATCTTTTTTATTTATATTTCTATATATTCATTCACTTATTCTTTGAATTTTAAATTTTGATTGTTAAATTTAAATATAAACCAATAATAATAACAATAAAAAATTTAAAAAATATATATTACGCAATAATTTAAAAAAATAAAATAATATTTATAATTATATACTTTTATGATGCAATGAAATAAAGAAATTTGCTTCACATCGTGCATTACAAATATGACAAAATGTACGATAAACCATACCATTACAAATATGTCAAAAATGCCCGTTACAAATATGATGCAAAGGTACGGTAAACAATGTGATTATAACTATGAACACACGTTTGTGTTTAAAAGATAGTGTTAAATGGTATTTTATTAATTTTAAGGAATAATTTAGAATATTTACGATATTATATATAAATTAAAGGTTGGGATTTATCTCTGAAATAGTTATGATTAATTTGTTTTTTTAATTAAATTAATTAACTGAAGTTTTTTTCATATAAACAAGTGTTATTTAAAGTGAGTTATGGTTTTTTAAACATGTAGTATTGATACACTGTAGTATTGATAAGCCATGATATTGGCATATAGTGGAGATAATTTTCCAAGGTTAAAATCTTGCCTCTTGTTTTTAAATGTATATATGTTAAAACTATATATTAATTATTTTATAATTAATAAAAATAATAATAATCAAATAAGAATAATTTAAAACAAAATCATAATTTAAATCTCTCTCTCTCTCTCTCTCTCTCTCTCTATATATATATATATATAATTTTAGTAATACGAGATATCATGAAGGATTTTAATATTTATTATAAATTAATATCTATTAAAATTTACCAACCATTTAATTTATATAATTATGTTAATCTTATCATTTAATAAATTTTAAATTTTCTTCCAAACACATCTATCATATATTATAAGAAGAAAAAAATGTAAAAATTTACCATCACACTAAACTCCTACCTTAGGCTTTTCTACGCTTTGAAACCTTTCATTTTACATTAGTGGAAACAAATACCACTTGAATTTCCAATAAGCACAACTCCATAGAATGCCCCCTGCTTACATTTGAAGCAACGTGACACACACAAAAAAATAAATGAAATGTTTCCACAGATGCCTATGTCTATTTGGAATGGAGGAGAAGATATTAGGGAAGTTGAGCTAATTGTCAGAATGTTTTGAGTGATTGAATCGAGAAGCTCATTCTACAAACCAGTTTGATGTGTAATGTTGTCAATCCGTCATTAAAGTTGAAATTTTACTTTTGTCGGCTAAAATAAAATGTAGGAATTTACAGGGTAAATTCCTCAGATAGAACACCAAAGGACACCACTCAGAAACAGATCACAGATCAATACACCAGTATTCTTGACGTGGTTAAAAGTTAAAACTCTCAAAGAGGGAAATAGTCCATGGCTTGAGCCAATGTGGCCATTTCAGACAATTTATTAATGTAAAAGAAAGAAAATTTACATAAGCTTCTCTCATGAACGGTCGCCTTACAAATGACCCTCCATGATCTTTAAATAGAGATCATGGACCAATCGGTGTTAATCCACAGATCAAGTATCGGTATACCGAGGAGAGAATGAACCGTCAGATCACTTCATGTCTAGAACATATCGTGACCGTCGAATTGTAAGTTACAAAAGTACATAGTAAAGAAACACACTTTACCTAACTCTACACTAGACCAAGTTATACTTAACTAGTTCCTATGTGTTGGAATATCCTAACATCCCCCCTTAAGAACAATTTGGGATATGATTGAAGGATGTACAAATATGACACAATAGGAGAAGGAAGGAGGCATTAGAGCCTATCCCCCCTTAGTGACAATTTCCTGAACTCTAACCATAAATCGAAGTTTAGTAAACTTTGCATTTGTGAGAGCCTTTGTAAAGATGTCTGCAACTTGATCACCGGTTGAACAATATTACACTTCAAGAACATGGTCATGAATGAGCTTTTTGATGAAGTGCATGTGTAGTTCAATGTATTTTCTGCGCTGATGTTGGACTGGATCTTTGTGTAGTTGAATGGCACTTTGATTATGATTCACACCAAAGTGTAGTCAGATGCTTTTGCTGAAAGCCAAACTATGATAGGATCTGACGAAGCCACAAGGCTTCCTTACTAGCTTTTATGATGCCACAATACTCTACTTTTGTTGAAGAAAGAGAAATGGCACTTTGTTTCTTGCAAGCCCATGTAATAGGTCCAAAATCAAGAGTGAAGACATAACCTACGGTAGACTTCCGATCATCAAGGTCACGAGCCCAATCGGAATCAGTGAAACCAACCAATAAAGGAGATGCTTCTGTAATGTAATGAATCCCAAACTGAAATATACCTCAAACATAGCGAAGTATTCTTTTAGCTTCTTTCCAATGATTTTCATGTGGGTTTTTCATAAACCAAGAAATAAGGCCAACAACAAAGGCAAGGTCAGGATGGGTATGGGTCAGATGCAAACATTTTACTACAAGCTAATGGTATAAGGTAGCATCAACTTCAAGGGAAGTACAAGCGACTGAAAGTTTGGATCCAGACTGAAAGGGAGAAGGGGATGGATTACAGTCTTCCATGTGAAAGTGGCGTAGAATATCACAAGCATACTTGAACTAGGAAAGGGAAATACCTTCCTTGGATTGCAAGACTTGAAGACCAAGAAATAATGCAAGTGTCCTAAGTTTGTCATTTCAAACTACTTTTTAAGGCTAGACTTCACATGGTTTATAAGGTTGGGATCACTACAAGTAAGGATAAGATCATCGAAATAAAGAACAAGAATGATAAGAGACTTACCCACTTTCTTGGTGTAGACAGTATTGTTAGAATGACACCTCAAAAATCCAGTATCTAAAAAAAGCTATCCATTTTGGCATACGAAGCCCGAGGGGCTTGCTTGAGACCATAAAGAGATTTCTTAAGCCGACTGATCCGGATTTAAACAGGAACGCAACAAATTACAGAGATAACCATATACACAAAGATGCAGCGGAAATAATACTTCATTTCATTAATGGAAAATACTGAAATATGCTTACAACCAGAAATGGAAATAAACCAGCTAGGGCGATGGTAGCTTATCTCTGAGAAGAGATGTGGTGGCTACATGCCTCTGAACTGTGTTACAATGAGGCTCGAAGGCCTATTTATTGTTGAGAAACAATGGAAAACCCTTAACATTCCAAAACCTAACCGTAGAAGATGAAACGCCAAATTGTGGGCCCCGTTTTTGGGTAAGTTGGTACATCAACTTCCCGGGGTCGCGAATTGGTCATACTATCCCCGTTTGACGTGCATGATAGCCCGTTGGAAAGATCTCTCCGAGGACTATGACGGAAAAGACGATTTTTATCAAAAAAATCGCTGGCGGTGGATTTCCCAAAAAACGTCGTTTAGGGCCTCAAAATGGCTCCGGAAGTTTAGGACCCGAAAAACTGCTAAAAATAGTAAACTGTGCTATAATTAAGGAAACTGAAATTGCTGAGAAAGACAATGGTGGGGGTCCAGGTGGACTTGGCAGGTGGCCACCAATATCCACCTGGATCATTCCTCCCCCCTTAGGAAGCAATGGTCCCCATTGCGTTGAGCTCCTCCATGAGATGAGGAAACTTCTGCTGAACTTGTTCCCTGGTGAGCCACTTGCCCTGCTGAAGGAGTTGGCCTGCTTTGACAACTCGATATAGTTGGATATTCTGTTGGCGAGTGTTCTTGATTTGTGTGTCCATGATCCAATCAGTTGCAGCTTGTTCCATGCAATCTGGATTTAATTCTGTGGGTTTGAGTTGTTCTGCAATGTCGGATGTGTCTAGCAATGGTGGAAAGTATGGCCGAAGGTGGTCCACATTGAACACTGGGTGCAGGCCAAGGAATGGGGGAATGCTGAGCTCAAATGCATTGTCTCCCATCGCCTTAGTAATGGTGTAAGGACCATATAGGAGTGGTCTCAATTTCCGATAGGCTCCAGTAAGGCGTTCCTTTTGCAAATGCAACCAGACTTTGTCGCAACAATTATCTGAAACGTTGGCCGCTTTCATCCCCTGCTGGAGCTTCTTGCAGACCTGTGTAGCGAGAGTTGAATCACCTTCAATGATCAATGGGTTTATCTTGTGGCTTTTCGCGATGGTGATTTTGTGTTCCAACGCATGTAGTTATGCTGCATTATTTGTTGATGAACCAATGTTTCCCTCATAAATTCATAGAATTTCCCCTTGAGCATTCGTGAAGACACCTTCAAATCCTACCAGGCCTGCATTACCTTTGGCTGCACCATCATAATTTAGCTTAATAGTTCCCTCCTCTGGAGGCGACCATTTGTCATTCTGTCCTCTTTTTATGGAATTTGTGAGGGCTTCAGGGGCACTGGTTAAGTGGAGATCCAACATGGTAATTATTCTCAAGTTTGTGCTGCTGGGAGGGTCATTGGTGTCCTGAAGAAGAGAGGAGACCATCAATTCCTGAATAGAATTTTTAACCTTTGAGAGGGTGATTTCCTCTTGTGATGAAGTATCCCGGAATATTCTAGCATTGCGCTTCTTCTAGAGCATCCAACAAACAATCCCCAGGACGAGATTCCGGGCTCTATTAACCAGAGGATAGTGGGAGAAGAAAGAATGCCAGTTAGCAATGGCGTTGAGGATGTAGGAGGGATCCTGATCCTATCTTGTAAAGACCAAAGTAACCCAATCCCATATTTTAGTCGAATAGGGACATTCATTCAGTAGGTGATTTGAAGTTTATTCTTCTTGCTGACATAGATGGCATCTAGAAGGTCCAATAAAATCCTTTTTTTCAGAGGTTTTCCCAGGTTAGAATTTTCCTATGGAAGACCAGCCAAAGGAAAATGGAAATTTTTGGCCAATGTATTCTATCCCACATTGATTTCAATTTGTGGCTAGGTTGGATTTGAACATGTTGAGCTATGTATCTGTATGCTTCCTTTATGTTGAAGTGCCCTACTAGTTTTTGGCCCCAACGAATCTTGTCTTCGGAGTTATCTTGGAGGATTTGTCTCTTTTGTAGTTCTATTGATAGCTCAGACCGAACCTGCGAGTTGATGGGGGGAACCCACTCTTTCTGATCAATCCATTATCCCCAGCTATTTCCTTTTGCTCTTGGTTTCCAATAGTGATAGACCTTGCTCCTGCCCCTATTTTTCATCTCAGACTTGATTAATTGATATTGATCCTTGTCGAGTTTTGGCCTTTGGTGCCATGCATCTTCCCAGAAGAGTGACTTGTCCCCTTTCCCAATCTCTCAGAAGCTATGTTTTTGTATGATAGCCTCGTTCTCCCACACTTGGTTCTAGATTACCGAACCTTTTATGATGCCATTGAGCCTTATTATTTTCTCATGCGAGTGGGTGGGAGCCTATTTTTCCTTCCATAAGATACCCCAGGGGGAATTGGGATTTGCTAACAATATCCACAAATTTTTTAATCCCAATGCCTTCCCTAGGAGCTTAGTGTCCCTGAGTCCAAGGCTGCCATCTTTTTTGGGCCTGCACATTTTTTCCCATGCTACTAGAGCCCATTTCTGCTTTTTCTCTGCTCCTCTCCATAATAAGTTCCTCTGCAGATTCCTGATTGCATTGGAGATTGCTTTTGGGGCAGCCAAAGTTGAGTATAAGTAGTGCAAGATCGCTTGTAAAACTTAATTTACAAGAACCAAATGACTTGCCATATTTAGCGATCGGAAGGTCTAGTTTGCCAGCCTCTTTTCTAATTTATTTATCAATGCTTCCTAAGTGACACGAGCCAATTTCCTATCTGTGAGGGGAACCCCGAGATATTTAGAGGGGAGAGTGAATATGGGAAAATCAAGGATTCTAGATATGTTTATACGAATGGGCGGAGGAGTATTGAAGAAGAACAATTTAGATTTTTCTTGATTGATGGAGGTGCCTGAGGCTATAGAGAAGTCAGATAGAATGTTCTTGAAGGAGGAAGATCCTTTGGCAGTCAGAAGACCCATTAGTAGGGTGTCATCCACAAATAGTTGGTGCGTGGAAGGAGGAACTGAAGCATGAGGCTTGAGACTTGATAGATTATTAGCATATAAGGCCACAGTTATGGATCGGCTGATCCCTTCAGCCATTATGACAAAGAGAAAGGGAGAGATTGGGTCCCCCTGCCTAATGCCTCTTGAGGGGTGGAAAGGATGAGATGGGGAACCATTCAGGAGGATGGAGAAGAATGCACCAGACACCATCGCCATGATCCATTTGATACTCTCTTTTTGGAACCCATAAGCTACAAGAAATGCTGTCATGTAGGCCCAACTTATTTTGTCAAAGGCCTTAGACATATCTAGTTGGATCATCATACCTGGTTTCTTTTGCATATTGAGAGAGTGGATTAGCTCATGTGAGAGGATGATACTATCCATTATTTTCCGACCTTCCACATAGCATGATTGATGATGTGAGATGAGTAGAGGCAAGAAGGATTTTAGACGATTGGCCAAGACTTTGGAGATGAATTTATAAATGACATTCGAAGGGCTATGGGACAATACTTATCCGGGGAGTCCGTTGAATCGCCCTTGGGAATTAGAGTGAGAAAGCTGGCATTGAGGGATTTTAGGATAGACTTTTGGATTTTGGATTCTTCAACTAGGGCATGAACACCAGTTTTTAGGATTGGCCAACAAACTTTGTAGAAATCAATGGTAAACCCATCCAGTCTAGGTGCTTTCCCGTTGGGCATGCTCATAACTACATCCTCCACTTCTTGAAGTGAAACTTTTCTAAGAACCATTTTGTTATGGTCCTTGGTGAGGATCTTGGGGATGTGTTTGGATTTTTTTTATGTCCTCAGCCTGATTGTTCCTTGGCTCCTTAAGGAAAGAGATGAAGTATTGGGTTAGCTCTTCTTCCATATCCTCTTGAGAATGAATGAGGTGTCCTTCTCAGTTCTTTAGAGCAATAATTTTGTTATTCCTTCTATGCTAGATCATCGATTTGTGGAAGAAATCAATGTTCCTTTCCCCAAATTTTAGCTAGTTTAACTGAATTTTTGCTTCCATAACTTATCTTTCGGAGTGAATCTTTCCTCCCAACTTTGCTGTAATTTTTTCTATTCTTGTTTGCTGTGGTCTATGATACCTTCTTCAATGATATGTTGCTGGAGGAGCTCCATTTTAAGCTCTAGATTTTATTTATTTATTTTGTTTATTTTCCATGATGATGTTTCCAAATGTTTCTTTGTTCCATTTTCTTATTTCCTCTTTGATGTATTTTAGTTTCTATTGAAAGGTGTAAATTTTGTTACTAGATTTGGTTGTAGAGTTATTCCACCATTGCCTCATTTTTCCTAGGAAATCTGGGTGATCCAACCAAAAGGCCTCGAATCTAAAAGGATTATCCTTGGGACCATTAGAGATATGAAAATCAAGAGAGATTGGCCAATGATCAGAGCCATATTGTAGAAAAATACGAGCTTCTGTTTCCCAAGAGGTGAGGTATGCATCCTCTGAGAGGAGGAAATGATCTAGCCTGGAAGTTATTTTTCGATCTCCTCCTCTGCTATTGTTCCAGGTGAAAGTACCATTGCTTGTTTGGATGTCAATGAGATGGAGGCTTTCAATAGCTGATAGAAAGGCCTCTAATTCCTTGTCCATTTTCTGAATTCCACCCCCTTTTTCCCCCGGATTCATGATCATATTGATGTCCCTAGGAATGATTTTGTAAGGCATGTGAATGGAATCCATTAAATTAGAGATACAATGTAGCATCTTAATTCGATCACTCACCTCATGTGGGGAATATATATTAGTAATATAGATGTTATCATTAGACATTATTATTTTCAAGGCCGAAGTAATGAAGTGATGGGTTGCCATAGAGGAGATGAGGTCGAACTTTGAGATTTTCCATAAGGTCATGATTCCTCCTACAAATCCTAAGGCTAATTTGGCTAGATAGCTATAATGCTTGCAATAGTTTTTTTGAATGAGAGGAGAGTAAGCCAATTCAAGTTTAGTTTCTTGAATAAGGAGTATGTCAAGTTTATCAGACATGATTATGTTTTTCAAGATTCTTTTCTTTCCAGGACCATTAAGTCCTCTTATATTCCAAGAAATGTGATTCATAGGTAAGGAGAGGGGGTTAGGGCTAGGGATTTTACCTTTCCTTCGTTGATGAGCTTGGCACCCAGTTTTTGGAGGAGCTGGCTAGTAGTCTTTCTACCTCTTTTTCAGCTTGGTCCTTTTGGGTTGTATGCTTTTTCCATGATGCCTTTAGATGCATTGTTTTCCGATGAGGGGTGGACTGCACTGTGTTTTAGTTCCTCTTGGAGGAGGTAAGTTCCTTCTATATTTTGGAGTTGATGTCCTGTGATTGCTTCTATTCCATTTATCTTCCATTATTATGCTATGGTTGCTAGGTCTACCCCTTCCAATGCTTCTTCTATAGCACTCTCATCAGGGGTTTCCTCAGTCCCTATTTGTTCCATTTCGGTATCCTCTTGTGCGTGCTCAGTTTCCCTGTTTGTATGATCTCCTTCTCTATCTTCTTGTTCCCCATTTTCTTTGATCTACTCCTCTTGTACTGCTTCATCCCCTGTAGGGTAGTTCAGATTTGATTGTTCTTGTGTGTTGACCAGGGCATCAAAATGGTTATGGTTTTGTTTAGAGGATAGTCTATAAAGATATGGACGTATTCATGGCACTTCCTTCACCTGAAGGGGATGTGTTCATAGCCTATACTTTGTAGCCATACTTCATCCCTGAATATTAGTTTTATTGCTTTTGGGAGGGCTTCAGAGACATCTATATACACACAAATTCTGGCATATTATACGTATTGTCCATTTTTGGTGCCTTTAGACATTTTTATATACTCCCCCAGTTGGTCTCATATACCTTTGAGGACCAAGGGAGCCCAGTAATCCGTTGTAAAGGAATAGAGGTGCACCTAGACTAGGACTCTTGTGAAGTCCTCCTTCTCTAGAGTGAAGTTTTCCTTCCAAAATCTCATGTATAGGCCTATCGAATTGAAGAAGTAAGGACCTCCTTCAAATATTTTGTCTATGTCTTCTAAGAGGTCGAAGATTACTGTGAAGAATCCTTTGGATCCCAACTAGAGTTTGATTTCGTCTCTAGGTGTCCATTTGTTTTGTATCCACCAATTCAGGGCTTTATTTTTCGGTCAAATGCCCATGAATTTGTAGATTACTATGTGTTCTTACATATATTCTCTGTAAACTGCTACTCCTGAGTCCTGGATTTGTAGCTCCAGAATTTTCTTGGCTATTGGGTTGCAGTTAGTCATTTTTTTTTATTCCTCTTACTGCACTTGACCTTTTACTTTGGTTGCCTCTGTTGAAGAGGGGATGACAGAGGTGGTGCCCTTTGCTAACTGAATCTATTTCTTTTTCCCTTTCTCCTATCTCGATTCTATGTTTTTAGGTTTCTCTCCTGAGGCTTAGAAGGCTATGCTGGAGGCAAACCTTGTGAAGAAGAAGGTTTGGTCCGGAGGGCAACCAGTTACAGTGTCTTTGAAAGGGAGAGCATTGTGCCTCGAGTTCAGTTCTGCCATGGGGGAGGGGGTGAGGGGCATCAATAATTAGGCTAGGCATGCTAGAGGTGGCCGCCATAGGAGCCAAAGGGTTTGGTTAGGTTAGGAGCCAACTGCATGCAATATTCTTAGTGCTCATGTGTCCTCAAACTTTTTCGTTTTCTTGATCTCTTTTAATTTCCATGCGAAAAATCAAATTTGCAGCACCAATATCCTTCATGTCAAATTTAAATGACAAATGCGGTTTTTTCTTCCTAGATTATTTCCTTGTCATTTTAATCAACAAGATATCATCTACATACAAGACCAAATAAATAAGATGGTCTCCAACTAATTTGAAACACACACATGATCGACTTTTCTCCTTGTGAAACCAAGTCCCAAAAAATAAGTATCAAATTTTTTTATACTGCATCTTTGATGATTACTTTAACCCATATAGGTACTTTTTTAGCTTGCATATTGGCTCTTTCTTTCCTTTAAATGGATTCTTCATGTATATTTCTTCTTTTACATCCCCATGTCAGAATGTTATCTTAACATCCATTTTTTCTACTTAAAAATCAAAGGAAACAACAATAGATAAAATAAATCTAACAAAACTAACTTGGAAACAAGAAAAAAAATCTTAACAAATTCAATTCCCTATATCCAGGAATAACCTTTTGCTACTAATTGAGCTTTGTATTTCTCTACTCTTAATTTTGGGTTCAAATTCTCCTTAAATACCCATTTGTTTCCAATGATATTTCTTCTAGTTGGAAACTCCACTAGATCGCAAGCCTTATTCTTGTCTAGGGATGCCATTTCTTCAACTATGACCTTTTTCTATAGTTTTCCATCCTTTGAATCCACTGCCTACCTAAAAGTTCTAGGATCATCATCTTTAATAAAAAAATAAAAATTAGAATGGAAATTAGGTGGATTATACCTTTTTGGTTACCTTCTTTCTTGAATTGATCTCCTCAATATTGGACTGTGTGCTTCTTCTTCTTATTCTGATTCACATTCTTTTGTAGAGTTTGATTCATCATCCTTTAATTCTAACTCTATATTTTTTGGTACTTTCACCTTCGTCAGGAATTCTTGCTTGAAAACATATTTTATTTTTGTAAATACCACATCTCAACTATGTAAAACCTTCTTAGTTTTTAGGTTCCAAAGCTTATAACCTTTCAAACCATCTTTATATCTAATAATTTTACACTTTTCAAATTTCTTATCCATCTTACTCCTATTCTCCTTTAGAACTTGTACATAATCATCACATCAAACTACTGTGATATG
Source organism: Pinus tabuliformis (assembly GCA_031772625.1). NCBI lineage: Eukaryota > Viridiplantae > Streptophyta > Pinopsida > Pinales > Pinaceae > Pinus > Pinus tabuliformis. Next base: position 702,322,989 of record CM062807.1, read on the forward strand.
TTTAAGAGAGGGCTTATAACAGTCCATACCTAATATGGATTCTTGTCATCTAACACTGGCGAGGGTGATCTATTTACTAGATAACAAGTAGTGCCCATTTCCTCATCCCAAATTTATTCTCCTAACTTGGCACCACTGAGCATGCTTCTTGCTTTCTGCATCAACGTTCTAGTCATCCCTTATACAACTTAGTGAACATATGCTGTGTATTTAGAGGAATAACATAGAATGAAATTTTTCTCTGACTTGTAAAATAAATTATATTGTGTATGTGAATAAGAATGAAATTATGATGTCTTTTCAGGTCTTGTCCCCTACGAATTTCTTAATTTCCTTTATCTCTTTGTCAGTTTTTCATTTTGTTGCACTGACATGTAAGTCATTGTATGCTTTATGGGTAGAGATTCAGGTTCCTATAGTGATGGTTTGTAGGTCCATATTACCTCCCCTATGTCAATAGTTATTATTTCTCTAGTTTATTTGGTGCTCAAGAATCCTTGTGAATTTTTATGTTTAAATGTTGTTTTAGAAGGCATGATGGAAGCACGCAATAATGCCTTGGAAAGTCCACATTATTATTAAAAATAATGAAAAAGGAAAACATGATAAGGATTTTTAATCTATGCAAAGGAATGGATCAATGTAGGATAGTGTGATGCTTTGTGTACCTTATAAAACTAATCCATCAAGCCTCAAAATAAATAAATCAAGGGAAGTATCTATAAGGATTTTGTTATGTGGAGGGTGAAAAGTTGGAGAGAGGTGTAATATTTATGCTTTATGTAATTTTCAAGGAAACCAATACAAGTTATGAGGCATAGGGCACAAATTAAAAGGAACATGGAGTTTTGGTCTTGTTTGGGAACGGAGGGGTTTAAACATGCCCTACACACCATAAAGGTTTATAGGTATGCAAAAAGAAGGACCTACCAATCTCCACATAACTAAATATTCATCCTTTGTATTTCTAAAGAGGAAGCCTCTACCTAATGGAAAAATAAAATAATAAGAGACCCATGATAGGGAAGATACCAACCTAATCTACATAGCAGACAACATCGACACACAAGATGTTGACATTTGGACCCTTCAATCAATTCTAAAATTTCACATGGTAGTCTAAGAATGCTACAATTTCTCAAATTAGCACAAAAACATAAGAAATGATAGATAAAGAACTAGATAATAAGGCACTTCAAGGGGGGAACCTCCCTTTACATCACATAAATGGATAATTATTGGATGATTTAAATGAAAAAACTCCTTGGTATGTATAGGAGTCTAAAGGGTAAAAATATGATTAGGGCTTACATAACAATAATAATGTAAGGGTGCAATAATAACAATATGGGGGTTAAAGTATTATTATAGAGACCTAAATGATTTTGTATAAAATACTCATCCTATCATGTGGAATCTTTAGCAGGTAATTTCTTCCACTTAATGAGATATTCTGAAATTGATTGATTCTGTAGCTATAGGATTCTTGTTTCCATGAATGCTTTAGGCTCCAATATGATTTTTCCTTCCTCGTCAAGTTCTAGTAATATGGTTTGAACTAGGATTTTTTTCACCAATAACCTTTTTTAAGGATGAAACATAGAAAAATGGGTGTATTCGTGAAGACTCAGGTGACTCCAATTTTTATGCCATAGTACCAATCTTTTGCAAAACCTTCTAAGGGGCATAGTACTTGGGTTATAATTTATTATCTTTGTTAGTCTGCTTGAGGGACATTTATTTGTATGTTTGTAGCCATAAAAATACCCAATTGCCCACATCAAAACTTCTTTCACTGTGATGTTGATCTCCTTGTTGCTTCATTTGATTATGCACCAGAGTCATGTTATCCTTTAAGAGTTGAAGAACTTGTTGTCGATGCTTGATGTGATCTTACACTACTTGAACCTTAGTTTCTCTTTTAAAGATGATGTGATAGACATTGGAAGATATCTATAAAGCACCATAAATGGGTCATTTTTGCTGCGGTATGGAAGGAAGTGTTATACCACCATTCTGCCAAAGGTAACCAATTGACACATTGTGTTTGTTTATCAGATACAAAGAAACAAAGATATCCCTCCAAACATTTGTTCACTATCTCAATCTTCCCATTAGATTGAGGATGATAAGATGAGTTATGACCTAATTCAGTACTAATATAAGAAAATAATTCTATCCAAAAATTTCCAATGAAAATGAAATCTCTGTCACTTACAATAATATTTTTGTTTCCATGTAGCTTTAAATTGTTTCCACAAATGTAATAGTGATTTTACTAGCTTTAAAAGGATGAGATAGTGCAAAAAAGTGTGCATACTTGGTAAGTCTATCAACTACCACCATAATGACACTCTTTCCTTTGGACTTGGGTAGACCTATGATAAAATCCATTGAGACCTCCTCCCAACGTTTACTTGGAATGGTTAATGGAGTTAAAAAACCTGGGGTCTTAATTGTCTCAACTTTATTTTGTTGCAAACAAAACATTCTGCCACAAACTTTTGAATATCCAATTTAAGACCATCTCGGAAAAAATCCTTCTTTACCCTATGGTAAGTTTGTAAGAATCCTGAGTGACATCCTATAAGAGATGTGTGCAATTCCAAAAGAAACTTTTGTTTGAGTTGGGAATTCTTACGTATATATACACGATCTTTGTACTACAATAAATTATTTTCCTAGATAAATGTATTAGATGCACTTGGATCTTGTTGCAACTTTTGAATGTGTTTCCACACTTCTTTGCCATTCATCCATTCCTCCCTTGCTTCAATTATCTAATCAGGTTGGATAATAGAAATGGAACAAATAAATGCCTAGACATCCTCATCCCCTGCAATAACATTTTGGTTCCCTTTTTTGTAAATGATTTTAAAGTCATAACCCAACATCTTTGTGACCCATTTTTGTTGCTCTACTGAAAATAATCTTTGTTGCAAGAAGCATTCAAGACTATCATGATCAATTTTTACCTTGAAATGTCTTCCCATTAGATAAGGGCACCATTTCTTTAGGGCATGTATTACTGCCAACATTTCCTTCTCATAAATAGGTTTGTTTAAATACTTTCCTTGATTAAACAACTTTCGAAAGAAATGGCTCTTTATTTCTGCATTAAAACAACACCAATGCCATTTTCTGAGGCATTGCATTCCATAATTAAGGTTTTAGTGAAGTCTGGTGTCGCTAAGACCAGAGCTTGGCACATTGCCTCTTTACGATCTTCAAATGCCTTCATTTCTTTTCGAGTAAAAAAAAATGAATCTTTATTCAGCGATGCTGTTAGAGTTGCTGCTATTTTCCCATAATTCTTAACAAACTTGTGATAATAGCATGTCAACCCAAGAAATACTCAAAGATGCCTTAAGGTTGTGGGGATTTTCCATTCCTCTATGGATTTAATTTTCTTAGGGTCTACCTTAACACCCTCATGAGATACAATATGACCCAAATATTCTTCTTGTACCCTAAAGAAACATTTGGATGGTTTTTCATACATTTGGTTCTCCTTCAATAGTTTGAGAACCTTGTCAACATGTCGAACATGTTCTTTCCCAGACTTGTTGTAGACTAGTCTGTAAAAAAAAAATACTAATAAATTTTTTCTAAAGAAGGGTTTGAAAGTGGAGTTTATGAAACTTTGAAATGTGGAAGGTGCATTAGTAAGGCCAAAAGGCATGACGAAAAATTCATAATGGCCTTCATGAGTTCTGAATTTTGTTTTCAAAATGTCTTTAAGGGTAGGGTATTGTTTCTTGGGAAAATGATAAGCTTTACGTAATTTCTCTTGCCACTCCCACTTTCTCAAGGGATTATTAATGCATACCTACAACGAAGAATGCTAAAAGAGAGGCATATAAAGGAAAATGGGTTAAAATAACTTAGAAGGAGATAAGAAGAAAACTTGTGAATAATTAAAAATAGAGATTCGAATGGATTGAGCATTAATATAAGATATTGTTGGAACAATTAGCTAAGAATTTCCATCACATATTTGGATCCTTTAGAGTTATTTAATCTATAGCTAATAGTTGACTAAGTGTTGAACCTAATCATCGACTAATCATTCAAATGGTTGGTTGGGATGACCATGGTAGTTAACTAGTGCAGAGGTCAAGGAAATATTCAATGAGTTTGTTATATGACTTAGCCAATAAAAGTGGATCATATCTTACTTTCTTTAAGGAATTTAGTTACACTTTGGTGTTATATACATATGTTCTTACAAGACAATCTGTCATGCAATATAGTATAAGGTTGTGTTCCTTGTATTTCCTATTATATAAATAATGTTGCGCTATGCTAACCCATGCTTAAGTGTTATACTAGTTCTTTAGATACTGCCTCTTCTTAGAATGTTTAGGTCCTTGATTTATCTAGACTAGTTGGTTCTCCAAAATGGATAAAATATCAACCATAGGTCACATTGATGATATATTTATACTATTTGTATAAGCTAGAGAGATTGGCCTGTGGCAAGATCCAATTGACTAATTCATGGAAAAGGTTCGATTACATTGAGATACAATTTGTTAGTGCTACAAATTATATTTCATTTACTTGATATGTAGAGAACTTTATCACTATAAAAATACTATTAATAACTAAGATAAAAGATATACATTTTGAAGCTCAATATTTTCAAGATATGAATTTTGCAATGTATTTTTGATGTATTTGTGATTATACTATTTATTTGAATAAAGTAAACAATGATATTATATATATTTTTATTACAATTTATATTGCTTTTCGTTGAGATCTATATTGATGAATCATTTGATCATAATCCTTTGATTAAAGTGAATAAATTCTTGTGTCTATAATATATCATAGTAAAAGAGAGGAAGATAGAGGTAAAGGTAGATATACGGAATAATAGATTTAGTGTGGGTAAGTACACAACATACCCCCATTTTAGAAAAATATTTGACCTAAGAGCTTTGTCAATATATGATATTATTGAATGAAATCATGTGCCTCCCATATGACATCATTGGAAGGGTTATTTTTCTATTTGATCAAATATTTAGTAATGTTAGTTGCCAACGTTAAGTGTTTACAATTAATTTTCACTCCAAAATGAGTTTTCCTTCTTCATTTATCTCTAAAATTGATATGTAAATTAGGGTAGTCTAAACAATAAGATTTTTTAAGATAAGAAACATTGAATACACTAAGAATTAATGAATATGCACATAACTCAAAATAAAAATTAATCTCCCTAATGTTATTGACAATTTTTTTTAATGTTCCATAAATCTTTAATATGAACTTTGAATATGGACATAACTCAAAAGAAAAAGTGATCTTTGTAATATAATTGATTTTATTTTTAGGTTCCATAAAGCTTTAATATGAAATTTTGACTATATTTTCAAGGTAAATCTAATTACTAATTAGAAACCACCATATTAAATTACCTTTTTAATTTATTACTTTGTAGAATTTAATATTAACCTAACATTATATTAAAGAAAGTGAAATATATGTTGAACCTACTAGGGATGAAATTACCTAAACCTTAAGTTATAAGAAACTTAAGTATGAAAGAGTACATCAGATAATTATTAATTAGTTCATTCCATCTTGCTTCTTGTCAAGTTTAAATAGCCATAAAAATACCTAACCCTAACATTTATGAAATAAAATACATTTCAGTTAATGTGATCAACAGATTATTTGTTGGGTCCCTATAATACTAGTAATTACCCCATTACTATTGTAGTTGCATCCCTTATTACTATTTTTGTGCCCCTATTATCCCCATATTGTTATTATTGTGCCCCATAGAATCCCTCTATTTTTATTTTTTGTGGCTTTAGATTATTATTGTTAGGTCGGCTGGGTTATATTGTGACTCCTTAGAATCCTATTTATAGAAAGGAGGTTTTGTCATTTGAATCATCCAAGAATTGTTCATTTATGTAATGTAAAGGAGGTTGCCCCCTCGAAGAGGCTAAATTCTAAGGTGTTGATCTATCTTTTCTATCTTTTCTTGAGCTGGTTTCATAACATTTGGTATCAGAGCTTTGGATTCTAGGGTTTCGCTGCTCCAAATAGGTCATTGTGGAATTTTCACTATTCAGAAGTTTCCAAAACAACCCATTTGAGAAGAAATCATGTTGAACCTCGGGTCCGAATTTCAGATCTTTTCGCGCTATATTTACGGAGATATGATCTGCGGAAGTTAGTATTTTTGCAAACTCTTGAATTACATTCCAAACAAGTGACCTGGGGAAAATAGTCATAACATTCTCTCTGGGGATCGGATTGAAATTTCGTAAGAAGGTATAGAAATAGGACGGACTTTAGTTTCTTGTATGCATTTTTCAGATCAAAAGGTCGAAATAGTGACTCGTGGCACGTCGTACAAGATCGCTCTACTGAACTAGTCTATAATCAAGTCACTGTGGAAGATTTCGCATTACTCTTCCTTGGAGAATCCAAATTGGGTCAGACTTGTGGCATTGGAAAGAGAACACAGAGGGCTACTATAGGTCACAAATTCAGAACTAGATGATTGGAAAGTACAGAGATACATCAGAGGCAATATCGAGCTCCTATAAAGTGAAAAAAGGTGTGTAGATTTTCTTAAATTTTTGCTTAAGCTTGGTTTGAAAATTTATTTTGAAGGAATTCAAAGGGAATAGTAGAGCATTATTATCGGTAACTGGTGCCCCGAGGAAAGAAAATGCAAACACCTAGTAAGGAACCTGAAGGCTCTAGCATGACTCATGAAGAAGAGGAAGAAATGCTACATGATATATCAAAATTACAAGAACAAGTGCAACAAATGTCACTGTCACAAAAGCTAACAGAAGCTAAGATAAATGGTGTGGAAGCTAAGATGAATGGCATGGAAGCTAAAATGAATGGCATGGAAGCTAAAATGAATGGCATTGAAGCTAATATGGACAACTTGAAGATAGATTTGAACACAAATTTGAAGACATGCATGGCAGATTTGAAGACAGATTTGACAAATTTTCTACAAGAAATACTTACTAATGGTGAAAAGGTAGTAAAGGAAACTCATGATGCGAACAAAAGAAATGTTAATCATGATTTCTTAGACTCTAACGTGGGATCGAAAACCCACCATATTCCAAAAATTGATATGAGGAAGTTTGATGGCAAGGATCCCGCAACATGAATATTACAAATGGAGCAATTTTTCGATCTCAATAATGTGCAAAACACACAAAAGGTACGTATGGCAACTTTATATTTGGAACCAAATCATTTTGTATGGTATCAATGGCTTTTCTCTCGTAAGCAATTTATCACTTGGGCAATTTTTACGGAAGAATTGATAGCACATTATGAGGATACAAAAAGGAACACTTCTTTTAGCCAATTGATAAGTCTCAAACAAAAGGGTTCAATAATGGAGCACATTAAGGAGTTTCAAAAATTGAACATAAGGGTAAAATATATTCCAGAGGAGCATAGGATTGATGTGTTCATAGGGTCTTTAAAGGATAATATCCAACATGATTTTCGCCTTTGGGAACCTGATTCATTAGAGAAGGCATTCAGGTTAGCAAGAAAAATGGAAAGCAAAATTACGGTAACCAAGACGCATACCACTCTCAACTATAAAGATGGAAGTATGGTTGCTCCTAGTATTCCACAACCTATAAGGTTGACACCACAACAATTGGAAGAAAAAAGAGCAAAAGGGCTTTGTTACAATTGTGATAGCAAATACACTAAAGGTCATAAGTGTGCTGAGAAGAAATTATTCTACATAGATTGTGAAGAGGAAGAAGAAAAGGAGCAAGAAAGGTCAAAAGAAGAGTATATACTCTAGGAACAAAGCCTAGATAAATAAGAAATGAATCCGACCATATCTTGTAATGCATTGGCAGGAATTACCACTCCTCAAACCATCAAGATAGAATGACAAATCAAGAAGAAAAAGGTACTAGTGTTGATTGATTAAGGAAGTACCCACAATTTTATTCATTGTAAGGTAGCAAAAGAATTGAATTGCTTCTTATACCCAACACCAGAGTGTCAAGTGATGGTTGCAAATGGAGGAACAATAAATTGCTCTGGAAAGTGCCATAATATCAAGCTATCGATGAGAGAATATGTATTGACTAGCCCAATTCTTTCCATTCCAATGGGAGGTGCTGATGTTGTACTAGGAGTACAATGGCTACAATCCTTGGGTACAATAGCTTTCAATTTTCAAGAACTTTTCATGAAATTTTCCGTGGAAGGAAAGGAAGTTGAATTAAGGGGTATTGCAGGGAAACAGGGAAAGATAATTAGCTCTAATGGTATGACAAAGCTTCTAAAAAAGGAACAAAGGGGTGTAATTGCACAATTATGTTCGCTAGATGTTTCCACATTGCAATCATCTATTTCTCCAGATCTCCAAAAAGTCTTGGACAATCATTTGAAGGTATTTGAGACTCCCAAAGGTTTCCCACCTATTCGTGATCATGATCATGCTATTCATTTGATTCCAGGAAGTGTTCCTCTAAACATTAGGCCGTACAAATATCTCTATGCCCAAAAGAGTGAAATTGAACATATGGTTGCATAAATGCTAGAGGCTGGTATAATTCAACCGATTCAAATTTCTTTCTCTGCTCCAGTAGTATTAGTGTACAAGAAGGATGGATCATGGTGCATGTGTCTGGATTATAGGGAGCTCAACAAGCTCACTATTAAAGATAAGTTTCCCATTCCTGTCATTGATGAATTACTGGGTGAATTGGATGGATCAATTTACTTCACCAAATTGGATGTTTGTTCAGGATATCATCAAATCAGAATGAAGGCTAAAGGCATTCCGAAAACAACATTTAGAACTCATGAGGGTCATTATGAATTTTTGGTCATGCCTTTTGGCCTTACTAATGCACCTTCAACATTTCAAGGTTTGATGAATTCCATTTTCAAACCATTCCTTAGAAAATTTGTGTTAGTATTTTTTGATGATATACTAATCTACAACAAGTCTTGGAAGGATCATGTTAAACATGTTGACAGGGTGCTACAACTATTGGAGGAGAAACAATTATATGCAAAAGGATCCAAATGTTTATTTGGAGTACAAGAGGTGGAATATCTGGGTCATATTGTATCTCATGAAGGAGTTAAGGTAGACCCTACCAAAATTAAAGCCATTAAGGAATGGAAAATCCCCACATCCATAAAGCAGCTGCGAGGATTTCTCGGTTTGACAGGGTATTATCGCAAGTTTGTTAAGAATTATGGGAGAATAGCAGCACCTCTAACAACATTATTGAAGAAATATGCATTTTCATGGACTCCAGAAGCAACAAAGGCCTTCGAACATCTTAAAGAGGCAATGTGCCAAGCACCGGTCTTAGCTACACCGGACTTCACAAAAACCTTTATTATGGAATGTGATGCTTCATGAACTGGAATTGGTGTTGTTTTAATGCAAGATGAAAGACCCATTGCTTTTGAAAGCCATCCAATCAAGGGAAAGTTTTTACACAAAGCTATTTATGAGAAGGAAATGTTGGCAATACTCCATGCACTTAAGAAATGGCGACCCTACCTAATGGGAAGACACTTCAAGGTAAAAATAGATCATGATAGCCATAAATACTTTTTAGAACAAATATTATCCTCTGAAGAGCAACAAAAGTGGGTCACAAAGATGTTGGGTTATGACTTTGAAATCATCTACAAAAAAGGGAAGCAAAATGTGGTGGCAGATGCACTCTCAAGAAAGGATGAGGATGTGGAAGCATTGTTGTGCACCATTTCTATTATCCAACCAGATTGGATAAATGAAGCAAGGGAGGAATGGAAGAATGACAAAGAAATATGGGAACTTATTCGAAAGTTACAACAAGATTCCACTACGTCTGATACATTTAGCTGGAAAATGATTCTTTATGGTATAAAGATCGCTTATACCTATGTAAGAATTCCCAACTAAAACAAAAGATTCTTATGGAATTGCACACTTCTCCCTTAGGAGGGCACTCAGGATTTTTAAAAACTTACCACAGGGTTAAGAAGGAATTTTTTTGGGAGGGCCTTAAATCAGATATTCAAAAATTTGTGGCGGAATGTTTGGTTCGCCAACAAAATAAAGTTGCAACAGTTAAGACACCAAGTCTATTACAACCTTTATCCATTCCAAGCCAACATTGGGAGGAGGATTCAATGGATTTTACCACAGGTTTACCCAATTCTGAGGGAAAGAGTGTTGTCATGGTGGTAGTTGACAGACTTACCAAGTATGCACACTTTTGTGCATTATCACATCCATTTAAAGCCAGTACGGTTTCTACTACATTTATGGAAACAATTCAAAAGCTACATGGAAACCCAAAGATTATTGTAAGTGACAGAGATCCCATTTTCACTGGACATTTCTAGACATAATTATTTTCTTGTCTTGGTACTCAGTTAGCTCATAGCTCATCTTATGATCCTCAATCTGATGGGAAAACTGAGATAGTAAACAAATGTTTGGAAGGATATCTTCATTGCTTTGTATCTGATAAACAGACACAATGGGTCAAATGGTTTCCTCTGGCTGAATGGTGGTATAACACTTCCTTCCATACGGCAACAAAAATGACCCCATTTATGGCACTTTATGGATATCAGCAACCATCCATCACATCATATTTAAGAGAAAATCCTAAGGTTCAAGCAGTGGAACATCACATCGAACATCAACAACAAGTCCTCCAACTCTTAAAGGATAACCTCGTGTTGGCACAGAATAGAATGAAACAACAGGCAGATCAACATCGCAACGAAAGAAGTTTTGATGTAGGTGATTGGGTATTCCTATGGCTACAACCATATAAGCAAATTTCCCTCAAGCAAGCTAAGAAGGATAATAAGTTATCACCAAAGTATTATGGTCTGTACAAAGTGTTGCAAAAGATTGGTACTATGGCATACAAATTGGAGCTTCCTGCAGCTTCTCGATTGCACCTAGTTTTCCATGTTTCATGTTTAAAGAAGGTTATAGGCGACAAGCTCCCAGTTCAAACAATATTGCTAGAACTTGACGAGGAAGGAAAAATTATATTGGAACCGGAAGCAGTCACAAAAACAAGAACTCGACAGCTATGAAATCGATCAATTTTAGAGTATCTTATCAAGTGGAAGAACTTATCCACTGAAGATTCCACATGGGAGGATGAGAATTTTATACAGAAGCATCCATAACTACTCAAGTGTTGAGGAAAACACTTTTTTTGAAGGATAGGGGCATGTTGGGTCCCTATAATAATAGTAATTACCCCATTACTATTGTAGTTGCATCCCTTATTAATATTGTTGTGCCCCTATTATCCCCATATTGTTATTATTGTGCCCCATAGAATCCCTCTATTGTTATTTTTGTGGCTTTAGATTATTATTGTTAGGTCGGCTGGGTTATATTGTGACTCCTTAGACTCCTATATATAGAAAGGAGGTTTTGTCATTTGAATCATACAATAATTGTTCATTTATGTAATGTAAAGGAGGTTGCCCCCTCGAAGAGGTTGAATTCTAAGGCGTTGATCTATCTTTTCTATCTTTTCTTGAGCTGGTTTCATAACATTATCCCAACGATTCTCATCAAATTTATAAAGATGGCTAAGGTTTTGGTTCACTTGCATTTCTCTAAACAAGAAGAAACAGATCCACACAATGGCTAAACTGGGTGAACTAAATGAGCATGATAAGGCTGAATACCACTAGAGTTGGTTGTCACAAACTCGGTCACCCTTGGAACAAGTTTCCTTAACAAAAAACAATGGAGAGAAGGTATGAATATTACTTGGTTTACATCATTTTCTTCACGTATATTGTTACTTCTTAAGCTATGATTATATATCTTTTTTCCTTAGCTTTTCTTCCAAATTTATTTGTGTTATTTGGTATGATAAGAAGATTGAATATGTATTGAATTGCACTATTGGGTTTCAAAACCTGGAAAAATCTATGAAGGGGTTTGATGTCATAAGAATTTAAGCAAAACACTTAATTGTATAAATTTTGTTTGATGTTGTTTTGATTGTCTATAAGATCTCGGTACTAGCATAGGTCCCAGTAACATAACTTGTGGGAAAAATAGTGGTTCTATTTTTCACCAATCACTGGCATGATGACTTAGATGTAGAGGATATTGTTGATATTTACAATGAGCTGAGCTTAGAAAGAAGGAGGAGGCCTTTGAGATTGTGTTACTATCCACTAAAAATCATGAAGAAGGCTTTGAACAATAATTTGTAAGCCTTACATGGTTGGTTGTGCCATTTAAAGAAATTAAAAAGCATAAAATTGGACCATATGGGAAAACCGTACATGAAGAATTTGGGACAACATTGGAGTTGATTCGAAAGTATGGAACCAAAGCTTACCCATTTACATATGAAATATTGAATGAGATTGATGTGGAAGAGAATGAAAAACTACGAGTGATAATAACCCTGGAATCCCTCTTGGTTTTGGATGAAGGTGATTTTGTGATAGGGTACCAGCGTGGACGTGAGTCGGGCAAGTCAGGTTACACTCAATCATAGTCTCTTTTTAGTTAGGGGAGATACTCCTATTGTTGTGTAGCAACCAGTAGTTGTTATAGTACTCATCCCACACAACCATCAAAACATGACATAAAAACATTCATAATTAAAACATAAATAGATAATATTAAGTTATACAAGTTATTCAAATATGTCCAAAATGGGCTCATATATTGATTGAGCCTACAACTTGTTAGGCCCCTATACTACTAGTGTAACCCCTTATTGTTATTAGTACAACCCGCATATTATATTGATGTACCCATGTAGTGCCCATATTGTTACTATTGTGCCCCATAGAAGCCCACTATTGTTATTATTGTGCCCTTACATTATTATTGTTATGTTGGCTATGATTATGTTATGACCCCTTAGACTCCTATATATAGAAAGGAGGTCTTTTAATTTGTATCATCCAAGAATTGTTCATTTATGTAATGTAAAAGGAGGTTTCCCCCTTGAAGAGGCTAAATTCTAAGGCGTTGATCTATCTTTTCTATCTTTTCTTGAGCTGGTTTCATAACATTTGGCACCAGAGCTTTGGATTCTAGGGTTTCGCTGATCCAAATAGGTCATCATGGAATTTTCGCTATAACTTTTTTTTTTTCTGTGACGTTTCAGAAGTCGCAAGAAAAACCCATTTGAGAAGAAATCACGCTAAACCTCGGGTCCGAATTTCAGAGCTTTTCGCGCTATATTTGCAGAGATATGATCTGAGAAAGTTGGTCTTTTTGCAGACTCCTGAATTACATTCCAAACAGGTGACCTAGGGAAAATCATCATAACTTTCTTTCTGAGCATCGGATTGAAATTTCGTAAGAAGGTACAGAAAGAGGACGGACTGTAGTTTTCTTGTATATATTTTTCAGAGTCAAAGGTCGAAACAATGATACATGGCACTTCATACAAGTTTTCTCTTCTCGAAAGGTCTATAATCAGGTCATCTTGGGAAAGTGTGCATAACTCTTTCTTGGAGAATCCAATTTGGATAAGACTGGTGGCATTGGAAAGAGGACACAGAGGGCTACTACAGATCACATTTCAGAACATAAAGATATGAAAGTACAGAGTTACAGTCATTTCAAGATCGAGCTCCTAAAATCAAGAAAAAGCAAGATGAGGAAGTTTGATGGCAAGGATCCAGTAAATTGGATACTTCCGATGGAGCAATACTTTGATCTACATGGTGTACAACTGTTACAAAAGGTATGTATTGCATCTTCATATTTAGAACCGGATCAATTCTTATGGTATCAAGGACTTTGTTCTCGTAAAAAACTTGTTACGTGGTCAATTTTCACGGAGGAAATGATAGCACATTATGAGGATACAAAGAGCAACACCTTCTTTAGAGTAACACCACAACAATTAGAAAGAGTAAAAGGGCTTTGTGACATAGTGGAAAGAAACATTATGGAAACCAGGAAGCATACCCCTCACAACTATAAAGGTGGAAATGTTGTTTCTCCTAGCCTTCCACAACCTACAAGGGTTACACCACAACAATTGGAAGAAAAAAGAGAAAAAGGGCTTTGTTACAATTGTGATAGAAATTGCACTAAAGGTCATAAGTGTGCTAAGAAGAAATTATTTTACATAGAATATGAAGAGGAGGAAGAAAAGGATCAAGAAACATCAAAAGAAGAAGATATACGCCAGGACCCCACCCCAGAGAAAGAAGAAATGAATTAGACCATATCTTGTAAAGCATTGGCAAGAATTACCACTCCTCAAACTCTCAAGATAGAAGGACATATGAAGAAGAAAAAGGTGCAAGAAGTGAAAGATCACATCGGGAAAGAAGAAATGAATCCAACCATATCTTGTAATTCATTGTTCGAAATTACCACTCCTCAAACTATCAAGATAGAAGGACGTATCAAGAAGAAAAATGTTCAAGGAGTGAAAGATCACATCGAGCATCAAGAAATGAATCTGACCATATCTTTTAAAGGATTGGAAGAAATTACCACTCCTCAAACTCTAGAGATAGAAGGACATATCAAGAAGAAAATGGTTCAAGCAGTGAAAGATCACATCGAGCATCAACAACAAGTTCTCCAACTTTTAAAGGATAACGCCACTTCGGTGCAAAATCAAACGAAACAATAGGTAGATCAACATCGTAGTGAAAAATGTTTTGATGTAGGGGATTTGGTATTTTTACTGCTACATCTCAAGCAAGCTATTTATGAGAAGGAAATTTTGGCAATACTACATGCACTTAAAAAATGGCGACCTTACCGAATGGGAAGACTCTTTAAGGATGAGGATGTGGAACCATTGTCTTGTGCTATTTCTATTATCCGACTAGATTGGATAAACGAAGAAAAGGATGAATGGAAGAAGGACGAAGAATCATGGCCACTTATTCAAACGTTTCAAAAGATCCCAATTCAGACAATATTGCCAGAAATTGAAGAGGAAGGAAAAATCATATTGGAACCCGGAGCAGTCACAGAAACAAGAACCCGACAGCTACAAAATCGATCAATTTCATAGTATCTCATCAAGTGGAAGAACTTACCTGCTGAAGATTCCACATGGGAGGACAAGAATTTTATACAGAAGCATCAAGAACTACTCAAGCATTGAGGACAACGCTTTTTGAAGGAGAGGGGCATGTTAGGCCCCTATACTACTAGTGTAACCCCTTATTGTTATTAGTACAACCCACATATTATATTGATGTACCCATGTAGTGCCCATATTGTTACTATTGTGCCCCATAGATGCCCACTATTGTTATTATTGTGCCCTTACATTATTATTGTTATGTCGGCTCTGATTATGTTATGACCCCTTAGACTCCTATATATAGAAAGGAGGTCTTTTAATTTGTATCATCCAAGAATTGTTCATTTATGTAATGTAAAGGAGGTTGCCCCCTTGAAGAGGCTAAATTATAAGGCATTGATCTATCTTTTCTATCTTTTCTTGAGCTGGTTTCATAACACAACTATTCAACACTATCCTTTAATTTCATAATTTGACAAGATATCTTGTCCCAAGTATCTCTATATCTGATTTAGAAAACAATACAAAATTAACAAGAAAACCTTCCATCCCATACTATCCAACAGGACACATATCACATAAGATCAATCCCAATAAATATAAAATGGAGCAGCTATGACCAAAGTTCATTGCTACCCGTAGAAGAATAGAGAATGTATGTGTTAGCCATAACTTCATATATGTTCATCAATGCAACCTTCTCAAAGCAATAAATGACACCAACACACAAGATTCAAGAATTAAACACATGATTCAAGAATTAAACACAAGAAAACACAAAGGAAAGCACAAGGATCAACCATAATATTTTATTATCCATTGGATGGCATTGAAATCAATCCACAACACACATTTGAATTTGGAAAAAAGAAATTCATGTCAATCCTCCCTTCCAATCAAATTCAACAATGAAAATCTATAAAACCACCTCACAATTGCTTCATAAATTTTCATTCTACTCATCTGCAACTAGGTTCACTCCATCAGATACTATGTATATTGTAATCATGTTTGATTAATTCAAGTATTTTCTTTCTATTTTTAAAATCTTCCATTAATTTATAGTATAAACTTCAATTTTTTTGCTTTATTTCTTTCTGTTATTTTTAATCTTCCAAATCTTCAATTAATTTACCATATGAAAAAATTTTGTGTGCAATTTAGCTTCCGTGTGTGAAATTGCAGACAAAAAACCATAACATCTGAGTCAACAGAGAAAAAATTAATCATGCCCAACATGAAATTTAGCTTCTGCGTGTGGAATTTGACTTCTATGTGTGAAATTGCAGAGAAAAACCCATAACATTCGAGTTAATAGATACAAAAAACTAATCATTCCAAACAAAGACAAAAGAGACAAAAATACCAGAGTATTTGAGTCAAAACACATAGGCTTGAGCATTCCTTAATCACAACAATTTGGTAGCTTGTATCCAATAACTGTCATGCTTCTAAGAAAAAATGAATAAATTTGTTTCAAAATCGCTTGGAAGATTTTGGTCTATTTTAAAAGGAAATTGTAGTATGTTAATTTTCAGTTAGTTGAGACACAAATGTAAAATGAACACAAGGTAGTTATAATGGAGGACATCAAGACTAGGACATCATTGACATGCCTATAGGAGCTAAGTCTATAAGCTTGTGCACGTTAGCATAATGAAACAATTTTAAGGAAGGGGAACAAGAGATTTCAATGCAAAGCTAGCTCATCCAAGTGATAGTTTAACAAATGATTTGAGTAGGATGATGAGATCATGTGCCATTATGGGAAATCCAAGGTTCATTCTCTTTAAAACCTACACCATCACTAAATATGTAGGTTCATTCTCTTTATGCAACAAATGTGGGCTCAACATAGGCACTTCATCCTCTATCAAATTATACCCTTCCCTACAAGAACCACAACACATCACTAGACAAATTCCATGAGAATGTTTGTCAACTTCCACTATAGATTCTATATGGAAAGAAAAGATGAGGTGCCTATCATCGAGTAGGTTGTCAAGTGAAAAACACATTAACTTTCCAAGGAATATCTAAAGGTAAAGTTTATTTAAGAACCAAAGACACCAAGAGTTTTAAACTTATTGAGTTATATTGGTTGAACATGACCTTTGTTTCTCAAGTGGTGGAGGACAAAGGTAATCAACATCAATCTATAATGTAAAAGCAAAACGTGATGGACTAGAAATTTGATGCATTATGCAAAGAAGTTTTTAATTTCGATATCACAGTCCATAACTATTCAAAACGTAAAAAAACACAATGGAAGAAATAGACCAAGTCTCAACTTCTATCAGTACTCCCTCACATCCCACTCGATGATAATGATACTTAAATTGACAAACATTATTGGCAGAAACCATGGATATGGTCAAGTTAAATCTCCATGTTTACCTTTTAAGAAATGAAATAGAGACCTCCTCACACATGTTATCTATTCCATTTTTTATTATCAATAGGACAATGAAGTATAATATAGGCCTATAGATACTAAAAAAATCCTACCAAGATTCTTGTGAAGCACAAATTTAAAAAAATCCTTATCTCCAATTTTATAATGCTTTGTGTAAGCCAACCTGATAAAAGAATAAAATAAAAATTCAGTAGAATATGATAGTGTATCACAATCACAAGTGTGTGGTCTCTCTTTTGCTGCACACATTTTTCAAGTAGTTTTGACAAACATTAGGCTTCCGTGTGTGAAATTTGGCTTTAGTGTGTGAAATTGCAGAGAAAAAACATAGCATCTGAGTCAATATAGACAAAAAAGTAATCATACTAAACAAAGACAAAAATACTAGAGCATCTGAGTCAAAACACATAGGCCCGATCATTCCTTAATCACATTAACTGAGTCAAAACACATAGGCATGATCATTCCTTAATCACAACAATTTGGAAACTTTTATGCAATAAGTGTCATGCCTCTAAGGCTTGCATAATTGGAAGCAATTGTAGATGACAATGTAGATAACTGGAGTGTTTTAAGATACGGTCAAACACTGCAACTTTTAGTCACCTTTTTCAGTGGCCTTAACAACAAATGAATTTAAAACTTATTTCAATTAATCAACACCTATTCCTAGCATTTGTAAGGAATTAATTTTCAGTACCCTTCCTTTTTTCTTGAGGTTGAATGGGATATTATGGATTTGATGCCTTGCTCAAGATACAGATTATGTTCAAGATAAATTTAGGCCTGATATTTCTATCAAACACATAGGCCTGATATTTCTCTCAATTTAAGTTCTGATATCTATGGAAGGAGATTGAAGTCGATCCATACACATAAATTTATTATTAAAATATATGCAGGTTGCAAGTGTTGATTAACCTGTTCATATTTAAATTTCAGGAAATAAATAAAGCTAAGTTTATATTATGCAGGTTGCAATTATTGATTACCCTTTTCATATTTAAATTTCTTATTCAAATAAGACTGAGTTTCTATTGTTGAAACACTTTCCACCGACATAAATAAATTTTAACAATATGCATGTTGTTGTAGCCATGCCACGAGTTTCAATTGCATATCATATAAGGAACATGAGGAGGAAAGGGACCAAGGGTGCCAAATTGTGATGCAATTCATCGAAAGAGGAAACGATCAATGATGTCAATGTTGGCAATGCTCCATGCAATGATGTTGAGAATGACCATGTAGTGGAAGATCCTACTGTCCAACCATCTACCATAGAGCCACCCTCAACCATAATACAAGGTGCAAGCTCAAATAAGAAGATCAATGCCATAAGAGGCTGGAAAAAGGAAGACATACTAGGTTTAATTGATGACATAGAGTTTAGGTGATATTCAGTACGCACATCTGCAAAAAAACATGGAATTGCAGCCTCAGACATACATTACTAGATTAATGGGCTCACTAATACAAAGCATAGAGGGCCTGTTACTGTTATGACTGAAGAGGAGGACATCGAGGTGGTTGTGTGGTGTAAGGAGATGGCCAAATTGGGACATGGGTTAGAGTTGATACAACTCAAATCCATAGTAGCTCAAATATGTCAGGGGAGGCCAAACCCCTTCAAAGATGGGTTTCCTAGAAAATCTTGGTGGAGTGGGTTTAAAAAAGGCATCCAGACCTTGTCTTACAAAAAATAGAGGGTCTTGAAAGAGACAGGGCTTTAAATTTATGCCCTGGAATTGTGTCTAAGTTCTATGACACCCTTTCTTGTGCATATGAGAAACACTCTTATGCCCCAAACCATATTTGGAACTGTGACGAAACCTGGTTACATGCTGGAAGGAATTATGGTATGCAGTTAATTTCCAAGAGAGGGAGCATAAATGTGCCAAAAATATTGCCTAGGAGTAGGGAGTGGATCACTATACTTTATTGTGTCAATGCAACTGGTTCTTCAATCCTAGGTTTCTATTTGTTCAAAGGAACCAGGTGAATGCATGGTTGCACATCCCCATGCATGGATGACAAAGGAACTCTTCTTAAATTTCCTTTTTCACTTTGTTGCATCTGTTCTAGGTGGTGTCTCGCCTATAAATAGACACCTACTAATTTTAGATGGCCATGGAAGCCACATGGATGTGAAGACAATCAAGGAGGCCAACCATTTGGGCATTGACCTATTAACACTGCCAACTCACACCACTCATAGATTGAAACCCCTTGATGTCAGCATGTTTGGGCCTTTCAAGAACTATTTTAGGGTAGAGTGAGCTTCATGGATGGAAAAGAATCCAGGGGTAGAGGTGAAAATATTTGAGCTAGCTAAGATTGCAAGCAAATAATTTAAAAGGGATGTAACACCTTCTAATATCAAGGCTGGATTTAGGGGGGCTGGAATTTTTCCACTAAATGTTGATGCTCTTATTAATGATACTAGTTGTTGTGGAAGGCCAGGAAGAAGAGGAATTACATGACCAGGTTGATGCCCAAGAATATGTGGATTGGTACGAAGATGTTATTGCTATTGAAAGTATGATATCCCTTTCTCAATGGAACTTATATGATGATGAACATGTTGTAGGAATTTACAGGGTAAGTTCCTCAGATAGAACACAAAAGGACACCGCTCACAAATAGATCGCAGATCAATACACCAGTACTTTTGACGTGGTTAAAACCCTCAAAGAGGGAAACAGTCCACGGCCTGAGCTAACGCGGACACTTCAGGCAATTTATTAATAAAAGAATGAAAATTTACATAAGCTTCTCTCATGAACGGTTAACCTAAAAATGACCCTCCATTCTCTTTAAATAGAGATCATGGACCAATCAGGTGTTAAGCCACGGATCAAGTGTTGGTAATACTGAGGAGAGAATGAACCGTCGGATCACTACATATCGTGACCGTCGGATTGTAAGTTACAAAATGTACATAGTAAAGAAACACACTTTACCTAACTCTATACCTAACTCTATATTAGACCAAGTTGTACTTAACTATTTCCTATGTGTCGGAATATCCTAACATCCCCCCTTAAGAACAACTTGGGATAGGATTGAAGGATTTACAAATATGACACAATAGGAGAAGGAAGGAGGCACTAGAGCCTATCCCCCCTTAGTGACAACTTCTTGAACTCCAACCATAAATCGAAGTTTAGTGAACTTTGCCTCTGTGAGAGCCTTTGTAAAGATGTTTTCAACTTGATCATCTGTTGAACAATATTGCACTTCAAGAACATGGTCATGAATGAGCTTTTTGATGAAGTGCATGTGCAATTCAATATGTTTGTTGCGCTGATGTTGGACTGGATCTTTGCATAGTTGAATGGCACTTTTATTATCACACCAAAGTGTAGTCGGATGCTACTGCTGAAAGCCAAACTCTGACAGGATCTGACGAAGCCATAAGGCTTCCTTACTAGCTTCTACGGCACCACGATACTCTGCTTCTGTGAAAGAAAGAGAAATGGCACCTTGTTTCTTGCAAGCCCATGTAATAGGTCCTGAACCAAGAATGAACACATAACCTGCAGTAGACTTCCGATCATCAGGGTCACCAACCCAATCGAAATCAGTGAAACCAGCCAATAGAGGAGATGCTTCGGCACTGTAATGAATCCCAAACTGAACTGTACCTCGAACATAACAAAGTATTCTTTTAGCTACTTTCCAATGACTTTCACGTGGGTTTTGCATAAACCGAGCAACAAGGCCAACAGCAAAGGAAAGGTCAGGATGAGTATGGGTTAGATACAAAAGTTTTCCTACAAGTTGACGGTATAAGGTAGCATCAACTTTAGGAGAAGTACAAGTGACTGAAAGTTTGACTCCAGACTGAAAGGGAGAAGGGGCTGGCTTACAGTCTTCCATGTGAAAACGACGTAGAATATCATAGGCATACTTGGATTGGGAAAGGGAAATACCTTCCTTGGATTGCAAGACTTGAAGACCAAGAAAATAATGTAAGTGTCCTAAGTCTGTCATTTCAAACTTCCTTTTAAGGCTAGACTTCACATGGTTTATAAGGTTGGTATCAATACCAGTCAGGATAAGATCATCAACATAAAGAACAAGAATAATAAGAGACTTGCCCACTTTCTTGGTGTAGACAATATTGTCAGAATGACACCTAGAAAAGCCATTTTCCAAAATAAAGTTATCCATTTTGGCATACCAAGCTCGAGGAGCTTGCTTGAGACCACAAAGGGATTTCTTAAGCCAACATACAAGGCTGGAGTCTGTTTGTATAAAGCCAATAGGTTGCTCCATATAGATTTCTTCATGCAAGTCCCCATGCAAGAAGGTAGATTTAACATCCATCTGATGGACTTCCCATTTGAAAGAGGCAGCAAGGGAAAGAACAAGGAGGATATAGTTCATTTTGGCAACAGGGGAGAAGGTTTTAGTATAGTCAATGCCTTCAACTTGTGAAAAACCCTTAGCAACAAGACGAGCTTTATGTTTATCAACTTTCCCATCTAGTCCATACTTGGTTTTGTAAACCCATTTGCATCTAACAAGTTTTCGTCCCTTTGGTAGAGGAACAAGATCCCATGTATCACTTGCCAATAATGAATGATATTCTTCATTCATAGTTGCTTCCCAATCTGGATGGCCTGAAGCTTCTGCAAAGCTGTCAGAATCATAATTCACTGAAGCTTGAGCCAGTAAAGAAGAGGCTCTCTCGAACTGAGAACGTGTACGTCGTTGATCTGTAGGATCACCGGTAAGATCACCTGCTGCATCCCGAGTAGCACAGACCCATTTTGGAAGCTGAGGAGCTAAAGGAGGATCCTGAGAAGGTAGGGGAGGATTTTCATCCTCGCTTTCATCATCTGAAGAAGAAATATTTCAAAAGTAGAAGAGATAGGGAGAGGTGGCACATCCGCCGAACTAGGCTCGCAGGCTGATATATTTTCAGAAAACTTTACATCTCTTCTAATGATAACATTTTTGGACTTAAGTGGAATAAGTCTATATCCTTTGACATCTTCAGAATATCCAACAAAAATACATTTTTCACTCTTAGGTTCTAAATCTTTATGTTCTCATCCAGAATATGGACCCATGCTTCACTTCCAAAAACATGAAAGTGACTTACATCTGGTTTGATTGAGCTCCATGCTTCTTCTGGAGTGATATTTTTTAAAACCTTAGTAGGAGTGCGATTTATTATGTAATTTGCACAGTTAATTGCTTCTGCCCAATAATTAATACTAAGTCCTTTAGATTGAAGCATATAATTAGCCATTTCCTTTAAGGTGCAATTCTTCCTTTCAGCTACACCATTTTGTTGTGGAGTATATGGAACAATATGTTGCATTTGAATTCCATTCTCAGTGCAAACGTTGATGAATGTGTTTTTAACATATTCCCTACCATGATCAGATCTTAGCTTAAGAATTTGATGTCCATATTGTTTTTCAACAAAGGCCTTAAAGGCCAAGAACATGTTAAATACTTCACTCTTGAGTTTTAAGAAGTATACCCAAGTGCGTATGGAGAAATCATCAATGAAAGTTAAGAAATACTTGTAGCCAGAGAATGAAGCAACTGGAAGTGGACCACATAAATCACTATGCACGAGCTGTAAAGGGGCTGAGGCGTGCCAAGAGGCACGTTTTTCAAAACTGCCCCGATGATGTTTTCCGAGTACACATCCGGAACAAACACCATCTCTGCAAGATACCATTGGAAGACTTGTCACCATATTTTCTTTACATAGACTCTGAAGAGAGCGATAGTTTAAGTGACCAGATCGTTCATGCAAAAGTTTGCTCACTTCATCATTATGAGCAACAAATACTGAGGGAAGATTTGATGACCCAAAGTTGTGAAACTTATACAACCTTGTAGAATCATCAGCAATGCCAGTAGCTAAAATCTGTCTAGGATCTCTTAGGTCCTTAATTACAACATCGTGAGGTGAAAATTCAACAATTTTACCTTCACCTGAATGGGTTATCTGATATACAGATAGAAGGTTGTAGGATAAGGTTGGAACACATAATACATCATTAAACTGACCATTGTCTAGATGAACAGTTCCAGTCCCTACAACACTAAGAGATCTATCATCACCAAAATATATATTTTTGGTGTCACAATCATTTAAAGAAGAAAACATGGCTTTGCTTTTGGCCATGTGATAAGAAGCTCCAGAATCAATGAGCCACTCATGAGAATGAGAAGAAGAAGATACATTTAGTGCATAGCCAGACTGAGATGCTTGACAACCACATGCAGAAAGTTCCATTCCTGAAGATGAAGTTGAAGTTGAAGATCGCTCCAAATGGATGTTATGCTTCTTCATTGCTGCTTCCAAGGCTTCCATCTTCTTAAAGCATTTGGATTCTAAGTGGCCATCTCAATTATAAAAGTTGCAATGTCTATCAGTATTCTTCCATTTGTTTTTATTTGTCTTATCATTTTGTTGAAATGATTTTTCATTTTGAGGCGGAAATTGCTTAGGACCCTTGTTTGGTTTAGGACCATTCCTTTTAGAATACGACTTCTTAGGATTCTTTGAATTTGGTTGCTGCTGGGCAACTAACGCTTTCTTAGAAGAGTTTCCAAGATGAAGAAGACCAAGGTGTAATAGTTTTTCTTGTTCTCTTATTAAAGAATCACAAAAGGAATCAAAGGAAGGGGACTTGTAGGCTTGTCCTTGAGAAATGAAGGCTTCTCTTGTAGAATGGAAGGTGGAAACAAACACAAAATAGGTTGGTCCCAACTTAGTAAGAATGGAGTAGATAAGGCTACTATCTTCTTTCTTAACCTTAACACCTTCCAAGAGAAGTCTAAGGGTCTTGAACTTGGACAAAAAATCTTCAATGCAAGAAAAATTATTGGGGTCCAATGTAAGCAATTCATTTTCAGGTTGATGGGCTTTAAGTTCAATTTTAATTCCAAAGACTTTAGTAATTTGTTTCATTGCTTCATCAGGAGTATCAAGTTCTGCAATATGGAATCTAAGATCTGGAGAAATAGACATCCCTATCAACCCACGTGCTTGGTCTTGCCTATTTTCCCATTTAGCTACCTTTTCTTCATCTTTCGGTTTGGTCTTTTGGCCTGTGGCTATTCTGTAAATACCTTTACTTCTAAGTAAATCCACAATGTAGAACCACCATTGGAAGTAGTTGGTGCTGTCAAGAATAACTTGGCATGCTGTGCTTGCTTTGAGAAATCTATTTTTCCCTACAAAACAAAAAACACAAAACCCAACACGGACATACAAAAAAAACGAACCTTGCGGCTCAAAGTTAGCTTTAGCCAGAAACTAAATATTTTCAAAGACAAACCTTGCAGCTCGAAGTTAGCTTTAGCAGGCTAACAAAATATTTTCCTCAATGTTTCTGATTTTCCGAGATCACACTAAGGCACAGCGGAAAAGAGCATACGCATGAGAAAAATCCTTCCTTTCTGTTTCTGATTTGCCTAGATCGCACAGAGTCGCAAGGCAAAGAGCATACGCAGAAATGAAAGGTATAGATCTGGTAATAAAAAAAATCTAAATAAATCGAAAACCGAAATAAACAGAGAGAAAATAACTGTAAACTGCAAATAAACATTGTATACCTCCAAATCTTAAAAATGACGCAGCTAAGGCTACCGGAAACCTTTTCGCATGAAACGAAAGGGATTCCTCACTGGAACAGATGCTCCCAACACAACAGAGTAGTCCTCTCGGCCCGAAAGCAATCAGAAACAGTAGATCTAGAAAATAGTAGTCGGATGTAGTTCTACCGGCTTCAGATTTGGATCACCAATGGACGCGGCCCTCAAATAGATCTGATACCATGTAGGAATTTACAGGGTAAGTTCCTCAGACAGAACACCAAAGGACACCGCTCACAAACAGATCGCAGATCAATACACCAGTACTTTTGACGTGGTTAAAACCCTCAAAGAGGGAAACAGTCCATGACCTGAGCCAACGCGACCACTTCAGGCAATTTATTAATAAAAGAATGAAAATTTACATAAGCTTCTCTCATGAACGGTTAACCTACAAATGACCCTCCATGCTCTTTAAATAGAGATCATGGACCAATCAGGTGTTAAGCCACGGATCAAGTGTCGGTAATACCGAGGAGAGAATGAACCGTCAGATCACTACATATCGTGATCATCAGATTGTAAGTTACAAAATGTACATAGTAAAGAAACACACTTTACCTAACTCTATACCTAACTCTATACTAGACCAAGTTGTACTTAACTATTTCCTATGTGTCGGAATATCCTAACACATGTATGTGAAACACAATTCAGTAATGAACCAATTGTCAATAACATGGAGGCTACCACACCCACTGAAGCACCTACTAATTATGCATGTGATATTAAAAATGAGGCACTGATCATGAAAATGACAATGCAATTGTGGTTTCAAATGAGGATGTAAGAAGAATCAACAATGACCAATTGAGCATGCCAACCCAAGTAACCCCACTATCATGCTTGGCAGAGGCCATGATGAATAACAACAAACATAACATGTCATCCACCAATGACGAAATCATGTAAATTCCTTCTCAACCAGCAAATTTGAGCATTGAACTTGTTCATTATTTTGTGCACAATGGATCATTGGAAGAAGAGTCTATTCATAATGAAGTACCAAATTAGGACAACAATGGGGTTCAATCAGTTCCCCCTGAGGGTGAAAGGCAAATGTCAAGCCATTAGGAGCATGTGACAACAAACCAAATAATACTCGGTAGGTTCCTAAATATACCAGTAGAGAGAGTTAAGGCATCATCAATGTATTCAACGACATACTATCTTCGGTTAGAGAGGAGTTCACCTTTACTAACCTCTGAAGAATATATAAACCTAATGTTCAATACTGAGCGTAAAAAATTGAAATTCAGGAATCTAAACAGAGAAAGAAGGAGTTGGCCAGGAAAAGAGAGATTGAAGGATTGCAGCAGCAGCAGCTCAGGCAAAGGAAAGGCTTGAAAGTCAGAAAACAAGGGAAGAGAAGGAACATTAAAAATAGTTGGAAAGGCAAGAGATGGAGGCAAGAAAGGCTCAACAAGTGCTGGAAAAAGAAGGGTGACAAACAGGGAGGAGTATGGTGCAAGTTAGTTGGAGGCATACAGAATGATGTCCAACACTTTGGACCACATTGTAGATATCGTACCAAGAAAATATTAACATCTAAGTCCCCCCTATCAGCAAGGGGTTATACACACCCCCTATACACCTACCAATGCGGTGGTAAATCCTATGTATTATTGGCCACCTCCAGTTAGTCTTGGGGTTAGTAGAAAAAGTGGAAAATTTGGCTATTCAATCCCTCCACTTTTAAAAGGAGTAAAATGGACTCAAGAATATGGTGGAAACTTGGTTCAGGAAGGCACTTCATCAAGTTTGGGCAATTCAGAAAATGGAGGCCATCAAGCATAGGGGTGGCATGACTTTTTTGTTTGTAACCAAATTGCAATGTGGATGAAGTTACCATCCCTTTTTTGTCTGTTGCAATGTAAGTTCCAATGTGTATTTGGATAACTATGAAATTCACTGAAACCCAAAATAAGTAGAAATCAAAACTTTGTTCAAGAGATTAGAAATCACCATATCAGTTTTTTGGTATGTTTGAGAATGCCTTAAGAGTGAATAAAGTGCACAAAGTCATTCTTCTTATGAATTAAGACTAATTAGAAGCAACATATGAGTCCTAAGATACCATGATCTTTGTGCCAATATATCATATCATACATTAAATGTGATATGATATCAAATTTTTGAAACATCAACTTAACATGAAAATATTGAAAAAACTGTAAAGATTCAAAGTGGCTTAACAAAAGACCTAAAATCCAATATTTTCTATGAACGTTGAGATTTCTAATGTACTCAAATCAATTCAGAGATCTCTTTTATCGATCAAATTCTAATCTCCATGATCCCAAGGGAAACATGGCAAATAAACATTCAAGTATAAAACAACGATCTTATATGAAGCATAACCATTCATAAAAATCGAAAACATGCAAAAGCTAAAAACTTTGTTCAAGAGATTCAAATCACCATATGTTGCAGCTTTTGGTATAGTTATGAATGTCTTACAAGTGGACAAAAGTACACGAAATCATTCCTCTAGTCTTAGTCTCCAAAATAACTTCCATATAAAACTAAGACTAATCAAAGGCAACATATAACGCCCAAAATGTTGTGATCCTTATGTCAATGTATCATATCATATATAATATGTGATGTAAATCAAACCTCTGAAATATCCAAATTAACATAAATATATTGAATAAATTGTAAAAATTCAATGTGATTTAATAGAGGACTTCATATCCAATCCTTTCTCATAACTTGAGATGGCTTTAAGTACTCCAAATCAATTCCAAGATCTCTTTTGTCACTTGAATTCTAATCTCAATGATCCTAGGGGAAATATCTAACTCAACATGAATATATTGAATAAACTGTAAAAATTCAATGTGGTTTAACAAAGGACTTCATATCCAATCCTTTCTCAGAACTTGAGATGGCTTTAAGTACTCCAAATCAATTCCAAGATCTATTTTATCACTTGAATTCTAATATCAATGATCTTAGGGGAAATATCTAACTCAACATGAATATATTGAATAAACTGTAAAAATTCAATGTGGTTGAACAAAGGACTTCATATCCAATCCTTTCTAAGAACTTGAGATGGCTTTAAGTACTCCAAGTCAATCCTAAGATCTCATTTGTCACTAGAATTCTAATCTCAATGATCTTAGGGGCCAATGCAATGATCCTAGGGGCAATATCTAACTCAACATGAATATATTGAATAAACTGAAAAAATTCAATGTGGTTTAACAAAGGACTTCATATCCAATCCTTTCTGAGAACTTGAGATGGCTTTAAGTACTCCAAGTCAATTTTGAGATCTCATTTGTCACTAGAATTCTAATCTCAATGATCCTAAGGGCCAATGCAATGATCCTAGGGGCAATATCTTACTCAACATGAATATATTGAATAAACTGTAAAAATTCAATGTGTTTTAACAAATGACCTTTGTAGGGCTGTAACAAGGGTCTCTTTCACCTCTAGTTATGCTACATTAATAAGTCAATCCGGGAACGCTTTGTTATTGCAAAGAGTAGCTCAATCCGAGGCTATTCGTCAGAGTAATGCTTCGTAGTACAGTGTCTAGAAAATACAAGAGTAAATGGATGCTAAGCTATAACTATTTTGCTTTTAAAAGAAAGGAATCACACCAGGCAATTCATCAGTCAAGGGTGCGGAAGCAATAACCCATCCCTCTAGAAACTGATGGAAGGAAAAATAGAGTATGGACCAAAGATCTGGGAGCTAAGCAGCGACTTGCTGACTCACTACAGCTTTCGACCTCCTCTCACACCAAAACAGCAAATGGAAAATGGAATAGCAATAAATGGAATAGCAACTCAGTAAACTGGATCTCGCGAGTTAGAACTGAACTCTCATTCTGCAATCAAACAACAATCGTCAAAAGAAATTCCAATGAACCTTACTTTATGAGGAGATATTCACAAATGAATTAAGGAACAACATTTATCATATATACACAACACACTTATTATAGAAATCTGATGTTTCCAAAGAACATGACTTCTGCTTCCGAATGGAATAATATTACTCTCGGGTTCCCACGAATAAGAGTTCAAGTGAATCCAATAGCAATATTTAATATGAAAGCTCTGTAACAGAAACAATTGGCTTAAATAGTGAACATGCAATCAACTCTGAAGGGGTTCATTTACATGATACAGAGTTACTTACATAAATCTCCTGAATGAAACCATTAATGAGGTAGTCATAACAGAGCATGGAACAACATATAACAAACACGTCAGATTACCAAATTATACAAACAATCCACACAGAAACCAAATTATAATGATACAAAAGCAAGTGTCCTTCGGAGCCGGGCCCTTAGCTTCCAAGGATACACTGCCTTAGATTACTCCAGTCGCAGAGATGAAATAAAGCACCAAGTCTTTCGTATTAATGCATCAACAAAAGTACAGCAAAACAAGTCTTAACGAGACTCGATGATCAAAGTTCAAACTGAGACTTAAATTTACATATATGAAAAAAGGTCCCCGAGCTTAACACTGCTGCCCCTTTTTATAAGAGAATTGGCGGAGGTATCTAGATAGCAAAAATAAGCAAGACAACGATCCCTCAGGATCAAAGATCTTGAGGGATTCGCCAAGCCGTTACTCCTTGATTTTCCTTTCCCTGCTTTGCCGAATCGATAATTCTTCTCCCTTTCCCGGGTCGTTCTGCTTTGATCTGCTTGATCTTGTTCGCATCCGGTTTCCTCCCAAAGGGACAGCGGTTACTCTTCCTTTTTCTTTTCCTCTTAAACAGTAATCCTTCGTTTCCACCCTTTCCTGCATACAAAAATAGCAATTATCAGTGATTAAGCTTTTCATACTAATTCTCACATATTCTACTAAAAATGCTTTATTTCTTTAAATTCATTATGCCGAAAGGGTTACAATTGCTACCAAAAAGTCACTAAATTGTTGGTCAAAAACATACCTTTCCAGAGCTCCACACACCCCCCTGCTTACCCTGTTTCATGCCCTCATGAAAACATTATAGTTGATATGCAGAGCAGTAAGAGAGTAGGCTGGAGAGGGAATCTCGTGTGGAGACCTACAACCGTGATGAGCAACCAAATCATCAAAAAACTGATTTGTTTGACCTTCAGGCATTTCATACAAGGCCTGGTATCCGGGTGCAGGGTGCTAAATGATTGGACTATGAAATCGATACCCTAACCAGGATGGCCCTGCTTGCAAGATTCGTTCGCCATAAAGGTTCAAACGGCTGGCTGCCAGCTCAAAATTTTCATATCTGAATGGTTCCCTGAGCTAGATGTTTGGGTTCGAAATCTGATATCGGAGTTTTGCAGCATCGGTAGCAAGGTCTTTAATAGTCAGAAAATATTCCAAATTTTGTCTGATTAAATCCTCATGCATGGGTCCTAATGTCTCCATAACACCCGGGGTTCTCATAAGGTTCCTATGTGCTCTCCATAACCGTACTGGGTCTCTAGGCTCGTCCCTCACCCACAAATCTAGGCTATTTTCCTATCTCTGGAAAGTGGTATAAGCCTTGAGCCGTTTTAGCTAATTAACCCCCAAGGAAACAAAGGCTTGCAATTGAATGTCCCCAACAAAAGGGCCAGGATTTAAATCAGTTTCTTGGTCTAGCACGAGGTTATGCAAGTAAAATTCACATAATAATCTTTGGACCTTACTTCCATAATGCTTGCAACAATCTATGAAATCATTAAGGGTATTGATTTGTATAGGGGCACCTGCCCTGACAGCTTTTATCTTTAATCGTAAATATCGTTCAAGCAAAAATAAAGCATAGTTTTTAGCAGGGGCCCTACAGGCTAGAACGTCATTATACAAGGAACACACAGTGTCCATCTGTCTAACAACAATATCTAATCGACGAGTTACCTTTGCAACCTTTTCCTGCTCTTTTTGCCAGCCGTCAAAGGCTTGGCTCTCAGACTGACTAATATTCCGAAGTTGTTGATGCAACTCTTCATATCTCTCACGGGGGACTGTTTGTTCCTTCAATCTTTCAGTTTCCTGTTGAGCTTCCTTCATCATTTTATGCAAGGTCCTTGTTTTTGGATCCTTTTTCCATAAGGTCGTAGAGGCCGGGAGTTTTACCTGAACCTTTTTGTTATGCTGCTTAGAGTTCCGAACCCGGATCACCCCTGAGGGTGGTGCCTCTGTTTGGATCTCCTTATTCTCCTTTTCTTTCTTGACATGAACAAAAGGTTGCTGTGGTTCCTCTGCTAATGGAACGGCAGTCTGTTCTTCGGTAGCAATTGGAACAACAGTTTGTTCCTCATTATCAATTGGAACAGCAGTCTGTCCCTCAGTGGCCATTGGAACAGCAATTTGTTCCTCAGCATCATTTGGAACAGCTGCACGTCTTCTAATCGGGTTTCGACCAACAGTGTGAGTGTAAGTCCCTCGGCTTCTTGTTCGGCGGGATTCTGCTGTAGTGGTCCTCTTCCTCTTCTGTGTGGTCCTTTGTATCCTCAGACTCGCTTTCAGAATGCGAATTTTCTGTCGGAGTCGGGCTATAGTGCTCAGTAGCCTCTGCTGTTTAGTCTTCAATTTCCTGATTTCCCTTGTCTCGGCAGAGGGTTTGGGCCTGGCCCTTAAATCTGCCCCTATGTCCAGCATTTCTTCTGGTGCTTCGGGAACAGATTGTTCCCGGCTGGTATCCCTTATTTCTTCCTCATGAACGGGTGGATTTTCTTCTCCTTGGTTCTCTGCATGTGGATTCTCGGGTATCTCTTCCTCTGGCGGTCCATCGGGAGGACCTGCTGGGCTGGAGGGTTGACCATATTCCCCCAAGCTGGCCAGGATTGCGGCCAATTCTTCTTCGCCCACAGGGTCTCGCAGCGGACTGCTTTCTGGCTGTCTTACTTCCTCCTCCCGATTGTCTTGCTCAGTGACTGCCTTGGGGTGTTCAGCTTCAGAGTGCATTTCTCCTTCCTTTCCTCCTTCTCCGGCTTGTTCAGCCTCGTCCTCAGATTGTCCAGCATTTTCATCAGAAGGTATTTCTTCTGGTTCTGGAGGTTCGTCTGTAATCTCAATTGGTTGGCTGGTGTTCCGAATCTTTTCCATCCTCCCTCGTATTCGAGCTAGGCGAACTGATTTCCTTGGTTTTTCTGGCTGTTCAGGTGTACTGGCAACAAGTTTTTCTGCTATCACTTCTCTGTGTTTCTCTGGTCGCTCTGGTGTATCTGAAGAATGCTTTCGTTTCAAAGCGATACGTTTTCCAGCTGCCACTTCTCTACGTTTCTCTGATTGTTCTGGCGTGCTGGAGGAGGTTTCAGGTTTTGGAGGTGGTGCAACCAATCCCCCCTTAATCACTGCAATAAGCTCCTCCCAGCTGCTCTGCTGTTGAGTGAGACTATGGCTCACTATCAATCGAATCAATCCATGGTGGCTAACAACTGCGTCTTTGTGCTGGGCCATTTTCAGGCTTCGGGCCGCATCATGCAATAGCGAATTTAAAAGTGCAGGCATATTTACAGAACATTTTTCTTTTAAAACAGCTAACAGTTTAAGATGGCGAGGTCTTACCACGTCTTTCCTTCCTTCGCAAGTAATGTAGCTCTGCACTATCTTCGTAGCTGGCAGCACTCCTTTCCCTTTCACTGTCAGGCTTTGGCCTTCATCATGAAAAATCTCTATAATCTTCTGCAGTCTTTCTTTCTTCAGCGTCCATACAGGTCCGGTGGCTGGTAGGCCTGAAACTTCTGCAATTACATCGTCAGTGACCAGTATCCGTCTTTCTCTTACTGTGGAGTAGTCTTCCTGCAAGTTTTGCAAAAATTCCAACGCCACTGTCTCGTTTGGTTCTTGTAAGCGATTGAAATAATTCAGCCATCCAGCCTTTTCCAGGATCTCCCGAGCAGCAGTAGAGGCTGTCAATTCTTGAGGCTCGCTTCGGACTGCCTTACCTCCCATGGTTCTACTAAAAAAATTTAATGGAATAGCAACTGCTTGAGCTGTTTTGGGATGTAGAGAAGATGATCGTCGCGAAAAAACAGAGCATGTAGCAAAAATGGATTGCGGATGGCAATTTTGCGTAAAATAGAACTATCATACCGTTAAACCATGCCATTCCTTCGTACGCTATCTACCTCGAATGGTGTGGTGACACGTACCCCGTGGAGTAATGAGATTACCTTCCCCCCCCACGATGTGATAGGCTGCCCCAGCCGTCAAATAGAGGAGCAGCAGCCATCGTGTTACCAATCATTAAGAACAGCATATAAAATTACGCCATGTTTTGGATAGACAACTAAATACCGAAATCGAGGCAAAAAGGTGGATCGCGTTTTACATAAGGGCTTTCATAATGTGATGCGAGGCCGGGAGATGGGACGTCTGTCACTCGTACGAAGTCCCGAGGGGTCATTGTCAGTTCCTTTGCCATGATTGGTAGTAATGAGTATTCATGCGATATGTTAATCAGGGAATAAAATATGAATTATTCATAAGATAGAAGAAATGAAGAGGTATTAATATTATCCCTGTTGGTGTAACCATTTATGACTTCGATACCATTAACAGAGCTCTGCTACCAACAGGTGTCCATAACCTTGGCAGAGTTGTTTATTTCGCCCCCGGAACCATGATCCTGTATGTGTAAAATATTTTGTCAAAATACAGGCCATTATGCTGGCTTGGTAACCAGGTAACCATAATGCCATTCACCAGGAAGGCGCGAAACGTGGGCAGGCCGGCTCGTGATGAGACCCCCTGTTCCAAGGTCTGCTTAGTTAATATACCTTTGGACCATATCCCTGGTATGGTGGCCATGCTGGGAATGCCACTTCGCTTCCAACCTGATGATCATGGTAGGCTGGCTCTTGCTGAGACCCCCTATCCTGCATTTGACAATAAATCACATTCATCATCATTTTTTCTTTTGTTTTTCCAGTACTTTTTCTTATATATTTACACATAAGGGTGGTTCAACACTCCTTAAGAGTGGGAATGGCGGAAGAAGTCTTATCATCCCAACAGGAAAATATAAATCCTCTGTTCTTGTTCTTATGTAATAATCAGAAAAGTTTTCTTTAAAGGAAATCGCCATGATAAAGATAACCAACCAGGGCAATGGGAATAGGTCAATGACAACGGGGATGAGAAGTAAATATGTCCCCCCTCTTGTCCTCTTATCAATACTAGGCTCTATAAAGATAGCGATTTTATGATATCCTGACTTCGGTGTGTTGTAATTGATGTTCATTGCATAAGTGTATAGCTGAATCTTAGAGACTGGAAAGATGATGAGTGAGAAAGCATCCTCAGTATGAATCATGACTGAGACGAAGATATGACTATGGTGTTCCTTTTGAAAGAGAAGGATCCATGCAAGCAAATAGTTGGGATGTCGTTCTCCTAAGATCATGAGTGCTGTCTAAAAAAAATTGTCAACTGCTGTTCCTTTTGGAAAGGAACAGCAAAAACTCGCAAATGCTGTCCCTTTTTGAAAAGGAACAGCAAAAACCAAAACGCTGTTCCTTTAAAAAGGAACAACAAAAACTCAAAACGCTGTTCCTTTAAAAAGGAACAGCAAAAACTCAAAACAACAAACCCAAAATGCGGTTCCTTTTGAAAAAGGAACAACAAAAACACAAAGTGTTGTTCCTTTTGAAAAAGGAACAACAAAAACACGAAGTGCTGTTCCTTTTGAAAAAGGAACAACAAAAACACGAAGTGTTGTTCCTTTTGAAAAAGGAACAGCAAAAACACGAAGTGTTGTTCCTTTTGAAAAAGGAACAGCAAAAACACGAAGTGTTGTTCCTTTTGAAAAAGGAACAGCAAAAACACGAAGTGCTGTTCCTTTTGAAAAAGGAACAGCAAAAACTCGAAGTGCTGTTCCTTTTGAAAAAGGAACAGCAAAAACTCGAAGTGTTGTTCCTTTTGAAAAAGGAACAGCAAAAACACAACAATGTTAAAAACACGAAAACAAGCAACTGCTGTTCCTTTTTGAAAAGGAACAACAAAAACTCACACCTGCTGTTCTTTTTGAAAAAAAAGGAACAGCAAAGACACAAAAACAAACCACTGTTGTTTCTTCCGGAAAAGGAACAGCAAAAACACACTAACTGTAAAAAGAAATCTTAAGAAAGAGAGATCAAAGAAATAAAAAAAACGTATATACAGGAATTTATGTATAAGTCAAAAGAATGAGTTCCTCACTGCATTGTAGGCGAGGAAGTTTTACTTCCTCTCCTAAAATTTTCATGTCAGTATCTTGACGTAGTTGATCACAGAAGGATTCCCGAGTGAGTGGCCTGCGATAGAGACGAACTCGATGGCCATTTACCTTGAATGCATATCCAGAACCATCGATTGTGATGAGAGTAAGGGTCCCATTATCATGTACTTTCTGAATTTCATATGGCCCCAGCCATCGAGTCTTCAGTTTCCCTAGGAAATCCTGAAACCGAGAGTCATATAACAGAGCCCAGTCCCCCTCGTGAAAGACTTTGTTCTTGATAAGTGCATCATGCCATTTAGCTCGTTGCCGTTGAATAAGTGTTGTATTCTGTAATGCGGAGAGCCTTATTTCATCCAATTCATTAATTCGCTGTAGTCGATTGATTTGTGCCTCACTTAAATCTAGGCCAACTTCCTGTGCAGTTCGTAGGGTTTGGATTTCGAATTCTATGGGGAAAATAGATTGTTTCCCAAACACTAATTGATAGGGCGAATAACCAGTGGTACTTCTCCAGGTGGTTCTATAGGCCCAGAGTGCTTCTGGTAGTCGGGCGACCCAATCACGCCTATGTGAAGCAATGGTTTTTATTAAAATTGATTCTATTACCTTATTGCTGCTCTCTACTTGCCTATTCGCCTGCGGGTGATATGGGGTAGTAATTTTGTGCTGGACGTGATAGTTGTTAAGTGTTGCAGCTAATTTGTTTTCGACAAATTGAGGTCCTCCATCTGTAATTATTTCTCTCGGAAGGCCATATCGTACAAACAAATGGAATAGGAATTGAACTACCAAATCTTCTGTAGCTCTAGGTAACGCTTCCGCTTCAACCCATTTAGTAACATATTCTGTGGCTACCAAGATATATGTTCTCTGATTTGATGATGGGTTGATGGGTCTAACGAAGTCAAGAGCCCACCGTTCAAATGGTTCAATAACCAATTGTGGCCTCAGAGGCATCTCGTTGGCTTGACCAGGTCGACCTGCTCGCTGGCAACTGTCACAGGCTTGA
This sequence comes from Pinus tabuliformis, assembly GCA_031772625.1. Taxonomy (NCBI): domain Eukaryota; kingdom Viridiplantae; phylum Streptophyta; class Pinopsida; order Pinales; family Pinaceae; genus Pinus; species Pinus tabuliformis. The sequence goes on from CM062807.1 coordinate 702,359,269, forward strand.
ACGAACTTCTTCGCATCCTTAAAAATTGTAGGCCAGTAGTATCCTGTCTGTAGTACTTTATGTGCTGTTCTTTTTTCTGCGAAGTGTCCCCCGCAAGGTCCGTCATGACAGGCTTTTAAGATGTCAAAAATTTCATCTTCTCGGATACATCTCCTGATTTGCATGTCTGCCCCTGTGTGGAACAGATAGCCCCTAATCGACGAAAATCGAGTGCTCTTTTGAACAATCTGCTTACGTTCATTAGGGGTTAAGTGCTTTGGTAGTTTACCTGCTGCAAGGTAATTGGAAACATCAGCATACCAGGGTGTTTGGGCAGCAACAGCAAACAGGTGTTCGTCCGGAAATTGGTCTTCTACTGTTGCTGCTTCAATTGGTTTTGGTATCTGTGAGAGAAAATCAGCTACAGGGTTCTCCTTGCCGGGTCTATCTTTGATTGTGATATCAAATTCCTGCAATAAGATCAACCATCTTGTTACTCTGGCATTTGTAACAGGCTTATTTGCTAAATATTTAATAGCAAAATGATCTGTATATAAAACAACGGAATAGCCTGTGATATAATGTCTAAATTTATTGACAGCATGTATTACAGCAAGGAATTCTTTTTCGGTGACAGTATAATTTAATTCAGCAGGGGTTAAATTTTTTCTGATGTAATAAATAGCATAAGGTTTTTTATCCTCCTCCTGTCCAAGGACTGCACCGATTGCTGTGTCTGAGGCATCAGATGAAATTTGGAATGGTAAATTCCAGTTTGGTCCTCGAAGGACTGGAGCTGTTGATACGAGTTTCTTTAGATCCTGGAAAGCGCGGTCACATTTTTCTGTCCACATGAAATCAACATTACCTGTTAGTGCATATAAAGGTGCAACAATGTGTGAATAATGTTCTATAAATCGTCTGTAATACCCAGAAAATCCAAGAAAGCTGCGTACCTCTGTCTGAGTAGTGGGGGTGGGAATAATCAAAAGAATCTGAATTTTAGCCGGATCTACCTGAATGCCGGCTGCTGAGACGTAGTGCCCTAGAATAAGCCCTTCTGCCATCATCATATAACACTTTTCGTGGCTTAAGCAAAGCCTGGTAGCAATGTAGCGCTGTAGGACTTTTTCTAGAGTGTCTAGAGCTGGATCAAAATCATCTCCATACAGTGTAAAGTCATCCATATAGACTTCAAGCCCATCATTTATTAAGTCTACAAAGATGCTAAGAATGGCCCTTTGGAATGTGGCAGGGGAATTACATAGGCCAAAGGGTAGAACTCTATAAGCGTACGTCCCCCAAGGACAAGTAAAGGTAGTTTTGTCCTGGTCTTCAGGGGCAATCTGAATTTGATTGTATCCACTGAAGCCATCTAGGAAAGAAAAGAATTTCTTTCCTGCTAATGTGTCCAGTACTTGGTCTATGAATGGGAGGGGAAAATGGTATTTTTGTGTGGCTTTTTTTAGCTCCCTATAATCCACACAAATCCTCCATTTCCCATTCTTCTTGGGCACAACCACAAGTGGAGAGACCCACTTACTATCAGAAATAGGATAAATAAAATTAACATCTAAAAGCTTCTGAAGTTCTGCTTTCACAACATCTTTTAGATGGGGGTTGAGTCTTCTTTGCGGTTGACGGACAGGTCTTGCATCTTTTTCTATGTAAATATGGTGGGTGCACAATTGGGGATCAATCCCTTTCATATCAGGATAGTCCCATGCAAATGCTTCTTGATATTTTCGTAACAAATGGATGAGTTTGATTTCTTGTTCTGGTGTAAGGTTGGCATTAATGTTTAGTGTTTTTCCTAGTTCAATTTCCACTACTTTACTATTAGCAACAGAAGTCACAGGTATCGTTTGGTCATGTGTATCTTTTAAGGGATCTTCTTCCAGTTCATTCTCGTATGCAACTTCTATCATAAAACACTGTGCATGAGGTCTAGATTCCGTTTGACTAATGAAGTTATTGATGGCATCATCTTCTGTTATATCTTTAAAGTCTAGAGCCTTCTGTATAGTCAATGGTGATCTGATATTGTCAGTAAGGTATGATACCGGGTGCTGGTTGGTTTTTATTGCTGTAAGACTTGGCTGTGCTGGAGGATATAGGACTAGATTTTTGATATTTGGTCCTCTGGTTATTGTCATATTCCCTTGCCGACAACCAATGTATGCATCGGCAGTGGCCAGCCAGGGTCTACCTAAAATTGGAGGGTGTCCATCCAGTCGGGTTTTTGGATTAATTACCAGGAAGTCAGTCGGGTATTCCCAAGAATCTACAGAGACCATGACATCGTATAGAGTTCCTTCTGGTTGTACTACAGATCGGTCAGCCAATTCTAACAAAGTAGAAGTGGGTTCTACCGATGTAATCCCAAGCTTTTGGCACGTAGAAGTCGTCAAAATATTAATTGCAGCTCCTAAATCAACTAAAGCATTAGTCAGAGTCTGTCCATAGATTTGAACAGTTACTATTGGGTTTCCCGGATCTTCATATTTAATGGGTATTCCTAATAACAAGTCAGATAAAGTACCGACTACTTGGACTCTTGGGTTAGTGGTTGGATTCCTCCTTGATTTCTTTATGCACAATTCTTTTATAGTTTTTGCGTATATAGGGATATCTTGAATGGCTTGGAGGAATGGAATTCTTATGTACAGATTTTGTAACTCCCCCAGAATGTCGAAGTCTGGTTGCTGTACAGGTCGTGGTAAGACTAATCGTTCTGGGAAGGGAGGAGCGGGTTCATTTATTTGATGAGGAGTCTGCTCTTTATTTACGCTCTCTTGTTGTAATGGTTGTTCTATTGGTAACTGATCTTCAATGTGCATTGTTTTATCTCCCTCTGTTTCTATTATTCGTCCAGATCTTAACTGAAGATCATTGCACTCCCTCAGTTCAGGTTCGATTTCTGTTGATTCTATGATTTGGAGAGACTGGACTGGCCTATTATTGGGATTAGGATTAGGTTGGGCTGGGAGTTGTGGTCTCAGATTAGACTGGGGATTTTGTTGCAAAGCTGGCAGAGTCGGTTGAGGGAGTGGAATAGTTCCTGTTGGCTGATATGTCGATCTTGGCCAATTTGTCTGCCAGGGTGAACTTTGTGAAGTAGGGGGGGTCCACTGCGGAGGGTATGAGTTATTTTGCCAATATGGTGGAGTATAAGGAAAATTTGGCCAACCAAATTGGCTTAGCTGATTCATCCATGGATTTGGGGAAGGAAATGGTTGTGATGACCAGTTCGGAAATGGGGGTTGAGATTGATTTTGCCACATACTATATTGTGGAGGCTGAAAAGAAGAGGTCGGGTCAGAAAACATACCTGATTGCCTTGGTTGCCATTGGCGACGCTGGTTAACAAAGTATGCTGATTCTGGTTCTTCTTCTGCTTCCTTATATACTGCTTTCAATCCAGGAAGTGAGGGGCAATTTTCGGTCGGGTGATCTTTTGTACAGATGGCACATGTTTGAACTGTATCCAGCGGACATTCCTTGTGGCTATGCTTCTTTCTACATCGGGGGCAGAAGATCGCCAAATTCTGTTCTGCCTCAATCTGCTTCTGTTTAGCCTGCACAATATCAAGTTGTGTAGTTAATGTCCCCAGAATATCAGTTTTAAAGTTTTCTAATAAATTGCCAAGTTCTACACGTGTTACTCCTTCTGTTGGTGCTTTGTTATCTCTGACAAACCGATCATATTCTGCTGGTTTTATCCTTGTGCTGCCTCTCGAACTTCTGATACATAGATCAATGATGTCAGCAAAATTTTCTTGATAAATATCCCCTTTTCCCATAATATTTAATGTTTCGATCCACTGCTCTTTCATGCCTATGATTAATGTAGTTTTTAACACATTATCAGGCAGTGGTAATGATGCATAAGGCAACCTTTGTAAATTATACTGAAAACGTTCTACATATTCTTCCAATGTTTCGTTCGGTCTAGCTATCATTTGGAATATTTCGTCTTTCAATTATCTAGACCTACAATAGTCTTGATATTTCTTTAGAAAAGATTCCTTCATCTGCTCCCAGTTATTTATAACTCGACCACCTAAACCCATAAACCATCTTAAGGCTGCTCCTTTCAAAGTAGAGGGGAACAACTTCAATTTCTGGGGGTCAGTGGTGTAATCATATCCCCTGCATAAGAAATCAAATTCGAATAAGAATGTGTCCGGGTCTTCTGATGTCAGTCCATGAAATGTAGGAATGTGTTGAAGGGGAATTGCTTTCATAGGAGCATTTGCTGCGGAATCCACTATAGGATATTGTAATGTAGAAGTTTGAGTATTGGGCTGATTCTGCGCCATCGGATCGAATATGTGCCAATAACCTTCAGGGATTTCTAAAAGGGTATTCTTAGGCTGAGAAGGTATGGTTTTGGTTGTCTTAATAGCACTTCCTTTGTCCGGAATAGTAGGAGCTCCTGCTATTTGAGGAGATTGAATCCCTTCAATGATTTTTACAGCGCTCCCTTTATCTGGACTTTCTAATGGATGGATTATCCTAGGAGATCTTGGTTCTTCAACTTCTCCTGTTTCCCCTTCTCCTTCACAAAGATTGCTTAGATTCCCTTCCTGCAGTCGTTCTGGAATAGAATTTTCAATTTCTTGAAAGTCCTGTTCATCAGTCTGACTATGCACCTCAGCGAAGGCTACAGATGGGGACCCTGTGGCCTGAAGGGAACCAGTAGGCTACTTGGAGTTGGTTCTTCTGAAACCTATTGATGGTTGAGATTCAGTTTTCTTATAGATTTCGTCTATGAAGGTCGTTCGGCCAAGGGTTACCGGCCCTTTGGCTTTTTCGAGTTTGAATGGAGGTTTGATAATTTTTTCTGGCTTTTTCTACTTAGTCATTCATTCTATAAACTACCAAATTCTATTCAACCCACAATTCTGCCAGGAAAGCGGACGGTGGAGCAGGGCTTTTACATGCTCCGTACGCAGGTTCTTACCTTCCGTTTTTAAAATCCAACTCTCCCCTAGCAGATTCGTACACTACTCTGTAAAAGACAAATGGCTGTACTCTTTCCTCGGCAACGACGCCAAAATGTAGGGCTGTAACAAGGGTCTCTTTCACCTCTAGTTATGCTACATTAATAAGTCAATCCGGGAACGCTTTGTTATTGCAAAGAGTAGCTCAATCCGAGGCTATTCGTCAGAGTAATGCTTCGTAGTACAGTGTCTAGAAAATACAAGAGTAAATGGATGCTAAGCTATAACTATTTTGCTTTTAAAAGAAAGGAATCACACCAGGCAATTCATCAGTCAAGGGTGCGGAAGCAATAACCCATCCCTCTAGAAACGGATGGAAAGAAAAATAGAGTATGGACCAAAGATCTGGGAGCTAAGCAGCGACTTGCTGACTCACTACAGCTTTCGACCTCCTCTCACACCAAAACAGTAAATGGAAAATGGAACAACAATAAATGGAACAGCAACTCAGTAAACTGGATCTCGCGAGTTAGAACTGAACTCTCATTCCGCAATCAAACAACAATCGTCAAAAGCAATTCCAATGAACCTTACTTTATGAGGAGATATTCACAAATGAATTAAGGAACAACATTTATCATATATACACAACACACTTATTATAGCAATCTGATGTTTCCAAAGAACATGACTTCTGCTTCCGAATGGAATAATATTACTCTCGGGTTCCCACGAATAAGAGTTCAAATGAATCCAATAGCAATATTTAATATGAAAGCTCTGTAACAGAAACAATTGGCTTAAATAGTGAACATGCAATCAACTCTGAAGGGGTTCATTTACATGATACAGAGTTACTTACATAAATCTCCTGAATGAAACCATTAATGAAGTAGTCATAACAGAGCATGGAACAGCATATAACAAACACGTCAGATTACCAAATTATACAAACAATCCACACAGAAACCAAATTATAATGATACAAAAGCAAGTGTCCTTCGGAGCCGGGCCCTTAGCTTCCAAGGATACACTGCCTTAGATTACTCCAGTCGCAGAGATGAAATAAAGCACCAAGTCTTTCGTATTAATGCATCAACAAAAGTACAGCAAAACAAGTCTTAACGAGACTCGATGATCAAAGTTCAAACTGAGACTTAAATTTACATATATGAAAAAAGGTCCCCGAGCTTAACACTGCTGCCCCTTTTTATAAGAGAATTAGTGGAGGTATCTAGATAGCAAAAATAAGCAAGACAACGATCCCTCAGGATCAAAGATCCTGAGGGATTCGCCAAGCCGTTACTCCTTGATTTTCCTTTCCCTGCTTCGCCGAATCGATAATTCTTCTCCCTTTCCCAGGTCGTTTTGCTTCGATCCGCTTGATCTTGTTCGCATCCGGTTTCCTCCCAAAGGGACATCGGTTACTCTTCCTTTGTCTTTTCCTCTTAAAAAGTAATCCTTCATTTCCACCCTTTCCTGCATAGAAAAATAGAAATTATCAGTGATTAAGCTTTTCATACTAATCCTCACATATTCTACTAAAAATTCTTTATTTCTTTAAATTCATTATGCCGAAAGGGTTACAATTGCTACCAAAAAGTCACTAAATTGTTGGTCAAAAACATACCTTTCCAGAGCTCCACAACCTCATATCCAATACTTTCTGGGAACTTGAGATAAATTTAAATACTCCAAGTCAATTATGACATCTCTTTTGTCACTTAAATTCTAATCTCAATGATCCTAGGGTAAAATGTAGTGATAGAAAATGTTATCCACTAGTTAGAAACACCATGATTTGAATGATCCACCACACAGAAATACCATGGTTGATGGATTCGTATAAACTAGAATGTGTTACAACCCCATACGGAGAAGCCACAATTTCTACAACTCCACCACGAGACAACGAAATTACAACTCTAGAAGCTACAATAACCCCAATAGAAACTACAATAATGAGAGTTGTAGGTGTAGAATACAATGTTACATCTCAAGTATCCACATAATACCTTGGCGTTCCAACTGAATAATAAATAATCATGGTCTAAAGAGAGATTAAGGTAGCCATGATAGCAATGTGAATTCATAGCAATTAAACCTGTAAGAAAGAGATGGTCCATATGATGCATAAAAAAAATCCATGCTGAGAGTGCCAAGGTGCAGGATTTTGTACACATCAATAATAATCATAAAGAAATTGTCTCTAATAAGAAATATTCAAGGTTTTCATTGCAAATCTAAAGAGAGATGAAGGTAACCATGAGGAGAAATGTGAATTCATAGCAATTAAACCTCTAAGAAAGAGATAGTCCATATGATGCATACAAAAAATTCATGTTGAGAGTGCCAAGGTTCAAGATTTTGTACACAACAACAGTAATCAGAAAGAAATTGTCTCCAATAAGAAATACTCAAGGTTTTTGTTGCAACTCTAAAGGGAAATGAAGGTAGTCATTATAGCAATGTGAATTCATAGCAATTAAACCCCATCAATTATAAAAACAAATCTCATGAGACTTCCGTTATAATAATCAGTTGCAAAAAATAGTTATAATAATTTGCAAATTATTTGTAATAATAATCAATTGCATAATAATTTGTTTGTAATAATAATCAGTTATACAAACAAATATTATGAGGCTTTAGTCATAATAATTTGTCTGAATCTCAGGAGACTGCTATACAAACAATTTTTTATGCAAATATTGAATCAAGCAACTCAGAGAAATATGCAGAGACTATTATACAAACTAATTATTATGGTACTAAAACCCCATTTTTTTTTTCAACCTAAGCCACAAAAGCCACCAGAAGCCATGAATTGAAGCCACAGATACTCCATACATTCATAGAAAGTAAACAATCCACCGAGAACCCAACCGGTGCATAAAACCCATTTTTTTTCAACCTAAGCCACATAAGCCACCAATTAAGCTACATAAGCCATGAATTGAAGCCACAGATACTCCATACATTCACAGAAGGTAAACAAGCCACTGGAAAACCCAACCAGTGCAAAAAACCCATTTTTTTTTCAACCTAAGCCACAGAAGCCACCAAGTAAGTCACATATACTCCATACATTCATAGACGGTAAACAAGCCATCGAAAAACCCAACGAATTCATAAACCCCAAACGTTTTTTTCAACCTAAGCCATAAAAACCACCAATTAAGCCACAAAAGCCACGAATTGAAGCCATATATACTCCATACATTCACAGAAGTCAAACAAGCCACCGAAAAACCCAACCATTGCAAAAGCCCCAATTTTCTTTTCAGCCTAAGCCATTGAATCCACCAATTAAGTCACAAATACTCCATACTTTCACAGAAGGCAAAAAAGCCATTGCAAAATCCAACTAGTGCATAAACCCCAAATTTGTTTTCCAACCGAAGCCACATAAGCCACCAATTAAGCCACAAAATAGACGACTTGAAGCCACAGATAATCCATACTTTCACAGAAGGCAAACAAGCCACCAAAAAACCCAACTAGTGAAAAAACCCCAATTTGTTTTTCAACCTAAGCCATAGAAGCCACAGGTACTCCATACATTCACAGAAGGAAAACAAGCCATCGAAAAACCTAACCAGTGCATAAACCCCATTTTGTTTTTCAACCTAAGCCACAAAAGCCATGAATTGAAGACACATATACTCCATACATTCATAGAAGGCAAACAAGCCACTAAAAAACCAAACTAGTGAAAAATCCCCAATTTTTTTCAACCTAAGCCACAAAAGCCACCAATTCAGCCACATAAGCCATGAATTGAAGCCACAAATACTCTAAACATTCACAGAAGGAAAACAAGCCACCGAAAAACCCAACCAGTGTAAAAACCCCAATTTTTTTTCAAACTAGGCCATAGAAGCCACCAATTAAGTCACAGAACCCATGAATTGAAGCCACAGATACTCCATACATTCACAAAAGCCAAACAAGCCATAGAAAAACCCAACTAGTGCATAAAATCCAATTTGTTTTTCAAATTAAGCCACAAATACTCCACAAAAGGCACAAAAAACTAGAGATTAACACAAAGAAGACAAATGGTGTGAATATCGAGCAATATCTGTGTTGACAAACACAGTTGCAGGTATGGCTGGTAGGATGAAGAATCCTACGAGGGAATGATGATGCCAAGCTCCAAACTTTTGCTGCAGCGATCCGACCATGGTGTCTATTGTTGGGTCAAATATGGTCGAGTGAGTGAGAGACTGTGAACAAAAATCTGTTTGAAGCCCAACCACATTTGGTGACATACAACCCTACAGCAACGCGATGCCACCCAAGGGATAAAACCCTTTACTACACCCATACCCCACCTTTGTGGTCTAACAACACATCGTAGTAGTTGAAAAAAATAATGCAACAACCGAACAAGACCCCATAACAACTGATAAACCCTCCCTCACCTCACCATTAACCAACAACTCACACACAACTACAGGCGATGCTCACAGACAACTACCTACAGAGCAGAATGAGCCACTTTCGGACCTGGATAGAAATGAACGATAATGAAACAAGGTCACTCTAATCGTCACAAAGGAAACCCTAATTGGTGCCAAAACCAAAGTTCGGGTCCACTCTGGGAAGGTAACACGTGGAGGTATGTGATGTATGCGTGTCATACAACTGATTATGTATGCGAGGTGTCTAAATTGGGCCACGTAGGGAGGTCATGCAACTACTAGCCTCCCTCCCCTACACTCAATCACAATCTCTTATATTTTTTTTGGCATACCATTTTATAATTTTAATGGTTTTATTAAACATTTTAGAATTTTTTAATCAAATCAATGATTGAAATTTATTTCCAAAGTAGTTATATATATATTTTTAATTAATTTGGTTAATTAAAAAAAATGTAATATAAAGTAAATTATGGTTTTTAATGTTTTATGAACAAATGTGGTATTGATAAGCCATGGTATTGAAGACTATTTACAAATTAATAATCTCTATCATAAAGAGTAAAGTTGCATGGTTAATGAACACTCAATAGGATATTTTGTGCGGAAGAATTGGTGAGAGCTCTGCGACAAAACCCTCACTCATGGCATCCGCTCTGGTTTCCGAAGACCCAAGGCCTGTCGGCCCCCTCCCCCGCCCTAGAAGCTCTGCTGACTGGTCGAATGGCCATCGAAGTGTTTTCAATAGCGTCGTTTGGTGGATGCCGCAAGCTTCCTCTCTGTACGCTGATACTTTTAACTTTCAGGCTCTTGCAGGCTTGAAGGAGATTATGACGATAACCTTTGCGGATCAAGGCGGGGAACCCCTGATGATCTTTGCATCGTTGAGGGTGAAGACAGAAGGGGCAGGCGAGTCCGTGGGCAGAGCCATCCCGCGCATAAGGGCAGACCTACGCTTTCAAAACTTATCAGTTCCGACTATTACTGCCCATGTTGTTGCTGCAACCATCAGGGCTCACAGAGAAAGGAAATGGAGAGTAGGGGTCCTTTGGAGTTTGGATATCCACTACCAACCTTGAAAACCTCTTCAATCTGGAACCACTAAGGATGAGGGGCAAGTGTTTGACAAAATGCTTACCCCAGATTTGTTTCAAAACAGGGTCCTGGTCTCCTTCTCAGACCAAAAGAAATGTCCTGGAAAGGCTTCAGATCGTCGGCATAACTCACAAGGCTCAGGGGCGGATAGGCATGGGCATGTTTTTCCAGATCTCACAACCGTGAGTTGCAGGAGAGCTGCACGTCCAAGCAAGGAAGACTCTGAGAGATTTTTAGCTTGCCCTTCTGGATCGGGGCAAAGACCAAAGGGCTGTCTCTTTGTAGCAGATCCGCATCATGATCTTGCCGTGATCACTGGCTCGAACCCCAGCACTGTTATCTCCAGGCCCCACGGCGCAGCTAGGTCACGGATTGTTCAGGCAGCGAAAGGTTTGGAGCGACATGGGCAAAGATCTAAGGTTTATCATGTAGAGGCAGGCACACATGATACCCTCGCCATGATTACTGGGGACGCAGATCAAGAAAGGCCTGCAAACCTCTTTGCAGAGATCTCAAGAAAAGCCTGGACCCGTCCCTCTGCATCCACGGCCTGCATTTTCCGCCCCCTTCTGATTGAGGGAGCAACGGATAAGAAAGATCTTGTAGATCTCTCAGCTTTTCCTCTGACCACAGCCTCCAGAAAGGAAGGGACGATACCAAATAGAAGAACGCTGCCCCTGCTCCTGAGACAAATACAGGATTCGAAAACATATCAGGACATCGGCCCACCCTCTCCACAGATCGGATGGGGAAAAAGGCATACAGAATCTTCCCCATCATTCCAGATTCAAATCAGACTCCTTAGCGGCAAAACCATGCTACAATGGGTAAAAGCGACGGATCTAGTGCTAGACCTCAAGCAGGCTCTGGAAATCAAGTTGGGGACTCCCTCTGCAGCATATCGACTTCTCCATGCAGGTAAACAGCTTGAGGATGTCAACCCCCTGTCCTTTTACAGCATTCAGAGAAATTCCTCCATAGAACTCATCCTGCGTTTAAGAGGAGGCGCTGCAGGACAGTCATCCTCAGCTAAGGCTTTTTCTTACAAGGATGCTGTCCATGCTAAGATTCCAAAGAAAACAGATCCACCTGCTCAAGCTCCTAAGCCTTTCCTGGTGGACAAACTGGAGGAAACCCCCTCCATAGAAATAAAGCATCCATCGCTGGATGAGCAAACCCAACATCTTGAGGACTATGGCCTTATATGCAGGTTTAATGGGCTATGGCCCCGCACAGCAGACCTTTACCAATGGATCCACTCTAACTGGACCAATAACTGCAAAGTTCTGTTATGCTCAAAAGGATTTTTTATCGTAGTGTTTGCCTTTGATACGGATTATCAAAAAGCCTTAACTGGTGGCCCATGGTTTTGGGGTACTGCTGGCTTATTCCTCACTCCTTGGTTCCAAGAGTTCGATCCATCCACAGCAGTCATCACCAAACTTCCCATCTGGGTCAGACTTCCAAACCTCCCAGCAAATCTTTGGCATTTTGCGGTACTTCAAGGTATCGGCAACACTCTAGGCAGCCTTTTGGACACAGACGTCTATAGAGGGGAAAAGGGCTTATACACTTATGCCAGGATATGTGTAGAAATAGACATCAGCAAAGGTCTCCCGGACCAGATCAATCTCAAAATAGGAGATTTCCACTGGATTCAGACTTTGGACTACGAGAACACAGCCTTCCGATGCCGCAACTGCCATCTTACAGGCCACCTTCAGAGTTCTTGTCCCACGATGCCAGCCCAAAAGAAGAAAGCCAACACTAAGCAGAAATCCAAAAGCTGGAAGCCTCATGATCCTCCTCCCATGGATGATTTTGATTTCAGCTCAGATGAGGAGGAAGAGAACAAGGAAGATGAGGCAGCAGCGCCGGAACCGGATCCGTCCTTGGCAGATCCAACAGTTGAGTCCGTCACACCAGCCTCTCAGAAAAGGAACCATGAAACCTCATCCTCGGACTCGGACAAGGAGACATCTCCGTCGGCGCATCTCAGCTTGCAAATCACGCCAGCTCAGCAAAACCCCCCTGCGTGGGTCAAAGTTGGCACAAAGAAAGGGAAAAAATGCAGAATAGTGGATTCCGCACATGATGGGTAGATTCCTCTGCTCTGTTCCTGCTCCTCTGTTCCTTCTGTTTCTTCATGTTCAGCATTGTTCTCTACTCTTTCTCTCTTAGGAGCCGAGGTGGACAACCAATCCTTTCCGGCTGCCTTTGTTCTTGTTTCTCCTGGTTGTAATCCCGCATTGTACCATATGTTTTCTTAATAGAATTAGTTTTTTTTACCGAGAAAAAAAAAAGTTGCATGGTTAATAATATTGTGTATATATATATGTTGTTGTCCATATTGAATTAAATTTCTGATCGTGGGTGTTGTGATCTTTTAACTCATTCATTTGATCACGATTCTGATTCACCTACTGTTGATATTTCTAAGCCACCGATCTTTTATGATCCATACTTTGATGAAGTGGAAACTCCTCAAGTTGTTGAGGCACTTCAACTCGAGTTGATGGTTATGTTAGGTTCTTGTAGCCTTGAGGTCAGTCCCACTTTCGATCAGAAATTTGTTGAATCTCCCCATGCTCCTCATCACTCTCCTGTTCGCATTGAAAATCAATCCAATTCATAGTTTTCACATCCTCCACTAGAATCTCACGTTCCTATTGCTCGTGCATTAGAGGAGTCATGCATGGCAAGCACTGTTGTGAAACGAAAAATTTCTTCTTTCTTCATGTTTGCTCATTTTTCTAGTTCCAAGGTGTGTACATGCTTATCATCCATGTGCAATGTGACACAATACCATGATGCGTCTACCGAGTTCCTTTCATGTGCTTTCAATTTTTTCTTTTCTATAGATGCATTCAAACTTCAAACGATTTGGTTTTGCATTGTTTCGTCTTTCTTGTCTGTTGGTATGCTTGAATATATTTCTTGTTAATCATACTATTGCCTACATGGGTCAACCAATGCATCGGTGGCTACATTGGAAATATCACTTCACGTGATTTTTCCCATGCTATGCTTAGCTTAGGAGTAGGAGTAGTGTTTTCTTTCTTGTTTTGTTTTGCTTACTTTGTTGCGCTTTTTCTTACTTCTTTCCTTTTCTTGTTTTCTTGTGCACCCATAGGATTAGTTTCCACATGAAACTGTGTTTAGCTTCTTGAGACGAGTAGAGTGAAATACAAGAGGAATTTTACATCTATCAACATTTGATTATCTGTCTATTCCCTCTCTTTATGAATTTCTTGCATTTCTTCTAGTCAATGATACCCTGATGGAAAATATGTTCTTTTCAGAGTGAGTCATGGTGAAATCATGATGCTTGCAATCTTAACTAGTACCACCTACTCTAATCGGTTTTCTATATTCGGTTAACCCATTTCACCTCATTTAAGTAGAGTAATGAGAGGGGGAAAACTTTAACAATTATGTCAGAGATATATAAACATCCTTCTTTGAATTGACAAAATCCTCTGCTCTCAATAAGTTGGGATCCTTCTTCCACCTCATGAATAAATAAGTTCTTATTCATAGTCCTTTTAAAAATGAAATATGAAATGAAAAAATAAAATAAAGGTGAAAGAAGAGAAAGGTTTCCTGCACAGAGAGGTGACACAAGTAAATTCACCAGAGTACTCTCTAGGCTCACTAGTAGTAGAGCAATGCTTGTGATCCTCAAGTGACTCTATCGGGGTACTGTCCAAACTTGATGGAAGCGATAAACACCAGAGATGAAATTAAAACTATCACAATATATATTACTTGTGCTTTTATATACCCCTCATCCCCAATCGAAACAAATTAGTTGAATTGTCTTGGTATGTGTGTTATCGATAAAGAGAATGGTAGGGACTAGATCTTTAACTCAAGCTAGTGAAGAAGTTGTGACAATTGAAGAATTGAATAATACTTCCAAAAGAGTTAGACTCACTTTATACGAGACAAGGTCCATATAGAGAGCTCGAGTTCTACCAGTGTGTTGCCAATGTTGTAGCAGCTACAACCACCCTCCAAAATTTTTCCTTTGCTTCATTTTGGAGCCTTCGTTCTAAACTACAACAGCTCATCTTGCACTAAACCAGATACTTGTGCTTTGATTGAGCTTCACCCTTTGTATTATGGCTTGTGTTTTATTACTTGGCTTACTGTCTAACTCACAAGCCAATCTCTTGACTTTGTTTCCACCCAATTCTGGGCTTGCCTTAGAGAACTACACAATCGTTAAGGGAAATCAACCTTGCCCTCAGGAATTATGTAGTTCAATCTGGCAATGAGCCTTCAACTCTAAAATTGCACAGAGCTAGTGGACAGGAAACCATCAGCTGGAAAATTGCACAAAAAATGAGAGGCAACCCAGAGCCACTTAGCCCATAAATTGCGTAGGACCTCACTGTGCTCAGAAACTACACAGTTCATGAGCTAGAGAGTTGCCCAGTCCTTCCCAGAACAATGTAATCTTTCTGGGAATTGCATGGTAGGTACCCCCGGGAGAAGAAATAAAACTAAAGGGAAAGAATCATCCCTAGGAAGCAGGAATTTATTATTAGTTTCCCAAAGGTGGCACATTGTTATCTTTAGAAGTTTCCTTCAAGTGTCACATTTGTCCTTGATCTTAGGCATATGCGTCATAAATTCCAATTGGCTTGATTTTATGTAATGGATGCCTCTAGAGTGCATTTTTGCATTCAATCATCAAGCTCTAGCATTCTTGAGGAGATCAAGGAACCTTTAGAGCATTGTCATCACTTTTCTAGGTGAGTTTTTCTTTTATTATCTTTTGCCGCTTTTTTTGTCGCTTTTTTTTGTTTAGATTGTGAGAGTGTTTTTTGCCTTGTTTATTTTAATTACTGCTGACATTTTAACTTATTTGAGCTTGTAGAAGTGTTGTTTCAAGTTATATATTTCCTTTCCCAAGTGTTGCATAAGTTTTCTTGTTTTTGCACCAACGGTTGCTACTGTGACGACTCCCTTCACATTCTTTGATGTCCTTCAATTTTATCAATTGTTTAACTTGTTTCACATTCATGCATCAACACTTAGTTAGATATGCACCCATCATCACATAATCATTCAGATATTCCTGACTTTCACACTCACCATGGGCATATCTGGGTCCCCTTGCCTGGATCTCACATTCCACTACATGCACTATGAAATTTGGGAGCTCAAGGCCTTTGCCTTGGCTTCTGGAATTTCCCAGAGATTGTCCTATGATAGCTCCAAATGTGCACTGTGCAGTTCCAGGAGCTAGTCTCTCAGCTTGGCCACTGAGATTGCACAATGTGCATTCTCTCTCAGGCCCTAGCCTAGACTGAACTGCACACTACGCATTCTAGTCATAAACCTTCCACACTGACTACTGGGACTGCACAATGCGTAGTTCCCATAGTCAGTTAGTCACCCTTTTTAGCCAAAATTATGCAATCACTCTCATCAGATGCCTTGATTTCCCGTTGATTATGCAGTGAAGTTATATTTGTAAGAGCTAATATTTGCTTTCCATGAGTGTCCTTTCTATCCCACAGATACCACACTCGTGAATCACTTCTCTCCAGTAGTCATTGTGCCATGGCACCAAAATAGAACTACTTTTAGAGAGACAAGTAAAATCAGTACTAGGGAAGAAGTTGAGCAAGTGCTAGTTAACTTGCCAATATATGCAGACACTGAACTATTCATAGAAAATGAGCCAACACTAATATGGTAGCAAGACCAACAACAATAGGAGAAGGCAACAATTCAATACAAGATCAAGGAAAGAGGAAGTTTCTAACATAATGGTGGGAGAATGAAGCTACAGAGTGGAAGCAGATTTAATCTTCATGCAAGAAGCTTTGGAAATAGAAGAAAAATGAAGCAAAGGATATAGACAACACAACAGAGGAAGAGATAAAAGTAGATCTTGTAGGTTGCAAAACTGAGATCACAACAAGTAGAGCAAGAACCGAAGAAGGATGAGAAGTTGAGGAGGAAAGAACAAGATAGAAGCACAAGTAGGAAGAATAACAACTGCAAGGCGCAATGACAAAGCAAAAATCGCCAATATAGGTTGATGAGCTAGAACAAACAACAACTGAGGAAGAAAGTGAACAGATGCAAGTTCCCTCACCAATGCTAAACACAAGAACCAAGTATGGCTAGAGATCGATGAGTACGTGGAGCAGCTAAGACAAGAGGCCACCAAAGAAGACTTGGATTTGAACACACACAACATGTATAAGTACATCAGTGGTATTGTCAAGGTCAACATCATGGTTCTCATGCTTCAGAATGATTTGGATACAGGTTCCGAGACCATACACCTGGATGCCATGGAGGCAAGAGTATGCCTTCAGGAAGACAAGATTAGGTAGTTTGGGGACACCATCATGCAGTACCAAGCTTGGCATGTGACTGAGAAGCACCAAGTGGAAGTTTCCATGTTGGTCTTTCCCCAAACTTTAGAGTCATAGTGTTTTTTCTTGTTAGGCTATCTCTAGCCTATTTTTTCTTACATGGGTACATGTGGAAAATGTAATATTATTTGTAAATATGTTGTAAGTGAAATTCCAGGTCATCATGTTATGTAATGAGTTACTTGTAAGGAAGTTGAAGAGTCATGATGGTAGTCAATGAGTCACAAAGGGGAATGTCAAGGGTCATCCCAACCTTTGTTATAAATAGAACCTCATAATTCATAGAAGGGGCTTTTGGGAGCCAAGCTTTTGGATAGGCTAAGGCTTAGAGAAGGCCTGAGAGTATTGTGATGATTCTTGGCTTCTCCACAACGTAGAGAAAGTATACTTATTTATAGGAGTAGGTGTTCTTGGCTGTAATGTTCCACTATCAAGGTTAGTGGTTGTCAATGGTATATGTATGGATGGAACTTTCACTTATAATAATAATAACTGATTCAGCACACTTTCATGCATATGTTGTTATTGTAGTTGGAATATTCTGGTTGCTTTAGCAACATATGTTGTTTGACTCACACATTTGTTTATGAACTACTTTGTATGCAATTGGATGAATCTTTTTGAATGCGTGTTGTTTTATTAACCCGTCACTTTGGTTTGTGGACTATTTTGCATTTTAGCTTGTGATGTCATTCTGCTTGTGTGTTCCTTTCAAGCTGCATACTATTACAGCCTTCTAAGCGACACACTTCTTTTTCCACTCCATGTGTTTGAACCCCCATGCATCTCATTTGACTCGCTGCAAGATCACACAATTGCTTCCAGCCAAAGTCACCATACTTATCTCTGCATGCTACCACAATCAAGGCACTACATTACTACTCACTACTAGGACTCCCACTTCAAACAGTCTAAGGTCTAGTTGGGACTTCTTACTGGGGAAATCCCTTGAATGTTGGTAGGTCCAACACGTCAACATAAACTAAACCATAATCAATTCATAAAACATGTGCCATAGAATGTGTATATATATTCAAAATGTGTTGAACTATATGTTTTTACAAAATAGCACTTTGTTCCCATATAAATGATGACACATGTTCCCAATTATATATAAATGACATATTGATCCCTAAAGAAAAAATAACACCTCATGTGCAAAAGGGGATATGATGGTTGAAATACATAATAGGTCACTCATTGACTACTGCCTTAATCAATACTAGTTACATCCCCAAAGGTGATCTTATTATGTCTTGGAGTTGATCTTATGTTTAGAGACTAGAAAAAGAACAACAATATTATAAGTTTTTCTTCATAATGGATTAACACACTTATAAATGAATACCTTACCATTCAAGCCAAGAATACTCATCATAGATGAGAGTGTGAGTTCTGAGGGTGTTTCCCTCCTCTATGACATTAGTTTCTTCATTAAGTATACATATAATAGTTACAAGAATCAATGCATGAAATTTAATCAAAATGCCCAAAATTAGTTCCATCCCTGCTATATAAAAACTTCTTCAATTAATGATATCACCATTAATAACGCATACAACAATGGAGATTGGCTAGTAGATGGAGCACTCAATTATACAATATACTACAAGGAAGCAATTCCTATAGGGTTTATAGATGCATTCATATGGATGATTTGAACGGGGGTTGTAATAGGGTGAATTGGTGGAATCAAAATGGATGAAACAATGGGTGTTATTGTTGACACCTAATCCGAAACGGATGGGTGAACTGGACAGTCATCAAGAAGATGAACTGATCCGTCATATGTATGTATATAAATAATAGTTAGCTAATGAATAATACATCAATTCTTTCTTCCTCTCATTCTGGAGTTACCCTGGCCTGACATGGTATCAGAGCACAGGTCCCAGAAATAGTTGTAACTCCTGCTGTCCTGAGCGCTGCATCTGCCTGAGCGTTTGCCTGACATAACTCCTCTGCTCTCTGGCGCACCAGCGCTGCCTCTGTCCTGACATATCTGTCCATATTCCATAATTAAACATTGGACTGACATAACTCCTCTTCTCTCTGCTTCCGTTTGATCTCTCATTTGCACTGCCAACGCATCTGCGCATCCGTTTTTTTGCTGCCTCTCCACAACGTATACACCAGGAAAACCAGGGATGGTCAAGGCGCGGGATTTGGTGGAAAAACTCAAATTTTCCTCTAAAGCGGCTGATTGAAGTTTTGTTCACGGGTGAATGGTAAATTGTTCAATCCACACCTAGCCGAGTCTTTTGTCATCTCATTTCATTCTCCACTGCATGAAATTGCCTCACTTTTCCATGGTAGCAGAACTCGTAAGACCACCACCCTTCATGTCTTAGGAAGCACTGGCCATTCAATGATTAAAGAAGCTCATCAGGTGTCTTTGTCCTACTCTGCTTATCGGTTAATGCCGTAACGCTACTGCTGTATTGTTGATTGGATTCTTTAAAGCCCTTATTTTCATGATTTGGTAGAAAGCACTCATACTTCTCTCCATTGAATGTAATGCTTGCTGAAGTTGACAGTAATGCATGCTGAAGTTGTTGTAGCAATCGCTCCAAGGCATAGGCTTCCTCCGAGACAACAGAATAGACATAGGTGGATGAAATTCGCGATACCCATCGCCCAAACTGGGATCAAACGCTTTTAATCGGGGAGTCAATTAAACCAAAGTCGCAAGGAAATAGATGAATCTTGCGCTGCTCTTGCTATCTAAAAGGGGTTAGTGTGTTTATTATGGCCCCTTCTTCGTAGCTGTTATACAATCCTATAAAACGCAATCGCCCTCGAACAAGACAAGTCTGTCGTGCAACGTATGTATAGTGGAGAACAAATCAGCCGGAGAAATTGCCTTTTGAGGATGCATAATGCAAAGCTGTGCCAAATACGAGTAACCCCTCTGGATATTCAATATTTTGGCTCCCCGACTTCATCATTTTCTGAATAATTCAACTTTGTTCAATCAAGCCACCGGGTTCCATGTCTTGTTGCGCCCCTTGAGCCGTGCGGTGCTTGGATCTGGTCATTGGTGTTTAAAAAATTGGGCCAAAGACACTCCAATATACTTCAGTGTCACAAAAAACTCTTTGGCTGCGGCCTATTAATGATCCCGTCTTTTTTTTGTCCCGAGATATGTCATTGCTGTAAATTGGTGTCAGAGCAGAGTATTGTCATCAGTGTATGTAAGCTTTGTTTTTTTTTATGAGTTGTTGATTTGGCAGCACGCGCCTTTAAATATTCCACAGCCTTGTTTTGGTTGAGCAGTTTTATGTGATGGTATGATAGCAGTTTTTGGTTGAGCAGTTTTGGGTCTAAAGCATCTGTAGTATTACATGATATATATTGATATATTGAAGTGATGCCTTGCGCATGTTTTTCAAAACAGTAGTATTACAGTGATGTGTACAATGAAATGTTGATGTTTTTTTTTTAGCAAATATTAGAGGGATTTGAAGGCTGTAACGTAAGGATTTTTTATTAGCAGAAGTAATTTTTTACAGAATGCATTCAATCATTTCTATGGTAGGAATAGTTCTCACTGGCAAGGAGAACTATTCTGAATGGTCTCGGATGGTAAAACACACCCTCATCTACAATGAGTTGTGGAAGGGAGTGTGTGTCGGAGAAGAAGACAAAGACCCTGTGCAGCCTACATCAGACAAAGAACTCGCCATTTGGGAAAACAAGAACAGTAAAGCCTATGCATTGATCGCAACATCTGTAAATGAAGAAGTAAGTCGTCATATTTCATCCTATTCCACTGCCTTTGAAGCTCTACAAAAGCTGAAAGAACTCTATGATACACATTCTGCACTTGAAGTTGTTCATCTCATGATTAAACTCTTCACTCTTGAACTGAAAAATAATGATCCTCTTTCTATTGCATCTGAAATAAAGTCTATAATGCATGATATTAAATCCACAAAGGTTGAGCTGGATATCTCTCTTATTGCCTTTCTCAAAGCACTCTATCCTACCTACTCCAATTATCTTGAGTCTTTACAAGCAAATGGAAATCTTAAAGATATAACATTTGACTCTCTTGTGAAAAAGTTTGCTGAAAGAGAGAAAGCCTTTGGAAAGAAAACAGTCCCTGAATCTTCTGGAGAGACTATTTGCCTTGCTCATAAAGAAAAGCATCCTGCTCAAGATTCTACAAGAGGAAGAGGTGGACGAAGAGGAAGAGGAAGATACTTCAGAGGCAGGGGGGGCAGACATTCTCAAGCAGAAAAGGCAGATATGCATTGCATTCACTGCAAACGAAATGGATCACATGATGCTTCTACATGCAAGCTACCATGGGACAAAATTGAGCAGAGAAGAAACCAACAGAAAGGTAAAACTGATGACACAGACAAAGGTAAAGCACCTGAATCCGCTCACTATATTGAGGCACAATGTAACATTGGAGTAAATGAAGATTTGTTTAATGCTTCACTTGCTTCTTCAAAAAATGACTGGTTGCTTGATTCAGGAGCAACCTGTCATATGACTCATAGGAAAGATTTTTTTGAACATTTCACTGACAATGTTGATGGAGCAGTATACTTTGCAGATCAGTCAAAAATCAAGCCATCAGGGCTTGGCACAATCAGGCTTAAACTGCCTAGTCTTCCAGACTTTCTTCTGGATCATGTTCTATATCTCCCACAGCTCAAGAGAACTTGCTGTCCCTGGTCCACATCCGCCAGCAAGGTCACTCCATTTATATGTTTGATGGAAAGCTTGAGGTAAGAAAGGCATCTGACCACTCACTTGTCATGAGGGGTATAGAAGAAGAAAGACTTCTTAAACTGCAAGGAACTTCTGCTTATGCACAACATTTTTCATATATTTCTCATCATGAAGAAGGTACACTTCCATCAAGTTTATTATGGCATGCTAGATTTGGACATTTAAACTATGATAGTCTCCGCTTGTTGAAGAAAAATGGTGTTGCTAGTTTGCCTACAATTCCTAGAAAACATAAGCAATGTGATGCTTGCATTCTAGGAAAGCATAGCAAACAGTCTTTTCATGATTCACATTCAAGAGCACATAGGAAGCTTGAACTCATTCATTCAGATTTATGTGGTCCAATTCCTGTTCCTTCTGCAAATGGAAATAAATATATCATGACATTTATTGATGATTACACCAGAATGTGTTGGGTTTATTTATTGAAGAACAAATCTGATGCTTTTCAAACATTCAAGAATTTTCATAAGTGGATTGAAAATGATGCACAATCTCATATTGGGTATATTCGCACTGATAATGGAAAAGAATATACATCAAATGAATTTGAAAACTATCTTCGCCAACATGGGATCAAACATCAAACAACTGTGCCTTATAATCCTCAACAGAATGGTGTAGCTGAAAGAATGAACAGAACAATTTTGAATATGGTACGATCCATGCTTTTCTTCAAAAATGTAAAGACAATGTTTTGGGCTGATGCCATTCTATGTGCTACATATATAAAGAATAGATGTCCATCTAGTGCTATAAGAAACAAAACTCCTTATGAATTGTGGTATGGACATGTTCCTTCGGTAAAACATCTCAGGATCTTTGGTTCCACCTGTTATGCTTTAATACCAAAGGTACATAGAAACAAACTTGGTGCTAGAAGTCGTAAGTGTATCTTCCTGGGGTATTCAAACACATCTAAAGCATACCGCCTCTATGATGAAGTAAATAAAAAGTTTGTTTTATCTAGAGATGTCATTTTTCTTGAATCATCCAAATCTGAAAGGGTTGTTGAGCGGCAACTTGATCTCTTGGATAGATTCACAAAACCGAAATCATTTCAAGAGTTTGATAATTAGATTCCACATCTTGAAGGGGGGATTCCTATACTAGATCAACATGTGGAATCTTCTTCTTCTGAAGAACAATCTCCCCTGCATGACACTCCAACAATGGATGATGCTTTAAGTGATGTAATTGATAGAATTGGGAGACTTAATCTTGATTCAGACCCAACTCAATCAACAGAGCAGCCTGGACCATCTCAGAAAGGTCCCCCAAAGTGGCTGAAAAAGACACTTGAAAGTGTTCATCCTGATGAAATTGGAAAAACAGGAACCAGAAATACAAACCGACAAGATGGAGGTGATGTAGATAACTCTAATTCACCTGTTGATATGGATGTTACTTATGATTGTGAATTGAACTTGTCTACAGATTTTGAACCAATTTCCTTCAAAGAAGCCGCTTCTCATGATGAATGGAAAGAAGCGATGCAGAAGGAGTATGATGCCCTCATAAAGAATGGCACTTGGAAGCTGGTTGATCCTCCATTTGGAACCAAACCAATTGCCTGCAAGTGGGTCTACAAGAACAAGTACAAAGCTAATGGCTCACTTGACAAGCACAAAGCTAGGCTTGTGGCAAAAGGTTTTGCACAGAAGGAAGGGGTCGATTACGAGGAAACTTTTGCCCACACAGCAAAATGGGCCAGCATCCGGACACTCTTTGCACTAGCTGCTCAGAACGGTTGGAAAGTCCATCAAATGGATGTAAAAACTGCATTCTTGAATGGAGATCTAAAAGAGAATGTTTTTATGTCCCAGCCTGAAGGATTTGCTGTGAAAGGACATGAACATAAAGTATGCAAACTTGTGAAGTCCTTGTATGGCCTCAAACAAGCACCACGAGCCTGGTATGAAAAACTAACTGAGCATATTCTAAAACTCAACTTCAATCATTTTGATCTTGATGATGCAACTTTATTTGTCAAGAAAGTTGGCAAAACAGTTGTATATCTTGTGGTATATGTAGATGATATTTTAATGACATGGAACAATGAAAGCTATATTGCATCCATAAAGAAAGAATTAGGAAAATTTTTTGAAATGACTGATTTGGGCTATGTTCATTACTATCTTGGCATTGAAGTAACCCAACATCCAAAGTCCGTATTTCTTTCTCAAAAGAAATACATTGGACATTTGTTAAACATATTTGGCATGACAGAGTGCAATCCTCTTTCTACTCCAATGGAACAAAACTTGAAGCTCACATCTATTGAAGGAAAGGAATTTGAGGATGCAACAAAGTATAGACAGCTTGTAGGAAGTCTCATCTACCTCACTACTACCAGACCAGACATTTCATTTGTTGTTAGAATCCTCTCCAGGTTTATGCAAAAGCCTTGTGAGGGACATTGGTCTGCTGCAAAAAGAGTTCTAAGGTACTTGAAGGGAACTCAAGACCTTGGAATCAAGTATACACAGGTGGACGACTTCAACTTGATTGGATACTCTGATTCAGACTTCGATGGAGACAAAGAAACTGGGGTATCTACTTCAGGATATGCTATGAGTCTTGGATCAGGAGATGTCTCCTGGAGATCACGCAAACAATCATTACCAGCAGATTCCACAACAGAAGCAGAATATGTGGCAGCAGCTGAAGCAACGAAAGAAATTGTGTGGCTCAGGAAAATTCTTGAAGACTTGCAGGTAAAACAAACACAATCAACTCCACTCATGATTGATAACACCTCTGCAATAAAGTTGGCCAATAACCCAAAGTTCCATGATCGTACTAAGCACATCAATACTAAATATCATCTGATCCGACATCATGTTGAGGCCAAAACAATCCATCTCCGTCATTGTTCCACAAACGAGAAAATTGCAGACATCTTCACCAAAGCGCTTGGAAGAGAAAAGCTTGAAAGGTTCAGAACGATGCTTGGACTCACCAACATCCCTTCAGATTAAGGGGGGTAATATTGACACCTAATCCGAAACGGATGGGTTAACCGGACAGTCATCAAGAAGATGAACTGATCCGTCATATGTATGTATATAAATAATAGTTAGCTAATGAATAATACACCAATTCTTTCTTCCGCTCATTCTCGAGTTACCCTGTCCTGACAGTTATAATAGGATGAATTAGTGTAACCACAAAATATGTAATAATGGGATGTATAATAGTGTAGACTAGTGCATGGTAATTGGGTGTAACCACTATGGAAGGATGGGATGGAAAAGGTGGTGTGGGTGGGTGATGATTAAGTAATCCTTATTGGGTTGTAGTAGGGGGGTGTGTATGGAACCATAGGTCTTGGGGCATGATGGCAAAGGACCAGGCTCACATTGCAACCTAGGACAAATGTTGTGCTTATATGAAGAGGCATGGGGAAAGGGGAAAGTGTTTATTGAATAAATAATGAACCAACCTACATACATATTATAATATTTTTATTAGTACAAAAACATGAAAACCAACAAAAATATGATAAAAAAATTCACATTAAAACAAGATTTAACTTGACACATGATTCATAGAAATGTGGTGGTCTATCCATCCCATTTGGAAATGGTCATCACTTTTAGAAATGACAACTTGTACAAAATCAAAAGCATTATAATTGACTTCTCATAAATAAATTGGAAATTTGCAAAACATCAAATTTATAAATCCTACTTTGTTGAATATTGTAGCATAGTTCATTTATTAAAAATGTTTATTATGGTATGCTTGAGTGCCTGTGCAAATGTTAACAATTCCTAACTCTATATGCTATATGTTCCTTGAAACTAAGATTTTACAAATAAATTAAAATTGAGAAAACATATTTTGGTGATGAATACCATAAAAATTCCATGAAGGGCCTTAGTACTTCTCAAGACCTTGTATAAAATGATAATTTCTTATGTCCCGTTGCCTTTTGGAATCATATAATTGAAGAACTTCATCTGTGGGTAAATAGTTCTAGCTTGACTAGAGGAAGCATAATTTATAATGAGGAAATTAGGTAGAATAAAAATAAGGAAATTAACGAACCAAAAATAAATAAGCCCCATTTCTCTTCCTTGAGTGATGATGATAGGATGGAAACTAGTGTGATCGTAGGTCAATTTATCAAAGAAATAACACCTCGTAGTATCTTTAATTCCTTTTATATTATGTCTTTATTGCATAAAACATTATCTTTAAATTTAGATGAAGTGATATTTCTAATATTACCAGTGTCCTCCAAGTTGACATCTTCTTGTATTCCCAAATGATTTAGCCAAGACATGGCATCTTAATGTCATTTTCGCTTGTTCCATTGGTGGTAATGGATGGAGTTGGAAGTAATGTTTGGTAACATATTTTCATTCATGTTATTTATCTTTTTCTCGTACTTTTAGTACCTGATCATGGCCATGCACACAATGGGGGAGAGACTCATGTCTACGAGGAGGACAATATAGGGTGTATTGCTTTTAGTATTAAGATTATAAGTTATAAATTTATTTTAGATTAGTTATATCCTTCTCCAATATTCTCTAAAGATATTGCATCCCTAAAATTCATATCCATATAAGATAAAATTAGCAGTGAGAGCGTCAAAGAGGAATATTTCCTTGTCCCACAAAAAAGGTCTACTAATTTACACTTGTTTTCAAGCATATATAACTAGTGTAGAGTGTGTTTATATATATATATATATATATATATATATATATATATATATATATATATATATATATATAGATAGATAGATAGATAGATAGATATACACACACACACACTCTCTCTACACTAGTTTTTATATATGTAATTAAAAAATATAGTTCAAAAAACTTATAAAAATAAAGACAATAAATTAAAATATAAATTAACATTTAAATGGAAATATATAAATTTAGATTATGATATATTGATTTTTGTTTAGTTTAAATAATTTCTTTTAATTTAAGATAAATATCAATTTAGATCCATTTTAACTCCAGATTTATTATGATCTAAGAGGTTGGATCAAGTCCTTTAAGGTGAAAATACTTTTTAGATTGAAAAAGCTTGAGGAAAGGTTTGCATCTAGAGGGGTTTGATCTTTGCATAAGAGATTTGGGAGTTAAGATGAATTCACACTAATTATATCAGCATATCATTGGAATTAGTTCTAATAAGATATTACAAATCAAAACATTGCATAAAAATATTAAATCTTTTTCTTTTGTTTTGAATATGAAATAACATTGGTTGAAAGTTTTTTATTCATTTATTAATATTGACATATTGAAACGAATTAATATTGAATAAATATATATTATAAAACACATTGGTATCAACAAAAAATGAAAATAAAAATTCCTTAATCAATAAATATTTTTCCTCAACTTAGTACAACTTTAAAACTGAAATTTTCATCAAGAAACAAAATATAAAAAAAGAAAAGAAGTTCAAAACTTGTATAATTTTTATTTGTTCTTTTTTTTCCCTCTTTTTAGTTAAAATTTTCTATTTAGCAATCACAATGATACATATATCTTAGTACTAGTTTTCCACTTGACTAGAGTAGTGGCAGAATCATAGACTCTTGACTATGTGAGTTGATGTCAAAAATGGAAACCAAAATATACATGAGTTTTGGTCCAAAGATCCACACTATCCAACCAAGTAGCTAAAACATTCCAATAAGAAAAAAATGAGGACAAATACTAGAAAAACATTACCATCTCATTGAGACTAGGATGAATCAAAAGGTTTGATTTCAATTGAATATTTGCAATGCAGCTGAGATCTTCATGGATTTGGTGGAAGCCCCATATGTTCTTCAATCATCTGCATGCAATAATAAAATGTCTTCATATGTAGCTAGAGCTCATTAAGGATTAACACAATCTCCTCCTTAACCTCATTTTGAACTAGAAAAACTCTTCTAATAGGGTATTCATAAAGCCAATATAGATCCATTATGTGCATGTATTAATTATGACAACCCTTGGTATGACATATTTTACGTATCCAAGTTTCTACCTCCACTATAATATATGTATCCAATAATCATCATCTTTCATTGATGATGCCTCATTCAACATTGCTCAACTCAACTTGAATAACTTGTGGAATCTCAACATGGTAGTGCTAAGATGAGGATTCCATGCATTAATGAGCCTGTTATGAAACCAACTCAAGAAAAGATAGAAAAGATATATCAACGCCTTAGAATTCAGCCTCTTCGAGGGGGAAACCTCCTTTACATTACATAAATGAACAATTCTTGGATGATTCAAATGACAAAACCTCCTTTCTATATATAGGAGTCTAAGGAGTCACAATATAATCCAGCCGACTTAACAATAATAATATAAAGACACAAAGATAACAATAGAGGGATTCCATGGGGCACATAAATAACAACATGGGGGTAATAGGGGCACAACAATATAAATAAGGGGTATAACTACAATAGTAATGGGGTAATCATTAGTATTATAGGGACCCAACATGCCCCTCTCCTTCAAAAAAGTGTTTTCCTCAATTCTTGAGTAGTTCTGGATACTTCTGCATAAAATTCTCATCCTCCCATGTGGAATCTTCAGCGGATAAGTTCTTCCACTTGATAAGATACTCTGAAATTGATCGATTTCGTAGCTGTCGAGTTCTTGTTTCTATGACTGCTTCCGGTTCCAATATAATTTTTCCTTCCTCGTCAAGTTCTGGCAATATTGTTTGAACTGGGAGCTTGTCGCCTATAACCTTCTTTAAACATGAAACATGGAAAACTGGGTGCAATTGAGAAGCTGCAGGAAGCTCCAATTTGTATGCCATAGTACCAATCTTTTTCAACACCTTGTACAGACCATAATACTTTGGTGATAATTTATTATCCTTCTTAGCTTGCTTTAGGGAAATTTTCTTATATGGTTGTAGCCGTAGGAATACCCAATCACCTACATCAAAACTTCTTTCACTGCGATGTTGATCTGCCTATTGTTTCATTCTATTTTGTGCCAACACGAGGTTATCCTGTTGATGTTCGATGTGATGTTACACTGCCTGAACCTTAGAATTTTCTCTTAAATATGATGTGATGGACCCATAAAGTGCCATAAATGGGGTCATTTTTGTTGCTGTATGGAAGGAAGTGTTATACCACCATTCAGCCAGAGGCAACCATTTGACCCATTGTGTCTGTTTATTAGATACAAAGCAACGAAGATATCCTTCCAAACATTTGTTTACTATCTCATTTTTCCCATCAAATTAAGGATGATAAGATGAGCTATGAGCTAACTGAGTACCAAAAAAAGAAAATAATTCTGTCCAAAAATTTCCAGTGAAAATGGGATCTCTGTCACTTACAATATTCTTTGGGTTTCCATGTAGCTTTTGAATTGTTTCCATAAATGCAGTAGAAACTGTACTGGCTATAAATGGATGTGATAATGCACAAAAGTGTGCATACTTGGTAAGTTTGTCAACTACCACCATGATTACACTCTTTCCCTCAGACTTGGGTAAACCTGTGATAAAATCCTTTGAAATCTCCTCCCAACGTTGGCTTGGAATGGATAAAGGTTGTAATAGACCCGGTGTCTTAATTGTTTCAACTTTATTTTGTTGGCAAACCAAACATTCCACCACAAAATTTTGAATATCTGATTTAAGGCCATCCCAAAAAAATTCCTTCTTAACCCTATGGTAAGTTTTTAAAATCCTGAGTGCCCTCCTAAGGGAGAAGTGTGCAATTCCATAAGAATCTTTTGTTTTAGCTGGGAATTCTTACAGAGGTATAAGCGATCTTTGTACCATAACAAAACATTTTTCCAGCTAAATGTATCAGACGTACTGGAATCTTGTTGTAGCTTTCGAATAAGTGCCCACACTTCTTCATCATTCTTCCATTCCTCCCATGCTTCGTTTATCCAATCTGGTTGGATAATAGAAATGGCGCACAACAATGCTTCCACATCCTCATCCTTTCTTGAGAGTGCATCTGCCACCACATTTTGCTTCCCTTTTCTGTAGATGTTTCAAAGTCATAACCCAACATCTTTGTGACCCACTTTTGTTGCTCTTCAGACGATAATCTTTGTTCTAAAAAGTATTTAAGGCTATCATGATCCGTTTTTACCTTGAAGTGTCTTCCCATTAGGTAGGGTCGCCATTTCTTAAGTGCATGGAGTATTGCCAACATTTCCTTCTCATAAATAGCTTTCCTTAAAAACTTTCCCTTGATTGGACGACTTTCAAAAGCAATGGGTCTTTCATCTTGCATTAGAACAACACCAATTCCATTTCCTGAAGCATCACATTTCACAATAAAGGTTTTTGTGAAGGCCGGTGTAGCTAAGACCGGTTCTTGGCACATTGCCTCTTTAAGATGTTCAAAGGCCTTTGTTTCTTCCGGAGTCCATGAAAATGCATCTTTCTTCAATAATGTTGTTAGAGGTGCTGCTATTCTCCCATAATTCTTTACAAATTTGCGATAATACCCTGTCAACCCAAGAAATCGTCGCAGATGCTTTATGGATGTGGGGATTTTCCATTCCTTAATGGCTTTAATTTTGCTAGGGTCTACCTTAACTCCTTCATGAGATACAATATGACCCAAATATTTCGCCTCCTGGACTCCAAAGAAACATTTGGATCTTTTTGCATATAATTGTTTCTCCTCCAATAGTTGTAGCACCTTGTCAACATGTTCAACATGATCCTTCCAAGACTTGTTGTAGATTAGTATATCATCAAAAAATACTAACAAAATTTTTCTAAGGAATGGTTTGAAAATTGAATTCATCAAACCTTGAAATGTTGAAGGTGCATTGGTAAGGCCAAAAGGCATGACCAAAAATTCATAATGACCCTCATGAGTTCTAAATTCCGTTTTGGAATGTCTTCAATCTTCATTCTGATTTGATGATATCCCGAATGAAGATCCAACTTGGTGAAGTAAATTGATCCATGCAATTCATCCAATAATTCATCAATGACAGGAATGGGGAGCTTATCTTTAATAGTGAGATTTTTGAGCTCCCTATAATCTGGACACATGTGCCATGATCCATCCTTCTTGTGCACCAATACTACTGGAGCAGAGAAAGAACTTTGACTTGGTTGAATTATACCAGCCTCTAGCATTTCTGCAACCATACGTTCAATTTCACTTTTTTGGACATAGGGATATCTGTACGGCCTGATGTTTGGAGGAACACTTCCTGGAATCAGATGGATAGCATGATCATGATCACGCATAGGTGGGAGACCTTTGGGAGTCTCAAATACCTTGGAATGATTGTCCAGGACATTTTGGAGATCTGGAGAAATAGATGATTCCGATGTGGAAACATCTAGCGAACATAATTGTGCAATTATACCTCTTTTCTCCTTTTTTAGAAGTTTGTCATACCATTAGAGCTGATTATCTTTCCTGGTTTCCCTGCAATACCCCTTAATTCAACTTCCTTTCCTTCCGTAGAAAATTTGATGAAAAGTTCTTGAAAATTAAAAGCTATTGTACCCAAGGATTGTAGCCATTGGACTCCTAGTACAACATCAACACCTCCCATTGGAATGGAAAGCATTGGGCTAGTCAATACATATTCTCCCATGGATAGCTTGATATTATGGCACCTTCCAGAGCAATTTATTGTTCCTCGATTTGCAATCATCACTTGACACTCTTGTGCTGGATATAGGAAGCAATTCAATTCTTTTGCTACCCTACAATGAATAAAATTGTGGGTGCTTCCTGAATCAATCAACACTATTACCTTTTTCTTCTTGATTTGTCCTTCTATCTTAATGGTTTGAGGAGTGGTAATTCATGCCAATGCATTACAAGATATGGTCGGATTTATTTGTTCTTCATCTAGACTTTGTTCCTGGAGTATATCTTCTTCTTTTCACCTTTCTTGCTCCTTTTCTTCTTCCTCTTCACAATGTATGTAGAATAATTTCTTCTCAGTACACTTATGACCTTTAGTGTATTTGCTATCACAACTGTAACAAAGCCCTTTTGCTCTTTTTTCTTCCAATTGTTGTGGTGTCAACCTTATAGGTTGTGGAAGACTAGGGGCAACAACAATTCCATCTTTATAGTTGTGAGTGGTATGCTTCCTGGTTGCCATAATTTTGCTTTCCATTTTTCTTGCTAACCTGAATGCCTTCTCTAATGAATCAGGTTCCCAAAGGCGAACATCATGTTGGATATTATCCTTTAAAGACCCTATGAACACATCAATCCTATGCTCCTCTGGAATATATTTTACCCTTATGTTCAATTTTTGGAACTCCTCAATGTGCTCCATTACTGAACCCTTTTGTTTGAGACTTATAAATTGGCTAAAAAAAGTGTTGCTTTTTGTATCTCCATAATGTGCTATCAATTCTTCCGTAAAAATTGCCCAAGTGATAAATTGTTTACGAGAGCAAAGCCATTGATACCATACAAACTAATTTGGTTCCACATATACAGTTTCCATATGTACCTTTTGTGTGTTTTTCACATTATTGAGATTGAAGAACTGCTCCATCTGTAATATCCATGTGGTGGGATCTTTGCCATCAAACTTCCTCATATCGATTTTTGGAATATGGTGGGCCTTCGATCCAACATTAGAGTCTATGGAATCATGATTAACATTACTTTTGTTCACATCATGAGTTTCCTTTACAACCTTTTCAACATTAGTAAGTATTTCTTGTAGAAAATTTGTCAAATCTGTCTTCAAATCTGCCATGTCTGTCTTCAAATCTGCCATGTCTCTCTTCAAATCTGTCTTCGAATCCTCCATCTTAGCTTCCATGCCATTTATCTTAGATTCCACACCAGTTATCTTAGATTCCACTCCATTTATCTTATATTCCACGCCATTTATCTTAGCTTCTGTTAGCTTTTGTGAGCGTGACATTTGTTGCACTTGTTCTTGTAATTTTGATATATCATGTAGCATTTCTTCCTCTTCTTCATCAGTCATGCTAGATCTTTCAGGTTCCTTACTAGGTGTTTTCATTTTCTTTCCTCGGGGCATCAATTACCGATAATAATGCTTTACTATGCCCTTTGAATTCCGTTAAACCAAGCTTACGCAAAAATTTTAAAAAAACTACACACCTTTTTTCACTTTGTAGAAGCCTGATATTGAGTCTGATGTATCTCTGTAATTTCAGATCAACCAGATCTGAAATTGCGATCTATAGTAGCCTTCTGCGTCCTCTTTCCAATGCCACAAGTCTGACCCAAATTGGATTCTCCAAGGAAGAGTTATGTGAAATCTCCCACAGTGACTTGCTTCTAGACTAGTTCAGTAGAGCGAACTTGTACAACGTGCCACGAGTCACTGTTTCAACCTTTGGATCTGAAACATGCATAAAAGAAACTACAATCCGTCCTCTTTCTATACCTTCTTACAAAATTTCAATCCGATCCCCAGAGAGAAAGTTATGATGATTTTCCCTAGGTCATCTGTTTTGAGTGTAATTTAGGAGTCTGCAAAAATACCAACTTCCTCAGATCATATCTCCACAAATATCATGCGAAAAGATCTAAAATTTAGAACCAAGGTTCAGTACGATTTCTTCTCAAATTGTTTTTTTTTGTGACTTCTGAAACGTCACATAAAAAAAGTTATAGCGAAAATTCCACGATGACCTATTTGGAGCAGCGAAACCCTAGAATCCAAAGCTCTGATACCAAATGTTATGAAACCAGCTCAAGGAAAGATAGATAATATAGATCAACGCCTTAGAATTCAGCCTCTTCGAGGGAGAAACCTCCTTTACATTACATAAATGAACAATTCTTGGATGATTCAAATGACAAAACCTCCTTTCTATATATAGGAGTCTAAGGAGTCACAATATAATCCAGCCGACCTAACAATAATAATATAAAGCCACAAAAATAACAATAGAGGGATTCCATGGGGCACAGAAATAACAACATGGGGGTAATAGGGGCACAACAATATAAATAAGGGGTATAACTACAATAGTAATGGGGTAATCACTAGTATTATAGGGACCCAATAGAGCCCACATCACTTCCTTGGCTTCGTAGTAGGTGTTTATTCTCTGTTGTGGCTAGCAACAACCCCCCCTTCTTATTTAGTTTTATTACTAATACTAAATAAGTGGGGATCCTTATCTAAAAAAATAAATTAGCACTTATATTCCCTTTTTGAATAAATCTTACTATCATAAACTTAGGAGAACACCCTCAAAACTCCAAAAGGACTTAAGTTTTATGATAAGTTCGAACAAAATCGTTCTCTCAATAATAAAGCATCGCGTCACAAAAAGGTAATGGATGACACCATATAAGCAAACTACTAAGATTGCGAAATCGCGTTGCGAGATCGCACATCGAAGAAATTCATCGCGCGTCATAGTTTTCATATGCCTCAAGCATCACTTAAGGAAAAATACCTCAACCCGGCAATATGCGATATCGCATCTCACAAATCGCATCTCACAGAAACATGTGGTGATAGATGATTGTTAAACAAAATAGATTAGCGACATTGTGATCTGCAATATTGCGAAGCAAATCAAAAAATCGCTTTATCGCAGATCTGCAGGGCTCATCGTTCAAATTTTTTTCGTAATCTGATGCCAAGTTGCGCATTAATGTTAATTTAATGAGTTAGTTGATGATCATTAATGAGATAAGGTTTAGATCTGATCGAAAGGTCATTTCACGTAGGGTGGTATATTTTAATGATTTCGGCATTAAAAGTTTTGCCGTCACCTTATTTCTTATCATTACTTTTTCCTTATTTGTAAATTGCAGGAGCGGAAAGCAGAAAGGTATACGAAGTAGTGTTCAGAGTAGAATGGGAAAGAAGGGAAAAGCTATGATTTCTGAAGACAAAGAAATGACGCCCTTATACACAGACACCACATGTAACAGAGATGCCGACATAACTACTTGGGAAGGCATGTACAATCTACTTGAAGAAAGAAATCCCAGAGTAATGGAGGTTAAAGAAACTGCAGACTCACGCGAGTCATTTGAGGCGTCAATTACAAAACTTGCATGTTCATTCTTGCACCGAATAGTGGTGAGACCCAAGATTCTTCCATACACAGACATGATCAAATGGGTACTAGATAGTGCTGATATAACAGATAGACAATTTAAGACTCAGAGCCAAGAACTCATTGGGTCGTTCACTCCACAAAATTTAAGGTTTATTTATCCTCTAACAAAAACTCACAAGAGGCGAAAACTATCACCAGGAAAGCCTGGATCGAGAAACAGAGGCAGTTTACCCCTTGAGAAGGAAAGCCTCTGATTTCTCAATCGCCTGTAAGCCCAGAAAATTGTAGGAAAAAGTGCTAAAGGCTAATGGCAAAACCCGAGCTCTAGAAACCAATGGTATTTATTAGGGATTCTTATTGGCAGTACTTGGTTAAACCACACAGTCAATGCATGACTCTCAAATGCCTCACTAACTCTGTCAAGAAGATACCGCCAGCACTTGCCGATTCTTTTTTCACAGGGCAACTAAAGTCGGAGGTCCACCAACCAACTCTCCTCAAGTCGATGATGAATGCTTGCGACCACAGAGAACAGATACATAGATAGTTAATTTCCAGATTCAGTTTTAGTTTTAGTTTTATTTTTAGTTTTGATTTATTTTTTCCTTAGATGAGGGCGATCATTTAAACCTCCTCCTATATTTTGTAATAAACTATTTTTAGGATTTGGCTAGTAGTATTTCAACCCCTCTCATGCATTTAGAGAAGGGTCCTGAAATTTGTCAAGAACGTTTCCTCAGAACATGCACTTCTGCACTCTCCGAGGAGGTTTTGATAAATGAATGGAACAAGATTTATTGATATATGTGTTTAATATCTATTACTGAAATGCACTTTTGTACTCTTAGTAGATGTTGAATTAGAAAGAGATAAATCATTATTGTTGAAGCTCATGAGTAGGACTTGTTATCAATGGTACTTTTATCTATTAATAATTTATGCTTATGTGTTAAGGTGATATTTATGTTCAGTTATTTATATATGAATGCTTGAATAATTGAGTTATCATTTGGCACTTCTATATAGTGATGGCTATTTTATTTATTCTTAATGTATGAATGACTTATTATGTGATATGTTTCTCACAATTGTTTTGTCTAACTTTTTTTACGAAACAATTCAATTCTTTTCTCATAGCAATTGAATGATTTTTATTACCAATTGCTCTTAGAAATTATTTTAGATCGCATAACTGAAAGATTAAATCCCGGGTTAGTTTTAGAATTAGATATTTCTATTCATTAGAATACAATTGCATATTGTTAAATTAGATTTAGAATAAAAGCATTTTACTTAGGAATTATTAGAAAGGAAATATCAATTCTCATCACACACACACAAATTGGGAAACTGGTCCCATTATCCCCAGTCGGACCCACCATCCCAAACGGAAAAGGAGTTGCTTTCAAGGTCCGAACCGAGTGGGTATCCCCCTTGTTGTAGACCTGATTTTCGGGGCTTAAACACATTTGGTGCTAGAAAGAGGGCCCGAACTGTGAATGGCTGGTAAATCTAAATCTAAATACCATTCTGAGAGTAAATCGCCCTCAACATCTACCCCCGACTTATCCATCGCATTTAGAATCTTTAAATCTTGAGTGAGAAGTTGATAAAGTAACAACCATTGCCACAAACCCGAACATTTCAGAGAAATCTACTATTTAACCTCTTGAAGTTGAATCTTTGATCAATAAACTTCAAGGATTTTCTATATCACCCCAAAAATCTGAAATATCTCAAGGTAGTGTGACTTCGCAATATAATCCTTCTCATCCTCTTACCAGATTGCAGAGTGAAAAGTTTGGTATCGAACCAACTAAATTACCTCTACCTAAAAGGAAAAGAGCAAGGAAATCACCTAAAGGGTCTGATAGTGAGACTCTTTCATCATCATCATCCATCTCGACATCTCCATTGTGAAGTCAACCATCCACCCCTCCACTTCAAATTGTTATCCACCAGACTACTGGAACTTTAACATCTGCTTCTAAATCATTTGGAACTGTTATATCCTCATTTTCCAAACCACAAGGAACATCTTATATGCTTTCCTCTGTTAGTATTTCAATGATGGCCCAAACCCCATGGAATAACCCAGGGGCAGTCTTAATGCCTACACCCTTGAGTCAATTACCGACCCATCTTGAAAAATGGCTACCTAAGTTTAATCTTGAAGCAGGCATGCTAGCAGAAGAACACATAAACAACTTTATGTTATCTATAAATCTAAATGGAGTTACTAATGAAGATGCTATTTTCTGGCTCTTCCCTTACACTTTGCAAGGAGCAGCCGGATCCTGGTATTTTTCATTACCATCAGGATCTATCACTAGTTGGGATATTTTCCAAGAGCAATTCTTGACTAAGTTCGGTGATGATAGGTATACTGCAACATTTATCAATGATCTGTTGAACCTTAAAACTGAATCAAGGGAACCTATCAAAAATTTTAACTCGCGTTTCAATAAACTCATGAATAAAATTCCTGCCACTTCCAAGCTTAGCGAAGAAGTTCGAAGTGAATGGTACATATCTGCTCTACCATCAAACATAGTGATCTTCATTGATAGGGCTGCCAAAACAACTTTGGTTGATAATATGAAGGAAGCAATAGCAGTAGAAAAATGTATCATAGCCTTAGGAAAGAAAAACGTTGTCGATGAACGAAAATCTAAGAAGGTCACTTTTAGAGAAGAACCCAACAAAAAACCATCAAAAGACCCATTTGATTTAGAAGGATTGCAGAAAGTTTTGAAAACCATGTCTAATGAAATGGTTGACGTTAAGAAACAAGTAGTAGAGACTTCTTCTAAAAAGCCTTGCAAGCCTTATAGAAAAAATCCTTCAATTGATTCAAAGCCTCCCAATGCTATCACAAATGCAGAATCAAAAGAAGAAGAAGAGGAATTTTCTAACGAGGAACCTACTGATGAAGAAGAAGTTGTAGAAGTATAAGGAATGTGGGACTTCATCCTCCCAGATGAAGAGGATCAAGAGGCATCACCAGTCAGTGCCAAAAGTATAAATTAACTCGATCCTCCACAAACTCCTCCTAAACAGAAGATCACAAGCTCGATACCTAAAGATAAAGTTGCAGGTAAGAAATCATCACCCAAAGCGACTCAAACAAGCCCAGTCCAACCCGATTCACCAACCCCATCTAAAACATTGATTGTTTCTGACGAGATGGAGTATAATATCATTGAAGACATGAAGAAGACTAGG
This sequence comes from Pinus tabuliformis, assembly GCA_031772625.1. Lineage (NCBI taxonomy): Eukaryota > Viridiplantae > Streptophyta > Pinopsida > Pinales > Pinaceae > Pinus > Pinus tabuliformis. Next base: position 702,397,114 of record CM062807.1, read on the forward strand.
GCTAACATTACTTTTCATGAATTGAGCAAATTAAAACATCAACAAAATCTACTTTTGAAAGAGTTACACACAATACCTTTTGCACCTCTACTTGCCGCTATAATCTTGCAAGCTTCTCATGAGATGGGAAGACCTCCAACTAATGTGATTAATAAAGTTGATCCAAACGATATCGCTTTAATTGGAGGAAGGTCAAGATATCATACTCCCCCATTTCTTCTTACTTACGAATTTTTCAACAAAAACTTGCATAATTGTTTGGTAGATTCAGGAGCTTTGTTTAATAGCTTACCTAAATCAATATGTGCAAAGTTGAACGTTCAACCTCAAAAATCCACAGTATGCATAGTTCAACTGGACCGGACGTAGGTCGAAGTAATCGGTAAACTAAATCATGTTACCATAAGGTTGTCATCTAATCCAAAGATATGTCAATTCATTGATATTTTGGTTGCAGACATTCCAGAATTTTATGGATTAATTCTTAGTAGATATTGGTCTGAAAAGCTTCATGGATACTTTGCAACCGATTGGTCACATATGTGGCTCCCTTACAATAGTAAACCCAATAAAATAAAGGTTGAGCGAGAAAGACATCAAAAGTACATAGTGACGGAATTGGAAGGAGAAAATGAGCCTGTAGCATACAACAACAATATAATTGGCAACTATTCTGTTGAATCTTTCTTAGGAAATTTTAATGCTCATACTTCGCCTTACTTAGAACATTTTGTTTTGTCTCAAGTACAAAACTTTTCTCAAACAGATAGTTCTAGATGTGTTAATTTTATAGATAGTCCTATAAATAAATCTTTATTTTGGAAGTTATTTTTTGATGGTTCTAAGTCTAACGATGGAGCAGGAGCAGGATGCGTATTAGTTAGTCCAGAGGGAAACAAAACTATGCTGATTTGTAGACTTGAGTTCGATTGCACCAATAACACTGCAGAATACGAGGCTTTAGTCTAAGGATTATACAAGGCAATCAGATTAGATATCAAGTATCTACAAGTCTTGGGAGATTCAGAAATTGTTATTAGACATGTACGAAATACTATACATTGTCTATCAGGTCATTTAAAGCATTATCAATATTTAGTGCAAGATCTGACTAAACATTTTATAGCATTCAACATTTCACCAATTCCTAGACTCCGAAATGCTAGTGCTAACCTCTTGGAAAACGTAGCTTCCAAGCTCATTCTCTCAGAAGACTATAGCCCAAAAAGATTCTCAATCGAATTGATCTTTATACCCTCAATTCCTGATAATGTTACAAACTGGAGAATTTTCAATGATGATCCTGATATTGTAAGCTTCCTCACATCAAAGGGATCTTACACTAATCAAATAATTGATGAGGACCAACATGACAAACAGTTGCAACAAGAAAGCACTAATAATGCTATGCCAAAATCAGTAGTCAAGTTGGAAGACCTATATGATTTGAAAGACCGATTCAAGAGATCTACCAATTCAAAACTTCAGAGTTCAACTTTGAACTATGAATTAGTAAATCTAGGAACTGATACCAAGCTACAGAATATCAACCTAGGTCTTGGCCTAGCCCCTGAAGAAAGATTAGCTTATGTTCATCTCCTGAAATAATACAAAAGTGTCTTTGCCTAGAACTAGGATGACCTTAAGACTTACGACACTTCTATCATTCAACATACTATCCCAATGATAACCGATGAAAAACCTATCTAGAAAAAGTTGAGGAAGATCCATTCTAATCTAGAAAAACAAATTAAGTCCGAGCTCAACAAATTATTGAAATCCAAAATTACTTTTCCCGTTCGACATTCCAGATGGGTTTCCAACTTGGTTCCCGTCAGAAAGAAAAACAGAGACATTAGAATTTGTATTGACTTTTGAAACCTTAACAAAGCCTGCCAAAAGGATAACTTTCCCCTACCTCCCATGGAGCAAATATTGCAAGCAGTTGCAGGATTAGAATTATGTCCTTTTTAGATGTTTTCTTCGGCTACAACCAAGTTTTAGTCCATCTTGACGATTAACTAAAGACCACGTTCAGAACCAAATGGGGTACTTATGCATATCAAAGGATGCCTTTTGGTCTGATCAACTTTGGCGCCACATTTCAAAGGGCCATGGACATTGCATTTAAGGGAATAGTAAACAAATTAGTAGTAATTTACTTGGATGATATAATTGTATATTCTAAAAAAACATGGTAATCATCTCAGAGTCTTAAATCAGATCTTCCAACGTTACCAAAGGTATGGGATTTCACTTAATCCAAGAAAGTCCTTTTTTGCATTAAGTGAAGGAAAACTTCTTGGATTTATCGTGTCAAAATCTGGAATCCATATTGATCCCAATAGAATTAAGGAGATTTCCGAAATACCCTTGCCTCACAACAAGAAAGCCATGCAATCCTTCCTTGGCCAGATTAATTTTGTTAAGAGATTTGTTCCAGACTTCTCAAGGATTGTATCTCCCTTGCAAGCAATGATTAAAAAGAATTCACTCTTCAAATGGGGCCAAGAGGAATATGAAGCATTCAATCTGATTAAGCAAGCAATTGTAAACGCCCCATCTTTAGCAACTCCAAATTTTTTTGATCCTTTCATTTTGTATACATTTGCCTCTGATAGATCATATGCCGCGATACTCACTCAAGAAAATCAAGACAAGGCGGAATCCCCAATTGCCTTTTTCAGTTCAAATCTACCAGGGGCCGAATTAAATTATTTTGATGTTGAGAAACAAGCTTACGCTGTTTTCAAAGCGATCAAGCACTTTAGACCCTTCCTACTTAAAACCCATACAAAAATCATAGTACCATTTCCGGCGGTAAGAAATCTCTTAGTACAGAAAGATGTGGGTGAGAAAGGAGCGAATTGGGTTACTGCCTTACAAGAATAAGATGCTGAAATTAAACTAGCAAATATTGTAAAAGGTCAAGGCTTTTGCAAAATGTTGGCTGGAGCATCGCTTTTTCTCGAAATACCATCTTCAAAAGTGCAAATGTATGAGGTAAGCCTAAATGATATTGAATCATTATATGTCGATATCATATTTTATCTAAAGAATGGATATGCTCCTTCAAACCTAGATTATATAAAGAAAAGAGCCCTAAGATTGAAAGCTAAGCAATATCAGCTCGTAAACGATGTAATTTTTATTATGAATTATGATTCTATTCTCCTTTAACGTCTTGAGAAATCTGAAGCTAAAAAAGTGTTGCAGGAACTCCATGATGGACCAGTCGGTGGACATTATGTTGGAGATGCTACAGCACATAAAATCTTGTACACATGGTACTATTGGCCTACACTATTTAAAGATGCACATAACTATGTAAGGAAATGCCAAGTTTGTCAAACTGATATTGGAAGACAAAAGAAACTCTCGTTGCCTTTGCAACCAGTCAATATCTATCAACCCTTTGATCAATGAGGATTGGATATAATAGGTGAGATTGTTCCTCACTCTTTTAAACATCATAGGTATATCCTTACAACTACAGATTATTTTACTAAATGGGTAGAAGCAGTTCCTCTCAATACAACTAATGTTGAACACATTATTGATTTCATAGATCAGTTCATAATCACTAGGTTTGGTTTACCCTCTACCTTAATGTTTGATAATGCATCGTATTTTTTTGGCAATGCTATGACTGAATTTGTGCTCAAAAGAGGTTTTAAGCTTACATACTCTGTCAATTATTGCCCACATGGGAATGGGTTGGCCGAATCAACGAATAAAAAGCTAATCAAAATCATTAAGCGAACCATCGATCAAAATCATAAGAATTGGCACAAATCTTTGATGTATGCTCTATGGGCAGATCGAATAACGAAGAAAGCCTCCATTGGCACTTCTCCCTTTAATTTAGTTTATGGGAAAGAAGTGGTTCTCCCAACTCACCTAGAAATTCCCTCTTTGGCCTTAGTTCATTTTATTGATGAAACACCAACTTCATCCTTACAGCTAAGACAACTAAATCCTTAAGCTAGAAGAGGAATGAGAACAGGCTAAAATAACACACGCTCATCATCAAGCATTAGTAAAGGCTTCTTTTGATTCAAACATGGTATCCAGAAAGGACTTTCAAATTGGAGATTTAGTTTTAAAATGGGATAAAGTTCACGAAGAAAAAGGCAAACATACAAAATTCCAACGAATGTGGCTTGGCCCATTCCAAATTGCGGAAATCATAGGTCCATCCACTTTCATGTTGCAAGATTTAGCAGGGAAAAGAGAATCTTCACCTGTTAATGGGCAGATCCTCAAAAAATACTTTCCATAGAAGATCACTTCTTCTATATTTTTGTAAATTAGTTTTTTCCTTTATTTTGATAATAAAACCAGTTGTAAATGGTTACATTTGGAATTCACGAAAAAGACTAGTATTTCTTTTAGATTTTTTTGTTTCACTTGTATAAATAGAACTAATTTGAAAAATTGGTCATTATTATTAAAAGATACTATCAAAGGCTATAAGCCTGGAAATGATACTAGTTTCAACCTTGTAAATTTTGATAAAAAGCAACCTTTAGTGGGAATTTTTTTTATACCAGTTAATGAAAAGCATCAATAACAAAAAAAAAATATTCTCTGTAGAAAATCTCCTTCAAACTCTACCATTGTCGTCCAGAGCTATTCTTAAGGGACCAATGACTTCCTCCCCGCCTAGAGAATTACAAGCTTCAAGGAATAATCCAGTGATACACTGTAAACCTAAAGAATACGAGGTCTCATCACGAGCCAACTTGTTTAGCAAAGTTATAAATCAAGTGAGTGTCACTATCATAATTTGGCTACCAAACCAAGACATTGTTCTTTAAAAATTAAAAGAAAATAAAAGCAATAAGTGTGGATATGGATTTCCCTTTGAAAATCATATATTTCTCCAAGTAGGATACAGGATCATTGCTGGGTAATAGGTAACCCTGTCGAGGCTATGAATGCCTGCTGGTAGCAGTGGCTCTACCTATGACAAATGAGCATATTTAAAACTGATTTACAGAGGAGACTTTGTTTTTATCTTTATAAACCAAGTAGTGGCTGATGTAAATACAATGACTAGCTTTAGGAAGTAAATAATCAGAGTTAACATAGAAGAAACAAACTATCATTAATAGCTAAAAGCATGATTTACTTTACCTTTCTATAATAAAGTTTGACTTTCCAAAAAACCCTTCTGTTTTCGAAGTTTAGAAAATTCAAAAGAAAATCAGAGATAACTGGTTCTTCCAAGTGAATCGCCAATTGTTGTGGCCAACAACAACCCACCTTCTTATTTAGTTTTATTATTAATACTAAATAAGTGGGGACCCTTCTCTAAAAAAATAAAAAAATAAATTAGCACTTATATTCCCTTTTTGAATAAATCTCACTATCATAAACTTAGGAGAACACCCACAAAAATCCAAAAGGACTTAAGTTTTATGATAAGTTCGAACAAAATCATTCTCTCAATAATAAAGCATCGCATCACAAAAAGGTAATGGATGACACCATATAAGAAAACTACTAAGATTACGAAATCGTGATGCAAGATCACACACTGAAGAAATTCATCGCGCGTCGCAGTTTTCATATGCCTCAAGCATCACTTAAGGAAAAATACCTCAACTCGGTGATATGCGATATCACATCTCGCAAATCGCATCTCGCAGAAACATGTGGTGATAGATGATTGTTAAACACAACGAATTAGCGATATTGCGAAGCAAATCACAAAATCGATTTATCGCAAATCTGCAGGGATCATCGTTCAAAAAATTTTCGTAATCCGATGCCAAGTTATGTGCATTAATGTTAATTTAATGAGTTAGTTGATGATCATTAATGAGATAAGGTTTAGAATTGATCGAAAGGTCATCTCACGTAGGGTGGTATATTTTATATGATTTCGGCATTAAAAGCTTTCCTGTCACCTTATTTCTTATCATTATTCTTTCCTTATTTGTAAATTGCAGGAGCAGAAAGCAGAAGGTATACGAAGCAGTGTTCAGAGTATAATGGGAAAGAAGGGAAAAGCCTCGATTTCTGAAGACAAAGAAATGACGCCCTTATACATAAACACCACCTATAACAGAGATGCCGACATAACTATTTGGGAAGGCATGTATAGTCTACTTGAAGAAAGAAATCCCAGAGTAATGGAGGTTAAAGCAACTGCAGACTCACGCGATTTGTCTGAGGTGTCAATTACAGAATTTGCATGTTCATTCTTGCACCGGATAGCGGCGAGACCCAAGATTCTTCCATACACTGACATGATCAAATGGGTACTAGATAGTGTTGATATAACAAATAGACAATTTAAGACTCAGAGCCAAGAACTCATTGGGTCATTCACTCCACAAAATTTAAGGTTTATATATCCTCTAACAAAAATGCGCAAGAAGAAAAAACTATCACCAGGGAAGCCTAGATCGAGAAACGGAGGTATTTTCCGGTGCGCGATTAGAACTGAGGTGTTAATCACACATTTCTGGGCAAAACCCCTTGAGAGAGAAAGCCTATCATCGCTCAATCACCTGTAAGCCCAGAAAATTGTATGAAAAAGTGCTAAAGGCTAAAGGCAAAACTCGAGCTCTAAAAACCAATGGTATTTATCAGGGATTCTTATTGGTAGTACTTGGTTAAACCACATAGTCAATGCATGACCCTCAAATGCCTCACTAACTCTACGGAGAAGATAGCGCCAGCATTTTCCGATTATGTTTTTGCAGGGAAACTAAAATCGGAGGTCAGCCAACCAACTCTCCTTAATTCGATGCTGAATGGTTGCGACCACAGAGAACATATACATAGATAGTTAATTTCCAGATTCAGATTCAGTTTTAGTTTTAGTTTTAGTTTTAGTTTTAGTTTTGATTTATTTTTGCCTTAGATGAGGGCGGTCATTTAAACCTCCTCCTATATTTTTGTAATAAACTATTTTTAGGATTTAGCTAGTAGTATTTCAACCCCTTTCATGCATTTAGGGAAGGGTCCTAAAATTTGTCAAAAACGTTTCCTCAGAACATGCACTTTTGCACCCTTCGAGGAGGTTTTGATGAATTAATGGAACAAGATTTATTGATATCTGTGTTTAATATCTGCTACTGAAATGCACTTTTGTACTCTTAGTAGATGTTGAATTAGAAAGAGATAAATCATTATTGTTGAACCTCATGAGTAGGACTTGTTATCAACGATACTTTTATCTCTTAATAATTTCTGCTTATATGTTAAGGTGATATTTATGTTCAGTTATTTATATATGAATGCTTGAATGTTTGAGTTATCATTTGGTACTTCTGTATAGTGATGGCTATTTTATTTATGCTTAATGTATGAATGAATTATTATGCGATATGTTTCTCACAATTGTTTCTTCTAACTTTTTATATGAAACGGTTCATTTTTATTGAATTCTTTTCTCATAGCAATCGAATGATCTTTACTACCAATCGTTGTTAGAAATTATTTTAGATCGCATAACTGAAAGATTAAATCCCGGGTTAGTTTTAGAATTAGATATTTCTATTCATTAGAATGCAATTTCATATTGTTAAATTAGATTTAGAATAAAATCATTTTACTTAGGAATCATTAGAAAGGAAATATCAATTTCATCACAGACACACAAATTGGGAAACCGGTCCCATTATCCCCAGTCTGACCCACCATCCCAAACAGAAAAGGAGCTGCTTTCAAGCTCCGGACCGGGTGGGTATCCCCCTTGTTGTAGACCCGATTTTCAGGGCTTCAACATTCTCCTATAACATGCATGATAGTGGGGCATCCTCATAACTTTTGATAGTAAATAAAACTTAGTACCTAGTAACCTTATAATATGTGGAGTGGAAGTGCCAAAACAACACAAAAGATTGAAAGCATCAAGATCCCAATTAAAGAATGAAATAATGTCAAAGGTGTAGAGGATAGATGGTGAGAAAAAGGAGATTGAAACATGAAAGCGATTGCAAACCTATCAAACAAAGTGGAGATGAGCAAGTCAAAGACAAATAAAAGAAACAAGATCTCTAGAGAGACCTAATAGATGCACATAGTAATCTGACCAAGCCAAATGTAGAAAAATCAAAGATGAAAGCCTCATAAAAACCATTAATTATAATGGAATCATGCCTACATTATGAAAAGATCACCATTACCTCCCCACACATGGCAATAATCAGAATGATTCGATAGAAAAATAATCAAATAATTTCCAATCATGGAAATCAACTACAAAGTTGATGCTTTAATGAAGCTCATGTTGGGGTGTGTCTTGGAATGTCCCCTCCCATAATTGTTGGGTGGGGTGGGTAGCCAGTCAGTCTCGAACTTTCCCTTCCCCCCCCACCTTATACATGGATGTAGTTTTGATTTTTTATTATGGTTGAAGCTTCTACAAAAAAATATAATATGAAAACTTTATTTCTATATTAATAATAAAAAAAACTTCTTTATCAAAAAATATTTCATATGTACTATTATTAGATATAACTATTATTAGATATATAAAGAAATATAAAACAATGATATATATTAATAAACATAGTTATACATAAAATTATTATTATTAATGGTATTTATTACTAATTTTATGTTGATAATTCCCCATGAAGGGTGCTCAAGAACATGATCCACATCACTGCCATGACATTAATGATTGTGTATTAAGAGGGGGGTGCCATACCCCTCTAGATGGAAGTGAACATGTTCCAATAATGATTTCGGGTCAATAGATTATGAGGTATCTTTGTGGTAGGTCTAGTTCATAATTCAAGCCAAAGCATGGGTTTCCCTTGAAGGGCTGACCAACCTAATGTTTTACCTCATTCTAATGTTGGTTTTCATTATGGTGGAGAATGAAAGGGGAGGTAGATATTATTCTTCAAGGTGAAAAATAATGTCAAAGGCCCAAGGTGCTTGCTTAAATTGGCATCAATCAAGATGGGTCTCATGGTATGACTTACTATTGGTGGAAAATATTTTGATTTTATTTCTATTCTTAATTTATTAACTCCATCATAGTCATGGATTTTCTCAATATTTCTATACTTTTGGTAATTTTTGTTTTAAAATATTTGGTTATGGACTCGACTAGGTTACATAAGTTGAAATTCCCTTAGTTGCACATATGGCTTTGGTTTTGTGTGTAAGAAAGGTGATACATAAACCAGGTTTCACAAGAATTTCATCAAATTTATTGGTGTTAGCCATTTTCAGCTTGGTGGTACTCTCTCTATTTACCAAGCTTAAATTTCTACTTTAGTCTATTTTGTTTTCAAATATCAATTCTCGGTTCCTAGCCTAGTTAATTATGTGTTCCTTGAGTGGTTGCATTTGCGTTTTTGGGATAGTGCTTATAAGATTATAAGTTTTTCCTTAGAACCCCCAAAAAATTTGCATCCTTCTATAATTCATTGGGTTATTGTGAATTTTCCTTACTTGGTCATATCTTTACAGTCTCAATCAATTGAGCCAATCTTGAATTTCTTAGTCATATTGAGATTTTCCCAAAAGTGAGTTTCCATTGAATTCCTCTATTATTTCTCTTCACTTGATTTACCTTGGTTTAATTTCTTACAGGTATAGGATTCACCAACTTGCACTACACAACTGCAATGGTTAAAATACTAGCATTTGCACCAGATGTTGCAAAGAAAACGCCGTAAGGCATAAAGTGCGGAAATCCATCATCCATGTAATGTGTGCATTATTCAACAAGGTGGATCTCTCTAAATTCGTTGCAAACATTTATGTTGTTGCATTTCTAATTTATTTAGAATCTACTACTACCTCCTCTTCTTGGAATATTAAATTCTTGGAATATTAAATTTCTTATCACCCCATGATGACAATCCCTCTAATTATTGGCATCACAGTTTTTCCACTTTAGTGGGTTTACCTTCAACCTAAAGAAACATGAATTTGAGTCACTCAATTAAAAAGAAATTGCTAAATTGCTATTTATCAGGTTTTGGGTAAAAACAATTAATAACTCATATTTACAACCCTTTAAATATTTACAACCTTTTAAGTCTTGTATTTATAACTCATATTTATAACCCTTTAAAATGAAACTGACTATCTATATTTTTATTAATAATAAAAAGAATCTTCTTTATAAAGTTGACACTCACATGCTACTCCTATATATTTATGTTATATTTAATATTTAATGTCCATCAATTGAATGACAAGATGAAAGCTCAACTTAATTGCACCTTTAAAACGTGACTTAAAAGTTTAATTGGTAATTATTTATTCAGTATTTTGTACATTGTTAATTGCAATCTCTCTTGAAAACCAATGTTTATATCAAAATTTTAAAAATTAACACTCACTTCTCCCGTAGTCTGGTGTTTCTTTATTTGATCGTGGTACTCAAGATTGCTTTTCTCCAAAGTATCCAACGTGAAGATGATATCTTATGTGTTTCCGTGTTTCTTTATTTGATCATGGTACTCAAGATTGCCTTTCTCCAAAGTATCCAATGTGAAGATGATATCTTATGTGTTTCCACTTTCTCAGTAGGTTCATGTGATTATTATTATTTTTGGTGTTAATGTTTATGTTTTTTTATGCCCATCCATTATTTATTATCTAAACATTGATTGAAAATCCGTAAGTGGCTAGTGTGAAAATTGCAAGGTATGCTGAGAATTTGGTTATCTAGTAAGCTTAGAGTCATTCTTGAGTCATTATCTTTACCATCTCAAGAAGAAGAAGAAGAAAAGCCTATTGAATTGAAAAAGAACCCTAAAAAGTATTAGGATCCATGGGTCATTTTTTTTGCATCATGTAGCAAGATCACATGGTTAATTGATTATGCCACATGAAGAATCCTTTGCCAATTTTTAGGCTTATGACTAGGTGATTTTTTCTACTAATATTCTTATACCAATTTACCATGATAATTCTCTTTTAAATTAAAAGGCAAGCACCGTTTTTTAGTGCTTCAACTTCATTTATAAAGAGTTTAGTGCTGATAATTAGTAGATTATATGAAATTTTGAAAATTGCACTAATATATTATTGTTGTAAGGCTCTACATTCCCAATGGAACTCATATAGTGAGTGGATAAAGAAATAAGAAGTTTTTCAAATGGTGAAATAATTTTCATATGCGTGATATTGTGATCTAGATAAATAAAACCAAACTCTTCATTTATCATGTGTCTTAAGTCTTTTATATCTCCAGTGTATTTTTCGTACAAATAAGAAGCATTTGTTAATCATGCATCATGTAATATGATCTCCAATCAGTAGAAAAAACTTAATATCAAAGAAAGAAAGACAGAGGAAAATGCTTTTAATGTCCACAAATGACTCAATGTTACAAAAGAAATGCTTGCTAATGAACAAGATAAGGTAGCTTGGGAAAAGTGTAGTAACAACTTTTATAAAGAGTCTTATATAGATTTCCTGTTAACAACATATTAAGATATTTTAGAGAGTAGTTAAGTATGTTTAGAGATGTGCTAAAGAAGATAAGGTCATTAAATAAAAAAAGAAGATAAACATCAATTTTTATTCGAAAATGATACAAAAAAGAATTTGTGGGAACTTACTACTCTTGAGAGAAGCTTCCTAAAATTTCCTAATGGTGCTTCTCCTTAAATAAATAGGTTTAAGGCTACATCTAATTACATCAACATGGATAACACAAGCTCTCAAGGATATGGATGTAATGGAGTTGCACACCATTTCCCAGTTGATGCATGCAAGTTTGGAACTATGATCATTTATTAATTAGTAATGCACTTGCAAGATAGACTTCAAACCTATGTTTATTTAACAATAAAATTTTATTGGGACAAAATATGATACACGACTACCTTAAAGGAATAAGGTAGTACTCCCCGAATGGGATGCCAGAAGCATGAGAGGGTGGGGGACGGGATGCCACCATCCCACCAATCAACACGCGCAGGGGACGTGGGAGCACACCCCTCTAGAGGATTGAAAGGTACATGGAACAAGCAAGGGAGTTCCAACACACACATGAAGCTCCTCCCTCATTACACCATCCACTGCTCAATGAGACGTAGCACCATCCAACTTGATTTTGTATTTTTGATGGATTTCAGCTCAATCAAGAGCTTTGTCATTTTGCTCTGCCCCATCAATTCAACATTTATTCAAGGGCAGGCAAAGGCACTTAGCTTTTGCATTTTGCTCCAAGCTTTTATTATGCATTGTATATTGGAAAGCCTCTAGACAGTTCTCAAGTCTCAGGATGTTTATCAAGAAAATGCTCGTCCTTGGCTCTTGCAATTTCATTGTCTTCTAGTTGTTGTGGAGAGCGAATTCGGGATTATGTTGTTATGGTTCTGTGTCTTGTGGCTATTTTGGGATAATGCACACATTGGCAGTGGAGTCAGACGTTTAGGCTGAGACCTCTGGCCTGCCTCAGTGGTTTCCTAGTGACCTCCTAGTCCATTGTTAGGCTTTCCTGAATCTCAGTGAGGAAGGGGATGGAATTAGCCATGCCAGTAGGAGCACTCATTCCAAATTTCACTCTCTTCCAATGATGGAATGTGTCCGTGCCACATTTTGCAGGTCTAGGGTCTTTTCTTTACGGCATTTTTTTTTAAATTCTCACTATGGTCGTTTTTGAGTGGTCTGTAGTTTTCAGTTAAGGGGTTAGCAGTAGCACAAGGCTTGCCCCTAGATATGGGTCTATTAGCTCCCCTTCGCCCCCCGCCCAAGCCAATGACGATCATCCTTGGATCTTCACAGCCCATCCCAAGACACTCTGGGAGGTCCAACCTCGAGTCAAAAACACTTTCCATTCCAGCAGACTCCCCTACTCTGTTTGAGCAGCAAGACATGTTGCATCAACATGCTCAGTCCGCTTAGGTGCGACTCATTACCAGGAGCGTGGCTTCGCCAAGGTCCAAACGAGAGTAGAAAGCTCAGCAGCCAGGTTTAGGGAACTTACACTGCAGCCAATTCAACATGAATTGATTCAGCTTAAACGAGAGTTGGAAAATGAGCAGTGCACCCTCACTGATTCCAAAGTTTTGGCTGAGGTTGCATAGTGGATGACCAACATTGGTCATACTCGAGGAAGATACAACCAATATATGTACATTGTGGACATCCACTGGCACCTGAAATTTTTCCTTGGTAGGGTTCTCCTTGAAAAAATGCAACCAGAGAGGACATGCTTCTCTCCCTAGATCGTATGCGAAGACAATTAGTGTTTATGGTTCAGAGGCTTGGACAAATTGAAAGGCACATGGGCATCCCTCTAGAACCAGGCTGCTCTCCAGGCAGCTTCTCTCCTTGGATCGTATGCAAAGACAATTGGCAGCAATAGATCAAAGGCTTTGACACATTGAAAGGCACATGGTCATCCCTCCAAAACCAAGTTGCTCTCTCGGCAGCAATAAGTAGCCCATACAAGTAAAAACCACTGAATCTGATCACTCCTCATGATGGTTTTCTCAATTAGTTTGTTTATCCTCATGCAACATTTTTGTTTTTTTAGTTCCTTACAGGCCCTAGAGGCCCAGTTACATTTTTTAGACTTCTAGATATAGTCAACAAGGCTAGTTTTTGGACTAAAACTCTTTTGAAAAGACTGAAATTTTGTATCTGGTTGGGCCTGTCCAATGGAAGACTGTATCAACACTAAAATGTAACCCTATGTTATCAGGCAATAGAAATATTTACTTCACAAGACAAAAAGGAATAAGGTGATACCTTTTCACTTCTGGCCCTAGGAATGAGAATATGGTGGAAATTATTGATGGTCATCCTCCTAACTAATAACCATCAAACTCTATCTTGTCATTGGGCTTACTTTGGTGTTAGACATGGAAGCTCCTAAGAGAGACGAATCCAAATTGGTGACCCCAACTATGCATCCTGCTTTCTATGTCCTCGGTTGAGCCGCAAGAGCAAGTCAGTGTCTCATTTAAGGCTGAAAAACTTGGTTGTGTGAAGAATTAGGTCTGAGACAGACCACAAATCCGAACTGAAGTTTGAGGAGTAGCAAGGAAGCCGAGTTGGGAAGGTTTTTGGCATAATATTTTGGGAAGGGTTTCTGCTTGTTTGAAGCAAGTTTCAAGGGCACAGTGCTGGTCTATTAAAAGCTGAATTACAGTTTTGTTAAGGCTGAATTTCAGGTCCCTTGAAGAGGCTGAGATGCAGCCTTGTTGAGGCCAAGTCTCAGACCTGTTCAAGAGACCAAGTTGCAGCCCCGTTGAAACTGAGTTCAGGGATTAACGTTGAGGACGAGATTTGGTATCTTGAGGGCTGAAGTTCTGGTGTGTTGATGGCCAAGTTCAGCAGTTAAGGAGACCAAGCCCTAGCCCTTTTGGAGATCTTTTTAAGGCGAGATGTGTGGCCCATTTTAACACTGAAAAATTGGGTTGTGTGAAGAATTAGGTCTGAGACAGACCACAGATCCGAACTGAAGGAGAGCTAAGTTTGAGGAGTAGCAAGGAAGCCCAGCTGGGAAGGTTTTTGGCATAATTTTTTGGGAAGGGTTTCTGGTTGCTTGAAGTATGTTTTAAGGGCAGAGTGCAGGTATATTAAAAGCTGAAGTACAGTTTCATTAAGGCCAAATTTCAGGCCTGTTAAAGAGGCTGAGATGCAGCCCTGTTGAGGGCTAGTCTGAGGCTTGTTGAAGAGGCCAAATTGCAGCCCTGTTGAAGCCGAGATCAAGGACTAATGTTGAGGCCGAGTTCTGGTATCTTCAAGGCCTGTCTTGAGGGCTGAAGTTCTGATGTGTCGAGGGCCAAGTTCAGCAGTCAAGGAGATCAAGCCCTAGCCCTGTTGGAGGTCTTTTTAAGGCCACATGTGTGGCTCATTTTAAGGCTGGAAAACTTGGTTGAGTGAAGAATTAGGTCTGAGACAGACCACAGATCCGAACTGAAGGAGAGCCAAGTTTGAGGAGTAGCAAGGAAGCCGAGTTGGGAAGGTTTTTAGCATAATTTTTTGGGACGGGTTTCTGGTTGTTTGAAGTGTGTTTTAAGGGCAGAGTGCTGGTATCTTAAGAGCTGAATTACAGTTTTGTTAAGGATAAATTTCCGGCCTGTTGAAGAGGCCAAGATGCAGCCTTGTTCAGTCCAAGTCTCAGGCCTGTTGATGAGGCCAAGTTGTAGCCCTATTGAATCCAAGTTCAGGGACTAATGTTGAGAGCGAGTTCTGGTATCTTGAAGGCCTGTCTTGAGGGCTAAAGTTCTGGTGTGTTTAGGGCCAAGTTCAGCAGTTAAGGAAACCAAGCCCTAGCCCTGTTGGAGGTCTTTCTATAGCACAGTTCTGAGGCAAAATTCAGTGTTACTTCTGCTGGATATTTAGGAGACCGAACTCTATTTTGAAGGCCGAGTTTTAGCCCTGTGGAGGCCGAGTTTTAGCCCTGTGGAGGCCAAGTTTCAGCCCTGTGTAGTTCAAGTCCAGATGTTGTTGAGTTTCAGTCTCTTTTAAGGGCTAGTTGCAGGCCGAGTTCTGGCTTTTTGTGGAGGCTAGTTCGTTGCCCTACTCGAGTTCTGTTGAAGAGGGCAAAGTCTGGCCGAGTTCTGTTCAGGAGGTCAAGTTGAGGAGTCCAAGTTATGTTTCAGTATGAGGCAGGTGTGTTACACGCAGAAGTGGATGAAGTGAAGACTTCATGGTGACTAGGGCAGAAGAATTGGGGTTGAATAGGTCAAGAGGAACAGATCAGAAACAATAAGGAAAAACAAGGATTAACGACAAGTCAAGGACCAGAAAGCAGGACAAAGAAGAAGGACAAGTGGCTGTGACCAGGATTGAAGGTGCAAACTTGAGAGTGGCATTGTTGGGTGACAACCCTTAGTAAAGAAAGGCAATTTGTGGGAACCAGGAAAAGTGAAATATTTTGAAAAAATAGGTTAGTGCCTACAAATCGCTGAGTTGGTGCTCAGCTGAGGAGATTGGAGTCTCCTGTAGGTTGGTACCTACAAAAATAGTAAATTGGTTCTTACTAAGGATTGGTGTCCTCATCTTCTTGACAGGTTGGATCTGCTAATTTTGTAAGTCGGTGCTTACAGAGGATTGGTGTCCTCACAAGTGTTGTAATAAGTTGAAGACTGTTTTTGAAAAGCATTCAAGTGTTTCTTATAAAATATATGTTTCATAATTTAGGTGTATTAAATAAGTTGAAGACTGTTTTGAAAAGCATTCTAAGTGTTTCTTATATTATATCTGTTTCATAATTTAGGTGTATTAAATGTTTTCAAAGCTAAAAAATTGTTAATTGTAATGAAACACTGATTAACCCCATCTCTCAGTATTTCCAACAAACAATTGTAATTAAGTATTACTGTCTACAGTATTAGAGTTCACTAAGCAAAAAATTGTTAATTGTAATGAAACACTGATTAACCCCATCTCTCAGTATTTCCAACAATTGTAATTAAGTATTACTGTCTACAGTATTAGAGTTCACTAAGCAATGCGACTGATCCATTTAATTTGACAATGCAGCTTGCATGCAAATAAAGAGAAATCTAGTCATGCAACCTCATAATTCCTAAGCTGAGAATTCATATGTATGGGTTTTAAATTTTAATAGGACCAAAAGCCTATGGGTCAACAGGCTTAACAGTAGAAGCACATCCATATGAGACATTCACGTATCCAAAAGATTAGCAGCTTTTCATTTATTAATTATTTTATAAAGGGGCAAACTGGGATGGGATGGACATAAACTTATGAACAATTGCACCCTTATGGTATGTTTTCTTTGGGAATTCAAAAACATGGACATTTTGGGAAGAGAATAAAAACACTAAAAGAAACCCTCTGTGGCAACTGTAACACCAAACAGGAGGAGTAGATTGCTCGTAATTTTGATTCATTACATGTGCAAGGTACTATAGCCAGTAAGCATCGCCAAGTATAATGATTTTCAAGAAACTGGTGAAGGAGCTTTCATATCTTTAAAGCATCTGCTCCAATCATTTGAAAAAATTAAGCCCAAGTTTGGTCAGGAGACTGGATGTATTAGAATTGAAAGGACTGGATTCTCAGCCTTGAATTCCATACTCGGAAAAAAATATGGAACGGCCATGACTAGCTCAGTGCAGGATGTTGTAATTGTGTTAAGCGCTTCACAAGTTGCCTCAGTGAAGGAGAAGCCGAAAGTATATCTACAGGACACATTATAGCAAGGTGAAGTGATTTTGAGATCTTCACGAGGCGCTGTGTCCCGTAAGCCAGGGGTGAAAACCTCATGTTCCCTACCTTCGTTAACAAGCATGCATGCCCAAGCAATGATGTTGCATCTATTCCCATAGCAAGAAAACGATGGATCCAAAGACTTCTTGCCAGAGGTGGCAAGTAATTCCAAAAGCGCCACTCCATTACCATAAACATCTCTGCCTTAGCAGACGCACCACATGTCACAGCATGTTCTTAAGTAACATACGCAAGGGCCAAAAATGCTAGTTATATCTGTTGTTGCATTAGTTTCAGAACCTCCAAGAGCATGTATACACAAGTTTATTGTCACTTCAAGCTTTCTCAAAATCAATTCTGAGCCTCGTATATTTACAGTATTTGACAGATTTAATAGACTCCAAGGTTGGAAATCATTGCCGCAATAGTATTAACTTTAATCCCTTGCTGCCATTTTATTCCACTTTCCCCACCTGACCATAGATATAGCTTGCCCTACAGTATGAATTTTGTGCACATTTAATAAAGAACGAAGCTTTGTTTCAGTCTCACGGTAATCTTAAGTAAGAATATGTTCAGACAGATCATTTCTTGTTATGAAGATTATACAATGAATTGTAAACTGTTTCCCATGCCTGTGCAGAATCCATCTGGTGCACAACTTGGGATGCATGTCGCAACTTTTCAAGGCCACGTCCTAATCGGGCTATTGTAGGCATTGCATGAGCAGATTCAACAGCACATTCTATCCCATCCCCGAAAGCTAAAAGCCCTGTACAAGCCAGAATGCTGCCACCAAAGCTTGCCCAAGGAGTACCTACAGTTGCCTTTCCATGTCTTTTACGCATGATACCATAAAAGGCTGTTCTCATAGCTGACAAGCTCGACCGTTCAGCAGCTGCTATAACACTGTGAGTTGCAGCTCGGAGCTTTTCTGCTGCAGCTGCTGTCTTCGCAGTAGCAGGAACATGAACTCCATAACCAAAGCCTATTTTCCCAGGAATAATTCCCTTAGAAGCTGGAGCTAGAAGTTTAGCAGGAGTGAAAACTTTTCCTAAGGCAACAGCTGCAGTTCTCTTTGTTTGCAGTAGGCCAAATTTCACAATAGTAGGAACTTTAAAGGTGACCATCTTCGCTATAGTTGAAACAGGAACAATTTTTGAAAATGAGGTTACACCCACAACAGTTGCTGCTCCTGCACCGACTGCTACTACAGGTTTTCCTCCAAGCACATTTCTTCTCTTTGGATCTTCCCCTTCAGAAGCATCGTCAAAAGTATCAGATATAAAACAATTGTCAGCTAAGTCGGCCACGTCTCGGGGCAAAGAAGTATTCCAATAACTTCTAATTCCAGCCAAGCTACTGGCGTCGACAATTGCAACTACTGTTCCAAAATCTTTAGCCTGTCTTTTCAGGGCTTGGGCAAACAGAGCATGGCACTTGTCTTCATAAGGAAGCTCATAGAAGTCTGCATCTTTCGGGAGCTTTTGCTCTTGCTTAAGAGGACTACGTGCCTTAGAATTCAGAGCAACTCTGAGTCCCTCAACAGCAATCCGAAACTTGTTAACATGAGATAACACTTCGCAATCCACCTCTTTGCCTTTCTCCACCTCAAGAAGCATCTTCCGAACACAAACTAATGCCCTTTCTAGGGCAGGAAGATTGTTAAACATATCATGCAAATCTACAAGTAAGGAATAGAAAGAATGTGCAAACGCAGGAATTTGATCCACATCACGGAAGTCACAACCTGCAGAAGAAGAGGCAGAACTTGCAGTGGAAGCACAATTTGATCCCGAATCCAGTGCCAATAAATTTTGCGATGTGAAAGCCGATGAGGCTAAAGCCTTTAGGGCAGAAGAGTGAAGTGGGCTGGCCAAGATATGCCTCTGTGAGCCCATGGGAACACTTGAAGCCATGTCACCTGGTGATGGTGTCATTTTTCCCAAAAGGCCACTGCCCTGAGCTATCTCTGCTAAGGGTTTTATGGCACTTTTATTTGGTACATCCTGCTTGGAATCATGTTCACTATTGGTGCCTAATTCACCACCTTGACCGTCTCTATGTGGAGTTTCAAGAATAAAGAACAGGGAATGATTTTCTTGAGCAGCTTGTTTTGCAGCCAAAACATGACCATAAAATCCTGTTCCAAAAATTGTGCGTAAAATTTGTGAGCCAGCATAGAGTCGGTCCCAGTATAAAAATGATTATGTGAGTTTGAATTAAGAACTGAAATGCTGTGGGTTGGGCTGAAGACTTGCCACCACGACATTCCATTGCCCTCGGTGACTGGAAGGAAAAATAGCAGAGTTATGTTTATTAAAAGGTGAAAATTTCAGAAACAAGATAGTTATACTACATTAAATCAAGAGAAATGGAAGACTAATTTTTCCTTATGAGCATAGCATAAACCATAGACAAAGTGCCTTTCAACTGTGATAATTTAAAGGATGAAATCCTATTTAAGTATATTCAATAATCAAGAAACAAAACTCAGAATCTATACAGAAGCATAGTAGAATAAACCCGTTATGGGTAGTTTCAGTTCCAAATAAACTCAGCCTGTATAGCTTAAGGCCAATGGGGCTCCCTCAATGTTGACGGTTATCAATATACATTTGGTTAATATCAGGCCATTGCCGCAAATTAAAATTCTTGTAGATAGAACTTCTTCAGACATGTTAACAAGTAATCACACCTGGGGCTTTCCTTACAGGCCCTAGAGGCCCAGTTACATTTTTTAGACTTCTAGATATAGTCAACAGGGCTAGTTTTTGGACTAAAACTCTTTTGAAAAGACTGAAATTTTGTATCTGGTTGGGCCTGTCCAATGGAAGACTGTATCAACACTAAAATGTAACCCTATGTTATCAGGCAATAGAAATATTTACTTAAGTTGATAAACAGAAATCCTATAGTTCATCCCTTGACTGAATCCACATTCTTTGTACTTTTCACATCATTTCTGTTAGGCAGCAATTTAGCCCTAGGCAACATTCTAAACAACATTCATGATAATTGGACTAAAAGAAAGTATCTAGAAAATGAGATAGAACTAGGAGTGAGTTCATCAAAGCATGCAAACAGAACCACTAATAAAACATCGTTAGCAGCGAAAACTACCTGGATCAATCCCATCTGTGTCAGGGGCATCAAGGGGAGCCAATATGGTCACATGTTTTATTACCACATTCCTGCAGGACAGTATGTAGGAGAAATGCTGTGAATAAGAACAACATCTATTCCAATGTATTCTTATTGCAAACAAATACAAATCAACACAAAACTTGCTTAACTCTCACACTCGAATTTTTTTTTATTAATTACCAACCTGCAATAGACTGGATGTATGTTCCAGAATGGCGAGTTACGGAATGTAACATTCAAGAATTAACATTCAAAACTTGAAGACTAGATAGATTACAAAAGTTCTCAGGCAATGATTTTATTGGAGTGTATGACAAATCCAACCTTTAAGTGACAGGATACTACAGAGGCTGTCAAGAAAATCAGCAAGCTTGGAGCAGTTAGACAAGTTGAGAAACTGAAGCTATTGAAGTTGCTTCAAGGTTGGCAATCCTTTAATGGGAGTGGATGACAAATCCAAAACCTGAAGAGACGGGGTATCGTTGAACAATTCTTCTGGCATCTTTTCCAAACGAATATTGGAGGCTAAAACCAAACTCCTCAGTTCTGAACATCTCAAATAATTTGGCAGGTTACGAATAGCATTATAGCCCACCGATATTCGTCTGCAATCCCTGGAAACTTTGTCATTCGGAAAGATCCGCAACTGTTGACCTGCTGCAAATAAGCATGTTCCCTCCTTTTGGCTATGTCAATTGCCATGTCACAAAAAACTTCATGAATCTTTAAATACTCGACACTGTGATAGTCATCATCAACAATATACTCCACAAGCTCCACCAAGCACCTTCTTACCAGTTCATCAATGCATTGCCGCCAAGCATCCATAAAATAAGGTGTCCCTGGCTTGTTGAGGAAACCTTCCGCGTCCCACATCTGCACCAACGTCTGCACAACAATTTCTTCATCTTCCAGAAAAGCTGCACAATTTAGAAAAAAAAATATTTAGATGGAATTCTGACAATTCATTGCAAGTCCATCTTAACACCGGATAAAGTTCTGCGTCAATGGCCCTGAGATTTGTTGGGACGGACGCATCCCTCTTTCTCATCGAATTTGAAGCATGGCTCCACTCATACTCATTCTTTTTAAACCTCATCGCTCCAGCAACTGCATTTATGGCGAATGCATTTATGGCCAATCGCAATTTCTCTCGCTCTCGCCTCTACAATACCATTCTCATGGCCAGGAGGCCTGGCCTTTCATGCCGCATTGCCTCCTGGCCTTTCATGCCCCATGGCCAGATCGTCCTCTCTGTCTTCCAGCCGGTGGGAAAAAAAATAGTTTTCCATAAGAAAAAGGATTAATCCGCACAATATTTTGAATTTCGCACAATATTAATCCGCCAGAGCCCCTTCTTCAACGGAAGCTAATCCACCGCAGCAGCCCCTTCTCCAATTCCAGTTAAATCTGTAAAACAAATTTGAATGCAAGATATTAAAGGGTTAATTCATGGCTATTATTTTATCCTACAAATTGTCAAAACAATGAGTGGGCGGGCAAGAAACATTACCCACAGCTCCTCCTTCAACAAAAGCCAATCTGCCGCAGCAGCCCCTCCTCCAATTCCACTTAAAGCAAATCCTCTGCAGCCGGCAGAGATAGCGAATATATATAGGCAATCCTCTGTAAATGGCAGAGATGAGGAATGTAGATTTAATCAGATTTCAATACCAATTAACTACATAAAAATGTCAAAAATATATTACATATTAGCAAATAATAATCACTGTACAGTACTACAAACCAGGATCTAGTTTATTCACCCTTCGCGCAAACTTTTTTTCCAAATCCTTTACGGAGTCTTTCACGCAAGGAACTAATTTTTTCCCTTGTCTCTTCCAATACTGCTTAAACTCCATGTCCGATTGCAGATATTCATATAGCAGAACCGTACATGCTGAGGAGTTCAAATATTTAAAAGTTTAACTCTCATGCGTGAAAACCCCAGAGAAAATATGATGAAGATCATTACAAATTAAACTGAAAACTGTACTGAAAATATAATGAAGATCGTATAAATTTAAACTGTACAACATTGGGAAAAAAAAGAAGAAATACACAGCATCACAGAAAATCATATAAGAGACCAGAGGAAACCTAAATGAAACTTATAAACAGATATAACAAAACAAAACAGAACAAAATAAAACAGAGAACGGAAAAGAGGACGCTGAAAGCAAAGAGACGCAGAAGCTGGTAAACATGTACACGGTCGTGGGAAAAGAAAAGAGGACGCCGAAAGCAAAGAGACGCAGAAGCTGGTAAACATGTACACGGTCGTGGAGCAGGGGAAAACAGAGGCATTCTGGTTTATTCACAGAGGATCTAGTTTATTCACCCTTCTCTCGCTCTCGCCTCTACAATACCATTCTCATGGCCAGAGGCCTGCCGTTTCATGCCCCATTGCCTCCTGGCCTTTCATGCCCCATTGCCAGATCGTACCTCTCTATCTTCCAGCGGGTGGGAAAAAAAATATTTTTCTAGAAAAAGGATTAAATCAACGGCTGAAAACACCCCAATCGTCTAACATAAAATCAATGGCTCAGAATCGCACACATCACATTTTAGGGATGTCTTTCTCAGAAGGAACGCCTTACAGCGTAATTAGTCAAGGGCATAGGCATATGCTTTCCATTGAAAAGCGTAATATGAGCAAGTCATTCTTTAGGAAGTTCATAGGGTGATTTTGGAGGTTTAAGACTGTTGGCAAATCAAGTATGGTAGTTATTTAAAAAATTCTCCTTATCCTTAATAATTACTTGTGAACTTTAGCCAACTTCTTATTGTTCTTTATTAGTTTCTTTTCATCAAACAATTATAAAGAGCATAAACCATGAAGATCATAAAGACAATGGGCACAAAATATAGGCTCCAAGCTAGGGAAAAAACCCTCCAAGGGGAAAACCCATAAAGAAATTCATCTCTTCTTATCAAATCAATTAAAATGAGAAATCCAAGACCCAAATGTCAAGACCACTTACACTCACAAGCCCTAAGTCATCCCTCCTTTCAAGCCTTATCAAGAAGTCCAAGTCTCCTTAAGTCAACAAAGTCAAACCATTCCAAAAGCTAGTCAAACTTTAGATTTTAGCTCTATGCATCAAAATCACGACCTCCTGCAATAGATTCCCCCTTGCAATTTTGGCCCTCCTTCAACTATGAAATTTTGTATGTATGAGTTTTTCTAGGGCAGATTTCTCTCTCTTTAGACTTCGCTTCTTCGTCATTTGACCTTGACTTATCTCCTTTTCCTTCTTCCTGATGTTTTCTATTCCATCCTCAAGAGATCAAACTTTCTTGTGTATGCTTCAAATGAAGTTGAACTTCTCTTATATATACCTATCGGTGGAGGTCAAATTACACCAAAATGGGTCAACTTCGTGAGGTAGGTGTTGGGATAGGGTCCCCAGGGGTAGAATTGAATAAACTAGTCAATTTTTGTAAAGAATTTTGTAAGATATGTAAAGTCTCTGAAAAATGTGGATGCGAAGTGCACATATAAATAGAGTCAAAGGGGATTTATCCCCTTGCTTTTCGTCATTTTTTAAGACTCACCCATGAGCTAGGGGCCATGGTATTGTATTATAAAAGCTATAAATAATTGAGTCTTAGTGAGTCTTAGAGACAACTTTAAATGGAGATTAGAGTATGTTGAAGAGGTTTTGTTATCTTGAGCAAGGGTTAAGGTAGGAAGGCTCTTCTTCTTGTGCTTAGGTAGAGAAAGGGAGGCTCCTGCAACTGAGTGTGTAGGAGGCCTGTATAGAGTCCGTATCTAAGTGCGTGGACCTCTACAAATATGTGTACATGGTAAGAAGATTTTGTAATCGGTGAATTGAAGATCAATAAAGATAGATTTTTCAAGAATTGATGAGTGTTTCCATTGTATTTGTTTATGTTACATGTTATCGATTAATGATATGTTTTATGAAATAATGATTGAATGTTACACAAATTTACTGAATATGTCTTAATAATGTATGACATGAACTCTTACCCACTTCCACAAAGTTACATGCCATTTCTCTTATGTTTTCTAACAAATTAAGTAGATCTACGCGAACTCTGATCTAGGGTTGCTTGTTGATACACGAAATTAGGTAAATCGACTATTTAAGGTCCGCAAGGACTGATCGTGGACCTTCACGAAGGTCTGCAGGCTATTTTAACTTAGTTACAGTAACAATCCCTAGAAGTCTATCGATATGTGTAGAGGCAACTCTAAATGCGTTGGAAGACATCACACTAGTTTCTAGATAGAAACTTGGTTCTTTCATCCCCCAATATTGCTTCGGGTGAGACTGTAGCTTGTGCTACACAGGTTGTTTCCAAAGGGGCCACCAGTGTAGGGTTTTGTTGGTTGTTGTAACTAACTCTGAACTTGGGTCAGGACCCCCTAAGCCAACAAATGGTTCCATTTCCAAGACTGGATCTTCTTAAAAGAGATGTGTGATGTCGCATCATTGGAATTCGACTAAGAAAGAAATTGAAAAGTGGTTAGATCGGAAAATTCACGAGTTTGCAACTCAAGAAAACAAGAATCCGTGCCTGTCGAAGGAGGATTGGTTGAATAGATATCTGTATATAGAGGTACACAAAATTTTCTTTAGAACTTTTCCAATTGAATTATATGAGTGATTAGCTAAATTGGCAAACAGTCAAGGAAGGTGGAAGCTCAACGGTCGTATAGTGTGGATGCCAGAATTAGTGGTAAGATTAGAGACATTAGATAAAAATATCGCACGGGCGATCGATCACTAGCTTGATCAAGTTCTGGGAGGATTTGTTACTAAATTTTCAGTAGACACATCAGTTAGCTATAGTGAAGCGGAGCAAAAATTCTTCAAAGGACCACGAGGTAAGTACATTAGGTCATTGAATACTTGGATTAAGATGCTGTTGTGTGAAAAGTAGATAATGCCATTACCTTGATGTTCAAAGCTATGTGAAGTGGAATATTATTTAGAAATCGTGAAGAATCAGGACCAGAGTATAACCCATTGATTGGACCTCCTTCAAGTGACGACGAAGGGGTGGTGAGGACTACACCATGAAGCGTTGTTTAGTTAATAACTCAAGGTATTCCTAGAACAGATCATCCATCCACTCCACCTCCACCCCCACCTCCACCACATACACCTTCATCCACACCTCCACCTCCACTGACACCATTCAACATGGCGAACACAATGAATATGCCGATCTTCAAGAGCATATGGAGTGAAGATCTAGAGCAGTTCTGGTTTGTTGCAAACACTGTATGGACAATGCAAAAAATCACCGATGATAATATAAAGAAGGTGTAGTTGGTTACCACCTTGCAGGATCATGCGCTAACCTGGTATATTAAGTATTGTGCTGACAATCCTCATGCATCATTAGCAGAAACTCAGACAACTTTGAACAAAGAGTTTAGTAAACCTAAATTTGAGGTGTAGTCGGTAATTGAATTTAAGGAGATCTTAATGACGGTTGAGGAGACACCTTGGGACTTTGATCAAAGTTTGAAGTGCCAGATTAGATAGGCTAACATGAAAATTTCATATAGCCAGCATCATGACTGGTTTATTGCGTCACTTTTGCCCCATTTAAGAATTGCTTTGTCATAGTAAAAGATAACAACACAGGCATAAGCCTTGGAGATCATGATGGGGCTGCACATGTCACCTATTTAGGATACGAACCTAGGGCTACAGTAGATCCACTTGCAGTTAGTGATCCTACACCTAGAATTACAAAGTTTAAAGAAAGAAAAGGAGACTAATCCATAAATGCGCGCAGAGGTTTAGTGCTTGAAGTGCAAGGGCCACGGGCATGATAAAGATCATTGTCCATTATACATGAACTACCTTATAGGGGGATGGAAGCCCTCCTGAATCTAGAAGCCCGAGTTGGGCCAAGCACAGGGCTGCACTATGGTGCGTCATTTGTCAAGTCACTGGGAAACATGTGACGGATAATTGCCACTTGCTTTAGAAGTTCATTCAGACACCTCAACAAATGTTTTGGAATATCTGTAAATCTATGGGCCACGATGAGCACCAATGTCGAAGCTATGAGATGATGATGGAAAGAAACCATACTTATCATATGCAAGCATAAAATCGGCCTTCATATCAAGGCACAGGAGGAGCACGCGAGGTTTTTCAGAGCTAAGGACAAGGGTGAGGAGGAGGGCTTGGTAGAGGTCGTGATCAGATTATTTGCTACAACTACGAACAACTGGGGCACTTCGGGCGAGATTGCCTGAATCCTACACACCCTTCGTGTCAATACTACAGACAGTTTGACCATGCCAGAGAATAATATCCAGTGTTAATAACCAAGATGTAAGAGAAGAAAATGCAGCCTCAACAACCTACACAAAATTTACAAATGATGAAGGTTGAGCCCCGTGAGGAGGATTAGAGCATTAATATTGTACTAAAAAGTGGTATAACGACTAGCGTAGATAAGGGTAAGCATCTTGAAGAAGACATATGGGTCCTCAAAGCTCCAGAGAAAGAAGCCACCTTTGTACTTAATCACACTAAGGAAAAATTCATGGAGGCAAAGAAGAGCTTCGCTGAGGCTTCAACCTCAGGAATCCAGACAATGGGACCAAGTGAGACACAAGTGGTTGATCCTTCTGTACTCACTACATTCTTGGAAACCTATATGAAGCTACTGCGCAATAGAAAGGTCATGGAAGGATTGAAAGACTTAATAGAAAAGTGCGCCAATAAGGAAAAGACTTCTACGGGGCAATGTATAGTTAGAAAGATTGGTAAGCATAAGGCACAAATAGGATGTGAGATGCAGCTAACAACATAGATAGGTGACTATGAAATGGACTAGGCCATCTTGGATTTGGGGTTCGATGTGAATGTTCTACCGAAAAATACATGGGAAAGGATGGGGAGACCTGCGCTACAGTGGTCTCCAATTTAACTCAGGATGGTGAATCAATAGAAAATCATCCCTATGGGATGATTATAAAGAGTAACGGTTGATATTGAAGGTGTGAGTGCATTAGCAGACTTTGAAGTTATAGAAATTGTCAATGACAGTAATCCTTACCCCATGCTCCTAGTGATTGACTAGGATATTGACATGAATGGGGTCATTAATTTGAAGAAGAGGAAAATTTCATTTGAAAGAAAGTCACTAAGGGTTATAGTGCCACTGGACCCTGTAGAAGGTGTGCGTTATACTGAACCAGTGCGCGATTATGTAGAAAGTGACGATGAGCTAGATCAAATCTACAAGATAACAATGTGATATCAGGATTGGATCAGTCCAACGAAGGATGGATGGATCTCATGGAACCAAGAGAGTTCTTGCACTTTTGACTCATATGAAGAATTAGGATATTGGAAAAATCACATACATGAAGTATCTACATTGCGATGCAATATGATGATGAAGTCACTGCACTGCGCTTCATCAGAGGTAAGAAAGTTACCTTATTATGATGATTTAACTGACATAGATATGATCCTAGATGAATTTGAGTGCGAAGTCCCTGAAGACCATCGTTTTGAAGCATTGGAATTGACATTGCGTGCTATGCCCGCACAATGGTGGGGTACGCATAAGGATAGTTTTGCTGGATGGCGTAATTATAGGATAATGATGAAGTTACGATTTGGGTATGCTAATACAAGACTAACTGAAAAGTATAATAGGAAGGATGATCCGCATGATCACCTGCACAAGTGGACTAAGGCGTGGGGGACGGAACCACAGCCAAAGTGGGTACATATATTTTGTCATACCTTGGATACAATCCCCATGAACTGGTACCTTGAAATAGAGCTCCGCCATTACACTGTGGAATGGGATGTATTGAAGGAAGGTTTCTTATTGAATTTCAGATTTGAAGATGACTTTTCAAGCATTGATGAAGCACTTCAAGAAATTAAAGTAGTTATCTTCATGACACTGAAGGAACCGATGCAATGGACCCAACTAGACTCGAGCACCCAGCTCTGCCACGCATTGGAATGCTATAATGTGACCTCTAAAGAGGAGGAAGAATACTTTTGGAATATCAATATTCTAGAGACAGAAGGGCATCACGACGTCGAAGGGCCGCAAGTAGAGAACCTAGACATCTTCGCACCTTTGAAAACAAAGCAAGTAAACATTGGCACTGAAGAAGGACCGAAGTTCATGAAGATTGGATACTATTAGGACAACACTATAGTAGACAAATTTATTGAATAACTTCATGAATACTAGGATCTCTAACCCACTAAGTTTTCATATTTAAAGGGCATACTTGGTGATTTGGGCATTATGAAGATCACAGTGAAGCCATACACGAAGCCTATTAAATAGAGGCCTTATTGCCTTAATCCTAAGTATAAGGAAAGGTTTGCCAAGAGTTGGATAAATTTCTTGAGGTAGGCATCATAGAACCTATTGAAGATTCCGATTGGGTGAGCTTGATGGTGGTCCAAGAGAAGAAACAAAAGGGTGAAATAATGATTTGTGTAGATCCGCAGAAGCTTAATGATGCATGTGTCCACGGTCCATTTCTTACACCATTTACATAAGAAGTGTTAGACAATGTCGGAGGGTAGTAGGCCTATTCCTTTACTGATGAGTTTCCCAAGTATCATCAAATTATGATTTCCTCAGAAGATAGTAGCAAAACCACCTTCGCAATAGAGTGGGGGTGTTTATAGTACATGTTATGTCGTTTGGATTGAAGAACGTGCCTCCAATATTTTCCCGTGTAGTCATAGCAACATTCAAAGAATTCATTCATAAGTTTCTGGAAGTATACTTTGATGATTGGATGATGTTTGGCTTGGTGAAGTGCCATGTAGAAAGTCTGCACCTTATGTTGGATACATGTCAAAGATACTAGAATAGCACTAAATTTGAAAAAATGTATATTATGTGTTCCTTTTGGGATATTATTGGGTCATGATGTGTGCAAACAAGGATTGATGGTTGACCTTGCAAAGATTGTGGTGATTGTAAACTTGGAGGTCCCTAGGAATGTCAAGCAGTTGCGCACAACACTAGGACACACAGGATACTATAGAAAATTCATCAAAGCGTATGCTTAAATTACCGCGCCCATGGAAAAACTGCTAAAGAAGGATGTGACATTCTGTTGGGATGAAGAATGTCAATGCAACTTGGATGTGTTAAAGGAAAATATGGTAATTGTGCTAATCTTGGTATTTCTCGATTGGAAAAAGATTTTTCATGTACATGTGGATGCTTCTTGCATTGCGTTGGGTGTAGTGCTAACTCAGGCAGGGGAAGGATAAATGGACCACCCTATAGCCTTTGCAAGTAGGAAGTTATCAAAGGCCAAGAAAAATTGTTCAACAACTAAGCACGAAGGGTTGGCCATGGTCTACACATTGAAAAAATTTAGGCATTATCTGTTGGGAGGGAAGTTCAAGATGTATACAGATCATTCTACCTTAAAATACCTGGTCAACAAACCTTTGTTGGGGGGAAAGATTTGTAGATGGTTGTTATTATTTTAGGAGTATGAATTTGAAGTCATTGTGAAGTCAGGAAGGTTTAATGCTAGACATGACCATCTATCGTGAATTGAAATAGGCAAAGAACCCTGTAATTTGGAGGAAAGGTTGCATGATGTGAAACTCTTTGCAGTACGTGTAGCTGATAACCATTTTGCTAATATTATTCACTTCTTAACTACAGGGATGGCACCTAAAGGGTATACAAATCAGTAGAAGAAAGAATTAGTAGTACACACAGGCAATTTTTCAGTCATTTCGGGACATTTGTACAAAATGGGTGCAAATGAAATATTGCAGAGATATATGTTGGACTTTAGGCATGATAGTATCCTCGCTGAGGCTCATGGAGGAGATGTGGGAGTCCATTATGCAAGAAAATAAATCATGCAGAATATTTTATGTGCAGGTTTATGGTGGCCAACATTACACAAGGATTCCATAGCATATTGTAAGGCATGAGATGCATGTCAAAGGACTGACAGACCGTCGTGAAGGGATGAGCTATCACTACATCCTCATGTATATTTACAGGAATTTGAGAAGTGGGAAATTGATTTTATTGGACCAATTCAGCCTCCTAGAAAGAAAATGGGCGCGTGCTACATTATCACTGCGAAAAAATATTTAACCAGATGGGTGGAAGCACAACCAGTAAAGGATTGTACAGGGGCTACCACAACAAAATTATTGTTTGAACATGTCTTAACAAGGTTCGGATGCTTGAAAGTTTTGATGAGTGATAGGGGTACGCACTTTCTAAATGAATCGATTAGCACGCCGATAGATGAATTCCAAGTCTACCATCAGAAGAGTACACCATATCACCCACAGGAAAATGGGATAATCGAATCTTTTAACAAAATTTTGGAGAACACGCTGACAAATATTTGTAACATGCAGAAAAATGATTGGGATATGCACGTACTTATGGTGCTATGGGCCTATAGGACAACCTATAAGACTTTGACAGGGAAAACACTGTTCAAATTAGTTTATGGGGTCGAAACAGTAATGCTTATCGAATACATTGTGCCTAGTATGTGCATAGTCGCCTTGAAGGATATGGCGGATCATGAGGCCTTGGAAGAACGGCTCGCGTAACTCATGGAGCTAGAGGAGGATTGATTTTTCGCAGGATTCCACCAAGAAGTACAGAAGGAATTTGAAAAAGCATGGCATGATCACCATATCAAGCTTCACACATTCAAGGTAAATGATCTTGTGTTGTTTTATGATAGTAAGTTCACTAACTTTCCGAGTAAATTCCAGATGCATTGGCTATGACCATATATTTTAAAGTAAATTACAGACGGTGGCACAGTTCAGCTCACGAATCGGAATGGAGATCCATTCTTGGGAAAATTGAACGGGAGCAGGCTGAAGTTGTATATGGGGAATCTTGCGCAATGACTATATGGCAGCAGGATAGTCTTAGTACTCTAGGAAGTTGCAAGGGAGTGTAGGACTATAAACTACACTGCCAATGTGGAGGAAAACGCAGCGAGCAAGCTGCACAAAAATTGAAGAGGGTGCACTAGTTGAAGCTATGCTCAGGATGTTGCACCATGGAGGAGGGTGCCGTGCAACCCAACAGGAAAATAGTCGTTGGAGTTACTATTTGTGATTTGACAGCTAGAAAGCAGTTAAGAGGAGTAGGGAGGCGACAATTAAGGAAAAAAATCTTTGAAGATATGCTGCCAATGCAGCATTTATTATTCGGATGTGGGGGGAATGGTCGGATTTGAATTCAAATCCCCCTATAAATTGCGCATACTGGTCCAATAGAGAACACTTTGCATTCTAATAATTGCTAGAGAATTTTTCTGTTTGATGCATATGAGTAGAGAGTTCTGGGAAGAATTTATGACACACCCCTCATCTGCGAACTGTTCTATAGCAGCCTAAGAGCTATTCATTGAAAGAATGACTGGCACTAACCTTGCCGAAGCCCTCAGTTCAGAAGTAGCTGTGTCTAATGCACCAAGTCCCGAAGTATCTAGTATGGAGACTACGCTTGTTGTGCCCATGGTGCCAAGGTCACCTAGGTCGAAACAAATTGTGGCAAAAGAAAAGCAGTTTGCCATGAAAGAAAAACAATCATCCGCGAAATAAAAACAGAAGAAGCCGATGTCGGTGTGAATGTCATTGAGGAAGCATACAGAGGCACAACTGAAGTAGAAAAAGGATAAGCAACCAGAAAAACTAGTGGATTTAGAAGAAGAGGAGTACCAAGTTGTCGAAGAAGTCGATGCTAAGGGGGTCGAGCCTATTTCTATGCTGCCTGAGTACATCCCTCCATAGAAGGGAAAAACCAAAGTGACTAAGAATCCTAATTTGGGAAAATTTGGGATTTCCACTCCCCTGCTGCTTGAGCAGCTCACCTTTGAAGGACCTAAGATTGCACACATCTCGCTGTTGAAAATGGAGGACTAGGACCTCGTAGATCATGAAAAATTTCCACATATGGTGACCCATAATTATATGGTGAAGATATAATATGAAGACAAAGGAGTTACACAATTAGAACCCATGAAGTGGGTTTGCGACATTCAATAGTCGGGGCTACTGAACATGATTTTAGTACCGCATTATCACCGATCACCTATCCTATGATTTGTGTGCGCCACTTCCTCGCACTGGTACACGATGGGATCCTGTGGCTGGGGCAACCTATTTTCAATAACATACATGTTGATCCACAAGATAACGAAGTTAATCAACAAAGGAGCAGACCCTGCCAAGGAGTTTAGAGGGAAAACCTGGGAAAGGGAGCTCGCTGATAAGATGAAGAAGGAATATGGTCTTGTGAAAAAGTCATGAGGATACTTTATCATGTCCATTTAAGACTAGGCAGTCTAGTTTGCTACCCAGATCCGCGCAGGAAAGATCATGAGAAATTGCCACGTGGACGAAGTTCTGATGCCAGCAGTGTCACTTTCTGCACAATGCACAAAGGGTGCGCAGTTTAATTGGTCTAAGTATCTCTGCGGGGAGTTCCTCACGAACTACCGAGAAGCCCAAGAAGAAATCAAGCCATTTCATTATGCTTGGATTCTTTTTTCTATTTTATTAGTTGTGTGGAGGTTGCCGGAGGACAACCAATTTCCTCCACACAAGGAAGATTTTCTAGAGGCAGGATGCAGCACGCATTAAGGAAATGAAGATTTTATGGGTTCAATGGAGATGGATCTTCGTATGGTGATCAATTAGCGGCCAAGGTTGTCCCCAACCTTGTTCAGATAATTAACAACCTATGCAGAGTTCAAGGCTGACTTTCACAACATCTCAATTTGTGCACAAAAGGACCTAGAAGGAACTTGCCATGTGTTGCCCTATTTATTTTCTAAGACAGATGTGCAGGAAGTTATAGGGTATTGGCCACCAGAGTGGCATGAACCTACAACGCTGGAGGTAGGAACAAACAAAGGCATAAAAATATCTACTGTGCAAAAGTGGAAGGATGCTACTCAAAAAGTTGTGCGCAAACTCGCTGAGCAGAAGAAGAAGCAGGTTGCCAAGGAAAACGTAGAGAAGTCCAGTCTGGAGGAAGAGTGCACTGCTAAAGAACGGGAAGTGAGAGAATGGAAGGATGTTGAGGATGTTGAAAATGGCAACAAGAAATGATAAAAATAGAAATTCTAGAAATAGCACTGTTATAAATAGCAGTTTGGGTACTAGTGCTGGATTGATCAACAGGGAATGAAAAATGGAAGTGCTAAAAATAACATTCTATTTTTAGCAGTTTAGTGTGGATTCCAATTTTAGTCAGTCCCTGGACCAAAATAGGAAGTAAAGGTTGAATTTGAACTTAACAACTGTTTGAAAATAAATAAATCAATTCTCCATGAGTTAATTAGTTGTGAAAAATAAAAAATCAAACATGAAGTCTATGTGAGGACATGCAACAATTTCTCTATTAATTGAGGAATTTATCCATCGGTTAAAGAGATAAGGATGAGTTCTAATTTGAGTAGTAATTAGTTTGCTCAGTTAACTGAGTCAAGTCTAGTTATATTTGATTTAAACAGTTTTTTTAAATTAAGTAAGTTCAGTTAGTTAATGCATGCTAGCATATAACTGTTGTACTTTAGATAACTGAAGATTCTCTCATGAATAACTCATGCATGTCAAGTCAGACAGAGACCCAGTTGAGATCAGAGAAGGGACAGTGTACTATCAGTTAGATGAATATTTTTCTTATAAAGGAAGCTCATCCATGATAAGGATTCATCTCCTTCAGGACTGTGAAGTTGGATCAGAGGTTAGTGAGTGTGTGAAGAGGCCAATTCACACAAGTGGCTGCACTAGACCCCAATCAAAATTGCGCAAAGAAATAGGAGGCTTGGAGGGAAAACCAGAGTTTAGATAGAGGCCTTTGACTATCTATGAGCAGCAGAGGTATTACAGAGAGAGAAGGATAGATTTTGAGCTGATTCCTTTTGTAATATTGGTTATATTTCCACTTGTATGATAATACAGAGATGGGGTTTTTTGTTGGTGCTTTCCCCTGGATATTTCTTCTGTGTTATGTGTGATTGATTTCTCCATATTAGTTATGTGTGTTCTTATTGATGTTGCTCATGTTTGATTAAGCTTCCGCTAAATTGGTTGTAGAAGTAGATCAAGTATTTTGCTTTAGTCTATTGCATTATTAGGTGACCTACAGATGGGGATTTCTACAGAGGAGAGAAAGAAGTCTTCATCACATCATACTGACAAACAAGAGCATTCAACGTAGGGACAAGGTGGCGGTGAGGAGAAAATTCACTCCTTTCATCCTTAAGAGGTGCGCACAGGAGCAAAAGGGTGGACAACAAAAGAAACACAAGTCTAAAAAGAAGACACATATTGATCCCATGGTGTTGATAGAGGGCTCTTGATGAGATCGGGGATAAGATACGAGACACAACGATGGAGGTGTTGCAACAATTTGAGCAACAATACATGCAGACACTAGGGAGCATCCAAAAGGATCTGCGCGAGCTATAGATCCAGGCGAACAAGATTCAGGTGGATGTTGGGAAGTCGAGTGGCACACAAGTGAGCTTGACGTAGGGTAGTAGCAGAGTAATAGAGATTGAATGAACTCTGGATCTTAGAGTCTTTCCTTTGCTAGAGGGGTCAGTTTGTGTGGAATCAGACAAGGATCACGTTATGCTCAGCATAGTGAAGGATATGGGACCGAACCTTCATGCACTGCTACTCCAGACCCTTCATGTGTTGCATCAAGCGGTATTAGATGAGTTGAATATCAGATAAAAGTGCGTGCTCACTATCGTCAATGAGTTTAAAGTCAAGAATGAGAAACTTTTTGTAGAAAAAACTCAGGCACTGAAGGAATAGGAGGAATTGTAGGCACAACGCCAAAAATTGGTAATAATAATTGAGTAGGTCTGCAAGTCAGTGGCTGAGATGAACATTCCAGAGGATGTAGAGGCCTCATCCAAAGTGAGGAAATTGGATGTTGCAGTGCATGCGTCGAAGGAGAAAATTGATGAGGTGACTTTTGATTTTCAAATGCAAATAACTGAGCTTCAGTTGAAGTTACAACCGACCATGCTGCCAGGAGTTCGAGAAAAAAGAGGCGTCGCTATCAAAGTGTCCATGGGTCAACTAGATGTCACAGTTCATGGTTGTGACCAGTTATTCACTCAGTCAATGGGCCTATGGGATACACTACATGAGGATCCTACACTACAATAGTTGAACACATAGCTTAGGGAAGTACAGCAACAATACGATGAAATCAATATGACAATGCAGACGTTGGCACTAGTCCAACGCTTCACATGCTTGCAAGAAGGAGAGGAAAAATTGATGCAGATCTAGGAGTTGCAGAAAAGGAAGTCCTTGCTTAGAGCCCGACTTGAGCCTTTGACAGAGGAAGCCTCCCAGCTTTCACAGAACATTCATGAGAAGTTGAAGGCTATGCAACAGTCCCAGAGGACTACACAACTTTTAGTAGAAGGGCGAACCACTAAGAAACTGGTCTAGGAGGTACAACAAGTAGCAGAACAGAGTACCGCAGAGCTTTAAGCATTGAACAAGGAATTTAGCGAACTTCGCCAGAAATGGAACATCCAACAGAGTGTCTCGAGGGCGAGTCACGATCTTTGTGTTGGGGGCCTATTGGGATAGGGTTCCCAGGGGTAGAATTGAATAAAATAGTCAATTTTTGTAAAGAATTTTGTAAGAGATGTAAAGTCTTCGCAAAATGTGGATGCAGGGAGCGCAAATAGATAGAGTCAAAGGGGATTTAGCCCCTTGATTTTGGTTGGTTTTGAAGACTCATCCATGAGTTGGGGGCCATGGTAGTGTATTAGAAAATTTATAAATAAATGAGTCTTAGCGAGTCCTAGAGACAACTTTAAATGGATATTAGAGTACGTTGAAGAGGTTTTGTTATCTTAAGCAAGGGCTAAGGCAGGAAGGCTCTGATTCTTGCGCTTAGGTAGAGAAAGGGAGGATCCTACAGCTGAGTGTGTAGGAGGCCTGAGTAGAGTTCGCAATTGAGTGTGCAGACCCCTGTAGTTGTGTGCGCAGGGTAAGAAGAGTCTGTAATCAATGAATTGAAGATCAATAAAGACAACTTTTTGAAGAATTGTTGAGTGTTTCCATTGTATTTTTTATGTTATATGCTGTTGGTTAATGATATGTTTTATGAAATAATGATTTAATGCTACACGAATTTACTGAATTTGTCTTAATAATATATGAAATGAACTCTTATCCACTTCTGCAAAGTTACAAGCTATTTCTCTTATGTTTTCTAATGAATTAAGTAGATCTATGTGAACTCCGATCTAGGGTTGCTTGTTGATGCACGAAAGTAGGTAAATCGATTGTTTAAGATCCACAAGGATTGATCATGGACCTTCACAAAGGTTTGAAGATTTCTTTAACTTAGTTATAGTAATGAGGCCTAGATGTCTATAGATCTACGTGGAGGCAACTCTAAAGGCACTGGAAAACATCAAACTAGTCACTGGATGTAGAAACTTGGTTCTTTCATCCCCCGATATTGCTTCGTGTGAGACTGCAGCCTGATCTATGTGAGTTGTTGCAAAAGGGCTAGTAGTGTAGATTTTTTTTGGTTGGTGCAACTAACTCTGAACCTGGGTCAGGACACCTTAAGACAACAGTCCGACTTGGTCTTGTAGTGACAAAAATGAGATTTTGACTTAAAATAAATATTTTATTTTCACTTTTTTTCAAATTCCAAATGGGACTTTACTTCAATACTTATGAAAAATACTATTTTTGACTTAACAAATCTCGATGCATGAATAACATGCTTCACCTAGTAAAAAATAAACTTTAGCATGAAATCCATGCTAGAAAATAACTTTTTTTATTATCTTTCTTGTTACATATATTATACATAATGACATGAGTACAATGACAATTATGGAGATCGAAACTCGTTACATTTTCCAACACTCCCTCTTAGCTAGGGAGTTATTCATAAATGTACAACTAGTACAAGTATTCTATCAAATTGAAGAGTTCTCATAAGAAGAGTCAGATTGATAAGCCATCTTTAAGCATCGACATCATATCAAGCATTGTTAACATAGTAAGGAATTGACTTAAAATCCCTATTTATACCAAAGCATAATGTTGGGAGGCTTTACATGAGACACCATACTACCTCTTAAGGTGCATACCCCATCCAAATGTTCACGAGGTATGTCCTTTTAGGATTACTATTTTCTTAGATTTTAAATCCTAAAACAATATCAGTCCTCTTCACCACTCTTATCTTGGATTGTTTTCAAATCCTCAAAGAGTGTCATTCTACTTCCTATATTGGATTTTTTTATCCTCAATGAGTATCAATATTTATATTCTTATTCAGTCCTCCATTCTCCCTCCTAGTGCCTTCACTAAGACTTATGGATGTTAGTCCTAGTCTAATGGATGACACATGGAGAATATGATGTCTAACATATCTCCCTTTCAACAAAAGAATAGATCATCATTCCATCATGATCAAGGAATTGATCCTTACCCCTTCTTGAACATTCAGGAGACTTCTTACTCTATCTCAAACATAGGGGAGATTCCTTACTTCCTTTAAATTGGGAAGTCATAACCACAAGCTATTTAGCTTGTCTTTGTAAATACATCAACTACTAGTTCTTCATAGAGATCTTCAAGTATTAGCTACATTAATCCTTCTTTCCTTTGCATCTCATCATATTGATCTTTCATAATGGAGCCAACATTTCTTCAGTCAGTGAGAGTGTAACAACGACGAGTTAATTTTCCATGTAAATAAATAAGACTGGGATCATGGGACACATATTCCAAGTTGAATGGAGGGGAAAACATTATAGTGGGCATCGCTTGTGGTTTATTAATGGCCATGGAAATTGGCATTGGCATTGGCAAAGGAAAAATGAAATAAATGACAATTATTTAAAAGAAATAAGGGAAAATTGAAGAAAAGGAAGATGAAGAGACAATAATATGCATGCAAGGGTAAATGAAGGAAAAGGAAAACAAAAGGAGAGGAAGAACATTCTATGTCTATCTTTCCTACTTTTACTCACTCTTACACTCTTACACAATTGGAGCATCCTTGGATAATTCTAGAATTCACTTGGACATTGAGGCATTCTCACTTGGAATTGGAGAGAGGGAGTACTTGGATAAAAGCAAGCAAGCAGACAAAAGAATTTGTGGGTAGCGAAGAAGAAGGTTGGAAAACCAACTACAACAGGAGTACATCGCAGATAACCGGTTGGATGTGTGATTTCCTTGGTGAAATTTGAATGCATGGTACATGCAAGAGGTTTTTCGGTATTTTTTTTTTCATTGACATGGGATTTTCCTATATTGACAATATTTTCATCCTTGCCTTTCCATTTCCTGGATAACCATGATATAGTGGATTCTCTATTTTGATTAAGATCTGGATGACCGTAGAATTGGATCCTATTTGAGGTGGTATCCGGAAAATTACTAACGGTCAAGGGTGGAGATGAGATTTCTCCTAGAAGTCTTGATAGATGGGTGGAGATAGGAAAATTCCACTGGATTTGGTGAACGAAGTTGGAACCATCCAAGTTGGTTTTGGTGTTAATGATTTATGGATCGGTTTAAGTGAAATCACCGTGGTTGAAGGTTGAGGTGGTTTGGCCTCTCAAAGCCCTGGTTGGTTCTATTTTGGTTTAACCAATATGATCCCACATGCATGCTTGGTATATGGCAAGGGGGTTGATTACTTGAAATAGATATTTGGTTAAGCCCAATCTATGGTCGGGTGGTACGTGGAAGTCCCTAACTTGTTTTTCTTTTGAATATGATTAATATAAGCTATTTTCCTATTGTGATAAATGAGCACATGTATTGGTTATTGTGTTAATCTTATGGTTGGTTTGTGATGGATTCTATTCTGGTTAAATGTTGGTTACATGTATGGTTGAAATGTGCTCTTGCTTGTATCTTGTTTATGATTTGATAAGTTATTGAATGGTTAATGTATGCATGGTGTAACAATTGATGTTGCATCTAGCTTGAGAGGGAATTGAGACTTCTTGATGATTCTCTAATGAAATTAATGAAACGATGAACAAATATGTATTTATGACCTATAAGTATTATGTACACAAACAGTTTGTATAAATGAATAATTTGGACCTCAAACTTTCCATGGTCGTTAATTTGGCATACAATCTCCATTTGGCTATCATAATAGCACATTTCAAAGATCTCCTCAAGGAGTTCAATTAAAATTTGTGGCACTTTTTTGGTCCCACCGTTTTCCATGAAAATGTTGTTAATTCCCTCAAAACAGCCTTGGAAGTTTAGAACCCAAAAAAATGCCAAAATAGAAATTTGTGTTAAATATTATCAAACAAAACCGAAAGGAAATAGTTTTGGGTCAATTTAGGCTGATAACATTGTGATCACGTATCATTGGGTTTTTGCAGTCGGTTCTAGACATGTGGACCCCATTTTCCATAAGTGCATCTCAGAAATTGAGTCATGCATAGTAACTCTCATCTCATGTTTGCCATGGCGAGTAGGTGAAAGTTGGTAAATGTGGGGTGGGGTGTTACAGGGTGGTATCAGAGCAAGGTTGCATCACTAGACCTCAGGTAAAAGCAAATTTATATGCATGGATGTCAGTTGTCAATGTGATTATTATGCATGCATGTTAGCTATCTATTGTTATGGTTATGATATCCATGTATGATGTCGTATGCTTGTGATGTGTTGTGCTAATATGGATTGGCCTATGTAGATGCAATAGCCACCTTGAGATACCTTGAGGTATGCTTGTGATTATGTTTTACCTAGCTAACAATGGGATATTGTAGGAAATAGAAGGCCAAGAGATGAAGAGAAAAATAGTTGAGTACACTTCATATGACTCCCTGTTTAGGCTGGGAGAGATCACTTGAATAATAAGGAGAGGGATATTCTTTTGGTTTGGAAGATACATTGAGAATATTGAAGGTAAATAATGAGAGGTTGATTAGGGAAAAGGAAAGGCTTGCTAGAGCTCAAGAAAAGCAACCTAGGTTAATATAGCCATCCTTCACTACCTTTCATATTTGGAGAAGTAGGGACAACTAGGGATTAGTCGTGGACATGAAGAAAAGGCTAATGGTGCATATGGAAGTAGGTCTTGGAAAGGGTACACGATGCACAAAGATGATACAGTGAAAGGTGGGAGATCCTTGGATACACTTAAGAGGAGGGCTAACATTCATGGATTTTATGCTATCTTAGGTTCTTGGAGATATCATCGCCATCACCGCCAACATCCTTATATGAGAAGTGAGAAGTAGTATTTTCCTAAAGATTTCAAGAAATCCAAGCATCCTTCCTTCGATAAAAAAATGAAGAAATCAAAAGATGCAGAAGCATGGTTGCTTGGGATGAAGAAATTATTCAAATCGCATGATTATTCGGAAAACATAAAAGTCAAAATATCCACCTTTAGTCTCAAAGGAAAAGCATATATCTATTGGGAAGATGTTAAGCATGTTAGAGGCAGCAGAGAAGAGGAGCTGATTTGGGATGAGTTTGAAAGACCCCTCGAAAGAAGGTATATGTCTGAGAGATATTGTGATGGGAATTCCAAGGAGTTCTATGAGCTTAGGATGGGTTCCATGATAGATGAAGGTTATAAAGCCATATATTTTGATTTTTTGAGGTATGTGCCTTATCTCAAGGATGAGAAAGCAAATATTTAAAGGTTCATTAGTGGGCTACTAGTAAAATTCAAATAATGACATGAGTTTGATGAACCTCGATCATTGGAGGAAGTCAGTAGGAAGTTAAAGAATTGTTATGAGCAGTCAAAGAAAATCCCTACGTTCATGTGTGACTAGAAAGGTAATGAAAGTTATAAAGGAAAATGGCTCAAGAAGCGAGGAAGATCTTAGGATGCAGGTGACAAGGTGAATATGGCACCTCATAAGAAGTTCAATGCAGCTAAGACATGACATGGTTCTCAGCCTAAGGAGCAACAAAATAAAGATGATGGAAGGAAAGCTTTGAGGTGTTGGACCTATGGTGGAGAACATTGCACGAGGGATTTCCCATTGCACTAGGGTGACAGGCCTCATATTTATAGTGCTCAGGAGATGCAACTAGCTTTAGAAGTAGGCCATAACATTCCCTAGATTTATGCACTAGTGGATAACAAGCGGGAAAAACATCAGGAATCTATTATCAAGATGGAAGGTAAGCTTTGTGATCAAGTTGCCTGTATTTTTATTTATCATGGATCGAGTTATAACTATATTAGTCCTAACCTGGTGGAGAAGTGCTGGTTGAAAAAGGAAGTTCATGCAGAATCTTGGTTGGTTCAATTGGCTACAGGGACGAAGAGAAAATTTCATCACTAGGTGATATCTTGTGAATTTGAACTTAATGGTATGCCTACATAAATGCATCTAAATGTGTTTCCTTTGGGTTCAAATAGCATGCTTTTGGGCATGGATTGGTTTTTCATTCATGAGTGCCTAGATGATGATGGATAAAAGAGACTCTTGCAAGGAAATAAGAAACCTACATCAGTGAGAATGGTTATAGTAATGCAAGCTAAGTGAAGCCGCATGAAAGGATGTTTGTTGTTTGTAGTTCATGTTTCTAGTGAAAAAAGGAAGGAAGATGAGGATGATGAAGTCTTGAGGAAGTATCATGTCTTACAACAATTTCAGGATGTGTTTCTTGCAGAGATTCCAGAATTTCCTCCTCATAGAGAAGCAAATTTCTCTATTGAGTTGGTAC
The DNA here is from genome assembly GCA_031772625.1 of Pinus tabuliformis. Taxonomy (NCBI): domain Eukaryota; kingdom Viridiplantae; phylum Streptophyta; class Pinopsida; order Pinales; family Pinaceae; genus Pinus; species Pinus tabuliformis. Next base: position 702,439,137 of record CM062807.1, read on the forward strand.
TTGGAGCAACACCAGTATCAAAGCCACCATACATGATGAACTCCAGAGTTGGTAGAATTGAAGTTGCATCTTAAAGAAATTATTTATAAGGTGTACATAAGGCCAAGTGTATTTCCTTGGGGTACACTTATGTTTTTTGTAAGGAAGAAGGATAGAACTGTCATATTGTGCATTGATTATAGGAAGTTGAAAAAGCTAACTATCAAGAACAAGTATCCATTGTTGCAGATTGATGACTTGTATGATCAGTTGAAGGGAGCAACAATATTTTCAAATATTATTGTAAGATCAAGTTATATTTAGGTGTGCACCAAAGAAGAATACATATATAAGACTACATTTCATACAAGGTATGGGAACTATGAGTTTGTGGTGGTTCCTTTTTGTCTCACCAATTCTCTAGCCACCTTCATGTGTTTGATGAACAGTGTGTTGCACCCCTACATAGATAAGTTTGTGATATTATTTGTTGATGACATATTCATTATTCAAAGAATGAGGAGGAGCATGCAAATCACCTGGAAGTAGTGTTGAGATTGTTGAGAAAGCATAAGTTATATGCCAAGATCAACAAGTGCAATTTATTTTAGTCTTAGATTCATTACCTAGGAAATTTTGTCTCCAAGGAAGGGATAACAGTGGATCCAGAAAAGATTAAATCTATCATGGAGTGGGAAAATCTGAGGAATGTAGATGAGTTCAGATCATTCATGGAACTAGTAGGTTATTATAGGAGGTTCATTAGGAAATTTTCCAATATTGGCTCTCCTATCACATCCTTGTAGAGGAAAGGGAAGCAGATTGAATGGACTGAGGAGTGTGTAGTTAGTTTTGATTAGCACAAACAATTGCCTGTGAATGCTCCAATTTTTAATATTGTAGATCCTGATAAGGAGTTGGTGGTTTGTATAGATGTTTGCAAGGAGGGACTTGGTGGAGTCTTGATGCAGGAAGGACATGTGGTATGCTATGAATCAAGGAAGTTGAATGAGCATTAACATCACTAAGTGACTCATGATATTGAGTTGGTACCTATCATTCTTGCGTTGAAGATGTGGAGATATTATCACCTTGGTAGGAGGTTTTTTCTGATGAGTGATCACAATGGACTAAGGTATTTGTTTGACCAAGCTATTTTGAATGCAAGGAAAGCTAGATGTTTGGTTACCCTTAGTGAGTTTGATTTTGATATTAGAAACAATAAAGGAAATTAAAACGGGGTTATATATGCTCTTAGTAGGAGAGTGTGGGTGAACTATATTTCAGCTATGAGCTCTTATGGGAAAAATTTACAGGAGCAGATATTGCATGCAAGAAAACATGATGAGAGGTACCAACAACTGAACCAAATATTGCAACAACAAGGTGAAGGAGATAGGGATAATGTGTATCACCTCACAAAAAATAGCTTGGTTAGATTCATGAACATGATTTATGTGACAAATAGTAGCGAGTTGATGAAGCTCATCTTGAGAGAGTTTCATGTCAAGCCATATTCAACCCACTTGGGATACCAAAAGACTTTGACAAAAGTTAAGTTATACTATTGTCCAAACTTGAAGAAAGAGATGGCTGAGTGTTTTGCAAGGTGTTTGGACTATCAATAGGTGAAAGTTGAATGCAAGCATCCAGCTGGTCTAATGGGGCCTGTTCCAATTCCAAAATGAAAATGGGAGGTAATTTCCATGGACTTTATTATAGGATTGTTGAGGACATCAAGACAACATGATTCCATCATGGTTGTGGTTGATAGGTTGAGGAAAGTAGATTGCTTCATTGCAACGAAGTCTATTGTTGCAGCTTGTGAAGTGGCTCAGGTCTTCATCAAGGAGATAATGAGGTTACATGAAGTTCCTAAGATGATTATATTAGATAGAGATTCCAAGTTCATTTCCAAGTTTTGGAAGGTGTTGTTTGCAGGCTTGGGGATAAATTAGCCTTCAACACAACTTATCATCCGCGAACAGATGGGAAAAGAGAAAGGGTTAACATGATTCTTGATGATATGTTGAGGATGTACATCATGCATCAACAGAGGAAGTGGGAGGAGAATATTCCACTAATGGGGTTTTCTTATAATAATGGGTATCAAGAATCCTTGAATATGAGTCCATTTGAGGTTCTCTTCGGGCAGATTTTTAATACTCTTATAAGCCAGAGTGATCCGGTGAACAAGGTACAGATTAAACCTGATATGTTCGCAAAGATGAAGTAGGAGATGCAAGTTATTAAAAGGAATTTAAAGGAAGCATATGATAAGAAAAGAGTTATGCAAATCAACATAGAAAGTTCAAGGAGTTTTAGGTTGGGAAGCATGTGTACTTATGTGTCATGCCCAAGAGTATCTTCTTGAGGATTAGGTCATGTGACAAGTTGTTAACTCAGTATTGTGGACCTTTTCAGATCCTTGAGAGGATTGGACCAGTGGTCTACAAACCTACATTGCTACCAACAATGAAAGCCCACGATATTCTCCATGTTTCATTACATAAGAGATATGTACATGATGTTGATAATGTGATTGATTGGTCTATATTGTAGGTGGAACTAGAGGGAGATCTGGCCAGACCCATACTGAATATTACAGTGGAAATAAATCATGCTTTGGAACCAATAAATAGAGCAAGTTAAAGTGAAATGGAAGCACTTTGGGCCCGATGAAGCTACATGGGAGATGACTGATCATATGCAGGCATTGCATCCTTCTTTATTTTTTAGTTGAAGAAAATGATTTTTTAGTATATGTGTGTGTGTGTGTGTCTGTGTCATTGTAAATACCCTATCAAATTGTGCTATAAAGCTCTAATAAGCGGTATGCTTTCATGTTTTTCAATAGTTGTCATTGTAAATACTGCATCGAGTTGGGTTATAAAGCTCCATATGCAATATGTTTTGTTGGTCATAAGTGTCATAGAACACCAAGGATGGTGTTTCACCAAGGGGGAGGGGTTTGTAACAACCTCAGGTTTATTTTCCATGTAAATAAAACCAAGGTCAACACTCATCTCCACCAAAAAATTCTTATTTCAATGACATTAATAGGAGTTGGTGAAAAAAAATGGCTCTGAAGTTGTGACAGGAATTGTGCTTGTGTCCTCTGTGTGGTTACGGTTAAGGTCTACCACCCTGTTGTGCTCTACAACAACCCCCCATTTCATATCATTTTTATTCCCAAAGCTATCCTATGAAATGGGTCCCTTTAGAATTTAATTGGTATCAATATCGTATTATTTAAAAAGGTCCGAAAAACAAATGAAAACATTATAAAAAACCTTTCTGAAAAACCCATTTATGCAAATAAATCAATCTTTTATCATTGCGATAAAGCGATCGCAAGATCGCATATCGCAATGACACAAGGAGCATAACTAGATGGCACATTGGATTCCGCCGATGCGATATCGCTACCGGCTATCGGCAATACTCTATGCACATTCTTAAAATGCCCCAAGCCATTCCCCCGATGCAATGCGATATCGCTATCGGAAATCGGCAATATACTATCCATGTTACATGTAATGCCAATACTCCCAATGCGATGCGATATCGCTATCGGCGATCGGGGTTTTCAAAAGGTGTCAATATAAGAGGTTAAGCTTTCCCCGATGGCCAATTGCGATAAAGCACAGATTTCAAAAAGCCATTAAAATGAATGGATATCACGATCAATTCATATTAAAAGCTTGATCTGTCCAACAATGATTCACTTGCGCTTAACCGCCAAAACAGCTACAGCACGCTTAAATGAATCATTCGGACGATTAATGATATAATGGGCATTTAAGGATTGGCAGGTTTTAAACGGCCATTTAATGTAATTGTAAGTCCTAAAATCTTCCCATGGATTGTATCCGCACCCATTTTTAAAGTTAATCTCTTATCATGCATCGGTCAATATATCTCATCACATTGAAGTTTTCATTTCCAATTCTCTGTGTTACATTTATTTTCGCTTCTGTGCAGAATTCATCCAAAGGAGAAAGCTCAAGCAAAATGGGGAAGAAATCTAAGAAGACCACAGGCGCTTCTGTTGCGCCAGCCGCAGGACAAGATGTCGTTGATCCCTCAAACAAAAAGAAAGGATTGATTTCGGATACTACATGTTCTGGTCTCGGCAGAACTACTTGGCAAAGCACCTACAACTTGATTGAAGTTGAAGAACCCAAAGTGACATTAGTAGAAGCTACTGCAGATTCAACTCGGAAATCTGATGCCACTCTAAAGGACTTAGCTGACTCCTTCCTTCATCGGATAGCAGCTAGGGAACAAATTCTCCCATACACAGATGTAGTGCGGTGGGCAATTGAGGAAATCCCAATCCTGGATAGAACCTTCAGCACCAGAGACGGGAGAATTTTCAGGTCGTTCAAAGCTGATGATCTAAGGCAAATGTATCATTTTCCTGAGCCAGAGAAGACATACAATAAGGCATTCCTGGAAAAATTCCGAAACGAGAACAAAGTTGAATCCGAACCCATCCGGGATTGGAGACAAAATCCAGCTAAGCACAAACATGAATCTTCCGGTAAGTACCCGGTTGATTCCTTGGCTTCTCCTTATTGCCACACTAGAATAATGATGTGTAGATTGTGGGGATTGCATGACTCTTCTAATTTCACTATATAAATGGTTCCCTTAATGGAAGCTGCATGCAACAGTATAATAATGGATTGGGCCACTATTCTCTCAGATAAACTAGCCAAAGCTGTTCTTGAGTTTAGGAATAAGACTCGCATCTCTGAAAGGATAATTCCCCCATTTTATTACAGTGCCTATATTTTAGATACCTTGTGTTTTAATTGTGAATTTCCCATACTCGGCTAGAGGTGGACGCCACAAGACTCCATGCCTATTCACATTTACCACCAGAAATTATGGAAATCCTCTTACAAGCACCATCTGTACCAAGTCTGCAATGGCTTTATGTTACCTATTTATTATTCTATTTTTGATAAACCCATTCCCAAGATTTCCTACCAAGCTGGGATTGATTTAACAGCAGTAGGGAGCTGGTTTGGAGAGGAAGTTCACTTATATAAGAGTTTTCGGTAGCCAAGCCGAACCTCATGTTCTCCCTTTATACATACCTGATAAACTGTTGGCAAGGGAAATCTCTTACCAGATTATTGCTGAGAGTGTTACACAGACTCTCAAGAAAAATAAGAAGCAGGGCTGGCCCTCTTTTCCTTTGAGATGCGGTGTCTATACCTTGCATGATCTCAAGCATGCAAAAAAGGAAGCTACAAAGATTAAATCATTAACTCTAGCAACTCTTCCAAATAGGCAATTTGATCCAAACAAAGTTGCCTATAATGCACTAGAACATGCCAAATTGTCAAAATTTGATCATAAATAAGATATGTTTGACGACCTGTTCTCTTCATCTGAGTCAATAATGCAGGTTAAAACATTGGCCAAAATGAAATATCATGATGAAGGGTTGACTGAATTTAACAGACTTAGAGAACAGAGGTTGCAAACTCTGCCTCTAGATCTATTAGCAAGAACCCCAGCGACATCGTCAAGCGAGCCTGAAAGGCAACAGTCAAAGGAACCTCCAGTTACAACAAAAGAACAAGAGAAGCCACAAGAGGAAAATCAGAAGAAAGAGCATGGGAATCAGCAGAAGAAAGAACAGGAAAAAGTGCAGGAGGAGACCCAAATTGAAAAGGAAAAACAGACCACCACTGAAGTAAACATGGATACTCATATCGATCCTAAATTGCTCCAGGAATGGAAGCAATTTGATTCTATTATCAGTGGTCTGGAGTGTTCAAAGGACACTGACACTTCAAAGGCAGCAGACACACAGGAAACCACTTCATCACGGGTTCTAAGTGGAACCAGCGGCCCACCCATTTCTAAAGAGGTAGAGATAATACCAAAGGACCCCTCCGACCAAATCATTTTGCAGGTAGAAGAGATTCCTCCCCTGGATGTCTTCTACAGCCCAAGGCATAAAGCTGTAGTTAAACGACAAAGGAAAAGAAGAAGGACTGATCAACCTCCCCTTTTCCCAGAACAGACAGTCATGGGCAATGTGGTTTGGAAGGAGGAATTTGACCCCTCCGATGACCTGAAAAAACTGTCACAATATGCTGGAGCTTATTCGGCAGCGACAATAGATAAGGCATCGGAGGTAAGCCTTTTACTGAAAACAAAGGATCAGGAGATTTTCTCGTTACAAGCACAGCTAACTGAAGCAAAGCAGAAAGCGGAGCAGGCAGAGCAACAATTGTTGACACAACAGCAATTAAACAATCAACTAACTCAACAATTGCAGGAAGAAAAACAAAGGATTGACCAAAGCGCAATCCAGAAGCAGAAAGAATTGTCAGAGGCCTTAGCACAATTGAAGGCAGCGAATGAGCAAATGGTGAAAACAAAAGATGAGCAAATTGCTCAATTATCATCACAGCTCGAGAAAACAAAGGGTGTTCCACAAGTGGCTGAATTTAGAGTAGAAGCACTACAAATAAATACTGCATTAATATCCCAAATTAAGCTTCTATGTCAACAAATCGCCCAGGCAGAGCCACTATGTGAATTAACGGCATCCATAAGTAAGCAAGTAGACAAGGCTAGGACTGAATTGGATCAAGTTGAAGAAACGATAGTTGCATTTCTCGACTGGCAAGATTCTGATCAAGGATAAGCGACAAATTTACCAAGAATCTTAGAGTCACGTAAAGATATACTCTTTACAGAATGGTAGTCCCAGTTAATGAAAACAGAGAGGGCGGTTTCAAGATGCAAATCAACTTCAAGCAATTTAGTTGAATTAGTCAATAACACTCTCTACTTATCAAACATGATTTCCCAATGCACACCAGGAAAGTTGACAACGATGAAAACATTGGAGCAATCATGTTATCCAGATCTAGAGGAAAAGGGGAGATTAATCGCTGGGATTAACAGTTTAACCTGGGACACCTATTGGTTCTTCTTGGTAAAGCCGCACACACAGAGAGCCGCCCTCAAGTGCCTTACGGATGCAATTGGGTATATTATCCCTGATATTCAGGATGCCACCTATTCCGCCCAGCTCAGCTCGCGCCTCAACAGACCACCCGAAGTGGAGCCGATGCTTGCAATAAGTCAGCTCAGATTTAAAGGCAAGCAGCCTACTTGATGATTCATGCCGCCGACTGCCAGATTGCTGAAGAAAATAGGATCAAAATTTATTGATACCAATTAAGCAGGATTTCAGTTTTTTTTAGATAGTTAGATTAATTAAGTATTTATAGACCCTTTCATTGTTTTGGAAAGGATCGTAAAGTTTTGTACCTGACTTAAAGACTGAAGTTGCACTATTGTGCTTCAGCCATATTCTTTTATGAAACTGGACCAGTTATTCTAAATTTGACAAGGAAGCTTTTTATGCAATTGTGCACTATTGTCTTTGTTTGAAAATGTTTCTGCGTTGAAGGAAGAATTACAAGTAGCGATTGATATTGGGAGTGTCAAGCAGCTCATATGGTACTTCTATCTATGTCTGAATTCATTCCTTTCATATGAATTGTTATTTGATTATCCTTGCTATTATCGATTATATGTATGTGCTTTAACAACAGTTCTGTATTCCTTCCACTATTGGATGTTTATGGTGTGCTTTTCTTTTAATCATGTATGTGTCGATGATATAAATGATAAGTGTAGTAATATTTCTTTAATCGTTTTGCTTAACTATTTAAGCACAATAATCATGAATGAAATAATGTCCATGTCTGTTAGATGGAGTCATCTATATGCCTGCCTATAGACACATATCATCAAGCGCTACACTTCAAAGCTCAATAAGTTCCCGGGATAAGTCATAGTTCTTATATTTTTGTTGATAGATTTATTTATTCGCCCATCATTAGATTAGTCAATCAATTATCCATTCATCTCGTTTATCCATTGCTGGGAAACTGGTCCCTTTATCCCCAGTCAGAGCCACCATTCCAAACAGAAAAGGAGCTGTACTAAGGTCCGGACCGGGTGGTTATCCCCCAATGTTGTTGCAGCGATTTTCGAGGCATCAACATTTTTGGCACTAGAAGGAGGGCCTCAACTGTGAATGGCACACAAACCAAAATCTGCAAGCCATTCTAAGAGTAATTCTCCCTCTATATCCCCTCGAACTTCCCATTTGCATGCTGGTTCTCCAGCATCCAAACAAGAAGAAGAGGAATCAACTACCACTGCTCAAACCCATCATACTCCAGAACAATTAAGTCTTGAATCCCCTGAAGTCCAATCTCTTATCCACAAACTTCAGAGCTTCTCGATTTCACCACAGAAATCTGAGGTATCACAAAGCAGTGCGACTTCGCAGTTCAATTTACCTCACCCTCTCACTAGACTTCAGAGCGAAAAGCTCGGTATTGAACCCACTGAGTTCCCTTTACCGAAAAGGAAAAATGCGAAGAAATATACTGAAGGATCTGACAGTGAAGAGCTTTCATCCACATCCTCCATTGCATCTTCCTCTCTGCAAAGTCAACCATCCACTCCCCCATTACATATTGTTGTTCATCAGGGATTAGGAGCTTTAACATCCCAACCTGCTCACTCCTCAACATTATTTCCTTCCCAGACATCTGGAATTCCACCAGTAGTATCAACCACTACTGCTATTACAATGGCAGATCCATGGACCAGGCCTGGTGCAGTCAATATGCCTGCACCATTGCATCCATTACCAGATGCTCCTAAAAAATGGCTACCCAAGTTTAACCCAGATGATGGGACCCAGGCTGAGGAACACATTAATAATTTCTTGTTGGTAGTCAACTTGAAAGGAGTAACAGAACAAGATGTTGCTGTTAGACTTTTCCCTTACACCTTGCAATGATCAGCAGGATCCTGGTATTTTTCTTTACCCTCTGGTTCCATTACCAGTTGGAACACTTGCCAAGAGTAGTTTCTTACCAAATATGGAGATGATAGGTCTTTGGCTACCCTAATAAACAATCTCTCCAATCTTAGGATAGAGCATAGGGAACCAATTAAGGAATTTAATGCTTGATTCAATAAACCCCTGAAAAAAATCCTGACGGCCTCCAAACTAAGTGAACAAATTCGAAGCGAATGGTATATAACCGCCCTACCTGCCAATATAGCCATTTTTGTAGATAGGGCTGGGAAACCTACCTTAGTCGAAAACATGAAAGAAGCACTTGCTGTGGAGAAACGCATTAATGCTCTAGAAAAGAAAGCTGCTCTGGAAGACAAAAAAGCCAAAAAAGTCTCTTTCAAAGATGACTCAAGAAAGAAAACCCCAAAAGACCCATATGACATGGAGGGTTTGCAAAAATTCCTAAAAAATCTATCAAATGAAATGGTTGAAATAAAGAAACAGGTAGCCGAAACCTCAACCAAAAGACCCTTTAGGACTTATAAGAAAAATGAATCAAAGCCACCAAATGTCATATCTAATGCAGATTCAGAGCAAGAAGAAGAGGAAGAGGAAACAATCTCACCAACTGATGATGAAGAAGAAGTAGTAGAATGTCATGGAATGTGGGATTTTATACTCCCCAACTCCGATACCGATAATGAAGAAGAAGCGTTCCCGGTCACTACTAGGAGTAAAAATACTTCTGAACCTGTTCAGGCAACGTCAAAGAAAAGGAGTGCAGGTGCTGCTACAACCAAAGAAAAAATATGTGCAAAGAAATCACCTGCAGCAGTTCCCCAAAACCAGCCTTCAACTTCTAATACTCCTTCAACATCTAAAACATTAGTGGTATCCGATTCAATGGAGTACAATATCGTTGATGACATGAAGAAAACTAAAGCAAACATTACTATGTTTGAACTCAGTAAATTAAAACATCAGTAGAAATTTCTTCTCAAAGAATTGAATGTTGTTCCTTCTACACCTCTTCCCAGTGCTAAAGCTGCTAATGATTCAGGCCAACCTCCTCCCGGTATGGTTGAAGCTACCGATTCAGTTCTGATTGGAGATAGATCAAATTCTCATACTCCACCTTTCCTTCTAACCTATGAGATCTACAACAGAAACCTGAACAACTGTTTGATTGACTCAGGGGCATCTTCTAACATAATGCCAGATTCAGTTTGTTCCAAACTGAACATTGAACCCCAGAAGTCTGCTATTCATATTGTATAGTTCGACAGGACCAAAGTGCAGGTTGTGGGAAAGATTAATTCTGTAACTATTAGGTTATCTGCTGATCCCAGAGTAGTACAAAGGATTGATATCCTAATAGCCGATATACCTGAATTTTACGGTTTAATCTTGAGTAGGGATTGGTCTGAGAAACTACATCGGTATATTTCTACTGATTGGTCACATATGTGGCTTCCCTATAAGGGTAAGCCAAATCAAATAAGGATTGATCGAGAAAAACATATGACCCATATAGTTACTGAATTTGAGCAAGAAAACCAACCTGTAGCATTTAATAACAACATTTTTGGGAATTATTCATCTGTGTCATTGTTTGGTAACTTTACTGCCCAATCATCCCCTTTCTCAGTCAACCATTTTACATCTCAGATTGAGAATTTTTCACAAACAGATAGGTCTAGATGTTTCAATGATACTGAGAAAACTGTAAATACAATTGTTAATACTTCTTTATTTTGGTCATTATATTTCTATGGGTCCAAATCTAGTGAGGGCTCAAGAGCAGGATGTATTTTGGTTAGCCCACTAGGAGAAAAAACAATGCTGTCTTGTAGGCTGGAATTTGAATTCACTAACAATACAGCCGAATATGAAGCCTTAGTCCAAGGACTGTATAAAGCAATCGGCCTTAAAGTGAAATATTTAAAAGTATTCGGGGATTATGAAATTATTATCAAACAGGTGAGAAATACAATTCATTGTCTTTCAAATCATCTTAAACATTATCAATCGCTAGTACAAGAAATCAACTCACACTTTTCGGCATTAAATATTTCCTCCATCCCTAGGTCTCAAAACTCAGCAGCCGACCTGCTAGCCAATGTAGCTTCGAAGCTCCTACCTTCTGAAGACTACATCCCAGATAGATTTTTAGTAGAATTGCTTTTTAGGCCATCAATTCTTGACAATGTCATTAATTGGAGAGTATTCAACCATGATGAGGATATTTTACAATTCTTAACTTCTGAAAAGTCCTATGACAATCAAATTATTGAGGAAAATGAGCATGAATTTCAAATGAGAGAAACACCTCAGGAAAATTCAATTCCTAAGCCTGTGGTAAAGCTGGAGGATCTTTATGATATTAAAGACAGGTTTAAACCTATGACTAATGCAAAGCTCCAAATCTCTACCCTAAGGTTTGAGTTGATAAATCTTGGTACTGAGCAAGCTCCTCAAAATATTAATTTAGGATTAGGACTTTCCTTGGAAGAGAAAGAGGCATTCATTAAACTGTTAAGGAAAAATAAACAGGTTTTTGCTTGGAAATATGATGATTTGAAGACATATGATATATCTATTATCCAGCATACCATTCCAGTGCTTCCCGATCAGAAACAAATTCAACAGAAGTTAAGAAAAATACATCCAAGTTTAGAGAGTCAAATAAAGACTGAACTTAACAAACTCTTGAAAGCCAAGATTATTTTTCCAGTCCGACACTCAAACTGGGTCTCCAATATGGTGCCAGTCAGAAAGAAAAATGGCGACATTCGGATTTGTATCGATTTCAGAAATTTGAACAAAGAAAGCTTAAAAGACAATTTCCCATTACCTACCATGGAGCAAATACTCCAATCAGTAGCAGGCTCTGAATTAATCTCCTTTCTAGAAAGTTTCTGAGGATATAACCAAGTTTTGGTCCATCCTGATGACCAGCTTAAAACCACATTCAGAACAAAATGGGGAACATATGCATATCAGAAAATGCCCTTCGGAATTATTAATGCAGGAGCAACATTCCAAAGAGCGATGGATACAACTTTTAAAGGGATGATTAATAGAACAGTAGTCGTCTATCTAGACGATATTACTGTATTCTCTAAAGAGAGGTCCAATCATTTGCATGACCTAAGTCAAATCTTTCAACGCTGCAAAAGATATGGTATTTCTCTTAACCCTAAAAAATCTTTCTTTGCTCTTGACCAAGGAAACCTCTTAGGCTTTATTGTGTCTAAAGATGGCATTTATATTGATCCTAATCGGATCAAAGAAATCTTTGAAATCCCTTTCCCGCATAATAAGAAATCCATGCAGTCATTTTTAGGCCAAATCAATTTTGTTAAAAGATTTGTTCCAGATTTTTCTCAAATTATTTTGCCACTTCAAACTATGATCAAGAAAAATTCAGTCTTTAAGTGGGGATTAGCAGAAAAAGAAGCGTTTGATTTAATCAAGCAATCAATAATCGATGCCCCAGCCTTAAATACTCCCAATTTTTCTAATCATTTTACATTATACACTATCGTCTCCACCTCGTCTTATGCAACAGTACTCACGCAGCTCAACGATCACAATTTGGAAGCACCCATTTCATTTTTTAGTTCAAATCTTGAGGGTGCTGAATTGAATTACTCCGAAGTAGAAAAACAAGTCTTTGTTGTATTTAAAGCGGTCAAACATTATAGACCCTTCCTTTTGAAAACACACACAAAATTCATAGTTCCTTTCCCTGCAGTTAGGCAACTATTAATCCAAAGAGAACTGGGTGAAAAAAGGGCAAACTGGGTCACAGCGCTTCAAGAATATGACTTAGAAATTAAGCCAGCAAAGATTGTTAGGGTCCAAGGTTTTTGCAGGTTATTGGCAGGAGCATCCAACATTCCAGAATCAAGTGATACAGATCAAACTGAAGAAATCAACCAGATAAGTGTTACTGATTCTGAGTCTCAATATGCAGATTTAATCTTTTATTTAAAAAATGGTTATGCACCTCCTAACCTGTCTTATAAGAACAAAAGGGCCATTAGGTTAAAAGCGAAAAACTTTACAATTATTGATGATGTGCTTTTTAAGCAGAATTATGATTCAATCTTATTAAGATGCCTTGGGAAACCTGAAACACAAAAGGTTTTGCAGGAGTTACATGATGGACCAGCAGGAGGACATTTTGGAGCTGACACAACAACTCACAAAATTATTCATGCTGGATACTATTGGCCCACTCTGTTTAGAGATGCCCACGAGTATGTAAGGAAATGCGTCAATTGTCAAACTTCTAGTGGAAGACAACGTAAACCAACTTTCCCTCTGCAACTAGTCAACATGGAACAACCATTTGAGCAATGGGGATTGGACATCATTGGGTAAATTACTCCACCTTCTTCCAAACAACATAAGTATATCCTTACTGCTACCGATTATTTTACTAAGTGGGTTGAGGCAATTCCTTTGAAGACAGCAAATTCTAAAGCAATCATTGAATTCATAGATCAATTCATCATTACCAGGTTTGGTGTCCCAAATGCTCTTGTTTTTGATAATGCATCTTATTTCTCAGGCAATGCTATGTTTGATTTCACTATTAAAAGAGGATTTAAATTGAAATATTCTGCTAATTACTATCCCCAGGGTAATGGTTTAACAGCGTCTACTAATAAAAATCTGATCAAAATCATTAAGCGAACTATCGAACAGAATCATTGTTACACTAAAAAATGTCACCATGGCTATTTATAGTTAGTATGGCTCTATCAACAGTCATGCTATCCTCTTAGGCAAGTCTTATGCCTCTGCTCTCCATTTCAAACTCCAAAAAGAGAGAAAGTCTTTATAAATGTATTTATCTGGGTACGCAGGTTCTCTCAACCTTACCTGCGGGTACGCACCCAATGTTCACAAAAGCTGCGTCCTTGTACGCTCTGTATGTAAAGGGGCAGGTGCGTCCCCCTGTAAAGGTCAAAATGTGCAAGTTTCATCTTTAAAAAGTTACTTGTGGTCATTTCTAGAGCATTCTAGAAGGTTGTTCGACGTGTATTGAGCGCCTCCATATGGTTCATGTACCCCTACCAAAGAGGAACTTATCCCATCAATAAGGGAGCTATCCCATCCAAAGAGGGGATTATCCCATTGATGGTGGACCTGAATAACTTCCTCTAGATCACTATAAATACAGGCATTGGGCCAGAAGGAGGAGAGGTTGGAAGCTAAACATTTCTAAGGGTAGATGTTGCAGGAATTAGGACTCCCATTTAGAAGCTTGTGAGGAGAGATTACCATCTTTGCTTGTTCTATTTGGAAGTGGGTGAGCTTTGTCAAAGTAAAGGAGAACTCTTAATGGACCCTGGGAGGGACTTGCACAACACCAAGGCTCAGGTTGTATTTGTTCCTTTTGTTACCTATTAATGCAAATGAGTCCATTCTTCTCAATAACTTGTTATTTATGAGTTATTTCATGTACTCCTTGGTCTATGTGTTAAATATGTTTTATTCTATGAGATTATCAAGTGCTATTTAATCGTTTGATTGTTAGTGGATGCAGGTTTCAAAGTGAAGGAGGAGCTCATCCGGATCAGCGGAGCTAGACTGCTACAACAGCGTTGGATTACAGGTAGGATCTAAACACTTGATTTCTAATATAGTAAATGCATGTTTAGAGAAGGATTGCTCTTGTTTGTCTTGTTTGTCACTAGAGAGTCCTAGGCTCCTAGGGAGGTTGGTTGTGTCCGCACAATCGACTCTTTCCGCCTGACAAATTGGCGACTCCGCTGGGGACTCCATTGATCTAAAGTCTTTTCCTTTGTATGCAACTTTGCTCTGAGAAAAGTCATTTATTTTCTGGTTTTTGGCTCTGTGACTTTGTTTTTGGGTGGGTTAGCTTAAGGTTAGATTCAATTTAGTTTTTCTTGAATTTTCCAGTAGGACGCACCCTCTGAGTATTGCACAGTGCGTCCCTAGACGCACTGTCGCTGTGTGCACAGAGCGGGCCCGCACCTGTCTTAACGGGTTGCCTGCGTCCCCTGCTAAAATTTAAGAAAATTCCATTTCTTGCATTTTTTCTCTTAGATTTTGCTTTTTCTTAGTTTTTACTGCCCAGATCCATTAGTCTCTTGTCAAAGATCTTCACCTGAACTTGTTTCGATAACATTGAGTGTTTTAGTGGATTTCATAGAAGTTTAAGCCCTAGGGTTTGATTTTTGAGTAGGTCTTGTAGTGACTTTGGCGGTAGAAGTTGTCAAGCCTTAGATCTCTCTGGTTTTGTCGACATTTTTAGAAGTCAGACCTGTCATAAAGTCTACCTGTGAGAGCAACTTACCATTGAGTTGTCTCTTTGGCAAATTTCTAAGTGCTTGTTGATTGAGTATTGAATTCCATTTTACAAAAAGAACAAAAAGATTTGAGTTTTGTTTTGACTAGTCTTTTGATTCTGCATTAGCTGGTCCTTGACTTGATTTTGGTCAAGTAAAACAACCTAGAATCATCTTTGTAGGCTTTTGCCTCGTTAGGTTTGCTTAGAATAAATTTCTTTTTGATTTTCTTGTGAGTCAAGTTTTCATAGATTTTATAGCTTTTAAGATTGATTTTCGTTAAGATAGATTTATATGCTTTATTGAAAAAAGAGAAAATACAAAAACATCTCCTTTGAAAAGTTTTGTTTCAAGTAGCTTTGAAGAGTTTTGAAAGAAAAAGAGTTTTTTCGTGCAAGTAAAGAGTGGTCATGTTTGTATGCTTGGAAAGATAGAGAGAATTGTTTCTTTGATTGTCTTTACTAAGAAAGTTGTTTTTTATAAAATTTGCATCTCTCAACTCTCTTAGTTAGGAATTTCATTGAAAGAGAAAAGTAGCGTAAATCATCTTAGGTGCATCTTTGTAGTGGTTTGAGTCGAGTCTACACACCATTGGTTTCACTTCCGCTACCTTTTGTCTTTAAGAAAAACCATAAAATTAACGCTTAAAGTAAAATCGACGTAGTAAATTTTATTTACTAGGGCTCTGAAACACCAATTTAGATCAGGCTAGTGTCTTGGAGTAGGTGAGTAATTAACTTTCCAAGACAACAAAACCAAACAAGTAGCTTATCTTGTGATAGAATAAATCCAATTGTCTCATTTGTACTCTGGGAAAGCTCCTCTTAAAGGAGAAGCACGATCTCGTGTCCGAACCAGTGAGGGGATCAATCCCCCCTCGTTGGGAACGACGCCAGACACGCACGTATTACAAACGGTAAACCTCAGATTAACCATTGTCGAGGAGCCAGGGGTCACTTGTCGGTAAACCTTGGATTATTGTCAAGGAGCCGGCAAGGGGATTGAGCTTGATACTCTACCCTTGCGTGATGTCGGAGTGTAGACTGTTCCCCCAGGTGCATTTGTTGCGGTTGGTAACCTTAGTGACCATTATCTTTAGGATTCTACCAAGGTGACGGTGGAGGGAAGATCCCACTGTACCTAGAGCAGACGTCGGCTAGACTCACTTGGATTTTCCGGGGGGTTCACTTCACTCGAGACGGTTAAAGTGGAGGAACTTGTGCTGGTCTATTCATTAAGCAGGTTGCCAGGGTAACTGTTCCACCCGCCACTTCTGTACTGAATCCGGCGATGTTGGGCTTCATCACCAACTAGCGTTTTCGGTCTGGAAGGCTACTGTTTGTGCTTGGTTTGACGCCCTAGATTCTTTAGGCGTGTGATTCAAATTTGTTTGGTTCTTTAGAGACTTTAGGTGGTTTGATTTGAAATTTTACTTTGTTTTCGTGTGTAGTAGTTAAAAGTTTTTAGCTGTGGCGGAATTACCGAGACAGTCCCGTAGACTTCGGGGCCAGTCTCCTGAAGTTGTTTCTGTGGCCGAATTGTTGAGAAGATCCCGTAGACTTAGGGGATCACCTCCTCGAGACGACCCCGGTAATCTAGAAGGTTTAAAGGTCCTTGTAACTCCTCCTAGTGGCAGTAGAGTAGGTTCACCTGAAGAAGGAGAATCTTCCTTGGTAGTCCATTCAGATTACCAAGGCTTAGAAACAGGTTATAATCCCGAAGCTGTTACAGTTTCTGAGCTTGTTGGTAGTTTTTCATCTGCTAGTGATACAGGCGAAGAACCTGAAATATCTGAACCTGTTACTCCGACTTCTAGTGTTCCAGATTCACCTAGAGTAGAACGAGTTATCACCAAAAATCTTCCTACTGGCCTGATTGCTATTGAAGAACTTGCTCCAGAGGAAGAAATAGGCGTCTCTAACCTTGAAGATCAACTTACTATTGATCTAAGGGAGCGTGAATCTATCTTTTACAGTCCTCCTAGAAGTAATACTTGGTACCTTTCGTTAACCAATTATTTAGACAACTCAGGGGTAGGTTTTTCTACACCTCGTACTCCCTTTCCACCTGGAGGTATTTATACTCCCGTAAATATGTCTGGTCAGTCGTCCGTGTTTACTCAAAGTCATGAATCTTTCTTACATGGCGGTCTTTCTGTTCCCACTGGGTATCAATCACTTTCTGGTACCTTTGCGGGGGCATCTCCTCAACCCATTGATCATGGGTTATTAGCTGGAAACAGTGGTAATATACCGTTTGGTGTAGGAGACATTTACATGATGTCAGGTTCAGTTCCCGTTTTCCAACCTCAAGGTGGCCAATTATCGCCTGGGGGGCAACCTCAGTTAACGCTTGGGGGACAACCTCAAGGTACACAAATCGTGTCTGGGGGGCAACCTCAAGGTCAGTATGTACCTATGGTGCAATACATGCCTCAAGGTCAACCCCAGCCTCAATATGTACCCCAGGGTCAACCTCAGTATCAATATCAACCTCAAGGATGGCAACCTCAAGGATGGCAACCTCAAGGGTATCAACCCCAAGGGTATCAACCTCAAGGCTATCAACCTCAAGGTCAAGGTCAACCCCAGTATCCGTATTTACCTCAAGGTTATCAACCTCAAGGTCAATACTCAGGTCAAGGTTATCAACCGCCTCAAGGTCAATCGTATGTTCAAGGTATGGGAACTGCACCTTACAATTATCAATCCTATCCTCAATCCGGTTATGGGTCTCAGTATCCTCAACCTGTTACGGGTCAATACCCCAGAATGTTAGTGTGGGATCCATCACAAGGTCAACAGGTGTTGCAGCCAAGTTTACAGTTGGTTCCTCCAGCTGGACAACCCGTAGTTTCTGGTCCACCCCAGCAACCGCAACCTGTCCAGTCAAATGTTCAAACTTCTGTAACTTCGGTAGTTACTTAGCCGCCAATTGCACCTAGTACTCCATCTCAAACGGCTGCTGCAACTACCGCTACATCTGCCGCACTTACTTCTGGAGTATCGACAGCTCCGGTTTCTACTGTCTCTGCAACCACTCCTCAGACATATTTACCGTTGTCTGGATCTACGATTCAAACCACGGTCCAGATGCCTACAGGTCAGCCTGGTATAAGTACGGTTGTCACTACTCAACCTCAATTTGTTCAACAACCGTACCAGGGACAGTACCAACCTGGGCAAGCTGTCCAACAGCCGATTTACCAGTATCAACCGTATCCTGGGTACACTTATCAACAACCTCAACAACCCCAGTACGGTCCGGTTAATCCTGGTTTTCCAGGAGGATATAATATCCCAAATGCGACTCATGTTCCTAGTTATCCTGGATATCCTCCTCCTGGGATTGGTCTTGTGTCCCAGAGTTTTAGAGATCCTAACCGGCAGTTACTGTTTATCGCAACTTTGGATTTACCAGACTTGACGCGCCTAACGAACGATCCAATTCAATATCTTCCGTTCTGGCCGCCAATGCCAAATAAGTTGCCTAGTGATATACCCAAGTTCGAAGGTAAGTCTGGAGAGGATCCATCCAATCATGTGATGACTTACCACCTCTGGTGTGCTTCAAATTCTATCTCGGATGATTCGATCCGCTTACGTCTTTTCCAGCGTACACTCATTGGTCTCGCGGCCAAGTGGTACATTGAGTTACCACGTGCCTCTTTTTACAATTTTAGCCAGTTAGCTACCTGGTTCTTAACTCACTTTCAGTTGCCGGTTAGATACGATAACGGCACGGAGTTATTAACTTCACTAAAACAATCGACGTCCATGTATATTTCTGATCACATTCATGAGTGGAGACGTCGAAGAAGGTTAGTGAAAGTTTTTATCCCGGACCAAATCTTAGCTGAATGGTTTGTTAAATCATTATTACTGAAGATTACTGAAGATGTAGCTAAGGCCGGAGTAGTTACTGAGGAGCAAGTCATTGCTCAGGCGCAATACCTTGACTTAGTTTATACTCAGTCGGGTACGTTACATGAGAAGATTCCAGATCTTCCAAAGTCGAATCAAATCGCTGATGCTCCTTCGGGATCTCATGCCGCTGATGGTATGATTGGTATCGTGAATACAAAGAGCAAGAAGAAGTATTCCAAGGCTTCAACTACTCCTATAATCACTTTGCCTGATTCCCCGACAGGGGAGTCTTCTCCCGAACTTTCCGCCGATATTCATGCTGTAGAGTCATCTATAGCCAAATCAAAAAACGGTGGAAAGAAGAAAGGAAAGAAGAAGGCTAAAGCAGACAAGGCTCCGAAGGAGAAAACAGAAAAGTCGGAAACCAATGACGAAAAGCGCAAACCTCGATATCCTTGTCTTATTTGTGAAGAGGATCATTTTACGAGAGATTGCCCTCATCGGGCCGAGGTTGTGAAAATAGTCAAAGGTTCTCCCACTCCTGCTGTGTTAAAAGATCCATTTCCAAAGCAGGAAAGTAAGATGATAGGTTCTTCCTCGACTGCCAGTGAAGAACCCATTTTGATGATGTCTCATGTGAGGATTGCGACTCGATCGCAAGATTATGGTAGTAAGGCTCCTGTTGATGGTAAGGAAGCAGAATCTTCTCACTCTAACCCATCAACCTCAGCTCCTGGTTCCGATCCACTACAGATCGAGAAACCTAACCCGGACCTAGTAATTAAACCGCCCGCCAAGGGTGTACTTCGAAGGTCTGCTTTCAATCCACATGCGAGAGCAGCCCATAATTACAACATTGTTGAGGACTTAGCTGTTTCACCCTCAGCAATGTCGGCTTTAGAAGTGCTGCAATCATGCCCAGCACAACGAAAATTACTTTTTTCGGCTATCGGAGCTGTTGATGTTCAGGACCCGAAAATAGTACACCGCGTCTACCCCATCAAATGGCTTTCCAAATTCCAGTGATAGTCAAAAACAGGCCTATTCATCGGACTATGATTGATGAGGGAGCTTCCACGTGTATTATGTCGATTCAATGTTGGAGATCGCTTGGTTCTCCTTCGTTGAACCAATCCCCGACCATCCTTAAGGCCTTTGATGGCTGTGGGTTCCATCCGTTTGGTATTCTACAGGAATTGCCTATAGGGGTAGAAGGCAAAACCGTTAGTCTGGATGTGGAGGTGGTTGATGCCCCTCTAGACTACAACCTTCTTTTGGGTCGAAGTTGGTCATATGCTATGACAGCAGTCGTTTCATCGGTCTTCAGAGTAATAAAGTTTCCACATAATGGTAAGATCGTGACCATTGATCAGCTGTCATACTTTTCATCCGACCCAGCCTCTTCAGAGAGTATCCAGCATGTCGGTAAGACGACAATCCCTTATAGGGACGTTGGCGTAGGTTTAGTTAAAGATTCCGGTTTACTGGGAACTTTTCCTTTCCCTCCAATCAACGCAGACCCTTCATTTGCATCAATTCATATGATTACATCAGAAAACATTATTTATGATGATCCTTGGATCGTCCCATCTGAATCTGAGATAGACTCATTCGGTGATGCTATGCCTTTGAGTCCATATGAAATTGCTTATGAAGCTGTCATGTCTTTTACCGACTCGTGTTCAACCGAGCTCGACCAAATGAATGTGGTCAGTGAAGAATCACTTTTCACCTCAACCTTAGAACGGATAGCGTTTCCCGAAGTCGTGTCATCTGACGAACAACTTCGCGAAATCCTAAGTGTAGACGATCTACCATGGGAAGATCTCCATCACAGATCTTCGTTTTTACCTAAGGATGATGCTTTTGAAAATGATTTTTCATCTATCTTTACCGCTGAATATGTCAAAGACGCTCAGAATCCAACGAAACATTCTGATTCAGAGTTGAATTTAGGGAATATTTTTCGTACTATTCCCATTGATATTTCAGTGAAGCCCGGAATTGAGGAGAACATTCATATAGGTGCCTCATGTAAAGAAGATGAAATCCAAACTTACAAGGCCCTATTCCAAGAATTCCGCGATGTGTTTGCCTGGTCTTACGAGGAAATGCCGGGAATCGATCCTGCCATTGTTGTTCATGAAATAAAGACCTACCCGGATGCTAAACCCGTCCGGCAACGGTTGCGTCAGATTCACCCTCGGAAAGCGGCTGCGATTAAAGCAGAAGTCGAAAAGCTGTTGAAAGCAGGTTTCATTTATCCGATCCCGTTAACGGATTGGGTATCGAATATTGTTCCGGTCAACAAGAAACAAGGAACAATAAGAATCTGTATCGACTATAGGGATATAAATCGAGCTTGTCCAAAAGACAACTATCCTACGCCTTATATCGATCAAATTATTGATGATTGTGCCGGAAGTGAAATGTTTTCCTTTATGGATGGTTTTTCGGGCTATAATCAAATCAATATTCTACCTGCCGACCAACCAAAAACGGCATTCATTTGTCCATGGGGGACATTTGCTTATTGCAAATTACCTTTTGGGCTTAAGAATGCCAGGGCCACTTTTCAACGGGCGATGTCTTATGCATTTCATGACATCAAGCACATTGTGCAACCGTATCTCGATGATTTGCCTGCTCATTCTTTACATCGAGCTGATCACCTTGTCCACTTACGAGCAATCTTTATGAGGTGTAGGCATTATCGAATTCGGTTGAATCCCCACAAGTGTGTTTTCTGTATAGAGACGGGTCGATTGCTGGGATTTGTTGTTTCAAAAGCCGGCATTCGCGTCGATCCCTCGAAGGTCGAAACTATCATCAAATTGCCTCCTCCTTCGAGTTTGCGCCAACTCCAAAGTTTGCAAGGGAAAGCGAACTTTTTACGCCGATTCATTCCAAACTACTCCGAGGTCACTAAAGGTTTTACACAGCTGTTGAAACAGAATGCTCAATTCTTTTGGGACGAGATTTCCCAACAATATTTTGATGCACTTAAACGCGCGTTGACCCATGCACCGTTGTTGCATCCTCCCAACTACAACCAGGACTACTTCTTATACCTCGCAGCTTCGCATTCCACCATTGGAATGGTGTTAGTTCAAGAAGATGAATTCGGAGCGGAACATGTGATATATTATCTTAGTAGGACCTTAAATCCCACTGAGCTAAAATATTCGCATGTGGAGAAATTGGCCTTGGCAGCCGTTCAAGCTGTCCAATGTTTTCGTCACTACATTCTTCTCCGTAAAACTACAGTTATTTCGGATTGCAACCCTATGATTTATATTTTGACAAAACAACTGCTAGGGGGCAAGTACTCTAAATGGATCGTTATCCTGCAAGAGTTCGACTTGGAGTTCGAGAAGTCCAAGTCTAAGAAATCCTTAGTTTTTGCGGAATTGATGTGTGATTTCCCGCGTGCTGACACAGAGACTGTGGCAGAGGAGTCCATTGCGGACAAATCTTTGTTTCTTATCAGTACTTTAGATCCGTGGTACGTGGATATAATCATCTATCTCCAAACCCAAACCTTTCGGCCTGAAGCTTCAAAGGCGGAACGTCGAAAAATTCGGTTTCAATCCCAGCAATACAAAATTATTGGAGATACACTTTATCGCCGGGGGGCAGACTTAGTTTTTCGACGTTGTTTAACTCACGAAGAGGCTGAGAGGGTTTTGAATGATTGTCACTCTGGAGCATGTGGCGGTCATATGTCTGGGTATGCCACAGCTCAGAAGGTGTTGCGCGCTGGCTATTTCTGGTCGTCTATGTTTAAAGATTGTATCATTGCAGTCCGGAAGTGCCACAACTGTCAAGTGTTTGATCGCAAGATGCGCGCACCACCTGCTCCTCTCCACCCTATAATTGCCGTTGGTCCATTCGCCAAATGGGGTATCGATTTTATTACTTGTAACCCTCACTCGGCCGGGGGGCATGCGTATATCATCCTCGTGGTTGATTATTTTACTAAATGGGCCGAGGCGATGCCTACATTCGACGCAAGCGGCAAAACAGCTGCATTTTTCGTATTCAATCATATTATAACTAGGTTTGGTGTCCCACAAGCAATCATCACTGACCATGGGAGCCATTTTCGAAACATCATGATGACTGAGCTTACAAGCCAGCTTGGTTTGCGCCACGATAGCTCTACTCCTTATTATCCGCAAGCCAACGGTTTGGTTGAGTCTATCAACAAAGTTCTGGTTATCATGATCCGACGAACCATTGGTATTCATCGGTCGAATTGGCACAACATGTTATTTTCAGCGCTATGGGCATACCGAACTTCAGTGAAAACTTCAACAGGGTTCACTCCTTTCCAGCTAGTTTATGGCTTGGAAGCTGTGTTACCTATTGAATGCGAAATCCCATCACTTCAAATGGCTGTCGAATTACTTCCAGCTACTTCCGAAGAGGAGAAACGTTTATTATACTTAGCTAAATTAGATGAGACTCGACGTGACGCTGCATTGGCAATCGAGACTCACGCGAAGCGAATGAAAGCTCAGTATGATAGAAATGTGACCCCTCGAAGTTTTTCAGAGGGAGACCTAGTACTATTATATGATCAAGCTAACGATAAGCTAGGTGCTGGAAAATTTGTTCCTATGTGGCATGGACCCTACATTGTAAAGCGAAAGCTAGCAAAAGGGGCTTATGAGCTGGTAGATTTTGATGGGGACTCTTTGGGTAAACCCAGAAATGGACTTTACCTAAAGAGGTATTATGCTTAAATGGTGGGTATGGAGAATTTTTAGTTAGGTTAGGTTTTCTTTCTAGCTAGTGTGTTTGTTAGTTTGGTTAGTGTGCTTAGCTTAGAGAGTGTGTTTTTGTCGTTATTCTGGCTTATCTTGGTTTTACTCTTGATATTGCAGATGTCGACGCCTCTCCAAACATACATCGGATTTGCTGATGGTGCTTGTCGTAGTACATGGAATATCTCTTCCGCAGCTTGGGTTATCTATTCGCCCTCTGACGAGTTAGTTTCTATGCATGGGGTAAGCCTCGGTCAAACAACGAACAACATTGCAGAATACAGTGCAGTGGTTGAATTATTATCCGAATCAATTTCATTTGGAATTCGACGTTTGATAGTGAGGTTAGATTCTGAACTTGTTGTATTACAGCTTAATAGAGTATATGCCATTAGAAATCCTGTGTTATTAAGGTTGTTTTTGAGAGTGCATCTCTTGGAACGTGAATTTGATTACATTGAATATCAGCATATTCCGAGGTCTTTAAATACATTAGCAGATGCAATTGCTTCTCGAATGTTGGACAGACATTTACGATAATCATGCAAGTAAATTTAAAAACATTTCATCACATATGTTAAACAAGATAAGTCGGTAATAGTGATATATATATAGATAGGAGTGTGTCAAAAAATATACATCGTCTTCGATCATAGGTTGAAAAACACCTTATGATCGGCAAAATGATAAGTACAAAAAGTCAAAAAATGTCACATGTGTCTACAAAAGTGGCTAGCCAATCACTGGTGGTGCTCCCTATATGACACCACTGCACGGGCTACCTTACACAAAAATCTCCTAAACGGCCCAGGGACTGCGACTACATAGCGCTGAAGTCTGATAGGAATATCATCTATGGTAGTCTCAGGTATATCCACCGTCAGACGCTCTAGATCCTGCTCCAACTCAGCTAGTGACTCTGCAGCCGCATCCTGTGGAGCCAGTACCGGTGCAACTGGATGTCTCCTCTCAAAAGGCCGGAGATTGGCTAGGCGCCGTGGACCAACATCTGCATTTTGAAAATTTTTACTGTCAGTTTTGAGACGATATATATAAAAAACAAAAAATATATATATAATTTGAAAACTTGTGAAAAATAAAGTACCTCTGTCGTCCCATTGTTCTCCCTGTGGAAGAACCATGTCCGGATCACCTCGAAAATCTACTCCGGCATATGGAAATTCCTGGATCGAAAAAACCTGGTCCTCTAACCAGTAAAAATAACTATCAGGGAATCGAACAACCGCCATGCCCTCGTCAGGATGCCGGGCCATCACCGTAACCCATCGTATCAGCTTTGGCTCCCGAGGACCCAAGATTTCAACAGTGAGTTGCTGAGGGATCAGCATTGGAACTCTCTCTAAGGCAAAGATGACAACTATAGGCCCATATCCAAAGGTCTTCAGTTGTCCGTTCTTTGCCCTAGTGAGTTGGCCCTTCATATTGGCCGACACAGCATCACACCAGTTGAAAATGGTGCCTTGGAAACAGTCAATCGCCATCCGCATTTGGGACCCGGTGGCAATATGTAAAGCGGCTGCACCGCAAATTCTGGTAACCGTGAAAGCTATAACCTTGAGTTCACGCAGAGAGATGTGTTTGATTTCTACGCCTTTCGCATGGTGTGCATTGGGTGTGCACCAATCTTCCTAGAGACTAGCAAGGGATTGGCCACCCGGTCTAGTCCCGGCTAGATTGAGTTGCTCGCCCCTATTTGGCAAGCCAGTGAGAAAGTATATGTCAGATGGCTCTATCTCGAGCTGGTGTCGTCCGATGTAAAAACATTGCTCATGAATGTTCCATCTCTCAACCAGCCACTCCAAGAATCTCACCTGAGCCCTCATGCCAGGTATGGCCCAATATTTATATAGTCTGCATGCTTTTAGGGCATCAATGGAAGGTTGATGATTAATTGCGGCTGAATCAACGTCCTCGTGCTCTCTTTCTCTCCAATCCAACATGGTGAGTACCCTGCACACCAAGAAACAAAGATTACAATTGATTTGGGAAATTTTAAATGGTTGTGTGTGGAGTTTGGGGTTTCAAATTCCGCCTTTCGCGGGGGACGCACGCCGCGTTTAGGACACAGAGCGTCGGGACGCAGCTGGCCTGAAGGTGGGCTGCGTCCCCCGACCTTTTTCCTGTATAGGAAAAAGTCGGGGGACGCAGGTCACCCTAAGGGCACCTATGTACCCCGCAGAGCGATTTTTGAAACCCAAAACCCCCCAAAAATCAAAACTAAAACCTAAAACAAACTTTTAATCGGATGAAATTGAAGAGGAGGATGTTGTGAAATACTTGGAAGAGACGGCGTTCGATTCTGACGGTCGGATTCTCCGCAGCGACCACGGGAAGTTTCTTGCTAAAAGCCCTTTTTTCAACCTCAACAGTAAAATGGTAAAAATGACATGGTAAAAAGTCTTTTTATAGGTTTTTTGGATGAATGAATGCTAGGTTTGTTCATTTTTCACCATGGAAGGATATTTTTCAATGTATTTTTGCCTATCTTAAACAGGTATGAGTAATGTGTCGTTTTTGTGCAGGACAAAGGGATTTAGATTTTTTCACGAACCAAAATATCAGAGTCATCTTTTAAGCCCTTTTCTGACTCCTAAAATATGAAAAGATTGCCGAGCGTTTCTTTTACACTCGTTAAAACAGAATTAAAATACGGTCCCCTTATAACTCTTTTCTGACCATAAAATCAGGAAAAGATTGCCAGGTTTTTGTCGTTTCAAACTCGATACGGAAATAAAACGACGTGTCCTTGATCGCTTTTTACTTTTCAGGTCAGTGACACTAATTATGAAAGTACTCCTTGGTCGCAAGATCAAGTGGTTCCCCCAGGTATTATTTTATACTTTTTCGGGCTTGAGGGACAGAAATCTACGAAAAAGTTCAACTTGGAGTCTTCTTAAGTTTTTCAGACTCTCTAAAATTGAAAAACGCCGAGTTTCTCCTATACTGGGCTCGTTAAACATTTCAAAGTAAAGGAACTGTTCAATTACAAACAGGAACGAACCACTCCTTCCTAGGGTTCGAATCAAAACTAGGTTGGACTCATCCGAAGGATGAGCTTATAATCAAGCATATGTTATCCTCCTCAAGCTTGTTAAAAATAAAGAGGTACTTGCCAGAAATGGTGGGGAAAAAGAGAGAAGAATGAGCCTATTTGTTATCTTTTGTCTCAGAAGAAACTTTATTACCACTCTTGAACACGACACTTTTTCATTCACCTGGGTTGGGAAATCCTTTACCTCACAGTTGATCAAACCACTTTGAAAGTCTTCAGCCGGGTTCTGGGGATTAACTTTGAGTTATTCATCACCAAACCATCTGTCGTGTCGTTATGTGTTCAAGAGGTCTGCAAGCAAAACTTTCATCTGCGAAATACTTGTCATCCATTTGACCATCCCTGAGTCAGTCCTTACAACAACATTTCTTCAACTTGAACAATGATTTCGTGTTGCGGGCTTGCCTGCAACGGGTCGCTTTCTATCGACATCAGCACATTATCTAGAGAGATGACTTAGAAATCGTTAGTACCTTGAAGTCTGCATGCATCAATGGTAGGTTTCTCGCCTTTGACGTCAGTTTACATCATTGACTTTCGATCGAAGGATTCCGTGAAATGTTCGACATCAACTCATTCATTCACATCTCATGGATTGTACTGGGTACTTTGAGAACCATTGACATTACTGGTGGTCTCTCTCACACTTGTTAACAGTTTACATCATCGACTGGTAATCAAGTGGTTTCTACCATGTTCGACATCAACTCATTTATTCACATGGCTAGAATCGTACCAATTCGAGAAGTAGAAATGAAGACCCTGGATCTAGTTTCCACCATCCAGGCTGTGAGGAGTTTTGTATTCATTATCTAAGTAGACTAATCATAAACAGATGGCTGCGCCCATACTGTGTCTACAAAAGTCTATGATTATGATGTACTGCAAGATCATTCCTGTATCAGAGTAGTTAGTCTGTTAGTTAAAGTTTTGATCTGAGTATGGGAATGCCTACCTCAGTGATGATATAATCTTATACATGTATTTTGTGTTGAAAATTGCAGGTTCTGACCAGGCTCTCCACGAGATAATCCTTGAAATGATAAAGCACTTCACCCTTCCTAGATAATACAAAACCCTAATATATTTCAGGCTTCGCACTTTAGGGGGCAATCTGTTACACTAAAAAATGTCACCATGGCTATTTATAGTTAGTATGGCTCTATCAACAGTCATGTTATCCTCTTAGACAAGTCTTATGCCTCTGCTCTCCATGTCAAACTCCAAAAAGAGAGAAAGTATTTATAAATGTATTTATCTCTGGGTACGCAGGTTCTCTCAACCTTACCTACGGGTTACGCACCCAATGTTCACAAAAGCTGCGTCCTTGTACGCTCTGTATGTAAAGGGGCAGGTGCGTCCCCCTGTAAAGGTCAAAATGCGCAAGTTTCATCTTTAAAAAGTTACTTGTGGTCATTTCTAGAGCATTCTAGAAGGTTGTTCGACATGTATTGAGCGCCTCCAGATGGTTCATTTACCCCTACCAAAGAGGAACTTATCCCATCAATAAGGGAGCTATCCCATCCAAAGAGGGGATTATCCCATTGATGGTGGACCTGAATAACTTCCTCTAGATCACTATAAATACAGGCATTGGGCCAGAAGGAGGAGAGGTTGGAAGCTAAACATTTCTAAGGGTAGATGCTGCAGGAATTAGGACTCCCATTTAGAAGCTTGTGAGGAGAGATTACCATCTTTGCTTGTTCTATTTGGAAGTGGGTGAGCTTTGTCAAAGTAAAGGAGAACTCTTGATGGACCCTGGGAGGGACTTGCACAACACCAAGGCTCAGGTTGTATTTGTTCCTTTTGTTACCTATTAATGCAAATGAGTCCATTCTTCTCAATAACTTGTTATTTATGAGTTATTTCATGTACTCCTTGGTCTATGTGTTAAATATGTTTTATTCTATGAGATTATCAAGTGCTATTTAATCGTTTGATTGTTAGTGGATGCAGGTTTCAAAGTGAAGGAGGAGCTCATCCAGATCAGCGGAGCTGGACTGCTACAACAGCGTTGGATTACAGGTAGTATCTAAACACTTTATTTCTAAAATAGTAAATGCATGTTTAGAGAAGGATTGCTCTTGTTTGTCACTAGAGAGTCCTAGGCTCCTAGGGAGGTTGGTTGTGTCCGCACAATCGAACAACGAACAACATTGCAGAATACAGTGCAGTGGTTGAATTATTATCCGAATCTATTTCATTTGGAATTCGACGTTTGATAGTGAGGTTAGATTCTGAACTTGTTGTATTACAGCTTAATAGAGTATATGCCATTAGAAATACTGTGTTATTAAGGTTGTTTTTGAGAGTGCGTCTCTTGGAACATGAATTTGATTACATTGAATATCAGCATATTCTGAGGTCTTTAAATACATTAGCAGATGCAATTGCTTCTCGAATGTTGGACAGACATTTACGATAATCATGCAAGTAAATTTAAAAACATTTCATCACATATGTTAAACAAGATAAGTCGGTAATAGTGATATATATATAGATAGGAGTGTGTCAAAAAATATACATCGTCTTCGATCATAGGTTGAAAAACACCTTATGATCGGCAAAATGATAAGTACAAAAAGTCAAAATGTCACATGTGTCTACAAAAGTGGCTAGCCAATCACTGGTGGTGCTCCCTATACGACACCACTGCACGGGCTACCTTACACAAAAATCTCCTAAACGGCCCAGGGACTGCGACTACATAGCGCTGAAGTCTGATAGGAATATCATCTATGGTAGTCTCATGTATATCCACCGTTAGACGCTCTAGATCCTGCTCCAACTCAGCTAGTGACTCTGCAGCCGCATCCTGTGGAGCCGGTACCGGTGCAACTGGATGTCTCCTCTCAAAAGGCCGGAGATTGGCTGGGCACCGTGGACCAACATCTGCATTTTGAAAATTTTTACTGTCATTTTTGAGACGATATATAAATATATATATATATATATATATATATATATATATATATATATATAGAAAACTTGTGAAAAATAAAGTACCTCTGTCATCCCATTGTTCTCCCTGTGGAAGAACCATGTCCGGATCACCTCGAAAATCTACTTCGGCATACGGAAAGTCCTGGATCGAAAAAACCTGGTCCTCTAACCAATAAAAATAACTATCAGGGAATCGAACAACCGCCGTGCCCTCGTCAGGATACCGGGCCATCACCGTAACCCATCGTATCAGCTTTGGCTCCCGAGGACCCAAGATTTCAACAGTGAGTTGCTGAGGGATCAACATTGGAACTCTCTCTAAGGCAAAGCTCACAACTAGAGGCCCATATCCAAAGGTCTTCAGTTGTCCGTTCTTTTCCCTAGTCAGTTGGCCCTTCATATTGGCCGACACAGCATCACACCTGTTGAAAATGGTGCCTTGGAAACAGTCAATCGCCATCCGCATTTGGGACCCGGTGGCAATATGTAAAGCGGCTGCACCGCAAATTCTGGTAACCGTGAAAGCTATAACCTTGAGTTCACGCAGAGAGATGTGTTTGATTTCTACGCCTTTCGCATGGTGTGCATTGTGTGTGCACCAATTTGCCCGGAGACTAGCAAGGGATTGGCCACCCGGTCTAGTCCCGGCTAGATTGAGTTGCTCGCCCCTATTTGGCAAGCCAGTGAGAAAGTATATTTCAGAGGGCTCTATCTCGAGCTGGTGCCGTCCGATGTAAAAACATTGCTCATGAATGTTCCATCTCTCAACCAGCCACTCCAAGAATCTCACCTGAGCCCTCATGCCAGGTATGGCCTAGTATTTATATAGTCCGCATGCTTTTAGGGCATCAATGGAAGGTTGATGATTAATTGCGGCTAAATCAACGTCCCCGTGCTCTCTTTCTCTCCAATCCAACATGGTGAGTACCCTGCACACCAAGAAACAAAGATTACAATTGATTTGGGAAATTTTAAATGATTGTGTGTGGAGTTTGGGGTTTCAAATTCCGCCTTTCGCAGGGGACGCACCCCGCGTTTAGGACACAGAGCGTCGGGACGCAGCTGGCCTGAAGGTGGGTTGCGTCCCCCGACCTTTTTCCTGTATAGGAAAAAGTCAGGGGACGCAGGTCACCCTAAGGGCACCTCCGTACTCCGCAGAGCGATTTTTGAAACCCAAAACCCCCCAAAAATCAAAACTAAAACCTAAAACAAACTTTTAATCGGATGAAATTGAAGAGGAGCATGTTGTGAAATACCTGGAAGAGACAGCGTTTGATTCTGACGGTCGGATTCTCCGCAGCGACCACAGGAAGTTTCTTGCCAAAAGCCCTTTTTTCAACCTCAACAGTAAAATGGTAAAAATGACATGGTAAAAAGTCTTTTTATAGGTTTTTTGAATGAATGAATGCTAGGTTTGTTCATTTTTCACCATGGAAGGATATTTTTCAATGTATTTTTGCCTATCTTAAACAGGTATGAGTAATGTGTCGTTTTTGTGCAGGACAAAGGGATTTAGATTTTTTCACGAACCAAAATATCAGAGTCATCTTTTAAGCCCTTTTCTGACTCCTAAAATATGAAAAGATTGCCGAGCGTTTCTTTTACACTCGTTAAAACGGAATTAAAAGACGGTCCCCTTATAGCTCTTTTCTGACCGTAAAATCAGGAAAAGATTGCCGGGTTTTTGTCGTTTCAAACTCGATACAGAAATAAAACGACGTGTCCTTGATCGCTTTTTACATTTCAGGTCAGTGACACTAATTATGAAAGTACTCCTTGGTCGCAAGATCAAGCGGTTCCCCCATGTATTATTTTATACTTTTTCGGGCTTGAGGGACACAAATCTACGAAAAAGTTCAACTTGGAGTCTTCTTAAGTTTTTCAGACTCTCTAAAATTGAAAAACGCCGAGTTTCTCCTATACTGGGCTCGTTAAACATTTCACAGTAAAAGACCTATTCAATTACAAACAGGAACGAACCACTCCTTCCTAGGGTTCGAATCAAAACTAGGTTGGACTCATCCGAAGGATGAGCTTATAATCAAGCATATGTTATCCTCCTCAAGCTTGTTAAAAATAAAGAGGTACTTGCCAGAAATGGTGGGGAAAAAGAGAGAAGAATGAGCCTATTTGTTATCTTTTGTCTCAGAAGAAACTTTATTACCACTCTTGAACACGACACTTTTTCATTCACCTAGGTTGGGAAATCCTTTACCTCACAGTTGATCAAACCACTTTGAAAGTCTTCAGCCAGGTTCCGGGGATTAACTTTGAGTTATTCATCACCAAGCCATCTGTCGTGTCATTATGTGTTCAAGAGGTC
Organism: Pinus tabuliformis; assembly: GCA_031772625.1. Taxonomy (NCBI): domain Eukaryota; kingdom Viridiplantae; phylum Streptophyta; class Pinopsida; order Pinales; family Pinaceae; genus Pinus; species Pinus tabuliformis. Next base: position 702,471,279 of record CM062807.1, read on the forward strand.
TGCAAGCAAAACTTTCATCTGCGAAATACTTGTCATCCATTTGACCATCCCTGAGTCAGTCCTTACAACAACATTTCTTCAACTTGAACAATGATTTCGTGTTGCGGGCTTGCCTGCAACGGGTCGCTTTCTATCGACATCAACACATTATCTAGAGAGATGACTTAGAAATCGTCAGTACCTTGAAGTCTGCATGCATCAATGGCAGGTTTCTCGCCTTTGACGTCAGTTTACATCATTGACTTTCGATCGAAGGATTCCGTGAAATGTTCGACATCAACTCATTCATTCACATCTCATGGATTGTACTGGGTACTTTGAGAACCATTGACATTACTGGTGGTCTCTCTCACACTTGTTAACAGTTTACATCATCGACTGGTAATCAAGTGGTTTCTACCATGTTCGACATCAACTCATTTATTCACATGGCTAGAATCGTACCAATTCGGGAAGTAGAAATGAAGACCCTGGATCTAATTTCCACCATCCAGGCTGCGAGGAGTTTTGTATTCATTATCTAAGTAGACTAATCATAAACAGATGGCTGCGCCCATACTGTGTCTACAAAAGTCTATGATTATGATGTACTGCAAGATCATTCCTATATCAGAGTAGTTAGTCTGTTAGTTAAAGTTTTGATCTGAGTATGGGAATGCCTACCTCAGTGATGATATAATCTTATACATGTATTTTGTGTTGAAAATTGCAGGTTCTGACCAGGCTCTCCACGAGATAATCCTTGAAATGATAAAGCACTTCACCCTTCCTAGATAATACAAAACCCTAATATATTTCAGGCTTCGCACTTTAGGGGGCAATCTGTTACACTAAAAAATGTCACCATGGCTATTTATAGTTAGTATGGCTCTATCAACAGTCATGCTATCCTCTTAGGCAATTCTTATGCCTCTGCTCTCCATGTCAAACTCCAAAAAGAGAGAAAGTCTTTATAAATGTATTTATCTCTGGGTACGCAGGTTCTCTCAACCTTACCTGCGGGTACGCACCCAATGTTCACAAAAGCTGCGTCCTTGTACGCTCTGTATGTAAAGGGGCAGGTGCGTCCCCCTGTAAAGGTAAAAATGCACAAGTTTCATCTTTAAAAAGTTACTTGTGGTCATTTCTAGAGCATTCTAGAAGGTTGTTCGACGTGTATTGAGCACCTCCAGATGGTTCATGTACCCCTACCAAAGAGGAACTTATCCCATCAATAAGGGAGCTATCCCATCCAAAGAGGGGATTATCCCATTGATGGTGGACCTGAATAACTTCCTCTAGATCACTATAAATACAGGCATTGGGCCAGAAGGAGGAGAGGTTGGAAGCTAAACATTTCTAAGGGTAGATGCTGCAGGAATTAGGACTCCCATTTAGAAGCTTGTGAGGAGAGATTACCATCTTTGCTTGTTCTATTTGGAAGTGGGTGAGCTTTGTCAAAGTAAAGGAGAACTCTTGATGGACCCTGGGAGGGACTTGCACAACACCAAGTCTCAGGTTGTATTTGTTCCTTTTGTTACCTATTAATGCAAATGAGTCCATTCTTCTCAATAACTTGTTATTTATGAGTTATTTCATGTACTCCTTGGTCTATGTGTTAAATATGTTTTATTCTATGAGATTATCAAGTGCTATTTAATCGTTTGATTGTTAGTGGATGCAGGTTTCAAAGTGAAGGAGGAGCTCATCCGGATCAACGGAGCTGGATTGCTACAACAGCGTTGGATTACAGGTAGGATCTAAACACTTGATTTCTAATATAGTAAATGCATGTTTAGAGAAGGATTGCTCTTGTTTGTCTTGTTTGTCACTAGAGAGTCCTAGGCTCCTAGGGAGGTTGGTTGTGTCCGCACAATCGACTCTTTCCGCTTGACAATCATAAAAACTAGCACAAATCCTTAATGTTTGCATTATGGGCTAATAGGATAACACAAAAAGCTTCTATAGGATCTTCTCCATTCAACCTTGTGTATGGAAAAGAAGCAGTACTGCCCACAAATATTGTTCTTCCTTCTCTAGCCCTAGTTCAGTTCATTGAGGAAAGTCCTTCCTCTTCAATTCAGCTTAGACATGATCAAATTCTAAAATTAGAAGAGGAAAGAGAAAAAGCCAGTGTTATTCATGCCAAACATCAGCAAATCATCAAGGTAGCTTTTGATTCAGTCTCATCCGGTTAAAAACAATTTCAAGTCGGTGATTTGGTTCTGAAATGGGACAAAGCCCATGAGGACAAGGGAAAACACACCAAATTCCAGAAGATGTGGCTTGGACCATTTCAGATCTGCGAGAAGATAGGCCATTTGACCTTTATATTGCAAGATTTATCAGGTTTGAGAGATTCTCTCCCTGTTAATGGCCTTATCTTAAAGAAATTCTTTAATTGAGGAGGTAACCCCTTCTCCTTTCTAGTTTAATAGAGTTTTGTAGTTTGTAGGATATTTAGAAAATAAAGTTGTAAGGTATCCTCCATTGACCTTTGCTGTGTTTGAAAACTTGATCCACAGAAGTAGTATGATATCTGCTTTTAAAATAATAGAAGTCTTAACCGAAAGGGATAATTTCTAGGAAACTGGGTATCATTGTATTCTGAAACCACACTTCAAGGTCTGTGAACTCCTCTCAAAGTTTAGAAGTATTGTAAATCATTTTCTGTTTTCAAATAGGTCACAAAAGGTTATCAATATCAAGATAGAAGCTAATCCAACTTCAGCATCTTCAACTCTTACCCTGTCATCCCTCTACCCTTAAGGAGAAAATTGTCCATCCCATTCACCAAAGTTTATGATTATTCAGAGTGTTATTCTAAATTTATTTTGATATAAAAGATAAGAGGTCTTATTACAAGCCTGCTTACCATGATCATAGGGAAATAGTCTAACCGACATTACCAAGACTGCATACCATAACAGGGTAATGGCTTAAGAATTATAATATAAGGGGTCTCATCACGAGCCGGCTTGTTCAGTTAGATTATTACCAGTGAATGGCATTGTCAATAGCTGGCTACCAAACCAGGACAATGGCTTTTTATCTTATCAATAACCAAAAAAGGAAAAGAAATACAAAATATGAAAACATGCTTTGAGTTCATCACACTCTTAGTTGAATGGGACAATGGACAATAACATGGTTAAAAGGTATCCCTGTCGAAACTATGAACGTTTGCTGGCAGCAGAGGCTCTACCTATGATAGATGAGTTCACTATAAAAGCTGATTTGGAAAGGTTTTTTGTTTTATCATTATAAACCAATAAAGGCCTATTTAAAACTTAGAATGTATCTATTTTCTTAAAAAGTGAAGAAGTTAGCAAAATAGTTTCATTTTACTTGGAATGCATATATACCTAGTTATATTAGAATTTTCCCCTTTGATTAGAACTCTATTTTGAAAAAGTTTAAGTATTTCTATACTTTTCAGAGATAACGGTTTCTTCCAGCGAATCGCCAATTGTTGTGCTCTACAACAACCCCCCATTTCATATCATTTTTATTCCCAAAACTATCCTATGAAATGGGTCCCTTTAGAATTTAATTGGTATCAATATCGTATTATTTAAAAAGGTTCGAAAAAAAAATGAAAACATTATAAAAAACTTTTTGAAAAACCCATTTATGCAAATAAATCAATCTTTTATCATTGCGATAAAGCGATCGGAAGATCGCATATCACAATGACACAGGGAGCATAACTAGATGGCACATTGGATTCCGCCGATGTGATATCGCTATCGGCTATCGGCAATACTCTATGCACATTCTTAAAACGCCCCAGGCCATTCCCCTGATGCGATGCGATATCGCTATCGGCAATCGGCGATATACTATCCATGTTACATGTAATGCCAATACTCCCGATGCGATGCGATATCACTATCGGCGATTGGGGTTTTCAAAAGGTGTCAATATAAGAGGTTAAGCTTTCCTCGATGGCCGATTGCGATAAAGCGCAGATTTCAAAAAGCCGTTAAAATGAAGGGATATAACGATCAATTCATATTAAAAGCTTGATCTGTCCAACAATGATTCACCTGCGCTCAACCGCCAAAACAGCTACAACACACTTAAATGAATCATTCGACCGATTAATGATATAATGGACATTTAAGGATTGGCAGGTTTTAAACGGCCATTTAATGTAATTGTAAGTCCTAAAATCTTCACATGGATTGTATCCGCGCCCATTTTTAAAGTTAATCTCTTATCACACATCGATCAATATATCTCATCACATTGAAGTTTTCATTGCCAATTCTCTATGTTACGTTTATTTTCGCTTCTATGCAGAATTCATCCAAAGGAGAAAGTGGTGAGCTCCAGTATTGTAGCAATAATGCTACAACTCCTGGGGCTTCTTGTCTCTTAATTTTATCAACCCGGTAGTTCGTACAAACTTGGAAGCGGCGGTGCTATATGCACAAGTACTAGCTCTTGTCGCAGCTGTCACTTGGTCAGCTGGCACAAGTCCGCTAGGGCTCAAGCCAACTTCTATAGGCTCTCAGAAGAAGCTTTCTAATTGATGGACGAAAGCTATTCTCAAAGGAAAGCTACTTTACTTGACAAAAATGAACTGAAAGCAAATCAAAGCATGTAAACCTAGGAAACCCTAATTTAACTAGTCTGACCTCTACAATGCAAGGAATGTAAATGCAACTTCTACCAATGCTGTCATTACCTCTAATAAGTGAGAATGCATGGATCTAAACTACTTGCATCATGAAAGTTATGTTTTTGTATTTTTCCTTTAAGTATGTGGAATGATTGTGATCTTGTGCTAACTAGGGTTTGGTTGTGCAGATGGGATGGAGAAGGAAGGAAAGCGTGGGACAGGTTGGGGAGGCTAGGAGAGGTCCCTAGGGATCCTTAGCATCCATCCACAGAGGTTCCTCGCATTCAGATGCTCAGCAACTGAGAGAGTGGCCTCCTACAGGATGCTTGCAGAGGATCCTACAGGATACTCTGTTTTCTACAAGATGTCTACAAATGGCTACAGGATGACCTACCGTGAGTGTTTGGCATGATGGAGGAGTGATGAAATGGTAGAGGGAGATGTGTAAGGTAGGAATGAGGCTGGTGATGGCTCAGAAGCTGGAAAATCAGATGAGGGAAGAGTGTATGCAATGGTTTGATGATTGGAAGGATGGAACCAACGAAAGTTGAAGGAGATGGAGCTATGTGGGAAATGAGAGAGTTGGAGGGTAAATGAGTGAGACAGAGGTTAAATAGAACTTGAGGAGGTGATGAAGATGATAGAGATGCCCTGCACAATGCTCATTTAAACGAATCAATGAATTCTTGCAAACAAACCAAGTCCTAGCTAACTTAATCTAATTGTCAATGAAATAAATGAACAGCAGCTTTGTTTGGAAAGAGAACCATGTACTTCACGTGAGAAAGAGCATTCCAAAAGATCTAAATGCATAACAAACTCCTACCAATCGATTCTAAGCATAAAAAGCTACGTTACCCATCAAAACCAACTACCATAACAAAGCAAGATCTAAAGAGCAGATTTTTATTTCAAGAACGCAGCAAACACATAAAGATACACAAGGGAGGTACTGGGCGCTTGAGATGGGCCCAACCCCAAGAGCTATAGCCTCCCATGAAAGATTTAGAGCTGGTGCAAAGCTGGATCCATCTTTATTAATCAAGAAATGAAAAGTACATCAAAACTGTCCATAAGGAGAGCTTGAGAATGAGCTGAAAGCAAAGCTAATCCATGGCCTAAAAATCGAACTACAAGCTAGCTAACTAATGGCTAAAACAAAATGACTAACTAGCTAAACGAATTGACTAACAACTAGCTAACCAAAACGAGGCCCCAAGCCTTCTTATTTATACAATTTGAGGACCCAACAGTCCTCCTAAAAGTTAGGGACTTGGCTGCCCAAGACTTGGAGTTAACAACAGTCCAACTTGACTTGCTTGGCTGCCCTTGAACTCATTGATTTGGTGGCCTTTGAACTCCGAGCTGATGGTGGAGAATTCGAGGTAAGGGTCCATAAATGAGGGGGACACCTTCCTACAAATCCTCTAGCTTGTTCTCCCACGAATTTGGCTGCCAAGTGCTCATTAAGACCTTCAATTTTGTCTCCAAGTTGACCAACAAGGCTACACAAAGCACCCATTAGACTTGTTGGCATAATGACTAACCAAATTCACTCTATTAACATAAAAATAATCAAAACATGCAATAAACAAATGAGAATGGTGGATTAAGTCAAATTAGGAGGTTGGATGAGCCCAAATATTTGTCCATTTTTGGGGCTCATCATCACCCCCCTACTGAAAGTGTTGCTCATCCTCTGAGCAACCAAATCTCTCCCCTTGTCTTTGATGGCCTTGGTGACTTCCTTGGCTAGCATCTCGGCCGATTTCTCCTTTGGCTTCCCGCTTTTCAAACTTTCCTGTAGAAACTGTTCGCTGGCTTCCTGTAGAAACAGTCTCTGTCTTCCTGTAAAAACAGTCTGCTAGCTTCCTGTAGAAACAGTCTGCTAGCTTCAATGAACTGCCCGAGAATAGATATTGCATGCCGAAGCTGGATGGGAATCACTGTTTTTTCCATTGGTTAACCTTGATTCGCGTTTCTGTTCCTGACATGACAATACTTTCCGACTGCGGTAGCTTTCTTTGCTTCATAAAATGCTTACTGCAATAGCAAATATAATAACAGATTTGTATCCCACAGCCAACCCAAATATAACATTAGTTGCTGCTTCCAGTCCTACATGAATCGGCAACATCTTGGACAGGGCTGTAAGCGTTACTAGTCCAGTATTCAGTGACAAAACCAATAACAAGGCCAGACCACAAACCAATAGCACCACAGAAGAAAAGCTCCCAGTTCTTTACCCTTCTGAGCACCAAAATTGAATATAGTTAAGGATGAAGGCAATGCAACTAGGCTTACAGCAACAATGCCAATAGTCATCACTACTATGGAGATAATACGTTGCTTTTTCAATGCAGGCTCAATTTCCTTCACAGCCTTGATCTCAAATATGTTAGTTGCAAACAGAGTTGTGATTAAGCAAGCAATGATACCCATTGAACTAATAAGCAAGGGATAACACATGGCAGTAAGATCATGAGAGTTTTCAAATGATGATATGGATGCAACAACCAGAGCTGCACAGGAAGATTCAGTCATAGGACCCAAATAGATCTGATCCCATACCAGCGATATCTCCAACATTGTCACCAACATTATCAGCAATGACAGCTGGGTTGCATGGATCGTCTTCAGGAATGTTCCTCTCAACCTTGCCAACAAGATCAGCACCTACATCTGCTGCTTTGGTGCAAATACCACCACCTACGCTACCAAACAGAGCCATGGAAGAACCACCGAGACCATATTTGAAGATGTTGAAATAAGTTTTGCTAACCATTTCATATATTTTTCTCTAAGATGTTCTGCTAATTTTCGTTTATCTCCATCTGAATTCGAATACACTTCGAGTGAATCATGATCATTGCAACAATTTCGGAGAGAAATAAAACAATCATCAAATGAGTTGATGATAGAGAACCAATTAACTGATTGTGCACACTTTAGTTGAGGACGTGGAAAGTGTCGATGAACAGCAGTTCATGAGTTTCAGCCAAGCCGTCTTCAATTTCTCCGTGATTTGTGATGAGGTGGAAAAAACATGTGCGCTAGATTTTTCAAACTGCAGTGATACATGTCTTCTTCTCTCCGTTAATTAATTGACATCCTGTTCACTGGAGTTCAACTACCATTAACTGTGTTTTTTTTAATTTTCACGTGAATGGCCGATCATGCTGCGTGATTTTTGACTTGAGCGCTAGAGAAGACAATCAGTTGAGCCTCGCTAATCTGTGGCTTAATCTCACCATTTCATTCATTCATGCAGTTTCCAAATTAATTTTATGCAATAGAAGAATGGGTTTGTCACATACCTCGAAGTTGAATGGCTGCCGTGAGCTGCTGTGGGCTGTCATTGCTGCATGCATTTGATTTTATGGTTGCATGATGGCTGGGCTGCTAATCCATGGCTGGTTTTCTTGTGCAGGTGTCCTCTGGCCAGATGCATGCAACAAGAATTCATTTCCACGTTCAGATCTGCATCCTGAACCTGCTGCCATTGAATTTTCACAGGACCAGAACTTCTTTTTTCCATTTCTCCCAAACGGCAAATCGGATTGAGCTAAAACTTGGTGGGCATGTTCCTACCATCATGATGCATCTCCCATAGGAAATTCGTGATCAATGGATGCACGGATTTCGAGAAAATTGGAAAATGGCTGAAGATTTCAGAGCTCGATTTCTCGGAAACCGTGCATCGGAATTGGCTGAAACGTCTTGGGTAGGCTACTATCACCCATGTGCATCTCCCCATGAAACAGGTTTTGAAACGGATGCACGGTTATGGAGAAAATGCAAAAATGGCTGATGGTGATGGAGGCTGATTTCTTGGAAACCGTGCACCGGAATTGCATGAAACTGCTCAGGCGTGTTGTCATCGACCTTGTACAATCCCCCATAGAATGGTTTGTCAAATGGATGCATGGTTCTCAAGTTATGGCAAAAACAAATTCTGCTCTATGTGTTTTTGGCTTCAAGGCATTTTGCATGTGTTTGCATGGTATGACAAAATGAATTTTTGCTGTGATGCAGGTATGGAGATGATGGAGGATGAGTTGGAAGACGGTAGGAGGACTCTTGAACCTTTGAGGAAGCTACCATGCTTGCAAAACCACTTTTTGAAATGCATGCCTAGTTTCCCACAATTTCTACAGGAAGATCCTGTAGAAGCACAATGAGAGGCACAAGGAGGTGGAAAAAAATGATGGATGAAGGCAAGGGATGGACACACAAGTGCTTGTAGGCCTAATCAACAGATTCCCACCATTAGATTCATTTTTGAGATTGAATTTGGCTCGTCCAAAGGTTCTACAGGATGTTTCCTGTAGAAATATAGAGCATCCTGTAGAAAACACAGTTTTGAGGAAAGAAGCATAATGACATGAAAAGAATGATGGAAAAGGGGTGAGGAGTGGAAACATAGATCATGGACATATTCCAAGCCTTCAGGTCCTCTTTGGAGATCAATTTGGCTTTTTTGTAAGCTTCCTGTAGAAGATACAAAACTTCCTGTAGAAGGCACAAAAACTCTTTTGTCTTTGATTTGAGTGCTCCTCCTATCATGAAACATCCTTCTTTAACCTGCAATGTCATTGTTGCAACATGAAATGGAGATTAGCTTTATTTTTCTTCTTCTTTTTCTCTTTTTTTTTGAAAAACAACTAGGGCGCCTCATGGAGGTTTTCACCCTAATTGCCTGCCTTGGGCGCCTCCAAGGGAGGTTTTCACCCAAAGATCTTATTCTCTTTTCTCTATTTTTTCCAACCCATTGACCGCCTCATGGAGGTTTTCAATCAATGAGCCAATCTAAGGTGCCTCCAAGGAGGTTTTCACCTTAGATTTCTATTTTCCTCTTTTTTCATTTTTTCTCTTTTTTTTCTTTTTTCTTTTTTTTTCTTTTTCTTTTTTTTTCTACCCTACCCTACTTGAAAAAAAAATTCATTCTCAAGTATAAGAATACTTCCAATGGAGCCATGTGCACATCGAGATTAGAGAAAAAATGATGTGAAGGCTCGAAATGCATGCTTGGACAAGTACCCAGATCTCAGAGACCAAATGATCTGGCGTTGAAGGGATCAAACAAAGCTGAGGAAGAAAGTGCTGCTGTAACTTAGTGACCTTCTGAAACCACATCTCAATATAGCTTTGATATCCTTGGTTCCTTTGCTGATCTGGATCATTCTTCGTGTCACCTTCTATCATGACCTTCTGATCTTCCTCTTTTTGTTGATCTTTCTCTTGAATACATGGAAGATTTGATGGTAACCATGAGGAAACTCTCTCGATCTTTGATTCTGATCTATTCTCTTCATCAAGTGCAGCCCATGGTTCTTTGATCTCGTCTTTGGAATCTTCTTTTGCTTTTGGTCCTTCAATGTTGTCAATATAATCTCTGCTTTGCAACACTCTTCCTGAGCTTTGGTGAAGATCATTGGGCTCAAGAGGAGTCGTTTGCACATGTTGTGCCTCAGATTTGCAATGGGGTTGAGCTACTCCGTTACATGGTTTTGGAAATGGAGGTACGAGTAGCTGAGTGGAGGTGTGAAATTGAGATGGAGATGGATGGCATTGTGGTTGGGTAGGCATTTGGGGTTGCCTTGGTGGAGGAGGAGGCGATGGTTGTGGATGAGCAGGTGGTGGAGGAAAATGAGTGGGATGAGAGTTGTACTGGGGCCTCCACCCCTGATAAGGTGCATTCCACTGAGGCTGTGGCTGAGCATAATAGTGAAATGAATGAGCAACTGGTTGGGCATAATATGGATCTGTGAAGGAACAAGGAGGATATGACCAAGGAGGAGGTGTAGACCAGGAAGGATGAGCAGGGGGATCCCAAGAAGGCATGAAAGTGGCTTGATAAGGGTCATAATAGGTCTCGGGTATCCCTTGCAGTTCCTGCTGGTAAGATCTAGGTCCATGTGGCCTCCTTTGGTTCATATAATGGAGTGATTCAGTGGCTCCCTTGGCTCTTTGATATGCAGCTTTGATTCTGGGCAAGGAAGGGCACTGATCTGTAGGATGGTATTCTTCACATACAAAACACACTTCTAGGGAGTGCATTGGACATCCGTTCCTAGGATGCTTTTTAAGGCACCTAGGACAAAAAATGACCAAAGCCCTCTTGGCTTCCTCTTGCCTCTTTTGGATCCGCAAGGTATCCAGTTGCATGGCAAGAAACTGCCTCATATCACTCTTGAAATCTTCGATCTGATTTACAAATTCATCTTTGGACAAGATGTTGCTCCCAACATCTCTACTTGTAGCCATTTTCTTCAGAGGAATGTTTCTTCTTCTTCTCCCCTAGAGGTTCTTCAGATATGTCTTGATGTCCACCCAGGGGTTCTTTCATCACAGCCATCGAAGAAGAATGTTGGCTGTGTAAAGCAGTGGGGGTGTTGTGCAATCATTTTTCTAACTTATCTCTACTCCTACAAGGCATGAAATAGATTGAACTGCAACTAACTATCTTGCGAAATTGAAATGAAAGCAGGAAAGGACTAATCTATTTTGCTCAAATCAAATTGCAAGAATGAAATGCTAGGCTACGCTTGCGAAATTGAAACACTAATCTACGCTTGCAGAATTGAAATGCGGAATTGAAAGGCTATTCTAGGAATGCAGGAAATGCTAATCTATGAAAGCAGGAAATGCTAATCTAGGAAAGCAAGAAAGGCTAATCTACTTTTGCATAAATGAAATTGCATAATGGAAATGAAATAAACTACTTAGAAGAAGGTTGTAGTAGAAAATAGAAGAATAGCAACAATCACCAATACTTTGCCGCTTCCCCGGCAACGGCGCCAAAAAGATGGTGAGCTCCAGTATTGTAGCAATAATGCTACAACTCCTGGGGCTTCCTGTCTCTTAATTTTATCAACCCGGTAGTTTGTACAAACTTGGAAGCGGCGGTGCTATATGCACAAGTACTAGCTCTTGTCGCAGCTGTCACTTGGTCAGCTGGCACAAGTCCGCTAGGGCTCAAGCCAACTTCTATAGGCTCTCAGAAGAAGCTTGCTAATTGATGGACGAAAGCTATTCTCAAAGGAAAGCTACTTTACTTGAAAAAAATGAACTGAAAGCAAATCAAAGCATGTAAACCTAGGAAACCCTAATTTAACTAGTCTGACCTCTACAATGCAAGGAATGTAAATGCAACTTCTACCAATGCTGTCATTACCTCTAATAAGTGAGAATGCATGGATCTAAACTACTTGCATCATGAAAATTATGTTTTTGTATTTTTCCTTTAAGTATGTGGAATGATTGTGATCTTGTGCTAACTAGGGTTTGGTTGTGCAGATGGGATGGAGAAGGAAGGAAAGCGTGGGACAGGTTGGGGAGGCTAGGAGAGGTCCCTAGGGATCCTTAGCATCCATCCACAGAGGTTCCTCGCATTCATATGCTCAGCAACCGAGAGAGTGGCCTCCTACAGGATGCCTGCAGAGGATCCTACAGGATACTCTGTTTTCTACAGGATGTCTACAAATGGCTACAGGATGACCTACCGTGAGTGTTTGGCATGATGGAGGAGTGATGAAATGGTAGAGGGAGATGTGTAAGGTAGGAATGAGGCTGGTGATGGCTCAGAAGCTGGAAAATCAGATGAGGGAAGAGTGTATGCAATGGTTTGATGATTGGAAGGATGGAACCAACGAAAGTTGAAGGAGATGGAGCTATGTGGGAAATGAGAGAGTTGGAGGGTAAATGAGTGAGACAGAGGTTAAATAGAACTTGAGGAGGTGATGAAGATGATAGAGATGCCCTGCACAATGCTCATTTAAACGAATCAATGAATTCTTGCAAACAAACCAAGTCCTAGCTAACTTAATCTAATTGTCAATGAAATAAATGAACATCAGCTTTGTTTGGAAAGAGAACCATGTACTTCACGTGAGAAAGAGCATTCCAAAAGATCTAAATGCATAACAAACTCCTACCAATCGATTCTAAGCATAAAAAGCTACATTACCCATCAAAACCAACTACCATAACAAAGCAAGATCTAAAGAGCAGATTTTTATTTCAAGAACGCAGCGAACACATAAAGATACACAAGGGAGGTACTGGGCGCTTGAGATGGGCCCAACCCCAAGAGCTACAGCCTCCCATGAAATATTTAGAGCTGGTGCAAAGCTGGATCCATCTTTATTAATCAAGAAATGAAAAGTACATCAAAACTGTCCATAAGGAGAGCTTGAGAATGAGCTGAAAGCAAAGCTAATCCATGGCCTAAAAATCGAACTACAAGCTAGCTAACTAATGGCTAAAACAAAATGACTAACTAGCTAAACGAATTGACTACCAACTAGCTAACCAAAATGAGGCCCCAAGCCTTCTTATTTATACAATTTGAGGACCCAACAGTCCTCCTAAAAGTTAGGGACTTGGCTGCCCAAGACTTGGAGTTAACAGCAGTCCAACTTGACTTGCTTGGCTGCCCTTGAGCTCATTGATTTGGTGGCCTTTGAACTCCGAGATGATGGTGGAGAATTCGAGGTAAGGGTCCATAAATGAGGGGGACACCTTCCTACAAATCCTCTAGCTTGTTCTCCCACGAATTTGGCTGCCAAGTGCTCATTAAGACCTTCAATTTTGTCTCCAAGTTGACCAACAAGGCTACACAAAGCACCCATTAGACTTGTTGGCATAATGACTAACCAAATTCATTCTATTAACATAAAAATAATCAAAAACATGCAATAAACAAATGAGAATGGTGGATTAAGTCAAATTAGGAGGTTGGATGAGCCCAAATATTTGTCCATTTTTGGGGCTCATCAGAAAGCTCAAGAAAAATGGGGAAGAAATCTAAGAAGACCACAGGCGCTTCTGTTGCGCCAGCCGCAGGACAAGCTGTCGTTGATCCCTCAAACAAAAAGAAAGGATTGATTTCGAATACTACATGTTCTGGTCTCGGCAGAACTACTTGGCAAAGCACCTACAACTTGATTGAAGTTGAAGAACCCAAAGTGACAATAGTAGAAGCTACTGAAGATGCAACTCGGAAATCTGATGCCACTCTAAAGGACTTAGCTGACTCCTTCCTTCATCGGATAGCAGCTAGGGAACAAATTCTCCCATACACAGATGTAGTGCGGTGGGAAATTGAGGAAATCCCAATCCTGGATAGAACCTTCAGCACGAGAGACGGGAGAATTTTCGGGTCATTCAAAGCTGATGATCTAACGCAAATGTATCATTTTCCTGAGCCAGAGAAGACATGCAATAAGGCATTCCTGGAAAAATTCCAAAACGAGAACAAAGTTGAATCTGAACCCATCCGGGATTGGAGACAAAATCCAGCTAAGCACAAACATGAATCTTCCGGTAAGTACTCGGTTGATTCCTTGGCTTCTCCTTATTGCTACACTAGAATAATGATGTGTAGATTGTGGGGATTGTATGACTCTTCTAATTTCACTATATAAATGGTTCCCTTAATGGAAGCTACATGCAATAGTATAATAATGGATTGGGCCACTATTCTCTCAGATAAACTAGCCAAAGTTGTTCTTGAGTTTAGGAATAAGACTCGCATCTCTGAAAGGATAATTCCCCCATTTTATTACAGTGCCTATATTTTAGATACCTTGTGTTTTAATTGTGAATTTCCCATACTCGGCTGGAGGTGGACGCCACAAGACTCCATGCCTATTCACATTTACCACCAGAAATTATGGAAATCCTCTTACAAGCACCATCTGTACCAAGTCTGCAATGGCTTTATGTTGCCTATTTATTATTCTATTTTTGATAAACCCATTCCCAAGATTTCCTACCAAGCTGGGATTGATTTAACAGCAGTAGGGAGCTGGTTTGGAGAGGAGAAGTTCACTTATATAAGAGTTTTCGGTAGCCAAGCCGAACCTCATGTTCTCCCTTTATACATACCTGATAAACTGTTGGCAAGGGAAATCTCTTACCAGATTATTGCTGAGAGTGTTACACAGACTCTCAAGAAAAATAAGAAGCAGGGCTGGGCCTCTTTTCCTTTGAGATGCAGTGTCTATACATTGCATGATCTCAAGCATGCAGAAAAGGAAGCTACAAAGATTAAATAATTAACTCTAGCAACTCTTCCAAATAGGCAATTTGATCCAAACAAAGTTGCCTATAATGCACTAGAACAGGCCAAATTGTCAAAATTTGATCATAAATAAGATATGTTTGACGACCTGTTCTCTTCAGCTGAGTCAATAATGCAGGTTAAAACATTGGCCAAAATGAAATATCATGATGAAGGGTTGACTGAATTTAACAGACTTAGAGAACAGAGGTTGCAAACTCTGCCTCTATATCTATTAGCAACAACCCCAGCGACATCGTCAAGCGAGCCTGAATGACAACAGTCAAAGGAACCTCTAGTTACAACAAAAGAACAAGAGAAGCCACAGGAGGAAAATCAGAAGAGAGAGCATGAGAATCAGCAGAAGAAAGAACAGGAAAAAGTGCGG
Source organism: Pinus tabuliformis (assembly GCA_031772625.1). NCBI lineage: Eukaryota > Viridiplantae > Streptophyta > Pinopsida > Pinales > Pinaceae > Pinus > Pinus tabuliformis. The sequence continues at coordinate 702,486,339 of CM062807.1, forward strand.
GAGGAGACCCAAACTGAAAAGGAAAAACAGACCACCACTGAAGTAACATGGATACTCATATCGATCCTAAATTGCTCCAGGAATGGAAGCAATTTGATTCTATTATCAGTGGTCTGGAGTGTTCAAAGGACACTAACACTTCAAAGGCAACAGACACACAGGAAACCACTTCATCACAGGTTCTAAGTGGAACCAGCGGCCCACCCATTTCTAAATAGGTAGAGATAATACCAAAGGACCCCTCTGACCAAATCATTTTGCAGGTAGAAGAGATTCCTCCCCTGGATGTCTTCTACAGCCCAAGGCATAAAGCTATAGTTAAACAACAAAGGAAAAGAAGAAGGACTGATCAACCTCCCCTTTTCCCAGAACAGACAGTCACGGGCAATGTGGTTTGGAAGGAGGAATTTGACCCCTCCGATGACCTGACAAAACTGTCACAATATGCTGGAGCTTATTCGGCAGCGACAATAGATAAGGCATCGGAGGTAAGCCTTTTACTGAAAACAAAGGATCAGGAGATTTTCTCGTTACAAGCACAGCTAACTGAAGCAAAGCAGGAAGCGGAGTAGGCAGAGCAGCAATTGTTGACGCAACATCAATTAAACAGTCAACTAACTCAACAATTGTAGGCAGAAAAACAAAGGATTGACCAAAGCGCAATCCAAAAGCAGAAAGAATTGTCAGAGGCCTTAGCGCAATTGAAGGCAACGAATGAGCAAATGGTGAAAACAAAAGATGAGAAAATTTCTCAATTATCATCACAGCTCGAGAAAACAAAGGGCGTTCCACAAGTGGCTAAATTTAGAGTAGAAGCACTACAAATAAATACTGCATTAATATCCCAAATTAAGCTTCTATGTCAACATATCGCCCAGGCAGAGCCACTATGTGAATTAACGACATCCATAAGTAAGCAAGTAGACAAGGCCAGGACTGAATTGGATCAAGCTGAAGAAACGATAGCTGCATTTCTCGACTGGCAAGATTCTGATCAAGGACAAGCGGAAAATTTACCAAGAATCTTAGAGTCACATAAACATATACTCTTTACAGAATGGAAGTCCCAGTTAATGAAAGCAGAGAGGGCAGTTTCAAGATGCAAATCAACTTCAAGCAATTTAGTTGAATTAGTCAATAACACTCTCTACTTATCAAACATTATTTCCCCATGCACACCAGGAAAGTTGACAATGATGAAAACATTGGAGCAATCATGTTATCCATATCTAGAGGAAAAGGGGAGATTAATCGCTGGGATTAACAGTTTAACCTGGGACACCTATTGGTTCTTCTTGGTAAAGCCGCACACAGAGAGAGCTGCCCTCAAGTGCCTTACGGATGCAATCGGGTATATTATCCTCGATATTCATGATGCCACCTATGCCGCCCAGCTCAGCTCGCGCCTCAACAGACCACCCGAAGTGGAGCCGATGCTTGCGATAAGTTAGCTCAGATTTAAAGGCAAGCAACCTACTTGATGATTCATGTTGCCGATTGCCAGATTGCTGAAGAAAATAGGATCAAAATTTATTGATACCAATTAAGTAGGATTTCAGGTTTTTTTAGATAGTTAGATTAATTAAGTATTTATAGACCCTTTCATTGTTTTGGAAAGGGTCGTAAAGTTTTGTACTTGACTTAAAGACTGAAGTTGCACTATTGTGCTTCAGCCATATTCTTTTATGAAACTGGACCAGTTATTCTAAATTTGACAAGGAAGCTTTTTATGCAATTGTGCACTATTGTCTTTGTTTGAAAATGTTTCTGTGTTGAAAGAAGAATTACAAGTAGCGATTGATATTGGGAGTGTCAAGCAGCTCATATGGTACTTCTATCTATGTCTGAATTCATTCCTTTCATATGAATTGTTATTTGATTATCCTTGCTATTATCGATTATATGTATGTGCTTTAACAGCAGTTCTGTATTCCTTCCACTATTGGATGTTTATGGTGTGCTTTTCTTTTAATCATTTACGTGTCGATGATATAAATGATAAGTGTAGTAATATTGCTTTAATCGCTTTGCTTAACTATTTAAGCACAATAATCCTGAATGAAATAATGTCCATGTCTGTTAGATGGAGTCATCTATATGCTTGCCTATAGACACAAATCATCAAGCGCTACACTTCAAAGCTCAATAAGTTCCCGGGTTAAGTCATAGTTCTTATATTTTTGTTGATAGATTTAGTTATTCACCCATCATTAGATTAGTCAATCAATTATCCATTCATCCCGTTTATCCATTGCTGGGAAATTGGTCCCTTTATCCCTAGTCGGAGCCATCATTCCAAACGGAAAAGGAGTTGTACTAAGGTCCGGACTGAGTGGTTATCCCCCAATGTTGTTGCAGCGATTTTCGAGGCATCAACACACCTGCATGTGTATATTATAGTGAGCCCTTGAAAAACCTTCTTGCCTACACATGGATCTGCAGCTACACCTGCGGGATTGGGTGGGCATATTTTTCACTTGTTGAGGCAAATGTCGATAGATTGGAATCAAATGTAGGTCATCCACCACTTTCAGTCAGCTGAGATGGATGATGAGTTGGTTGATTACTCTGAAGACCCCTATGAATCCCAGTCCATCTGTACTATACAAAGCCTCCACATCACCAAACAATTATGGATCCACTAGTCCCTCAGGATCTACTAGTCCCTCTGGTCATTGTCTCCTCTAGCTTCTGGTACTTCCTTTCATCTTCCGTGCTTCAAATCCCTTGAAACTTCTTTCTATATTCCATAATATAACTATCACTCACCCTCCCATGCATCCCTACAATTCTTGGAATATTGGCTTGACCCTCCCCTCCCATTTGACCCGACTCTTGATTTAGTAATCCACCTTTCCTTGGCTGGACCATCTGCTTATTTCTCTGCTCTTGGGCCATCTAGGGTTTTTTTCATCGGCACCAGATGGATTCCTTTCACCCTCTATAAACCTTTCCCCTTCTCCTCAAGCATCTTTGCCTCCTTCATTAGGTTGTTTTGAAGGTGCACCCACCCCCTTACCAGACGATTAGGGTTCAGGGTCACAATTACACCACTGCTCGTTTAAGGAAATGGATCTCAGAGATTTGGGGCTAGATCTCGGAGGTAATGCATTCTATGGTAATAATGTCTTGGGGATGGTTTGCGCTTTGTTTTCATATTCCATAACATGCTACTTGGGTTCTTACGAAGTTTTGGATTATTGAGATAGTCCTTGTGCTGCTCAAAAGATGGAGTCCACTATTTGATCTAAATCGAGAACAGATGGGGTTGGACCTATATGGGTCAAACTTCTTGTATTTTCTCTCCATCTCTAGTCCAAGGACATTTTAAATCACATAGGTAATGCACTTGGGATTTTTCTTGATTACGAAAAATCTTTCATCAACACTAGAAAAATGGCCTTTTCTCACACGTTGGTCCATCTTGATACCCGCAAAGGATTGCAGGAACATCTGAAAATAAAGTGGAGAAGCACTACTCATCTGCAGATGCTTTATTATGAATGGGTACCCTTTAGGTGTCGGTGATGCTACAAAGTTGGCCATCTTTATAAGGATTGTCCATTGCTCTAAAAAATCACTTCCCCATCAGAGTCTTTGGATGGAAATGCTGGCATCGAAGTGACTCCTACCTCTTAGGAATATTGGACTCAGAAAGCTATGCCTTGCTCGACAAAACAAAAGGATCTAGAAAAAAGGAGTCAGGATGCTTCGGCTCGCCCCTCTTCGCCTCAGAACACCAGAGCATGGGAAGTAATCGTTGGCCCGTTTTTGGGTATTATCTCCTCTCCCCCTTTCAATTCTCCTTTTAATTTGTTTGAGCCTTATGTTTATGGTCTATCACTATTAGGAGATCATATATTTTTTCGTGATCTTACTCCACTCACCTATCCATCAACTTCTTCCCCTCCTGTTCTATGTTCACCCCCCCCCCCAATCCTTGACATTCCTTAGTTTGCCCTTCAAACAAGGATTTCTATGACTCTCACACTAGTCACATATACAATTTTCACTCCCTGGAAAAATATACAATTGTGGATGGCCGTGGCCTTGCAATTATACCACCCCCAAATACTGTCAAACCCTCTCGGGGTAGATATTCTAATATATCCAAATCTATACACAAGATTGGGTTGGATGTTGTTGAAGGTAGGAAACTATCCATTGATGGGGTCCTTAGAGAAATACATGCCTCACATTTTATTCCCCTATGAAGTGGCTCTCCTTCAATTGCCTCGGGTTGGCTAGTCCCACCAAAAAAACTAGAACTTCAGAGGCTCCTTGGTATAGAGAAGGTGGAAATCATTTATTTACATGAGACTCTTGGTGTCTATGTGTTTGTCAATTCAATTGTATTAAATTGTTACATAATTTATCGACCGAAGTTGGTAAACTTGTGAAGTACAAGTGCACTATATGTGCTAGAAGTCATTTTTATTAAATCAGATTATTAATGGGTATGGTTGGATTATTGAAAATTACTTCTAAGGATGTTTTGGATTCCTGTCTTACTCTTTAAAGAAAAATGAATTTAACACATTCAAAAATTCCTAAAATTTATTCACTCCTTTTTAATGAAATAAAAAATTTTCTTCACACTTGCAAAATGAAATTAAAGAAAACTCATACTATCTCATTAAATTAAGAGAACTTAACCAATCTATTGCTACAAAAATTTAATCTCTAAAAGAAGAATTATTCATCTAATGTTCTAGAAATCCTTTGCATAAAAACCAAAATGAATTTGACTTCTAGTTAGAATGAAAACTACACATTTTCTCATTATCAACCACTCATGCTTTGAAATGAAAATTGTAAAGAAATCATTGATGATCTAAAATGAAATATTATAAAGAAATCACTCATGCTCTGAAATAAATCTATGAAATGTGATTACACTACAATTAGCATCATTATAAATCAACTTGAAAAAAATGATTAGTGAAATATTGCTACCGCTATCTAATTGAAATCAACACTGCAAAACTATTCTAAAACATGTAAGTAACTGCAAAAAATGATAAGGAAAAGATATGAAAATGTAGAACCTTCACTGTTTGCAAGGGCCCTCCACAAATAGGTGGTCACAGAACTTTAATCGAATAGTTAGCTATGCATCAAAACTTCATTCTTCATTAACAGGGGAAAACAGAGTTTAAAACAATATTGTCACATATAAAAATTAACCTCCCGTTCATGTTTACTACACGATACTTATAAAAGCCCATGTCAAATACTGTTCAAGGCTTTTATGCCTACCCTAGCTAATAGAGTTCTAATTTTATATCCTAACATATATCAAAATATTATTTGCTCATGATTTTCTACTTGGAAAAGCAAATCATGAAGCAGAAGGATTTTGGACTCTTGGTTGCCTATTCAACAACACATCAAATTTTACCCTTTGACCATGCAATCTAACAATCCTTTCATGATTTGGTTCAGATGAATAGGAGGGAATTGTTAAAGGGATCAATCCCCACCTGTTCATATCTTTCTCCTCTTAGATGGCACCTTAAATCCTGATAAAACTTTGAATCGACTATAGAAACATAGACTAGCTGTAGAATTGCAAGAATTCGACAGCTAATACAAACATTAATTCAATAATAAGGCACATTATTAAATTTGAAAGATGAGATAATTAAATACCTTACCATGCCAAAAACCTTGTAGTTTGACGCCTTTTAATTTGATAATGATGGTCAAAGAGAGGAAAAATTGGTAAGGGAGAGTGTAAAAATGAAGCATTAATGAGGCTCTACACTATGATTCTATTATCCCTACTTTGAAACCATTGGTGTCTAGATGGCACTTTTATGCCCTATATGCTCATGGCCATTCGGTGGAAATTGTGATCAGATATAATCCAAGGGCCATTAAACTCATTAACATCTTGTGGGGGGGGGGGGGGGGTGTGGTGCGAGAGAGGCATATTAGGGGTTGAAGATTTCTATAAAGATCTTGGGATGGATTTCAGGTTTATTAATATATATGACCCCTGTCAAAATCGAGAGGCTTACTGGGAAAAGATCCTAAAATATTCATATATGCAAGACTACAATATCATACTCGAGAGCGATCTTAATTTCTTGATTGGACATGCGAAATCTTGGGGGAATCATGCACATACTGATCCACTATTAGATACTGTCAACTACCTGTTGGAAAATCACCACCTTATTGATATTCTCATGGCTCGCCCACAACCTACCTTCCACAATAGGATAATTGGTGATTTCATGCTTGCTAGGCAACTAGATAGATTCCTTATCGAAGATGTTCTACTTGACAATCTCTCCCTATTTAGACAATGGGTTGGATCAGGTGGCATATCAGATCATTCCTCAATTTATTTAGAGATTGTTGGTGTATCTCGCAAGCCAAAGTCCCCTTTCAAGTTCAATTCGACTTGGCTTAAAGATGAGGCATATTTACAATTGGTTACAAACTTCTGGAAAACTCATCTTCTGGTTCCTCAACTGTCAACGACATAATTCTTTGCATCATAACTTGTATTAAAAGGAAGACGATTGAATGGGCCAAGGAAAAGAGGAAGAAGGATGATAACAACCTTGGATTGAATGAGGAGGAATTAGACATACTGGAAGAAGCAGGTGGAGGAGGATTTGACACCACTAAATCGAAAGACCATGTCACTAAATTGAAGTTGATAGACTCGAAATTCTCAAAGATAGAGAAGAGAGATGGTGACTCAAGAGCCAAGCCATTTGGTTACAAGCTAGAGACGAAAATACCAATTTTTACCAAAAAATTTCTAGAGGACGCAAGGCCATCAACACCATATGGAACCTAGAAAATTAGGTTGGTCAAAAGGTGAATTCTTTTAATCAACTTGCTCCACTCGGAACCTCCCACTTTTGTCAATTATTCAAAGTCTCACAAGAAGCTACATTGGTGGAAGTGATCAATGTTGTCAGTCTATTTCCGAGATTTGTAGATCTTGATATAGTTGAAGACCTCTCCAAGCCTATGTTGATGGGGGAACTGGAAGGTTTACTCAAATGGTTCAAGATGGATAAGAGCCTGGGACCAGATGGCTAGTCAGTGGAGTTTTATCTCTCTCTCTCTATGAATTGCTTGGACATGATCTTCTTCGTGTTATTGAAGAATGCAGAACCAGTGGCCGAATGTATGATGCATTTAACTCAAATTTAATTGCCCTTATCCCTAAGTCCGACTCACCTCAGACTTTCAACGACTTCATACCTATCTCTCTTTGCAACTACATTTATAAGATTATTGCCAAAATTATTGCTAAATGTCTTAAACCTATTCTATCCTGCCATATCTCCCCGGGAAAAGTTTCTTTCCTAAACCATCGTCAAATTCATGAAGCCATTGGAATTTCTCAAGATGGAATTCATTCTATTAAAATTAAGAAACTTAAGGGTATGGTTCTCAATATTGACCTATCTAAGGCCTTTGACAGAACCAACTGGTTATACTTGTGGATGCCATTGACACATCCAATAAGCAGTATGTTGACATGTTTTTCAATAGTTGTCACTGTAAACACTACATCAAGCTGGTTTATAAAGCCCCATTAGCAATATGTTTTGTTGGTCATAAGTTTCATAGAACACTGAGGACGGTGTTCCTCTAAGGGGGAGGGGTTCTTAACAACCCCGGGTTGATTTTCCATGTACATAAATAAGACCAAGGTCATGGGACAAGTATTCCACGCTAAATGGAGGGGAAAATATTATAGTGGCAATCACTTTTGGTTTATTATTGGCTATGGAGATTGGAATTGGCATTGGAAAAGGAAAAATGTAATAAAGGAAAATTATTTAATGGAAATAAAGGAAAGTAGTAGAAAGGGGGATGAAGAGACAAAAATATGCATGCAAGGGAAAAAAAGGAAAAGGAAAACAAAAGGAGAGGAAGAACAATCAATTTCTCTCTTGGCTACTCTTATTCACTCCTACACTCTTACACACTTAGGAAACCCTTGGAGCATTATAGCATTAACTTGGACATTCAGGCATTCTCACTTGGAATTGGAGAGAGAGAGAGCATTTGGACATCAAAAAGCAAGCAAACAAAGGAATTTGTGGGCAACAAAGAAGAAGGTTAGAAAAGAAGCTATAATAAGAGTACATTGCAGGTAACAAGTTGCATGTGTGATTTTATTTTTGAAATTTGAATGCATGGTACATGCATGTGGTTATTTGGTTATTTTGTTGTCATTGACATGGGATTTTCCTAGATTGACAGTGGTTTCAGCCTTGCCCTGCCATTTCGTGGATAGCCATGATGTAATGGATTTTCTATTTTTATTAAGCTTTGGATGGATGGTAGACTTGGATCTCGGTTGAGGTGTTCTTAGGCAACTTCCTAAGGTTCAAGGGTGGATATGGGATTTCTCCTAGAAATATTGATGTATGGGTGTAGACAGGAAAATTCCTCTGGAGTTGGTGAAGGAAGTTGGAGACATCCAAGTTGGTTTTGGTGTTAGTGATTTCTGGAGAGGTTTAAGTGAAATCACTGTGGTTGAGGGTTGATGTGATTTTACCTCTAGATGCCCTAGTTGGTTCTATTTTGGTTTAACCCATATGATCCCATATTCATTCTTGTAATATGGAATGGTGGTGATTGGATGATATAGAGATTTGGTTCAACCCAATCTATGGTTTAGTGGTATGTGGAAGTCCCTGACTTGGTTGGATTTTTCATAGGATTAATATGAGTTATTTTCCTATTGTGATCAATGAGCACATGTACTAGTTATTGCGTTGATCTTATGGTTGGATTGTCATGGACTCCATTCTAGTTATATGCTAGTTACAGGCATGGTTGAGTGGTGTGCTCTTGCTATGGATCTTGTTCATAATTTGATAAGTTATTGAATGGTTAATGTATGCATGGGCTATAAAGTGTTGTTGCATCTATCTTGAGAGGGAATTGAGCCTTCTTAATGATTTTCAGATGAAATTAATGAAATAGTGAACATATATGTATTTATGATACATGTACTACGTACACAAAGTGTTTTATAAATGAATAATTTGGACTCGCAACTTCCTGGTGTTGTAAATTTGGAATACGATCTCTATTTGGCTATTTTGATACCTCATTTCAAAGGTCTCCTCAAGGAGGCCAAAAAGAGAACCTATAGTACACATTTCGACACTTTTTTGGTTCGTCATTTTCCCTAAAAATGTCATTTATGTCCTCAAAACAACCTCATAAGTTTAGAACCCAAAAAAATGCCAGAAATAGAAATTTGTGTTAAATCTAAGGAAATGAAACTTAAAGGATGGGTCAAGTTAGGCTAATAATAATGTGATTATGTCTCATTGGATGTTTGCAGTAAGTTCTGGACATGTGGACCTGATTTTTTGTAAGTGCATCTTGGAAAGTAGGTCATGCATAATAACTCTCATCGCATGTTTACCTTGATGAGTAGGTTAAACTGAGTAAATGTGGAGTGCGGTGTTATAGGGTGGTATTAGAGTGAGGTTGCATCATTGGACCTTAGTATAAAAGCATATTAATATGCATGCATGTCAGTTGTCTATGTGTTTATTATGCATGCATGTTAGCTATTTATTGTTATGGTTATGGTTATGATATCCATGTATGAGATGGTATGCTTGCGATGTTGTATCGTGCTAATATGGATTGGCCTATGCAGATGCAATAAAATCCCTTGAGATACGACGAGGTATGATTTTTATTATGTTTTACCTAGCTAACAATGGCATAATGTAGGAAATAGAAGGACGGGAGATGAAGTGAAATATAGTTGAGAACAATTCATATGAATCCCCGTACAGGCCAGGAGAGACATTGGTAGGATGGGAGCGATCAATTGAGTAGTGGGGAAATAGATGTTCCCTTGGTTTGGTAGATACATTAAGAATCTTGAAGGAAAATAATGAGTGGTTAATTCAAGCATAAGAAAGGCTTGCCAGATCTCAAGAAAAGCAAGCCAAGGTTAATGTGTTCATGCTTTATAGCCTTTTGGATTTACAGGAGTAGGGATAAATGGGGATTATTCATGGAAAATAAGAAAATACTAATGGTGTGTATGGAAGCAGGTCACAAAAAGGGTACATGATGGACAAAGATGATATAGTGAAAGGTGGAAACTCCATGGATACAAATGAGAGGAGGGCTAACACTCATGGATTTTATTCTAGCTTTGGTTTTGAGAGACACCATCACCATCATCACCAACATATTTATAGGAGGAGTAACAAGCAGTATTTTCCTGAAGATTTCAAGAAACCCAAGCCTCCTACATACGACAAAGAAATGAATAAATCAGATGTCACAGAAGCATGGTTGCTTTGGATGAAGAAATTCTTTAGATTGCATGATTATTCAAAGAACATGAAAGCCAAAATAAGCACCTTCAGTATCAAAGGAAAAATAGATATATGGTGGGAAGATATTAAGCATGTTAGAGGAATCAAAGAAGAGGAGCTAATTTGGGATGAGTTTGAAATACTGTTCAAAAGAAAGTACCTTTCTGAGAGATATTATGATGGAAACATTAAGGAGTTTTATGAGCTCAGGATGGGTTCCATGACAGATGAACAGTGTACAACCATATTTTTGGAGTTGTTGATATATGTACTTTATCTCAAGGATGAGAAATCAAATATCCAAAGGTTCATCAATGGACAGCCAGTAGCATTCAAATCCCTGATTGAGTTTGACAAGCCTTGATCATTGGAGGAAGTCATCAAGAAGTTAAAGAATTGTTATGAGCAGTGAAAGCAAAAACTTGAGTTCAAGCGTGAATAGAAAGGTAATGAGAAGGCTAAAGGAAAATGGTTGAAGAAGTGAGGAAGATCTCAGGATGCAGGTGACAAGTAGAATGTGGCACCTCATAAGAATTTCAATATAGTTGAGAGAGGACATGGGTATCAGCCTAAGGAGTAGCAGAATAAGGGCAATGGTAGGAAATGTTTGAGGTGTTGGACTTGTGGTGGAGAACATTACAAGAGGGATTTCCCATTGCATTAGGGTGGCAGACCTTAGATTTACAATGCTCAAGAGGCCCAGAAAGTTGGAGATGTAGGTGAGAGTATTCCTTGGATTTATGTAGCAGTGGATAACAAGCATGAAGATCACCAAGCATCGATTATCAAGATGGAAGGTAAACTTTGTGATCAAGTTGTTCCTATTTTGATTGATACTGGATCAAATTATAATTGTATGTCTTGACTTGGTGGATCAATGTCTGTTAAAAAAGGAATTGCATGCAAAATCTTGGTTGGTGAAATTGGCTACAGGGACTAAGAGAAGAATTCATCACTGGGTGAGATCATTTGCATCAGATATTAATGGTATGCCTACATAAGCACATGTAAATGTGCTTCCTTTGGGTTCATATACCATGCTTTTGGGCATGGATTGCTTATTCATTCACGGGACGAAGGTGCATTGTTATGACAAGGCCATTAAGTGTGTGGATGATGATGAAGAAAAGAGAGTCTTGCACGAAAATAAGAAACCTACATCAGTTAGAATGGTTATAACAATGCAAGCTAAGTGCAACCACATGAAAGGATGTTTGTTTTTCGCAGTTCATGTTTCTAGTGACAAAGGGAAGGAAGATGATGGCGATGAAGTCTTGAGGAAGTATCATGTCTTACAGCAGTTTCAAGATGTGTTTCCTATAGAGATTCCAAAATTTCCTCCTCATAGAGAGGTGGATTTCTCTATTGAGTTGGTTCCAAGAGTAGCACCAGCATCAAAGGCACCATATAGGATGAGCACTCTAGAGTTGGTAGAATTGAAGGTGCAGCTAAAAGAAATACTTGATAAGGGATACATAAGGCCAAGTGTATCTACTTGGGGTGCACTAATGTTGTTTTTTAGGAAGAAGGATGGTACTCTTAGATTGTGCATTTATTACAGGAAGTTGAACAAGATAACCATGAATAATAGGTATCCATTGCCACAGATTGATGACTTGTTTGACTAGCTAAAGGGAGAAGCAATTTTTTCGAAGTTTGATCTAAGATCAGGATATCTTAAGGTGTGAATCAAAGAAGACATCTATTAGACTACATTCTATACAAGGTATATGCACTATCAGTTTTTGGTGGTTCCTTTTGGTCTCACCAATGCTCCAACCATCTTAATGTGTTTGATGAACGATATGTTGCACCCCTACTTGGATAAGTTTGTGATAGTCTTTGTTGATGACATATTGGTATATTGAAAGAGCAAGGAGGAGCATGCAAAGCACTTGCAAACAATCTTGAGATTGTTGATATAGCATAAGTTATATGTCAATATCAGCAAGTGCAATTTATTTCAATGTCAGATTCATTAATTGGGACATGTTGTCTCCAAGGAAGGGATAGCAATGGATCCAAAAAAGATTAATGGTATCATGGAGGGGCTAACTCTAAAGAGTGTTGATGAGGTAATATCATCCATGGGACTAGCAGGTTATTACAGGAGGTTCATAAGGAAATTTGCTAATATTGGCTATCCTATCACATCATTGCAGAGGAAAGGGAAGAATTGAATGGATTGAGGAGTGTGCATCTAGTTTTTATCAGTTGAAGCAATTTCTTATGAATTCTCCAATTTTGAAGATTGTATATATTGATATGGAGTTTGTGGTTTGTATGAATGCTTACAAGGAGGGACTTGGTGGAGTCCTTATGTAACAAGGTGTTGATGCCTCGAAAATCGTTGTATCAACATTGGGGGATAACCACCTGGTCCAGACCTTAATACAACTCCTTTTCCGTTTGGGATGGTGGCTCCAACTGGATATAATGGGGCTAGTTTCCCGATAATGAATAAAAGGGGATGGATGAGTGATTGGTTTCTAATAAATGATAATGAGTGGATGACTTAATCTAACAACGAAAACATAAATGACTATTCTATCCCGGGAGGCTTCTATTCTTTTAAGTGCATCGCTTGATGATCTCTATTCATCGATAGGCATATAGATGACTCTACACAATAAACATAGACATTCATTCACTTAATGATTTCTTTGTTCAAATAGTTGAACAAAATGATTAATAAAACATTGCTACACTTATCCTTTTATATTACCGATACATGTATGATAAAAGAAAAGCATGCTGTAAACATCGAGTAGTAGAAATTGTAAAGAATGCTGTTAAAAACACACGCATATATCCGATAATAGCAAGAGCGATCAAACAACAATTCACATAAAAAGAATGAACTCAGACATAGATAATAGTACCATATGAGCTGAAAATCATTCCCAACATCAATCGCTATTTGAATTCCTTCTTCCGACTCAGAAATACTTTTAAATAAAGGCAGTAGTGCACATCCACATAAAATATTCGTTATCAAAATTGGAATAATTGGTCCAGTCTTTATAAAAAATATGCCTGAAGTACAGTAGTGAAACTTCAGGTTTAAGTCATGTACAAAAACTTACGACCCTTTCCAATGCATTGAAAGTGTCTATAAATACTTGATTAAAACTAACTAACTATGAAATTAAAATCCTACTTAATTGGTACAACTTGATTTGGAGTATCTTTCCCATAGCAATCTGGCAGTCGGCAGCATGATTCATCACTTTGGCTGTTTTCCTTTCGACCTGAGTCGGCATATTGCTAGCATTGGTTCCACTTCTGGAGGGCGGCTGAGACGAGAATTGAGTTGGGCAGCATAGGTGGCATCTTGTATATCGAGAATGATACACCTGATTGCATCTGTTAGGCACTTGAGGGCAGCTCTCTGGCTGTATGGTTTTACTAGGAACAACCAATAGGTGTCCCAAGTCAAACTGTTAATACGTGCGATCAATCTCCCATTTTTTTCCAGCTCTTGATAACATGACTGCTCCAATGTTTTAGCTGATAGTAATTTACTTGGGGTACATTGAGAGATCATGTTAGATAAGTAGAGAGTATCATTAATCAATTCAACCAAATTACTTGTGGTTAATTTGCATCTGGAAACTACTCTCTCTGCCGTCATTAACTAGAACTTCCATTCCATAAATAAGATCTCTTTATGGGATTCTAGTATTTTTGGCAAATTAGCTGCCTGTCCCTCATCAGTGCCTTGCCACTCAAGAAAATTGGTCAAGGTCTCATCGGCCTGCTACAAGTCTGTTCTAGCATCAACTGATTTATCGATTATTGATGTTGTTATGTCACATAGGGGTTCTGCTTGAGCGATCTTTTGACATAATAGTCTTATTTGTCTTACCAATGCTTTGTTAATCTGTAGTGGTTCTACTCTGAACTCAGCAGGCTGCGGAAGATTCTTGGAATTTTCTATTTGGGCTGATAATTGAGAAATTTACTCATCTTTAGACTTCCCCATCTGTTCATTCACTGCTTTTAATTTTGCCAATGCTTCTGACAACTCTTTCTGCTTTTGAATTGCACTTGAATCAATCCTTTGTTTCTCTTCCCGCAATTGTTTATTCAATTGATTATTAATTTGTTGTTGCGTAGACAACTGCTGTTCAAGTTGCTCTGCTTTCTGTTGTGCCTCCGATAACTGTGCTTGTAGCAAGGTGATTGCTTGGTCCCTTTCTCTTAATAGATTAGTCACTTCTGATGCCTTGTCCATGGTGGCCACTGAATAGGCTCCAGCATATTGAGACAATTTTGTTAGGTCATCAGAAGGATCAAACTCTTCTTTCCAAACCACATTGGCTGCCACTGTTTGTTCAGGGAATAGGGAAGGTTGATCAATCCTTCTCCTTTTCCGTTGTTGTTTTACTACAACGCTGTGCTTTGGGCTGTAAAAGACATCCAATGGAGGTATATCCTCCACTTGCAAAATGATCTGATCCGAGGGATCTTTGGGAATTATCTCTATTCCTGTAGAAGGGGGTAGGCCACTGGTTCCACTTGGAACCTCTTTTGATGTTGTATCCTATGTGTTAGCCGCTTTAGATGTATCAGCTTCCTTTGAGCTCTCAATATTGCTTATGATTGAGTCGAATTGCTGCCATTCCTGGAGCAATTTTGGGTCAATCTGGGCATCTACATTCACGTCCGTGCTACTCTGCTCCTGCTCTTTCCTCTGCACTTCCTCCTGCTCTTTTGTTTGGATTTCTCCAGCAATTTCTGATGTAGCAGGAGGCCGCTGTTCAGGCTCGCTTGACTGTGTCATCAGAGCCGTTGCTAATAGATCCAGAGGCAGAGTTTGCAACCTCTGCTCTCTAAGTCTGTTAAATTCAACTAACTCGTCGTCATGATATCTCATTCTGGCTAGTGATTGAACCTGGAATAGCGATTTGGCTGAGGAGAACAGGTCATCAAACTCATCATCTTTATGTTCAAATTTAGTGAGTTTCGCCTGTTCAAGTGCATTGTAGGTGACTTTGTTTGGATCAAATCGCCTGTTAGGAAGAGTGGTGAGATTCAGTGCATTAATCTTATCTGCTTCTTTCTCTGCATGTTTATAGTTATGCAGAGCGTAAACAACACACCTTAGAGGAAGAGGAGGCCAAACCTACTTCTTTCTATTCCTTAGAGTCTGTGTAACTCCTTCGGATGTAAGCTGATATGCTACCTCTCGAGCTAACAGTTTGTCGGGTGTATACAAAGGGAGGACATGAGGCTTGGCATGGCTGCTGAAAACTCTTACATAGGTGAATTTTTCTTCTCTGAACCATCTCCCTATGGCTCTCAAGTCAATCTCCGCTTGTGAGGAAATCTTAGGAGCGGGTTTGTCAAAAATGGCATAGTGAATTGGTAACATAAAACCATTGCAAACTTGATATAAATGGTGTTTATAGTGGGCTTTCCATAACTTCTGGTGGTATATATGAATGGGCATGGGGTCTTGTGGAGTCCATCTCCACCCCAGCACAGGAAATTCGGAAATAAAAACACAGGGTATCCAAGATGTAGGCACTATAGTAAAATGGGGGAATGAACCTTTCAGTAACGCGGGACTTGTTTCTGAATTCAAGAACCGCTGTTGCTAACTTATCAGACAGTATATTTCCCCAATCCATTATTTCACTATTGCATGCTGCTTCCATTAAAGGTACCATTTCTATAGTGAAATTTGAGGAATCATGCAACTCCCAAATCCTACTCATCATTACTCCAACATAACAATAAGGAGAACACAAGGAACCGACAGAGTACTTACCCGAAGACTCATGCTTGTGTTTTTCTGGGTTTTGCCTCCAATCCCGTATGGGTTCTGATTCAATGTCATTTTCATTTCTGAACTTCTCCAGAAATGCTTTGTTGTACTTCTTCTCCGGTGCAGGAAAATGGTACATTTGCCTCAAATCATTAGGTTGAAACGAGCCGAACACTCTCCTGCCCATGGTGCAAAATGTTCTGTTTGTGATTGGGATTTCTTTAATTTCCCATCTCACCACATATGTATATGGGATAATTTTCTCTCGGGCTGCTATCCGATGAAGGTAAGAGTCGGCTAAATCCTTTAGATTAGCATCAGACTTCCGGGTTGGGTCTGTTGTGGCTTACACTATTGTTACCTCAGGTTCTTCGGCCTCAATCAGATTGTAGATGCTCATCCAAGTAGTTTTACCGAGTCCTAGACATGTGATGTCCGAGATCAGTCCCTTTGTGCTTGGTCCTGGATCGGCAATGTGTTGTCCTGTTGCTATGGAAGTGGAATCTGTTCTAGTTTTCTTAGATTTCTTCCCCATTTGGCTTGAATTTGCTGCTTCGGAGGAGCTCTGCACAAGAGAGAAAATGAACATAATGCGGAGAATTGGTGGCGCAAACCAAATATGAATGAGATATCTTAATCAATGAATAATGGAGGATTAACTTAAGGTGGATGTGGATACAATCTCTAAAGAGATTTTGGCCTTACTGTTCCATTAAATGGCCATTTAAACCTGTCAATCATTTAAATGCTCATCATATCATTTATTGGCCGAATAATTCATTTAAGCGTGGCTTTGATGTTTTGGCGGTTGAGCGTAAGTGAATCACTATCGGGAAGAGAAAGGCCTTTAATACTAATAACCATAATATATCCCGACTTTATCAATCTTTTTTGAAATCTGCGCCTAGCTTTATTGCAATCGCCGATCGGGGGAATGCTTAAGTTGTTATATTGGTGTCCTTTCGGAATCCCCGATCACTGATAACAATATTGCATCGCATCGGGAGTTTTTAAACGAGGGCTTTAGATGCATGCATGCTACATTCCCCGATCGCCGATAGCGATATTGCGTCGGAGCAAAGAGGGGCCTTTTGTTATGATCGCTTGCTTTCCCGATATCCGATAGTCATTTGTGCATTGTCACATCGGGGAAAATCAATGGGTCTTATGTCATGCGTCCTTTGTTATTGCGATATGCGATCTTGCGATCGCTTTATCGCAATAATAAAAGATTATTCATTCTTTATTATAAGACCGATTATGTGATTTTTCAAAAAGGTTTATAATGTTTTATTTCTTTTTGGACCTTTTGAATAATGATAAGTTGATACCAATTTAATCCAAAAGGGACCCATTTCATATTATAGTTTTAAAAATAAAATTTTATGAAATGGGGGGGGTGTTGTACAGCACAACACAAGGGCAGGTGGTATGATATGAATCAAGAAGGTTTGATGAGCATGAGCAGAACTATGTGACTCGTGATCTTGAGTTGACAATTACATGCACTGAAAAAGTGGAGACGTTATCTCCTTAGCATAAGGTTTGTTCTGATGAGTAATCACAACGGACTGAGGTATTTGTTTCACCAACCTAATTTGAATGCAAGGAAAGGTAGATGGTTGACTACCCTCAATGAGTTTGATTTTGAGATCAGATACATTAAAGGTAGAAACAACAGGGTTGCAGATTCTCTCAATAGGAAAGTTCACGTGAACCATATTTCAACTATGAGCTATTATGGGACCGATTTACAGGTGCAGATATTGCATGCAAGGAAACATGATGAGAGGTAATAACAATTGAAGAAGAGATTGCAAAAATAGGGTGAAGGTTATATGGATGATGAGTACCACCTCATAGCAGATGGCTTGGTCAGATTTAGGAACAAGATTTATGTGTCAGATAATAGTGATTTGAAGAAGCTCATCTTGAGAGAGTTTCATGTTAAGCCATATTCAAGCCACCTGAGATACTAGAATACTTTGACAACTTTTAAGAAGTTATATTATTTTCTGAACTTGAAGAAAGAGGTGCCTAAGTTTGTTTCAAGGTGTTTGGAATATTAGCAGGTGAAAGCATATTGTTGGTCTATTGCAACCTATTCTAATCCCAAAATGGAAATGAGAGGTCATTTCCATGGACTTCATTATAGGATTGTTGAGGACATCAAGACAATATGATTCCATCATAGTTTTGGTTGATAGGTTGAGAAAGGTAGCTCATTTCATTGTAGTGAAGTCTAATAATTCAGCTAGTGAAGCGCTTAGATCTTCGTTAGGGAGATTGTGATGTTGCATGGAGGTCCCAAGAAGATTATATCAAATAGAGATGCCAAGTTTACTTCCAAGTTTTGAAAGGAGTTATTTACAGGCTTAGGGACAAATTTGTCCTTTAACACAACTTATCATCCACAGATGGATGGAAAGACATAAATTGTTAACAATATTCTCTAGGATATGATGAGGATGTATGTCATGCATTAGTAGAGGTAGTGGCATTAGAGAACATTTGAGGTCTAAAATGGGCCTCAAAATAAAAATGTTCAACCAAAATAAAATTTATAAGAACCAATAGGATTCAAGATGATGATTTCAACCATAGAGGATGATTCGCCATTTTAGATTTAAAAAAAGAAGAAAAACTACTTTTTCTACTCATATTTTGAACTTAAATCCCTAAGTTTTTACTCCAATTTTGAGTAGGAGCACTTGTTAGATGTTAATTTGATTTCTCATCCGAGGAGTACCCATGTTGCATACTTTCAATGGACCCTGCTATATGAAAAATGCGAAATACATGAAAAGATGTGATTGCAATCACATTTTTTCATGTATTTCTGATTTTTCGTGTAGCAAGGTCCATCAAAAGTATGCAACATGCATACTCCTTGGATGAGGAATGAAATTATGCATCCAAAGAGTGCCCCCGCTTGAAATTTGAGTAGAATCGTAGGGATAAGTTGAAAATAAGAGTTGAAAAAATAGTTTTTTTTTTTTTCTTTTTTTCCCTGTAAAATTTGATGATTTAATCCAATATTATTTTATTATTTCCACTATTATTTAATAATATTCCTTAGGACTCCCACTTTAGACCTCAAACATTATCTAATGGTTGAGTATCTTTTGTTGGTGGAGTTTGTGTTGGGTCTCCAAAACGTCTTCAAAATGACATCCACTTTCACCTTTATCACCACCATTTCACTCACATGTCGCAACTCCATAACCATATAACCTTTCATTAGCCACCATTTTTATAAATATATGGGTTAGGATCCTTATTTACCAAAGTTATTTATTTTATGTGTTTAAAGTGAATTTATGATTAAAAACTAGGAAATTAACATGGTTTCATTTATCTATATATGTGGCTTGAGTTTCATGACATGTGTAGGTCATTTAGAAGCTTCGAAGACACCCTTATGTGGCCTCCAATGCTCAAATTCGAATTCCCTTCAAAGGAGATTTGGATAAAGGTCAAAGAAGGATATGTGTACTATTTGGATTGTAACTCTATGAGGTGTCTCATGATTTCTTATTTGGATTAGAACTCTATGAGAAACTTAGGGATATGTGTCTCATTATGAGCTATTTGGTTGTAACTATATGAGATTTTAGTGGATCTAAATTAAATATGGTAGCTTATTATGTTTTTATATAAATAGGAGAGCCTTCTCCTTTGAAACACATGTGTAAAGTTGGAGAAATTCTCATGTTTTTAATAGAGAATTTGGAGCTTATACTTGGAGATTTGAAGATTTAGTTTTGCTTGCATATGGAACTTCTTCACTTTCCATCCTCATATACCATTGGAATGGCCATCTAATGATTGTGAGATTTAATTGCTTTTATAGATTAAAGTTCATTTGCTTTCTTAGTATTAGTTTTAGAATGACTGTGTAATCTTTGCTTTTCTAAAAACATTTCAATAAGGAAGAATTATGTATTTTATAATTGGATTGAGTTTGAGGCATTGGATCATAGTTATTTAGTTTCCTTTCATGTTCTGTTATTTACTTTCTTAGATCAAACCATCAATTCATTGTATAATTGAATAAAGGATCAGGCCCAAAAGGTGACTTCAAATTGGGTGATTGAATGTTCAACCTATGCAATCATTGATGTTACAGGAATAAGTACCCTAGGGCTTTGGTTTAGAACCCCAACAAAGCAGAAGCAGACTACAACAAGAAACACTCATACAACTTATGCAAAATGCTTATATAAAAAAACTATGCAAGAGCGACCGTACCCAGATTTCCTTCATTTGAGTAGGTCCCGCAGGGTTCAGACCCTCTGTAACTCCTGATGTTCTTCAGACCTAAAAATCATTCAATTCAAACATACATAGTAGTATAGAGGTAAAGCATATTCACGAAATTTAACTTTATATCATATAAACTAATAGTCATTTATACATCAAGATAACATTCATACATGAATTACAACACAATTTGATGCATAAACAAAGTTATTTTTGGAAATAAGACAACATTTCTTTTATTGCAGTAAGCTATAAATAACATGGAGAGAATTCACTTGAGTCTTCTTCTTCTGACTCCAAGCGGAACCATCCTCCAGATTCATCCTATCCTATCCTTCAACAATCTTCTTCCATAACCAACACCATGATATCTCAATCAAGAAGGAGAATATCTATAATCAAGGAAACAAGGGTTTCTTGAAGCTTGGGGAAGTGCATGAGGCACAGGGATACATCAGACTCAGTTAGGGATAATCTTAATATAATAACTCTATCTCTTCTCCTCCTTAAGGCCTTCCGATAGAAGTCTATTTATACTTCTCCCAATTAGTTTTTTAGTTGGGAAACAGTTGGGCCATGGGCAATAATAGGTAATCAATAGGTAAAAACGGTGAACTCCGCCCATAATTAAGGAAACTTAATTTTTTAAAGTGTTTTAACACATATATGTGGGTTGGGTATTGACTAACCCACGTGTACACACTTTTATCTTAGGGCAAAGTAGCATAGAGGGAATAAAACACTGTTTTTAAAATATTTGGACCAAGTCTGGAAGGAAGGGTTGCCCTAGGCCATAAACCAAGCATCACAAATACCAAGGGTGATAAATGGTGCTATAATAGATGCCCCTAATATATGAGGTTAGAAGGGGTACATGATGGCTGAAAGGTATTAAGTGTATGGAAAGAATCTTGTCGAAACTGAGAATGAATTCACCAGAATTCAGCTTGCCAAGCCATCAAAAAGAAAATGTTGTCTGAGACGGGCATATCCATGCTCAGAGAAAGTAAAGCATGTCCGCATATCAAATACAAGCGGATCCAATATGCATACAAGTACAAAGAACTGAAAGTACATAATGGATCATCTGATCGTGATCGAAAAAGTACATGTCTGAATATCACATATAAGAAGACAATCAATGAAGCTAAAGGATGAAGTTGATCATTGATGTCAAAAACTAATCCCAATAGTACCAAATGAACATGATGGAATAAAATGATACTACATTGCAACTTGGATGCAAGCATATAAGATGTCGCTCTGAAGAACTGTGACATATATGGTGGATGGTGTCAACTAGTAGCAACAGGAGCAACTGACAAATGAACCAAGACATGCTCAAGCAACCTGAGGTCTTCACCAACTGTCGTGGTACATTTCTACATAATGGGAATAAATAATTTTAGGTCAACCACGTGAGAAATCGTTTGATTACCAGTCATTGATGTATACCATTAACAAACATGAGACTACTCACCGATAATGAAAATGAGAGTCAAGGTACCCAGTACAATCTAACAAGTGTGAATAAATGAGATGAAGTCGAACACTTGGAAGAATCTATCAATCAGGGGAAAATGATGGCTTCCCACTATCGATAACGGAGGAATCTGCCACTGATGACTGCAAACCCCAAGGTATTGCCAAATGGACTCTAGATATTTGTCCCAGAGAAAATGAGCTGTAGTCGATAGGAAAAGATCCACTTGAAGGAAGGCATTAAGGAATCCTTAATAAATCTAGTGCGAGTGTAACCTATAGGCCAATAATGTGGAAGGAAGTAGACGAAAAAGATGTAGTAACCCAACTGGAGCACGTTTCCGGTTTACACAAGATGTAGCTATCGCACGATAGAAACCCTCTGATCCAACCAATAATAAAAGCTGACACATAGGCGAGGAATCCACCAATAGGGTCAAATGGAAACCAAGGCACTGCATGAATCCCAATGTGTGATAATGAAAGCTGATGTTGAACACAAGGGAAACCACTCAGTCAAAGACCCATGATACTGATCGATGCTGAGCATAAGGTGACCTATCAATAATGAAAATAGGGCCAGGGTGTGGCTCTAGGCCTGTGCTCAGAGCAATATATCGTCGTCGATAAGGACAAGACCCACCAACAAGAAGTCAATGGAGACCTTCTCAAATTGGCATGAGCAGAGGACCAATATAATTAATGTGATGACAAACATGACATTGACAACCAGGTATGGCCGATTGAAAAATAGGACAAGAGACACCGCAGAGAGGCTGACTCAGGCTTACTTCCCTTGAATAAAAGCACGACTCAATGATGACTATATGGCAACATATGTTAACTTTGTATAAGTTCGTCATGCAGGAGGCACGAGCAAACTCTCCATATGATTGGAAGAGGTAACCAATTGGAGGAGTACTGACTCAATAACAAGGTGAAGGCGTACCTAAGTCAAACTAAATCCTACCCAAAAATGGAGGAGAGACTTTCTTTTGAGTGCTTTGTTCAAGGGCGACATGACTGACTTTCGCTGCCAACAAAATTTGGAAATGTTTTCCTGTTCCTGCTCTTTTTAGAATATATAATTTTTTTGTCTTTTTCTTTAAGCTGGAAAAAGAATAAAAGAATTCTATAGTACAGTGGAAAGAATGAGTGTTAGAGAAACAAATGATCTAGTTCCTGGGATGGGAGTAGTCCTATGCTCAATGTAGGGAGGTGAAACTAGTAAATGACACTTAAAGGGATGTTCTTTCCACGGGTCAAAGGATGCGTCAAGTTGCAGAAGCTAGGTGATTGGAAGGCTAATTTTGCAGAAGACATGGTCAAATAAGTGGCTTAAACACGATCCCAAGTGAAGTTGGCTCAAGGCCAAAAGGTGAAAATAGTCAAAATGCAATGCAGCAATACAACTCAGCACAAAGGAGCCTCTGGGGTATAAGGCCAGAAATCAACGTAGAAGAAAAGAGAATGTGTATTCAACACACAAGTCATGGTGGGACTAAAGAGGACTCCCGAGCCTACTCAATATAGCAGCACGGGCAACCAATGTCAGTGAGGTTCTAACTAAGATGCCCATGTAAAGGATGACTCTACCACCACATCATGCTTTAAAAATCGGTGTGTGAACAAGGTTTACCAACCAAGATATGATGGGGTCGACCCTCTGGCTAGTGTATCACTGAATGAAGGCTAGTATGCAAGATGCAATGGAAAAAATGGTTTTCCCTAACCTATATGCCAACAAATGAATGATACCTACCATGACAGGTCAACGGTCATGGGACTGAAATAACATCTCAAAGAAGTCTCCAAAATATCCTAAAAAATAACCCATTCTTGACAATCCAAGGCCACAAATCAAAACAATCCATAAGACAAAAATCAAATTTTGAAAAAATATTTTGCAATTTCAAAGTTAAATAATGACTTTTGGACTCATAGTTTTTTTTATTTCTATTTGGAGCAAAGAGTTGTGGATCAAAAAGGAGAAAACTTGCCTCTGAACAATTGGACCTTTCAAATCGCAGCAAAGTTATCAGGTAACCCTCAAATCATGCTTGCAATGTTTTGTGATAGTTTTTAGAAGTTTTCATTAAGTTTTGACTATGGGGATTTATGCCAAAAAATCCAACTTTGTGTACACGTGGGTTGGATGTGATCAACCTGCATATATAATGGCCCTACACATGACTATGTGTAAAGGGAACTCGTGTGTACGCGAGTTAAAGTTTAAACATAAAAACTAATGGTTGAAACTCAAATTTTTTCAGGATGGCCATCACATGGAGAGAAAGAGAGGATACCACAATTGACAATGAGGTAATGAATGGCCAAAATTCACTAGATGCATTGAGAGGTTGTGGCTTATTGAAATTCTTCAAAATGCCAAACATGAAAGCCAACACACGCCTGCTCGAACTGCTGATCCACTACTGGAGTGCAGAGGATGATGCCTTCATGATAGATCAGATGCCTCTACAGATTGAGGTTGAAGACATCTACTTTATTATAGGTCTCTCCTGAAGAGGAGAGGTCGTGCATTCCACTGGCAGGACAAGAAGTATTCTTTCAGTAGAATACTATGTACAAATATACTGTCCTGGACACCCAGAGAAGATTGGAAGTTAGATTCCAATCAAACACGTGGATAATTTATCTCTGAGGATTCTGCTATTTGCCATTGCAAGGGTAAATTGATCAACTTCACTGCACCAGGCTTCACGAGTGCCCATGAGCCTGGCAGTGGAACGCCTTACCACAGTTTTCGATTGGTGCATGCCTCTTCTGACCAACATGAAGAGCCAATTGACCTGTATTCAAAAGGGTCAGACAAAGAAATTTGGATATGCGACTATCTTATGCTCATTCTTCTTTGAGAAGGTACATGGGCTACGTTCCAAAGTATCTGTCTCCATCAGTAGCCCTTGAGATCCTCGGGTGGGTAGATGGGATGACTTGATGAAATGCCTTAGAGGCGGGGACGTGCCTAGGACAACTTTTGATGATGAGTTTTTTGCCTGGTGGGACCAACATATCATCGCAGTCGACGACTACCCATATGTTGGTATGGATTTATGAGGATATCCATACTTGGTGTTGCCACCAAATGCAACATGGGGAGACATAGGTAACAATTTTTTAAGTTTTTGTAAATTTTTAAGATATTTTTTTTGCAATATGAAATGAACTTAGAAATATTTTTGATGGCACAAAATACTGACAAAATGAACATGTTTCAGATGTGGGTCCAGTGAGACCAGATGGATTTCCGAGGCATAAGCGTCATGGAAGAGGTGCCGAAGAGGTAGCAGCTGAGACAGAGAGAGTCCTATATGTAGTTCAGAGAAACTTAGTGACACTGACTCACCAGGTACCGATGATAGCCATAGAGTATCTACTTGAGGAGATACAGCGCCACGTGGTAGGGGTACCATGGGACTGGGTCCAAATACTTCAGCGTGTAGCCAATGCAGTAGTTAACTTTTTAGCCACTCATCCTGAGCCAGGTCGGTAGACAAATTGGACATGATTATGGGAATTTCGTCCCAATTTTGTATATTTTTTTTTTTTGAACACCTTATCTATACACAGGCGATTTTATGATATATACATATTCAAATTTTTTGATGTTTGTTTAATTTGATGAATGATTAGTATGCCAACCTAATGCTTGATTAACAATAGAGTCTGCTAATGAATTCTCAGATTGTGGAATGTGAACATATGTAATATAAATAAATGATCGTTGCAACATTCTCACTCTCAAAAATTGGTGACATAAATAAGGATCACGAACCTGATAAATGTTATTTAATTGTGACACCACTAGTTGTAAGTCCAAGTAAACTACGAATGAATCAATTCCAAAAGAAATTGATTCGGATAGTAAATTAATAATGGTAGTATATTCAACAATGTTATTCAAAGCAGGACCAATACATACTCCCCTTGACACCATCAACTGGCCAGATGGATAATAAATCATCCAAGCTTCAGAAGCAAGATTCCTAGTGTGCTGACTAGCACCATCAATGAATTCAAAATATATCAAACATCCAGCAACACCTGCCAAAGAAGATAAAAAATTGTCAATATCACAAAATGCCAGACAAATATGTACAAAAATACAATATATACAAACAAGAAATTTCTCGGCCAGAACCTAAGCAAAATACTTTTTAAGGTAGAGCACATTTCGGGGCTCCGCTAGCTTGTTCCCTTCAAAATCAGTAAACTCATAGGCCCCTTTCCCCAAAAATCACTTGACTACAAAGGGACCATACCACATAGACTTGAATTTGCCTACCCCTAAGGCGTCTTTGTCTTGGTCATAGACTAAGACGAGATCGCCTTCAGAAAAAACTCGAGGACGAACAACTTTATCATACTGAGTTTTAACCCTCTTCTTATGGGCCTCGTTTATTATGGCAGCATATCGATGCTGCTCATCAAGATGTTCCAAATGAACAAGGCGTTATTGGAGACTAGATGTCTCTGGAAGAAGTCCTACAGCTAGCTTAAGGGATGAAATTTCACATTCGATAGGAAAAATAGATTCCAGCCCGTAAACTAATTGAAAAGGAGTAAAACTGGTGGCAGTCTTCACCAAGGTTCTATATGCCTAGAGCACCGGGTACATCATGATATGCCAATTGGAGCAATTTTTTTCAATTGTCCTTTGCAGGATAGTCTTGAGGGACTTATTCATGGCTTCGACTTGCCCATTGGATTGGGGACAATACAAAGATGAATGCTCCTGCCGGAAGCCCAACTTGAGAGCCAATTCGGTCATCAGTTGATTCTGGAAGTGACTGCCATGGTCAGTGACAATCTCTCTTGGGATACCAAATGGGGAAATAGCTTGATTGAAGAGAAACAAGGCTGTTGTTTCACTATCGTTTTTGTAAGTATGCATGGCCTCAACCCACTTCATAAAGTAGTCTACAGCCATAATGATGTACTTGTGATTCATCGCTGAAGGTGGATTACAAGTAGTAAAGTCAATGCCCCACTTCATAAATGGACCGACAGTGATAATAGGAAAAAGTGGAGCTGGATGCGCGCGCATTTTTTGAGTATAAATTTGACAAGGGTGGCAATGTTTGACCACTTCAATACAATCTTTGAAAATTGAAGGCCAAAAGTAGCCGGCATGCAAAATTTTCTGGGTTGTTGCAAGCCCTGATAGATGATCGCCACAAGCTCCACTGTGGCAATCATTAAGTATAGACTCTGCTTCTTCCAAAGTTAAGCAATGCCTAAGGATTGAATAAACCCCTCTGTGATATAATGTATCACCAATAATAACATAGTTTTTGGCAAGGTGACATAACTTTCGACACTCATCCTTGGAGGAAGCAGGTGGGAACTTCGAAGTCTAGAGATATATAATGATATCTCCATACCAAGGATCTTGTGAAGAAATGAGGAATAAATGTTCGTCAGGGAAATTTTCCTCATAAACAATGGCTTCCTCACAAGGCAGCTCAGAAATTAATTCCGCAAAAACCAATGACTTCTTAGATTTGGCTGACAAGAACTCAAGATCAAATTCTTTCAAAATAATGATCCATCGATTATATTTGCTCCCAATCACTTGCTTACTGAGGAGAAACTGAAAAGGATTGACAGCCGCTAAGATGAACGTTTTACGTAGCAGTATATAATGACAAAGCCGCTGGACAACATGGACAGCTGCCAAGGCCAATTTCTCGATAGGATAATAGTGTAGCTCATGACCTACTAAGCCTCGACTCAAGTAGTAGATTACATGCTCAATGAGAGCATCATCCTCCTGAACCAGAACCATACCTATGGTTGATTCTGCCGCAACAAGATACAAAAGGAAATCTCTACCATAATCTGGTGGACTCAACAATGGAGTAGAGATTAATTCTTGTTTCAAAGCATCAAAATATCATTGCACAAAGTCATCCCATAAAAATGGAACTCCTTTCTTAAGCAAATGCATAAATCCTTTGGTAATCTCGGCGTAATTTGCTATAAATCTTCTTAAGAAATTTGCCTTTCCTTGGAGACTTTGAAGTTGACGAATTGAAGACGGGGGAGGAAACTGAATTATTGCCTCAACCTTGAAAGGATCAACTCGAATCCCTTCAGTCGATATGATGAATCCTAACAACCGACCAGATGTGACCACAAAAACAAACTTATTCAGATTCAACTAGATTTTATAGAAACAAATTCTCTCAAAAACTAACCGAAGGTAGCTGGGATGATCGATTCTCTTTCAAGAGTGGGTAGCTAAGTCATCCAAGTATGCTTTGATAACATGTTTGATGTTGTTGAAAGCATAAGACATGGGCCACTAAAAAGTAGCTCTAGCATTTTTAAGACCAAAAGGAATCTTCTTGTATGCAAGCGTGCCCCAGGGATATATAAAGGTTGTCTTGTGCTAGTCCTCTGGATGGATAGTAATTTGATTGTAACCAAAGAATCCGTCCATGAGCGAACAATATTTCATTACCCACACATTCATCAAAAATTTGATCAATAAAATGCGTGGGGAAATTATCTTTTGGACAAGCTTTATTCAAATCCATAAAGTCGATACATACTTGGATCGTTCCTTATTTTTTATCTAGTAGGACTGGATTGGAAACCCACTCCATTAGAGGAACGGGGCATATGAAACCTGCCTTAAGCAACTTTTCAACTTCAGCTTTAATAGTTGCTTATTTCTAAGGATTGACCAGTCGAAGCTTCTGACGAATAGGTTTGGCATTTTCATATGTCTTGATCTCATGCTGGACTATACATGGATCAATTCCAGGCATTTCCTCATAAGACCAAGTGAACACATCTCGAAACTCTTTAAATAGGTCGGTGTAAATTTGAGTTTCTTCAAGGGAAAAATTGGCTCTAATGAAGAAATTTTCTATAACGTTAGGATTCCTAGAGATGTTTATAGGTATAGTTCTTGAGATAACTGACATATTACCTTCGGCAAATAATTGTGCTGGAGCCAAAGGGTTTGAAACTGTACAAACATCGCTAGTAAGCAGATTGGAGAACCTAGATTCAACTTCATGCAATGGAGGAAGAAAATATGAACGATGATGTAAATCTTCCCATGGTCGATCTACACCCATCATTGCCTCCAAAATTTCTTCTTCAAATGGTAAAAATATATCTAAGCAATCCAGAGCAGAAGCATAGTCAAGGTTCCAAGCTGGAGCCACATCACCATCTAACTCCTCCTGTGAAAAAGGAGTGGGATGGTTGTCTATAGAGTTAATGATAGATTGATAGCTAAGTTCTGCTACAGACATGGGAAATGCCATTCCACCAACCTGCCCTCCATCTAATGTGGTGGTGGACGAAGGTAAGGTCCAAGGGTTTGAAAAATAATGAGTTCGAAAGAACTCTTTTTGTGAAGGGCCGCTGGAAGATGAAATTGCATTGATTCTAGCTGTAGGAGGAGGAAGATCAAATATACCCATTAACAAAGAGTACATCCCAACTCCTAAATTTTCAATAGGTTGACAAGGATTATCCACCAATGGAATGGTAGAATCCGAAGTTGAGTGGGAGTCACTTGGAGAATAATCTACTTAATAAATTTTAACAATTCTCCCCTCATGAGGAAAATAGAGGATGCGAAATAAAGATGAAACTATGGCATCCATCTTGTAAATCCAATTCCTTCCTAAGAGGATATTATAATCTAGGTTGGCATCAACAATTTCCATCTCAATATTTACGACCTTTCCCCCAACACATATAGGAAAGGCCGGGATAATTCTGTGTGGCCTATGAGAATGTCCATCAAATGCTATCAAGAGAGTTGGTGAAGGAATAGCTGAAGGTGATCCAATGGCCTTCCAAGATTACATAGACATTACGCATGTGGAATCTCCCTCATCTATAATTGTTTGAAAAATATTGGTTTTTCAGTAAGTAGACTTTATCTGGAAAGCCATATGGTGAGGAATTCTATTTTTGACATTCAACATATCAAAAGTGAGCACTAAATAATTATTTGGATCTACTACCTTGATTTTCGAAAGCAAAGAATTTCTCTGAGCAGGACATGACTGGAGTACCTCCAAAGTAGACATAACACAAGGACTTTGAGCCAGATCTTCTACAATCGAGTAGTTCTGGGTTGTCCTAGCATTAGGGTTAATAATCGAGCACTTTGCGGAACCTTTCGGTATCCGAGGTATAGACTCAGTAGAGGGTCGCTCAATATGAAGTGGGTTTGTGGTTTCAGGAACAGATTTAGCTTTAGATGTTTCTGTTTCACCATAATCACATGCTCATGTAGCAATGTCGACATGAGAGTTCATCATATAAACATTTGAGGAATTTTCCCCTTCTTGGTTGCCCCCTGCGGAGGTACCAGCGTTTAGTTCGCACTAGCAAGTAATCGCTGCCCTTGGGGGAAAGGGTTAGCCAGAACAGCTTGGGAGCTAGAGGACCCTTGCTGCACTAACAAGCGTTGAGCATCTTGTATCTTAGGGTAGAGGTGAGTCAAATGATCTCCATTGCATAACTTGCATGGAAACTTAACCTTTTTCTTGGACTCTTTTCTACCCTCACCGGCACCGTTGCCGTGTTTGTTTGCATTTCCCTTCCCCTCCTAGTTCTTCTTCTTACCTTGTCCCTTCCTCTTCCCATCGGATTTTTGATTTCCTTTAGGGATAGAGGCTTGGATGGCATTTATAGAGGTAGGTTGGGAAGGTGAAGGTGTAGATAGTGCTGCCTGGTTAGAAGAAGCAATTTGTAGAGACAACTGTTGCAATTGGTTCAAAAAGTTCACCGTATTTGCGTCGATTGATCCAACTATACCATCGGCATGAGGGCTTGGATTCGGTTTGGCTAAATCAACCTTAGATCTAGGAGCATCAGGTAATATTTTTTGAAGAGTCCTAGATTGAGAATATATCGGTTCTAATTGTTGGGCTCAAAAAATATCCTGCTCTTTCGAATAAACACCGGAAAGAGAAACATCCTTTGAGATTTCACATTGTAATGATTTGAGAAACCATTCGAGAAGGAAATCTGGTGGAATTTTGGCTTTGATAAGCCTTTTTATCCTTCTCCATTCCTGGATGTGATCCGAATTGTGAGTTGTTGTGTCTTGTTGAAAGTTGGAAAGAAGTTCAGTTCCGGCTTCATAACAGACAAGCAACTAAAAATGGTTCAAGATAATATTAGCCAAATCAGCGAAAGAAGTATAGGTTCCCCCTAGAAACTCTATATACCATTTGGCCACATTTTCAGTTAGGGTGCACTGAAATAACCTCAACTTGATCAAATCATCTATCAGGGAATTGGATGAGCACCATAAGTGAAATGTGGTCACATGGTCTCCCGTGTCTTCACCATTCTTCCCTTCGAACTTTGGAAATCTGAGGGAAGCTTAGTTGGGACTGTAGGCCAAGCCGGATTGTACCTAATTGGATCATTCGTCAATTTAGTTAAGTCTGGAAAATTAAGCGTGGCTAGAAAATGAAGTCATGGGGGACCTTGGGAATTCCATCTAGAGCAGGCGGGGTTCCCAATGTTCTGAAAGGAATGACCTGGATTTTGAAAGGCACCAGGTTGATCGAAGTAACTCGTAGAGCCTACTGAACCAAAAGGTGATCCTTGCGGTCGAGAAAAATTCGGAGTTTGACCAACTCCTGCCGAAAATCCTCTATAACCAATGAAGTTACCCCCTAATGAAGTATTGAAAGGAGTTGATAGCCCCTAATAAGGGTTCCATACATTAGCAAAGGGTGGAAAACTTTGAAATGGATTAACCGAAGAATACGTCACATTCCCTTGTTAGCCGACAAATTGATTCCCAGCTCGTATCCCACTAACCGCACAGTTTGTCCAACTTTGGAAGGGGTTACTACCTTGACTTGTAAATGGAAAAGGCATTGACCCTACTGTCGGATTGGAATGTGGTATATGACCACTTCCAAATCGGAAACCCTAAAAAAAAGCTGATTCACTCATCATAGATGTAGAGGCGGTCAATGGTATGTTGAAAGAAACTAAAGGGATAGCTTGAGATGACATTCCCAAAGGGAAGAATCCAAAACTGGATGCAGTAGCTTGAGAACTTCCACTCGTTGAAGAAATGGAAGTGGACCCAAATATAGTTGTGCTGGGAGTATTAGAAGGGATGGAAATAGTTCCTCCCCCTTGTACATATATGGGAGTCTGCATGCTCCCAACCCTCGTCATAGATTCCATGCTTCATCAAAGGGATAGATGTATGTAAACCTGGGCTCGAAGGCCTGTGAGTTGGAGTTCCAACGTATAACAAAATGTCTGGATGGTCAGCTAGGAGAGGAGAATTTGGAAACTCAATCGACTCTAAAAGGTCTTCTACTTCAATACTATCTTCTGACTAGAAGAGTACTCGAGAAGGAATTGGTGTGTTCCTCTCTAACTCTGTACTAGTACTAGGTCTATCTTGTGAACTAATGCCCCCAAGTGGAGGATCAATCTCCGATGTGCCTGCTACCACTAGTTGGAAACCACTGGCAGAATCACTCCTATGCCTTCTAGGAGAAGGCTTCAGACTCGTAGGTGAAAGCCCACAAAGTCTCCTAGACCGTCGAGATGGTCAGTCAACCACTTTGAATTATTTAAAAGATCTACTTAACGAATAAAAAAATTATAAATCTAGTCTGATTAGGAGCACAGATCACTCACTAAAATGTCTCTAAAGATATCAACAATCAAACAACTCTCAAGTATTTCTGCTCTGGGTGATTAGGACCGACACCAAAATATAAGAAAGTTAATAGTAAGGGCCTTTCAAAAATAGACTCGGGTAATTACACCTTAGGCCTACTAGTGAAGGTATCGAAGGTAGTTACGCTGACCTCCAGATAATAGCCTTTGCCGGTGCAAGCCCCCAAGCTTCGCAAGGGTGCCCTCTAGAAGTACTGTTGAATGTGATAAAATGTAAACCTCAGGTGCCACGAGATTCCCCTCCGTAGCCACCTATGTGGTTCCTAGGATAGGCAACTATGGTCACCAACTC
Organism: Pinus tabuliformis; assembly: GCA_031772625.1. Classification (NCBI taxonomy): domain Eukaryota; kingdom Viridiplantae; phylum Streptophyta; class Pinopsida; order Pinales; family Pinaceae; genus Pinus; species Pinus tabuliformis. The sequence continues at coordinate 702,519,208 of CM062807.1, forward strand.
GTATCAGAAGCCGGGCAGAACAGTCGTGAGGTAGAATCTGACAAGTAAGAGAAGGGGTATCTCTCATCCTTATCCTCACTAACCCTTGTGCTTTACTCCCAATCACGGAGCTTTCCTGGTCTCCCTAACGCTATTGGATTTCGCTCATTAATTAAACTTCTATGTTTTACAATTTAGAGTAGACTTGGAGAGTTAACTCTCCTCTCGCCTAATCCAAGGCCCTAATAAACCTAAACTTGTTAGTGTATTTTGATGACAATACAAAAGTTATAGTTTATTTTAATTAAGCGCTTGATTTTTTAATGGTTGTTCTTTTAAGTCAAGGGCATAGATGGAAGAGAAACCAATGGTGTTTGTATGACACAAAAGAAATCAATGAAAAACTAACTACATGAATGTAATCATTTGTTCTTCAATGAAAAGAAATATCTACCTGGGTTCTACGAAACTTCTATAAAGCAAAATACTTTTTCTTTTCTTTTCTTGAAACACACTTCACACATGCAAAAACCAAAAAGACTATTGATGCTTTAATAATGAGAACTACCCTAATGCAAGGTGTAATGAAGATGCAAGATCCTAAATCACTCTAAAAAAAATGAAAGCAATTGTTTATAACTATTAATAAGCCAACTTAAGTATTGAAGAGAAATTATACAAAATTCTCTCCAAACAAGAAGGACAGATAGCAAAAGATCACAATTCACTTTCAAAAATCAAAAGAAACCAAAATCAAAATTGGCAAAAGAAAACAAAAACAATTTTTTATTGAGATCTTTTCTTTTTCAAGAAACAACTAAAACAAGTTTTTGAAAACACTCTGAATGCCACTAAAATTCAAAGATCGAAAGAAAAGCACAAGGAATCTTTGCAAGTTACAAACTCAAAAATGAACGAAAACTTGAACAAAAAGGCTTCAACTTGTACTAAATGACCCAAACAGTAGCAAAGAGCTTGACAAACTGACCAAGAAGTCAAGAAAGAAATACCTTCAAATTCGCCAAAAAAGACTTCCAAAAAGAAAGAAAAGCTATAAGGCCAAAAAATGACAAAAAGCAAAGCAAGTAGATCAAAAATTGAGCTTGACATTGAGATTGAAAACAATCTCCCATTCTGGAGGAATAGAACCATCAAGAAATTCTGAACAAAGTATTGTGTGCCAAAACACTAATTACAAACTTGCTAAAAAAAATAAACCTAGGCCAAAATATTTTCAATGAGGAAGAGACGTAAAAACAGTAAGCTTGCAGAATAATGAAATTCTTTAGACAAAAATTGACCACTCAGAAACTAAGCAGACCAGGCAACAAATCTTTTTGGGCAGAGAGATTTGAAAAAACAATGCAAAAAATGGTATACACGACTGTGTTCAAACACATGGGCGTGTACACGCGCTTCTGATAAAGGAGACTCACATATATGCGAGTTCACTTCACAGAAATTGGTGTGTGTACGCTACTATAAACAGACTAAAGTGTGTATACAAAGATTTGCAAGAAAGATAAAAAACAAAGCTAGATCAAAAAGATCAGACTTAAGGTCTGAGACTCTACTAGACCAAGTAAGACTGCAACATCAAGCAAACCAAAGACTGACCCCTGATTGACACTTAACAACCCAAACTAGGAATAACAAGATTGTTATCCCAAGTGGATTCGCCAATTCTGTTACGGGAATAAGTACCCTAGGGCTTTGGGTTAGAACCCCAATAGAGCAGAAGAAGACTACAACAAGAAACACTCATACAACTCAAGCAAAATGCTTATAAAAACAAACTATGCAAGAGCGACCGTACCTGGATTTCCTTCATTCGAGTAGGTCCCGCAGGGTTCAGACCCTCTACAACTCCTGATGTTCTTTAGACCTAAAAATAATTCAATTCGAACATAGATAGTAGTACAGAGGTAAAGCATATTCACGAAATTTAACTTTATATCATATAAACTAATGATCAGTTATACATCAAGATAACATTCATACATGAATTACAACACGGTTTGATGCATAAAAAAAGCTATTTTTGGAAATAAGACAACATTTCTTTTATTGTAGTAAGCTATAAATAATATGGAGAGAATTCACCTGAGTCTTCTTCTTTTGGCTCCAAGCGAAACCATCCTCCGGATTCGTCCTATCCTAGCCTTCAACAATATTCTTCCATAACCAACACCATGATATCTCAAGCACGAAGGAGAATATCTATAATCAAGGAAACAAGGGTTTCCTGAAGCTTGGGGAAGTGCATGAGGCACAAGGATACATCAGACTCATTCATGGATAATCTCAGTATAATAACTCTATCTCTTCTCCTCCTTGAGGCCTTTTCATAGAAGTCTATTTATACTTCTCCCAATTAGTTTTTTAGTTGGGAAATAGTTGGGCCATGGGCAATAGGAGGTAATCAACAAGTAAAAACCGTTAACTCCACCCATAATTAAGGAAATTTATTTTTTTTTAACTGTTTTAACACATATACGTGGGTTGGGTATTGACTAACCTCCATGTGCACACTTTTATCTCAGGAAAAGTAGCGTATAGGGAATAAAACACTATTTTTAAAATATTTGGACCAAGTGTGGAAGGAGGGGTTGCGCTAGGCCATAAACCAAGCATCACAAAGACCAAGGGTGATAAATGGTGCTATAACAATTGAGCTTTACTTTTCCATGCTTTTATATTTTCTTTTAAGATCCTCATTTTATTGCATTAGCTGATATTCCTAAAGATCATTCTAAGAAATTGATTTAATCATATTTCAAGATTGAATGGTTGAATATTTGATACATGCAATTATTGAGTTATTTTCTGTACACTTTACTTGCTTGTCTAGGACATTAGAAGTTAAAGTATAAATAGTTTCTTACACATCATCTCAAGAAGGTAACACTTCATAATTGAATGCTGGAGTAACTAAGTATACATTAGTTGTTTTTGATTTCACAGGTTAGTTGAATTTCATTTTCATTATTTGATTTCATAGATTAGATGAATAGGTTTTCGTTATTTTATAGTTAAATTGATCTAAACTGAAAGACACTTTCTAGCACATATAGTGCACGCATGCTTCACAAGTTTACGAAACCCCCTGGTTGACAAATTAAATGACAGGGAATCACTTTGCCCCAAGAGTTTCCTTATAATAATAGGTATAAGGAATCCTTGAAGATGAGTCCGTTTGAGACTCTCTATGGGAAGATTTGTAATGCTCCTATCAACGGGAGTGATAGAATGAACAAGGTGTTGATTAGATCAGATATGTTGGAAGAGATGGAGTAGGAGATGCAAGTTATTAAAAGGAATTTAAAGGCAACACGAGAAAGACGGAAGAGTAATGCAAATTAGCATAGAGAATTCAAGTTTCATGGTGGGGAGCATGTGGTGAGCATGTGTACTTGTGCATCAAGCCCAAGAGGATCTCCTTGAGGATTAGGTCGTGTACCAATTTGGCACCTCGGTATTGTGGACCTTTATAGATCCTTAAGAGGATTGGACCAGTGGCCTAAATACTTGCATTATCGCCTACAATGAAAGTCCATGATGTTTTCCATGTTTCATTTCTTAATAGATATGTACAAGATGTTGATCATGTGATTGATTGGTATGTATTGTAGGTGGAACCAGAGGGAGAGGTCTAGCCAAATCCATAATGCATATTCCAGTAGAAACAACTCATGCTACGGAAATGAGCAATAGAGCAAGTTAAATTGCAGTGGAAGTACTTTGGCCTCGACGAAGCTACAAGAGAGACAATTGATCAGATGCGGGCATTATATCCTTATTTATTTGTTGGTTGAAGAATATATGTGTGTGTGTAAATACCATATCGATTTGTGTTATAAAGATCCAATAAGTAGTATGTTGTCATGTTTTTTAGCAGTTTTCAATGTAAATACTACACTGAGCTAGGTTAAGCTCCATAGGTAGTAGGTTTTTTTGTTCATAAGTGTCATATAATGACATAGATAGTGTTCCCCCAAGGGGGAGGGGTTTGTAATAGCCCTGAGTCGATTTTCCATGTAAATAAATAAGACCAAGGCCATGGGACATGTATTCCAAGCTGAATGGGGGGAAAACATTATAGTGGGAATCATTTGTGGTTTATTAATGGATATGGAAATTGGAATTGGAATTGGAAAAGGAAAAAGGAAATAAACAACAATTATTTAAAAGAAATAAAGGAAAATAGGAGAAAAGGAAGTTTAAAACACAAGAATATGTGTGCAAGGGAAAATGATGGAAAATGAAAACAAAAGGAGAGGAAGAACATTCTATGTATTTCTTGGATACACTTACTCACTCTTACACTCACACACTTAGAGAATCCATAGATAATTCTAACATTCACTTGGACATTGAGGCATTCTCACTTGGACTTAGAGAGAGAAAGAGCAGTTTGACAAAAGCAAGAAAGTAGGCGAAGGAATTTGTGGGAAGCAGACAAGAAGATTGGAAAAGAAGATAAATCAAGAGTACATTGTAGGTAACAGGTTGCATGCATGACTTCCTTGCTGAAATTTGAATGCATGGTACATGCATGTGGTTATTTAGTTATTTTCTATCAATGGCATGGTATTTTCTTGGATTGATAGTTGTTTCAGCCTTACCTTTCCATTGCCTGGATAGCCATGATGTAGTGGGTTATATATTTTGATTAAAATTTTGATGTCTGGTAATCTGTTGACGGTGCTGGATCTGCCAATATTCAAGGGATCTCCCTAGTATGAAGTCCCAACTATACTTCACACTATTTGGTGTATGAGTCCCATTCGGTATGTGATGGGCCTCTAAATTAGAAATAAATTAAGGCCCATCTAACCATATCTCAACACATTAAACCACTCTTTTTGCATTAGATCATGTGTTTTTAACTTTAATATCTTCATTAGGAAGGTTTATGGATAATTGCATATTTGTGCCTAATATTATTTATTTTTGTGGAATATTTTGAGAATATTTGGCAGATTATGAAGATTTGGAGCAAGAGATAATTTAGGGACTTTCTCCCTACTATAGGAGGATCAATATTAAATAATAAATCAACAAGATATTCTAGAATTATGGCACAAATTGTGGATCTCCAATGATTGAGAAAATCTAGGAATGTGTTCCTTGCCATTTAATGCAGATTCCTAGTATTGGGAACCAGATCCACTAATCAAAGGGTTTTGGTGGGGAAAGCTTCCTCCTTTCATGGGGAATGATTCCTAATAATTTTTTATAAGTACCAAGTTGAATTTTCTTCTAGGTGTGGATTTTTGTTAGTATTCTTGTGGAGATAGCTCGTATTTTTGCATCTCCATTGTATTTTCTTTCAGGGATGTAATAGTATTGATGGAAATAATGAATATTAGTGTCATGTTCAACTTATAAACCTTGGTCTCCTTCATAGGAATCTGATTTTCATTGGGCTTGGTCATCCCAGGAGCCTTAGGGCACTTTTCTATCATTTACGCTTTTTCTTTTCACTTCTTATTCACATGCATCTCTTGTTCCTTTTTTTTTTTTTTTTTTTTTTTTTTTTTTTTTTTGTTTCTGAATTTAGTGTTAATGAATTCTTGTTGTAGGATTGGGTTAAATGGTTGAAGTAAGTTCTTTTGCAGGATAACAAGCATCATTTAATCCTTTTAATGGATTTGGAAGTTCATAGTAATCATTGAGCTAGTTGGATTAGTTTGCTTATTCCCAAATATAGATTTCTGGAAGTCTTTTGTGGCAAATAACAGTAAATTTTTGCTATTTTTTAGAGCATGCCAACTAGCTTCAATTGAGTTGATTATACTTGCATTATATCAAAAAACATTCTAGTTAATAAAAAAAAAATACCCCATTTCATTTTCACTTGATTAGGTTAGGCATTTGATAGATTTACTAGCTCCCTAGTTCTCGAATTTCTAGATTTTAGACTAGTAATTTTCTGCTATTTTTTAGCATCGGTTAGCAGAGGTATTTTTGAGTAATTAAACTTGGAATGGAGACCTAAGACATCCTAGTAAATAAAAACATTTTTCCCATCCAATTTTTATTTGATTTGGTTGGTCATTCGGTGAACTATATCTCCCTATATCAAATTTGTTGTTTCCTATAATAGTACTACAGGAAACCTTGTAGTAGCCTTCCAACACGCATATACTTTCCTAGCTCAAAAAGCTTTGTTATTGTCCCTTAGGGTTGAATAAAGACTCCTAGGATATAAATAAATGATTAGGGAAGACTAAAGTCCACTTAGGACTTGCCTCTTTATCCACGCAAAATATTTCAGCGATTTGGGTTAATGGACAAATTTATGAATTGGATAATACAATGATGATTTTCTTGATTTCCACATCCAATGAACTCGGGTAATGGATCTAAACTTTTTGAAATGTAATGGTTGATATTTACTTTATGAAATTAGAATATGTTTCTTTCCTTGTACTTTCTTTCTTGCAATAGGTTAAGGTTTCCATTTCGAGCATTTCATTTTCTGCAATTAGTTTAGGATTTGATTTGAGTACATGCACACCATTACATCATGATAGCAAAGGAAGGATGCATTGTGTGCTACACATATAGTGTTGACACCTCTTAAGTTTGTATGAACCCCGAGTTGATAATTAAGGTTGGTAACCTTGGGAGTTGCAACATTTTTGTTGCATTACTGAGGCTCATCACTTTTTGGCACCATTTCTAGGGAGGTGTGAAGGTATGCATTGTTTTTTTCCCTTGTTGGTTCATTTATTTTTACTTTTTGCAAAAACAAAAAATATTTGCATTAGGCATATTTCATTTCAAAATTAGAAAAGTGCATTGCATTAGTGTTGTTTTCATTCAATCATAAAAACAAAAACAAAAAATTCTCCAATACTAACCCATGCCCCCCGCCCCCATTTAATCACATGGTGCAGTAAGAGCCACATCACCATCCACTTTCATAAGTAGAAGAAGAAGAAGATATTGCAAAGAATGTACAAGAAATGGATGGAGATTATGAGAATGAAGAAGTTCCTCTTGGATTTTCCATTCAAGATACTGATGTTAATGTTCACATGAAGAACATCCCTCCATCTTTTCTTCCAAAATTTCATGGTCTAACTAAGTCAGAGGATCCGGAAACATTTCTCTTTGAATTTGAAATCCTTTGCAGATATTATGGTTACTTATTAAACACTCAAAAATTGATATTATTTCCAGCAACATTGAAGAATAGAGCTATTAAATGGTTCATGAGTTTAAGGACTAATTCAATAAGATGATGGAATGATATGAAAACCATATTTCTATAAAAATATAAAGATAATGATCTTAAAGAAGAAATATTTTGAATGAATAAAAAAGAATATGAGAGCCTTGAGGATCTAATAGAGAGGTTCATGTATAATGTTAAGAGGGAAAAACTACATCATTTAGGATCTGACACACTAAAAACCCTCTTACTTAGAACAATTAGGGATGAATGGATTGATCTCCTTGATATCACGAGTACAAGTGATGTATACCAATTATCATTTGAAGAAATTTGTGAAATATGCAAACACATATCAAGAGGAAGGGAAATAATAAGTAAATCAACATCAAGATCGGTAAGTCAAGCTAATGTCGGAAATTTGTTTGATGACTTCAAAAAAAAATTCTTATCAATCTAACCAAAAAAGTAGAAATGTTAAGAATACAAAATGAGAAAAAAGAAGATGCAGTATTTGTGTTGTACATGCAGAATCACATGAATATAAATGTTTCTCCTCATTACCAAGGTTGAGGGAATTTTACCAAAAGGAAAATGGAGCAAGTGGATTGCCAATGCAACTATGTTATGTAGTGCCAAGGGGACCATGGCAGCCTATTCAACCTGATATGATGCAAGAGCCTAATTCACAATTTCAATCTTATGCACATCCATCTCAAAGTAATTGGAACACGCCATTTCCTTGCCAACATTGACCATCTCAACCCCAAATCCAACCTTGGAAATAAGGTTGGAAAGGAACTTATGAGATCCATGCACAATATCCTCAATATTCTCCATACCAAATTCCATGTTATCCCTACCCTTTACCTCCACCACAACCACAACCCCAATGACATCCATCTCAGATATCCACTCCCACTCAACTATCTGTACCACCATTTCCAAACCCACACAATGAAGTAGCTCAACGCACTTACAATGCTGAGGTACAACACTTCCAAATATATCCCCTTGATCTCAATGGTATTCATCTCATCTCAAGAAGAAAATTAGAAAAAATAGTTTCTCTTGATGCCATTGAAGGACAACATGCAGAAAAAGAAGATTCAAAAGAGAATATCAAAGAATCATGGGCTTCACTTGATGAAGAACAAACATCAAAATCAGAGATTGAGAAAGCTCCCTCATGGTTACCATCAAATCCTCCATGTGTTCAAGAGAAAAATCAACAAATTGAGGAAGATTTAAAGGTCATAGTAGAAGAAGACATGAAGAATAATCCATATGAACAATCAAACCAAGGACATCAAAGTTATATTGAGGTTTGGTTCCAAATAGTCACTAAGTTGCAACAACACTCTCTTCTTCAACTATGCTTGATATCATCAAAGTCAAAGCATTTGATCTCCCAAATTCAAGTACCTGTCAAAGCATACATTTCAAGCCTACACTTCAGTTTGTTTGTCATTTTGATGTGCACATGGGTCCATTGGAAGCATTCTTTTACATGAAAGAGATTTTGTTTCTCAAGTAGAGTAGGGTAGAAAAAATAAAAATAAAAATGAAAAATAAGAGAAAAAATAAAATCTCAGTTGAAAACCTCCTTTGAGGCGCCTAATATTGGCTCATTGATTGAAAACCTCCATGAGGCAGTCAATGGGTTGGAAAAAAAAAGAGAGAAAAAGAAAATGTCTTAGGTGAAAACCTCCTTTGAGGTGCCTAGGCAAACCTACTAGTTGAAAACCTCATTGAGGTGGCTAGTAGGCCTAGAAGAAAAAAAAAAGGAAAAAATACTAAATCTTTGCTCCATGTATCTCTCTGATGAATGTAGGTGGTCTCCAACATCTACAAGCAACAAAAACAAGTTGACACTAAAGAAAAGAAAAAGTTGGTCAAAATTCTAGTCAAACGAAGTCAAACTTGGATTTTCTCCTCTGCTCAGATGCTTCAGAAGGACCAAGGCCATGCCAATCCATCACCCTCATCTATTTCCACCACCCACTCATCATTCCCAAGCTTTTATCGTTCATTTTTTTGTTGTCTTGAAATACTACATGAATGCTCTATTTTATTATAGGAAACAAAAATACATAGAGCAGAAAACTATTTTTGTCATATATTGAAAACCATGCAATCATTTTCCAAGTTGTTTTAGGGGGAGATGCATATGGATGATGGTAACATGCTCAAGCAATTTCAGAAAATTCTAGTGCACATTTTTCGAGAAATTGACCTCCATTACCTACAACCATTTTTTAATTTTCTTGATATTCGTGCCTCCATTTAAAAATTTGTTTCATGGGAAGATGAATATGGATGATGGTAACATGCCCAAGCAATTTCAACAAATTCTAATGCATGGTTTCCAAAAAATCAGCCTCCATCAAATTCAACCATTTTTATTTTTTCTCGATATTCATGCATCCATTGCAATTTTTTTTTATGGGGAGGTGCATAAGAATGTTGGGAACATGCTCCGAAAATTTCAGGTCAATCCATTCTACTGTTTGGGAGATATGGACAAAACAAGGAAAATATGTTTTTTCCTATAAAACTACTACTTGATGTCCTAGTTCTACTACAGGATGCCCTGTTTTACAATAGGAAACAGTTTGAAAGCTTAGGATATGGTAGGAAAGGTAGAATGAAGTGTGGAAAAGGTGTCTAATGGTGGAATAAGTTATAGGGAAGGCGAAAATCACCCATGGACAAGCCCATCACTCCAAGAAGGCTAGATTTGACTAGGATATATTTCTCATGGTAACTAGAAGACAAAGGTTTAGAATCACCAAGATATGAAGACTTCCGCAAAACTAAACAAATGAAATTATCAGCTCTAGAGGACCATGGATCAATTATTGACTCAGCAGCAACATGCATGTCTCTCCAACAACCATTAGGTAGGTACAGGTATGCAATATTTTTGACCTCTTCTCTTGATCATGTTATAGTTAGAAATTTGTTGTCAATGCATGAGATATGAGGTTTTATAAGCTAAGGATGGTTCAGCAGCCTCAGCCGCCTTCAACTAGTTAATTGCAACTCACTCCTTCCCTCATGCAATGTGGAAAAGCCAAATTATGAGGGGTGATGATTTCAAGGAATGGGGATAATAGTTCAAAGAGGAAATTTGTGAAAAGGCCAAGTCACCAAAGCAATCCAAGCCCTCTATCCACTTCATATCCACTATCCATCCATCATTCATCCATCCCATTTCATAAAGAAAAAAACTAATATTTTTCAAGAACAAACCCTACACTCTGTCTCACCCTGGAAATTTCTTGAAAAAACAAATAGAGCATCCTCTCCATTTTCACAAACCTACACTACTCCCTCTGAGCCCTAGCATCATCCTCCAAACCCTCTACATCATTTCTCATCACTCCCATACAGTTATAAGACCCTAAAAGAGGAGGAATGACTGCTACAAGAAGGCAGAATGTTGCTACATGAAGGAAGAAAGGAACAATTGTGTTAAAACACAAAATGGAAGTGCGTAAGAGATGTAGAAAAACTTGTAGATTCACAAGCTCATGTAATCTACTAAAATAAGAGACAAGAATCTACTTCTACTATTTATAGCGGAAGCCCATAAACATTGAGAAAACAATAATTAATAAAGGAAGAGAATCAAAGGCACATAACACAATAAATATCCGAGGAAAGCCACATCTCAAAACCCCACTATCTGTTTTTATTAATCCGGAAAATCAAGATGAAATTACAATGGTTTTCTCTCTAGAACAATCCCAACACTCAACAAATTCAATCTCTAACTCATAAGCAAGCTCAAGGCCAAAGCTTAGCTAATCCACAAGCTCTCCAAGTCTCTATTCCAATGTGTAATTCCTATGAAGAATAGTTTGTATTTAAAAGGAAATAAAGCCTCTAAAAATAATGTAATCCCTCAAGGATCAGTTCTTGATTACATGCACTATCAGTGAAACTTAGAAAAATCTAAAACAAATAGTACATTGTCCCTACAACCTAGTCTCAATCTGGTATTTCTCATAATCAACATGTATGATTTTCTGATGGTGGAATCTTCAGTTAACTAGAGTAGCACTAATTAGGTCACTAGTGTCCCAACTGACTGTTTACTCACTATTAGTTCCTGAAACTAATTGGAACTAATGTAACTGGAATTAACTCAATAAACTGAGTTAACTAATTACAACTCATTCATAACTCATCTTGAATTCCTATAAGTTAGGGAGAACATACACATGTCTTCTAAAAGACTTCTAATTCGAATTTCCTACATTAATTAAACTTAACTAATTATTTTCAAATTTATATGAGAAAAGAATTCTATTTTAATTCACAATTTAATTCAAGGAAAAATTAAACTAGAATTTCTTATTGCCATTTCTGAGAACTCCCTCTCAACAAGAAAGGGATTATCCATTACCCCTATCCCGTCTCTGTGAAACTCGAATTTACATCTTGGCAATGCATTCTTCAAGATGTCAACATCTTGCTCCTCCATGGGAATGTAATCTAACAACATGATCCACCTCAATACACAATCTTTGAGATGATGATACTAGATATATATATGCTTGGACTAATCATGAAAAAGTATATTTTCAGAGAGTTTGATACAACTCTGATTATCACAATAAATCACTGTTAGATCCATCTGTTGACCAAACAAACCAACTAGGATCTTCTCATCCAGATAACATCACATGCTGCTTGACTTACATCCATGTAATCTACTTCTGCCGAACTAAGTGCAACCGATCTCTATTTCCTATTGTACCAAGAAACTACAACTGACCCAATACTAAATATCCCTCCTAATGTGCTCTTCCTGTCAGATGGACTCCCCGCCCAATTTGCATCGGTGAAGCCTTGAAGCTTCACTCCCTCTGTTTGTCTCTACCACATCCCAAATTGAGTAGTGCCTCTGAGGTATCTCAATACATGCTTTTCCAGCTTCTAATACATCTTGGTATGCCTAACCATCGCTTGACTAAGCTAGTTAACTGCATAACACATATCTGGTCATGTGTTCACCAAATACACGAGTGAACCCACAAGCTATCTGTAAATAGTAGCTTCCACTACTTCTCTTGAAGTAGCATCCTCCTTACTCTAGTTACCAACTAGAGGAGTCACCATGGGTTTACTTATCTCCATGCAGAATCTCCTGAGTATCTCATTGGCATACTTGCCTTGAGAAACAAACAACTCCCCATATCCCTACCATACCTCTATGCCAAGAAAGTAATGCATGAGCCCCATGCCTTCATATTAAACTCTCTTGCAAGATCCTCCTTGCAAGATTTGATGAGCTTCTCATCACCTATCAGTATGAGATCATCTACATAAAGTACAATGATCAAAATCTTACCTTACACCACTATGTGATACATGTTTGCATCTGCTTCATCTTCGTGAAACCCAACCCAATGAAGTAGCTATTTATCCTAGTGTACCAAGCACGAGATGCTTGCTTCAGCCTATACAAAGCTCTCTTGAGTAAACACACATGTGGCTCACAATCCAAAGTTTCAAAACCTTCGGGCTGCTCTATGTACACCTCTTCCTCAATCATGCCATTGAGGAAGGCAATCTTCACATCCATCTTATGGATCTTCCAACCCATCTATGCTGACAGTGCCAAAAGATCTGATTGACAAGTACCTTGCAACTGGAGAAAAGGTCTCATCATAGTCAATCCCCTCTACCTGTGAAAAGCCACGGGCCACAAATCTGGCCTTATGCTTCTCAACACTACCATCTGCAACTTTTTTTACCTTGTAAATCCAATGGGAGTTCACAAATGACTTGTCGTCTAGTCTTGGGATCACATCCCAAACACTGTTTCGAACTATGGAGTCATACTCCTCCACCATCGCATCAACCCAAACTAGTTGCTACACTACTTCTTGAAAGGAAGATGGCTCTGTCACAACATATTCACCCATAAGTGCCATGTATCTAGTGTACCTCTCTGGTGACCTCCTCTGTCTGAGCTGAGAAGAGGGTGCTCCCACATTCTCCCATGCATCATCCAACAATCTATCAGCCTCTCTAGTGTGCTTTCTTCCCTCTTTGGAAAACGTCTCCTGAGTGGATGTATCCACTCTTAGAACCTCTGCATGTGGATGCTCCACATTAATCTTAGGATCCTCAACCTTAGGAACTAAAAATTCCTCTTCCACATGTAGCTTAAGCTCCACCTCAAGGGATACATGCATGGTCTTCTCCTCATCAAACTTGACATCCCTACAAAGTACTATCATCTGACTCGTTTGCATGTACACTCGATAGTTGTGGGGAGTATTAGTGTACCCCACAGAGATCCCCAACTCCACTTTTGGCTCAAGATCATTTCGTGCACCTTTGGTCACATGGAAATAAAGCTATGACCCAAAAATCTTGAAGTAAGCAACATCTGGCCTCTTACCGGAATAAGCTTCGTTTGGTTTTTTACTCTCAAGTATTCGATGTGGACTACAGTTCTGAACATAAACTGTTGTGTTGCATTCCTCAACCCACAAGTGTAGTGGTAGGCCTTGATCATGCAACACCGCCCTAGTTTCCCCTACTATGCTCATGTTCTTCCTCTCAGCAACCCCATTTTGTTGAGGGTTATGAGCTGTCCTCAACTCTCGTTTAATCCCTTCCGCTGCAAAGAAGTTCTTAAACTTATTGGAGACATATTCTCCATTGTTATCACTTTGTATAGCTTTAACCTTCTTACCTGACTCTTTCTCAACCAATCCTTTGAATTCACAAAACTTTTTGAATGTCTAATCCTTTCTCTACATGAAAAATATCCAACATTTACGAGAATAGTCATCTACAAATATAACATAATACCTATGTGTGGCGGTGGATACTACTGAGAATGGTCCACACATCTGAATGGGCTCTCTCTAGAATAGACTTTGCTCTATTTTCTCTATATCCAAAGGAATATTTGGTATATTTTCCCAAAGTACAACTCTTGCATGTATCAACTTGCTCAAGCATACCTTTGGGAATACTGGTAGATATTTGTTGCAATATCTTCAAAGCCCCATGATGCAAGTGGTCCAATCGCCTATGCCACAACTCATCGACATCTCAACTCAACATCTTTTCCGCTTTTGAACTCAAAGTAGCACAATCCTATACCTCTATATTATAGAGATTCTGAACTCAAATCCCTATCTTCTTTACTTGACCCATGGCTATGTGTTGAAGGAACGCCTTTCCTTTTGAAAAGATCACATAATAGCCTCTATCCTCAAGCATGGCAATAGATACCAAGTTCTTCGTTACTCTGGGTACATGCATAACATTCTTCAAGGTAAGTGGAGCCACATGCTCCCTCTGAAAAGTAATAGTGCCCACACCAGTAACTCTATACTTATCGTCATCACCCATCTCTATATGCATCTTGAGATATTTCTCCTCCATTTCACTGAATAATTCTTTGTCGCCAGTCATGTGGAAAGAAGCTCCATTGTCTAAGTACCATATACTTCCCATCATTGAAGACACCATGCATGTAATGAGGGAAAAGTTTAATTCAAATTGGGATGCCAAAGCCTCACCCACCACTCATCCTGAGGACTTTTTCAATGGACAATTTGTAGCAGAGTGACCCATCTTGTGACAATGAAAGCATTTAACTTTCATCATGTCCTTCTTACCTCCATGATAATAATCTGATTTGGAACGAGAAATTTTACCTTTCCCTTTCCTTTCCTTAATCACTAAGGCACAGTCCTCTTCGTCATCATTCTTTGATGAAGAGCCATCCCTGGTGTTCCTCCTGATCTCATCCTGCATCAAATCCGACCATGGTCATTCCCAATCTAGAAGCTTCTCCTGACCATTGACAGAGTCTTGATAACTATGCCAACTCTTTGGGAGTCTAAGAAGAGCAAGGCTCACCATATCCTCCTCGGAAACTATGATTCCAACACGTCCAAGTTCATCCCGACATTGAGTGAACTTGGTCAAGTACTTTGGAATTGTCTCACCTTTCTCCATATTGATTTTACGAAGTTTATCCTTCAGTGCCAACTTCCTTTGATCACTTCTATTCTGATACAAGTCTGGATGTTTTCCACATAGCATGCGGAGTTTCCTTGCCATGGAGATGCAAGACAATGTGGTCTCGAACTCCCTCAAGGATTATCCACCTTGCCTTTGCCACACACTTCTTCCATTCGGCCAAGTTCTGTGCATCTGTAGCTACTGGCTTGGGGACTTCTTGATCAATGAATTCCTTCAAGCCATTATCTTCTAGCACAACCTCCATCCTGTCCCTTTGAGCTATAAAACTTGAGTTGCCTTCCAAGGCATAATCAAGCCTCAACCCATGGAATGCCATCTTCAGATCCTAAAGTATGTATGCAAATTTGACTTTCACTTGTAACCCAAAAACTCAAAACTTCAAAATCTCCTCTATAGAGCTGATTTTAAATCAACAATATCTCCCTCATCCGAATTCCAATTCGGTTGATTTTTTTTTTTTGAATTTGGGTATCGTCTCCTAAGGAATCCAAATATGATTTATTTATTTATTGTTTTTTTTTGTTTTTGTTTTTGTTTTGTTTTGTTTTTGTTTTGTTTTGTTTTTTGTTTTTTTTTTTGTTTTGTTTTGTTTTGTTTGTTTGTTTTTTTTTTTTGAAAATTTCGCATATAAATTCTTAGAACTTCTTTGCAAACTCTTGGCCCAAAAAAAAATCATGCTCCGATACCATGTAAAAAAACCTATAGATTCACAAGTTCATGTAATCTACTAAAACAAGAGACAAGAATATACTTCCACTCTTTACAGCAGAAGCCCATAAACATCGAGGAAATAATAATCAATAGAGGAAGAGAATCAAAGCACATAACATAATAAATATCTGGGGAAAGACACAACTCAAAACCCCACTATTTGTTTTGTATTAATCCAGAAAAGAAAGATGAAATTAAAATGCTTGTTCTCTCTAGAACAATCCCAACACTCAAAAAATTCAATCTCCAACCCATAAGCAAGCCCAAGGCCAAAGCTTAGCCAATTCACAAGCTCTCCAAGTTTCTATTCCAATGTGTAATTACTATGAAGAATAGCTTGTATTTAAAGGGAAATAAAGCCTCTAAAAATAGCACAATCCCTCAAGGATCAGTTCCTGATTTCATGCACTATCAGTGCAACTTAGAAAAATCTAAAACAAATAGTACACAATCATTGCACTCTAGTCTCAACTGGGTCTTTCTCATAATCGACATGGATGATTTTTTGATGGTGGAATCTTTAGTTAACTAGAGTAGCACTAATTAGGTCACTAGTGACCCAACTGACTGTTTACTCACTCTTAGTTCCTGAAACTAATTGGAACTAATTTAACTGGACTTAACTCAATAAACTGAGTTAACTAATTACAACTCATTCATAACTCATCCTAAAATCCTATAAGTTAGGGAGAACATATACATGTATTCTAAAAGACTTCCAATTTGAATTCCTAAATTAATTAAATTAATTAATTATTTTCAAATTGCCATGAGAAAATAATTCTAGTTTAATTCAGAGTTTAATTCAAGGACAACTTAAACTGGATTTTCTTATTGCCATTTCTCAATAAGAGGGACCTAATCAAAACAGAGAACTCCAAGGCCATTAGGAAATAATTTAGGCCAAAAAAAGAGAAGAAGGCAACAAAAGGAAATAAGGTATTCACCATCAAAAAAGAACTCAAACTATAGTGATGAAAAGAGGCTTTCCAAGAGGTCTCTAATCTCTTTCTAGCTTTTTTCCGAGGCCTAAAAGATGTTATAGAAATGGGATAAAGGCATGGATGTCAAATTGAGGGCCTAACCTAGGCTTAGATTATCAATTTTGTTATCAAAACATGTTTAAATAGGGTTTCCTGCAGTACTACAAGAACTGCTACTAGGTTTCTTGTTGTACTACAAGAACCGCTATAGGGTTTCCTATAACTTTTACAAGAATTACTACAGGATGTCATAGTTCTCATCTAAAAGATTTTGCAGGTTTCAAATGTGTCTAAATGGTGGAACAAGGTAGCAAAAGGTTGGAAAAGAATGTGGAAGACCTTGTCAAACTAAAAAATAATACAAAACCCATCTTGAATAAGGGGAGGAACGCAGGCTAATGGTCTCAAGAAACACTGTGAATTTTTTTATGCAAAAACAATTTTGGAAAAATGAGTGAAAATGGAATGAAGGTTTCAAGGGAGAGGATATGAATGAAATGGATATACAAGCCAATAGATTTCACTTGCAAAGAAGAAAGTTATGTTTTTTTGCTTGAAAGACTATTAAAAATCATGAAAAGAACAACTACATTTTAGGGTTTGTCCTTGCAGAACTTACAACCAAGAGTCTTAAGAGAAAGGATTGAGGAATGCGAGGCCACCAGGGCCATGAATGAAGCATAATGAGGTCACTAAGTTGCTCAAAGGATAAGTAACACTTTCAGCAGGGAGCTATGATGGGCCTCTAAATTATATATAAATTAAGGCCCATGCCTCTAAATTAAACATAAATTAAGGCCCATCTGACCATGCTTCAACACATTAAACCTTTCTTTTTCATTAGATAATGTATTTTTTTTTAGTATGTTCACTAGGAAGGTTTATGGATGATTGCATATTTGTGCCTAAAATTATTTATTTTTTTGGAATATTGTGAAAATATTGGGAAAATTATGAAGATTTGGAGGAGATAATTTAGGGACTTGCTCCCTACTACAGTATGATAAATATTAAATAATAAATCAACAAGATATTATGGAATTATGGCATATAGTGTGGAGCTCCAATGATTGAGAAAATCTAGAAATGTGTTCCCTGCCATTTAATGCAGATTCCTAGTATTGGGAACCAGATCCACTAATCAAGGGATTTCAGTGGGGAAAACTTCCTCCTTTCATGGGGAATGATTCCTAATATTTTTTTATAAGTACCAAATCGAATTTTCCTCTAGGTGTGGATTTTTATTAGCCTTCTTGTGGAGAGAACTCGTATTTTTATAGCTCCATTGTATTTTCTTGCGGGGATGTAATTGCATTGATGGAAATAATGAAGATTAGTGTCATGTCCATCTTCTAAACCTTGGTCTCATTCATAGAACTCTAATTTTCCTTGGTATTGGTCATCCTAGGAGCCTCAAAGCACTTTTGTATGTTTTACTTTCTTCTTTTCACTTCTTATTCACATGCATCTCTTGTTCTTGTTTTTTTCTATTTCTACATTTAGTGTTAATGATTTCTTGTTGTAGGATTGGGTTAAATTGTTGAAGTAAGTTATTTTGCAGGATCAAAAGAATCATTCATCCTTGGAACAGTTTTGGAAGTCCATAGTAATAATTGAGCTACTTGTATTAGTTTTCTTATTCCCAAATCTAGATTTCTGGAAGTCTTTTGTAACAAATAATAGTAAATTTCTACTATTTTTTAGAGCATGTTAGCGAGCTTCAATCGAGTTCATTACACTTGCATTAGATCAAAAAAACATTCTAGTTAATAAAAAAAATTACCCAATTTCATTTTCACTTGATTATGTTAGGCATTTGATAGATTTACTAGCTCACTAGTTCTCGAATTTCTAGATTTTAGACTAGTTATTTAGCACTATTTTTCAGCATGGGTTAATAGAGGTATTTTTGAGTAATTACACTTGGAATAGATACCTAAGACATCTTAGTAAATAAAAAAAATTTCCCATCCAATTCGGATTTGATTTGTTTGGCCATTCGGTGAATTATAACTCCCTATAGCAAATTTGTTGTTTCCTGCAGTAGTACTACAAGAAGCCTTGTAGTAGCCTTCCAACATGCATATACTTTCCCAGCTCAAGAAGATTGGTTATTGTCCCTTGGGGTTGAATCAAGACCCCTAGGCTCTAAATCAAAGATTAGGGAAACTAAAGACCACTTAGTACTTGCCTCTTTACCCATGCAAAACATTTCAGCGATTCGAGTTAATGGACAAATTTATTAATTGGATAATACAATGATGATTTTCTTGATTTCCACATCTAGTGAACTCTGTTAATGGATATAAACTCTTTAAAATGTAATGTTTGATATTTAGTTCATGATATTTACTTTATTCAATTAGAATAGGTTTCTTTCCTTGTACTTTCTTTCTTTCAATAGGTTAAGGTTTCCATTTCAAGCATTTCATTTTCTACAATTAGTTTAAGATTTTCTTTTAGTACATGCACTCCATTACATCATGACAGCAAAGAAATGATGCATTGTATGTTGCACATATAGTGTCGATACTTCTTAATTTTTTATCAACCCTAGGTAGATAATTAAAGTTGGTAGCATTGGGAGTTGCAACATTCTTGTTGCAATATCGAGGCTCATCAATATGATGGCCCGATTGCCATTATCTTAAAGATATGCCTTAGCTCTTGCTTGTGAGAACATGAGAGTGGTTTACTTAGTCTTCAAATAGCGAGGTTCATGTGCCTAGTGAGTGCTTAGTGTAACTTGTGTCTAAGTTATTTTACTGGAAAGGGAGAGGGTGAGAGTGAGTCTCAAGTTGAAAGGGAATAGTCCCAACTCTATTAGAGACACACAATACAACAGGACATGCGCAACTTCTGATGGATTAGTCCACATGGATGTGGTTGTCACAAACACAAGGTGAACATATAGCATGTACAACACCCAACAGAATAGTCCACATGAGTGCGATGGTCGTTATAACAAGTTTATGAGAATGAATTTGTCGAGTGTCCAATAGATTAGTCCACACGGGTGAGACAATGTTAACAACTAATAAAACACATTTCTAATAATGTATGTACTAAAACAACCAAAATAGTTCAGATGTCTTAATACAGGTTAAAGCAACATGCATTATAAGTTTCCAAAGAATAGTCTTACAAATGAATACAATACATGTGTAAAACATACTCGCCTGTTAATTGGTTTCTGAATTAAGCGAAAGTTCCAAGGCACATGCTTACACCATTACATCAATAACCTCGATAGCAGGGCATTGGAGCCACTTCTCGCTTCTCAAAGAAAATATTACATACTCTCAAGGTTATGTGGAGGATCCAAGGTGAAAATTCCTTTGAATGTACAAATGAGGTGTATATATAACCAAGGTTGGAACTGACCCGTGTGATTGTTCGACTTCCCTCTTGACTATTCAACTTACATGGCTCTTGGACTTACATGACTCTTTAACTTAATCTATGGGTCTCTTGGACTTCCATGTTACATTACATTGATTACACAAGTATGAACCATAATAGTTATGTGGCTGAGGCAACTCATGACACAACTGGTAGAGGGAAAAACTCCCCTAGGGCTTTTTGGGTGAAACCCTAGCAGACTGAAAGTTGTCTATTCAAAGAAACATACATTCATACAGCCATTATGCTATTATAAGCAAATTCTATGATAAGGGTACGTACCTTTAGTCCTACGTTTGAGAAGGCCTTTAGGGTGCAAACCCTTCTTGAAGTTCCCTTCTTCTCTTTTGTCCTGCAAAACCAACAATTCAAAGAACACAGCAGTACATGGACAAAAACTTATAAAGAAAACATCTTCATGTTACAAAGAAAGGTAGTTAGTTATGAAATCCAAACAACCATTTACACATGAATTCAAAACATGAATATCATTAACATAAAGAGGATTCAATTCGGGAACCAAGACATGTGTTTCTTTTATTATAGCCAAATAAAGTACATAAAAAGGAATATGTTCACCTGAGTCACCTTCAGCAGGCTCCAAGAAAAGCTTCCTTCCGGATCTGTTCCAGCCTCAAGCCTCTAACAAATCTCCTTCCATGACTCTCTCCATGATGTCATAAATGGTGGATGAACATCAACACACAAGGAAACAAAGGTTTCCTGTACAAAATGGGGGAAGTGCAGAAGGCACAAGGGACTTCAGACCTGGTCAAGGGGAAAATCTCAGTATAATAACCTTTCTCTCTATTCTCTCCTCCTTTAGGCCTTCCCTTTGAGGTCTTTTTATACCATCTCCAAAGTAGTTTTTTAGTTAGGAGTTGGTTGGGAACAGTTGGGCAACGGGCACTAACAGGTGATCAGCAGGTAAAACCCGCGATCTCCGCCCGAAAAGAAGGAATTTTATATTTTTTTAAGTGTTTTAATACATACACGCGGGTTGGATATACACAGACCCGCGCATACACGCGTTTAACTCAGGGCAATGTCGCGTATAAGGAATAAAACACTGTTTTTTAAATTTTAGGACTAGGTCTGGAAGGAGGGGTTGCCCTAGGCCATGAGTACAACATCACAAACCATAAGAGTGAGATTTGGAGCTATAACAACAACTCGACATGACATTGCTAGTATGCACATGCTGGCTGTGTTGTTCTTGTCAAGTTTTTGTGCTTTTGAGTGATGAGTGTGCCCATGGTATACCATAGATTCATCTCCACATGGAAAAGTGTGTGGATTATTCAATGGTCTTGGTGTTCACTTGATGGTCCATGCATGCACATGTGCCTCCGTCTCTTTCTACTTGGTATGCTTCGTGTTTTCGTCCAACTGTGAGCAAGTCTTCTAACATGCGCTCCTTGTTCATTTCATTCGTCGTTGCTCCATGTCTCATCCATGTACCTATTTCTGCAATCAATCATGATGAGATGACATCAAATTCAGAAATACTCTAGTCTACCATGATGCATCATCTTTCATTTTCAGGTGCAAGTGACCAGGAGAGAGGACAAGGCTTTGAAACTATGCATAGCACATTTCAGGACAAGATGCAGGGCTCCAAGACACTACCGAGAAATATTTCCCAGAGGTCACTGAGAGGTTGGGTTGATCAGTTTGGGACAACAGTGACATCTGCGATATCTAGCTTAGTTGGGAGGTAGAATTGCACAATTTTTTCAGGGAAGGTAGTGCGAGCAGCAAGAGGCACTTACAGTGAAAATTCGCATATTTCTAGAGGAGGCCAAGATCAAGTTGTAGGAACTTGCTGGCCAGAACTGCATAAATCTAGGAGGTAGTCATGCAGTACATGTTTGCAAATTTTACGAGTTGAGCGAGGTGCCGAGCAGCGGGTGGACTATCCATGAAAACTGCAAAATTTTTAGGAGGAGTAGTAGGCTATCTGGAAAGGGGACTGATTGACATAACTATGCAATTTTCAGAGACAGTGCAGTGACAGGAAGTGGGTGCCTGTACCTCTTGTCTACACAATTTCTTCAGTCAATGTAGGTAGGCATGCTGATAGATTATGCACAATTTATGGGAGGAGTGAAGCCCGGGGTCACTACTCGATCAAATTCTTCGGTTGACCAACGGGAGGCTTGATGGGTTGGCTTTCGAGTGGTGCATATTGATATGGGTTCTTGGGAAACTTCTATGTTGTTTTGGTTGACAGTTAGCCAGGTCAATTATAGGATTGCGCAGTATAGACTGCCTGGGAGGCAACCTCAAGCTCTACGCAATTATAGGCAGTGGTAATTTGTCATTGAGGGTTGAGACTAAATAATGCAGCACAATGGAGGCCAGGCTGATGGATGGTGGCCTGGTCAATAGATATTTAGAAAATTGGTTAAGTGTGTGAGTGTGTGAACTCGTGTATACATGACCTTGCGAACACACACTCAACATGACTTGAGGAAAATACATCTCGAATCAACAAGACAACATATGCTTAGTGTGACTGACTACAGGACTGTCTAATGATGAAAGTGAAAAGTGTGACACTTTGGATAGACCTTCAGGCGACCATGAAGACACTTGCGTGACAGTGCTTACAAAATCATGTGTGAGTGTTGTTAGTGTCCAATAGTCACATTGATCAAATTTACTATTTTCATGTTATTGGATTCTAAGGTCAAATGATAATATTTTCAAATTAAATTTGACATGTCTCTTGGTTGTCAAATGGTCCTAAGTCACTGTATAGGTGTCATTGCTACTTCCACTCCAGAAATAATATCATTTCATCATGGTAGTTCATCTCAATGTTTCATGAGTCTTTTGATTAATCATGGTCAGTCAAAACCTAACAATCATACTTGAACCTTATTTCCTCACAGATTATGTCGAAATTCTACTGCTAGGGTTTTTTATGATTTCCCATTTCCATGGTTCATAGCTTCATGTAGGATTCAAAGTCCTTGATTTAAATCTTATACCTCCTTCATCATCCTTCACTGACCATTCTCCATCATTCCCCTCATCAAAATCCTTTCATTTCCTTATTTTCCCAAAAAACTTAGAAATTTGTTGTGCTTTTACCATAGGTCTGTGTTTCGACCTTTTTCCCCCTTTTTTCTCACTATTTTTGAGAAATTCCACTTCTAGTATTTTCCTAACCCCCACACCTACCCCCCATATTTTTCCTAGAATTTTTCCTACCTCCCTTCCCTCTCATTCCCTTCCCCTAAGTTGCTGCTCTTTTACAATGTGCTTTTACCTAGTCACCATGTTCTCATCATATCTCTTAAACCTCACACCCATTTTCCATGAAATATTTACAGGATATGCATGGGGATGAAATTACAACACCCACTTAATTTCAGCTCAAAATGATGCACAGTTTTCCAAAGTTGGTCTAAGGTTAACTCTTTGGTTTCCTTTCTCAACCTTGGGAAAACTAAGGAGTGCTAACAAGTGCGATAGATGATTACATAGCGAACATAAATCAAACACAAAACTTCAGCATCACTAGAATGAGGTCACAAGGATGACATAGTGATCAACATGTTGAAGACGATAGTTGGTCAAACAAGCGAAAAGGAAGCAAGAAATGTAGCGGAAATACATGAAATGACCTTTTGTGTTTGCGCACATGCATGCTACTGAGGACAAGATGATATGACAGTGACAAGCACTCCTACAAACTCAAGAAAGAGGTGTACTTCGAAAGATTTTCTTTACTTACCATACTTACCCTCGCAGTGATCATGCATCCGACGGAGTTTGCATGCAGTCCTGCTATTTTTCCATTACCCGGTCTCTTGGTCCTTCTCCCTAACTCCTTAGGAGTGATCTCAACATGTCACCTTTTCCTGTAGTCACTGCGCGATGGATTAGCGCGGTTTCAATGTGAAGTGATTTCTATTGGGATGAGGCCATGGGATTCCCATTTGCATAGTTTCTGGATGCAATATAGATAAGGAAACTTGCACAATACTACACATTTTTTAGGCATCGAACATTGTTGTGGCATGGGGGTCCTCGGAGGTCACCTCTGTGCAATTTTTGAGTGAAGTGCAATCCGAGTAGCTGAGAGCCAATACTACAATATTTCTGTTGACAATGGGTTTCACCTGGGAAGGACACTAGAGGAAACCACTGCACAATTGTGGATGCCAAGGTCAATGTTGGGGTCTCTGTGCATTGTGGGGTTTTAGCAGGCAAGGATGGAAGCTTGATGGTTGCATAAGCAAAGTGCAAAGTTCCAGGAAGCTGAATGAGGCTAGATTTCCTGGGAAATGGAAAAGTGTGAGATCAGTGACACAAATGTAAAAATTGATAAGACTTGACTGTGATCACACATAGACAGTTAGTGACACAACGTAGACCATCCAGAATGCATAATACATACTTTTTCCTAATGCAACAACCTTCGTGACAAGAGTGCATGAAGTGAGTGTGAAACATGTCTATGTGATGACAACCATTCATACACACACAATTCCCTTGAAGCAGAACAAAATTCCCTTTGTATGCCAAACTAAAAACCCTATGCCCAAAGGTGACAGATATTGCATAAAGGTGAGAACATGAATAACTATTAAGATCAAGGAGGGTAAGCTTGAGACCATCAGCTTACCAAAAATTGACCAAGGATGATCGATCACAGGATCTAAGGTAGGCTCTGGAGTTTGAATGCGAGCCACAATTTTGGAGGGTGGTTGTAGCTGCTACAACATTGGAGACACATTGGTAGAACCCCAACTCTCTATATGGATCTTGTTTCGTGAAAAATGATTCTAACCCTTCTGGAAGTATTGTTCGATTCTTTGATCACGATGGCTTCCACACTAGCTTGCGTGAAAGATGTAATCCCTACCATTATCTTAATCGGTCAACACACATTCCAAGGAAAGTCAACTTGGTTGTTTCAATTGGGGATGAGGAGTATATGGATGAACAAGTAAAATAATTTTTAGAGTTTAAGTTTCATATCTGGTGTTGCTCTGTTTCCAGCAGGCCTATAAAATACCCCAATGGAGTCACGTAAGAACAAAAGCATCGCTTTGCTGCTAGCGAGCCTGGTCAATACCCTAGTCGAGTTACTTGCATCACCTCTCTACGTAGGAAGTCGTTATCTTCTTTCACCTTATTCATTTTTCATTTTTTTCATTATTCATGTTTTCAAACAATTTTGCACAGGAACTTATTTATTTCATAGGCGGAAGAGGGATCCTGACTTATTGAGATCAAAAGAAGTTGTTCCTTCAGAGAAGTATGTTATATATACCTTTGACATAATTGTCAAGGTTTTCCCCCTTGCCTTACTCTACTTGAAGAAGATGACAAGGGTTAACCCAAAATAACTGATTAGAGTAGGTAGTACTATTTAATAGTGCAAGTGTTGTGTTTTCACCAAGACTCACTCTGAACAGGACATATTTTCCATCAAGGCATCATTGACTAAAGACAACAAGTTCTTCACAAAGAGAGAGGACAACAGATAACCATATGTTGAT
The DNA here is from genome assembly GCA_031772625.1 of Pinus tabuliformis. Lineage (NCBI taxonomy): Eukaryota > Viridiplantae > Streptophyta > Pinopsida > Pinales > Pinaceae > Pinus > Pinus tabuliformis. The sequence goes on from CM062807.1 coordinate 702,545,010, forward strand.
AGATGTACAAGTCCTCTTAGATTTTCCTGACTTGTCTCGAGATCCAAACACCGTTTCATGAGAGGCTAGCCTATGGGTACAAGAAAGAAAAGCAAGAAAAAGGAAAAAAGTAGAAGTAAAGAGAAAGAAAAACAAGTAGGAAAAGAAATCAAACCAAACCAAGAAAGAAAGCAAGGAAAAATGAAAACTAGGGAGTAAATCAAATAAAGGAAGAAAATACTACTCCTACTCCTATGCTAAATAGTGCATTGGCCTACTCACGTGAAGTGATATTTCCAATGCAGCCACAAGCGCATTGTATGGCCTGTGTTGAAGAAGTCATGAAAAATATGCATGTAAACCAAGATTAATCAACGAAGACCAACATGCTCTGAGTTCTAGAGCATCCACAGAAAAGAAAAGAGCGAATGCACAAGATTGACATTCTATGGACTTAACATGGTGCTGTGACACACTACGCATAGATGATAAGCATGCACACTCTCTTACCTGTGACAAACAAGAAAAAATGGGAGAAAGAGACAACTTACGCCTTACAAGTGTGCTTGTTACATATGATTCCTCCAATGCATGAGCGATGGGGTCATGTGATTCAAGTGGAGGAAGCAAAATTTGTTTGTTGGGTTGATATTCAATGTGAAACAGAGAGTGATGAGGAGCCCTAAGTGTTTCAAAAAATTTCTAATCGGAAGTGGAACTAACCTTAGGACAACGAGGGCCTGACATAACCATCATCCCAGGGTAAGCTTCCTCGATAGCCTATGGAGTTTCCACTTCGTCAATAGATGGATCATCGGAGACCAATGGCTTAGAAACATTATCAGTGAGTGAATGGACATCATGATCAAATACGTAGATCATGACAACCACGATCAAAAAATTCACGATGTTCGTTGGCGTCCTCATGATTTGATGAATCATGCAAAGGGGTAAATGAGAAACAAGGATGTTCACTCTCTGTGTTTTTAGAAATGACAGATGACAAATGAGACAAATTTTGAAAGGAATATGTGTCCTCTTCGTAATCTAATGACATGATGACATCCGATGTGTCCTGTGAATGATTGGAAGTAGAAACATCCACAAATGAGTTTTCACAAGGAAAATAAAAAGTGGCAGAATCACAAGGATGTCAAGATATAGCAGATGAGGTGTGGATGGAAGGTATTCATCCTTCACCGTGGGTTGTTCTTCAGATTCCTTCACACACTCATTATGAACGAAAATGCAAGTTGGCTGCACAACACCAACTTCGTCGAAAACTTGATCCTCGCTCACAACAAGTGTGGAGTCTAGAATGGAGGAACACAAGGCAATATAATCTGGAGGATCAATAGAACACAGGGATGGAGGCTGAGGTAACAAGTCCACATGACAATCAACAGGCTTGCAATCCAAATCTACGTAGATATCAAGAGCAGGTGGGGTAGGAGGATGTGACAGTTCAACTGATGTGTGTGCACCTTCTCCCACCTTGCACTACGAAGATAGAGCCATTTGATGAGGAGGATGGATAGTCACTTGTGACAACGACCTTGTTCATATTATATTTGGTAGCTCTAACACCGAGGTCTATTGGGATGTATTTGAATGATTCCAAGAATTGCAAATTTTTGGATATGTAAAGAAGATATTTAAATCTTCAATCGAGGAATTCCCAATCAATTTCATCTTTAGGAAATCGATATGCAAGATTACAAAAGTGTGTGTGAAATTTCTCAATAGTTTCATCAGGTGTTTTCCATAATTTCAAAATTTCTTTATTGATTGCTTTATGGTCAAAATGATAGAAAGCACGGTCTATCTCTCCATCAGATGATGAAAAGAGTGAATAATTTTTTCAGGCAACATGGCACACCAATGCAGTGGGTGCCTTCAAAGCGTGTAAGCAAACAATGCACAAGTCATGTAATATTCATAGATTTCATGTCTTCCACAGGAGCCTACAATGCCAACCACGCATCTAACAAAGGCTACTTGGTCTCCATCATTGTATGTGTATTGTGACAAGAAATTTCAGAGCTCCTTCAAGATTTCAAAGTCGTCTCCATAAGAGATACATTTCAGAAGAGAAATCCTATGGTTAGTCATGATAAGTATGTGAATATTCAAAACAGATTGTAAGGAATCAACTTGTCATCTGGCCCTACTTCTAGCACCAGAAATGTTGATGGTGTTGGACCCGCTAGCATTCAGTGGATCTCCCCGGTGTGAAGTCCCAACTAGACCTCACACCATTTGGTGTAGGATTCCCATCTGGTATGATGTCCCGGTTGCCATTATCTTAAAGATATGCCTTAGCATTTACTTGTTAGCACATGAGAGTGGCTTACTTAGTCTTCAAATAGCTAGGTTAGTGTGCCTGGTGAGTGCTTAGTGTAACTTGTGTCTAAGTTCTTTCACTGTAGAGGGAGAGGATGAGAGTGAGTCTTAAGTCGAAAGGGAATAGTCCCAACACTGTTAGAGACACACAACACAACAGGACATGCGCAACTTCTGGTAGAGTAGTCCACACAGATGCAATAGTCACAGACACAAGGTGAACATATAGTATGTACAATAGCCATCGAAATAGTCCACATGAGTGCAATGGTCGTTATAACAAGTTTATGAGAATTAATTTGACGAGTGTCTGGTGAAATAGTCCACACAGGCGAGACAACGTTAACAACTGATACAACACATTTCCAATAGCATATGTAATAAACAACTGAAATAGCTCAACTATCTTAATATAGGTTAAAGAAACATGCATTACAATTGTCCATAGAATAGTCTTACAAATGAATATAATACATTGTGAAAACATGCTCGCATGTTAACAAACTTCTGAATTAAGGGAAAGTTCAAGTCACATCTATACACCATTACATCACTAACCCTGACAATGGGGCATTGGAGCCACTACTCACTCCTCAAAGAAAAGACTACATACTCTTAAGGCTATGTGGGAGGAGCCAACGTGAAAATTCCTTTGCATGTATAAATGAGGGGTATATATAACCAAGGGTGGAACTGATCCTTGTGGTTGTTCAAATTCCCTCATGAGTGTTCGACTTACATGGCTCTTCGACTTACATGACTCTTTGACTTCATCTATGGGTTTGTTGGACTTCCAGGTTCTATTACATTGATTACACAAGTATGACCAAAAATAGTGATGTGGTCAATGTGACACTTGACACAACTTGGCATGACACTGCTGGTATGCACATGATGGTTGTGATGTTCGTGTCGAGCTGATGTGCTGCTGAGTGATGAGTGTTCCCGTGGTGTACCATAGATTCATCTCCACATGGTAAAGTGTGCAGCATCTTCAATGGTATTGGTGTTCATTTTATGGTCCATGCATGTGCATGTGTCTCCTTCACTTGCTACTTGTATGCTTCATGTGTTTGGCCAACCACGAGAAAGTCTTCTAGCATGCAATCCTTGTTCATCTCATTCGTCATCGCACCATGTCTCATCCATGTCCATGTTTCTACTATCACTAATGATGAGATGAAATAAAATCCATAAATCCCCTAGTCTGCCATGATGCACCATCTTTTGTTTTCGGGTGCTGGTGACTGGGAGAGAGTACAAGGATCTGAAACTTCACAGAGCACATTTCAAGCCGGGATGCGGGGCTCTAGGATAATGTCGGGAAAAACTGCGTAGAGGCCACTAAGAGGTTGGGTTGAGCAGTCTAGGATAGTAGTGACATCTGCAAGATCTGGCTCAGCTAGGAGGCAAAACTGCGTAATTTTTTTGGGGAAGGCAGTGCAAATAGTAGGAGGCACTGGCAGTGAAAACTGTGCAGATTTCCAGAGGAGTCCTAGATCGAGATGCAAGATCTAACTAGCCAAAACTACTCAGATTTTGGAGGTAGTCATGTAGTACATGTCTAAAAAAATTCTAGGCTGAGTGGGGTGTCGAGCAGTAGGTGGACTATCCATGAAAAGTGTGTAATATTAAGGAATATTAACAGAATGGCTGGTAGGGGGAATGACTGACATAACTACATAATTTTAGAAAAAGTGCAGTGACAGGCAATGGGTGCCTGTCCCTCTTATCTACACTATATATTCAGTCATAGGAGGTAGGCATGCTGACTTCCTCTCCGTAATTTTTTGGAGGAGTAAAGCACGGGGTCATTACCCAGTCAAACTCTCCAGTTGACCAACGAGAGGCTTGATGGATTGGATTGCGGGCAATGAAAATTGAGATGGATTCTTGGGAAACTTCTACATTGTTCTGGGTGACAGTCAGCTAGGTCAATTCCAAGATTGCGCAGTGTAAATTGAATGGGAGGCAACCTCAAGCTCTACAAAATTTTGGGTAGCAGTACCTGGTCATTAAGGGCTGAGACTACATAGTGTAGCTCAACGAGGGTTCGATTGATGGAGGGTGGTCTAGTCGACAGGTCTTCAACAAAAAGGTTAAGTGTGTGAGAAAGTGAACTCATGTGTACATGACCTTGCGAACACAAACTCAACATGACTTGAAAACAAGACATCTCGAACCAACAAGACAACATATGCTCAGTGTGACTGACTATGGGACTGTCTAATGATGAAAGCGATAAGTGAAACACTTCTGATATACCTTCAAACGACTGTAAAGACACTTGCGCAATAGTTCTTACAACATCGTGTGTGAGTGTGATATATGTTTACATACGGAACAAAACTCAAACACAAACCTCCAACATCACCAGAACGAGGTCGCAAGCTTGACATAGTGATCAACATGTTGAAGACAACAGTTGGTCAAACAAGCGAAAAGGAAGAAAGACATGTAGAGGAAACAAATGAAATGACTTTTTTTTTTGCACACATGCATTCTATACCGAGGACAAGATGATATGACAATGACAATCATTCTTATAACCTCAAATAAGTGGTGTACTTTGAAAGGTGTTTTTTACTTACCGTACATATGCTTGAGGTGATCATGCATCTGATAGAGTTTGCATACAGTCCCGATCTTTTTCCATTACCTGGTCTCTTGGATCTTCTCCCCAACTCCTTGGGAGTGATCTCAACATGTCACATTTTCCTATAGTCACTGAGTGATGGATCAACGTAGTTTCAGCGGGAAGTGACTGCTTTCGGGATGAGGCCATGGGATGTCGATTTGCTAGTTTCTGGATGCAAGACAAATAGGGGATCTTGGACAATACTGCACATTTTTTAGGCACATGATACTGCTATGTGATGGGAGTACTGGGAGGGCACCTTTATGCAATTTCTGAGTGTAGTGTTGTCCGGCCAACTGAGAGGCAATACTGCACAATTTCGGTTGACAGTGGGTTTTGATTGGGAAGGACACTGGAGGAAACCACTGCACATTTTTAGATGCCAAGAGATGTTGGTGTCTTTGTGCACTGTGGGGTTTCATAAGGCAAGGGAGGAATCTTGATGGTTGCAAAAGAAAAGTGCAAAGTTTCGGGAAGTTGAAAGAGGCTAGGTTGCTTGGGAAATGGCTGACTGTGAGATCAATGACACAGATGTAAACAATGATAGGACTTGACTGTGATTACACACAGACACTTAGTGACACAATTTAGACCATCCAGAATGCATAAGACATACTTTGCTTGATGCAACAACCTTCATGACAAGAGTGCATTAAGTGAGTGTGAAACATGTCTATGTGATGACAACCACTCATATGCATACAATTCCCTTGAAGAAAAAAAACATTCCCTTTGTATGCCAAACAACAATCCCTATGCCCAAAGGTGACACATGCTCCATAAAAGTGAGAACATGAACAACTCTTAAGATCAAGGAGGGGAAGCTTGAGACCATCAGCTTACCAATAAGTGACCAAGGTTGATCGATCACAGGATCCAAGGTAGGCTCCGAAATTTGCATGTGAGCCAAAATTTTTGAGGGTGGTTGTAGCCGCTACAACATAATCCCATTTGAGGTGGTCACACGAAAATTCCCAAGGATCAAGGGTGGAGATGGGCTTTCTCCTAGAATTCTTGAAGGATGGGTGGAGATAGGAAATTTCCTCTAAAGATGGTGAAAGAAGTCAAAGGCATCCAATTTGGTTTTGGTGTTAGTGATTTATCGACCAAATTTAAGTAAAATCACTATGGTTAAGGGTTGAGGTGGTTTGGCGTCTAGAAGCCTTGGTTGGTTGTATTTTTTTTATATCATATGATCCCACATTCATTCTTGGAATATAGAAAGGGGATGATTGACTAAAAAGAGATTTGGTTTAGCCCAATATCTGGTCAAGTGGTACAAGGAAGTCCTTGACGTGGTTGGATTTTTCACGTGATTAATATGAGTTATTTTCCTATTGTAATAAATGAGCACATGTATTGGTTATTGTATTAATCCTATGGTTGAATGATGTGCTCTTGTTATGAATCTTTGTCATGATTTGATAAGTTATTGAATAGTTAATGTATGCATGGGCTAATAGGTGTTGTTGTAGATATATTGAGAGGGAAATGAGCCTTCTTGATTATTCTATGATGAAATTAATGAAACGATGAACTGATATGTATTTATGACCTATAGGTAATATGTACACAAAGTGTTTGTTTAAATGAATAATTTGGAGCACCAACTTCCCAGGGTCATAACTTTGGCATATGATATTCGTTTGGCTATGATAATACATTTTTTTGAAGATCTCCTTGAGAGGAGGCTGAAAATAAAAATTGTGAAACAAATTCTAGCACTTCTCCACTCTCTCTGTTTTCCTTGAAAATGTCATTTAGGCCTCAAAACAACGTTAGAAGTTTAGAACCTGAAAAAATACCAAAAATTGAAAGTTGTGCTAAATCTAAGGAAATGAAACTAAAATGAAATAGTGTTGGGTCAAGTTAGATTGATAAAAACGTGATCATGTTTCACTAGGGGTTTGTAGTTATTTTTTGACATGTGGAGCCCATTTACCATAAGTGCATATTTGATATCGAGTAGTGCATAAAAATTCTCATCTCATATTTACCCTAGTGAGTAGGTTAAAGTGGGTAAACGTGGGGTGGGGTGTTACAGGGTGCTATCATAGTGAGGTTGCATCAGTAGACCATGGGGTAAAAGAATATTGATATGAATTCATGTTAGTTATCTATGTGTTTATTATGCATGCATGTTAGCTATTTATTGTTATTTTTATGGTTATGATATCCATGTATGAGTTAGTATGCTTGTGATGTTGTATCATGGTAATCTGGATTGTCCTATGCAGATGCAATAACCCACCCTGAGTTACATTGAGGTATGATTTTACTTATGTTCTACCTAGCCAACAATGGCATATTGTAGGAAATAAAAGGCCAAGAGAGGAAGAGAAATATAGTTGAGAACAAATCATATGACTACTTGTACATTCCATAAGAGATATTGGTAGGTTAAGAGAGATCAATTGAGTAGCAAGGAGAGGGATATTCTCTTGGTTTGCAAGATATAATGAGAATCTTAAATGCAGATAATGAGCAATTGATTGAGGCATAGGAAGGGCTACTAGAGCTCAAGAAAACAAAGTCAAGGTAAATGTAGTCATCCTTCAAAGCCTTTCAGATTTACAGAAGTAGGGATAGTTTGGGATTATTCATGGATAGGAAGAAAATACTAATGGTGTGGATGGAAGTAGGTCTTGGAAAGGGTACATAATGGAAAAAAGATGATATAACGAAAGGTGGTAGTCCTTGGATATACTTGAAAGGAGCGCTAGAACTCATGGATTTTATTGGTTCTGAGATAAATTATTGCCATCACAGTAAACATCTTTATAGGAGGAGTGAGAAGAAGTATTTTAAAGAAGTGTTCAATAGATCCAATACTTCTACCTTCAATGGAGAAATGAAGAAATCAAAAGATGCAGAAGTATGGCTGTTTGGGATGAATAAATTCTTCATATTGCATGATTATTCTGTGAACATGAAACCTAAAATATCCACCTTTAGTCTCAAAGGAGAAGTAGATATCTAGTGGGAAGGTGTTAAGAAATTTAGAGGCATCAGAGAAGAGGAGATGATTTGGGATGAGTTTGAAAGACTCTTCAAAATAACATACCTGTCTGAGAGATATTATGATGGGAAGGCTAAGGAGTTTTATGAGATCAAGATGGGTTCCATGATAGGTGAAGAGTATTCAACTAGATTTCAGGAGATGTTGAGATATGTGCCTTATCTCAAGAATGAGAAAGCGAAGATCCAAAGGTTCATCAATGGGCTTCCAGTAGAATTCAAAGATCATATTGAGTTTGATGAACCTCGATAATTGGAGGAAGCCATTAATAAGTTAAAGCATTGTTATGATCATTCAAAGCATAAGCCCGAGTTCAAGTGTGACTGGGAAGTAATCGAGGAGGCTAAAGGAAAATGTCTCAAGAGGAGAGGAAGATCTCAGGATGCAGGTGACAAGGAGAATGTGGCACCTCATAAGAAGTTTAATATAGTTGAGAGAGGACATGGGTCTCAACCCAAGGAGCACCAGAATAAAGGTGATGATCTGAAACCTTTGAGGTGTTGGACCTATGGTGGAGAACATTACAGGAGGGATTGCCCATTGCACCAGAGTGGAATGCCTCAGATTTACAATGCTTAGGAGGTGCAAATAGGTGGAGATGTAGGCCATAATATTCGCCGAATTTTTTAGTATTAGATAATAGAGAGGTAGATCATAGGAATCCATTATCGAGATGGAAGGTAATCTTTGTGATCAAGTTGCTTCTATTTTGATTGATCCTGGATCAAATTATAGCTATATGAGTATTGGGCATTGAAATTGTCATTCACTTCCATTACATTTTCAATTATATTTCCATATTGTCACCATCATTCCACCTCCATTTCATTACATTTACCTTACCATTATCATTATTGAGTCACATTTATGTTTTTCCAAACTATTAATTCGTAGTATTTTTAAGTGAATTTATGGTTAAAAATTAAAAAATAATGTGCATATGCTTATACCTAACAAGTGGGATGAGATTGTTGACATGTGTAGGTCAAAATCAAGCTTCTAAAAGACCCTTATGTGGTCTCCTAAGGCCAAATTCGAATTTGAGTGGAGAAGATCATGGGATCATAAGGATATGTGTCTCATTTCCTAGAGATATAGGGAGAGAATCATGGACTCTCATTAATGAGATAGATTTTCATCTCTTTGTATAAATAGGGGAAGTTTTCTCCTATCATTTTATGTGTAAAGTTGGGGAATTGCTCATGTTTTGAATAAAGAAGAAGACTTGCATTTGGAGCTTCTCAAATTTCCATTCTCATACTTTTGGATTGACCATCTACAATGTGTGAGATTTATTTGTTTTCATAGATTAAGATTTATTTTATTTCATAGACTAATATTTATTGCTTTCTTAATTACTATGTAATCTTATGCTAATCAAAACATCTCAAGAAAATAATTTTCTCTTTTCCAAAATTGGATTGTGTTTGAAGTATTGGAGCATACAATGATCTTAGTTTTCCTTTACATGTTTTTACAATGTTTTCTTAGGATTAGTTTTACATTCACCGTCTAATACTATGTAGAGAATTTCAAGAAGGTAGTTCTTCCAAAATTTATTGCTTGAAGCATTTAGAACAGAAAGTGATTTAGTTTCCTTTCTCATGCTTTTATCATGCCTTTTAGATTACATTTCTTATCTATTGTGTCATCTCATGTTCAACATTTCAAGAAGGTAACCCTTCCGAAATTGATTGCTTAAAAACATTAGATTACATAGTCATTGCAAGTTTTTACATGTTTTCTTTTACATGCTTTCTTTATGCTTTCCTAGATCATGTTTTCTTTCATTTAATGTATAATCAAGTACTTAATCACTTCAAGAAGATTGCTTCCTAAATTGAATGGTTCATGGGTATTTGATCATACAATAGATCATAGTTGTCTTTTCCATTTGTTTTAGATTGTCATTGTTATTTTGCTTTCAGTCCATGAATAGGATTAGTTTGATTTTGATCAAGAGCTTTCAAGGATAAGAAAGGAAGTGATTTCATTTTCATCTTGTCATATGAATGCAATTGTATTTAGATTAATGCTCTATTTTTTCATAGATTAGTTCAAGTACATTTCCTTTTCTTCCTTATTTTTCATAGATTAATCATTTCATTTAGAGTAATTCCTAATTTAGTTTCTTTCATCAAAACATTTCCTTTTATTCCTTCTTTAGAAATTAGTTTTCAACATTAAAATTCAGTAGATTTTGTCCATTAACATTTAAATATTTCATCTAGAAGCATAACTTTCATTTTAGAATAATTTCCTTAGGCATAAGAAACAAAACTCCAAAATAACATAAAAACATACTCAACGAAGTAAGAAACAAGGTTAACTAAGCACATATTGTGCACCACACTTCATCAGTTTACTAACCCCGGTAGATAATTTATGTTAGCAATTTAAGACATTAAATTGACTGAACATTTTGGTGTTGTTGCCGAGGAAGTGTAATTAGGAGGCCTTATTTCTTACTTCTAAAAAAGAAAAAGACGATTAATAATTTCTCAAGTATGCTCTCCTCCCATGCTTTGTGTGATCTAGAGGATTAGAAAAAGAGTTTTTACGATAAAAAAATAAAAAATAAATAAAATAGAAATATTTTATTTTTTAAAAAAATGTTTTGTTTTACTGAAATATATATGTATTTAATTTTTTGAAAATATAATATATATAATGTCATTAAATAACAAAAAAAATTATGTAAAAAAAAATAAATTTAAACAAGGAATGGCCCATGAAAGGGAGTCCCACGCATATGCGTGAAACCAACCTTTGGCTTGTCCTTACGCATATGTGCAGGCCTCCAATCCACACAAAGACCCATGCACTGTAATAAAAAAAAGGAACCTTCTCTTTTCCATATTGGGTCTTCCTCAAGTAGCAGTTATTAGAAATCAATTTTAAAAAGTTGTAGAGATAGACAATGAAGGTGAATCAGATGAAGAAAAGATTGCAAATTCCAATGCAGGTAATTGGAATAAGGGTGATCAATCTAAACATCTCTATGAGAGACAAGCCACTATACATCAAAACCTGTAAATAAAAATATCAAACCACAACAATTTTAGTTTGTTGCAAAAGTAATTGCCAGAAAACGAAATTGCTAAAAATGCGTAACTGTTAAAAACACATGATTTTAAAACTCATTTTCTGAACAAACCGAGCTGAATTAGAAAAAAACTGAAACATGGGTTTTTTCTAGAACAGGGTGAATTAGGTAATCTAGAAATGGTTTTCGGAATTTCAAAACTGTTTGAGCAAATTTTATGGTTATTCATAGCTCCGTTTTGCAGATTGAATGAGGAAAAAACGATTCATTTTGAACTGTTTTAACATGGCAAGTTGAAAGCAGAAAAATCCAAGTGAATAACAAACTCTGCTCCACATGGAATGAGGTCTAAGAGTCCAATTTGATTTTGATTTTAGGCACATGTGTCTCATGATTCAAAAATAAATAATTATAAAAAATCATTTTCTTTATTAATAATTTCTTTTTGATAAAGAAAATAAAAAACCATTTTTTTTTATTTTTTTTTGCAATGATGCAATCAATTTTTTTGAAGCAATTTATAAAAATGAAAAATATTTGCAAAATTTGATTGAAATAATTTTTTTTTGTACAAGTACTTTTTCATATTTTCAGTGGTTCAAATATTTTTTGACAGCATGTTATTTTTGCAACACAGATGACAATTCAATAATGGCTTGCCGAACAACTAGAAAATTATTTAGACGATTTCTGAACATTTGGCATTAATATTGTTGTTGTGTATTTTTCTATGAAGTTTTAACTTGCAGGGCACAACAAAATCTTTGTGATGCCAATCGTTTTACTGAGCACAGTGCATGAAGTCATCCGAAAACAAGGAGTTGATTTATTTTTCATGGTTATTTCTTAAAAATGGATTGTTATCAATATCATGAATTGGACCGAATATAACAATTTTGATTTTCCTTAATCTGTTTCATTTGACATTCAATTTTTGCATAAGAATCAGAAATAAATTAGCTATTTATTTTTTAACACACTTATGTTCTTTGTGTCAAGTTTTTGTTTGTAGGTTTAGGATGATTGAATGATCAACAAGGAGATTAAATTGTGATGACAATTGGTCTTTAAAAGACCAATCGCATGAGAAACATAAAAACAAGTCCATGTCCATATTCATCAAAACCATTACTCTTCCTCCCTTTTGAATTATGAAACTAACAAAGCAATTTAAAGCAAGCCAAAATTATCTTTTTCAGCAAGAATTAGTTGTTCATTTTCCTTCATTCACATACATTTTCCGTCTACTTCACAAATAAAAGCAAGAAGTTTACTTTCATGCTTATTGCCCATTGTCATTATTATTTTCCATTGTCATCTTCCATTTTCATTTTCCTTTTCCTATCCTTTTCATTTCGCAATTAAACCCTAATTCAATGCAAATTATTGAGTCCATAGTCCTTTGGGTCTAAAATCCTTACAAAAACACCTTGAGGCTTGCATGCCTTAATGGCAAGTCCTCATGCCGACAAACAATGAGAATACATTAATGTCCCTTATTCATCACATCTTTTAGGTACTCGACAACAAAAAAAGTATTCGTACTTAGCAAGATGTGTTTGGGCATCTTGACTCTCATTGTCATCAATGGTGAGAGTTCTTGTGTTGACTAGTGGCATCCATTAATGGCCACTAAGTCAACAATTTCCTACTATATTCGACATCAAAACATATATTCATATGGCAGGAATTGTGCCAATGAGTTTTGAAGACATGAAGACTATCATTTTTCAGCATTTTGGACCAAATGTAGAAGACATGTAGCTGTAGAATCAGATGATAGCTGCAGAATCGAATAACAACTGTAGAATTAGATGGTAGCAATAGAATCAACACCATTTTGCAGTAGATTCAACAAGTTTTAATAAAAGCAATAAAAAGTCATCTTGACTCTTTTCTCCATGACTTGTCTAGCTACTTAAAGAAGATTATGATCAGAATTTTGTAGCCACCACACATGCAGCTCATCCATTTCCAAAGGTTAAGTTAAGGTATGTCATTTTATAACCTTTTAACATAAAATTCCTCGAAAAACTAGAATGATAATTTTGGAAAAAACATTTCTCTTCTCATAAAATTTCCAATACCATCAGTTGTGGGGGGATACATTCATATTCATATTTTTCCATATTCATACCACATTCAAAAGCCCACATACTTTCATAATATATTAACTATTACATTATTGTTATGAGCATATAAAGGCTTTTCAAAAGTACTGAAAATATAATTGGATATAAACAAAATCATGGTTGTCATACAAGAACCAACCATGATGCAATCCAATAAAGATATACTTTGCAAAAATAATCAAATTATCATTATGCAAAGTTCAAAGATAACAAATGAATGCAATAACAAAATATGGTTGTAACACAAGAACCAACCATGTTGCAATTCAACTAAAAAAATTTGCAGAAGTATGAAGTTATCAAATGATATAATGCAAAGCTAAGCCAAAGTTCAAGGATAAAAAAGAATTAATATAATATATTGCATGAGGACATGCAATAGCTTCAGTTGGGGGGTATGTTGGGCCTTGAAATTGTCATTCACTTCCATTACATTTTCACTTATATTTCCATATTGTCATCACTCCACCTCCATTTCATTACATTTACCTTCGTTTCATTTCATTGACCTTACAATTATCATTATTGGGTCACATTTATGTTTTTCCAAAATTTATTAATTCTTAGTATTTTTAAGTGAATTTATGGTTAAAAATTAGAAAACAATGTGCATATGCTTATACCTAACAAGTGGGATGATATTGTTGACATGTGTAGGTCAAAAGGAAGCTTCTAAAAGACCCTTATCTGGCCTCCTAAGGCCAAATTCAAATTTGAGTGGAGAAGATCATGGGATCATAAGGATATGTGTCTCATTTCCTTTTTGTATTGAAACTCTAAGAAGATATGTGTTCTATCATTTCCTATTTTGATTCTAACTCTAGAGATATAGGGAGAGATTCATGTACTCTAATTAATGAGATAGCTTGTCATCTTTTTGTATAAATAGGGGAAGTTTTCTCCTATCATTTTATGTGTAAAGTTAGGGAATTGCTCATGTTTTGAATAAAGAATAAGGCTTGCATTTGGAGCTTCTCAACTTTCCATCCTCATACTTTTGGATTGGTCATCTACAATGTGTGAGATTTATTTGTTTTCATAGATTAAGATTTATTTTCTTTCATAGATTAATATTTATTGCTTTTTTAATTACTGTGTAATCTTATGCTAATCAAAGCATCTCAAGAAAAGAATTTTCTCTTTTCCAAAATTGGATTGTGTTTGAAGTATTGGAGCATACAATGATATTAGTTTTCCTTTACATGTTTTTACAATGCTTTCTTAGGATTAAGTTTTACATTCATTGTTTAATCTTATGTAGAACATTTCAAGAAGGTAGTTCTTCCAAAATTGATTGCTTGAGGCATTTAGAAAAGAGTGATTTAGTTTCATTTCTCATGCTTTTATCATGCTTTTTAGATTAAATTTCTTATCTATTGTGTCATCTCATGTTCAGCATTTCAAGAAGGTAACCCTTCCGAAATTGATTGCTTAAAAACATTAGATTACACAGTCATTGCAAGTTTTTACATGTTTTCTTTATGCTTTCCTAGATCATGTTTTCTTTCATTTAATGTATAATCAAGTACTTAATAACTTCAATAATCAATGCCTTGAAAATCCCATTGGTAACTTACATTATGTATAGCTTAATCTTTTTTGAACTACTAAGCTTACAAAATAGTAATTTAAATTCCATCCAACATGGAACATTCACTATATTTATGTTGTAATTATCTTTATTTAAATTAAAATGCATAATTGAAATCAATGCCTTGAAAATCTCATTGGTAACTTAGATTATGTATAGCTTAATATTTTTTGCACTACTAAGCTTATAAAATAGTAAGTCAAATTCCATCCAACATCTATTTGGTAGTTTACAAACACATTACTTGATTCCTTTCAAACCATATTTTATCTCACACTACTATTATGGAGTTTCAATTTATTTATGAGAAGAGGCATTAAAGTAAGACCCCACTCCATTTGAAAATAATTATAAAATTCCATCCAAACCAAATTATTTTTAGTTTTCACCCCAATTAGGGTGTGTGCTGGTGGTTGGAAACGCCTGCGGGAAGTAATGAGGAGTACATATGAAATATGTACCACCACCCCCCACACACTCAAACCGATGGGTGCGGTGGTCCTTAGCATGAGTGCATGCAAGGGTGGTGGGAAAGGTGGCAGAGAAGACAGTGGTGAGACGGGGATTATAGAAGAAAAGGGTAGATAGGTGGATAAGGAAGATGAGTTTTCTTTCAGATTAAGGAGCTGGAGTAGGGGAAAGGGAAGGCGTCGATACTAGTGACATCAAACTTTGAGACGATCTCCAATCGGAAACAAGTATGTTTCTTGGCTCTTCGACTCCTTTGCAATGACAAACTGGTTTGGTTTTTGCTGGGGGGAGAGGGTGATAATTGGGAAGGGTAATTGGGGGAAATGCAAGGGAAATGGAGGAGGAAACTGGCTACAATGGTTTAGCTATGCGTCTTTGTATTGAGCTTGTTAGATATTGACCCTGACTTTGGTTTTTTGACCTTGCATTGTTTGGCATTGAGAACCCAGGTACAGCACATCGAGGGTTGAATGGGGCTGATCAATGGGGTCTGTTAGGCAGAGGCTTTGAGTCTAAGACTGAAGACAAGATGGTTAGTTAATATGTCGTGTAAGAGCTTGGCCCTAGTGCCAAAACCAATGAAATCGTTGGGGCAATGGGAGAAATTCTCGCATTAAGAGAATTGATAGGGTCCTTGACGGTGATTTTGGGTATGAAAATGCCAGGGGTACTGCTATAGCTTTCTAGGAAGAGAGGTTGTAATTTACAGAGGGAAGCCTTTCAATCTGAGGTTAGGCTTGCGTGCATGGCCTTAGCCTCGGATTGTCAACCTCACGGTGTATGAGAGGCACTGGGGTGGAGGGGTGAGTAGATAGAAGGGTTTTGGAGTCTGGCCCTTTCTAAGGACTGGATCTCCACCCTTCTTGCCTCCGGTACTAACAGTAAATGGAAAACAGAAATGAATGGGGAGGATGACAACATTGACAAATCAATTCATGGCAACAACCAATGTTAGAGTATGGCAAATTGTTTTTGGTTAACAAATCTTTGTTGTGAACAGGTTTCGTCATTGACATGAATCGACCTGCAAGAGGTTGTGGACGTGGAAGACAGGGTCGAGAGTCTAGAAAGGATATGGAAACGAGCACGTTGGATCCCTGCAGAGGGAGGAAACTAGTAGAGCATCTTATTAGTGAAGCTACTGTAACATATCGTGAAGAAACAGATGAAGGCATATGAAATCTATTAGAGGAATGGGAAGAGGAAATTAAACAGGGCAGTGAGACAAAGGAGGACATGGAAAATTGGAGGACACTTGTCCCGGATCTTGGGAACACCAGAAGTAGGATAACACAATTTAAGCAAACACTGTACCTCTATTGGCTAATGAAAAACCTGTTGGGTAAGGCCATGGAACAAATCTCGGTGGGTATGGTGGTTTCTCTCCAAAGGATGTTGAACTACAAACAAGATCTGTAGAAAATTCAATTCCAACTCCATAAGTAGAATATTAAGTTGGACATAATCGAAAGACACATTTCATGCATCTTGGAACTACTGGAGATGCCTGGAGCAACTGTTAAGGATCCCGCGCCAGTGGAATCGACCTCGAAGGAGAAAAAGGGCTAGTCAGTTTACCATGTTCATTTTTGTTATATATGCAATTAACATTTACTTTTCGTTATGCAGGTATATGTATAGCTAGAAAAGAAATATAGAGTCTAGTTATGAAACAGACACATATAGCTAGAAAAATTGAAAGCAAGTTGAGGCCACCTAGCCAAACTATGTGGTTTAAATTTGTCGATTATTAATAGAAAATGAAAGGTCCTAACAAGCTTAACAAAAAAAATAATTCCACTTGTTAATATGACTTTATGAACTTTAAAAAAAGGGTTGTATAATGATTCTAATCTTTGGATATATGTTAAAGTTCATGTAAAAAATTATTTTTCCACATGTTAATATGACTTTATGAACCTTAAAAGAGGGTTGTATAATTATTATAATCTTTGGATATATGTT
Source organism: Pinus tabuliformis (assembly GCA_031772625.1). Taxonomy (NCBI): domain Eukaryota; kingdom Viridiplantae; phylum Streptophyta; class Pinopsida; order Pinales; family Pinaceae; genus Pinus; species Pinus tabuliformis. Next base: position 702,562,194 of record CM062807.1, read on the forward strand.
AAAATTTACATAAACAATTTTTTACTATATCATGATTTTTTTATATTTAAAATGTAGTTTTTAAATGTATAAATGAATTTAGCATATTGAAAAAGCATTTTTCAAGTTACATTGGGCATAGATCATAGTTCAAATTTAAAATGACGATTTAAATTTATGTGAGAGAAAAAGCTTGGATTCTCATGAATACTTTCTATGATCAACAAATTTCAACAAATTGTTCATATGGATCACTTACACATGACCATGGACATGCTTGTTTGGCCTATACATTTTTTTATTATTAACTAAATATATATATTTTTAAATTTTAACACATTGAGGACAAACATACTTACACATCACTCTTAATTTTGGGCTATAGTCTCTCCACAATAACTACACAAAAGTTTTAGACTATATGATATCCATAGGCATTTAAATATGAGTAAAAATGGATTTTTTAATTTTTGTTTCAAATATCATGACTAAATTGGTAACTAAACAAATATTCAACCCTATAAGGTTGTTTCCAAGAAAAAGCACCAACTCAATATGGTATCCCACAAACCATACCAAAAAGGCTAGAAAATGTATATGAAACATTATAAAACGAGTGGTTATTTTTTTAATCAAAATCTCAAAATTTGAATTAAAGTTACTTAATATGTAGTGTGCTGAATCTATTTATGCATTCAAAATATATATTTTAAATTACAAAAAATCACATTGTCAAATTATGGTAAAAGGCCATTTTGTCTATAATTTAAACTACACCTTAATAAATAATATAATACTAATTATAATTTTTCATATTTATTTTTATAAAATAAAATTCTCAAAGAAGTATGTTGAATCTATTTATGCATTCAAAATATATATTTTAAATTACAAAAAATCACATTGTCAAATTATGGTAAAAGGTCATTTTGTCTATAATTTAAACTACACCTTAATAAATAGTATAATAATAATTATAATTTTTCATATTTCTTTTTATAAAATAAAATTCTCAAAATTCAAAACTATAATATTATTAGGATAGAAAGTAAAGTATAATATTATTAGGATAGAAAGTAAAATTGAACCTGGAATATATATATATATATATATATATATATATATATATATATATATATATATATATAAATAATAATTACACATTCTTAAAATTAAAAATAATAAAAATTAACTAAATAACTTAAATTATAATTATAATTATTATTGCTAATCATAAAAAAATTAATATATTAACTAAATATATTTCCATGAAAAAACATGTAACTATGTTAATAAGCTTTGTTATAATGCCATGAGCAAATTCCATGGCTCATCCATTCCACATACCCAAAAAATCAACTCATTTCATATGACACTTGTCCAAATGGCATTTACATACCCAAAAAATCAACTCATTTCATATGACACTTGTCCACTTGGCATTTATATACCCAAAAAATCAACTCATTTCATATGACACTTGTCCACATGGCATTTGTTTTTAAGTATGACATTTTTTTTTAATTAATCAATTTAATTACAAGAGGAAAAAAACATGACTTCATTGGAGATTTTATGAATACTACTAAAAATATTCTAGATTATACCATAGATATTATTATTACTATTAATTAAATTATATATGTAGAATTAATTAAGTAAATATTTAACCAACCATGATTTAATTTTAACAATATTAATTTTAATAATAATAAAATACACAAACCAAGCATAGTCTTCGAATATTACAAAGTATTATAATTAAATATAATATTTTAATTTTATGTATATAATTAAAATACCTTATTCTAAAACAAATAGGTATTAGTATAATTAACTAAATTATAAATTTATTTTAAATATGTAACAAAATTATTACCATTACCATAAATAGTTACGTAATTAATTCTATATATATTCCAAAACAAACATGCATTAGTGTAATTAACTAAATTATAAATTTATTTTAAACATGTAACAAGATTATTAACTATAAAAATTACTATTAATTATATATATATAATTAATTAAATAAACTTTTGACAAACTATTATTTAATTTTAATAATATTAATTTTTATTAAATTAAACAATATTAATTTTAATAATAATAAAATGCATGAACCAAGCATATGTCTAATATCTTGGAATATTAGAATGTGTTGTAATTAATATTTTAATTTTATGTATATAATTAAGTGTATGTGGATACTTCATAAAACATTGTCATATAAAATATTTTAAAATATAGAATATTTTAGAATATTAAAAAAATGTTTAAACTATTATATATATTTTGAATATATTTTAACTTAATTTAGATTTATTTTAGCCTTGTGAGGAGAGGATCAAAATTTAAGGTATATATATTTTTTAAATATAAAATTTGAAAAATGATGTGTGCATTTTAGATTTAAATTAATTTATGTTAAATCATAAGGTATTATATTGTTTTTTTAATATTAATACTTTTAGATTTAAGTGAAATTTAACAATACAATTATAAAGTTTAAGTAAAATTCTGATTTTGAGTTATTTAAAATATATTTAGAATTCAACCTCCAAAAAAACACTTATAAAATATTTCAACTTTACAAATAAAACTGGTTCTTAAAATTCACTACCTTATTTTTAATCACCCCAACCCCAAAAGACAAGGAAAAAAAAAAACACAAACCATAAAATTATTACATATACATAAAATTAATTAATTTCCATTTAGTAGACAAAACACACTTTTGATTATGGTGACAACAAAATCCCTGGGAGCTTACAAGACTAACGTCTTCTTATTGTAGCAAGAAAATTAAATTGATAGTGATGCAGCAACGGAGCAACGGAATTCAAGGGAATGGATTACATACATCGCATGGAACTTTGCATCCATGCAATGGAACTCCATATCGTTTGCGAGGGTTGTCCCCTGAAGCACAAGTGAAATGAACAAGTGTACCCTCCTTAGTGCAATAATAACACCATCCACGACCATCTAAACCACACAAACAGCGGAACTCATGCACCTTTGTCAATGCGAGCGGGAACTGATGCCACCTCGGCTTTATCACCTTCGCTGATTTCTCTGCTATCTCGTCGAACTCCCTCTCCAGGCTCGCAAGGTGAATATCAGTGAAGGGATAAGCCTTGGCTCCATAGACGGACACCGCAAAATGACCATCATGTGTAATCAATTTTCCATCTGCACCAAAAACTATTAATTTTGTTGGGTCTTCGTAATCGTCTTCGTCACCGAGAAGGTCTTCGAGACCAGAATAAATTTCCCGAGAAAAATACAGCCATGGCAGCCGGCGTCCAGAAATATATTCAAAAGTATCCAGAAATTCCTCATTTTCTTCATCGTTTTCACGGATTAAAACAACCTCGAACGCTTCTCCTCTTTCCTTCAGTTCATCGTATGCTTCTAAAAGTCTGAGAGTGGACTCAAAGTAATTAATTTTGAACCGGCTGGAAAAAAGCAAAGCAACGGTCTTGCCCACCAGATTAGAAACTGGGACTCGAATCTGTTACAAGAATAAAATTTATAAAAACTTTTAACTCCATTTAATAAAATAGATTTCATTTGTTTTTTTCAATTAAATTTAAGGTAAATTTAAAGATATAATATCCGCTATGAATTTTTTTTCTTAAATCTCAAGAAAACCAAACCAATTAGCATTAGGGGTTATCATTATTAGTTGTTGACTAATCAGTCTTATTTAAGGAATATTAAACCAATTAGTATTTGGGATAATCATTATTAGTTGTTGACTAATCAGTTTTACTTAAGGAAAATCAAACCACTTGGAATTATCTTTTGGTGGTTTGTAAGGGACAGACTTCGACTTTCACTGCACTCCTCCTAAATACTTCCATGTCTTTCAAGAAATGGCTTAGCCAAACAAAACTAATTTTAAGACATACTATAGTCCCATTACATGCTATAAATTATAAGAATATAAATAAATTCAAAGTAACTAAACTATACAATCATGATAAGGCAGAAGCACTCCTCCTAAATACTTCCATGTCTTTCAAGAAATCTCTTAGCCAAACAAAACTGATTTTAAGACATACTATAGTCTCATTACATGCTATAAATTATAAGAATATAAATAAATTCAAAGTAACTAAACTATACAATCATGATAATTTATGATAATACATACTATCAGTTATGTATGATTATATGGTTTAGATACTTCAAATTTTTCTAAATTTTCAATTTTGTGTATTTAATAGTATTAGTAAAAATTGCTCAAGTTTTTAATTAAAACCATGAGTAGTAGTAAATATTAGTAAATTTCTAAACAAACAAGTTCTTAGTTAAACAAAAGTAGTTTTAAGGCATACTCTAGTCCCATTACATGCTATAAATTATAACAATTTAGATAAATTCAAAGTAACTAAACTATACAATCATGATAATTCATGATAATACATACTATGAATTATCATAACTATATGGTTTAGATACTTCAAATTTATCTAAATTTTAGATTTTGTGTATTTAATAGTATTAGTAATAATTTCTCAAGTTTTTAATTTCAATCAAAACCGTGAGTAGTAGTAAATTTCTACACAAGCAAGCTCTTCTCAAGTTTTTAATTTCAATCAAAACCGTGAGTAGCAGTAAATTTCTACAATAAATTTCTACACAAGCAGTAAATTTCTACACAAGCAGTAAATTTCTACACAAGCAGTAGTAAATTTCTACAATAAATTTCTACACAAGCAGTAAATGGTTTAGATACTTTGAATCTATCTAAATTGTAGATTTTATGTATTTAATAATATTAATAAAAGTTGCTCAAGTTTTTAATTCCAATCAATACCATAAGTAGTAGTAAATATTAGTAAATTTCTAAATTTTTGTAATTAAGTTGAGAAGTTTGTTATTCTCATGTTATTGAGTGATGGATAATTCCCATGAGATAGTTTAATTATGTTAAAAATAGTTCTTATTCTCAATCTCTCCCATCAAATTTGAACCAGTAATCTAGTGGGAACTAAACCCCTAATTGACCAATTAATCTACATCTAATCTCCCCATTAAATTTAAACCAGTAATGTAGTGAGAACTAAACCCATAACTAAACAATTAATCTACATCTAATCTACACTCCATGGGCAAAAGTTAATCTACTAGATAAATTCCAAATGCAACACAAATACTAGAACAAAATTTACTATAACTCAATATCTAATATCTGTTAAATACACAAAATGTATATACAACATAAAAAAATAAAAAAAATGATACCCATGTGATTGTGGTTTGAGTCTAACTCAACTCTACTAATGCAACATAATTACTACAACAAAATTCACTATCACTTAATATTTAATATCTATTCTATTGAATGCAAAAAATTGTACCTACAACATAAAAATGATACCCATGTGATAGTGGTTGAGTGTAACTCGCCTTGGGCTTCTTCCGTCCACGCTCATACTCTATCAAAAAATCACCTCCATCTGAAACCAAGATGGACTCCAGAGTTTTCGTCGCTCGTAATTTTGCATTCTCTTCGGTATCAATCTCCCTCAATCTTTCATATGTAAATGGATACGCTCTGATTCCGTACTTTTGAATCAATCTCACTGCTTTCCAATCTGGCAGTACTATTTGTCCATCTGGTCCTATAACAATCAAGGATGGGTAATAATCAGCAATATGAAAGCGCGCCCTAAGGTTACGCTGCTTAACTTCTTCCAATGGCAAAGCCAGCCATGGCATTCCTGCAAATTCGTTTTTAAAAGGTTCTTCCTCGGAGGAATTGGATACTAACACAATCTCAAAGGCCTCTCCTTTCTTCAGAAGCTCATTGTAAAGCTCGGCAAGCTGTGCATCGAAGTCTCCCTGAGAGCCATATCGGATGGCTCGGAAAAATAAACCCACTGTTTTGCCCACAAGTTCTGTTACTGGGACCTATGGCAGCACCCATATTTAACACAGTCAGACCAACATCAAACAAAATTTGTACGATTGTTTTCCTTCAATTCTCATCCCATTAAACCCATTCATGATTTTTTCCAGGTTTTGAAACTCAATAATGCAATTGCCAATAACAAAACAATACAATTCAATACATATTTTTCTCATAACCAACTATACAAAAGCATCATATATATTTTTCATTATCTACCCACCAAAATTATGCGCTCCATCCTGCGCGAATATATATTCATACCTTCTCTCCATTGTTTCTGATTAACACAACTTGTTCCAAGTCTGACAGCAAAGTCCGTTGGGATTCATCCACAAGGGTCGCAGCCTTATCATGTTCAGCGAGTTCATCCACTTCAGCCATTGTGTGGGTCTGTTTCTTCCTTTTAGGAAAAACGTGAATGAACTAAAACCTGGGCCATCTTTGTACAGTTGATCTTAACTGTCGGGATAATCTCGTTACCACCATAACTGAAATTGATTTTATTTTATACATGTTAGGGTTCAATTTTTCGGTTATTTCGACCAGCAAAACGGAATGAAATGATTAATAACTCTCTGTGATATAATCTTTCATGCTTATCGTTCTTATAATTCAATGTTTAAGTAATTGCATTCTTATAAGGTTTAACATGTCTTTCACCTTTTTTAAGATAATATTTAGTTTAGCTTAAAACAAGTTAATATGAATAATTAAAAATGATGTTTTGTAACTGGTAATTAGATTTCTCTGGATCTTTAAGCATATAAATAATAGTTATCTAAGAACAAAAAAAAATAGCATACTCAATAGTTTGCATCAATGTTTTATGAATCTTATAAAATTGACAATAATAGTGGGGAGATTATATTTTCTTTTGAGTTATGTGCATATTTAATCATTTTCAATATATTTGATATTTCTTGTTCAAAAAAATTTGTTGATCACTAGATTTCAATCTGAATAATAATTTTAGAGTTAAATGAAAAAGCAAAACTCATTTTGGAGTCAAAATTCTTCCTTCCAACATGTCACATTGGAAGCACATGATTTTCACTGAATAATAATATCGAATATTACCAAAGCTCCGAGTTCAAATATTTTTCTAAGATAAGATTATGTTGTGTATCTACTTACACTATTAATCTCATATTCCAGATATCTATCATTATCTTCCTCTCTTTTACCCTGATATATTCAAGACACAATAATTTCTCTACATTATGACCAAATGATTTAGCAACATAGATCTCAACACAAAACATTATAAACTATAAACAAAAATATATAATATCCTTGTTTATTTTATTCAATGGCACTATACTAAAAAAAAATAGTATAATAAAAAACACATCTTGAACTTCAAAAAGTCTATCTTCCTATGGTTGTTATTATTGGTGTTTCTAAAGTTATAAAGCTCACTATATATTAAACAAATGAAATATAAATTGCATCAATTACAGATTTTATCTCAATGTAATCAAACCTTTTCCATGAATTAGTTAATTGGATTTTGCCATAGGTTGATCTCTCTACATCTACAAATAGTATCAACTTGACCTATGGTTGATGTTCTATCTATTTTGGAGAATTAGTTAGACTAGATAAATCAAGGACCCAAACATTTCGTGAAGAGGTGGTATCTAAAGACACTAGTATAACACTTAAGCATGAGTGAATATAGCAAAACATTAGTCATACAATAGGAAGGAATGAAAAAACTTCCACTATATTGCATGCTAGATTTATTTGTAATAGCATTATATATATCACAAAAATGTAACTAAATCCCCTCAACAAAGGAATATATGATCACTTTGATTCACTATCACATATTGGGCTCATTGAATTTTTCCTCGACCTTTGCACTAGTTCACTACCATGGTTATCCCAAAAAACCATTCAAATGCTTAGTCAATGACTCAATTGAACACTTAGTCAACTATTTGTTATGGATTGAATATCTCTAAAAGATACAAATATGTGATGAACATACTTAGTTAATTGTTCCATCTATCTCTTATATTAATTTTCAATCCTATCAAATCTTAGTTCAAATCATTTACAAATTTTCTTCTCTCCTTTTCAATAATTTTTAACCCATTTTCCTATGCATACCTCTCTTTTAGCATTGTTTCTTGTAGGTATGCCTTAAAGATCTCTTGAGAAGGTGTGGTTTGAAGGAGAAATTAGGAAAAACTTATCATTTTCCCAAGAAGCAATACACTACCTTTCAATGTTGATCCATCCTTCCAAATACTATAGAATTTGAGAAATCGTGACATTCCTAGACAAATATGTGGAATTTTAGAATTAATTGAAGGGTCTAAATGTCAACATATTGTGTGTCAATGTGGTTTTATACTTAGGTTAGGTTGGAAGCTTCCCTATCATGGCTCTCTTATTTTTTTATTTTTTCTATGATTAGATGCCCCCTGTTTAGCAATGCAAAGGCTTCCTTTTTATTTATATGGAGATTAGTAGATCCTTTTGTTGAAAAGTGAAACTAGGTTCGGTGTTCGTAATGACATTTGTAATTGTGATTTTATGTAATTGATGTAAAGAAGAAAAATAAAATTATTATTGTAATGGTTGTCTCATGGGTTTCATAAGCAAGGAATTTTATTTTTAGTAACGGTTCCCATTGTGAGACCTTAGGATTGGTCATAAAGTCAAATTGAGTCAACTTCATGTATGAAGGACCCTTCTTGGGCATGTTACATATTTGTATAAGTCGTTAAAAGATTCAAAAGACCCCCCAAGTCAAGCACAAGCATCTCCTAGAAAGTCATACATAAATAAATTTATGAAACCTCTCCAAAAGACACGTTGACCTAGCTCACTGTTAAGTCAACTTATTATCATGGGAACCCACTATAAATAGGCAGTTCAACCTCATTTCAGAACACATAATTTCAAACAAGATGATAATTTCAATAGGAAGTGCAAAATCGCATGAAGGAAGCCTCTCTCTAAGCAAAGAAAGAAGGACTAAAAGACGAGTTGGTTTGGGTTGTTTTAAGGGATAATATCCATCACACGTGCGAGGAGAAGGATCATTTTCTGCAAGGGAATTCGAGACTATATCGGACATCATAGAAGGTCAAGTCAAGAAAGAGGCCAAGTCTAGAGTGCAAGTCGAGTTATAGTAGAAGAAGTATCCATCCTAGACAAAGGAATCAAGGGTACTTACCACATGCTATGGTTTCTAAAGAGATGGAGAATTGTACATCTAAAACAAGAAGGCGAAGATAAAAAGTATAGCCAAACTACAAAGGAAGGCAAGTAATTGGACCAAGTGTTGACTTGGGCACGAAGGAGAAGCAGTGAAAGAGAACTTGTGTCTTGGCCTTGGAGAGACAAATAGGTTAAGGGTAATTGTCTTGGTATTCGTTAATAGAAGTATTTATAAGAAGAATAATTTTTTCGAGTTTTCCTCTCAAGTGGGAGAGGTTTTGGCCCTGGACGATAACCTATATTATGTGTCTCTTGTCTCTTTATGATTTATGCATTGATAATTTTTTGATGAAGAATAACACTATACCAACATAAGTAAAGAAGGTCCCAATCTAAGAAGTAAAATGCATTCACAAGCAGTTATCAATATAAGAGAAATCACTTAAATCTTGATGCACTAGATTTATCAACATGGTATCAGAGCTAAGGTGATTAAGTCAAGGAAGGGCATCTTATCAGGGACATTCAAGGATAAAATATCAAATAAGGCATCAAAGAGAATCTATAAGATCATACTGAATTCAAGATATACAAAACCATAAATCGAATAAGAAAACTACACCAAAATAAGTATTGCGATCATCATCAAGAAAAGAAGGCCAAAACCCTACATCTACTCAAGTTGAAGAGATCTACAAATCAAGGTAAGATTGAAGTTTATTCATGCAAGAGATGCACTTCAAGATCAAGATAAAATCAGCATCTTGAAGAAAGTAAAAACCCTAGCTCAATCAAAGAATCATTTCTGAGATCTGCTCTCAATCAATTTGAAATTGAAGTGTCTTGAAGACTATTCATCCAAAGGAAACTAGATCAAAAGACATCATCATCAAGATTCTAAGGTGATCTCTCTCTCATTGAAGAAAGGTCCTTACCATTGAAGACATCATCAAGAAGTCATCATTTATTTTCATCAACAAAGACTCCACCATCAAAGGATCCAAATGGATCTCCCTTTTTGTGGGATCAAGGATCATTATTGAAGAAAACTATCTTCATCAAGGAGAAGTTTTTTATTCTCTATATCATCAACAACATTAAGGAGAAGTTTTTTATTCTCTATATCATCAACAACATCAAGGAAGTAGAAAGGATAAGGAGCATCCTATCAAGTAAGTATATTTATGACCACTTCTGATTTTTTCAAAATTTCTTTTTGCAAGGAAAGTAACAAATTGGTTGGGGATTCAAACTATCTTGTATGGAAGAAGAGGACACATCTGAATCTCATTGAAAATGATGTTATGGAACATGTCAAAGGATCTATCACAAAACCAACAAAGGAATATTCTCAAGCACTTGAAAAGTATATGAAAGGAGAAGTTAGTGCTCAAAGGCTTCTCATAGAACCCATCAAGGATCCCCTCATCCCATAAGTGTCAAAACTCTAAAAAAACGAAATCTATGACAAACTGGTAGAGTTGTATTCCATAAGCACTGCTGGAGAATTCATCTCATTAAGACAACAAATCTACAAGATGAATATGTCAAGGGAAGATGGAACAACCTCATCCTTTATGAGGATATATGATATCAGGGATCAACTTCAAGATCTGGGAGAATTCATGTTTGATAGAGAAATGAATACAGTTGTACTAAATGCACTATCAGAGGAGTGGGGTAACTTTACTTCAATTATTTATGGGAAGAAATAAGCTACCCCATTCCAAGATTTATGGTCATTGTGAAATATTGAGAATCTAGACTAAAGGTGGAATATGATGTGGGGTCAGGTGAGCAGAATCAAGCTTATGCTACAATGACAAGAAGATTTTTTTTTTGGAAAGTTTGGTTATCGGAAAAGATAAAAGGGACATGGCCAAGATTTAATGCTATGGGTCTCAAGAATATGGAAACTATAGGATAGATTGTCCTAATATCGAGAAGGACAATAGACAAAGAGGAAGAGAAGAAGCCCATATCACTGAAGAAGTGGAGGAATATGAAAATAAGAAGTCTAAGAAAGAGGAAGTAAGAGATCTCTATTATGACTAAGATTGTATTTCTCAAATAATTTCTTTTCAAGCTCCTAAGTATTTTGTTGTAAGAGATGGATATCATGATTCACTAAGAAAAATATTGGGATGCATCAAGGAATCATAGAAGCATTAAAAGAAGGAGCTCGTGACTTCATCATAGAGAGGCATAAAAGATGGTTGGAATCTATGGAAGTCACTCATAGAAGGACACATCTCTTGGAAACCTCATTAGTAACATAGGTGGCACTTATGGAAAAGGAAAGAAAAGGTCATCTGGTACAAGGCTCATCATACATTAGTGAAAGGGAAATGTCTTCTAGATGGGGATACTCTAGATCATCAAGATTCTCTGATGGAATCTTCATAAAAGGTTCATCGATCAAGAGAGGAAGAAAGTATTTCATCAAGAATTCCAAACTTGTGGAATTCATGGGATATTGGTATGATGAGATAAAAGGTGAATTATATCAAGGGATTGTATCTCTTTTAATTAAGGAAGCTACTCTAGGAAGTCTGGATGACCCAAAGGAGAATGAGTTATGTATGCTTGTATTCAATATTGAAGATTCATGTCATATTGTTACAGGTAACATGGATCGATTCTCTATCATGAAAGCATGATCGAAAGAAAAAGGATCTCCTACTCTAAAAGGATGCAAAAGGCATAAGTCACACATTATCTAGATGAAATCAACATAATATGTAATCATATGTAATATGATATGGTTGACAACCACTGGAGGAATTCTGATTGAAAATTCCTAGGAATGAAATGTGTGAGGAAAGGAAGAAAGAGATCGTAGGATATGTAACCATGGGAAAGGAAAACAACCTCCAAAGACCAAGAAGATTTGACTAAGATATCTCCATGAAAGATATGAGGACTCTGAAAAAGAAAGAAACCATTGAAAATATATATATATATATATATATATATATTGGGATATGTGTCGATATGTATGCAAGATGTTGATGCAAAACAGAAGGTGTCATGATAAAATCCATCACAAAGGTAATTTTGATGTAAGTGTTCATTTCTTATTTTTGAACAAATATCTCCATGGGATTATGCAAGGTTTATCCGTAAAATTCTGTGGATATTCCATTGTACAGTTCATCACAACATATCTGATAATAATATATTAAAATGCAGTATTTTTACACTATTACAACTTTATTTAAATTCTATATCTATCTATTTTACTATAATTAGTGCATGCATGCGAATGGAAATTATGAAGAAAGTAGAGAATGAAAAAATAAGCTCACACAGGCATAAGACACAAGATATGCTCTTTGGGAAACCCTTTTGGGAGAAAACCCAGCTGGAAGGTGAGGCCACTTCACTCCCTTTCTCTGTTTGGAAATATGTCTATAGGTACAAAGAAGTAATGCATATGGCCCATGGGCTGCTATAGTGCACAGATCCTCTCTGTTTTCTCTACCTCCTATATCTCCTAGCTACCCTTTCTCAAATATGGAACAAAACACTCTCAAAACAATGGAATGCCTCTTCCTCCTAGTGGCTCGGTTATCACAACCCAATAGCCTACTAGTGGTTAAGTGTGACTACATCAACTCTTATCTAGCGTTACAAAATATACTCTTCTACAGTCTTTTAAATCACAAACATGTGGCTAGCACCTTTTCCATGAATAATGGGGGTTGACATGACATCCTCTTGAACTATAGGTGTGAAAACAGGAAGGTCAAATTCTGAGTGGCACAACTTTTGCATACAGACTTGATTGACGCGATGCTTGCACCGTTGGAAAGGTATCTGTGTGTATAATATCATGAAAATATGTCGCACTAAACAAGTAAATTTTTACCACCAAAAAATGTTGTTTGATGCATCAAAATGCTCCTGGAAGGCTTCAGATCCCGTTTTTCCACACTGGGTCCCGCTGGTAAAAATGGTCCCGTAAGATGATTCCTCCACTTTTTCCACTCCAAATTCATCGAGATGGATGGAAAAAAATATAATGATATAATTCGTATGACACTTCCCCATTTTGGGAGGAATTTTGTCCCCAAAATCTTTTACTAAAAGAGGTGAGGAAATTTTTCCTCCACCTTCTCTCTAGTGCACCATTTAGCTTTTCCTGGAAGTTGTCCCTTCAACCCAATATTCCAAAGGTCATGTTGTCCCTCTCTTGTAGTTCTGGACCTCTTATGCAAAATTGTATCTTTTGTCAACCCTTCCTGGGCATCTGGTACCAAATCCTCCACAGAAGGTACACTTGTTCCTCTTCATGATCTAGCATGGAAGGCTCATAGAGTTTCAAATTATGTACATTCACAACTGAGTAAATGCACATATATGTTGGTAAAATGAGTTGATAAGAATTATCACCCACCTTTTCCAGTTTATGAAAGGGACCATACCTTAGAGCCTTGATTTTCTTACCAGACCCCTGGAGCCTCTCCTTGTTCAATTGTAGCCTACTTTGTCTCCTACCTTGAATGATTTCTTTGTTATGTGTTGATCATGCTTGACCTTATACATGCTTTGCGACTTGTGCAATGTTTCCTGTACCTATAGATGGATTTTCCTTATCTTCTCTATAAACTTTTCAACCCTCAAAGTGTCCCTTGTAAGGTCTTCCCTCACTCCTTCCGTCTAATTGTGATTTTATGTAATTGATGTAAAGAAGAAAAATAAATTTATTATTGTAATGCTTGTCTCATGGGTTTCATGAGCAAGGAATTTTATTTTTAGTAATGGATCCCATTGTGAGCCCTTAGAATTGGTCATAAAGTCAAATTGAATCGATGTCATGTATGAAGAACCCTTCTTGGGCATGTTACATATTTTTATGAGTCATTAAAAGAGTCAAAACACTCCCAAAGACAAGCTAAAGCATCTCCTAGTAAGTCGTCATTAAATAAATTGATGAAACCTCTCCAAAAGACACGTAGTCCTAGCTCACTATCAAGTCATATTATTATCATGGGAAACCACTATAAATAGGAATCTCAGCCTCATTTTAGAACACAGAATTTTGGACAAGAAGAGGACTACAATAGGAAGTGTGAAATCACATGAAGGAAGCCTCTCTCTAAGCGAAAAAGGAAGGACTAAAAGACAAGTTGGATTGGGTTGTTTTAAGGGCTAATATCCATCACACATATGAGGAGAAGGATTATTTCGTGCAAGGGAATCTAAGAATATATCAGTCATCATAGAAGGTATATTCAAGAAAGAGGAAAAGTATAGAGTGAAAGTCGAATTATGGGAGAATAAGCCTCCATCCTATACTAAAGAATCAAGGGTACTTCCCATGTGATAGGATTTATAAAGAGACCAAGAATTACATATATGAAACAAGATGTTGAATATATGAAGTATAGCCAAAGTATAGAGGAAGGAAAACAATTGGACCAAGTGTTGACTTGGGCATGAAGGAGAAGTAGTGTGTCTTGGTGTTATAGAGGAAAATAGGTGAAGGGACATGGTTTTGGTATTCATCAAGTGAAGCCTCTATAAGAAGAAGAATTTGTTCAGGTTTTCCTCTCAAGTGGGAGAGGTTTTGGTCCTGATTGATAGCCTATATTTTGTGTCTCTCGTCTCTTTATGGTTTATTCATTGATATTTATTTGATGAAGAATAACACTATACTAACATAAGTTTAAAAGAAGATCCTAATCTAAGAAGTAAAAAAAATTCACAAGCAGTTATCAATAGAAGAGAAATCACTTAAATCTTGATGCCCTAGCTTTCTCAACAACTTTTTCTTGCATACCTATAAATATTTATGGAGTGCAAGGCATGTTTAAACCCTTTTTTTCTGCTAGAAGACTCCATTTTTATCTTTGTAGATATAGGTAGGTCCTTTGTTTTGAATACCCCTAAACCTTTATGAAGAGTAAGGTATGTTTAAGCCCCTCCTTTCCTCGATAATACCAAAACTCTATGTGCATTTTAACTTATTCCCTATGCCTCATAACTTGTATTCATTTCCTTGAAAATTACATAGAGCATAAGAGTTACACCTCTCTCCACTTGCCAATTCTCCACATAATAAAATCCTTACACATAATTCCCTTAATTTATTTATTTTGAGGTTCGATGGCTTATTATATATAAGATGCAAGAAGCATTAAGCTACCCCCCATTGATTAATTCCTTTACATAGTGTTAATCTCCTTATAATATTTTCCTTTGTCATATTTTTTAACACTTCTATGGACTTTCCAAGGCATTGTTACATGCTTTCATCATAACTTCTACAATCATTTTCAAACGTAAAAATATCGAGTGTTGGGTGTGGAGCTTGATTATCTTCTTAATTCAAAGGTATCTCCGCATTGGACCCTAGTTTGTAATGGGGCGGCAACGATGCCTATTTGTTCGCCATGAGAGGGGGTGACGATGATTTTTATGAGCCCCTCCTTGGCAAGGGTTCATGGGTAGCACCCCCAAAGCTAAAAATAGCTGTAAAATTGCCTTGTAAAATGTTGTAATTTTGTAGTCAATCTGAGTCGTTCATTAGGTGGATGATCTGACGGTAGAAGTTATGTTTAATTTAGGGTTTTTTTCCCTAGAAGGTAACCCCTCGCTACATATGAGGGAATTGTATTGTGGTTGAATATATGTGTATTCTGAGTGACAAAAGAGAGAGGATATTGTGTGAGAGCAAAGATAAAATTACAACGAATACTTATGTAGGTTGTATCTCTTCATTTTGCTATATAATATAAAAGGAAGGAATGGTTGTTTCTCCATGGACATAACCCAAATTGGGTGAACCACGCATATCTGTGTCTCTCTTATTTTATATATTTTTTGTGTTTTTGTTTCTGTACTATTTTATGCCTTCCATTACTCTGTAATATATAATTTTCTAAAATCAAGGATCCCTGAGCACCAAATAAATTGGAGAAATAATGCCTATTAACACAAGGGAGGAAAGATGGACTTGTGTAACCACATGAACCTCACTCTCTACCCATAAAGCACACAATGAATTATATGCTAGTGCAACATTATTCAAAATTAATGCACAAAGCAAGGAAATTGAGAAATTTGTAGGATACAAGACAAGACAATACATCAATTTTTTATTCTAATTCACATAAATTACATAATTTCTCTTATAAATCAGTGTATAATTTCATTATGTGTTATGCCTCCACATACACACCATTTATTGACTCCAGACTCACACAATTGTTCTATCTCCTTTGTTTCACTTTTCCAACATCACAAGCTCCTTTTGTTCTTGACTCATGCTCTTATGATTTTCCACTTCTCTTCTCTCCTCTCGTCTCTCTTTGTTCACATATTTGTCTTTTTTTCACAACACCTGTTTCCCATTTTTCTCTCTTATTTTGTCTCCCCTTCTTCATACATGTATAATTTCCTAATAAATGAAAATTGGAAGGTTTAGCTATCACAAAAATTTGATTTCCTCAACCATTTCTAGGCCCATCATCATTTTTGGACACCGAACAACAAAAATGGTTTGACTATTTTAGCACCTGGATCACTCATATTACTTACATAAATCAAATTTTTGGCTAATCCTAGAATGTGAAGAATACCAAGGATTGTTCTAATCTTTCCACACATGATATTGAATATTATTTTTCCTTATCCTATCATTCTAGCTATTGCATCATCCCCTAAGAAAACATAACCACCATCATATCTTCCATACTCGCATAACTACTCCTAGTGAGGAGTTTGTATGAAAAGATGCACCTGAGTTGACCAACCATGCCTCATGATCTACATGTGTACTTGAAGAAGAAAAATGAAAATCCCCTCCTTCATCTAAGGCGGTTTTTAATTTTGTAGAAGGAGCATCATCAAATCCCTTCCCTTTCTCAACAATTTTGGATTTACAATCTTTTTTATAATGCCCTTATTTTTGGCATCTTCAACATATTTATATATTCTTGTATATTTAGATCTCCAAATTGATAAATTATTTTTATTTCTATTAAGGGAGCATCCTATTACAGATAAGACATCTATTTTATAACTTTCCATATTTTTCTATCTCATCTCCTTTGATAACAATAATGAGACTATATCGTCAAAAATTAAAGTATTTGAATTACTACCTATCGAAACAACCAAACTATCCCATGAGTCTAGTGAAGAACACATCAAACTAATACATTTATTGTCGCCTAAAATTTTAATATAAAAATATAATAACTTACTTAACATAGTATTGAAGGCATTCAAATGATCTATCACGAAGTCTCCATCCTTCATCCTTGGGTTATATAGCTTTTTCCATACAAACAATTTGTTCACTAGAGAGTTCAACTATTACAAAGTCACTAAGTTGTTCCAAAATTCCTTAGTTGTATCTTCTCCTAAAACATTCAATAATATTGAGTTTGATACACATAATCATATTATGCTCTTTTCCTTTCAATCCAAATTGATCCAATCTTTCCTTGACATTCCTATAATTGAAATTTCAAAACCATAATGCAACATAAAACCATAACGCACTAATATTTCCATAATTGAAATTGCAAAACCACAATGCACCATAAAATTGCTAAAAGAAAAAAAACCATGTGTCAAAAACTGCCAAAAATGAATGAAAAATATTTTCCAAATATTTTTAAGGAAATCTCCCTCAAATCATTGCTTAGGGGTGATTTTTACCTTGGGGCACCCCATTGTGTCAATCATAATGTACAATTCGTGGGGATCATAGTCATGTAAATAATATAACTCATACTCAATAGTAAAATCACCTTGTTGTATGTTGCTATAACATCATTTTTGTAACATCATCTTGTTGAACATCACTAAACACAATTTATATGACACCTCTACTACAAAAATATCTTATTGCATGTTCTTGTAACACCTTTTTCATGATATCACTTTATTACATATTTTTGTAACACCTATACTCCAAAACTACCTTGCTACATATTGCTATATCACCTTTGCTATAAAACATTGTTGTAACACCTTTGTTGTAACACATTGATGTAACACCTCTGTTGCAACACAATTGTTGGAACATCTCTATTGCAGTTATGTTGTTGTAAACCCAATGTTGTTTTGGTGTTGCAATTTTGTTGAATGATTATGGATAATGAATTATAATGATTCCACATGTCTCAAGGGACTCATAATAAATAGTTGGACCACATGTACATAAAATTAATGATCAAATAATAAACATGTAATGATTCATCATAGAACTAGACAAAGAAGTGATTATTTTCCAGAGAGTCAAACCATTTTTGTTTTTCGGTGTCCAAGAATGATGATGGGCCTGGAAATGGTTGAGGAAATCAAATTTTTGTGACATTTAAACCTTCCAATTTTCATTTATTAGGAAATTATACATGTATGAACAAGGGGAGACAAAATAAGAGAGAAAAATGGGAAACAGGTGTTGTGAAAAAAAGACAAATATGTGAACAAAGAGAGATGAGAGGAGAGGAGAAGTGGAAAATCATAAGAGCATGAGTCAAGAACAAAAGGAGCTTGTGATGTTGGAAAGCGAAACAAAGGAGATAAAAAAATTGTGTGAGTCTAGAGTCAATAAATGGTGTGCATGTGGAGGCATAACACATAATGAAATTATACACTAATTTATAAGAGAAATTATGTAATGTATGTGAATAAGAATGAAAATTTGATGTATTGTCTTGTCTTGTATCCTACAAATTTCTCACTTTCCTTGCTCTGTGCATTAGTTTTGAATTATGTTGCACTAGCATATAATTCATTGTGTGCTTTAAGGGTAGAGAGTGAGGTTCCTGTAGTGGTAGTATACAAGTCCATCTTGCCTCCCTTGTGTTAATAGGCATTATTTCTCCAGTTTATTTGGTTCTTAAGGATCCTTGATTTTACAAAATTATATATTACAAAGCAATGGAACACATAAAATATTGCATAAACAAAAACACAAAAAATGCATAAAACAAGAGAGACACGGATATACATGGTTCACCCAATTTGGGCTATGTCCACGGAGAAAAAACCATTCCTTGATTTTATATTATGTAGCAAAATGAAGAGATACAACCTACATAAGTATTCATTGTAATTTCCTCTTTTCTCTCACACAATCTCCTCTCTCTTTTGTCGCTCAGAATACACATATATTCAACCGTAATACATTTCCCTCATATATAGTGAGGGGTTTCCTTCTAGGGAAAAAGACCATAAATTAAACATAACTTCTACCATCATATCATCCACCTAATGAACGACTTAGATTGACTACGAAATTACAACATTTGGCAAGGCAATTTTACATCTATTTTTAGCTTCTCGGGCACTACCCATGAACCCCTACCAGGGAGGGGCTCATAAAAATCGTCGTCACCCCTCTGGCGGTGAACAAATGGGCAGCGTTACCACCCCATTACAAACTGGGTCCAATGCGGAGATACCTTTGAATAACAAAGATAATCAAGATCTAGACCCAACACTTGATAATTTTTATGTTTGAAAATTATTTTAGAAATTATGATGAAAGCATTTAACAATGCCTTGGAAAGTCCATAGAAGTGTTAAAAAATATGAAAAAGGAAAATATTATAAGGAGATTAACACTATGCCAAGGAATTAATCAATCAGGGGTAGCTTAATGCTTCGTGCATCTTATATATACTAAGTCATTGAACCTCAAAATAAATAAATTAAGGGAATTATGTGTACGGATTTTGTTATGTGGAGAATTGGAAAGTGGAGAGAGGTGTAACTCTTATTCTCTATGTAATTTTCAAGGAAATGAATAAATTTACGAGGCATAGGGAATAAGTTAAAATGCACATAGAGTTTTGGTATTATCGAGGAAAAGAGGGGCTTAAACATACCATACTTTCCATAAAGGTTTAGGGGTATTCAAAACAAAGGACCTACCAATATCTACAAAGATAAAAATGGAGTCTTATGGAGGAAAATAGGGGTTTAAACATGCCCTGCACTCCATAAAGATTTATAGGTATGCAAGAAAAAGTTGTTGAGAAAGCTAGGGCATCAAAATTTAAGTGATTTCTCTTCTATTAATAACTGCTTGTGAATTTTTTTTACTTCTTAGATTAGGATCTTCTTTTACTTATGTTAGTATAGTGTTATTCTTCATCAAATAAATATCAATGAATAAACCATAAAGAGATGAGAGACACAAAATATAGGCTATCAATTAGGACCAAAACCTCTCCCACTTGAGAGGAAAACCTGAACAAATTATTCTTCTTATAGAGGCTTCAATTGATGAATACCAAAACCATGTCCCTTCACCTATTTTCCTCTATAAGACCAAGACACACTACTTCTCCTTCATGCCCAAGTCAACACTTGGTCCAATTGTTTTCCTTCCTCTATACTTTGGCTATACTTCATATATTCAACATCTTGTTTCATATCTACAATTCTTGGTCTCTTTATAAATCCTATCACATGGGAAGTACCCTTGATTCTTTAGTATAGGATGGAGGCTTATTCTCCTATAATTCGACTTTCACTCTATACTTTTCCTCTTTCTTGAATAGACCTTCTATGATGACTGATATATTCTTAGATTCCCTTGCAGGAAATAATCCTTCTCCTCATATGTGTGATGGATATTAGCCCTTAAAACAACCCAATCCAAAATTTCTTTTACTCCTTCCTTATTCGCTTAAAGAGAGGCTTCCTTCATGTGATTTCACACTTCCTATTGCAGCCCTCTTCTTGTCCGAAATTATGTGTTCTAAAATGAAGCCGAGATTCCTATTTATAGTGGTTTCCCATGATAATAATATGACTTGACAGTGAGCTAGGACTACGTGTCTTTTGGAGATGTTTCATATCTTTATTTAAGGACGAATTGCTAGGAGATGCTCGAGCTTGTCTTGGACAGTGTTTTGACTCTTTTAATGACTTATACAGATATGAAACATGCCCAAGAAGGGTTCATCATATATGATATTGACTCAATTTGAATTTATGACCAATTCTAAGGGCTCACAATGGGAGACATTACTATAAATAAAATTCCTTGCTCATGAAACCCATGAGACAACCATTACAATAATAATTTTATTTTTCTTCTTTACATCAATTACATAAAATCACAATTAGACAGAAGGAGTGAGGGAAGACAATATAGGAGACACTTTTAGGGTTGAAAAGTTTATAGAGAAGATCAGGAAAATCCATCTATAACTACAGGAAACAATGCACAAGTCGTAAAGCAAGTATACGGTCAGGGATGATCAACACATAAAAAAGAAATCATTTAATGTAGGAGACAGAGTATGGCTACAATTGAACAAGGAGAGGCTCCAAGGGTCTGGTAAGAAAATCAAGGCTCTAAGGTATGGTTCCTTTCAGATACTGGAAAAGGTGGGTGAAAATTCTTATCGACTCATTTTACCAGCATATATGTTCATTTACTCAGTTGTGAATGTATATATTTGAAACTCTATGAGCCTTCCATGCTAGATCACGAAGAGGGACACGTGTACCTTCTATGGAGGATTTGGTACCAGATGCTAAGGAATGGTTGACAGAAGATATAGTTTTTCATAAGAGGTCCAAAACTACAAGAGAGGGGCAACATGACCTTTGGAATGTTGGGTTGAAGGGACAACTTCCACGAAAAGCTAAATGGTACACTAGAGAGAAGGTGGAGGAAAATTTTCCTCACCTCATTTAGTAAAATCTTTTGGGGACCAAAATCCTTCCAAAATTCGGAGGTGTCATACGAATTAGATCATTATATTTTTTTTTATCCATCTCGATGCATTTGGAGTGGAAAAAGTGGATGAATCATCTTATGGGACCATTTTTACCGGCAGGACCCAATTTGGCGAAACGAGGTCTAAAGCCTTCTAGGAGAATTTTGAGGCATCAAACAACATTTTTTGGGTGGTAAAAATTTACCTCTTTAGTGCAACATATTTTCATGATATTATACAGACAAATACCTTTCCAACAGTGCAAGAAGCACATCAATCAAAGTCTGTATGCGAAAGTTGTGCCACTCAGAAGTTGACCTTCCTATTTTCACACCTGTAGTTCGGGAGGATGTCATGTTAGCCCCCATTATTCATGGAAAAGGGGCTAGCCACATGTTTGTTATTTAAAAGACTATAGAAGAGTATATTTTGTAATGCTAGTTAGGAGTTGATGTAGTCACACAGTTTAACCAATAGTAGGCTATTGGGTTGTGATAACCGAACCACTAAGAGGAAGAGGCATTCCATTCTTTTGAAAGTGTTTTGTTCCATATTTGAGAAAAGATAGCCAGGAGAGATAGGAGGTAGAGAACATAGAGAGGATTTGTACATTGTAGCAGCCGTGGGCCATAGCCATTACTTCTTTATACATGTGGACATATTTTCAGACAAAGAAAGAGAGTGAAGTGGCCTCACCTTCCAGCTGGGTTTTCTCCCAAAATGGTTTCAACAATGTAAACTTTGAAACGGGAACTGATACTGTTACCCTTTTTGTAGAGGTGGCAAAAAAATGACCCGATTTTCAAAAGTGGTGATGCAGAATACACATGTTTTTTTTAGAACATGGTTTTTGGAACTTTAATTTTTTTCATGTGCATTAAGTTTTAGAATGGTAGTGAATGGTAGTGATTTTCATCCTGATTTTAAAAAGTGAGTGTTCTTCATCACACCCTTTTTTTAAAAGACCTATTTTTTGACTTTAAATTTTCTAGTGTGTGAAATGTAAAAAATTATTTTCTAAATTTGATAGTTTTTGAAGTCGTCATTGTATTCATATTTTCTTTTTCTCTATCTTAATTTTTTTTTTTTTTTAGTGGGGTTTTTATTGTTTTGCGTTTTTAAATTAGAAATTCGATAGTTTGACTTTTAGATAATCTACATGTTTAGACATCCTTAATTAATTTTTCAATCCACATGAAATAATTGTTTCTAAAAAACAACATTTTTTAACAATGGACATAAAAAATAACCATTTTTAACATAAATATAACAAAAAAACTATACGTTTTGATAATTTTTTGCTAGAATTAACATGTCAAAATCACAATTTTTATACAAAAATATTAACTAAAAATGGTCAAATAATAGTTTTTTTATGAATTACATGTCAAAAAGATAATAATAACTACTTTTTTTTTCCAAAAAATAATGATTAACTTAAAAATCAATGCAGAAATCACATATTACCAATATTGAACATATAACAACCCTAATTGAGTGTTTATTCTTCTCATAAAATGTCAAAGTCAAAACATTGCAAAGCTTGATTTACAAGCATAACTTAAATTTAATCAATAATGTCACGTAATCCAAATTCTTCGTCCTCTAGAGTTTCATCATTGTCCTCTTCCACAATATTTTCTGTTTCATTTTGCTCATTTTCCTCTTCTAATGGGTCTTTGATGTCTGCAAATCTCCCAATATATGTCTTTCCAAACATTCCATGTAATGGTGGTTGGGGTTCCTTTGCCTTTTTTGCCACACGTGATTCACTAAAGTCCCCTTTCTTCAACCCAATTTCTTGCATTGCATCTCGAAGAAATTGAAGAGCATTAATTCTTTGCTGAATGAAATTGCATTGTAATGGATCTTTCTCAATTACCGTTAGATCTAGCGAGGAGATTCGAATATTAAGGATATGTATGTAGGTCAAACGATGTCTTCCTCCGCCGTTAGATCTAGCGAGGAGATTCGACGGTTAAGGATATGTATGTAGGTCAAGGTGAGTGTTATCCTTTGAGTTTGTTGTGCTTCATGGTGGGAATCGGTGGATTTCGGGTGGACTACATGCTCGAGGGTTATCCCCCCGTTCAGACCCAAAATCCTTTTAGAATGGTCTGTATTTCCTCATTGGGTTCGATTCTAATTTTAACGTGGTTGCAGGTTCTCACCCCGATATGAGCCTCATCCGTCAGATCTTTGAGGGGTGATCGAACGGTGTTGAATTATGTTTGTTTTTCGAAGGTTTTGTTGTTCTGTTTGTGGGTCTATGGCTTTAAGCAGTTTGATATTTCTTTAGCCTAAAGTTCCTTGGGGACTGTTGTATTTTATGTATTTTTCTTTCTGATTTAATGAAATAGAAGTTACAACTCTTAGTTTTGGCAAAACAAAAAGAAAATTTGCTCAGGGGGAGTTCCAGTACAGGTACCAGTTCCCATTGGTTGGGTAGAGCATCTTTCTATTCACTGTGGTTTTGCGGTAGGCCAAGTCATTTATTCATATAAGCGAATGAATGTTAAACATGTATTTTTGTTTTTTGATTTTTGTCTTTATTTTTTATGCTTGTGGTTATTCCAATGTATTAATGTTTTGTAATTTGAAAATTATGAAATCAAAAAAGGAATGTAATATTTCTTTGGGTTAGGTTAGTTATCGAGGTTAATAAACAAACTATAAGTCATTGAACCAAAGGGGAACAATCATAAACGCTAATTAATAGGCTTGAAGATTGTTGCAAGCCCTAGGTTAAGCCTGCATTATCCACAGACTAAACACACATACACACACACATATAAGTACTCTTGAAAACATAAAAAAATGTGTAAATGAATGTGTAGATTGTTTTTAATACTAAGTGAATTTATTGTTCTAGATATTTCTATCTAACGCACATAAACATAATATGTTGAATGAAGGCTTTCAAGCTATTTTTGAAAAGTATCAACTGTAACTAATATAATGTAATGAGAAAAATATCAGAGTCGAAGAAAGTAATACATGAGAGCTAAGAAAAATTGAAAGAAAAACTAATTTAAAATTAGTAATATTAGTAATATATGTCAAGCATACTATTATAGGATTTATCATTCACATGTGTTTCCTTCCAAGGTGTTTAATACTTAAAATGGTGAAACAAAATTTAGATGTGAGAACATAAGGGTTTTTCTTTATTTTTCTAATGAAAAATGAACAACCACCAAAGAAGATGTACAAGCAACATGCATAACATAATAGGTAACCTTTTACTATCCCTAGCAAAACATAATTAATTTTTTTTGCATCTAGTTGCCTGGGGATACCATAGTTCTCCACACAATGTACCCAGATATGATTTATAATGCACTTGTACAATCGACAATTTGTATAGAAAACCATAAAAGGAATATACTACATAATTAAATCTCCACAGGTAACCTCAAAAGAACATGTTCTAGTAATGTAAGTGTGAGCAGTCAAAGACTCATTAAGAAGAAAGACAAACATTTCTAAAATGTATTTGGTGAGAGTTATAAACCCCAACTCGTAAGCTTTTCACGCCAAAAAGGGTTCTTGGTCAAAACATTAAGTTATGAAAATTAAAGAGAAATACAACCAATTAAAAATAATCCACTCAATTAAAATATAGCATCTATCATCACTTATTTTTATTATACTTTATTAATATCCTATTTAAAACCGTAAAAAAATTAAATTACATTTATAATACAAAACCATGAGTACACACCTTGCCATAATTAGACAAATGCTCGGTGGAAGTTTGAGGCTTCATTTTAATGATTTCATGAAATATTTGTTTATAACTTGCACGGATACCTGTACCATGGATATAATATAGAATAAGTGCACCAATATAGAATAAGGGCATCTGCATTAGAATACTATAGACATGGATGGAAAAATATTATCATATAGTTTGTGAAGCCATATTATGTCTACTTGTACTTTTGTTTAAATTATTGTTGTGAAGCCATATTGTGTCTACTTTTACTTTTGTTTAAATTATTGTTTGGTACAATCAAATGAGGATATTGAATATATCGATGAAATCATGGACAAAATGTCAATATTTGGGAGTTTGGTTTGTGACATACGATAGAACCCTAGAAATAGATTTATCAATGTAGGTGAATTTTGCCGCTATATCAATTGGATTTGGATAGTCACTCAATTGGATGGACGCCTAATAAATGAACTTTTTTTAGTAAATATTTTTGGAGGGTTGCAGGTCTAATTAGAATCAATACTCTTCTGCATTAAAATACTATAGAGCTGGATGGAAAAATATTTGCATATAGTTTGGGACGTCATATATGGCCCGATACAGGTGGAAGTACTTTTGTTTAGATTATTGTTCTTGTACAATTGTATAATGATATTGAATTTATATATGAAATCATCGACACAACATTAAATTCAAAGCTCATGAAATAAAATCATATAATATGTCATCGACTGTCGTATAATCCAATTCGATTTACGGACACTAAAACTATATTCCAAAACTTGTTTTCGACTTTAGCAATATTTTCATTTAGATAAAATTATAAAATCATATAATATGTCATGGAGAACGTCAGATAATCTCATTCCTTCATTTACAAAAGCTAAAATTATATTAAAGCTTTTTCTAATATTTAATATTTGTTTTTCACATTACAAGAATCACGGATGTTAAAAAAAACAATTGATTTAAAGGTTTTTGGATAATATTTCTAATTACAAAAGTCAAAATTATATTCAAAGCTTTAAAATTAGTTTTACACATTGTAGGAATCATGGATGAAAAACAAAAAGCCGTTGATGATATTTTGTATGTTTTGTATATCATATGATGTTATGCGAATAAAAGTGATTTAATAAATAAATAAATGTTTTGTATACTTTGATATATGTTATGAATTTTTATGAACGAGATCTGAATTATTATTATTTTTATGAGCGTCGATTCTCGGAATCGACGATTTAATAAATAATTAAATGTTTTGTATACTTTGATATATGTTATGAATTTTTATGAACGAGATCTGAATTATTATTATTTTTATGAGTGTCTAAATTACCCTTTGTTATATTCATTGAATATTAAACTTAAAGTTTTTTGCCAAAATAATGAGTAAAAGTCATTGATTCCCAATTTATTATAATGCATCATCAATTGTGCATTGTAATAATTTTTAGAACATTGGTGTTCTCAAGTATCATGCATTCATTGGCACAATAATTTTTTAAAATATTATCTCATGGTATTTTTTTTATGTCCTGGAGCACCACCAGTAGTGCATCATAGAAATTAAGGGCACATCAATACGACCATGAAATTTGTTTATTAATGTAATTAAGATCTATTGGAGCATTGTTAAAGGTGCATTACTACATTTAATAATAATAATTGACCGACAATGGCAGGAAATTTTGACTCAATAACGAGTTAAGATGTACCAAATCACCATAAATGGTATGTCCTTTCTTTCTAAGTATACTAACAAGCATAATAAACCAACAATATGCTCTATATATTAACCCATTGTACATAGTGTGGCTCGTAAAAGCATCAATGATCACTGCGAGTTGATGCACCACGTGGAATTTTTTTTGAAAATAATGAAAAGACAAACAGTTAAAGAACAATCTTAAATTTTAAACCACTAAATACGTAGAGTGGGGGATAAAAATCAATTTACTTGGTCCCTTTTTCATTCAAATAAGTATGGTTATGTTATGGTTAGTGTGTAGAGAAAAAATATATAAAAAAAATTAGTATTGTTTGCAAAAATCCACCATGGAAGTAGAGAGGAACTCTTCGCTTCAAGACGACAGAGATTCTAAAAAGGTTGTTACCAGAAGGAACAGTGTTGACATGGGAGTCTGCTGAAACGAGTCGGAGATTTAGAAGACTTTTGAAACCTGGAATGTTGGGCATGCATGTGAACTCAGATGGGGCACTAGTTGATGAAATAGAAGAATATGGAACATCTTCGTCAGCATCCAGTCACTCATTTGAAGATGTGAATTCTGATGGTGTACAAGAAAATATGAGTGATTTTGAATAATTGTTTAAGATAGTTTATATAACTGATGTATGCATAGTATCTTCAAATAAAATTAATGTTTTCCATATTTTGTTAAATGAGAAGTTATGAAGCATTTTTATGTTGTTGGATTATGTCTTAAGTATGATAAATTTTATTGTTTAAATATCTACAATGCAATATCAAATTAGAGATATAATGTCTGTTTTATTCAGTATACAAATAAAGACTTTTGAATTCATTCAGTGATATAATTTGTTCATAATGTCATGTTTTTTTAGTTTTATAGTTGAAAAAATTTCAATTTCTTTTGTATCTAGCATGTTGTGGTTGAAAACATGTTAAATTTATACTTAGGAAAGAAAAATGATATTCTACCAGAAACATTAATGTGTTTTTTCCTTAAAATTTAACTTTGTTTGAGACATAAAAAATTGGTTTTATTAGCATTTTTTAAA
The DNA here is from genome assembly GCA_031772625.1 of Pinus tabuliformis. Classification (NCBI taxonomy): domain Eukaryota; kingdom Viridiplantae; phylum Streptophyta; class Pinopsida; order Pinales; family Pinaceae; genus Pinus; species Pinus tabuliformis. Next base: position 702,590,461 of record CM062807.1, read on the forward strand.
AAGTATGAAAATTGACCCTAAAAAAAAAAAATCATTATTCCAGTATCAACACTTTCGTTCTGAAGCTATATTTTGCAGGAAAATTTCGTAGAAAATTTCGTAGTCACTGCCATTTTTAAAACAGCCGCAAAATTGACACCTAAAAAAAAAAAACATCGTTCCAGTATACACATTTTTCGTTTTGAGCACTGTTTTTGTGGTTTTTTTGAGGTTTTTGGGCCAGAGTTCCCGTTTTGAGTTTATAGTTCCCGTTTCAAAGTTTACATTGTTTTTCCCAGAGAGCATATCTTGTGTATTATGTGCGTGTGAGCTTATTTTTTCATTCCTACTTTCTACATAATTTCCATCCACATGCATGCACTAATTACAGTAAAATATATAGGTCTAGAATTTAAATAAAGTTGTAATAGTGTAAAAATACGACATTTTAATATATTATTATCAGATATGTTGTGATGAATTGTCCAGTGGAATATCCATGGAATTTTATGGATAAACCTTGCATAATCCCATGCAAGTTTTTCATTAACATCTTGCATACATATCGACACATCTCCCATATATATATATATATTGTCAATGGTTTCTTTCTTTTTCAGAGTCCTCATATCTTTCATGGAGATATCTTAGTCAAATATTCTTGTTCTTTGGAGGTTGTTTTCCTTTTCCATGGTTGCATATCCTATGATCTCTTTCTTCCTTTCCTAACACATTTCATTCCTAGGAATTTTCAATTAGAATTCCTATCATGGTTGTCAACCATCTTGTATTACATATGAGTACATATTATGTTGATTTCATCTAGACAATGTGTGACTTATGCCTTCTTGCATCCTTTTAGAGGAGGAGATTCTTTTTCTTTCGATCATGCATTCATGATAGAGAATCGATCCATGTTACTTACAACCATATGACATGAATCTTCAATATTGAATATAAGCATACATAACTCATTCTCCTTTGGGTCATCCAGACTTCCTGGAGTAGCTTCCTTAATTAAAAGAGATTCAATCCCTTGATATAATTCACCTTTTATCTCATCATACCAGCATCCCCTGAATTCCACAAGTTTGGAATTCTTGATGAAATACTTTCTTCCTCTCTTGATCGATGAACCTTTGATGAAGATTCCATCAAAGAATCTTGATGATCTGGAGAATCCCCATCTAGAAGATGTTTCCCTTTCACTCATGTATGATGATCCTTGTACCAGATGACCTTTTCTTTCCTTTTCCATAAGTGCCACCTATGTTAATAATGAGGTTTCCAAGAGATATGTCCTTCTATGAGTGACTTCCATAGATTCCAACCATCTTTTATGCCTCTCTATGATGAAGTCAGGAGCTCTTTCTTTTAATGCTTCTATGATGCCTTGATGCATCCCGTTATTTTTCTTGGTGAATCATGATATCCATATCTTACAACAAAATACTTAGGAGCTTGAAAAGAAATTATTTGATAAATATTATCTTAGTCATAATAGAGATCTCTTACTTCCTCTTTCTTAGAATTCTTATTTTCATCTTCCTCCACTTCTTCGGTGATATGGGCTTCTTCTCTTCCTCTTTATCTATTTTCCTTCTTAATATTAGGACAATCTATCCTATAGTTTCCATATTCTTGACACCCATAGCATTGAATCTTGGCCATGTCCATTTTTTTTTCTGAGAACCAAAATTTCCAAATTTTCTTTTTCTTCTTATAATTGTAGCATAAACTTGATTCTGCTCACCTGACCCTACATTAGATTCCACCTTTAGTCTAAATTCTCAATCTTTCATAGTGACCATAGATCTTGGAATGGAGTAGCTTCTTTCTTCCCATAAATAATTGAAGTAAAGTTACCCCACTCCTCTGATAGTGCATTTAGTACAACTATAGTCATTTCTCTATCAAACATGAATTCTCTCAGGTCTTGAAGTTGATCCCTGATCTCATATATCCTCATAAAGAATGAGGCTATTCCATCTTCCCTTGACATATTCAGCTTGTAGATTTCTTGTCTTAATGAGATGACTTCTCTAGCAGTGCTTATGGAATACAACTCTACCAGTTTGTCATATAATTCTTTTGAAGTTTAGAGTTTTGACATTTATGGGATGAGGGGATCCTTGATGGATTCTATGAGAATCCTTTGAGCACTAAATTCTCCTTTCATATACTTTTCAAGTGCTTGAGAATATTCCTTTGTTGGTTTTGTGATAGATCCTTTGACATGTTCCATCACGTCATTTTCAATGATATTCAAATCTGTCCTCTTCTTCCATGCAAGATAGTTTGAAGCCCCAACCAATTGTTTTCTTTCCTTACAAAAAGACATTTTGAAAAATTCAGATGTGGTCATAAATATACATACTTGATAAGATGCTCCTTCTCCTTACTACTTCCTTGATGTTGTTGATGATATAGAGAATAAAAAAACTTCTCCTTGATGAAGATAGTTTTCTTCAATAATGATCCTTGATCCCACAGAAATGGAGATCCCATTGGATCCTCTGATGGTGGAGTCTTTGTTGATGAAGATCAATGATGAATTCTTGGTGATATCTTCAATGGTAAGGACCTTTCTTCAATGAGAGAGATATCACCTTAGAATCTTGATGACAATCTCTTTTAATCTAGTTTCCTTTGGATGAATAGACTTAAAGACACTTCAATTTCAAATTGATTGAGAGCAGATCTCAAAAACAATTCTTTGATTAAGCTAGGGTTTTTACTTTCTTCGAGATGATGATTTATCTTGATCTTTAAGTGCATCTCTTGCATGAATAAATTCAATCTTACCTTGATTCGTAGATCTCTTCAACTTGAGTAGATGTATGGTTTTGGCCTTCTTTTCTTGATGATGATCACAATACTTATTTTGGTGTAGTTTTCTTCTTCAATCTATGGTTTTGTATATCTTGACTTCAATATGATTTTCTAGATGCACTTTGATGCCTTATTTGATATTTTATCCTTAAATTTCCCTGATAATATGCCCTTCCTTGTCTTAGTCACCTTAGCTCCAAAACAATGTTGAGAAATCTAGGGCATCAAGATTTAAGTGATTTCGCTTCTATTGATAACTGCTTGTGAATGATTTTTACTTCTTAGATTGGGACCTTCTTTACTTATGTTAGTATAGTGTTATTATTCATCAAAAAACTATTAATGCATAAATCATAAAGAGACAAGAGACACATAATATAAGCTATTGGCCAGGGTCAAAACCTCTCCCACTTGAGAGGAAAACCAGAAAAAATTATTCTTCTTATAGATACTTCTATTAACGAATACCAAGACAATGACCCTTAACCTATTTGTCTCTCCAAGGCCAAGACACAAGTTCTCTTTCACTGCTTCTCCTTCATGCCGAAGTCAACACTTGGTCCAATTACTTGCCTTCCTTTGCACTTTGGCTATACTTTAGATCTTCTCCCTCTTGTTTTAGATGTAAAATTCTCAGTCTCTTTAGAAACCCTAGAATGTGGTAAGTACCCTTGATTCCTTTATCTAGGATGGATACTTCTTCTACCATAATTCGACTTGCACTCTAAACTTGTCCTTTTTCTTGACTCGACCTTCTATGATGTCCGATATAGTCTCGACTTCCCTTGCAGAAAATGATCCTTCTCCTCACACATGTTGTGGATATTATCCCTTAAAACAACCTAGACCAACTCGTCTTTTAGTCCTTCCTTCTTCGCGTAGAGAGAGGCTTCCTTCATGTGATTTTGCACTTCCTATTGCAATTCTCTTCTTGTTTGAAATTCCGTGTTCTGAAATGAGGTTGAGCTACCTATTTATAGTGGTTTCCCATGATAATAAGTTGACTTGACAATGAGTTAGGCCAACGTGTCTTTTGGAGAGGTTTCATCAATTTATTCAAGTATGACTTTCTAGGAGATGATTGTGCTTGTCTTGGAGGATCTTTTGACTCTTTTAATGACTTATAAAAATATGTAACATGCCCAAGAAGGGTCCTTCATACATGAAGTTGACTCAATTTGACTTTATGACCAATCCTAAGGGCTCACAATGGGAGCCATTACTAAAAATAAACTTCCTTGCTCATGAAAGCCATGAAACAACCATTACAATAATAATTTTATTTTTCTTCTTTACATCAATTACATAAAATCACAATTACAAATGTCATTACAAAGACCGAACCTAGTTTCACTTTTCAACAAAAGGATCTACCAATCTCCATATAATTAAAAAGGGAGCCTTCGTATTGCTAAATAGGGGGCCTCTAATCATAGAAAAAATAAAACAATAAGAGACCCATGATAGGGAAGTTTCCAACCTAACCTAAATAGCAAACCACATTGACACACAAGATGTTGACATTTAGACCCTTCAATTAATTCTAAAATTCCACATATTTGTCTAGGAATGCCATGATTTCTCAAATTCTATAGAATTTGGAAGGATGGATCAACATTCAAAGGTATTGTATTGCTTCTTGGAAAAATGATAAGTTTTTCCTAATTTCGCCTCCAAACCACACCTTCTCAAGAGATCTTTAATGCATACCTACAAGAAACAATGCTAAAAGAGAGGTATGCATAGGAAAATGGGTTTAAAATGATTTAAAAGAAGGAGAGAAGAAAATTTGTAAATGATTTGAACTAAGATTTGACAGGATTGAACATTAATATAAGAGATTGATGGAACAATTAACTAAGTATGTTCATCGCATATTTGGATCTTTTAGAGATATTCAATCCATAACCAATAGTTGACTAAGAGTTCAACTGAGTCATTGACTAAGCATTTGAATGGTTAGTTGGGATAATCATGGTAGTGAACTAGTGCAGAGGTCGAGGAGAAATTCAATGAGCTCAATATGTGACAGAGAATCAAAGTGATCATATATTCCTTTCTTCAAGGGATTTAGTTATATTTTTGTGATATATAATGCTCTTACAAATAAATCTAGCATGCAATATAGTGGATTTTTTTTCATTCCTTCCTATTGTATAACTAATGTTTAGCTATATTCACTCATGCTTAAGTGTTATACTAGTGTCTTTAGATACCACCTCTTCATGAAATGTTTGGGTCCTTGATTTATCTAGTCTAACTAGTTCTCAAAAGTGGATAAAACATCAACCATGATACTATTTTTCTGCTATTTGTAAATATAGGGAAATCAACCTATAACAAAATCCAATTAACTAATTCATAGAAAAAATTTAATTACATTAAGATACAATACATAATGCAAAAATTTAATTACATTAAGATACAATTTGTAAAGAATGCAATTTATATTTCATTGTTTAATATATAGCGAGCTTTATAACTATAAAAACACCATTAAGAACAACCCTAAGAAGATAGACTTTTTGAAGCTCAATATTTCCGAGATATTTCTACAATGTATCTTGACAATCTATTTATGTGTTTGTGATTATACTATTTATTTATTTTAGCATAGAGTCATTGAATAAAATAAACAAGGATATTATATATTTTTGTTTATAGTGTATAATGTTTTCTGTCGAGATCTATGTTGGTAAATCATTTGGTCATAATGATAAATATATGGAATAATGTGGGTAGGTATACAGCATAGTCTTATTTTAAAAGAATATTGGTTGGAAAGAAGAATTTTGGCTTCAAAATGGGTTTTCTTTTTTCATTAAACTCCAAAATTATTATTCCGATTGAAATCTAGTGAGAAACAAAAAAAAAAAAAAAAGCCAAATTTTTTTGGGAACAAGATATATCAAATATATTGAAAATAATTAAATATGCCCATAACTCAAAAGAAATTATAATCTCCCCACTATTATTGTCAATTTTATAGGATTTATAAAACATTGATGCAAACCATTGAGTATGTTATTTCTGTTTGTTCATAAATAACTATTATTTATATGGTTAAAGATCAAGAGAAATCTAATTACCAGTTACAAAACATCATTTTTAATTATTCATATTAACTTGTTATTAAGCTAATTTAATGTAAACTAAACATTATCTTAAAAAAAGGTGAAAGACAAGTTCAACCTTATAAGAATGCAATTACTTCAACATGGAGTTATAATAATGATAAGCATGAAAGATTATATCACAGAGTTATTAATCATTTCATTCCGTTGTGCTGGTCGAAATAACCGTAAAACTGAACCCTAACGAGATTATGGTGGTAACGAGATTATCCCGACAGTTAAGATCAACTGTACAAAGATGGCCCAGGTTTTAGTTCACTCACGTTTTTCCTAAAAGGAAGAAACAGACCCACACAATGGCTGAAGTGGATGAACTCGCTGAACATGATAAGGCTGCGACCCTTGTGGATGAATCCCAACGGACTTTGCTGTCAGACTTGGAACAAGTTGTGTTAATCAGAAACAATGGAGAGAAGGTATGAATATATATTCGCGCAGGATGGAGCGCATAATTTTGGTGGGTAGATAATGAAAAATATATATGATGCTTTTGTATAGTTGGTTATGATGAAAAATATGTATTGAATTGTATTGTTTTGTTATTGGCAATTGCATTATTGAGTTTCAAAACCTGGAAAAAATCATGAATGGGTTTAATGTGATGAGAATTGAAGGAAAACAATCGTACAAATTTTGTTTGATGTTGGTCTGACTGTGTTAAATATGGGTGCTGCCATAGGTCCCAGTAACAGAACTTGTGGGCAAAACAGTGGGTTTATTTTTCCGAGCCATCCGATATGGCTCTCAGGGAGACTTCGATGCACAGCTTGCCGAGCTTTACAATGAGCTTCTGAAGAAAGGAGAGGCCTTTGAGATTGTGTTCGTATCCAATTTCTCCGAGGAAGAACCTTTTATAAACGAATTTGCAGGAATGCCATGGCTGGCTTTGCCATTGGAAGAAGTTAAGCAGCGTAACCTTAGGGCGCGCTTTCATATTGCTGATTATTACCCATCCTTGATTATTATAGGACCAGATGGACAAATAGTACTGCCAGATTGGAAAGCAGTGAGATTGATTCAAAAGTACGGAATCAGAGCTTATCCATTTACATATGAAATATTGAAAGAGTTTGATGCTGAAGAGAATGCAAAACTACGAGCGACGAGAACCCTGGAGTCCATCTTGGTTTCAGATGGAGGTGATTTTTTGATAGAGTATGAGCGTGGACGGAAGAAGCCCAAGGCGAGTTACACTCAACCACAATCACATGGGTATCATTTTTATGTTGTAGGTACAATTTTTTGCATTCAATAGAATAGATATTAAATATTAAGTGATAGTGAATTTTGTTGTAGTAATTATGTTGCATTAGTAGAGTTGAGTTAGACTCAAACCACAATCACATGGGTATCATTTTTTTCACATGGGTATCATTTTTTTTATTTTTTTATGTTGTATATACATTTTGTGTATTTAACATATATTAGATATTGAGTTATAGTAAATTTTGTTCTAGTATTTGTGTTGCATTTGGAATTTATCTAGCATTTGGAATTTATTTAGTAGATTAACTTTTGCCCATGGAGTGTAGATTAGATGTAGATTAATTGTTTAGTTATGGGTTTAGTTCTCACTACATTACTGGTTTAAATTTAATGGGGAGATTAGATGTAGATTAATTGGTCAATTAGGGGTTTAGTTCCCACTAGATTACTGGTTCAAATTTGATGGGAGAGATTGAGAATAAGAACTATTTTTAACATAATTAAACTATCTCATGGGAATTATCCATCACTCAATAACATGAGAATAACAAACTTCTCAACTTAATTACAAAAATTTAGAAATTTACTAATATTTACTACTACTTATGGTATTGATTGGAATTAAAAACTTGAGCAACTTTTATTAATATTATTAAATACATAAAATCTACAATTTAGATAGATTCAAAGTATCTAAACCATTTACTGCTTGTGTAGAAATTTATTGTAGAAATTTACTACTGCTTGTGTAGAAATTTATTGTAGAAATTTACTGCTTGTGTAGAAATTTACTGCTTGTGTAGAAATTTATTGTAGAAATTTATTGCTACTCACGGTTTTGATTGAAATTAAAAACTTGAGAAGAGCTTGCTTGTGTAGAAATTTACTACTACTCACGGTTTTGATTGAAATTAAAAACTTGAGAAATTATTACTAATACTATTAAATACACAAAATCTAAAATTTAGATAAATTTGAAGTATCTAAACCATATAGTTATGATAATTCATAGTATGTATTATCATGAATTATCATGATTGTATAGTTTAGTTACTTTGAATTTATCTAAATTGTTATAATTTATAGCATGTAATGGGACTAGAGTATGCCTTAAAACTGCTTTTGTTTAACTAAGAACTTGTTTGTTTAGAAATTTACTAATATTTACTACTACTCATGGTTTTAATTAAAAACTTGAGCAATTTTTACTAATACTATTAAATACACAAAATTGAAAATTTAGAAAAATTTGAAGTATCTAAACCATATAATCATACATAACTGATAGTATGTATTATCATAAATTATCATGATTGTATAGTTTAGTTACTTTGAATTTAGTTATATTCTTATAATTTATAGCATGTAATGGGACTATAGTATGTCTTAAAATTAGTTTTGTTTGGCTAAGAGATTTCTTGAAAGACATGGAAGTATTTAGGAGGAGTGCTTCTGCCCCCTTATGGGGAGGAGTGAAAGTCGAAGTCTGCCCCTTACAAACCACCAAAAGGTAATTCCAGGTGGTTTGATTTTCCTTAAGTAAAACTGATTAGTCAGCAACTAATAATGATTATCCCAAATGCTAATTAGTTTAACATTCCTTAAATAAGACTGATTAGTCAACAACTAATAATGATAACCCCTAATGCTAATTGGTTTGGTTTTCCTGAGATTTAAGAAAAAAAATTCATAGCGGATATTATATCTTTAAATTTACCTTAAATTTAATTGAAAAAAACAAATGAAATCTATTTTATTAAATGGAGTTAAAAGTTTTTATAAATTTTATTCTTGTAACAGATTCGAGTCCCAGTTTCTAATCTGGTGGGCAAGACCGTTGCTTTGCTTTTTTCCAGCCGGTTCAAAATTAATTACTTTGAGTCCACTCTCAGACTTTTAGAAGCATACGATGAACTGAAGGAAAGAGGAGAAGCGTTCGAGGTTGTTTTAATCCGTGAAAACGATGAAGAAAATGAGGAATTTCTGGATACTTTTGAATATATTTCTGGACGCCGGCTGCCATGGCTGTATTTTTCTCGGGAAATTTATTCTGGTCTCGAAGACCTTCTCGGTGACGAAGACGATTACGAAGACCCAACAAAATTAATAGTTTTTGGTGCAGATGGAAAATTGATTACACATGATGGTCATTTTGCGGTGTCCGTCTATGGAGCCAAGGCTTATCCCTTCACTGATATTCACCTTGCGAGCCTGGAGAGGGAGTTCGACGAGATAGCAGAGAAATCAGCGAAGGTGATAAAGCCGAGGTGGCATCAGTTCCCGCTCGCATTGACAAAGGTGCATGAGTTCCGGTGTTTGTGTGGTTTAGATGGTCGTGGATGGTGTTATTATTGCACTAAGGAGGGTACACTTGTTCATTTCACTTGTGCTTCAGGGGACAACCCTCGCAAACGATATGGAGTTCCATTGCATGGATGCAAAGTTCCATGCGATGTATGTAATCCATTCCCTTGAATTCCGTTGCTCCGTTGCTGCATCACTATCAATTTAATTTTCTTGCTACAATAAGAAGACGTTAGTCTTGTAAGCTCCCAGGGATTTTGTTGTCACCATAATAAAAAGTGTGTTTTGTCTACTAAATGGAAATTAATTAATTTTATGTCTATGTAATAATTTTATGGTTTGTGTTTTTTTTTTCCTTTGTCTTTTGGGGTTGGGGTGATTAAAAATAAGGTAGTGAATTTTAAGAACCAGTTTTATTTGTAAAGTTGAAATATTTTATAAGTGTTTTTTTGGAGGTTGAATTCTAAATATATTTTAAATAACTCAAAATCAGAATTTTACTTTATAATTGTATGGTTAAATTTTACTTAAATCTAAAAGTATTAATATTAAAAAAACAATATAATACCTTATGATTTAACATAAATTAATTTAAATCTAATATTTTATAAGTGTTTTTTTGGGGTTGAATTCTAAATATATTTTAAATAACTCAAAATCAGAATTTTACTTAAACTTTATAATGGTATTGTTAAATTTCACTTAAATCTAAAAGTATTAATATTAAAAAAACAATATAATACCTTATGATTTAACATAAATTAATTTAAATCTAAAATGCACACATCATTTTTCAAATTTTATATTCAAAAAATATATATATACCTTAAATTTTGATCCTCTCCTCACAAGGCTAAAATAAATCTAAATTAACTTAAAATATATTCAAAATATATATAATAGTTTAAACATTTTTTTAATATTCTAAAATATTATGTATTTTAAAATATTTTATATGACAATGTTTTATGAAGTATCCACATACATTTAATTATATACATAAAATTAAAATATTAATGACAACACATTCTAATATTCCAAGATATTAGACATATGCTTGGTTCATGCATTTTATTATTATTAAAATTAATATTTTTAAAATTAAACAATAGTTTGTTAAAGATTTACTTAATTAATTTATATATATAATTAATAGTAATTTTTATGGTTAATAATTTTGTTACATGTTTAAAATAATTTTATAATTTAGTTAATTACACTAATACGTGTTGGTCTAGGAATATGGTATTCAAAATCTTTGTTTTGAAATATGGTATTTAAAATCATGTACACACTAATTATATACATAAAATTAAAATACTATATTTAATTATAACACTTTGTAATATTCCAAGTTATTAGACATATATTTGGTTCATGTATTTTGTTATTATTAAAAATAATATTGTTAAATATTTACTTAATTAATTCTATATTTATAGTTAATAGTATTTTTTTATGGTTAACAATTTTGTTACATGTTTAAAATAAATTTATAATTTAGTTAATTATTTAATTAATTCTATATATATAATTAATGGTAATTTTATGGTTAATAGTTTTGTCACATGTTTAAAATAAATTTATAATTTAGTTAATTACACTAATGTGTGTTTGTTTTGGAATAAAGTATTCATGGCTTAACATCCGATTGGTCCATGATCTCTATTTAAAGAGCATGGAGGGTCATTTGAAGGGTAACTGTTCATGAGAGAAACTTATGTAAATTTTCATTCTTTTATTAATAAATTGCTTGAAGTGGTCGTGTTAGCTCAGTTCATGGATTGTTTCCCTCTTTGAGGGTTTTAACCATATCAAGAATATTGGTGTTGACTGGTGTATTGATCTGTGATCTGTTTGTGAGTGGTGTCCTTTGGGTGTTCTGTTTGAGGAACTTACCCTGTAAATTCATATGCTATTTGAGGGCCGCATATGTTCGTGAACCAAATTTGAAGTTGGTACAACTGCATCCGACTGTCGTTTCGTAGATCTATTGTTTTTGAATGATTTCAGGTTGAGAGGACTACTCTATTGTGTAAGTTGGTACAACTGCATCCGACTATCGTTTCATAGATCTATTGTTTTTGAATGCTTTCAGGCTGAGAGGAATACTCTATTGTGTTAGGAGCATCTGTTCCAGTGAGGAACCCCTTTCTTTTCATGCAAAAAGGTTTCTGCTAGCCCTAGCTACGTCATTTTAAAGATTTGGTGGTATACAGTTTTTATTTGCAGTTCTAACTATTCATCTCTCTATTTATTTCGGTTTATTTAACTCTCTATTTTTTATTACTGGATCTATACTTTTCATTTTTGCATATGCTCTTTTGCCCCATGACTCTCTGTGATCTGGGCAAATCGGAAACATAAAGAAAGGATTTTTCTCATGCGTATGCTCTTTTCCACTGTGCCTTAGTGTAATCTTGGAAAATCAGAAACATTGAGGAAAATATTTAGTTTCCGACTAAAGCTAACTTCAAGTGGTAAGGTTTGTTTTTTTTGTATGTCCGTGTTGGGTTTTGTGGTTCTTTTTTTTGTACGTCCGTGTTAGGTCTTATGGTTTTTGTTTTGTAGGCAAAAAATAACCTTTTCAAATAAGCATGCACTCCAAATCTTAAGCTTGAATGACTAAAAAAACCCTTCCTCTTTTCCAAAAATTACCAACCTTTTAAACTAGCTCACTTGGTCCAAAGTTACTTTATGAGAAGAGAGGCCTTGAGTTCAAGCTTACTTTTTCAAAAAGTTCATGTAACTTATGTTTTAAAGTTACTTTATGTAAAAGTGTTCTCACCCATTATAAAAAGTAAGTCACTTATAATTCTAAAGTCTCTTTATCTTTTATTTTTAAGTTACAATTTAGTGGGTAGCTTATAAAGTACAATTGTAAAAGTGACTTTTACTTATTTATAACAGTGATTCACATAAATTTTTTTAAATATAACATTATCATTCATTTTCGCACATTCACGCACTTTGTCGACATCTTCAACAACTTTTCTTCAAAAAGCCATAACTTCTTCATCTAGAAGCCGTTTTGAGAGCCTTTTTTTTTAATCAGCCTAATTTTTCAAGATCTTCCCATTGAAACACTTAGATTCAGTATCTAAAGCTTTAGTTTCTGTTAAAATGGAAAGTCCATGCGAAGTTATTCTTGACAACACCAACTACTTCCAATGGTAGTCCTACATTGTGGATTTACTTAGAAGTAAAGGTCTTTACAGAATAGCCTCAGGCCAAGAAACTGAATCTCAAGATAAAGATAAGGCAACCAAATGGAAAAATAGGCAAAATCAAGCACGTGGGTTGATAGGGATGTCTATTTCTCCAGACCTTAGATTCCATATCGACTCTTAATGAAGCAATGAAACATTTTACTAAAGTTTTTGGAATTAAAAATGAAATTAGAGCCCATCAAGTCAAAAATAAGTTGCTTACATTCGACCCCGATAATTTTTCTTCCATTAAATATTTTTTGTCGAAGTTAAAGACCCTTAGACTTCGCTTAGAAGGTGTTAAGGTTAAGAAAGAAAATGGTAGCATTATCTATTCCATTCTTAGTAACTTAGGACCAGCCTACTCTGTGTTTGTTTCCACCTTCCATTCTACTAGAGAAGCCTTTATTTCTCAAGGACAAGACTACAAGTCCCCCTCTTTTGATGCCTTTTGTGATTTTTTAATAAGAAAACAAGAAACGCTCTTATATCTTGGTCTTCTTAATCTTGGAAACTCTTCTAAGAAGGCCTTAGCCGCCCAGCAACAACCAAATTCAAAGAATCCTAAGAAGAAATATCCTAAATGAAATAAGGGTCCTAAGCAATTTCAGTCTCAAAATGAAAAATCATTTCAACAAAATGATAAGGCAAATAAAAACAAAGGGAAGAAGACTGCTATACATTGCCACTTTTGTAATTGAGATAGCCACTCAGAATCTAAAAGCTTTAAGAAGACGGAAGCCTTGGAAGCAACAATGAAGAAGCATAACATCCATTTGGAGCACTCTTCAACTTCAACTTCATCTTTAGGAATAACACTTTCTTCATGTGGTTGTTAAGCATCTCGGTCTGGTTATGCACTAATTGTACCTTCTTCTTCTCATTCTCATGAGTGGCTCATTGATTATGGAGCTTCTTATCACATGGCCAAAAATAAAGCCATGTTTCCTTCTTTAAATGATTGTAACACCAAAAATATATATGTTGGTGATGATAGATCTCTTAGTGTTGTAGGGACTGGAACTGTTCATCTAGACAATGGTTAATTTAATGATGTATTATGTGTTCTAACCTTATCCTACAACCTTCTATCCGTATATAGGATATCTCATTCAGGTGAAGGTAAAATCGTTGAATTTTCACCTCACTATGTTGTAATTAAGGACCTAAGAGATCCTAGACAGATTTTAGCTATTGGCATTGCTGATGATTCTACAAGGTTGTATAAGTTTAACAACTTTGGGTCATCAAATCTTCCCTCAATATTTTTTTTGCTCATAATGATGAAGTGAGAAAACTTTGGCATGAGCGATTTGGTCACTTAAACTATCGTTCCCTTCAAAATCTATGTAAAGCAAATATGGTGATAGGTCTTCCAATGGTATCTTGCAGAGATGGTGTTTGTTCCGGATGTGTACTTGGAAAACATCATCAGGATAGTTTTTAAACGTGCCTCTTGGCATGCCTCAACCCCTTTACAACTTGTGCATAGTGATTTATGTGGTCTACTTCCAATTGTTTCATTCTCTAGCTACAAGTATTTCTTAACTTTCATTGATTATTTCTCTAGATGCACTTGGGTATACTTCTTAAAACTCAAGAGTGAAGTATTTAACATGTTCTTGGCCTTTAAGGCCTTTGTTGAAAAATAATCTGGACATCAAATTCTTAAGCTAAAATCTGATAATGGCGGAGAATATCTTAACAACAAATTCATCAACTTTTGCACTAAGAATGGAATTCAAATGCAACATATTGTTCAATATACTCCACAAAAAAATGATGTAGCTGAAAGGAAGAATCGCACCTTAAAGGAAATGGCTAATTGTATGCTTCAATTTAAAGGACTTAGTCTTAATTTTTGGGCAGAAGAAATTAATAGTGCAAATTACATAGTAAATCGTACTCCTACTAAGGTTTTAAAGAATATCATTCTAGAAGAAGCATGGAGCTCAATTAAACCAGATGTAAGTCACTTTCATGTTTTTGGAAGTGAAGCACGGGCCCATATTCCATATGAGAAACATAAAGCTTTAGAACCTAAGAGTGAAAATTTTGTTTTTGTTGGATATTCTGAAGATGTCAAAGGATATAGACTTATTCCACTTAAGTTTAAAAATGTTATCATTAGAAGAGATGTAAAGTTTGTTGAAAATTTATTTGCCTACGAGCCTAGTTCGGCGGATGTGCCACCTCTCTCTATCCACTTCTGAAAATATTTATTCTTCAGATGATGACAGCGAGGATGACAATCCTCCCCCACCTTCTCAGGATCCTCCCTTAGCTCCTCAGCTTCCAAAATGGGTCTGTTCTACTTGGGATGTAGCAAATGCTCTTGTCGGTGATCCTACAGATCAGCGACATACACATTCTCAGTTTGATAGAGCCTCTTATTTACTAGTTCAAGCTTTAGCGAATTATGATGCTGACACCTTTGCAGAAGCTTCAGGCCATCCATATTGGGACGCAGCTATGAATGAGAATATCATTAATTATTGGCAAATGATACAAGGGATCTTATTCCTCTTCCAAAGGGACAAAAACTTGTTAGATGCAAAGAACCAAGTATGGACCAAATGGAAAAATTGATAACCATAAAGCTCGTCTTGTTGCTAAGGGTTTTTCACAAGTTAAAGGCATTGACTATACTGAAACCTTCTCCCCTGTTACCAAAATGAACTCTATCCACCTTGTTCTTTCCCTTTCTTCCTCTTTCAAATGGGAAATCCATTAGATGGATGTTAAATATTCCTTCTTGCATGGGGACTTGCATGAAAAAATCTATATGGAACAACCTCCTGGCTTTATAAAAACAGACTCCAGCCTTGTATGTTGGCTTAAGAAATCCCTTTATGGTCTCAAGCAAGCCGCTTGGGCTTGGCATGCCAAAATGGACAACTTTATTTTAGATACTAGTTTTTCTAGGTGTCATTCTCACAATATTGTCTACACCAAGAAAGTGGGTAAGTCACTTATCGTTCTTGTTCTTTATGTTTATGATCTTATCCTTACTAGTAGTGATCCCAAACTTATAAAACATGTGAAGTTCTTCCTTAAAAAGAAGTTTGAAATGACAGACTTAGGACGTTGGCATTATTTTCTTGGTCTTCAAGTCTTGCAAACCAAGGAAGGTATTTCCCTTGCCAAGTCCAAGTATGCCTATGGTCTTCTACGCCACTTTCATATGGAAGAATGTATGCCAGCCCCCTCTCCCTTTCAGTCTCGTGTACTTCCCCTGAAGTTGATGCTACCTTATACCGTCAGCTTGTAGGAAAACTTTTGTATTTGACCCATACTCATCTTAACCTTTCCTTTGTTGTTGGCCTTATTACTCGGTTTATGCAAAACCCACATGAAAGTCATTGGAAAGAAACTAAAAGGATACTTCGTTATGTTCAAGGTATAGTTCAATTTGGGATTCATTACAGTGCAGAAGCATCTCCTCTATTGGTTTGTTTCACTAATTCTGATTGGGCTAGTGACCCTAATGATCGGAAGTCTACTGCAGGTTATGTGTTCACTCTTGGTTCTAGACCTATTACATGGGCTTGTAAGAAACAAAGTGCCATTTCTCTTTCTTCAGCAAAAGCAGAGTATCGTGGCACTGTAGAAGCTAGTAAGGAAGCCCTGTGGCTTCGTCGGATCCTGTCAGAGTTTGGCTTTTAGCAACATCATCCAACTACACTTTGGTGTGATAATCAAAGTGCCATTCAACTATGCAAGGATCCAATCCATCATCAGCGCAGCAAACACATTGAACTACACATGCAATTCATCAGAAATCTCATTCATGACCATGTTCTCAACGTGCAATATTGTTCAACCGATGATCAAGTTGCATAGATCTTTATATAGGCTCTCACAGAGGTGAAGTTTACTAAACTTTGATTTATGGTTGGAGTTCAGAAAGTTGTCACTAAGGGGGGATAGGCTCTAATGCCTCCTTCCTTCTCCTATTGTGTCATATTTGTACATCCTTCAATCCTATCCGAAGTTGTTCTTAAGGGGGGATGTTAGGATATTCCGACACATAAGAAATAGTTAAGTATAACTTGGTCTAGTGTAGAGTTAGGTAAAGTGTGTTTCTTTACTATGTACATTTGCAACTTACAATATGACAGTCACGATATGTTCTAGACATGAAGTGATCTGACGATTCATTCTCTCCTCGGTATTACCGATACTTGATCTGTGGCTTAACACCCAATTGGTCCATGATCTCTATTTAAAGAGCATGGAGGGTCATTTGTAGGGTAACCATTCATGAGAGAAGCTTATGTAAATTTTCATTCTTTTATTAATAAATTGCCTGAAGTGGTTGCATTGGCTCAAGCCGTGGATTGTTTCCCTCTTTGAGGGTTTTAACCACGTCAAGAATATTGGTGTATTGATCTGTGATTTGTTTTTGAGTGGTGTCCTTTGGTGTTCTATTTGAGGAACTTACCCTATAAATTCCTACAGTTAATAGGTTTGTTACATGTTTAAAATAAATTTATAATTTAGTTAATTACTCTAATGCGTGTTTGTTTTGGAATAAGGCATTCAAAATTTTGATTAATTATAAATTTTATTAAATAGAATAATATTTTAGTAATAATCACAAATTAAAGGTTGAATTTTATCTTAAAAGTAATTATGACTTTTCTTTTTTTAATTAATCAATGTAGTGATTTAATATCCATGGTATAACCAAGAATATTTTTACTAGTATTCACTAAATCTCCAATGAAGTCATGTTTTTTCCTCTTGTAATTAAATTGATTAATTAAAAAAAATGTCGTAAGTAAAAACAAATGCCATGTGGACAAGTTTCATATGAAATGAGTTGATTTTTTAGGTATGTGGAATGGATAAGCCATGAAATTGGCTCATGGCATTATAACAAAGCTTGTTAATAGAGTTACATGTTTTTTTATGGATATATATTTAGTTAATATATTAAAAAACTTTATGATTAACAATAATAATTATAATTTAAATTTAAGTTATTTAGTTAATTTTTATTATTTTTAATTTTAGGAATGTGTAATTAATAATAATAATCATTTATTTATTTGTATGGTTGTGATAGTTACAATTTTACTTTCTATCCTTATAATATTATAGTTTTCAATTTGTGATTTAATTTTGATAATTATATTTTCTAAGAAGAAATACATAAAATTATAGCCAAAAAGATGTGTTGGAAATAATACTGAGAGGGGGGTGAATCAGTATTATCAAGTTCTTTTAATAAATCTTCCTTATTTATTCTTTGAATTATTTTTGCATGTCAGTACCATAAAATAATGAGCATGAACAAAGAAAACAGATAGTCACACCAAAGAACACAAGATGTAAGGTGGAAACCCAATGTGGGTGAAAACCACCTGCTGCAATGTGTCTCTATCTTCTTTCAAATTAGAAACTCCTTTTACAATGGTTTTGTACTGGTGTAGTCCTTTACCAGTACGCAGGCTGCAACCTGCAGAGAGCTACAACTCCCTCTCGTTTCCCAGTCTCTCCTAGAAGGGAGCTACAACCCCCTACTTCTTTTCTTTCAAGGACCACTTTTCATAAATTTTCAAACTGGATCCAAGAACATCAAAAACCCATCAACTTCTCTGATTTCACCAAAGCCAACCCGCATACAGATCTGCAAATATTTCCTTATAACTTTGCAGTTGTTACATCAGACATACCCAGATCATAACATGTGTAAAATAAAACATGCATCAATAATTCAGACCCAGATTATTAGATTTATAGATCAAGCGTATGCCACATATCACAGATCAAAATCATATAGAGATACCACTATTCCAGCCTTAAGATTTTGACCCATCAATAGAACTTATCCTTCTCCTTACGCTCAGGTTCCTTCTTCATTCAGATCCAGATCTGCACCAAAACCCAATCACAATATTCCAAATCTAGCACTTTATCAGATATTCGATAATTCAGAAGATGCTTTGCCAAATGATCTCCTTCCTCTTTTATAGTCTTAGGCCTTTCACAATACCACGGGCCAAAACCATAGGATCAAAAAACTGTTGGACTAATACCATGAACCAACCATGAAAGTACGTGAGATCAACACTTTTGGATGTAATACCACGGGCCAAAACCATAGGATCAAAAATTGTCGGACTAATACCATGAACCAACCATGAAATTGCGTGAGATCAACACTTTTGACGAGGTACCATGGTCCAAAACCATAGGTTCAAATACCAAGGACTAACTACCATGGACCAAAGGTAAGTTCTCCAACATATACGCACTTTTCCTTGCATGAAAGTGCGTACCATGGTTCAAAACCATAGGTTCAAATACCAAGGACTAACTACCATGGACCAAAGGTAAGTTCTCCAACATATACGCGCTTTTCCTCATAGGTTCAAATACCAAGGACTAACTACCATGGACCAAAGGTAAGTTCTCCAACATATACGCGCTTTTCCTTGCATGAAAGTGCGTGAACTTTTTCTCAACATGAAATAAACTTTTCTCTGCATAAAAGTGCGTGAACTTTTCTCTACATGAAATAAAAATTTCTCTACATGAAATAAACTTTTCTCTGCATAAAAGTGCGTGAACTTTTCTCTACATGAAATAAACTTTTCTCTGCATATAAGTGCATGAACTTTTCTCTACACTATAATTTATTATCTGAGATGAGTGGGTTGCCATCAAGTACAACATATGTATCATAATGCCAACAATCTCCCCCTTTGGACTTGATGGCAACAACAGCCAATCACTCTCCCCCTTTGACATCAAGGGCAAAGGGTTATGCTCCCCCTAAGAACATGCTCCCCCTGACTATAAACCAGATCTGCAAAGAAGAACCATAATCCATGACCATGAAAGAGATAGAGACGTATTGCAGCAATATTCAGACCAGCATCCATGATCTCCTTCTGTACTTCCTCCATAATGCCAACAACGCATGATATGCTCCCCTTGAACCTGTGCCATTCGATCTTTGACCAATCCGCAACCCAGCACATGTACGCATATACTTCAGATGAACCTTGCATACAACCAACAATCAGAAGAGATTCAACAACAAGATGATGCATCAACAACCCCGAGCTTTTGCCTGAGGTATTCAAAGGTCTCCCTAGGCAATGGTTTGGTGAGTATATCAGCAACATGTTCCTTAGAAGGAACATACTCCAACTTGACCTTTTGTTCAAGCACTTGTTCCCGGAGAAAGTGATACTTGATTGGTATGTGCTTGGTTTTTGAATGCATGACTGGGTTCTTTGAAATGCTAATTGCACTTGTATTATCACATAAGATGGAGATGGGTGATGTACAAGTGATTTGAAAATCCTGCAAGGTCTGCATCATCCAAAGGAGTTGAGTGCAGCAAGATGCAGCAGCAACATATTCTGCTTCAGCTGTAGACAAGGCAATCGAACTCTGTTTCTTGCTGAACCAAGATACTAATCTGGAACCCATAAAGAATGCACCACCACTTGTGCTTTTCCTGTCATCCACGCTTTCGGCCCAATCTGCATCTATATAAGCATGAAGTGTGAGATCTGTATCTCTAGGATACCATAAGCCATAGTTTTGAGTCCCTTGAAGATATTTGAAGATTCTCTTTACTGCCTGAAGATGAGTTTCCTTTGGATTTGCCTGAAATCTTCCAACTATTCCCACTGCATGCATGATGTCTGGTCGGGTACCTGTCAAATAAAGTAGACTTCCAATCATAGATCTGTAAGTTGGTTGATGCACTGCTGCTGATTCATCATTTGCACTGAGGTTACATCCTGTGACCATGGGTGTACATACTGGTTTTGCTTCTTCCATACCATATTTCTTCAAAATCTGCTTGAGATACTTGGTTTGAGACAAGAAGATCCCTCCTTCATTTTGTTGGATTTGCAAACCAAGAAAATATGTTAGTTCTCCCAGCAAGGACATTTCGAATTCTTTCTGCATCACCAAGGCAAAGCTTTGACTCATAGCTTCTTCATTGCTGCCAAAGATAATGTCATCTACATACACAACAAGTATCAGCAATTTGTCATTTTCAACTTTTATATAAAGATTGTTGTCTGCTGATCCTTTTGAAAAACCTTATTGATGAAGATATTTGTCCAAACGATAGTACCAAGCCCTTGGAGCTTGTTTGAGGCCATAGAGAGCCTTTTTCAATCTGCATACAAGATTTGGATCATTTCCAAGAATGAAACCATCTGGCTGCTCAATGTATACTTCTTCTTCCAAGTCTCCATTCAGAAAGGCTGATTTCACGTCCATTTGAAATACTTTGAAGTTTTGAAAGCTTGAGAGAGCAAGGAACATTCGGATGGCCTCAAGTCTTGCAACAGGAGCAAAAGTTTCTTCAAAATCTATTCCTTCTTGCTGCGCATACCCTTTATAAACAAGTCTGGCCTTGTTTCTAATTACTTCTCCATTTTCATTCAATTTATTTTTGAAGACCCATTTTGTTCCTATAACATTCTTATCCTTTGGTCTAGGAACCAGCTCCCAAGTGTTGTTCTTTTCGATCTGTTCAAGTTCTTCATCCATTGCTTTGACCCAACATTCATCTTTGCATGCCTCTTTCACATTTTGTGGTTCAGTGGAAGAGAGTAATGCCAAATAGCTTGAAGCTTCTGCAATTGTTCTTCTTGTTTGTACACCTGCTTCTTTCTGTCCCAAAATCTGAGATTCTGGATGATTCTTCTGAACATATCTGGATGGAGTCTTCTCTTCTATCCTTGTCTGCTCCTCTGGTTCTTCTTGAGGTTCTTCTTCTTCATCATTCTGTCTTTGAGGATGGCCTTCATCTTCTTCGATATCTTCATGATTTACTTGCCTAGGAATGTATCCCTTCTCATCAACCATTACATCAATGTTGTCAACAATTCTTCCAAGTCTTTTATTATAGCACTTGTATGCTTTGCTGTGTGGAGAATAACCAAGAAGGATGCCTTCATCTGCTCTAGGTTCAAGTTTGCCAAGTTGCTCATCAGTATTTTTAATATAGCATTTGCTCCCAAAGATTTTGAAGTGCTTTACCGAAGGAGTCTCACCATACCAGAGCTCATGAGGGGTTTGAGTGCTGTTCACTCGGACATTTGTTTTGTTGAGAATAATAACCGCAGCATGTGCTGCTTCACCCCAGAAAGTTGTGGGAGTTCCAGATTCATCAAGCATAGCACGAGCCATTTGTTGGACAGTTCTGTTCATTCTTTCCACCACTCCATTTTGCTGAGGAGTTCTAGTTGTAGAGAATTCTCTTCTTATCCCATGTTCTTCACAGAAATTGAAAAAATCATTTGAGGTAAACTCCCCACCTCTGTCGGATCTAAGACACTTAATTTTGTATCCTGATTCATTTTCAACCAAGGCTTTAAAGGATTTGAATTTTTCGAATGCTTCATCTTTGTGCTTCATAAGTCCTAACCAGACAAACCTGGAGAAATCGTCAATGAATAATATCAAGTATTCTTCTCCTCGAGGTGTCCTTTTCCTGAATGGACCACATGTATCTGTATGTACTAGCTCAAGAGGCATGCTAGCTGATCCTTCCTTTTCCGGAAAGGTAGTTCTGGTTTGCTTTCCAAACTGACATGATTTGCATATGGTGTTGTCTGGAACTTTGATATCTGGAAGACCACGAACTGCCTGATATTTGCATGCTTTCCTTATTTGTGAAAAGCTTAGATGCCCCAACCTCCGGTGCCATAACCAGTGCTCATCATCCTTGCTCAGATAGCATTGTTGTTGTCCTTCTTCAAATATGTATAGATTATTTGGAGTTCTTTCACCTTTGATCACTGTTTTACCTGTATCAAGATCACGAACAAGACATCCATTTGATCTGAATATCACCTCGGTTCTTTGATCACACATCTAGCTGACACTGAGAAGATTATGTTTCAATCCATCAACATACAAAACATTTCCAGCTTTGACCTTTTCTTTTAACTGAGCAGTGCCTTTTCCTTTTATAGTTGCAGGAGTATCATTTCCAAAAGAAACTTTCTTTCCTTTTTCTAGAGCAGAATATGATTCAAGTTTTTCTTTATCACCTGTCATATGCTTCGAACATCCACTGTCAATGTACCATAGATTTTCCTGTCCCTCTGCATAAAATGCTATCCCACATCTTTCTGTTTGTGGTTCCTTTATTCTCCATGTTTTGGTGCTTGAGGCTTGTTCCTTTGTCTGCTAAAACCTGCTCCTGCATTCAGAATCTTCATGACCAAAGTTATTGCAAATAGAACATTCAACTTCATTTTTAAGAACCGAAAAGTTGTTATAGGTCCTTTTTGTAATCCCGATCATACTTCTTTGTTTTTGAGCTTCTCTAGTCATGATCGTTTTATATGCAACACATTGAGCTGCTTTGTGACCAAAGTTATGGCAAGAAAAGCATTGTCCATTGAAGAAATTTCTGCGGTTATCAAATCTTCCAGCCAAACGATTGTAATTTCTATTGTCATTCATTCTTGAAGCAAATTGAGAGGATTTTACCTGTGGCTGGTTGTAGCTTTTGTTCATCCTTAAGACAGATTGCCCCTGATTTGCCTGATAGTCTTTGTTTGTAATTGGTCCCTGCTTTACTTGGTGATCTCCATTGTGCTTTTGCTCATTCCTTCTTGCTGCATCAAGATAACTCTTTGAGGTGGATGCTTGAGAAGTTTCTCCATTATAGCCCAGACCTGTCTTGTTTAGAGGAGAGCGTTGTACATTGATGATCTCATCCAAAGTTTCAGATCCTTTGACAAACTTAAGATTAATAGCCTTTGTTTTCTCAATCTCTTTTCTAAGACCAACAATTTCGCCTTCTAACTTTTCAAGATATTTTTCTTTTTCATCAATTTGAAGTTGTAGAGTATCAATGATCCTATTCTTTTCTTCTATACATGTCTTGAGTCTAGAAATTTCTTCACAAAAGCTATCCACATCTATAGCATCCATGTAATCATCATCTTCAAATGCCATTAAGAGTTTATAGTCATTACCTCGTTCATCTTCGTCACTATTTGATAGACCATCACTATCTTCATGAGTGTAGTAGCTTTTCTTATTTGCAATCTGTTTCTTGTTCCATCTAGCAGGTTCCTTTCCTTTATCCTTATGAGGACATTTTGTAGCATAATGACCTACTCTTCCACAAGCAAAGCATTTAAAAGGTAACTTACCTCTGAACCTTCCAGTTCCCCTTTGAAGATTTCTGACAAAATTTGATTCTTCTTCTTCTTCTTCTGGCACGTGACTTGCTTCATAATAGTCTCCTTTGCCTGAAGCCTTGAAAGCAGCTTCTCTTCTGTCTGATGGACCTCCCTTTCTCATTTCATAAGCAGTTAGAATTCCGTGTAGCTGAGACATAGTAAGAATTCGTAGATTTTCCTTTTCTTCTATTGCAGACACTTTAGATTCAAACTTGGGGGACAATGATCTTAGAACTTTTTCAACCACAATAGCCTCTTTTATTTCTTCACCCAAGTTTTTTTATGCAATTAACAATCTCATCTACCCGAAGGAAATAGTTAGCCACACTTTCATCATTATACATTCTAATATTCTCATACTGAATCCTGAGGGTTTGAAGTTTAGCACGCTTTACCTGTTCATCTCCTTCATAGCTCAAGACAATCTTGTCCCATATTTCTTTTGCGGATTTATATTGCATAACCTTCACGAATTCTGTTTGAGATAAGCATCCCAGCAGAGTATTGACTGCTTTAGCATTTGTTTCATATTTCTTCTTTTCGGCCGTATCTGTAGGAGTAGCTGAAGGAAAAGTGTAGCCTGTATCTATGATATCCCAAACTTCTGTACCAAGAGATTGAAGATAGGCAGTAACTCTTACCTTCCAATAATTGAAGTTTGTCCCATCAAAAATTGGTGGCCTGATCGATGCTTCCCTCTCGTAGTTGCTCATGATGAATGATCTTCCTTCAAGCGATCAAGCTTCTCTGAAGGACCTGCTCTGATACCAATTGTTGGAAATAATACTGAGAGGGGGGCTGAATCAGTATTATCAAGTTCTTTTAATAAATCTTCCTTATTTATTCTTTGAATTATTTTTGCATGTCAGTACCATAAAATAATGAGCATGAATAAAGAAAACAGATAGTCACACCAAAGAACACAAGATGTAAGGTAGAAACCCAATGTGGGTGAAAACCACCTGTTGCAATATGTCTCTATCTTCTTTCAAATTAGAAACTCCTTTTACAATGGTTTTGTACTGGTGCAGTCCTTTACCAGTACGTAGGCTGCAACCTGCAGAGAGCTACAACTCTCTCTCGTTTCCCAGTCTCTCCTGGAAGGGAGCTACAACCCCCTACTTCTTTTCTTTCAAGGACCACTTTTCATAAATTTTCAAACTGGATCCAAGAACATCAAAAACCCATCAACTTCTCTGATTTCACCAAAGCCAACCCGCATACAGATCTGCAAATATTTCCTTATAACTTTGTAGTTGTTACATCAGACATTCCCAGATCATAACATGTGTAAAATAAAACATGCATCAATAATTCAGACCCAGATTATTAGATTTATAGATCAAGCGTATGCCACATATCACAAATCAAAATCATATAGAGATACCACTATTCCAGCCTTAAGATTTTGACCCATCAATAGAACTTATCCTTCTCCTTACGCTCAGGTTCCTTCTTCATTCAGATCCAGATCTGCACCAAAACCCAATCACAATATTCCAGATCTAGCACTTTATCAGATATTCGATAATTCAGAAGATGCTTTGCCAAATGATCTCCTTCCTCTTTTATAGTCTTAGGCCTTTCACAATACCACGGGCCAAAACCATAGGATCAAAAAACTGTTGGACTAATACCATGAACCAACCATGAAAGTACGTGAGATCAACACTTTTGGATGCAATACCACGGGCCAAAACCATAGGATCAAAAACTGTCAGACTAATACCATGAACCAACCATGAAATTGCGTGAGATCAACACTTTTGACGAGGTACCATGGTCCAAAACCATAGGTTCAAATACCAAGGACTAACTACCATGGACCAAAGGTAAGTTCTCCAACATATACGCGCTTTTCCTTGCATGAAAGTGCGTGAACTTTTTCTCAACATGAAATAAACTTTTCTCTGCATAAAAATGCGTGAACTTTTCTCTACATGAAATAAACTTTTCTCTACATGAAATAAACTTTTCTCTGCATAAAAGTGCGTGAACTTTTCTCTACATGAAATAAACTTTTCTCTGCATATAAGTGCGTGAACTTTTCTCTACACTATAATTTATTATCTGAGATGAGTGGGTTGCCATCAAGTACAACATATGTATCATAATGCCAACAAGATGTTAAAGTAATATTATACTATTTATCAAGGTGTAGCTTAAATTATACACAAAATGGCCTTTTACCATAATTTGACAATGTGATTTTTTGTTATTTAAAATATATTTTTGAATGCATAAATAGATTCAACACACTACAGATTAAATAAATTTAACTCAAATTTTGAGGTTTTGATTAAAATTAATCAAAAAAAATAACCACTCATTTTATAATGTTTCATATTCATTTTCTAGCCGTTTTGGTATGGTTTGTGGGATACCATATTGAGTTGGTGTTTTCCCTTGGAAACAACCCTATAGGGTTGAATATTTGTTTAGTTCCCAATTTAGTCATGATACTTAAAATTAAAATTAAAAAATCCATTTTTACTCATATTTAAATGCCTATGGATATCATATATATAGTCTAAAAATTTTGTGTAGTTATTTCTGAGAAGCTATAGCCCAAAATTAGGAGTGATGTGTAAGTATGTTTGTGCTCAATGTGTTAAAATTAAAAAATACATATATTTAGTTAATAAAAAAAATGTATAGGCCAAACAAGCATTTCCATGGTCATGTGTAAGTGATCGATATGAACAAGTTGTAGATCATAGAAAGCATTGATGAGAATCCAAGCTTGTTCTTTCACATAAATTTAAATCATCATTTTAAATTTGTACTATGATCTATGCCCACTGAAACTTACAAAATGATTTTTCAAGATGCTAAATTCATTTATACATTTAAAAATTACATTTTAATTAATAATAATAAAAGCATAATACAGTAAAAAATTGTTTACATAAATTTTAACATATATCCAAAGATTAGAATCATTATACAACCCTTTTTTTAAAGTTCATAAAGTCATATTAACATGTGGAAAACTAAAAAAAAAAAAAATGTTAAGCTTGGTAGGACCTTTCATTTTCTATTCATAATTGGCAAATTTACACCACATAGTTTGGCTAGGTGGCCTCAACTTGCTTTCAATCTTTCTATCTAAGTTATATATGTCTCTGTTTCATGACCAGACTTTATATTTCTAGCTATACTATACCTGCATGATGAAAAATAAATGTTGACTACATATATAACAAAAATAAAGATGGTAAGCTGCCTAGCCCTTCAGCTCCTCTGAGGCCAATTCCACTGGTGCAAGATCCTTAACAGTTTCTCAAGGAATCTTCGACAGTTCCAGGATGCATGAAATGTGTCTTTTGATTCTATCCAGCTTAATATCCTGCTTATGGAGTTAGAAATGAATTTTCTATAGATCTTGTTTGTAGCTCGACATCCCTTGGAGAGGAGTCATATAGTAGAAGTAAGTTATCAAACCATATATTCCTAGCATAAATAAACTAAGGTGCTTTGGTTAAACATCAAAAAGTCAAATGGAGAATCACCTTTCTTCGAACAAGAGGAGTTGTATAGCTTGTAGCATGAAGAAAAAGGAAAACTTGTTAGAAAGAGATGTTCAGGACCATAAAATGTGTAGGGGGTAGGAAAAGACCAAAAATAAATCATATATTCCCCAACTGGAGAGTGATTATTGTCTATTGTATTACAAACTCTTTTATTTTTTTTTGTGTGTGCGTAAATTGAGGTCCATGAAAATTGTGTGTAATACATATTCAGAAGATGCTCTTGAAACTAGTAAGTTCATGAATCCATAAGACTGCAAGGTCATTGGCATCATCATAATCATTGTCATCATCTTCATCATCATCATCAACATTGCCATCATTGTTATTGCTATTGTCATCATTAGCATTATCATCATAATCACCATTCATGTCATCATCATCATCGTCATCATCGTGATTATTGACATTGTCATCAATTGTTCATAATTATCAATGTCGTAAGAAATATCATCAACCCAAAAACTGTGATGTGTTAGAAAAGGGTTGTTTAAGACACATATGATATATGCATGAGAAATAACAACTCTATTTTTTAGAGATGATGATCATCATCATCACCACCATTATCATCGTCATTATCATTGTCATCATCCCCATCATCATCATTAATGTAATTTCTATCATCATTGTTTTCAATGTCGTCATGGAAATCATCATCATTTGCATCGTCATCATCATTCATACCATTATTGTTGTTGATGATGACCTATATTAAAATGATAATGATTATCATCAGATGATGATGACTTGGATGATGATGCTAAAAATAATGATTATGATTACGCTAATGACAACATTTAAAAATTGGGAAGAGTTTCCAATGTAATTAGCTCATCATCATCATAATCACTGTCATCATCATCATCATCATCATTGCCATTTTCATTGTAACCACCATCGTCTTTATCATCGTTTTGATTATCATCATAATCACAATTCATGTCATCATCATCTTCATTATCGTCGTTGTCATGATTATTGGTATTGTCATTAGTTGTTCATAATTTTTAGTGTCATAAGAAATATCATCAATGCAAAAAAATTGATGAGTGTTGGAAGTGGATGCAAAAGCAAATGAAAAAATGTGTGCAACAATGGATGTAAAATTGGTTGCAAAAATGGATGCAATAGAAGTAGATGCAAAAATTGACACAAAAGTGGATGCAAAAATAGATACAATAGTCAATAAAACTTGGACACAAAATACAATGCAAACATGGATGCAAAAGTGGAAGCAAACGTGGGTGAAATAGTAGGTGAAAAACTTGGTGCAAATTGCGGTGAAAGAAAAGTGGATGCAACAATTGTTGCAAAAAATGACACAAAATTGGATGCAAAAAGGAGGCAAAGTTGGATGAAAACTAAGATGCAAAAATGGATGTAAGCATGGACACAAAAATGGGGCTAACAATAGACACAAAAGTGGATGAATAGAAGTAGGTACAAAAGTATATGCAAAATGAGATGCAAAACCTCACTTAAAAGTGGATGCAAAAACATACACAATATTCGATGCAAACTTGGACACGAAAGAGGATGAAAATATGGATGTAAAAGTAGAACTGAATGTGGGTGCAATGGTAGGCGCAAAACATGGTACAAATTTGGGCACGACAAAAATATATGCAAAAGTGGATGCAACAATAGACAAAAATAAGATGCAAACTTGGATGCAAAACAAGATGCAAAAAATGAAGCAAAAGTGCACACAAACATGGGTGCAAATATGGACACAAAATTGGATGCAAAAATGGATCCAACAAAAGTAGATACAAAACAAGACAGGAAACTTGATGCATAAACCCAACATAAAAGTGGATGCAAAAACATATGAAATATTTGATGCAAATTTGGATGCAAAAGAGGATGGAAATGTGGATGCAAATTTTGATGCAAAAGAGGATGGAAATGTGGATGCAAAAGTGGAAGAAAATGTGGGTAAAACAATAGGTGAAAAACATGGTGCAAATTGTTGCACAATAAAAGTGGATGCAATGATAGATGTAAAAAAAAGAAGAAAATTTTGATGCAAAAGAAGGACCAAAAAGGGATGCAAAAGTGGATGTAAACATGGGTGTATAGTGGATGAAAAATTGGATGCAACAAAATTCGATGCAAAATGAGATGCAAAACCCGACGCAAAATTGCATACAAAAAAGGATGCAAAAATAGATGCAAAAGTAAATGCAAACTTAGATGGAAATGAGGATGAAAACGTGGATGCAAAATTAGAAGCAAAAGTGAGTGCAAAGGTAGGTGCAAATTGTGGCACAACAAAATTTGATGCAATAGTGGACACAATAATGGATGCAAAAGAGGATGCAAATGTGGATGCAAAATAAGAAGCAGAAGTGGATGCAACAAAGGTAGATGAAAAAATATGCATAAGCATCGATGCAAAACTTGGCACAAAGGGGGATCAAAAAATAATGCAAAAGTTTATTCAAGTGTAGGCGCAAAAAAGTGGATGCAATAGAGGGTGAAAAAGTAAGTGAAACAAATTTGGTGCCAAAGTTGACGCAAAACTTGGTGCAAAACCTCATGAAAAACCTAGTGCAACACTTGGTGCTAAACTTGGTGCAAGACTTGGTGCAAAACCCTGTGCAAATTTTGCATCAAGTTTTGCACCATATTTGATAAATGGATGCAAATAAAACCAAAAATGGGCTCTCTACGCAAAAAAGGAATAAAAAAGGGATGATAATCATAGGGTTTTGTTGTATTTTTACTTCCATATCAATAATAGATGTTTGATGACCAGTGTGCCTATTATTCAATGCTGCATAAATCCGAGGAATACTCTGTCCAACATCCCCAACTATCTATTTCTCTTGAGCACTGTAAATTTGATGTTTTCCACCCTAATGCTGTGGATATTCTCTCCTACGATGATCCTTACCACAAGTCCAACACTAGAAAGGATTCCTATCGTCACCCTTGTTCTACTCCTCAGACTGAAATCCATGTCCTCTATCAACTACATTGAATTTCTTGTACAACGTTGCCTTATCCTTGTTACCTACATCCTAATTTTTTCCTTGCTTCTTATCCCACTTTCCCTTGGTCTTTTCATTACCTTTGCAACCCTGCTTAGGCTCGAACATACACTTAGATTGCTCATAACAATGTTTCAATTTCCCAATTACTTCTTACAATGTCCAAGGCTCATCATACTCAATACGATCCTTAAATTCTAATAGAAATCCACCAACAAATATTTAAACCTTCATCTTCTCATCCTTAAGATATGGTACATACATTAACAACTCTAAGAACTTAGTCATATACTCTTTGTTTGTCATAGATCCCATCTTCAAATCGTAGAAATCCTTATCCTTACCTTCATGGTATCTCTTTGACAAGTATCTTTCTGAAAAGTCTTTTGAATTCATGCCAACTCAACTCCTCTATCTTGATTCCTTTGATAAACTTCACATCTTCCCACCAGATGTATGCTTTCCTTTTGAGAATAAAAATAGATATCATGGTATTCATGTTCTCTGAATAATCGTGTAGCTTGATGAACTTCATCATCCCAAGTAGCCATGCTTCTGCATCTTCTGGTTTCTTCATCTCTCCATCAAATGTGGGAGGCTTGGATTTCTTAAACTCGTCTGGAAAATATTGCTTCTCACTCCTCCCATAAGGATGATAGCAGTGATGACCAAGATGTCTCTCTGAACCAGAACTAGAATAGAACCCGTAACCACTACCTCTCATTTCAGGTGTATTTGTCCATCTACCACCTCTAACTGTGTCATCCCTATCCAACATGTGTCTTCCATGAGACTTGCTACCATATGCCCCATTAGTCCTTTCCTCTTGTCCATAACCGATTCGTGGTTGTCGCCATCTCTACAAATTTGATAAACTTTAAAGAATCGCTACATTGAACTCTGCTTTCTTTTCATGTGCCCTAGAAAGTATTTCCTGTGAATGAATGATTTTTTCATTATTTTCCTTACAACTTTTGATTTTTGCCTTTAAACTTCTCAAGGTATCTGGTATGTTAGGGGAGTACCCATCTTTTTGTTGCTCATCTAATCTATAAGGAGCGTCACGTGAACTGTAATCCACCATTATGTTTGTCATCTCTAATATTCTACCTGAAACATACCATGTCAAATAAACCAAATATAAACATGATCAAACACACCTTAGTGAAATTTAGGGGAGGCTATCTCGTCTGCATAGTCAATCTGGATTAGCACAACATATGAATATATAATGAATTCAACATATCAACCGTCTCAACATCAACATCATCAACCCCTACATGACTACAGAATTGCAACAATGACCATTAAGAGAAATAACTAACATTCATGCATAACAGTAACACCAAGCCCATCCAGTCCAAGTGTTTTAACCTGGAAGCTCTGATAGCACCACGTGGTATCAAATATCACCCAAAGAGAATGGAAACCACTCTGATACCACCTTGTAATGCCTCCTCCCACATTTACCCAATTTCATCAACCTTCTAGGGGTAAACATGAGACGAAGAGTTAATATGACATGACCCAACCTCCAAGCTCCAGTTATGGAAGTGGGATCGACAAAAAAACAACTCACAACATCCCTCAGGGCTACAAGACAGTCAGGGGCCAAAAGACCACCCCAAGTGAGAAAACCCTAAGCTAGGGCTCTTTTTCACTACCCTAAACCCACAACCACATGCATGAGAAGTTATGGGTGCATTTATAGGCCTCCAATCGCATGCACAACACTACCTCCATGTGGTTATATCCCAACATATCTAGTTCAGAGGGTGAGGTCCCGAGATTTGAGCCACTTTTCCAAGCAAGCCTCTAGACCACTACCTAGAATTGCCTGTAACTTTTCAGAATGATAATTGACATAATGAAAAATATCTTCATATAAAACTTGAACAAGAACTGACCCAGTACATGCCTAGTCCATAACAAACATTTCATCAAACACATGGAAAACATGTAAGCTACAGGTCATGAATGCATATATGATCATAATAGTTTGAGATTCATCTGAGAATCACCAAGAAGGATCTATGCCCTCTCCACATAGCTGCAACAACACTTATTAATCCATACATTCATCAACCAATCAATAACTAAACAATTCATGACAAGATCCATAGATGTACACATCATATAAATAGCATATAACCAAGAAATAACCAACATAGAAACCATGGAAACTCAACCATAATATCATCAACATAATCACTACAAATTCTCATAGATAACAATAAGGAAATGTCTCATATTAACATATGAAAATACCAACCAAGTCGAGGACTTCCACGTACCACCTGACCATAGATTGGGTTGAAACAAATCTCTCTTTTAGCCAATCACCCCCGCACCTTATTCCAAGCATGACTACGGGAGCTCATGGAATAAAACAAGAAAAAACCAACCAAGGCTCGTAGAGACCAAAACAACTTAACCCTCAACCATAGTGATTCCACCTCCAATCAAAAATTACTAACACCAACTAGATCAGTCTATAACCAAGTTGTCCAGGGTTCCAATAGCTAGTAACTCAACCCACATCCTTCTAGGGCTCTAAAGTGTTTGTCCAACCTAACTCCATGGACTAGTAACTCAACCCACCAAGGGTTCTAGATCGTTTGTACCAACCTAGGCTCCAAAACTAGTAACTTAACCCAAGTTGCTCCAGGTATTCTAGAGCGTTTTTTCCAACACACAACCATAAGTAACCTGACCACCAATAAGAAAAACAACAATTGGAAAAACCCACAACACCATGGTTATCTAGGAAATGGAAAGGTAAGGCTAAAACCACTTTCAATCCAAGAAAATCTCCATTCCAATGACAACACATAACCAATGAATCACATGCATATACCATGCGTCCAGATATCAACAAGGTAATCACACTTGCAACCTATTACCTGCAAAATAATCCATATGTAGTTGTTGATCCAACCGTACCCTTGTACATTCCTGCTTTCCTTTTCCTTCTTTCTCCAAATCTAGTGTATGCCAAAGTGCTCCAAGAATACTCCAAAAATACCATAAGTGCGCAAGAGTATGAGAGAATGAGAGAATGAAAGAGAGCTCAACTCAAAATTTTTCAAAAGGCTAACCAACAAAAGATGTGAACTGATCCTCAGAAGCCTTTTTATCATTGAGGCCTCTAATTTTTTTCATTTTCTATCATTTTTCCTTCAATTTACCTCTCACGCAAATTTGTGTCCCTTCACCTTCATTTTCTCCTATTTTCCTTTATTTCATAAATAAAATGTCAATTATTGCCACTTTGCCTTTGTTAATGCCTTTACCAATTTCCATAGCCATGAATTAACCACCAGTGATACCCATCACTATGTTTTTCATAACATTCATGTTGGAATATGTGTCCCATAACCTTGGTATTATTTTATTTACATGGAAAATCAGCCAAGGGATTTTAATCCTGTAAATAGTCTTTTAAAAGTAATATAGTTGTTATCACTACTTATTCACTCCCCACTCTCAGTAGCAATCTAGTTTCTAACAATTGGTATCAGAGCAGGTGCCTTTGTTGCAACTTAATCACTGGAAGGTGGATCGGAGAAAATCATGGTTTATTAAGATGTTTCACGTCTCGATGCCTCAATTTTTTGAGCATGGAGAGAGAAGGTGAAATCAGAAATACCTACTTGAGGATCTGAAGTATGGAAAATGGTCATAGATGGTAATTTTGCTAAGCCATTTTCACAACAAGATCAATTATTGGATATTGCATAATCCATATGTGTAATGTATGATAATCTTCATGATCAAGACATTGAGAAAATAATGGATCTCAATACCACAAGAGAGATCTGGGATAGGTTTCATTCACTGCATGGAATAGACATTTGGAGAAATGATGAAGAGAAGGAAAAATCAATTGAAGACAAAACCCAACTTAGTGCAATGTTGGCATAATAAAGAAGCTCTCAATAGAAAATAGAGATTTGAAAAGGCTTCTCCAAAATTTTGATTAGAAGGAATGTGCCTTCAAGTAGGAAATCATTAGATTAAAAACTAGTCTGGAAGAAGGCAGGAAATTTGAAGAAGGAATGGGAAATAAATACATAGAAAAGGAGGATCAATGTGACAGATTAGAAGCTGAAGTGGAATCCTTAAGAATAGATCTAGAGAAGAAAACCACTCAGATGAAAAGCAACCAAAATTCCACATTAGTGAAGTCATATTGCAACATGCATAAAGGAGAAACTAGCTTAGTTGCAGTTGTAAGCATAACAAATGATAAAGAAGGAGTTGATTGAAGGAAAGCCAAAGGTGATTCCATGAAAAGCACCTAGAACATCATTCTCACCCTTGGGAGATGTGATATGCTTCAGCTGTCAAAAGTATGGACATATCGCAACAAATTGCAGAAGCATGAAGAAAAATAAGCAATTGTATAGAAAATCTTATCAAGCATACAACTAAAGAGGATTTCCCCCTTCATGAAGTTCAACCAAAATCAGGTATAATGGTCATTTTTATGGTTATTTCTATTCATGCAATAATTTTGGCCACAAGGCTATTGAATGAAGGTTGCATGCAAAGAGAAATAAAAGGAAGATCAAGAGATTCAAGTCTTTTCCTCCATTCCTTAGTCATATCAAGTGTTATATATGTGAGAATTTTGGTCATATGGATAAATATTGCAAGATGTGAAGGTTCTTAAGGCCATCCAATCAAAGAATGAATAACATGAAAACTAGGCTAGATAAGAGGACAATAACTCATCTACATGCAAGAGATCAAGCACTCAAATTTTGGAGGAAGAATGAGCAGCAAGAATTTGCAAGGAGAAACTAAGGCTCACTTGGCCTCAGAGGGATCATATTTCACATCCTTTTTTGCATGTAGATTTATTGAATATGTTTTCATAGCAAGAGAAGTGCATGTGAATAGGTATGATTGTTG
The DNA here is from genome assembly GCA_031772625.1 of Pinus tabuliformis. Taxonomy (NCBI): domain Eukaryota; kingdom Viridiplantae; phylum Streptophyta; class Pinopsida; order Pinales; family Pinaceae; genus Pinus; species Pinus tabuliformis. The sequence goes on from CM062807.1 coordinate 702,625,757, forward strand.
AAGAGTTGTTTTGATGTATGTAGCCAGGGTTTGATGGTGCTTATCCTTTTTGGTTATGATCTTATGATGCTATATTTTTGCTACTAATGTTGTACTTGCAAAGGCTATTGTGATCATATTAATAAAGGATTTGTGATGTGAGCATGAACACAAATCTCTCCAGGAAGAAGGTTGACAAAGTGTGATGGTGTAGGTTTAGGGTGAGCATATCACATGCTTCCAATATTTCAGTGGTATTGATGGCATCATGGTTCCTTGGAGGATTTGTCTATGTATTCCATGTTATGTGCTTATCTGACATTGATCCATTGTAGGAGTATGTGTTTTGGTTGTGCATGTATTATATGTTTACTGGTAGTATTACATGAATTAATGTGCAGTTGGATAGTACTATCTTGAGGCAAAATGTGTTTTTGGATTGATGATTTCATGTATGTGTTGGTTCCATGGAGATTGGTGTGATGGTGGTGATTGGGTATATATATTTCATTCCTACGTTAGATATTTGTAGCTTATCATGATGGATAATTTCATGTTATTGTTGCTATTGCACATGGTCATTTTTTCCGCTCATTCATCATGCTATCTGCTAGGCCACTTACCCATGTTGTTGATGATTGAGATCTACTTAGGGTTTCTCTAATGGTGCTATTGTTGGTTTTTTTGCTCGAGAGTATTGTGATGTATAGATAAATTTGATGTTAGAGTTATCCTCACTGGTTCCTGATATGTTATCTAGTGTTGTAGCTTGCGCTTTTGCAGGAGTATGGTAAAATGTACTATCTTGAGGAAAAATGTATTTTTGGATTGATGATTTCATGTATGTGTTCATTCCATGGAGATTAGTGTGATGGTGATGATTGGGTATATATATTTTCATTCCTATGTTATATATTTGTAGCTATATGCAGAAGATCTAGGAGCTTATCATGATGGATAATTTCATGTTATTGTTGCTATTGCACATGGTCATTTTTTCCGCTCATTCATCATGTTATCTGCTAGGCCACTTACCCATGTTGTTGATGATTGAGATCTACTTAGGGTTTCTGTGATGGTGCTTGTTGGATTTTTTGCTCAAGAGTATTGTGATGTATAAATAAATTTGATGCTAGAGTTATCCTCACTAGTTCCTGATATGTTATCTAGTTTTGTAGCTTGCACTTTTGCAGGAGTATGGCTTCATGATGTTGAGCCATGTGGTGTATGGTGCTTATATTTGAGGCTGTATGCTGATGTGATACGTATTGCTGCTACCACTACACCATTATGTGTTTTTTGTTGTTGTCAGTTATTTTTTTTCTTGTAGAGACTCATGCTCCATATGATGGTTATTGTTATTACCATGTATAGCTTCAAAGGGATAATATATTGTGCATGATGATTGTTGATGCTGCTATGAGGGCTATCATGTTGAAAAGAGCTTTCATGATGTTGTTGTTTGGCCACTGAACATTGTTATGTAGTGTTGATTGCTGCTGATGAGATCTTGATCTATGGCTGGTGATTTGGAAGAGGTTGACACATGTCTATCATGTGATATATATATATATATATATATATATATATATATATATATATATATATATATATATATATATATATATATATATATATATATATATATTATCGTTGTCTTTATGTTATGTAGGGAATTTATTGCTAATCATACTTGTCATGCACTTGCCAATATCATGCATAGAGGTGAGCCATGGTGTTTGGCATGCATTGTAGTGAGTGTTTGTTTCAACCATGCATTATGTTGCTTTATCACCTAGTTGATTCATGCATGAGAGTGTTTGTTAGCATGCACTATAGTGGAAGATATGTTTCATCCATGTATGAGGTCTTGGTGTCATTTTACCATCGATATATCTCATTGATGAAGAATTGTATTATGCTCATGAAATCATGTACTTTCATTGTAAATCATTTGGTCTTGGTCATAGAGTCATGAACCATGAATGGCATGTGTTTCATAATGAGTAATGAGAGTTGGTGCAACTATGTATGGATTATTAGTGTTGTTGGTACAACCATGTAATTCATGTATTATTCATGTATACTCTCATACTTATCATGGTGAGACATTATAGATTCATGCATGCATTGAGAGATAGGTTTGTGAGTCATGATTCAACCATATATGGGCTTATTGATGTCATTGTACAACCATGTATTATCATTCTTGTAGCCATGTAATAGGCCTATGAAGCCATGTACTTTCATTGCATATCATTGGGTCATAGTCCTTGGTTCATATGGAGTAGCCTCTTGCATATGGAAAGGAGGTAATGGTAGTGATATAGATCATTACATGATTAGCCATGGAGATGCTTTCATTCAGGGGAGTGAGTTTCTATTTTCACATATAGTGGGCAGAGTTTTTATTTCAAAGGATTAAGGTTTTGTTTTTGCTACTAGAGATGAACAAAGAGAGGTTGTTGTTGTTTTTGTATGAGTTTTATACTGCTATGATCTGGATAGTATAGTGTGGAGGTGAAAATATGAGATAGAAAATATGTATACGTTGTTGTTGCTTCAGGGTTGATTGAAATTTGCTACTACTGCTAAACATTGATCAAATTTTGTTGTTGTTGATAGAACAAGTGTATTACTGCACTAGTGTGATGCTGATAAGACCTAGCTCATATGCAGGGGGATTTTATTGCATATCTTCTTCAATTATGAGATCAGTGGAGGAGTGTTGCTATTGCTATCATCTTTCAGCCATGTATCACATTGTTTATCATCTACATATGATAATGAGTGGAGTTTTTGATTTGGTTGATGGATCCCATTGCATGAAGAGGAGGAGAATCTTAATTTTGAAGAAGACATAGTGTTTGATCTGATATGTTTTACCCCTTTCCATTGATGTCAAAGGCGGAGAGAGTTTTGTCTGTGGTCAACTAAATTATAAGTTCACTTCAGAGAGAGAAGTTTCATGTTGACATCATTGGAAAAGGGGGACCTTGTTGGAATGTTGGTGTTTCCATTGATGTCACATGATGGATATCATGATTCATATGCTTGTATGGATGCATTCCTGATGTATGTCATCGTGTTGTAAAAGTTTATCATGTTTCTAAAGGGTGTGAAGGTAGCTGCCATGTTGCCTAATGTTCGCTCTTGAAGCTGACCTACTAGATGGAGGTGACCTGATACTTGCATAGGGATATTGAACATGTTTGGAGGTCTTGTCATGTTTATCAATATCTTGATGTTGCAAAGGTGTTGTACCGACTGTCATGATGTATCAAGATCACTTCTAAATCTCATCTACATAGTTTTTTCCACTTGATGCAATACCTACACTCATGCGTTTCTTCCTACACTCATGAATTATATGTCTTGTATGATCTCAACAAGAGGTTGCAAAGTTGTTTCTGAGACTGGTCATGGCTTAGATAAGTCCTTTAGATGTTGGAGAATTTGTTCAAACAGTTTGGCAGAGTTCTGGGTTGAAAGGAGATGAGTTTTTCTATCATCAATCATAGTTGCCGAGAGAGAGTATCATGGGTGCAGTTGTAAGCCTTCAACTAAGATCTGCTAGTGTTGTCCCAACGACTATAGCTGAGATCTATTAGCGTTGTCCTTGCGGATGTCGTCTAAATTGGAAATTCTCTGCATTTCTCGTGCATCTCAGGTATTTTATGATTTTTTCCAGTTGTCGGTTTTAGGACTCTTCATTAAAAGGTCAGAAAAAAGTTTACTAATTTCTATAATTTAGGGGGTGGTGGCTCCTTTTTGGTGGTTGCCAGCAAAATAGTGTTTTGGGAGTTGTATCTCCATCTGTGGTGGCTTGTAGAGTCATGGGAGTAGAGACTTCATAACTGGTGTGTCTCAACAATACCGAAGTAAAAGAAGATTTGATTAATGAAGATTTGGACCAACATAACAACAATAGGGTGGTTTTTCCCCCTTGATGGTTTCCACTGGAAATACTTGTGCCTTATTGTGCATGCTTGTGTTAATGCTTTTCATGGTTTTTATGTGTTGATTTTACGCTTCCTTTACATTCAGATTTGTTAATATTTTTCATCTGTCTATTTGGTAATCCAGAATTTTTTTAAAAAGTAATATAGTTGCTATCAATATTGATTCACCCCCCTATCAATAGTGATCTAGTTTCTAACATTTGATGATTTTAGTGATACAAATGAGCTGAGTAAATGAGAAACCCTATTTTTATTTCATTAAAATTTATCACTAATGTACTAAATTGAATGGAGATTTTATTTTCTATATCATCGCATACACTTTGTTGTTTGTTAAAGAAATCATAGATTTTATGTCAGTAGAAATTTGTATAAAGTTAGCGATTTTATTTTTATTGTTAACCTAGGTAATGTACCTCCTAGGATATATTTTTCTCGAACTCCAAAACAATCTCCAAAATGGGAAAAATTGATAACAAAACCTTTTGAGTAAATTGATAGTGATATTGAGGCTACCCTTGAACAATTCACACTAGTTATTTAATCATTCAAACCAGAAATTGAGCTTGTGCCCGATATTTAAATACATTGAAGCTTTGATCAATGCCCAAATTAATTTTCCTTGTTGGGTTGAGGTCTACAAAAGATTTGGAGAAGAATACTGTTAGGGCCTAAATCTGCCTTAGGCTGAAGGAAGGAAAAATTCAGGGTAACCACAAACCACGCTCAGTCTGGTAGCTAGCCCTACCAGAACAGGAGAGGGCTCTCTCCGGGTCACACTCAGTAAAAATACACAATAAAGTCTGAGATGACTCAAATTGAAATACTGATTTTAGGCTAGTAAATAGATGTGGAAAAGGCGATTTTTGAATGACTGAATTTTCTGGGCTGTAAGGGACCAAAGGAACACCTGAGCTGGGAAATTAAATCAAGGACACAGAATATTTCGTGAGGCAAGATAGGCAGGAGGTTTAGCAGTAAGATTGAAGTAATATGGAATGGAAAGACTGTTAAGAGGTTGAAAAGGGCATAGCAAATGAATCCTTTTCAAACAGAAGAATAAACATACAACATGAATACCTTACCGAGGCAGAGCAGTGAACTGGATTCCGCCTTTCTTACTTTAAAGCATTCAACTGGAAATGGTTATGAATGGACTGTATAAAACATAACAAATACACATATGAAACAGAAAGAAGAAACATCTGCTAAACATCATACCACATGAATCTCATGAATCAGAGCTGCATCATTTTATTAATTCCCTGGCCAAAATGTGCAGTGCAGAGCTGAGTTTTCTCTCCCACAGTCTCCCAGAAATTACAACCAACCCTTTGCAAATGGTTTTTGCATACAATAAATAGACTATGCCATTGTGAAATAGAACGACCCACAGTTGGGGAGTTTTTCAAATCATTACAAAATGGAAATGGAAAGCCAACCATTAGTGACAGGTGCAGCATTACAAAAATGACAAATTGCTTGGGTGACTACTCGCCTTCCTTTGCCACTTGGATAGAAGCCAACCTTTAGTGAAAATATTCTTTAAACTTTGCCTTAGGTGTCGAAAAAAGTGTAGTGTAAATGAGCAGGCCCACTTGGAGAAAGTCACGAATCGAAATGTCACGAAGCGGAAGTGATTTTGGCCTTTGGGTCTATATGCGCTGCGCCCAAATCTATATGCGTCGCGCCACTTTGGAGGTGATTTTGAGGTACCTTCAGGAGTCCAAATTGTGCCCAAGTGTGCTTGTTGGAAATCCTGGCCTATCTACTTTCCAACCCAAGTGGAATTTCTGAATTTGGTGCTCATTTTCCCCTCCAAACTTCATTCTCCGAAGACTGCTTCCTGTGTGTCAAAATAGGGGCAGAGAGGTCATTTTTTGAGTGTTTTTGACCTCCTGGGGACTCAAATCATGCCCAAATTTCTTGTCCATGCACCAACATGCATGATTTTTCACGCTGATCCAAAAATGCAAGCCATTTGTGATTTGGAGCTCCCAATCCTAAGCGCAAAAAACCTGTGTTGTGACCAAAAATTTGCCATGTGACCAAAATTGCCCCAAATTTCTTGAAATTTGGGCTGGAGCTTCCTTATCAAGTGTTATGCTGGGCCAAAGAGGCTTCGGCCAATATCTGAAGTCGATCGAGCTCCCTTTGCCTCTTTTTCTTCTTGATTGCCTTCCTCAATTTCGCCTTCAAATTCTTGATTCGGGCCTTGCACACTTTGTTTCGCGCCATGTAGTGGAAAGCCATGTGTCTCAGCAATGCATGGTCCTTGTCGGCCTTGTCCAGCAGCCTCTCCAAGTGAATGTTCACTTTCTCTAAAACATACTCCCGGTCCTCATCTCTTTGCTCCATAGGTCTACCTTGTGCTGCCATGATGTGTTGCCGGTTTTCCTTGATCAGTTGCAACTCTATCTCAGCTTGCCGGTCCTCAAGTTGTTTGTTCCTCTGCTCCAGGTATGTCATATTCCATTTGGCTCTCCAATATTAGGCATGCCGGTAGCTAATGAAATAGAGTCCGGTGTAAGTGTGAAAGTAACACCAGCCAAAGTAACTTGAGCACCATGCAAATGTAGAACAAATAGGCGAGCCAACTCATGGTGAAATTGAACATTTGCAACCTTTTCACAAAACTCATAGCATGAATGAAACTGAAAACAAGACATAGCAAGAGGGCAGGCCTGCAATTCTGTAAGGGTGGTCGGTTCTTCTCTAACATGTCTGCCACTCTTATGAGGCCTCTAGGGTGCCTGTTCTTCCAAGGGAGAGTCACTTTGGGTTTCTACCTCATAGTCCGATGAATGCTCATATGCCATGAATGCTATGCCAAATATCTTGAAGACAAGATGACTACTGTGTATGAATTGTGCTTGAACTGCTCTTTTTGGTGTTGTATTTCAATTTTTGCCACCAAGGGAAAAAACCAATGCAACAGGGACTGTTAGGGATTGTTAGGAAGGAGAAACAATATTGAGGAATGAGAATTATTGGGATAATTTTAATTAGGGAGAGGAGGGGGATTTTATATATGGGAATAAGGATTATGGTTGGGGATTAGTTATATAGGGTTGAGGAGATTTTAATAAGGGCTAGGGTTTTGGGATGTTGAATGTAATGTAGGATTGATCAACTTTGTGGGGGGGGGTAGGAAATGATGAAACAAGGGAGAAATGGGGAAGGAGGAGTGACCTTGGTAGAAAAACAAAGATTTTGGAACCCACAACAATCTTCCTTTGAGGCATTTTAGAGGCAGGGTTTCAAGTTTTTGTTTCAATCATTATCATCAATAAACCACCATCAATCAGCACAAAAATGGATGAAACATTAAGATGTTGACCCTACTTGAAAAATCCACGCAAATAAATGGCAATTTGGAAAAAATTCAATGAATTTCAGGCCTTTTAGCCCAGTGCGCCGCGCCTTCCCAATGCGTCGCGCTCTCTATGTGCATTGCGCCTTTTTCCAGGTGACTTTTGGAGGCCTTCCCGCTGTCCAAATTGGGTGTAGGATAGCTCGTTGGAAAGGTATTCGAGTCTACTTTCCAAAACAACTAGAATTTTTCAATTTGGAGTTCATTTTCCCTGTAAAAAAATCAAATCTCCCAAGACTGGTCAAAATGTGCCAAATGAGGCTGCCTAAAGGCAGAGTGCTATTACAGTCAACTTTTGAATGCCTTCCTCTACTCAAAATTGAGCTCATGATAGCTCACTGGAAAGATATTTGTGTCTAGTTAACATTTGACTCATCAATAAAGTCATTTTGCTAACCAAGCTAGGAGAAAACTTGATTTTACCAAGGTCACTTCAGAGGTGCATCAATTCTCCCGAGGCAACTATATTTTTGACATTTCTCCAAAACCATGATACCTGTGTAAAAAGTGAAGGAGGTTTTTCTTCCTTGGCATGTTTTGGACAAAAAAATCTCTCATTTTTCCCAAATTCATCTTTTCTTGCTCAGAAACATCATTGGAGTAAAACCTATCCTGATGTGTGGAACAAGAGATTTGTCGAAATGAAGCAAAATGAAGGGGATAAGTGGCTTCTAAATTCTTGGGAAAATTCTTGGAAGTAGGGAGGGATGTTAATAAGCAGGGGAAAGTGTAATTTCAAAGATTGAGCGAGGGGAAGGGGTCCAAAAAGGGAAAACACAGGTCCAACCTAGAAAATTGCCAGGTTGTAGCAAGAAACTAGGGTTTGTGTGAAAATGAGTAATTTGGGGGATCTCAGTGATGAGAAGTGTTTGATAAGGTACTTTAAGGATAGGGGAAGGTGTATGAACATCAGGATACAAGTTTTTTCGATGATTTGACCGTCCAAGAGAAATCGCCTTCAAAACCCTAGGAGAGGGAAATGACCTTACCTAGGCGCAACTGAAGCATGAAAAATGTGTAAAATGACCCAGTGGAACTTGACATGATAATGAAAACCCTATGAATGATGGTACACTCAGCTGAACGGTGACATGGACCGACAGTTGGACAACTTTGACAGGAATAAAAGCAAACCATAGATCTAATGCCTAGTGACCAAATTTTGCTTGAAGACTTACTGAAATGACAAAATTTGACCTTGACACTCTGAGACCACTTTGTAAGAGCATATTTGATCACTGGAGAAAGGCTGCAAAGACTGACACTAACAAATACTACCATGATATAGTCCCAAATAGTGACCCTGCTACGATAAGCATAGATGATTTGGCCTTTATCAACATTAGGATATCTTAATTACACACCATTGCTACAATGAATTTAGTGATACACATGGTATGTAAAATGGTATGTGAGGAAAGCATACTAGACTTATAATAGAATTGTGCTAAATGATGAAGACATATGTATAGAATTTTATTAAGCATCAAAACTAGTAAAATATTATACAATCCACCAACCTATGAAAGACATTGAAGCTTTCACCAATGCATAAATCCATTTTCCTAGTTGGGTTGAAGTCTAAAATATAGTTGAGGAATACTACCTTGATATAGTCCCCAATAATGAAACTATTGTGATAAACATAGATGATTTGGTGTTTACCAACATTAGGATATCTTAATTACACACCATTGCTACAAGGACTTTAGCGATACACATGGTGTGTAAAATGGTATGCGAGGAAAGCATACTAGCATTGATAAGAGGATTGTGCTAAATGATGAAGGCATATGTATAACATTTAATTAAGAATCAAAACTAGAAAAATATTATACAATCCACCAACCTAAGAAAATTATGATTACTAGCTTTGTTAAGGAATTTCATCAAGACAATAATATCAAGAAGATTTTGGCTAGTTGGTGGGTAGAGGACAAAATGTTTTTTGGGAAAACTGATGGAATCTACACCATGATTAGTTTAATGGATCCTTTTATCTATGATATGACCCTAGCGTGTAGACTATGTGAAGAGCCGAATTACATTCACTTTATATATGTTTGGGTGCGTGTAGCTTACGTAATCACTACCATAAGTTAATTGAGTATAAATTTTATCTCATTCTTTGAACAAAGACATTGAAGGGCTAAAAGGGTTAAATTTGAAACATTACCAACCTTCCTCACGGAATCATAATTACTTGATATCATCTATTCTAGTAAGCCTTTCCAATGCTTGAAATGGAATTGGAAAATGGCAGAAACTCCAATCCATGTTTATTGTTAGGATATGTGTGAGAATAAGTACAAGAGAAACATGCACAATTTTATAATTATGTTATAGCTACTGCATACAATTTGATATTTTGTAAAGAGTGCCCTAGACTAAGAAAATAGGCAATGAGACTATTCAGAAGCATAGGAAATTGGTACTTGCAAGAGGACTATGCACATCTAAGGATTTATGGAGTCATTTCTCCTCCTCACATATTGCCTAGATATGCTTCCAATAAATTAATTCTTGGAGAAATTTCCTCCCAAATCATTTATTTGGTTTTAATGCAACATTAGCCAATGATGATAGGAAGAGAAGTTTTATTTGCTATAACATGTAGATAAGGAACTATGGCCTTATGAACTCTAAACAATCTAGGTAGGAATGTAATGTAATGTTAGAATACAAATTTCCATAGGGATAGTTATGAAGGCATGATCCTTTGAATTGGTTGCCAAGGGTAGTATTATGGTTTTAGTAACATGGCCTTATATCCATTAACAATAGGATAATGAGAGACACTTATTTGGAGATAAACATTTTTAAGTTGGAGATCTAGTGTTGAAATGGGATATGATGAATAATCCTAAAGGAAACATACAAAGTTTCAACAACTTGGTTGGGACCATGTCAAATTGTAGAAAAGATTATCCTTAGTGCATACAAACTTTAAAACATGGAAAGAGAACATGCAACTCTTTTGTTAATAGCCAAATTTTGAAACAATATTTGAATTAGTTGCCCTCAAAGTAGCTATCTTTTTTTTTTCTCTGTAAAAACTAATTCTATTAAGAGGAAATATTGTACAATAAGAAGTTACATCCAAGAGAGGCAAGAACATAGGCTGCCGGTAAGGATATGCTATCCACCTCGGCCCCTAAACGAAGAAGAGAAGAGAGCTGAACTGAGCAAGGGAGAAACAAGAAGAACAGAAGAGCGAGAACCAAATAGAGGATTCTACCCAACATGTGTAGAATCAATTATTCGGCATTTCTTCCCTTTCTTTTTCCCAACTTTGACCCAATCAGGGGGAGACTGATGAACCGGCATGATTTGCAAACTGAGCTGAGCTGTCAGGGAAGGCTCCTTGTCTGAATCCGAGGTGGAGGATTCATGAATTCTTTTCTGTGAGATTGATGGGACGGATAAATCCTTAGGATCAGTCGAAGGCGGATCCTGAGCTGGCTTCGCTTCCATTCCTTCCACTTCCTCTTCCTCTTCATCCGAGCTGAAATCAAAGTCATCCATGGGGGGAGGATCATGAGGCTTCCAGCTTTTGTATTTCTGCTTAGGCTTTACTTTCTTCTTTTGGGCCGCCATCGTGGGACAAGAACTCTGAAGGTGCCCTGTGAGATGGCAGTTTCGGCAGCGAAAGGCTGTGTTCTCGTAATCCAAGTTCTGAGTCCAATGGAAGTCTCCGATTTTGAGATTGATCTGGTCAGGGAGACCTTTGCTTATATCTATTTCTGCACAGATTCTGGCAAAGGTGTATAGGCCCTTTTCCCCTCTAGAGACGTCTGTGTCTAGAAAGCGTCCTAGAGAATTGTCGATCCCTTGGAATACAGCAAAATGCCATAGGTGTGCCAGAAGATTTGGAAGTCTGACCCAGATAGGGAGCTTGGTGATGATTGCTGTAGCGGGATCGAAATCTGGGAACTAGGGGGTGAGGAATAAACCTGCTGAGCCCCAGAACCATGGGCCTGCAGTTAAAGCTTTTTGGTAATCCACATCAAGAGCAAACACTACGATGAAGAAGCCCTTTGAGCATAACAGCACCTGGCAATCGTTGGTCCAGTTAGAGTGAAGCCATTGGTAGAGGTCTGCTGTGCGTGGCCATAGCCCATTGAACCTACAAATGATGGCGTGATCTGCAAGATTTTGGGTTAGCTCATCCAGCGTTGGGTGCATGATTTCGATGGAGGGGGTTTCCTCCAGTTTGTCCACCAGAAAGGGCTTGGGAGCCTGAGATGGTGGAGCTGTTTTCTTAGGCATCTAAGCATGGACAACTTCTTTGTAAGAAAACGACTTAGCTGAGGATGACTGTCCTGCAACTCCCCCTCTCAGACGTAGGGTAAAACTAATGGATGCATTTCTCTTAATATTGTAAAAAGATAGGGGGAGATGATCCTCGAGTTGTTTACCTTCGTGGAGAAGTCATTGAGCTGCAAAGGGTATACCCAGCTTGAGATCCAGAGCATGTTTGAGGTCCAGCACAAGATCCGACGAGCTCACCCACTGTAGCAGAGTTTTGCCAGAGATGAGCCTGATCAGGATTTGGAATGCTGCTTGATCCGTTTTCTGCTTTCCTCTGCAGATCTGGGATGAGAGGAATCTGGTGCATGCACTGCTTGCTGAGAGCCCAATCTGTGTCTGATTCTTTTTTCCCTTCGCCGCGCCATCTTTTTCAGGGCCTAGCTGAGCGCAGACAGTGGCTGAACATTGCAACCCGCGAAGGTTTCTCAAAGCCTCTTCAGAAAAACCATTCTGCGTGTGGCTTGAGATCAGGGTCCTCCGTGAGACCAAATCTCTGTATTGCCTTTCGTCAAACACTTGCCGCGCATCCTCCCTGCTTCGGCATTTTGCATATTTTTTGAGACTAAGGTTTCCCGGAGAATTTTTTTCCTCCAATCCGCACATCCTAGCATACCGCAGGGACGTGGATTGTTCCAGAGGAAAACATACATGTTCTATGACCCATCTCCCCGCCCATAAGCGGTTTGGGAGAGAGCGTAGGGTATCCACAGACTTTAAAAGCGATATCTCAAGCAGCTGTTGTTCCCCCTGTAACCAGAAGGCGTATCCATTCGTGCCGTCAGAAATGGTCCTGTGGGGTTCTTGGGAAGCACCTTCACTCGTTAAGCAAACCTGAAATAAATCGTGGATACCAAAATCTGCTCTTCCGCTGGAAATGACTTCTGTTGCCTCTGAGCTGAGCGGATCCAGAGTAGTGAACAGAGCCACATCGAAACCGGAGCCAGGGAATCCAAGCACGAAAGGGATGAGACTTGCCCGAGCTGCGCCGTCCAGGGAAACATTGGAACGCAGGGAGAACCTAGCCGAGCACGCCATTCTTCCTCTCCAATGCAGCGTAATAACTTTGATGTCAAAATCCTCCTGAATTATCTCCTCAAAGTAGCTATCTTATATACAACATATTTTTTTAATAAATTTATTTATAGTTTTAGTAATTTCATTTTCAAAATTATTTAAATTTTGAATTTACCTTCACAACATTAACTTTGAGTTTTATTTTATGCATTTAATAGTTTTTTATGAGAAGTTGATCTACGGTTATAAAAATCATTTTTTATTTGTTATCTTCTATAAAAATATTTTTTTATTTGTTATCTTCTATTATAGTTGAGACTTATGAATCATAAGGGAACTTCTTTGAACTTAGTAAATTCGCCGTATATTTTTCATCCATCACTAAAAAAACACACAAGCTTTCAGTAAAACATCGTTTACATTGCCTAAACAATCAAAATATGGTGGACCACTGAAAGATTTATCTTTTAAAGACCCTACAACTAAAGCAACATACTAAATGATTCCATCCACTCACACTAAATAAGATATTATGTGTAAGGAGATTATTTAGACATTGGGAGTTAGATATTTATAGAAAATATTTTTTATCACTCACTCCTATAGGCTTGTAAAATAACCATTTTCCCCTAGTTACTATTATTAAATCAAATCTAAATTGGTGAACGATTAAGAAAAGTTTTAATAGATGTTTAGTGGTTGGTGTTATTCATATTTCTTTATTTTTTTGTTTGTTTGTTTTACAATAAAGAATATGCATCTCATCAATGACTTAGCAAGAGTTGAGTCTTCATAAAGGTGAGGGAGCCTACTCCTTGAGCTTTATCACAAGGGGACAACAATGTCTTTACGTAAGATTTGAACCTGGTAAAAGAAATACCTATTTAAATAGTCAAATCATTCCACATAGACAAATCCTTTATTCTACAAATAAAAAAGTCTAATACATCAATTTAATACTTAGCTTAACTATAACTTTAAAATTAAATTATTATTTTATAATTAATTGATTATTTAAAAAAAACATACATTTCATAAAAGGTGTTTACTTTAATTATATCATTAAAATTAAATTATTATTTTATATAATTAATTAATTATTTTTAAAGAAACAATGTTTCATAAAAGCCAACCTAGTAATTAAAAAATCCATTAATATATATATATATATATATATATATATATATATATATTAATTATATATAAATATTTAGAAAGGAATTTTTTTCATAAAAGAAAATCAGTAATGATTCTCTTTTATATAGATATATACATTTCCTCATATATATATTTTCTTTTTTATTTAATTATATATTTAATATTTTTGTCTTTTTTTCAATTTTATATAAATATTTATAGAAAATATTTAATTAATTTATATGAATATTTCATTTTATTGTGTATAAATATATCTATTTTTTTTTATAAGTTTCACAGGACTATGTCTTCATCATGTCCAATATATCACCTTGATCGGGATGGGGAATTAAACTAGTGACTTCACATCAAGGAGTGTCTTAACTAAGCACATCACCGTCTATCCAAGACCCTGTAGACATGTAAAGATATCTATATAAAAATGATAGTTAAAAAACATTTCATAAACATCTTTTAATGATGTTTTTATTTTTTTTTAAATGGCTGATATAAATAAAATTAATATAAATAGGAATTGAAGATTTATATTAAAATTCAAATATACATTTAAAAATATAATATTTTTGGTACTAAGGTTCTCTTCTTATAAAAGGAGGGTTTATCATATTTGACTTATTCTTCCTTTGTTATATTTTTAGTATTAAATTATATTATTAATATCTATTGTTTTAGTTATGCGTTACTAATGCATTTCAGATTTTGGTATCTTACGTCTAGTACCAAATCCTCCTTGTTTGAAGTTGCAAATGTCTTTACTTGTGAAACTAAATGAAGAAAGCAAGTGGGAGATACATCCTTTAAAAACCATTAAGCTTGGATAGGAAGTTTACCTTTATAAACCACAAGATAAGGAGAGATGATACAATAGACAAAAGAATCAAGAAATAGTGTGTGATTTACTATACTAGGGTATTGGATGACAAAGAGAAGCACATATTTTTGCTTCTATGGTTAAAATGCAAGTATGTAGACATAAAAAAATTGTAATATCATGGTAGGTGAGTGGTTAAGGAGAGCAACTACCTAATTGGTGGACCTTGTCACAGGGCCCAACTAACATTATTGTATATAGGTTTCTCAATTAATAGTCGCAATTATCCTAGAGCTAGGATTGAAAATCAATGAAGAGTAAAGGTGGTTGATCTATGTGCAGTATTGTTGTTTTCCCTGACACATAACGATGCCAATGTTAGACTAAGGTATCATATGTGTTAGTATACAGTCACTAAAGTGTGGCAAGAAATGACCCTTTGAATGATATAGTATAAGGTGGCCTCTATGCTTGGGTATGACCCCACCAATGTAAGGAGACACATCACACTCTATAATAAAGGGATTTTGGAAGATGGGGATAAGAAAAACTAGTTTGAAATGTAGGAGACCTTAGAGGCCATAGATGTTAGAGATTTTCTAGACCACAATCAAATAGTATGAAAAATTATTTTTGAAGTGAATGAATGCCCCTAACAACATGCTTGAGCTCTGTTGTACGATCAGGTTAAGGCTAGTTCAGAAGTTCCTTCACATTACGAGGCTTGGGTTGAATACAGTGAGTTGAAATTAAAAATCCCATAGAAGAGATAAATTGTTGGTTAGGCACAAAGTTCTTGAGGTTTCCCCAAAGCTTGTTAGCATGAAAACTATCAAGAACTTGGTGTAGATGGAGGACATGAAAAATATCAAGGCCTTGGATTTACTAAACATTTTATGGTACTTGGTGAGGGGAGGGTCCATGGTTGTTCATGTTAAGGAAGGCTCATCAAGTTGTCTTCTATGATACATAGATGCAAGCATTTATAAAGGTCCAGATGTTATACCATGTTGTTACCAAAGAGGGGTTTAGGGGTGGATGTAGCAAGGTACATGATATGTATGATGAACCTTACTGAGAGTGTATGAGTTTGTGTACTTGGTGAAGCATGCATTCTAGTAATGAATTATTAGCAACAAATCAACAAAATCTAGAGGGGTGACATGGCATATAATGAAATCAATGAAGTTAGAACCAATAGAAAAAATGACTTGAAACTATTTCTTGGAAATAAGGACCAAATCCCTTCATCAACTCAACAAAGGCAAAAAGGGTGAGGGTGAGAAGTGACGAATAGAACCAACCCTTTAATAAAGGGAAATGGAGGTTTAATTCTTTTGGGTATCATTGTCCATGATCATCTCTACCATGTGATATTCCACTTGGTAGTTGTGAACTAAGAGGGTGCATTGGCTAAAGGATGAGAATGGAAAGTCATTAAGAAAAAATTATGATTAGGGTAGTGGTATGGGGTAGATCGATGATATCTTCAAAAGGAGCTTGAGAATAATGCTTTGGATCATCATGGGTAATGAATGACACAACAATTAGTTTATGTTGTGAAAGGTCAATATTTTATAACTTTAGTATTCATTAGGGGAATTTTGAGGTCTAAAATGAGCCTCCAAATGAAAATAGTAAAATAAGAGTTATGAATTTTTAAAGAAAAAAAGGAAACTGCCTTTTTTAATTGTATTTTTGGCTTATCCCCTTATAGGTTTACTCAAATTCCAAGTGTAGACATATGTTGGATGCATAATGAAATTTCACATCTAACGAGTACCCACTATGCATACTTCTGAGTAGATCCATATCTCAAAAGAATAAGAAATATATGAAAAAAACGTATTGTCAACACACCTTTTTCATGTATTTTCAATTTTTTTCTATGTGGGTATACTCAGAAGTATGCATAGTGGGTACTACTTGGATGTTAAATTTGATTCCACATCCAACGTATGTCTACACTTGGCACTTGAATAAACCTAAAAGGAGATAAGACAAAAATACAATTAAAAAAAATAGTTTTCTTCTTTTCCCTCCAAAATATTTTTCCCTGCAGATGACATCATCATCTTGAATCCTATTGGTTGTTTTAAAGTTAATGTTATTAGCACATTTTTTGTTTTGAGGTCATGGGAGGATCCAAAATGCCTCAAAAATCAAAGTTATAAAAACTTGATGCAAAGGGTGCCATGAGGAAGAGCTTGACGAGAGCTTTCCAATGCCACTTGAACAACCTCAAACGAACTTCATACGAGAAATATTGCAGATTCCAAAGTTTTTGTAAAATTGAAAAAAAAGGACATAGGTGACACATGGCAGAGGAAGTTGATGTGGTGTACAACTTACATCTAATGGGTAGGTGACGCAACACCCAATCAACACATGACACAACGTCTAGTTGGGATGTGGCATGATAGAACAATTGATGTGGGCCAATCAAAGACTGCCATGTGGCATCCTCTAAAAGGCCAAGAAGGTTCGAAGCCTAATACTAAAAACTTTGGTCAAGTGGGATCAACCTCCCACCTCCGATTTGCAGGTGTAACAAGTTACCATCATGGTAACTACCACTCGTTAAGGTCAAAGGGGAATAATACTATATAAAAGTTTGAATCTTCATTAGTTGGAGGGGGAGGGGTTTGACCTATAACCCACAAAACAGTTGGACGGGATGGGGTTTGACCTGTAACCTACAGGACACGACAACAGGGGTTAACCAATGAAACACCGACAAGAAGTGGGAATTGAAATGAAGAGTCTTCCTCTTCATCCAGATCTCTTCACCTACCGGAATTAACCAAGATCTTTTACTTTTGTGATGTTAGAAGAATTGCATATAAAAGAGTATAGAACAATCACATATGCATGCTTTAGAGAAGATGAAACATAAGGACAATCATCAAATCAAAGTACAAAAAACACATTGATAACGGAGTTAACCGAGTGTGGGTTACATCTTCGTGTCCGATGTCAAGAGTGGGGAGGTCGCTTCATTAATGTTGCAATATGATGATGTACATGGTATGTTATTTGTCATTACAAGGATGAATACCCTCAACCATAGTGGCATGTCTCTCCACGAGACGTTCTCAAGAACTCTCACTTAGTTGGGCAAATTCCCTCAACAAGAGTGGCATGTCTCTCCATGAGACATTCTCCCTATAGGAACTCTCGCTGAAATGGGCATTCCTTCAATATGACAAACTAATAAATTCTCACAAGATGTAGCATACAAGTATCCCTTAACATAATAGCAATCAGGGATCTCATCAATATAAACATCATCTCAGCAAAACAGAAGAAAAGCATGACATAACTAGATCATAAGCTTGACAAATTCTGTCACTGACATCTCTGACCCTCAAGAAAATTTTTAGCAGTTCAGCGTATTATGTGGGGCATGGATCCGTTCCGTTCTCTACCATCGGTCACCCGATTCAATCAATTATTGATTGCGTTGGCAGGCTTAACAAAACGTTGGTTGTTGGCAAAGTGGTAAAGTGGCAGATTAAGCGATGAATGGGTTGGGTTCGAAATCCAATTTGACTAAAACAAACATTGTTCTTTTCTATTAACCATGGTTGTTTAGCGGTTATCGAATTTAAGCGCGTTTCAAAAATGACTGTTGGCGAAGTAACTGTTGACTCCAGCGGTTTGGTGTTATTCTTTTTGGAAGCATGTTTGTTTTCATCATTTTAAATAACATGGGCGGTTAAGTCTTTTTTTGAATGGTTGGTTGTGGCATGTTACATCGCAATATTTATTAACCATATATATATATATATTACCCACCACCAATTTGTTCGTTTGTTTTAATTCAAACCATAAATAACAAACCATACTTGATATCACCGCCAATTCGTTGGTTTGTTTTAATTGTAACCATATCGATATATTTATTTATTAATTTATTTATTTTTTCTTTTATTATATGGATTGCAAATTTTTGTTTGTATAAACCATATTTGTTACATGGTTGTTTTTAATATATTTTTTTTTGGAAGGAAAGGAGGAGTGTCATGTGTTAATGGTTGATAGGTTATTATGTGGGTTTTACTTGCTCTCTGGGATGTCATATGGCACACTATGAGCGGGTCTTATTTTTCCCTATTTTGTCAATCTTTAAAGAGTCATAAGTTGGTCATACGGACTCAGATTTGAGTATTACCTAAGTCATCGAAATCATAATAACAAGCACTACATCTTGATATTGGTTTGGTAACATTTTGAAGACTTTGATTTTCAAGCCTTTCTGGAGCCACCTTTAACTTCTAAGCCTTTCTTGGAATTCTGAGTCTTTTTGGAGCCACCTGGATCACATCTTAACATAATTTATCACCCAATGTATAAATTTGGATGGTCCACGGTTCGATCGCGTGATCAATCTAATTGTAACACAATGACTCGAACAACATGCCACAATGATCTATGTTGATTGTAGCCACATATCATATAGTTTTTATCTCGAAGTATTGCAAGGGATTATGGAA
Source organism: Pinus tabuliformis (assembly GCA_031772625.1). Classification (NCBI taxonomy): domain Eukaryota; kingdom Viridiplantae; phylum Streptophyta; class Pinopsida; order Pinales; family Pinaceae; genus Pinus; species Pinus tabuliformis. The sequence goes on from CM062807.1 coordinate 702,644,861, forward strand.
TGCAACGCCCACAAGCTGAACCCGGGTCTTCGGCTTTGCAAACTTTTAAATACCAAAAATTTTCCATCAAACAACAATGTTGATTTGTGAATGTTTTCGAAGCCAAACATTTTTGTAATATTTTGTTTTCCTACAAGTTTTGTTAACATAAGTGGTTTAGCTCGAGTTTTGGAGCATCCTAAGGGGGAATTTTGGTAGTATTGTGAAAACATTGTTGTTGTAGTAGATGAGAGATTCAGTTGTAGCAGATTGAAGGCTTCCTTTCGTAATTTGGGCTCTTGCATCTAATAAAGAAGTCCAATCTACTTGAAGCAGGCCTAGAGACATAACCCACATTTGGGTGAACTCAGTTAAGAATCTCATTCTATCTCTCTTTCATTTTTCTGCTGCTTTTCTTAGCTTCTTTACAATTTTTTCCTCTGTTTTGGTTAAGTTGATTTCACACTTAAGTAATTTTGTAAACTAATCAAGTCAAAGATCCATATCACTATTGTATGCAACGATGACGTCACTTGTTCATGTGGAGATTTTTTAATGCCCGTGTTAGAGATCAAGAAAAAATAAGTTAGAAACTAGAGGGAGTGGAACCTTAACAATGACTACAAAAGCTTGGCAAGGAAGGGAGCATTTCCCTTGTGGTAGTTGTGGAAGTCATAAAAAGAAGGTAATGGATCCCTTGTCTTAGTCGCAGAAGCTAAATTTGATACAATTTTATACAGAGTAAGTTAAAATAGATATAGAACTAGATATTTGTATTAAAACTTAAATATGCATTTAGAAAAATAACAACATTTTCTTACGTAGATCATACTTAATTTGTTCTTTCATCTTTTATTTTTTAATATTAAGTTATACTACTAATATCTAATACTCTCGCTTTGTATAATTAATATACTCCATTTCTTGATGTCTTATTTTTTATAAATAATAATAACAATATATTTTTAAGATCACGACCAAGTTAGACACTAAATTGGTGTATGAGACCCTCTTGATTGTGGAAGAAGGGACTCACCTCTACTCAATGATTTGATTGCTAATGTCTATGAAGGTGTACAATCTCCTTATGAGATGACCGAGTGGTTGGCACAATGAGATGTTAACTCGGTTTCAAATCCCATAGGGGCACATCTTTGGCCCATTGTAATAAGGTTGGAGTAAACTCCCCACTCTCATGGAGTCTCGACTCTTCCTAAATCATAAATTCCTAATATATCTAGCTTACTCCAACCATAATTAAAAAAATATCTACAAAAATGTACATTTTCTCCCCCTATAAATTTATATATAAATAATTATAAAGATAAATATTTCCCTCAATAACTAAATAAAAAAATATTTTTCTTTCAATTATATATGAATATTACAAAAAAATAAATACTTCTTATAAATTAAAAAACACATAAAAACTAATAAACATTTCATATAGAATATATTTTCTACAATCTTTTTCAATTATATATAAATTCAGTTATATATAAGAATACATTTTTTTTATCATAAAATGAAAACATTAAAAATATTATATTCACATTCAAACAATATATTTTTTCTAACAATTTTCCATTCATGTTATTTTTACTGACTTACTCATTAAAAAAATAATATTATGTTCATTTTCTTTGTAAATCTTACACATATTCTCTCTATTATTTTTATTCACTTTTATATTTATGGAGAATCTTCTATTATATTCACTTTATTGTTTTTTATTTATGGAAAATCTTCCATCATATTCACTTTATTGTTTTTGTGATTCCTATCTACTTTATTGATTTTATTCACTTTAATATCTAAATATAAAAATTATTCTGTTTTATTTCTCCACCTCTCAAGTCTTCATCCACCCACCTTTGTCATTTTCTCCACCTTTTGCAACAGTTGATATGTCGGTTTTTCATAGCCCATTGAAAAAGCTGTAGTTTAATTAAATTGGTTTTTTGAAAATTATAGAAATTTTAGTAATATTTTGATAAAATTTGATATGGATTTTTGTAAATTCAAGTTATTGTTGTCAAATTTTAAGGTTTTGAGTGTTCCAAAAATTTTTGATAGTGTAAATTTATTTCCACGATCAAAAACATAACTCAAACATTACTAATACAAAATTTTTATTTTTATTTTTAATCTAGATTTTTATTTTTATTTTTAACCCAGATTCCAATTATTTTTGACAATTTTTTGACTTTTTGACCCTCCAAACCATTCCTCCGGTTTGGTAAACACTTTCATCAGAAAAAACATAAAATAAAACTATGAGAAAGCATAAAAAACAGCCCCTGAGCTAAATGCTTTTACTAACAGTCTGAATACGCTGAGTGCAACTATTAGTATTTGCAAGGAGGGCAAAAAAAACAAAAAAGGTATTGACTCTGAGGAAAGAGGGTTTTTGCTCTCAGAGAGGTTGGGAAAACTTCTCACTCTGAGTGTCTTCTAAAAATGGCGATATTCAACAACGGTGAGAGAAGCCAGCGCATGGTTAAGTTGTTCATTCTAAACTTGGTTGGCTGGCTGGCATGGCTATCACATATTGCTTTAGCACAGCTTGAGTTCGGTGAAGCTGTAACGGGATCCGCTAGTTTTCCTGATGTGGGAATCGCCTGCCTAGGAAATTTAGCAGCCTTTATTACAAGCCTGTTAAGAGGAAGGCTTGATTTGGAGATTGGTGCCAGAGATGTTCTGGCCACCAATAGAGGTCCCAAACTGAAGGGCATAAGTGGGTTTGGACTGAGCACACGTTATGCTCCTGATGTTGTTATGCTATCAAATAACATGTCTCATCCTTCCATGAGGGAATTCATGAAATATATCTACCATGCCCATGGTGTGAATTCCATCTTACTCCAGTGCCTTCCTTTAAAGTTTGCAGCAGTCACTGCAGAGGTCTGTGGATGTGGAGGGGTTTGTGGATGCATTGTGTTTTGGACAGATGAAGAGACCACAATCATGCTTGCTCGTCAGATGTGTGGAACTCTGAAACGACTGTCTAATGCTCTGTGCCTACTTCCATGTCTGCACTGCCTAAGAAATGGATGCCACGGGTGCAAGCAGGGCCTGTTGCATGTGGAGAATGGGAGATTGACAGAGGGTGACTCAGAGGTGGATCCTCCTGCAGTCTGCGAAATACTTGATATTGACCCAGAATTCATTTGGAAAGAGCGAACTTGTATCTGCATTCCTTTGAGTGGAGCAGGCGATGATGACTGGGTAAAGCTGCTGATCAGATGTCTTAGGTCTAAAGATCAAGTAGATAGAGAAGTGAGGGTATTGGCTTCGGATGTCCTGGAAAACTTCATTACTCGGAGCAGCAGAGGGTACTCAACGGTAGTAGTGGAAGAATACGAGACTGCTTCCATAATTAAAGAACAATACAGCACTGGTTCTTTAATTATGCCAAGGTTCATAGAAATATTAGTCACCATTGTACTAACTGGCTGGCTAAGGGTGGATGGTTTCTCCAGCTCTCTGGTAGCCAGAAGGGCGGTGAGGGATTATGTTGTGGACAGCAAAGGAACTGGCTTTGCCGCTAATGCATTTATAACCAGTGCTCTGGTCAAGTGTAATGCCAATAGCACTTGCCAAGTGCTGAGCTTTAGGGGTTGTCTTGTAGGCATAAGATCCTTGTCCTTAATAGTGGGTTGTGTGAACTTGATTTGTTCTATCAGTTGGGCTGTGCTTATTGGGTTGGAAGGAAGTTCCAGCAAATGGTATGGAATAAACTCTATGCCTCTCTCTAAACCTAGAGTTGCTGTGATAATGGCAGCCATTGGTATTGCTTTGGGCATGGACTGCTTGCATTTGTATTTAATTAGGAGAGAGAAGTTATATTTAAGTAGAAAAAAGTGTCTTATGGTTTGGGGTGTCATTGTTTTAGAGATAGGGAGCATTGTAGCAGGAGCAAGCTTGGGTATAAAGAAGGGTTGTGGGAGATGGGTATATAGTCTTCTGCAAGGCCTGGTTTGGGTCAAATGGGGAATTGGCAGTTATCTTCTCGGTGACCGTGATGATCGAGTGGAATATGACAGGTTAAGACATAATGGTGAACCAATATATCCTCAAGGAGCATATGTGAACTTCATTTCTAACGATATTTCCAGGATATTTAGCTATGGAATTATGGTGTACTCTTCTGCATTCTTGCTGAATGCTGTCTTGGCTGGAGTTCGGGGCAAGTGGGAGTACTTTCCATCTTGAGATATTTTTTATGAAAAAACTTCAGAACTTTTTCTGAACAACAAGAAAAGTATTATATTGCCTGGTAAACCAGTTTTTACATGTATGACGATGACAATGAATCATTTATCTTGATAATTTTGCTGGTTTTTCCCATAAAAGAATTTCCCCTTTCTAGCTTCACAGAACTGCATTTCTAGCTCTTTTTACTGGCTGATAGACGCACTGATTTACACATTGGTTTTGTCATGTCAAAGACACTTAACACTGTTACAAACACCATGAAATACTTAGGAACATCTTCTTTATAAACTGGATAAATCAGTTTTTACATGTATGAGGATGACAATGAATCATTTATCTTGATAATTTTGCTGGTTTCTCCCATGAAACAATTTCCCCTTTCTAGCTTCACAGAACTGCATTTCTAGCTCTTTTTACTGGCAGATAGATGCAGTGATTTTGTCATGACATAGACACACTGGTTTTGTCATGTCAAAGACACTTATCTGTTACAAACACCATGAAATACTTAGAAACATCAACTCCTTAATAAACTGTAGCCGAATTTTTAAAATGCTGTAGTTCAAGATTCTTTTCCTCTGTCTTCCTGGCTCGAGTTGAATTCTTTCAGTGTCGCTTGGCACATTAAAGATGCTCTGTTACTTTCTCAGTTATCAAGTTTTAAGGTCTACAGGATATGTGGAAAATTTGTGCATGCATGTCCATACGCACCCAGAAGTTTGAGAATTCCATCCGTGGTGGAGGCTGCTCCATTGGCCATTTGATCAAGTTTCTTGATTGTATTTTCTTGAGACATGAAGGAACTTCGTAGACGAGAAGGTTCGTAGGAGTTCATGGCATGTTTGGACTCCATTGCTGACTCTTTAAATTTTTTATGGCATGGTCACCCCGTAGCACTGAGATGATCACCTTTGAGTCTCCTATACAAATGACATCTCCATCAGTGAGCCAAGAAAAAAATTCCAAGTCAGTGAGTTCTGAAATACCGTTTTTGTTAAAACCTATGCTCCATGCATATTTGCATATAAAACCTCTTGATCATAAATTATCCCCCTCCCTCTTCCCTCCTGAACCAGAAGGACCAGGATTTCCTTTAGACCATCCATTGAACATAAGAATGTGTTTGTTCTGATATTTTATCAACGCTACTATGTCACTGTCGGGATTTGCATAAAAAAACCTCTTGGATCATAAATTCCCTCTTCCTCCATCCCCACTCCCTCCTTAACGGGATTTGCATACAAAATCCTCTTATATCATAAATCCCCTCTTCCGCACCCCAACTCCATCCCCACTCCCTCCTTAACGGGATTTGCATACAAAATCCTCTTGGATCACCCCCACCTTAACCAGAAGGACCAGGATTGGATTTCCTTTAGACATAAGAATGTGTTTGTTCTGATATTTTATCAATTTGATAAACATAGATGATTTGGTATTTGCCAACATTAAGATATCTTAATTACACGCCGTTGCTACAAGGACTTTAGCCATACACATGGTGTGTAAAATGGTATGCGAGGAAAGCATACTAGCATTGATAATAGGATTGTGCTAAATCATGAAGGTATATGTATAACATTTAATTAAGTATTAAAATTAGAAAAATATTATACTACTCACCAATCTAAGAAAATTATGATTACTAGTTTTGTTAAGGAATTTCATCAAAGACAATAATATCAAGAAGATTTTGGCGATTTTGGTTAGTTGGTGGATAGAGGACAAAATGTTTTTTGGGAAAATGGATGAAATCTACACCATGGTTAGTTTAATGGATCTTTTTATCTATGATATGCCCCTAGCGTGTAGACTATGTGGAGAGCTGAATTACATTCACTTTAAAGATGCTTGAGTGTCTGTAGTTTACATAATCACTACCATAAGTTAATTGAGTATAAATTTTATCCCATTCTTTGAACAAATCCATTGAAGAGCTAAAAGGATTAACTTTGAAACATTACCAACCTTCCTCATAAAAGGAGGGTTTATCAGTACTAAGGTTTTCTTCTTATAAAAGGAGGGTTTATCAGTGCTAAGGTTCTCTTCTTATAAAAGGAGGGTTTATCATATTTGACTTATTCTTCCATTTTTTCTATTAAATTATATTATTAATATTTACTATTTTAGTTATGTGTTACTAATGCATTTCACTTTTTGGTGTCTTACTTCTAGTACCAAATCCTCCTTATTTGAAGTTGCAAATGTCTTTACTTGTGAAACTAAATGAAGAAAGCGAGTGGACATCCTCTAAACACCACTAAGCTTGGATAGGAAGTTTACCTTTATAAACCACAAGATAAGGAGAGATGATACAAAAAATAAAAGAATCAAGAAATAGTGTGTGATTTACTATGCTAGGGTATTCAATGGCAAAGGGAAGCACATTTTTTTGCTTCTATGGTTAAAATGCAAGTATGTAGACATCAAAAAGTTGTAATATCATGGTAGGTGAGTGGCTAAGGAGAGCAACTACCTAATTGGTGGACCTTGTCATAGGGCCCAACTAACATGATTGTATATAGGTTTCTCAGTTAATGGTCACAATTCTCCTAGAGCTAGGATTGAAAATCAATGAAGAGTAAAGGTTGTTGATCTATGTGTAATATTGTTGCTTTCCCTGATACATAATGAAGCCAATGTTAGACTAACGTATCAAATGTGTTAGTATACAATCACTAAAGTGTGACAAGAAATAACCCTTTGAATGATATAGGATAGGGTGGCCTCTCTGCTTGGGTATGACCCCACCAACATAAGGAGACATACTACACTCTATAATAAAGGGATTTTGGAAGATGAGGATATGAAGAACTAGTTTGAAATGTAGGAGACCTTAGAGGCCATAGATGTTGGACATTTTCTAGACCATAATAAAATAGCATGAAAATTTATTTTTGAAGTGAATGAATGCCCCTAACAACATGCTTGAGCTCTGTTGTAGAATCAGGTGAAGGCTAGTTCATAAGTTCCTTCACATTAAGAGGGTTGGGTTTAATACATTGAGTTGAAATTAAAAATCCCATAGAAGAGATAAATTGTTGGTTAGGCACAAATTTCTTGAGGTTTCCCCAAAGCTTGTTAGCATGAAAACTATCAAGAACTTGGTGTAGATGGAGGACATGAAAAATATCAAGGCCTTGGGTTTACTAAATATTTTGTGGTACTTGGTGAGGGGAGGGTCCAGGGTTGTTCATGTTAAGGAAGGATCATCAAGTTGTCTTCTATGATACATAGATGCAAACATTTATAAAGGTCCAGGTGCTATACCATGTTGTTACCAAAGAGGGGTTTAGGGGTGGATGTAGCAAGGGACATGATATGTATGATGAACCTTAGTGAGAGTGTATGAGTTTGTGTGAGAATCATACTTGGTAAAACATGCTTTCTAGTAATGAATTATTAGCAACAAATCGGAAAAATCTAGGGGGGTGACATGGCATAGAATGAAATCAATGAAGTTAGAACCAATAATAAAAATAACTTGACACTATTTCTTGGAAATAAGGACCAAGACCCTTCATCAACGCAACAAAGGAAAAAAGGGTGAGGGTAAGAAGTGACAAATAGAGCCAAACCTTTGATAAAGGGGAATGGAGGTTTAATTATTTTGGGTATCATTGTCCATGATCATCTCTACCATGTGATATTCCACTTGGTATTTGTGAATTAAGAGGGTGCACTGGCTAAAGGATGAGAATGGAAAGTCATTAAGACAAAATTATGATTAGGGTAGTGGTATGGGTTAGATCGATGATATCTTCAGAAGGAGGAACTTTCTTTGAGAATAATGTTTTGGATCATCATGAGAAATGAATGGCACAACAATTAGTTTATGTTGTGAAAGGTCGATTTTTTAAAACTTTAGTATTCATTAGGGGAATTTTGAGGTCTAAAATGAGCCTCCAAATGAAAATAGTAAAATAAGAGTTGTGATTTTTTAAAGAAAAAGAAAGGAAACTACCCCTTTTATTTTTATTTTTTGGCTTATCTCCTTATAGCTTTACTCAAATGCCAAGTTTAGACACACGTTGGATGCGGAATGAAATTTCACATCCAACGAGTACCCACTATGCATACTTCTGAGTAGATCCATATCTCAAAAAAATTAGAAATTTATGTAAAAGGTGTTTTGTCAACACACTTTTTTCATGTATTTTCAATTTTTTTTGATGTGGATCTACTCAGAAGTATGCAGAGTGGGTACTATGTTGGGAACGGGTTCCCCTAAGAGCCATTTTTGGGCTAAAAGTATAAGTTTTGGGGCAAAAAGTCCAAATTTTGTATAAAGAATGTAAAGTATCCTCATTTTGTGGTCGCGGAGCGTGAAGGTGTAAAGAGTCACTAAGGGTTTTTCACCCTTCTTTTGTAAAAGTCATGTCGGTTGTAGAGGATCTACCCATGGTTCGTAGACCATGGGATTGTATAAAAAGAAGTGTTAGAAGAGTCTTTTAGTAGGGAGAAGAAAGTAGAAGTGCTTGATGAATTTGTGACAAGCTAAGAGCGAGAGTCTTAGCGTAGGAAGAGGCTGTGCAGCTCAATGCGCAGAGGCCTAGGGTAGAAGTCCACAGCTGAGTGCGTGGACCTCTGCAGCTGTGTGCGTAGGGCAGATAGAGTCTGTATTGGAAATATGAATCATCAATAAAGAGAAGTATTATGAAATTACTGTGTATTTTTCCTGATCGCATGTGATTATGTTATGTTAAGTTATGGGTTTATGTTATAATGCTAATTTGATGCACGAATGTATATGTTTCTATCTGTTATATGAACACAAATAAGGATATATGTTTACGCGAAGATAATATTAATTGCATGGTAAATTTGGCGAACACTTAAGATAGTTCATGAAATTATACAGTAACATATTTACAAAGTCACGTAAGTGCCTGAATCATCATTTAGGGTTGTGCAAAGGATGATCGTATACCTTCGCGGAGGGTCTAAGCGACAAAAGAGAAAGTACATTGATAAGCCCTAAAGGCTTATCGATCTGCGTGAAGGAAGGGTTTAAGGTATAAAACTGACATCACAACCATCTCAGGGTGCAGAAACTTGGTTCCTGCATCCCCCCATACTGCTTCGGGTGAGACTTTGGTCCGCGCTCCGCAGACTGATGCTGAAAGGGCCAGTAGTGTAGGGATTTGCTTGGCTGACTAATGTTGAACCTGGGTTAGGGCCCATCAAGCCAACAAATGGTTTCGTTGTCGGGACCGGGATTTGCATAATGAGATGTGTGATGTCACATCATTGGAACCCAACTAAGAAAGAGATCGAAGACTGGTTGGATAGAAAGATCCACGAATTCGTTGTGCAAGAGAACAAGATTCCACGATTGACGAAAGAACAATGGTTAGACAGATATCTGTACATAAAGATTCACAAAATCTTCTTCTATTCCGAGTGGATCACGAAGTTGGCAGACGGCCAAGGGAGGTGGAGGCTTGATGGTCCAATTGTTTGGATCCCGGAACTAGTGTGGAGATTAGAAGCCTCTGAAGATAATATCGCATGTGTTGTCGATCATTGGTTCGACCGTATCATTAGAGGGTTTGTAACATAGTTTGCGATTGATACTTCGGTCAGCGACAACAAAGCAAAGAACCGCTTCTTCAAAGGATCGCGAGGTAAGTATTTGAAATCACTAAATACTTGGATTAAGATGCTCTTGTGTGAAAAGCGGGTCATGCAGTTACCTTGATGTTTGGAGCTACGTGAAGTGGAAGGTCTTTCATGGATGGAGGAAGAAAAGTTCCTGAGTATACCTCGCTAATTGAGCCTCCTTTGAGTGACGACAAGGGAGCAGCACAGGCTTCCCCGCTAAGTGCTATTCAGTTGATAAGACAAGGGTTCCCGTGAATACCTACACCGCCTCCATCCTCATCCCATCCATCCACACCGCCTCCATCCTCACCTCCACCACTCACCCCATCGTCCACACCATTGCCACCTCCACCACTGTTCAATATGGCGAACTCTGTAAAGCTACCTGTGTTCAAGGGTGTGGGAAATGAAGATCTAGATCAGTTTTGGTTTGTCGCGAAGGTTGTATGGGAAGCTTAGGGTATCACAGATGATCAAATGAAGAAAGCAACGTTGGTTAGTGCTTTGCAGGACCACACACTAATGTGGTACATTAAGTACAATACTGATAACCCAACGTCCACGTTGGCAGATATCCAAACTACACTGAGTAGGGAATTCAGTAGACCTAAGTCTCAAGTGCAATCAATTATGGGATTCAAGGAGATCACGATGAAGCCTAGGGAGACACCCTGGGATTTGGATCAAAGATTGAAGTGTATGATTCGTGAAGTCAACATGAACCTAACTGATGGGAAGCATCGTGAATGGTTCATGGCCTCGCTCCTGCCCCACCTAAGGGTTGCACTATCACAACAGAAGATTGGGACCCAGGCGAAAGCTCTAGAAATCATGATGAGACTGCATGAGACACCAATGTAGGATGTTAATCTTGGGGTTCAGCAAATTCACGCATAGTTGCAGAACCTTTGCCTCGAGATGCAAAGTCTGAAGAAAGACAGAACAACTCGGGTGGAGGTGCGCGAAGAAGTTTGGTACCTGAAATGCAAAGGTCAGGGGCATGACAAGGATCACTGCCCAATGTTTGCGAACTATGTTGCAGCAGGGGGGCCAATGCTTCTAAGGTCAGAGGTTGCAACAGGGCCCACGCTATGGTGTGCTATATGCCAGGTAGCTAGGAAACATGCGACTGACAATTGCCATTTGCTGCAGAAATTCATACAGACACCTCAACAACTCTTCTGCAATTTCTGTCAATCAATAGGTCATGACAAGCACACTTGCCGAGTTACGAATTAATGATGGACAAGACACCTGCATACAGGGTGCAGGCAGAAACACAACCTCCGAACCAAGGCGTTGGAGGAGCGCAAGGTGAGTATCAGGGGCGCGGCCGAGACCGAGGTGGAGGGGGACCTAGTAGAGGCCGAGGGCAGCTTATTTGTTACAATTGTGGAGGACCAGGACACTACACGAGAGACTATCCAAATCTGACGTGATTGTCATGCCGTTACTGTACTTAGTTTGACCATGCGACTGAGGATTGCCCTTTATTGTTGGCTAAGATTCATGAGAAGGGGGTGCAACCTCCGCAAACGATGCAGAACCTCTAGATGATGAGGGTTGAGCCTCATGAGGAAGACCCTAAGGTAAAAATTATGCTACGGAGTGGACGAGGATTGGCGAGGATAAAGGGAAGCAGTCTGCAGAAGGTGAGTGGGTCTGCAAAGCACCAGAAAAGGAGACTAGGTTTGATCTGGAGCACGCAAAAGAAACATTTATGGAAGAAAAGAAAAGCTTCACTGAGGCCTCTACCTCAGGAAGTCAGGAGAAACTAGTTGAAGAAATGGACCCATCCATGATTACCATGTTCTTAGAGACCTGCATGAAACTACTCTGCGATAGTAAGGCTGTGAAGGGACTGCAAGAATTGATCAATCGGTGCGCTGGCAAGGACGACGCTACTGGCGAACCGTGTGTAATCAAAAAGCTTGGTAAGCATAAGGCGAGGATGGGGCGTGAGATGAGACTCACTGTGCAGATAGGGGAATACAAAATGGACCAAGTTATCTTGGATCTGGGGTCCGACGCAAATGTTTTTCCAAAACAAACATGGGAAAGAATGGGGACACATGCACTCTAGTGGTCTCCGATCCAGTTAAGGATGGCGAATCAACAAAAAATTATCCCAATGGGGAGGCTGCAGGGCTAACAGTTGACATCGAAGGCGTGAGTGCACTTGTGGATTTTGAAGTAATAGAGATTGTGGATGATAGCAATCCCTACCTTGCACTCCTTAGGATCGATTGGGCCACTGACATGAATGGGGTAATCACCCTGAAGAAGCGAAAGATGAGGGAGAAGTGGATCATCCTATAATGCTCGCAAGTAGGAAGCTATCTAAAGAAGAGAAAAATTATTCCACGACAGAGTGTGAAGGATTAGCTATGGTGTACGCGCTTCAGAAGTTCAGGCACTATTTGTTGGGCGGACACTTTAAGATGTATATGGATCATTCCGCGTTGAAGTACCTGGTCAACAAGCCTGTGTTGGGGGGAAAAATATGTAGGTGGCTGTTGTTGTTCCAGGAGTATGACTTTGAGGTTATTGTGAAACTAGGATGACTGAATGCGGGACCTGATCATCTGTTGCGCATTGAAACTGGAGAGGAACCTACTAATTTAGAGGAAGGACTACCTGACACCCAACTCTTTGCGGTGCGCATTGCAGACAGTCACTTTGAAGATATTATCCACTTCCTAACGACAGGATCGGCTCCGGAAGGTTATACAAGCCAATAGAGGAAGGAACTAGTAGTGTGCGCGACAAACTTTTCTATCATTGCAGGGCACTTATACAAGATGGGGTCAAATGAAATATTGCGACATTATGTGCCTGATTTTGAACGAAGCAGCATCCTCGCTGAGCCTCGCAGAGGAGTTGTGGGAGGACATTATGCAGGGAAAGCAACATCGCAAAAGATTCCATACGTTGGGTTGTGTTGGCCAACCATGCATAAGGATGCGAAAGCATATTGTAGGGAATGTGACACATGTCAAAGGACTGACAGGCCGTCATCGAGGGATGAACTACCTCTGATGCCACAGGTGACATTACAACCATTTGAAAAATGGGCAATTGACTTTGTGGGACCAATTCAGCCACCAGGAAAGAAGACAGGTGCGTGGTACATCATCACCACGACTGAGTATTTGACCAGATGGGCAGAGTCATAGCCTATGAAGGACTACATAGGCGCGACAGTAATTTTTTTTATTTTTGAGTATGTCCTGATGCACTGGCTAGGGCCGTATGTCATCAAGGAGATTACCGATGGTGGAGCAGTTCAGCTGGTCAAATTGAATGGAGAACCCTTCCCAGGGAAGGTGAATGGCAGCTGATTGAAGCCATACACTGGTGATCCATCTAGATGACTATTTGAGGGAAGCAATCTTAGTGCTCCAGGCAGCTGACAGGAACCGCGAGACTATAAACTACACTGCCCGGGTCGGAGAGTTGCGCGATTGGGGAACTGCGTAGAACGAAGAAATGTCACAGAGCCCGCAGAAGCGTGCAGGTAGCTGCGCTACCAAAGGAAAAACCACGCAGGATAGCCAGAAAGTGACCGTTAAAGTCACTGTTCATGATTTTACGATGAGAAAATGGCCAAATGGAGCGGGCGGGGGGGGGGGGGGGGGGGGGGGCGACATTTAAGTTAGAATTTATGGACCAAATATTTGAAAATCTGCTGCCAATCGCATTAATGAACCGATTTTTTTGGGGGGGGACAATCGGATTTGAATTTGAAAGTGCCTATAAATTACAAGTGGCTGCCCAACAAAAAACACTTGTCATTTTGAGAATTGAGTTGTTGAGCTCTCAAGCGCACATGAACCGTGAAAAATTTGAAGTTTTGATAGCAAGTTCAGTATTTGAGACATTGCCAAAGGAGACATAGGATTTGTTGCATAGCATCATGTCGACGCTCGCATAAGCTATGAGCGTTGAAGCAGTGACAATCGAGGGAGTTGTTCCAGAGGTAGCTATGGTAGCAGAGGGAGATGCCTTCGAATTTGCACCTATGGAAGTACCGGAAGAAGTGCCTAAATCCCCCAGGACACCCAGGCTAAGGCCTACACCGACCCAGGAGGGTCCAAAACTGAAGAAGGATAAGCAGAAAATGCAGCCTCCAATGCATGCATCACCTAGGAAGCACCCACAGCGGGGAAAACCACCTTGGAAGAAAAGGCCAAAATGATTGACCTAGAGCCGGAAGAAGAGTCCGAAGAAATCCCCATGGATGATGAGGATATTTCAGTGGAAACAGAGGATGTTGAAATTGAGGGGTCAGACCCCATCTCTAAGCTGCCTGAATACATTCCTCCGCGCAGGGGAAAGACGAAGGTGCCCAAAGATATTGATGAGAGTAAGGTCACCTTGCACACACCCCTCCTGCCGGACCAAATTGTCTTTGAGGGACCGCGCTTGGGGCGTGTCCCCCTTTTGAAGTTGGAGGACTGGGACTTAGCTGACACGGAGCGCTTCCCTCATTTAGTGACAGACCAACTTATGCACCGTGTCTTCCACAAAAATACTGGAGTGACCGCTTTAGAGCCGAGGAAGTGGCTGAAAGGTGTGGACAAGGCAGGCCTGCTAAACCTGTTATGGGTGCCGCATTACAACTGCACACCTATCACGATGGTAGTGATCAAGCAGCTGATGTGCTTGGTGCACAATGGGTGTCTGTGGCTGGAGGAGCCGATACCCATCACTGACATGTTGATCCATAGGATCACGTGGTTGTTGTACACAGGAGAAAATCCGGCCATGGCGTTTGGCGGAAAGGCTGGCGAGCATGCGCTTGCCGAGGCGATGAAGGAAAAATTCAAGCTTGTAAAGAAGGTGCACGACTATGCCATTTCGAGTATCTCTGACCCCGTGGTCAAAGTGGTGACACAAATCTTGGCAGGGAAGATCATGCAAAAGTGTCACACAAATGAAGTGTTGGCACTAGTGATAGCTTTGGCGGCCCAGTGCGCGGAGGGAGTTCAATTTAACTGGGCGCGCTACCTCTGCAGTGAGTTCCTCGCGAACTGCCGCGAGGCACAAGATCACAGTAAGACTTTCCACTATGCATGGTTATTGCTATCCATAGTGTTGGTTGCGTGGGAGCTACCTGAAGATAGCCAGTTTCCTCCGGTCGCGCCAGACCTACCAGAGGCAGTGAAGTTCACTTCGCTGTGGGTGATGAAGGATCCTCAATGGATAAAGGACAACAAGATCTTCTGGATCTTGATGGAGATGAGCATCCATATGGCCATCAACCGCAAGCCGCGACTGACACCTACAAATTTTGAGAAGTT
This sequence comes from Pinus tabuliformis, assembly GCA_031772625.1. Taxonomy (NCBI): domain Eukaryota; kingdom Viridiplantae; phylum Streptophyta; class Pinopsida; order Pinales; family Pinaceae; genus Pinus; species Pinus tabuliformis. The sequence goes on from CM062807.1 coordinate 702,659,965, forward strand.
GCAGGAGTACATGGAATTCAAGGCTGACTTCCACCATGTCTCAATATGGGTGTGGAAGGACCCTGAGTAGAAGTGGCACGACCTGCCATACTTGGCCACAGATGATGCAATTGCAACAGTCCTCGACTGTTGGCCGGTAGATTGGCGCAATGCCACGAACTCGACAACGGGATCTAGCAAGACCGTTGCGTAGTGGAAGAAGGAAGAAGCCAAGCTAAAGATGGAACAACTGGCCGCAAAGAGGAGAAAGGAGGCCGACGACAAGGCCTGGGTAGAGCACGCTGCTACGTAGCAGTCGAGTGGACAGGCAAGTGAAGAGGAGCGTGGCTCTGACCGGAGTCAAAAGTCGCCTTTCCCGGAGACCAAGGAAGAAGATAATCATACGGTGCAGGGAGGAGTGCACCCAGAGATGACTCTGTTCCGCATCAAGTGCAACAAAGACCCAAGGCTAGCAAGACATCTCTAGACCCGATCACCCTAACAAAGGGAGACTTAAATGACATAGGTGATATGGTGTGGGATGCCACTGCGGAACTGCTGCAGTAGTTCGAGCAGCAACAACAACAGGCATTGGGTGCTATATAGATGGGTCTATGCGAGTTACAAATCCACACACCAGAGATACAAACCAGCGCGACGTCAACCAGTTTGGCGCCTGGCACCTCATAGGCCACAGGGATGCTGTGCGCAAGTGATCCCCGGGCAATAGTGTTGCTGGATGGAGCACTGATAACAGAGACTGAAGCTGATGGACTCGTTATTAGCGCCCTCAAGAGAGTTGGACTCAACCTGGCCGCGCTTCCCAATGAGGCGCTTCACCTTTTTCAGGATGGCGTGATCGCGGAACTTCGGGTCCGAGAACAACGCACGTTGCAAGTGATCAGTGAACAAAAGGTCAACAATGCCCTGATAACCATGCAGAGAGACTTCGCCCTTGACCTTGTAAAAGACATTATAGACAAGAACCAGCGCATTACCACAGTCGTGGCTAAGGCGTGCAGGACTGTACCGGAGTTGGGCATTCCTGAGGCTGAGCCGATAGATGTGAGGGTTCAAAAGCTCGCTGCTGGAGTGCACGACACACGAACTAAATTAGCAAAGGTTCAATTGGAGCTGAACCTTAAAATTGCAGAGTTGCAGTTGAAGGCCCAACCTTCAACTTCGCTAGAGATTAGAGAGCAGTGTGAGACTGCCGTGAAAGACGCGGTAGTAGCAGTAGTGAGCATAGTGAAGGACTATACCATGCTCTTCGAGAAGTCACTCGAGGTAGTCACCTACTTGCAAGAAGATCCTATTGTACAACGACTGGAAATAGAAGCACGGGAGATGCAGCAACGCTTCGACAAAGTCAAAGTGACAGCACGCACTGTCGCCATCACGCAGAGGTTAGCTAAGTCGCAGGAGGCCAAGGTGTTGGAAGAGCAGGTAGATGCAACTCAACACAAGGAAACTGTGTTGAAGGCTCGCTTGAAGCCTTGGTTGGATGAGGCCTACTTGATCACGACCACTATTGAAGGCAAGCTGGATAGTCTACAGGAGACTCAGCAGAAGATTCAGGCAGATAACGTAGGGCCAGTGACAAAGTAGTTGGTCGAGGAGATGAAGTAGGTGACAACGCAGTGCACCGCAGAGGTAGCAGTTGTCCAAGTCGAGCTGGGAGGTCTTTGCAACAAGATCTCCGTGCCAATAGAGTGACTCGAAAGCGAGTCACCATGTTTGTGTTGGGGGCCTGTTGGGAACGAGTTCCCCTAAGAGCCATTTTTGGGCTAAAAGCCTAAGTTTTGGGGCAGAAAGCCCAAATTTTGTATAAAGAATGTAAAGTCTCCGCATTTTGTGGTCGCAGAGTGCGAAGATGTAAAGAGTCACTAAGGGATTTTTTCCATTCTTTTGTAAAAGTCATGTCGGCTGTAGAGGATCCATGGTCCGTGGACCATGGGATTGTATAAAAAGAAGTGTGAAAAGAGTCTTTTAGTAGGGAGAAGAAAGTAGAAGTGCTTGATGAATCTGTGACAAGCTAAGAGCGAGAGTCTTAGCATAGGAAGAGGCTCTGCAGCTGAGTGCACATAGGCTTAGGGTAGAAGTCCGCAGCTGAGTGTGCAGACCCCTGCAACTGTGTGCACAGGGAAGATAGAGTCTGTATTGGAAATCTGAATCATCAATAAAGAGAAGTATTATGAAATTACTATGTATTTTTCCTCTGTGATCGCATGTGATTATGTTATGTTAAGTTCTAGGTTTACGTTATAATGCTAATTTGATTTGTGAATGTATATATTTATATTTTTTATATGAACACAAATAAGGATACATGTTTATGTGAAGATAATCTTAATTGCATGGTAAATTTGGCGAACACTTAAGATAGTTTGGGAACTTATATAGTAACATATTTACAAAGGCACGTAAGTGCCTAAATCATCATTTAGGGTTGCACAAGGATGATCGTATACCTTCGCAGAGGGTCTAAGTGATGAAAGAGAAACTACATCGATAAGCCCTAAAGGCTTATCGATATGGGCGAAGGAAGGGTTTAAGGTATAAAACTGACATCACAACTATCTCAGGGTGCGGAAACTTGGTTCCTACATCCCCCCATACAACTTCGGGTGAGATTTCGATTCGCGATCCGCGGACTGATGCCGAAAGGGCTAGTAGTGTAGGGATTTGCTTGGTTGACTAACGTTGAACCTGGGTCAGGGCCCATCAAGCCAACATACTACTTGGATGTCAAATTTGATTCCACATCCAACGCGTGTCTACGCTTGGCACTTGAGTAAACCTAAAAGGAGATAAGACATAAATACAATTAATAAAATAGTTTTCTTCTTTTCCCTCCAAAATATTTTCCCCTGCAGATAACATCATCATCTTGAATCCTATTGGTTGTTTTAAAGTTAATGTTTCTAGTACATTTTTTTGTTTTGAGACCATGGGAGGATCCAAAATGCTTAAAAAATCAAAGGTCCCGAAACTCGATGCAAAGGGTGACATGACAAAGAGTTCGATGACAACTTTCCAATGCCACTTGAACAACCTCAAACGAACTTTATACGAGAAAGATTTCACATTTTGACTTTTTTGCAAAATTGGAAAAAAAGGACAGAGGTGACACATGGCAATCCGTACAGGTGACTTGTGGCAGGTTGTATGAAGGACACATGGCAGAGTTTGGAGCTAACAAATGGAAGGGGGAGTTGATGTGGTGTACAACTTGCATCCAATGGGAAAGTGATGTAGCAACCAGTCAACACATGACACAACATCTAGTTGGGATGTGGCATGACAAAACAATTGATGTGGGCCAATCAAAGACTGCCATGTGGTAGCCTCTAAAAGGCAAAGGAGGTTCGAATCCTGATACTAAAAACTTAAATCAAGTGGGATCGAACTCCCACCTCCAAGTTGTAGGTGTAACAAGTTCCCATCATGGTAACTACCACTTGTTAAGGTCAAAGGGGAATAATACTATATAAAAAGTTCGAATCTTCATTAGTTGGAGGGGATGGGGTTTGACACGTAACCCACAGTACATGAAAATAGAGGTTAACCAATGAAACATCGACGAGAAGTTGGAATCGAAGTGAAGAGCCTTCCTCTTAATGTAATTTGTTACCCAATGTATAAATTTGGATGGTCCACGGTTCAACTGTGTGATCAGTGTAATCGTAGCACAATGACTCGACCAGCATGCCACAATGATCCACATTGATTGTAGCCACATATCATATAGTTTTTATCTCGAAGTGTTGCAAGGGATTATGGAATGCAATGCCCACAAGTTGACCTTGGGTCTTCGGCTTTGCAAATTTTTAAATACCAAAATTTTTCCATTAGACAACAATGTTGTGTTGTGAATGCTTTTGAAGCTAAACATTTTTGTAATATTTTTTTTTCCTGCAAGTTTTGTTAACATAAGTGGTTTAGCTCGAGTTTTGGAGCATCCTAAGGGGGGATTTTGGTGGTATTGTGAAAACATTGTTGTTGTAGTAGATGAGAGATTTAGTTGTAGCAGATTGAAGGCTTCCTTTTGTAATTTGGAATCTTGCATCTAATAAAGAAGGCCAGTCTACTAGAAGCAGACCTAGAGACATAGACCACATTTGGGTGAACTCCATTAAGAATCTCATTCTATCTCTCATTCATTTCTTTGCTGCTTTTCTTAGCTTCTTTACAATATTTTCTTGTGTTTTGGTTAAGTTGATTTCACACTTAAGCAAGTTTGTAAACCAATCAAGTCAAAGATCCAGATCACTATTGTATGCAACGATCAAGTCACTTGTTCATGTGGATATTTTTTAATGCATGTGTTGGAGATCAAGAAAAAATAAGTTAGAAACTAGAAGGAGTGGATCCTTAACAATGACTACAAAAGCTTGGCAAAGTAGGGAGCATTTCCCTTGTGGTAGCGGTGGAAGTCATAAAACGAAGGTACTGGATCCCTTGTGTAAGCTGAATTTGATACAATTTTACACAAAGAAAGTTAAGATAGATATAGAACTAGATATTTGTATTAAAACTTAAACATACATTTAGAAAATAACAACATTTTCTTATGTAGATCATACTTAACTTGTTCTTTCATCTTTTATTTTTTACTATTAAATTATACTATTAATATCTAATACTCTCACTTTGTATAATTAATATACTCCATTTCTTGATGTGCTATTTTTCATAAATAATAATAATAATATTTTTAAGATCACAACCAAGTTAGACACCAAATTAGTGTATGAGACCCTTTTGATTGTAGAAAAAGGGACCCGCCTCTACTCAGTGATTTGAGTGCTAAAGTCTACGAAGGTGTATATATGTGGCTTACTCCAACCATAATTAAAATAAATATCTATAAAAATATACTTTTTCTACCTCTATAAATTTATATATAAATATTTCCCTCGATAAATATAAAAAAAAATATATTTATTTTTTAAATTATATATAAATATTTAAAAATATAATATTTCTTATAAATTAAAAAAACTCAAAAACATTTTCCCTTTAAATTATATATAAATATTCCTAAAAACTAATAAGCATTTCATATAGAATATATTTTCTTCAATCCTTTTCAGTTATATATAAATATTTATAAAAGAACAAATATTTTTTTATCGTAAAATGAAAACATTAAAAATATTATATTCACATTCAAACACTATATTTTTTCTCACAATTTTCCATTCATATTATTTTTATTGACTTACTAATTAAAAAATAATATTATGTCATTTTCTTTCTCTATATTCTCTCTATTGTTTTTTCTTCACTTTTATATTTATGGTGAATTTTCTATTATATTCACTTTATTGTTTTTGTTTTTTATTTCTTTTTATTTATGGAAAATCTTCTGTTAGATTCACTTTATTGTTTTTGTTATTGGTATGCACTTTATTGCTTTTATTCACTTTAATATCTAAATATAAAAATTATTCTGTTTTATTTCTCCACCTCTCCAGCCTTCATCCACCCGCCTTTGTCATTTTCTCCACCTTTCTGAATTCTTCATTTTGCAACAGTTGATATGTAATGCCTTTGATGGCCTATTGAAAAAGCATAAAATAAAGCCCCTGAAAAAGCAGAAAGAACAGTCCCTGAGCTAAATGCTTTTACTAACAGTCTGAATACGCTGAGGGCAACTATTAGTATTTGCAAGGAAGCAAAAAGAAAAAGGGATTGACTGTGAGGAAAGAGGGTTTTTGTTCTCAGAGAGGTTGGGAAAACTTCTCACTCTGAGCGTTTTTTAAAAATGGCGATATTCAACAACGGTGAGAGAAGCCAACGCATGGTTAAGTTGTTCATTCTAAACTTGGTTGGCTGGCTGGCATGGCTATCTCATATTGCTTTAGCACAGCTTGAGTTCAGTGAAGCTGTAACGGGATCCGCTAGTTTTCCTGATCTGGGAATCGCCTGCTTAGGAAATTTAGCGGTCTTTATTACAAGCCTGTTAAGAGGAAGGCTTGATTTGGAGATTGGTGCCAGAGATGTTCTGGCCACCAATAGAGGTCCCAAACTGAAGGGCATAAGTGGGTTTGGACTGAGCACACGTTATGCTCCAGATGTTATTATGCTATCAAACAACATGTTGCATCCTTCCTTGACGGAATTCATGAAATATATTTATCATGCCCATGGTGTGAATTCCATCTTACTCCAGTGCCTTCCTTTAAAGTTTGCAGCAGTCACTGCAGAGGTCTGTGGATGTGGAGGGGTTTGTGGATGCATTGTGTTTTGGACAGATGAAGAGACCACAATCATGCTTGCTCGTCAGATGTGTGGAACTCTGAAACGACTGTCTAATGCTCTGTGCCTACTTCCATGTCTGCACTGCCTAAGAAATGGATGCCACGCGTGCAAGCAGGGCCTGTTGCATGTGGAGAATGGGAGATTGACAGAGGGTGACTCAGAGGTGGATCCTCCTGCAGTCTGTGAAATACTTGATATTGATCCAGAATTCATTTGGAAAGAGCGAACTTGTATCTGCATTCCTTTGAGTGGAGCAGGCGATGATGACTGGATAAAGCTGCTGATCAGATGTCTTAGGTCTAAAGATCAAGTAGATAGAGAAGTGAGGGTATTGGCTTCGGATGTCCTGGAAAACTTCATTACTCGGAGCAGCAGAGGGTACTCAACGGTAGTAGTAGAAGAATACGAGACTGCTTCCATAATTAAAGAACAATATAGCACTGGTTCCTTAATTGTGCCAAGGTTCATAGAAATATTAGTCACCATTGTACTAACTGGCTGGCTAAGAGTGGATGGTTTCTCCAGCTCTCTGGTAGCCAGAAGGGCAGTGAGGGATTATGTTGTGGACAGCAAAGGAACTGGCTTTGCCGCTAATGCATTTATAACCAGTGCTCTGGTCAAGTGTAATGCCAATAGCACTTGCCAAGTGCTGAGCTTTAGGGGTTGTCTTGTAGGCATAAGATCCTTGTCCTTAATAGTGGGTTGTGTGAACTTGATTTGTTCTATCAGTTGGGCTGTGCTTATTGGGTTGGAAGGAAGTTCCAGCAAATGGTATGGAATAAATTCTATGCCTCTCTCTAAACCTAGAGTTGCTGTGATAATGGCAGCCATTGGTATTGCTTTGGGCATGGACTGCTTGCATTTGTATTTAATTAGGAGAGAGAAGTTATATTTAAGTAGAAAAAGGCGTCTTATGGTTTGGGGTGTCATTGTTTTAGAGATAGGGAGCATTGTAGCAGGAGGAAGCTTGGGTATAAAGAAGGGTTGTGGGAGATGGGTATATAGTCTTCTGCAAGGCCTGGTTTGGGTCAAATGGGGAATTGGCAGTTATCTTCTCGGTGACCGTGATGATCGAGTGGAATATGACAGGTTAAGACATAATGGTGAACCTATATATCCTCAAGGAGTATATGTGAACTTTATTTCTAACGATATTTCCAGGGTGTTTAGCTATGGAATTATGGTGTACTCTTCTGCATTCTTGCTGAATGCTGTCTTGGCTGGAGTTCGGGGCAAGTGGGAGTACTCTCCATCTTGAGATATTTTTTATGAAAAAACTTCAGAACTTTTTTTGAACAAGAAGAAAAGTATTATATTGCCTGATAAACCAGTTTTTACATGTATGAGGATGACAATGAATCATTTATCTTGATAATTTTGCTGGTTTCTCCCATAAAAGAATTTCCCCTTTCTAGCTTCACAGAACTGCATTTCTAGCTCTTTTTACTGGCAGATAGACGCACTGATTTACAGATTGGTTTTATCATGTCAAAGACACTTAACACTGTTACAAACACCATGAAATACTTAGAAACATCTTCTTTATAAACCGGATAAACCAGTTTTTACATGTATGAGGATGACAATGAATCATTTATCTTGACAATTTTGCTGGTTTCTCCCATGAAACAATTTCCCCTTTCTAGCTTCACAGAACTGCATTTCTAGCTTTTTTTACTGGCAGATAGACGCACTGATTTACACATTGGTTTTGTCATGTCATAGACACTTAACACTGTTACAAATACCATGAAATACTTAGAAACATCTTCTTTATAAACTGGATAAACCAGTTTTTACATTGATGAGGATGACAATGAATCATTTATCTTGACAATTTTGCTGGTTTCTCCCATGAAACAATTTCCCCTTTCTAGCTTCACAGAACTGCATTTCTAACTCTTTTTACTGGCAGATAGATGCACTGATTTTGTCATGACATAGACACACTGGTTTTGTCATGTCAAAGACACTTATCACTGTTACAAACACCATGAAATACTTAGAAACATCAACTCCTTAATAAAATGTAGCCAAATTTTTAAAATGCTGCAGTTCAAGATTCTTTTCCTCTGTCTTCCTGACTCAAGTTGAATTCATTCAGTTGCGCTGGGCACATCAAATATGCTCTGTTACTCTCTCAGTTATCAAGTTTTAAAGGTCTACAGGATATGTGGAAAATTTGTGCATGCATGTCCATACGCACCCAGAAGTTTGAGAATTCCATCGGTGATGGGGGCTGCTCCATTGGCCATTTGATCAAGTTTCTTGATTGTATTTTCTTGAGACATGAAGGAACTTCATAGACGAGAAGGATCCTAGGAGTTCATGGCATGTTTGGACTCCATTGCTGACTCTTTAATTTTTTTATGGCATGGTCACCCTGCAGCGCTGAGATAATTACCTTTGAGTCTCCTATACAAATGACATCTCCATCAGTGAGCTATGAAAAAAATTCCATCCCATTGACCACTGTCAGTGAGTTCTGAAATACTGTTGTTGCTAAAACCTATGCTCCATGCATATTTGCATACAAAACCTCCACCTGGATCATAAATTCCCCCTCCCTCTTCCCTCCTGAACCAGAAGGACCAGGATTTCCTTTAGACACTCCATTGGACATAAGAATCTACTATGTATGTCACTGTCGGGATCTTCGTACAAAACCTCCTTGACCATAAATTCCCTCTTCCCCTCCCCTCACCCCAACTCCCTCCCGAACCAGAAGGACCAGGATTTCCTTTAGACACTCCATTGAACATAAGAATGTGTTCTGATATTTTATCAACGCTACTATGTCAAGCAAATTTCATAAACATTAATGATTTGGTGTTTGCAAACATTAGGATATCTTAATTACACACCATTGCTACAAGGACTTCAGCAATACACATGGTGTGTAAAATGGTATGCGAGGAAAGCATACTAGCATTGACAATAGGATTGTGCTAAATGATGAAGGCATATTATAACATTTCATTAAAGCATTAAAACTAGGAAAAATATTATACAATCCACCAACCTAAGAAAATTATGATTACTAGCTTTGTTAAGGAATTTTATTTAGACAATAATATCAAGAAGATTTTGGCCAGTTGGTGGGTAGAGGACAAAATGTTTTTTTGGGAAAATTGATGGAATCTACACCATGATTAGTTTAATGCATCCTTCTATCTATGATATGCCCGTAGTGTTTAGACTATGTGGAGAGCCAAATTACATTCACTTTAAAGATGCTTGAGTGCCTGTAGTTTACATAATCACTACCATAAGTTAATTGAGTATAAATTTTATCCTATTGTTTGGACAAAGCCATTGAAGGGCTAAAAGGGTTAACTTTGAAACATTACCAACCTTCGTCACGGAATCATAATTACTTGATATAATCTATATGCTAGTAAGTCTTTCCAATGCTTGAAATGGAATAGGAAAATGGTAAAAACTCCAATTCATGTTTATTTTTAGACTATGTGTGAGAATAAGTACAAGAGAAACTATGCACAATTTTATAATTATGTTGTAGCTACTGCATATAATTTGATATTTTGTAAAGAGTGCCCTAAACTAAGAAAATAAGAAATGAGACTATTCAGAAGCATAGGCAATTGGTACTTGCAAGAGGACTATGTATATTTGAGGATTTATGGGAGTCATTGCTCCTCCTCACATATTTCCTAGACATGCTTCCAATAAATTGATTCTTAGAGAAATTTCCTCCCAAATCATTTACAAGGTTTTAATGCAACATTAGCCAATGATGATAGGAAGATAAATTTTATTCGCTATAACATGTAGATAAGGAACTATGGCCTTATGAACTCTAAACAATTTAGGCAGAAGCATAATGTAATGTTACAATACATATTTCCATAGGGATAGTTATGAAAGCACGATCCTTTGAATTGGTTGCCAAGGGTAGTATTATGGTTTCAATAACATGGCCTTATATCCATGAACAATAGGATAATGAGAGACACTTATTTGGAGATAAACATTTTTAAGTTGGATATCTAGTGTTGAAATGGGATATGATGAATAATCCCAAAGGAAACACACAAAGTTTCAACAACATGGTTGGGACCATGTCAAATTGTAGAAAAAATTGGCCTTAGTGCATACAAACTACAAAACATGGAAGGAGAACAGGTAACTCTTTTGTTAATAGCCAAATTTTGAAACAATATTTCAATTAGTTGCCCTCAAGGTAGCTAACTTATATACATCATATTTTTTTAATAGATTATTTATAGTTTTAGTAATTTCATTTTCAAAATTGTTTGAATTTTGAATTTACTTTCACAACATTAGTTTTGAGTTTTATTTTTTGTATTTAATATTTTTTTATGGGAAGTTGATTTACGGTTATAAAAATCATTTTTTTATTTGTTGTTTTCTATTATAGTTGAAACTTATAAATCATAAGGGCACTTCTTTGAACTTAGTAAATTGACCATATATTTTTCATCCATCACTAAAAAACACAAGTTTTTAGTAAAACATTGTTTACATTGCCTAAACAATCAAAATATGGTGGATTTCTAAAGATTTATCTTATAAAGACCTACAACTAAAGCAACATACTAAATGATTCCATCCACACACACTAAATAAGATATCATGTGTAAAGAGCTTATTTAGACATTGGGAGTTGGACATTTATAGAAAATATTTTTTGTCACTCGCCCCTATAGGCTTGTAAAATAACTATTTTCCCCTAGTTACCATTATTAAATCAAATCTAAATTGGTGAACGATTAAGAAAAAATTTAATATATGTTTAGTAGTTGGGGTTATTCATATTTCTTTATTTTTGTGTTTGTTTGTTTTACAATAACGAATATGTAACTCATTAATAATTATAAGAATTTATGACTTACCAAGAGTTGAGCCTTCACAAAGGTGAGGGAGCCTACTTCTTGAGCCTTATCACAAGGGGTCAAAGATGTCCCTATATGAGATTTGAACCCATGTGGAGGGGATACCTATTTAAATAATCAAATCATTACATATAAACAGATCCCTTATCCCACAAATAAAGAGATCTTATACATCAATTTAATATTTGGCTTAATTATAACATTAAAATTAAATTACTACTTTATATAATTAATTAATTATTTTAAAAGAAACATATTGTTGTTCGGGTTCGGATTTGGTTGGGCGGGCATTTGAGGTTGTTTAGGTGGAACAAGGTGTAAAAGTTGTGGTTGAGTACGAGGTGAAGGCAATAAAGTTGGAGCATTGTTGTATTGGGGGCTCCACCCTTGGGGTGGTGCATTCCATTGAGGTTGTGGAGGGGTATATGGTTGAAATGGCTAGTTGGTCAACTGAGAATGGTATTGAGGTGCAAAATACTAGGGAGAAGGTGTAGACCAGGAGGGATGAGCAGGGGGCCCCCAAGAGGGAATGGATGTGTTTTGGTTAGGGTTGTAATATGCATAGGATGACCCTTGTATTCCCTGCTGGTATCGCCGAGGCCCATGAGGCCTCCTTTGATTTATGTAGCAGAGTTGTTCAGTCACCTCTTTAGTTCCCTGATATACAACTTTTAGTCTAGGTAGAGAAGGGAACTTACTTGTGGAGTGGTTTTCTTCACAGACCGAGCAAAATTCTATAAGGTTTAATAGACATTCATTCCTAGGGTGCCTCCTTGTGCATTTGGGGCAGAAGATGGCTAATGCTCTCTCTACTTCCTCTTGCTTCCTCTTGATTGCATAGTGTCCATCTGTAGGGCAAGGGTTTGCAGCATTTCACTCTTAAAATCTTCCAACATGTTTCCAATTTCACCTTTTATAGATGTGTTGGAAGAGAATGAGCTGGCCACTGTTTGACTACCCCTACCCTTTTTCCTAGCTTCCCTATAATGGTTCTTAAAGATGGTCTTGATATCTTCATAGGGTAGCTGGTAGATGTCCCCTCTTGATAGCAGGTTTAAGGTATCCAAAATATCTTCCCTGACCCCCCTGAGAAGGACTAGCTTGTGTGACTCGGGATCAAGTGTGCACTTGGCCCTTTTGTAACTAAGCTGGAATCTTTCCTCATAATCCTCTAAGGACTTATCATGCCTCAAGGTCATTCTAAAAATTTCCTCTTTAGTGTCTTTGGACTTGCAATAGTCCATATACTTATTATTGAAAGCTTGCTGCATCTGAGCCCGGGTGGTGATGCTATCCCCAGGTAAATGCATGAACCAGCACAAAGCTGCATCCTTGAGAGTGGATGGGAATAATTTCAACTTCTGATAATCAGTGGTGTAATAATAAGTTCTGCATATGACAACGAATTCAAACAAGAAAGTATTTAGATCTCTCAACCCGGGGTTCGTACAAATTTGGAGGTGACAGTGTTGTATACACAAATAGATGCAATGGGTCCACTCTTTGTTACTGTTGAGCTGGCAATATACCACTAGGGTTTCTCAAACCAACCTTCTATTGAGTTAGAAGAAGTTTGATTACCAATGGAGAAAGGGGAATTTTACCCTAATTGAGAGAATTGAAATATTATCTACTGTAGTAATGAAAGACTGAAATAAATGCTTAAAACACACCATTCATCTAGCTATTTGTTAAGATGTCTTGCTTCAGAATAATTCTAAGCTAACACATGTGAAATCCTAACTAACCTAAGCATGCAATCAGATCTAATCAAACACTTAACTGATGTGCATATGAATGAACATAACAACCTTTTTCTTTTTGTCCTTTTTGTGAAAACATGAATGCTAATTCCTCTTGATTGTATGGCAGGTGGGTTAGGTGTGGAGAGAGATGGTTGTGATGGGTCAGATGGCTTGAGAGGCAAGCAAGGGTCTTCTCCTATCTTTCATGATGCATTTCTCACAACTCCCTGTGATTTACCAGTGTGATCTTCATTGACTCTATTATTGTCTGATTGCAATCACCTTTTGACTTGGTTTGAGTGTCCTTTAAGTTTGATTGGCCTTTTAGGGTTTCTAGGTCTTTTAGGTCAAACTTCATCCACTCATTGGTCTTTTCGTCAGTTATCAGAGATCAATTACCTATGTTGAAGAGTCTTTGTGTGTTCATACATATTTTGCATATCACTTTTGGTTCTTGTGTCTTAAGTTGTTTTCATTAGTAGATATTGTGGAAGTTGCTTAAGTTCTCTTTGACAAACGATAGATTACAAATCAATTGTCTCGTTGGAATCAAAAGGAAGTGTTTGCTTTGCATTTTGTGTTTCGAAAAGTGAAAGTGGAAGTGTTATTCTTTTTGTAGTTATCGAAGTATCTTTGAGTTGCAAATCATTGATGTGAAAGAGATTTTCATATTTGTTGGCTTTCTTGCATTCTCTTTTACTTTTGCACTAGATTACGTTAGTTGCATTTTGAAAAAGAGAAAAAATCATCATTATATCTTAAGGAAATTTTGCTTTAAAGTTTGTTTTGGCATTGCATTTGCTTATCATATGAAAGATTAGGTTTCATATTTTGCATTTAGCATTGGAAGATTGTCATGGATGCACTTTTGCATTTAGTTTGATGCATGATTTTAGTGATATTTTTCCCTCAATAGATAGCTTTTAAAAATGTTTAACTTAATTATATTATTAAAATTAAATTATTATTTTATCTAATTAACTAAATATTCTTAACACAACAATTTCTCATAAAGGTCAACGTAATAATTAAAAAAGCCATTAACATATTTTTTAAAATTATATATAAATATTTAGAAAGGAATTTTTTTCATAAAAGAAAATCATTAATATTTCTCTTTGATATGGATATAGACATTTCGTTATATCTATCTATCTATATATATATATATTTAATATTTCTGGTTTCTTTTTCAATTTTATATAAATATTTATGGAAAAAATTTAATTAATTTATATGAATGTTTATAAAAAAAATATTTATAATTAATTTATATGAATATTTATAAGGGAAAAAAGTATTTATGGTAAATGACAGAAGTCATTAAAGGTGGATTTCCTATATATATATATATATATATATATATATATATATATATATATATATATATATATATAAGTTTGGTAGGACTATATCTTCATCATATCCAATATATCACCTTAATCGGGGCGGGAAATTAAACTAGTGACTTCACATCAAGGAGTGCCTCAACAAAGCACCTGATCACCATCTATCTTCATCATGTCCAATATACCACCTTAATCAGGGTGGGGAATTAAACTAGTGACTTCACATCAAGGAGTGCCTTAACAAAGCACTTGATCACCATCTATCCAAGATGCCGTAGACATATAAATATATCTATTTCATAAACATTTTTTAAAGATGTTTTTAAATTTTTTTAAATGATTGATATAAATAAAATTAATATAAATAGGAATTGAAAATTTATATTAAAATTCAAATATACATTTAAAAATATAATATTTTTGGTACTAAAGTTCTCTTCTTATAAAAGGAGGGTTTATCTGTACTAAGGTTCTCTTCTTATATAAAAGGAGGGTTTATCATATTTGACTTATTCTTCCCTTTTTTCTATTTTTAATATTAAATTATATTATTAATATTTATTGTTTTAGTTATGTGTTACTAATGCATTTCACATTTTGGTGTCTTACTTCTAGTACCAAATCCTCTTTGTTTGAAGTTGCAAATGTCTTTACTTGTGAAACTAAATGAAGAAAGCAAGTGGCAGATACATCCTCTAAAAACCACTAAGCTTGGATAGGAAGTTTACCTTTATAAACCACAAGATAAGGAGAGATGATACAATAGACAAAAGAATCAAGAAATAGTGTGTGATTTACTATACTAGGGTATTGGATGGCAAAGCGAAGCACATATTTTTGCTTCTATGGTTAAAATGCAAGTATGTGGACATCAAAAAGTTGTAATATCATGGTAGGTGAGTGGCTAAGGAGAGAAAATACCTAATTGGTGGACCTTGTCATAGGGCCCAACTAACATTATTGTATATAGGTTTCTCAATTAATGGTCGATATTCTCCTAGAGTTAGGATTGAAAATCAATGAAGAGTAAAGGTTGTTGATCTATGTGTAATATTGTTGCTTTCCCTAACAAATAGTGATGCCAATGTTAGACTAAGGTAGAAAATGTGTTAGTATACAGTCACTAAAGTGTGGCAAGAAATGACCCTTTGAATGATATAGGATAAGGTGGCCTCTCTGCTTGGGTATGACCCCACCAGCGTAAGGAGACACGTCACACTCTATAATAAAGGGATTTTGGAAGATGGGGATATGAACAACTAGTTTGAAATGTAGGAGACCTTAGAGGCCATAGGTGTTGGACATTTTCTGGACCATAATCAAATAGCATGAAAATTTATTTTTGAAGTGAATGAATGCCCCTAACAACATGCTTGAGCTCTGTTGTAGAATCAAGTGAAGGCTAGTTCATAAGTTCCTTCACATTACAAGGGTTGGGTTGAATACATTGAGTTGAAATTAAAAATCCCATAGAAGAGATAAATTGTTGGTTAGGCACAAAGTTCTTGAGGTTTCCCCAGAGCTTGTTAGCATGAAAAATATCAAGAACTTGATGTAGATGGAGGACATGAAAAATATCAAGGCCTTAGGTTTACTAAACATTTTGTGGTACTTGGTGAGGGGAGGGTCCAGGGTTGTTCATGTTAAGGAAGGCTCATTAAGTTGTCTTCTATGATACATAGATGCAAGCAATTATAAAGGTCCAGGTGCTATACCATGTTGTTACCAAATATGGGTTTAGGGGTGGATGTAGAAAGGGACATGATATGTATGATGAACATTAGTGAGAGTGTATGAGTTTGTGTGAGAATCATACTTGGTGAAGCATGCATTCTAGTAATGAATTGTTAGCAACAAATCGATAAAATCTAGAGGGGTGACATGGCATATAATGAAATCAATGAAGTTAGAACCAATAGCAAAAATGCCTTGACATTATTTCTAGGAAATAAGGACCAATACCCTTCATCAACTCAACAAAGGCAAAAAGGGTGAGGGTGAGAAGTGACGAATAGAGCCAACCCTTTGATAAAGGGAAATGAAGGTTTAATTCTTTTGGGTATCATTGTCCATGATCATCTCTACCATGTGATATTCCACTTGGTAGTTGTGAACTAAGAGGGTGCATTAGCTAAAGGATGAGAAGGGCAAGTCATTAAGACAAAATTATGATTAGGGTAGTGTTATGGGGTAGATCGATGATATTTTCATAAGGAGGAACTTTCTTTGAGAATAATGCTTTGGATCATCATGGGAAATGAATGGCACAACAATTAGTTTATGTTTTGAAATGTCGATATTTTATAACTTTAATATTCACTAGGTGAATTTTGAGGTATAAAATGAGCCTCCAAATGAAGCTAGTAAAATAAGAGTTATGAATTTTTAAAGAAAAAGAAAGGAAACTATTTTTTTATTGTCTTTTTGGCTTATCTCCTTATAGGTTTACTCAAATGCCAAGTGTAGGCACACGTTGGATGCAGAATGAAATTTCACATCCAACGAGTACCCACTATGCATACTTTTGAGTAGATCCATATCTCAAAAAAAATAGAAATTTATGAAAAAAGTGTTTTGTCAACACACCTTTTTCATGTATTTTCTTCTTTTTTTGGATGTGTCTACTCAAAAGTATGCAGAGTGGGTACTACTTGGATGTCAAATTTGATTCCACATCCAACGTGTGTCTACACTTGGCACTTGAGTAAACTTAAAAGGAGATAAGACAGAAATACAATTAAAAAAATAGTTTTCTTCTTTTCCCTCCAAAATATTTTCCCCTGCAGATGACAATATCATCTTGAATCCTATTGGTTGTTTTAAAGTTAATGTTGTTAGTACATTTTTTGTTTTGAGGCCATGGGAGGATCCAAAATGCCTCAAAAATCAAAGGTTCTGAAACTCGATGCAAAGGGTGCCATGACGAAGAGTTCGACGACAACTTTTGAATGCCACTCGAACAACCTCAAATGAAATTTATACGAGAAATATTGCACATTCCGAAGCTTTTGCAAAATTGGAAAAAAAGGACAGAGGTGACACATGGCAGTCCGTACAGGTGACTTGGTGCAAGTTGTATGAAGGACACATGGCAAAGTTTGGAGTTGACACATGGAAGAGGGAGTTGATGTGGCGTACAACTTGCATCCAATGATCAATTAACAAAACACCCAGTCAACACATGACACAACATCTAGTTGGGATGTGGCATGACATAACAATTGATGTGGGCCAATCAAAGACTGCCATGTGGTAGCCTCTAAAAGGCCAAGGAGGTCGAATCTTGATACTAAAAACTTCAATCAAGTGGGATTGAACTCCCACCTCCAAGTTGCAGGTGTAACAAGTTACCATCATGGTAACTACCACTTGTTAAGGTCAAAGGGGACTAATACTATATAAAAGTTTAATCTTCATTAGTTGGAGGGGATGGGGTTTGACTTGTAACCAATAGTACACGACAACGTGGGTTAACCAATGAAACACCGATGAGAAGTTGGAATCGAAGTGAAAAGCCTTCCTCTTAACGTAATTTGTTACCCAATGTATAAATTTGGATGGCCCACGATTCAACCGTGTGATCAATCTAATCATAGCACAATGACTCGACCAATATGCCACAATGATCCACGTTGATTGTAGCCACATATCATATAGTTTTTATCTCGAAGTATTGCAAAGGATTATGGAATGCAATGCCCATAGGCTAACCTTGGGTCTTCGGCTTTGCAAATTTTTAAATACCCAAAATTTTCCATCAAACAACAATATTGGGTTGTGAATGCTTTCAAAGCCAAACATTTTTGTAATATTTTTTTTTCCTGCAAGTTTTGTTAACATAAGTGGTTTAGATTGAGCTTTGGAGTCCTAAGGGGGAATTTTGGTGGCATTGTAAAAACATTGTTGTTGTAATAGATGAGAGATTTAATTGTAGCAGATTGAAGGCTTCCTTTCGTAATTTGGGCTCTTGCATCTAATAAAGAAGGCCAGTCTACTAGAAGCAGACCTAGAGACATAGACCACATTTGGGTGAGCTTTGTTAAGAATCTCATTCTATCTCTTGTTCATTTCTCTACTGCTTATCTTCGCTTCTTTACAATATTTTCTTGTGTTTTGGTTAAGTTGATTTCACACTTAAGTAAGTTTGTAAACCAATCAAGTCAAAGATTCGGATCACTATTGTATGTAATGATCAAGTCACTTGTTCATGTGGAGATTTTTTAATGCCTGTGTTGGAGATCAAGAAAAAATAAGTTAGAAACTAGAGGGAGTGGATCCTTAACAATGACTACAAAAGCTTGGCAAAGAAGGGAGCATTTCCCTTGTGGCAGTAGTGGAAGTCATAAAAAGAAGGTATTGGATCCCTTGTGTCAGTGGCAGAAGTTGAATTTGATTCAATTTTATACAGAGTAAGTTAAGACAGATATAGAACTAGATATTTGTATTAAAACTTATACATACATTTAGAAAATAACAACATTTTCTTATGTAGATCATACTTAACTTGTTCTTTCATCTTTTATTTTTTAGTATTAAATTATACTATTAATATCTAATACTCTCACTTTGTATAATTAATATACTCCATTTCTTGATGTCTTATTGTTTATAAATAATAATAATATATTTTTAAGATCATCACTGAGTTAGACACCAAATTGATGTATGAGACCCTCTTGATTGTGGAAGAAAGGACCCACCTCTACTTAATGATTTGATTGTTAAAGTCTACGAAGGTGACATACAATCTCCTCATGAGATGACCGAGTAGTCGGCACAATGAGATGTTAACTCGGTTTCAAATCCCATGGGGCACATCTTTGGCCCATTGTGATAAGGTTGAAGGAGTAGGCTTTCCCACCCTCGTGGAGTCTGAACTCTTGTTAAGTCATAAATTCCTAATATATCTCGCTTACTCCAACCATAATTAAAAAATATCTATAGAAATATACATATTCTACCCCTATAAATTTATATATAAATATTTATAAAAATAAATATTTCCCTCCAAAAATATCAAAAAAATAATTTTTATTAAATTATATGTAAATATTACAAAAAAAAATTATTTCTTATAAATTAAGAAAGCTCAAAAACAAATCCCCTTTCAATCATATATAATTATTTATAAAAACTAATATGCATTTCATATAATATATATATTTTTTCAATCTTTTTCAGATATATATAAATATTTATAAAAAAAAAAAACAAATATTTTTAATCGAAAAATGAAAACATTAAAAATATTATATTCACATTGAAGCAACATATTTTTTCTCCCAATTTTCCATTCATATTAGCTTTATTGACTTACTAATTAAAAAATTAATATTAGGTCCATTTTCTTCCTAAATCTTATCCATATTCTCTCTTTTGTTTTTATTCTTTTATATTTATGGAGAATCTTTTATTATATTCACTTTATTGTTTTTGTTTTTTTTTAATTCACTTTTATATTTATGGAGAATCTTCTATTATATTCACTTTACTGTTTTTGTTTTTTTAAATAAGATGAGTTATATCACTATATAGGTATTTACAAAAGTTGGTTTGTGCAACACTGTCTCTCTCGCACAAAAGCCAACGACCCTAGCCATCCTAGTAGCCAAATTGATAGAATTACAATGAAGCTTAACAAAAAAGAAGCTATGTTTGCTATGAGAATTACAATGATCAGAACCAAGTAGACAAACAGAGTCCAAAATTGATGTTGACTCCAAAAAGAGACCAGAAATATGAGACGAACCAAAACTGTCTGTTCCCAGGGCCTTTATTTTATTCTGCTCTCTGTCGCGACCTCGAATCTGAAGGGAGAAGAAACAAAAAGGATCTTGCTGTGTGCATTAGGGGTTGGCGGAAACCGGGTCGTCATCGACGCTGATTCGCTGCTCCCTTCTTGTGGCACCATGGAGGAGGCTCCTGTCACTTCACTGGGGGAGCAGTCTGCAGGCGAATGCATCTTGGCAGTAGCCCTTTTCTTTAAGACTGTGTAATGAGGAGAATCTCTTGTAACAAAACGACAGTGATGGACAAACTGCACATAAACCACGAATTTTTCGGTGAGGCTGTCAACCCTGTTTTCCACCACCTTAGAGAGCTCTACCTGCTCTCGACTAGCCAGGCCAAGGATGGTCTTCATTTGCCACCAAAGATCGATAGAGTGGGCATAAAGATTTTTCCTTACTCTGGTGAGCGTAGGGTCTGGTATCCAGGCAAAGTCATAAACAACTTCATCCGAGGAAACTACTCTTCTTAGAGCTCTGGCTTGAGCCTCTAAGTTTGCAATTCTTCCTTGGGTTGGGTTCACAGCTATAGAGTAATTGAGAGTCGCGCGTCTTGCCGAGGACTCTGTGCGAGTGGTGGGAGGAGAGCCTAAGGAGTTCCATTGTGAGGACTCTCGACCTCGATCGCGCCCCCAACTGGGAGCGGGACTAGAACTTCGCTTAGAAGCCATGGGAGGGGAAGGGGCGAACAATAGGTTGATAATAGGGGGGAGGCAGTAAAACCAAGGGACTAGAGTAGACAGGATGATAGGGAGGAGAGGGTGAGGGGGTTATTCATAGGGGCGGGAGAGCCTCGAGGGGCGAGGAGATGAGGGAAGGGGAATGAAGGTGGAGCGTGGGAGGTGCCAGAGTTAGGTGGTAGAGAGGGTACCTTGCAAGACTGATTGGATAGAAGGACGACGTCCCCGAGGGAGAATAGAGCCGCAGGAGGTTTATAAGGCACGACTGTCATTAGGAGGGCGACCTAGGGTAGATATTTGTCAGAGCCGCAATCCTCCAAACTTTTTAATCCATCATTGATGTGACTTGGGATCTTCGAATGGTTGATGTTCGTTTTTCCGGTTGTCCTTGGCATTTATGACTTCGCAATGCTGACGGAGATCACCGTATTCCAGGTCATGCCATGACCTTGATCGCAACCAGAGGTTACCTGTCGTGCCTTCGTTAGCCAACCTGTCCGCCAACTTGTTCCCTTCTCTTCTGATTGCCTAGAAGTGAAGTCCTTCCATGCTTTCTATATTGTTTTTTATTCTCTGTAAGATTTTGTTTAAACGCCAATTGTCAGACACCTTGGCAACGTCCATTCCTTGTTTAAGTTTCCTACTGACCTACATCGCTAGAGTCGAATCACCTTCGATGATCAGAGGGCTAAAATTGTAGTGTTTTGTGATGGTGATCCCGTGTTCCAGAGCGTGAAGTTCGGCAACATTATTGGTAGAGGTGCCAATGTTGCCCTCATAAATCCACAGGATTCCCCCCTGAGCATTCCTGAAGACCCCCCCAAAGCTCGCTGAGCTCGGGTTGCCTTTGGCCACACCATCGTAGTTGAGTTTAAGGGTCCCTAGCTCTGGGGGCGACCACATGCAAGCAAGTCCCCTATTTTTGGAAGTAGAGGAGGCCATAAGTGCGAGAGTGAGATGGAGATCCAACAAGGAAAGAATGCTCATATCCGAGCTGCTAGGAGTGGGACCCTGAAGAATAGAGGAAGCCACATATTCCCAAATAGTTTTCTTGACAATAGAGAGGGTGACTTCCTCCTGAAGTGAGGTTCACCATAAGATTTTGGCGTTTCTTTCCTTCCAAAGCACCCAACATACGATACCTGGGACCAGATTCCATGCCCTCTTAACAAGAGGATTGTGGGAAAAATAGGAACGCCAGTTTTTGATGGTGTTTAGAATTGAGGAGGGATCCCGATCTGTTGTTCTGAAGACCAGATACACCTAGTTCCAAAGCCTGTTCGTGTAGGGGAATTCATTCAACAAATGATTTGTAGTTTCTTCTTTTTGCTGACATAGGTTGCATCTGGAGGGTCCAATGAATCCCTTTTTTCTGAGATTATCCCAAGTAAGAATTTTCCTGTGCATTATAAGCCATAGGAAGATAGAGATTTTTGGCCAGTGTTTCCTTTCCCACAACGATTTCCATTTAAGTTCCGGTTGAAGTTGGTCATGGAGAGCAATGTATCTATAAGCTTCCTTTATGTTGAAGTGCCCAACTGGGGTTTCCCCCCATCTGATCTTGTCCTATGAGTTGTCGTAGAGAATTTGTCTTTTTTGGAGTTCACTCGAGAGCTCCTGCCACACCTGAGGGTTGATTGGGGGATCCCACTGTTTCTCATCTATCCATTCTCTCCACCGATCACTTCCAATGCTGGGTTTCCAATAATGGCATACCCTGTTTTTGCCGATGTTTTGCATTTCGTTCTTGATCTATCTGAAATTATCCTTATCAAGTTCTGGCCTTTGTTGCCAGGCATCTTCCCAAAAGAGGGCCCTATCCCCATTTCCCACCTCCCAGAAACTGTGTTTATGGATAATTGTCCAGTTTTCCCACACCTGATTCCATATGACTGAACCCTTTATGCTCCCATTGAGCCATATAAATTTGTTCCTACGAGTGGGTGGGTACATATTTTGCCTTCCAAAGGGTTCCCCATGGGGGAGTTGGGGTTTACTATTCGTCGTCACAGAGTTTTAGGTCCCAAGGCTTTTCCTAGGATCTTGGGGTCCCTAAGTCCAAGGCCACCATCTTTTTTGGGCTTACACATTTTTTCCTAAGCAACTAATGCCCACTTCTGTTTCTTTTCCGAACCTCTCCAAAGGAAGTTCCTTTGCAGATTTCCGATTGAGTTGGAGATCGCTTTAGGGGTAGCCAAAGCTGAATATAAATAATGAGGAATAGTATGTAAAACAGATTTCACTAGAATGAGGCGACCTGCCAGATTTAGTGATATGAAGGTCCAATTGGCTAGCCTCTTTTCTAACTTGATTATTAGAGCTTCCCAAGTAGAACGAGCCATTGGCTTGTCAGTGAGGGGAACACCGGGTATCTGGAGGGGAGGTTGCTTATTGGAAATTCAAGGATTCTAGCAATGTTTCCTTGAATAGCTGGAGGGGTATTGAAGAAGAACAACTTGGATTTTTCTTGATTGATGGAGGTGCTAGAGGCAACTGAGAAATCAGAGAGAATGGCCTTGAAGGAGGATGCTTCTTTTGCAGTGGGGAGGCCCATGAGCAAAGTATCATCCACAAATTGTTGGTGCATGGAAGGAGGAGAGGAGGTGTAGAGTTTGAGGCCGGAAAGGGCATTAGAAGACAAGGCAGCAGTGATGGAGCGGCTGAGCCCTTCTGCCATTAAGACAAAAAAAAGGGGTGAAATCGGATCCCCCTACCTAATGCCTCTGGAGGGGTTAAAGGGTAGAGAGGGGGAGCAATTCAGGAGGATTGAGAAAAAAACACCTGAAACCATCGCCATTATCCATTTTATGCAATCTTTGTGAAACCCAAACACTGCTAGTACTTCTCTCATGTAAACCCAACTGATTTTGTTGAAGGTCTGTGACATATCCAATTGTATCATCATACCGGGTTTCCTTTAGATTTTGAGGGAGTGGATTAATTCATGAGAGAGGATGATACTATCCATAATTTGTCTACCTTCCACATAGCCGAATTTGGTGTTGGAAGGTCAAGAACTTTATTGTTTTTGTTATTCATATGCACTTTATTGGATTTATTCACTTTAATATATAAATAAAAAATATAAAAAATATTCTGTTTTATTTCTCCACCTCTCAAGCCTTCGTCTACCCACCTTTGTCATTTTCTCCACCTTTCATACTTATTCATTTTGCAACAGTTGATATGTAAGCCTTTCATGGCTTATTGAAAAAGCATAAAAAACAGTCCGTGAGCTAAATACTTTTAATACGCTGAGGGCAACTATTAGTATTTGCAAGGAGGAAAAAAATAAAAGGGATTGACTGTGAGGAAAGAGGGTTTTTGTTAACGAGGTTGGGAAAACTTCTCACTCTCAGTGTGTTTTTTTTAAATGGCGATATTCAACAACGGTGAGAGAAGCCAAGGCATGGTTAAGTTGTTCATTCTAAGCTTGGTTGGCTGGCTGGCATGGCTATCTCATATTCCTTTAGCACAGCTTGAGTTCAGTGAAGCTGTAACGGGATCCGCTAGTTTTCCTGATGTGGGAATCGCCTGCTTAGGAAATTTAGCAGTCTAGCAGTCTTTATTACAAGCCTGTTAAGAGGAAGGCTTGATTTGGAGATTGGTGCCAGAGATGTTCTGGCCACCAACAGAGGTTCCAAATTGAAGGGCATAAGTGGGTTTGGACTGAGCACACGTTATGCTCCAGATGTTATTATGCTATCAAACAACATGTTGCATCCTTCCTTGACGGAATTCATGAAATATATTTACCATGCCCATGGTGTGAATTCCATCTTACTCCAGTGCCTTCCTTTAAAGTTTGCAGCAGTTACTCCAGTGCCTTCCTTTAAAGTTTGCAGCAGTCACTGCAGAGGTCTGTGGATGTGGAGGGGTTTGTGGATGCATTGTGTTTTGGACAGATGAAGAGACCACAATCATGCTTGCTAGTCAGATGTGTGGAACTATGAAACGACTGTCTAATGCTCTGTGCCTACTTCCATGTCTGCACTGCCTAAGAAATGGATGCCACGCGTGCAAGCAGGGCCTGTTGCATGTGGAGAATGGGAGATTGACAGAGGGTGACTCAGAGGTGGATCCCCCTGCAGTCTGTGAAATAATTGATATTGATCCAGAATTCATTTGGAAAGAGCGAACTTGTATCTGCATTCCAGTGAGTGGAGCAGGTGATGATGACTGGATAAAGCTGCTGATCAGATGTCTTAGGTTTAAAGATCAAGTAGATAGAGAAATGAGAGTATTGGCTTCGGATGTCCTGGAAAACTTCATTACTCGGAGCAGCAGAGGGTACTCAACGGTAGTAGTAGAAGAATACGAGACTGCTTCCTTAATTAAAGAACAATACAGCACTGGTTCCTTAATTGTGCCAAGGTTCATAGAAATATTAGTCACCGTTGTACTAGCTGGCTAAGAGTGGATGGTTTCTCCAGCTCTCTGGTAGCCAGAAGGGCAGTGAGGGATTATGTTGTGGATAGCAAAGGAACTGGCTTTGCCGCTAATGCATTTATAACCAGTGCTCTGGTCAAGTGTAATGCCAATAACACTTGCCAACTGCTGAGCTTTAGAGGTTGTCTTGTAGGCATAAGATCCTTGTCCTTAATAGTGGGTTGTGTGAACTTGATTTGTTCTATCAGTTGGGCTGTGCTTATTGGGTTGGAAGGAAGTTCCAGCAAATGGTATGTAATAAACTCTATGCCTCTCTCTAAATCTAGAGTTGCTGTGATAATGGCAGCCATTGGTATTGCTTTGGGCATGGACTGCTTGCATTTGTATTTAATTAGGAGAAAGAAGTTATATTTAAGTGGAAAAAGGCGTCATATGGTTTGGGGTGTCATTGTTTTAGAGATAGGGAGCATTGTAGCAGGAGGAAGCTTGGGTATAAAGAAGGGTTGTGGGAGATGGGTATATAGTCTTCTGCAAGGCCTGGTTTGGGTCAAATGGGGAATTGGCAGTTATCTTCTAGGTGACCGTGATGATCGAGTGGAATATGACAGGTTAAGACATAATGGTGAACCTATATATCCTCAAGGAGTATATGTGAACTTCATTTCTAACGATATTTCCAGGGTATTTAGCTATGGAATTATGGTGTACTCTTCTGCATTCTTGCTGAATGCTGTCTTGGCTGGAGTTCGGGGCAAGTGGGACAACTTTCCATCTTGAGATATTTTTTATGAAAAAAACTTCAAAACTTTTTTTGAACAAGAAGAAATGTATTATATTGCCTGATAAACCAGTTTTTACATGTATGAGGATGACAATGAATCATTTATCTTGATAATTTTGCTGGTTTCTCCCATAAAAGAATTCCCCTTTCTAGCTTCACAGAACTGCATTTCTAGCTCTTTTAACTGGCAGATAGGTGCACTGATTTACACACTGGTTTTGTCATGTCAAAGACACTTAACATTGTTACAAACACCGTGAAATACTTAGAAACATCAACTTCTTTATAAACTAGAAAAACCAGTTTTTACATGTTGAGGATGACAATGAATCATTTATCTTGATAATTTTGCTGGTTTCTCCCATAAAACAATTTCCCCCTTCTAGCTTCACAGAACTGCATTTGTAGCTCTTTTTACTGGCAGATAGATGCACTGATTTTGTCATGACATAGACACACTGGTTTTGTCATGTCAAAGGCACTTATCACTGTTATAAACACCATGAAATACTTAGAAACGTCATCTCCTTAATAAACTGTAGCTGAATTTTTAAAATGCTGTAGTTCAAGATTCTTTTCCTGTGTCTTCCTGACTCAAGTTGAATTCATTCAGTGTCGCTTGGCACATCAAAGAAGCTCTGTTACTCTCTCTGTTATCAAGTTTTAAAGGTCTCCAGGATTTGTGGAAAGTTTGTGCATTCATGTCCATACGCATCCAGAAGTTTGAGAATTCCATCCGTGATGGAGGCTGCTCCATTGGCCATTTGATCAAGTTTCTTGATTGTATTTTCTTGAGACGTGAAGGAACTTCATAGACGAGAAGGATCCTAGGAGTTCATGGCATGTTTGGACTCCATTGCTGACTCTCTAAATTTTTTATGGCAGGTCACCCTGTAGCACTGAGATGATTACCTTTGAGTCTCCTATACAAATGACATCTCCATCATTGAGCTATGAAAAAATTCATCCCCTTGAGCGCTGTCAGTGAGTTCTGAAATACTGTTTTTGTTAAAACCTATGCTCCATGTATATTTGCATACAAAACCTCCTGGATAATAAATTCTTCCCCTCCATCCTCCCTCCTGAACCGGAAGGATCAGGATTTCCTTTAGACACTCCATTGAACATAAGAATGCGTTTCTTCTGATATTTTATCAACCGCTACTATGTCACTGTTGGGATTTGCATACAAAAACTCCTGGATCATAAATTCCCTCTTCCCCCTTACCTCCCCCTCCCTCCTGAACCAGAAGGACCAGGATTTCCTTTAGACACTCCATTGAACCTAAGAATGTGTTTCTTCTGATATTTTATCAACGCTACTGTCACTGTCGGGAGGCCCCAGACTAGGCGGGTGTATGCTGAGGTGGTCTGTGTTGTGCTGATCCTTGACCAACTCTGAAATACTTCAGGTATCAAGCCAAACTTTTTCTCTCTCGTATTGATTAAAGTTGCTCTTACTTCAGAGATTCGTTATTATTGTTTCTCTAGTCATGGCTATAACAAAGTGTTTAATTTTGGTCCAACATTTTCATTGTATCATCGAATATAATGTGGTTTTGAATCAACCATACTTTCCAAAAAATAAATCCAGGGATCAAGTTGTAGATTGGTTTATAACAAGCTTGTTTTTCAAGAGAGCCAAGATATTGAAAAAGTGATCCCAAGTCAGGGACCTAGTGAATACTGGGACGCCAACATCAAGTAGGATAAGCTCTCGAACAGCCGCAGACAACCTACAATTGAGAAAGAGATGAAGGAACAATTCAGCTTCAGATTTACAGAAGGCAATCCAGGATGGGTCATAGATACTTCTTTTGAAAGATTTCCAGCTGTGAATTATTTTTATATCTCATGACCCAAATGAAAACACTTACCTTCGGAATGCTGTGACATTGCTCTATTCCAATGCCGAGATTGAGGGGTGCTCTTTTACCCAATGGCATGGCCCAACCTTCTTTCAGGGAGTAGTCACCTGATTTAGCTCCCCATCCAGGATCAAATTTGAAGGGCAAGGTCATATTTTAATAAAATGCTATTACTGTTGATATATCTCTTCATCCAGGATCAAATTTGAACTTCGTATCACATGTAAAAGAACTCCTCCAAACCCTATTTTACATAAAAGTGGAAACTGTGTTCGACTTTGTGATGAAGGGCATTGTTTAAATGACTAAAAAACATACCTTTAGGGTTTGCATCGTGGGCTGCATCAATTCCATCTTCTGAAGCACCCTTACACCTGACTATGAGACTGCAACGTGAAAGGGGATTGATTATTGAGAGAGAGATGAGCAAACCCTAGTTTACGCAGTTTCAAGATTTGTTGTCGTTTCAATAAAATACATGAATATAATGCAATGTGTGCTTAATGGTGCTGATGAAAAATCAACCCCCATTGAAGGACTCTTGCTTGCATGGACTGATTTAATAAAACTACTCGATATTTAACCAACCAGACTAACTTTAACTACTAACTATTTAACCAACAAGAAGTCTTTGATCCAGAATAGCTCTCTCAGAACTTGAGATTCCTGAAGTCTTTGATCCAGAATAGCTCTCTCAGAACTTGAGATTCCTCCTCAATCTCTTTGGTGTAGGTTTCGGCCTCATGCTGTATGCGTATAAAACAGCCTGCAACAGAGCCACAGGGAAGATAAAACAGGGCACAATGCAACCCAGAATACATGGAACAAAATCACTGTTCAACACAACAAATAAATATCTCGATGCGTAGTTTCGATACCAATGATAGTACTCACAGGGCAAAAGCCCTCCGTAGTAGTATCAGAGACACGGTCAAGAAAGTAAGGATAAAGTGCGTTCGAAGAAATCTATGGTTAATAATTACATAAATATAAATTATTTCAGTGGTTAAGAACATATTTTCTTTCTTAGAAAAAAGTACAGGTAAGAATAAAGTATATATATTTTAAGTATGTATGTTTTGCAAATTTAACAATTATTATTTAGACAAATATACACCAATGTTATTTCTAACTTAACAATAACCTTAAAATTTGATAATTTAAAAAACCATCCCAACCAGCAAAATGCTTATACACCAATGTTATCTCCTTTATCCCAACAAACATACACCAATATTGTCTCTGGCTTAACAGTGACCTTAAAATTTGATAATTTAAAAATCCATGGCCATTGTAGCGCAGGTTTGAAGGTTCACTCTCTCCATTTTTTGATCTCGACAACCCTAATCAAGAAACTAAAAATCCTCAACATTGAATCAGGTCATGGCTCTGGATATGTGAATGGATGGACTCCTTGTTTTATGCAATCACTGCAGCTCCTCAAATCACCAAAATTGTCTTTCCCAAAATCCAAATACTATAAAAGAAACTCAAAATTATGCCTTGTATCGTAGTAAATTTACCCAGATAACAAAGTTAGAAGATCTACTGTTATTCTTGTTTTTTTTCAGAGAGAAAAAGCAGAATATATTATATTAAGATCATATAATAATCAGAGTTACATGAGAAACGGCATTGCCAAAAGAGCATATTCAAGGAGCATGGGATGAGTTTAGGATCCCCGAAAAAAGAGAAGGCATGTAACAAATTGTGCACAAAAGACATATAACAGAAAGAGCATGAAAGACATATAACAGAATACTCCGACAAGAAAGAAAAACTGAGAGGAGCAGCACTAATCCTGGGGCAAAGCACCCGAGATCAGGGAGATAATGGAATTGAGCGGCAAGCTGTATCCCTGAAAAATACAACCGTTTCTCCATTTCCAGATGTGCCAGCATGTAAGAATGAAAAGGGCGCGCCAGGTGGGGCTTTGAGAGGCCCACCACAAGAAAGCATCCTGTACAGATGAGAACGAACGGAGAGGAAATCCAAAAATCAAGGAGAGCTCGAACCAGATTGCCGAGGAGGCAGCACAATGAAAGAACATGTGGAAGTTCGTTTCCGCAGCATCCAGGCAGAGAAGGCATCTACCAGGGCCGAGCCAGCGTTTCTTTTGGAGAACATCCCAGGAGAGATTCTTGTTGTGGAAGAGAAGCCAAGCAAAGAGGATAGATTTGAGAGGACAAGGGGCTTTCCATAGCTTGACAGGGAAGATGACGGGGGGAGGAGGGAGAGCAGAAGAGAGGGCAGAGTAGATGCATCGGACAGTGATGGGATGGATGGAGGATTTTGGGGACCAGATTAATTCATCCATGGTGCCTAGTTGGAGGACCCCCCGATGAGAGAAATGGTTTGTGAAAGAGGACCATAGGGGGCGGAGAGGAGGAGGGATGGCGAGCTGGTGATCAGTTTTCCAGATGGGTTCCAGAGAGGACCATGAGTCAATTAGTTTGGACCAGGTGAAGATACCCCTAGAGTGGAAGAAGGAGAGGAGGACCGGAGGAATCATTGATTCAAGGTTGTATAAGGTAGGGTCAATACCAATGAGAACAGATGAGCCCGAGAACAAAGTCCATTTTAGATTCTTCAAGAAAAAAGATTGGATCTTTTTGAAACTGCACCAAATGGGGGAGCCATGCTTGATGCCAAGAGAAGACCTTCTGAACCAGAAATCCATATTCCTGCCCTTTTGATACCTTTGCTTGATGAGGGCGCTCCATGGGCTGTTCCCAAAAATACCCCTGTGAAGTGATTTGCAGATGAGCGCTCTCCCAAAGAGCCGCATGTTTAAGAGGCCCCATCCCCCAAGCTTCTTCGATTTTGAGATAAGATCCATCCTCGCAAGATGAAATTTTGTTTGGTAGGATCGCCCGCCCCAAAGGAAATTTGCAGCAATGGACTGCATTTTTTTGGTGACGGAGGCAGGTAGAATGAAGAGATGACCCCAATAAACCGCAAGTTGGGAGAGCACCGACTGAATCAAAATGAATCTGCCAGCAAGGGACAAAAGACGCAATTCCCATTTGGAAATCTTGTTATAGAAGCGCTCAATGAGCCAGAGCCAATCCAGGCATCGGTTACCCTTAACTTTGAGGCGGAAGCCCAAATATGAGAAACCGTCTTTTAGAGGAGCAAGGGTAATGCCGAACCGATCCGCAATCCATTGTGCAGAACCAGGGTTTGATTCGTTGTGATATAGCACTGTTTTCCCTTTGTTGATCATTAGACCTGTGGCAGATTGGAACTTCTGGAAGAGCACGTAGAGACAAACCCAAGTGGATTTACAGAGCATTGCAAAAATTAGAATGTCATCAACGAAGAAGTTGTGGGAAAGAGAGATATCCTTACATATCTTGACCGGTTTACATCTACCTTGAGCGACAGCATGATTGATATGAGTACTGAGAGAATTCATTACCAAAATAAATAGGAGAGGGGAGAGAGGGCATCCCTGGCGGAGCCCTCTCTCAGCTTGGAAGAAAGATGTTGGAATACCATTAATGATTACTGAGTAGTGGACAGTTTCGACGCAGGCCATAATCCAGCTGATAGCCAATGGTCTTAACCCGATTTTAGCAAGGAGGACCCTGAGGAAGCTCCAGTCTACGCAATCAAAGGCCTTTTTCAGGTCGATCTTGAGGGCCGCAGCATCAATGTTCTTGGTGCAGATAGAAAAAAGGCACTCCTGAGCCATGGCAACAGCGTCGAGGATAAGTCTATCCTTTAGGAAAGCGTGTTGTTGCTTTGTTATAAAGGAGCTGAGAGTTTTTTTCATTCTTTCTGCAATAAGCTTGGAGACAATCTCGTAAAGCGAGTTGCACAAGGAAATCGGCCTGTAATCCCCAAAGGATGTAGATTTTTCTTTTTTGGGGATCAAAGCAATAAAGGTGGCCGAGAGAGCACTATTGATGCTACCAGAGTGACGAGAGGCATCCACCATGTTGAGAAGGTCGCGTTTGAACAGATCATAAAAATGTGTCCTTCCTGATTACAAAAATTGGGAAATCTAAAACAGGTGCTGATAAAAGGATACTAGGATTAGATTGGAAATGATGACCGCAATGAGTGGGAATCCGCTACAGTCGCTGAAGTTTTCTCTATATGTTTTTTTGCCCAGGAACTAATCATTCCAGGATGCGGCTTCATTATAAATATGCATATCTTTTTGATGAACGC
Organism: Pinus tabuliformis; assembly: GCA_031772625.1. Taxonomy (NCBI): domain Eukaryota; kingdom Viridiplantae; phylum Streptophyta; class Pinopsida; order Pinales; family Pinaceae; genus Pinus; species Pinus tabuliformis. The sequence continues at coordinate 702,691,865 of CM062807.1, forward strand.
ATGCAGGCTTGCAAGCTGACTATCAGTGAAGGGATAAGCCCTGGCTTCATGGATGGACACTGCACAATTACCATCATCTGTAATAAATTTCCCGCTGGACCAAAACCAATCAATTTTTAGTGGTCTTCAACATGGATCTTTAGTTTTATCTCCCAAAAGGAAAATACAGCCATGACAAGCGACGTCTGGATAATAAAAATTTGCCCCAGCATCTCCTCTTTCCTTGAGTTCATCTTGTATTTTCTTATAGAAATTATATTCTATTTAATAAAATAAAATTGATTATGTAGATGTGTTTTTTTAACCATATTCTTAACCCACAATATCATAATTACTTTGCTGGTGGTCCGTAAGTATTAGATGAAGGTGTATAATGAGCAGGCTTCTTCTCTTGTGAGATACTTATGACTCTTGGGTCGTAACAATTTTTTTTTTTAGGATTTACTTTCTTAAAAAAAATATTCCAAGCAAAAGGCGTTTTAAAATAACGACCCATAATGCATTAGTTTGAAGGACAGGAATAACGGGAGGGCTAGAATGCACCCCAAATTTTTAAGGGGATGCCGGGTTGAGAATGTATATATATATATAAATATAATTCAGAATTTATTATTAATATGAGTTGAGAATGACTATATATATATAAATATAATTTAGAATTCACTATTAGTAAGAGTTGAGAATGAATATATATATATATGAATATAATCCAGAGTTTACTATTAATATATATATTTGCTTCAAGCTTATAAGCATAACAAACTATAGAAAGAAAGATAGAAATTATTTTAACTTCCACGAGGTTAAAGATAGCCTATGGGACAGAGTGTTTCTTCATCTGCTTGATGTATTCGAACCTTTTTCTGTGAAGCTTCACAATAAATGCTCCCAGCTTCTCGACAAACCCCTCGCTAAATAGATTATCCCAAGAGCTAGCTGCCAGCGTATCTGCATAACTTTCCTTGTTGTCTTTGAAGGCCTCACATTTTAAAATGAAATGTTTTTCTGTTTCCACTTTTCCGGAAGAACAAAAAATGCATACCCTTTCCTCCCACACTTCCTTTGGCCTTTTTCAGCACCCTGTTTCACACGGAGTTGATGAGAATTAGTCCTTAACTGAGCAATAAGAATTTTGGTTGTCCAAGAGATATTGGCTTCTATGTATGCTTTTGGTTGATGATTATGAGTGGGATTAAACACTTCAATATAGTAATTTTTCTTTCTTCCTAGCTCCTTATCCCAAGTATGTTTGGGGAACTTTTCGATAACAAAAGCTTTTATCTCTTTGTTGTTTATGGGACACACGTTCAAGCAAATACCCCATTTACTAAACGATTTGTTATTTTACTGCATCCATTTTTTTTGCTCTTGCACAATCTATCATTAAAGACAACCTTAGGCCATCTACCCTCTTCCATTTGCTCAATTTTTTTTAAATACCTTATGACTCACACCATAGCAATTGCTTCAATAGGAGCAGTCCTTGTTTCACTTAACAAGATATCATAAGGAACTGCACTTTTAATCTTAAATTTGTTTGTAATCAAACACTTCTGAATTTTCTCAATTTGTCTCCACTGCATGTTGGAGGTGCTGCTAGCCCACAGTTCACAACTATAGAGAATCACCAGAATCACTAGAAGTCCAAAAAAAGTTTGAGTGGTCTTCCAGTGCCATAACTCTGCCTCTCTACCCCTATTTTGAAAAGCATAAAATGCTTTCCAACTCCCCAAAGTTCTTTTCTTTCTACAACCATTCCAGTTTAGATTTTTGTTGAAGTCAATTCCGAGGTATTTGTAATCCGCAACTTCTTCTAGAATGTTGCCTTCAAAGTAGAACTTATGCTGGTTATGTTTTCTTTTCTTAGAGAAGACCACTACTTTCGTTTTGCTGATATTGACTTGCATCCCCACACTTCTACAAAAATGCTCAAGGGATAGTAAGCGCTCTTGCAAACCAAGAGCTGATTTAGCAATCAGAATAAGGTTATCTACATAAAAAAGAAGCCTTATAACAAACTTGCACAAATAGATACCATCACTCCCTTGCAAATTTAACCACTCCTCAAACTTGTCGATATATAAACCAAAAAGGGTAGGAGACAGTGGGCAACCTTGCTTGACCCCGATATCACTTCTAAAACTTTCAGAAATGCCTGCTGAAGTTCTAATTTTGACTTTCACCTCTTCATATAGCCTATGCACAGCTGCTCTCAAATGTTTAGGACCCCAAGTTTCTCCATTCTCTGCCAAAGTTTATTCCAAGGAACCGAGTCAAACGCTTTTCTGAAATCAACAAAGCAACAAAAGACTTCTTCCTTTTTCTCCCAAAATTTTTCAATGATGTAACTTAAAGTTATGCAATGAGCAACTGTGGAATGTTTAGGTCTAAAACTTGATTGACCTTTAGCATGCTTATCTCTTTCTTCTGCCCACTTGCTAATTTTGTTTTCTAGCATGCTTCCAAATAGCTTTGCAAACAAAGGGTTTATCATGATGGTCCTATAATTGGAGGGATTATTGACGTCATCGCTCTTGAAAAGAGGTATTGCCAGACTAGTTGTCCAATCTATGGGGAGCCCTTGTTGTATGATGTTGTTGAAGATTTTTGTAATGTGAGGTGCAAGAATCTTTGAGCCCCACTTTAAATATTCTGCTTGGAGTTCAGCTAAGTCTTTTGCTTTTTCAACACCCAACTTCTTGATACCCATCTCTACCTCTTGTACCATGAAGAGTTCAGTATCAGTGTTGACCAAGGGGGGAGGGTCAAACTTGGGAACCTACTCATAGTGTTGTCTTGCATAGTCAAACCATTTAGAAGCTTTAATATTATTTCCAATTTGTATCTTTTTTGGTTGGAGCTCCTTCCAAAATAATTTGGGATTATTTTTCCCAAGGAAGATTAGTTCTTCCCTCCTTGAAACCATGAAATCAACATTTTTCTTGCTTAATAACTGCTTGTAAGATTTGAGCTTTATGTTATCCTTGTTTGACTCTTTCCACATTCTCCTTGCCTTTTTGCGTTCCTCGTCAAACCCAACATTAATCGGAAAGCAATTTGTTTCAGAGTTCTTAATTTTTGTTCTTTTGCACTTTGCAAGTGCGCATTGAATTAAATGTGTTAATGCATGACTATGAAGGCTGTGAATTGTAATTTTTTCCTTCTCAAAGAGCCTCTCTAGCGTCATTTTGAAGGTATTACAATTTTCTGGGGTCAAAAGAATTCTGCCCTGTGGAAGATTTTGTTGGACATGCTGAATTTTTGACTCTAATTGTTTTTTTCCAATCCAAGAGAAACATAAATAAATTGGCTTGTGATCTGATTTCAAATCCTAGAGCTAATCTCCAACCAAAACTTCTTCCATTTTCTCACACAAACCATGCGAGAAAATTACATTATCTACCACACTTGCTCCATTGTAAGTATTGCAAGTGAAATTACCGGACATTGCCCATCTAGTCAAGCCATTACAAATGACTAAATCAAAGGCCCCACATAGAATAAGCAATTGTTCACCAAAGGGATTGCAACCCTTGTTCTCTAAAATTCTTTCCCACTGATGATTACTTTCATTTGTAATCCAAATAGGGTCACAATCATTTTTACAACAAAGAATGCAAGCTTGCTCACTTGCAGTCCTAGAATTGAAAATCACCCACTATAAGGACTTCACCTAGCTGTGAATATGTTGCAATATCCGCTTTTAAAACTGCAAATGGATCTTTGTGGTCAAGCCCTTTACCTTTGTAGATTTTTGAAACCCGTGGCGCAAAATAGCATGCTGCAATTCTAATGTGGTTTCCATTTTCTGATATTTTAAATCAAATGAATTGCTTATTTGAGTCTTCTTTTTCTAACTGAATGAGACGACCTTCTTTCTCCCTTACTAAAACCATGATAGCCCCATGCCCTTTGCCATTCCCCGCTGCCTTGTTCCACACTGCCATCTTCCAGTATCCTTCAAAGAAAGGTGTCTTGCACCCTTCATGCTCATGTGTTTCTATGAGGCAAATTATGTCTCTATCTTCCACAATAGGCCCTAACCCAGGTCCTCGTCTCCATGGGTAACCTCTGCAGTTCCAACAAACTAATCTTAAGGAAACCTCAGTATGACTTGATTGCTATTTATTTTGACATGCAAGACTCACATTTGAGCCTTTGTCCCTGTTTTCCCATACCAAAGAGTTTGTTGCATCTTCTTTATTACCATATTGCTGCTCTGTTCCGGAAGGAGGTCCAAATTGCGCTATCACCACTTTGCCTTTATAAATCCATGTTCTCTTTCCTTCATCTCTTGCTGCCCTAACCTTTAAATTTTCCTCCCTTCTTTCCTCCTTTTGTTTTACAGTTAAATCTTCTTCTAGGAAAAAACGAGAACCCCTCAAGAGATGTTTCTTGCTTAGAATAATATATTTATCATGTAAGCTAGGCATAATGATTTTTATGGGCCTAGCTCTCTCCCCATTAAACTTACCCACCCTCCATGCTTGGCATATTTTTCCTTGCCATAACAACTTGTCTTTTAAGAAGTCTCTTGTAAGGTCAAGAGTACATTCATTTTTCCCATAGTCTTTCACCCCTTAAATAATTATGTTTGCTGCCCTATTTTGTTTTTCCTTGCCTTCACTATCTTGCATGTTCTCAACCTGAATATTTGTTTCTCCTTCCTTATTAGCAGATTTGCTAATAACTTGAGCCCAAGTTTCGGAAACTTTCGTGGAATCTCCTTTCTTTTCCTCTCTTGCATTCTCTTCATGGTTGTTTATTTGGGCAATCATTTTCCCTTTATCCTGGGATGATTTCACATTCACCACCTTTGTACTTTCCACTACAGATTTATTTATGTTTTGCACATCCACCTTCATGTGTGCCATTCTGTCTTCCCTATCAGGAGAGCTTCTTATAGCAATGCCACTTGTTCTTTTAAAATTTTATTGCTTTCTGCTAACGCCTTGTTCTCAGCCGTTATTATATGAATTTTATGATCTCTTTCCTACCCTTTAGCTTCTAAAACCTCCAACCTTTGTTTTGCATTTAACAATTCTTTCACATAAAGATCAGATGACCAGGTGAGAGGTGTGGATGTGGGACTATATAAGGCAGAATCATCAATGACTTTTCCTTTGGACTTCTTGTTGCCACGTGCTTGTAGAGGAGACTTGTTTGAGTGCTTTTTGCGAAGGGCTCGATTACTTTTCTTTTTAGACCATTTCTTCCTTGTTTTCTCCCATTTTAGACGGGCTATTCTTTGTTTTAAAATGCCCTGATATTGTTTGACATTGACCCAAACCCACTTCCCAACTTTGGCGGATGAGGCAATTTTCACTTGTCCTAAATCATTTGTCTCCACATGTTCTGAAATTTCTGGTTCCTTTGTCATGTTTGAAAGCATTTGCTGCTGATTGCTCACTGCTCGATACTTTTGCTGCATAAAATCTCCTTGCTCTCACACTGCTCACTGTTCATTTCTCGCCGCTCTCACTGCTGCTCAAACTGCTCTGCTCATATTGCTGACCACACTGCTCACACTGCTCACCATGCTGCTCTCAAAGAGTTGAGAAACATTCCGGGGAGGCAGCGAACTCCATTGAGATCTTTGAGCTGCTAAACTTAGCAGAAACAACCAGTAGATTATGCAGTATAGATATTTGTTGAGACGAGTAACCTGGAGAGAGAATCCATGTGTATGTTCCTATGGTTTTTGAAATTCTGTAGCAGTGGATTTATTCAGACGAAAGTGCAAGGGGAAAGGCACTAGTATTGTATATTATAAGTATTACGCACAACCTTTACACTTGCCAAATCTGAAAAATCACAATCGATTTTGATGCTTTATTGAGGAACAAAATGAAATATAGTTTCAAACAAAAATATAGAGCTACAACGAAAACTATACTTCAATTAATTAATCAATAAACACTGAAAATTTGTTTACATGCATAATGGAAATAAACTAGCTCAGATGATGGTAGATTATCTCTGAGAAGAGATGTGATGACTACATGCTTTCTGAACTATGTTACAACAAGGGTCGAAGAACTTTTTATTATTGAGAAATAAAGGAAAACCCTAAACATCCAAAAATCTAACCCTAAGAAATGAAGTGCTAAAACTTTGTGTGCCCCGTTGTGGTTAGTTGATATATCAACTTTCCAAGGTCGTAATTTTGGAATACGATCTCCATTTGATGCGTACGATACCCTATTAAAAAAATATACCTGAGAACTACAACTTCCGACTGCAAACCTCTACTGCATCAATAGGTTTTTCTGTTTTCCAAAAAAACATTGTTTAGGGCCTCAAAATGACTCTGGAAGTTCAGCTCCCCAAAAATGGCCAAAAATAGTAATTTGTGCTATAATTAAATAAACGGAAAAGAACAATGTTGGGGTCCAAGTGGAATAGATGGGCGGGGTGGCCACCAATATCCACTAGATCAATTTTAGAAAGGGTTGAGTGACTCCATTATTGGTTGCTAGACATTAGTAAAATGTACTTTAGCTTTAGGAAACTTCAGTGTAACTATTTTCAATTTGCAATAGACTCCATGAATAGTGTATGAGATGGAGAACTCTCTATAGAAGTTTGTCTTCATATTTCTTGTTAGTGATGATTATTCTAAACATAAAAGGAATTCCTTTCTCAAGAGGTTTTGCAAACTTTTATAGTTGTATTGAAAACCACTATATATACTTTGATTATGTAAGAAAATTAAATTCATATTTCATTAAGAAGATGAGTGAATAAGAATTTATTCAACCATTTTGTACCCAATCCAAGTCACTACTATCTTATTGTTTTTCATAGTGCTTGAGGTTGGGGTGGTGGAAGCATTGGATTTGAATGACTCCTGGAAACCCATGTACAATATGTAAAAACTGAGATAACTTGAAAAATGAGAAAAAATAATAGCAATAACGACAAGAATCAACCCTTTGAAATGTTGCAATTCTTGTTTTCTTGACATAAAGACTTTTCTTATTGTAATTTTGTTATTGAAAATGCAATACTTAAATTACTAGAAACCCAATTGAAACTCATCATCATACAAAACCCATGTTTTGAGTTGCAACTGGTACAACATATTTAGATTCAACGCAATACAAAAATAATGGATGGGGAAATTGATCATATTGTCTATTCATCAATGTCCATGATTGTCAAAACTGAAGTTATATCTCCAAATTATCTTTGGAATCTGCCCAAAAAAATCCCTACAATCTACCAAAAACATCTTGGGGACAAAAAAAAAAAAAAGTCCCTGAATCCCTGATGAAATCCCCAACAATTTAAAAGCATTTCCTAAATATCCACAGGTCCTAGGAACAGGAGGACCCAAGGTATACTAGTATTTTTTTAAGGGAACGGGTCCCGTGCAACAAAGCTCTAGACCCATTTTTATGCTCTACTCTATTCTGTAATTCTTCGCTGAATCCTCTAAATTTATAACTTTGATGAATTGAAATGTAGAACATGTTACGAGATATAATGCTTGCATATGCATTCTTTGAATGTATGGTGTGGTTGATCTTAATTTCTTCAGATTGTAAATTTTGTGTATTTAATTTATGAGTAGATGATTAATCTTGCTTGTGCTCCATGTTAATTGGATATGCTGCCTTCATTAGATATGAAGGCGGTAAGCACATGACGTGCATGATGTAATGGCTGGGGCGGATGGCTTTCACACCCCCCACCCAAGTTCGAATCTTGCGGAGGTTGTAAAAAGTGGAAAATGAGAGGTTGTAAAGTGGAAAAAGAGTGGGTCCTACCGAAGCTTACAAAAAAAAAAGAAAAAAGATATGAAGGCGGTAAAGATTTTATTCATTATTCATTGGATGCATAAAATGGGCCATCAAAATAAAAATGAGCATATAATATGTAAATGTCTTGCCGCACAATATAATATACATATAGTTATTGCTACATCTAGTGGTATAGTAAAATCAATTCCTTGCACAATTTCAAAGTCAAATTCACAGTGAGATAAAGATAGCTTTAAATGTTTCTATATATCTGCATCACCAGTGTTTTTACATATTTTAATGAATGTGAAATATGAAACCAAAAATAATTTATCAGATTGTATTTCTAGTTTGCTTTGGAAGCCATGGATCAAATCCAAACAATGATGTGTGGCATTTTCTACAGATCATAACACAATTCCTCAACAACTATTACTTCCAATATATTTGGCAAAAAAAGTTGCAATCCCTGTTATGCTTCCATAATTGTTTGTACTATTTTTCCCTTGGGATATGCATGTTTTCTTAGAAATTCGTAATTTATATCTTTTATATTCTCCTCACTTTCTAAATTAAATTGCTAACTTCAATAATAAATTCAATCAAAACGAATTAATTTTAAAAGCCTCAATATATTTAGATTATATATATATGAATATGTCCTTTTTCCATTCAATATTAAGATTAATTTAGAATTAAGTTTAATTTAATTGGAAAAAAATATTTATAAATTAAATACTTGGTAAATATAGATGGGTATTAATCTATAATAAAGATCAACATATTTGTCTGAAAATAGAAAAATTGTCTTTTTATATTGATAAATAAAAGGAGTACATACATCATAAATTGAAGATCTTTCAAATAATTGTAAAGACCGCCATTTGACAAAGCTTTTAAGTTACCAAAAACACTTTGAGATGAACATGATCAAACTTTACAACAACAAAAATAGATTGTCAAATTTAACCCTACAAAGACCCTAAAAAGACCAATCAAGTCGCATGCATTACAAAATTGGAAGGGCACAAGAAGAAGCAATAAGTAATCAGCTATAAGATGCCCAAGTGACAACAAAACTGTGAAAGTCATCATTGAAGATGATAAGGCAGATGGTCTATAGGAATCTAAAATCTTCTGCGTCCAACCATAGTACCCCCTTGGATTTTCTCCAAGAAGATATATCCTTCCTCAACCCGAAGACATCTCTTCGAGAGAAAATCAACATTTTCATTAAACTCACAATGAATATGCAGGAAAGATAGACTCTAAAAATACTAGTTCAACGCCATGATTCTATACATTCAACATTGCAAGAAAAGAACATGTAACTTGCCCTTACCCACCAACCAATCAATCACCACTTTTGACTCACCAAAAATTAGAAGGGAGGATAATTCCATAGATGCAACAATAAATAGGAGGGATCGTACTACAACAACCTCTACTTTAGTATTTGATCCACAACGAATATTTGAAACACTTATTATATAATACATCTTACCTTTCTAAAATTCAAAAAAATCATAAAAACTAACTAAATTATTACTTTATTTTAAATTATTATTATTTTAAATGTAATGGGCAGAGATTTGTACCAATTTTTTTTGGATTACAAGGTTGGAACCTTTAAATATTCCAATATTCCTTGCAGGTTTGAGATTGAGCACAAAGGCTCAATTTAAACCCTCAAACAAGTTTCCCATGACACAAATACTTCAGTGCCCTTCCAACTAAATATTTTCCAAAAATCCCCCAAAATACAGACACATTTACATTCCATTTTTTCCCCTATATTTTTATTTTGATCTTGAATGACTCCATGTTTTTATTGGAGAAAAACTTTTCCTTTTTTCCCAACTTGAATCCAACTCGCATTTTCTGCAAATTTCGACGAATCGTTCTTCAAAAACTACACAATATTTTTCTTGGAATCTTCCTTATCCGCTTGATCTCGCCAAGAAGTTTCATTTTCAACGAGGTTTCTTGTGGTTTCCGAAGTTAATTTGTTTTCCATGAGGGTTTGTTGTTTTTATATTAATGTTGCATCCAAGGAATCTTTATTGGTAACCAGAGGATCTACATTGGCAAGCAAATTTTCCGGCTTAGATTCTATTGTCGCGGCTATGGTTTCTTTGATTGAATTTGCTTTCTTCTTGTCTTCTGATTCTTTTTTGCGTTGAAGCTCTTCTTTGAATATCATATAGTGGTCACCTTGTGCACCTTCCCATCATTTGGGCCTTTGGGGTTTTTCTGATCTTTGCTATTTTGAGGATGCTTGAGGCAATTTTTTATTACATGCCCCATTTCATAGCATGATGTACACCGAAATGAGATATTTTCGTAGTCAATATTTTGGAGCCATCAAATTAATATTCGTGAGAAAACCCTTGCTAAAGTCCATATCCACAGAGATTCGGGCAAAAGTAGTCTTGATTTTATTTATTTATTTTCTTCAGGATAGCTCCAATAGAATTTTTCCAGTGTGTTCCTAATGGAGGCAAGTGATCTGTGATTCCATAAATGCAAGGGAAGGTTCGATAGTCTTACCCAAATTGGGGCTGAAGAGATTGATGCCATTACTGGATCAAAAGTGGGAGACCAAGCCTGCATGCAATGGTGAGTGCTCCCCCAAAAGCACGACTCAACTTCACAAATAATCTTTTGTCTTCAATCTTTAAAAAAACTACAATGAAGAAACCTCATGCCATATGGTCAATATTTTATTCGTCTATCAAAAGGGGCTTCCATGTCGCAGAGATCCATTTATGTAGATCTGCCAGCGGTAACCAGAACCCATTAAAACTACAAAATAAACCATTATCCGAAAAATATTTTTCATATTCTAAAACTTCCTTATCCACGGGAACATTAAGAGAAGAAATTTCTTGCACCACCAAAAGACCAAAACCAAAGAAAAGCTAGCTTGTTCAGCAACCATACCTGTAAAAGAAAAAGATGTATTCGCCAAATCACATGTATTCACCCATAGAAGATTTGTAGAAAATCCATACAAACAAAACAAAGATTGAGCAATTGCCGCAAGGGTTTCTAGAACTTCATCCATCCTCCTCATTTTATTTGGTTAAATTATTATTATTATTATTATTAATTATAAAAAAAAATAATATTAAGTTAAATATATATATATATAAAAATATTGAACACTAAGTTTATTCGTTTTATTATGTGAGTTTTTTAATTGGTAAACAAACTTTATTATAATATTATAGATCAATATAACAAATTATCCATAACTTAGGCCTAAAAAGCCATTTGATAATCAACACATATCCTTGATTTTTAACGGTTAGTTTACAAACAAGAATGGAGTTTCAAGCCAATGCAATTAGAGAAGTAACTTGATAATAAGGTACTATATGTCTCCATTGTAATTTCCTACAAGCTATAAGGATTTCTCTGAGTTGGGAATAAAAGGCTAAAATGGCAGATCAAGATTAATCAACAATGGAATAGATTCTTTGTTCATTCTTGCAACCATTGGAATTAACATTAATGTAACGAATCAAAGGGAGACTGTAACATCAAGACTAGAACTCTACTAAAACACATGAAAAAACAGTCTGAAAACGAAAAGTGTGTATGTTGGAATAACTTTTTTTAAAGGGTAAATTTTCAATAAATTTTAAAAATAGCAGTGAAAACCAATTTTTAAACATAAAAAAACACCCTGAAAATGAAAAGCGTTGATGTCGGAGTAACATCCTCTCTTTTTTGGGGGCAAATTTTCAACATTTTTTAACAATGGCATTAAAGATAAAATATCATGACTCCAAAAAACCTTAAAATTCCAACAATTTTGAGGCATGACATTAAAGATAAAATATCATGTCTCTGAAAGCCTTAAAATTCAAACAATTTTCAACAATGACGTTAAAGATAAAATACTTATAACTATTTTCGACCATAACATTAAAGATAAAATAGCATGGCTCAATAAAACTTTAAAATTTTGACAAATTTTCAACCGTAGAATTAAAACCAAATATCATGCCTACAAAAAAACCTAAAGTTTTCAATATATTTCAACCATGGCATTATTAAAAAGTCATATGACTAAAAAAAACTTGAAAAATGAACATCTGAAGAAATAGTCATTATATCATGAGTAATTTCTTTTTGAAATGCTAAAAGTATAGCTATTTTAAAATTTTAGCCTAAAACAACTTGACACGTTGCAACAAAAAATAAAAAATCAACCATCAAATTGACATGTAGTGTAGGCGAACTCAACTCATTGCAATGAATTTTTAAAAATCAACCATGAAATTGACACATTATGGGGGTAGACTTGATCCATTATAACGAAAACTTTAAAATCATCTATCAAATTGACACATAGTGAGATTGACTTGCTAATCGAGGATTGACACAAACTCTGCAAAAAAAATTAAAATAAAACAAAATAAGAAAATAACCAAACAAAAATTAAAAGAATAAAAAAGAATAAAACTAAAAAATAAAATGTTTTAAAAAATAATTACTAATAAATAAAAATTTATATTAAAACATAAAAAATAAATTAAAAATAACCAAAAAAAAATTAATTCAAAATATATATATATATATATATATATATATATATATATATATTTTCAAAACAACACATAATTTAAGGAAAGAATTTAAAAAATTAGTACCAAAAAAAAAAAATTGAATAATTAAAAGATAAACCAATAAAAAAAACAAATTAAATATAAATTAAAAAGTAGTTTAAAAAATAAATAAGTTAAAAAATTTATTTAAATTATAATAAATATTAAATTAAAAAAATTTAAAAATTTAAAAATATATTGATGATGATGATGATGGTTAACATCCACTGAGACCAAACTTTGGTCTATCGGACCTAAAGAAACGAATTATTTAGTTTTATTTAAGATTTTATTCCTATGCTCAAAAAGCTTGGAGAGAAGCCTCCCAAGCTCACTGTAATTTTGACAACATAATAGGCTAGGAAGGTCAGTGTTGCAACAAAGATTTTGAAACTGAGATCTAATGTGGTTGTACGTGGGGCACTCTATAAGGAAGTGATTTTCATCCTTCATGTTCGTATTCTTACAGAGATGGCAAAACCTTTCCATCCATGGTGTTTTAGGAACTGCCCAACAACTCGTTTCACTATGGAGCTCATGAGAGTTCATTCTAATCTTGGCTATATTAATTTTCTTCTTTGAGCTAGTTAAAACAGAGAGATACTTTTGATCTTCTAGGGTGGGGTTGATGACCTCCTTATAATATCTTAATTTTCTTTTAGCTGCTAAATCTTTCTCACACCCAATTTTTCTTTGAACTTAGAAGTAACAATATTTTTAATGTTATTAATGTTTTGCAATGCAACATTCTCATCGATCTCCCAATGGTTTAACCAGGCCTTGGTGTCTTTATACCAACCTCGTTTGAGCCTTAGGTGGTTTTGGCTAGAATTTAAAGCTAGCTTAGGAAGTCTATGGTCTCCTATGTTATTGAGTTTGTGCTTGTACAACAGAAGCCTAGTCATAGCTAGGCTCTCGATAGGGGAAAGACCCACTTCTATAAGGAGAATAGGATAGGGTGTGTTGCTTTTAATTTTTAGGTTATACGTTATAAAACGCTTCTGGATTTGCTCAATCTTTCTCCAAGATTCTCTAGAGATGCTACAACCCCAAACCTGACATCCATATAAGATAACCAGAGTGACTAAAGTTTTAAAGAGGAACTTCTTTCTATCCCACATTACGAGGTTTTCTATTTTAGAATTATTTTCAAGACCAAAATAAGCTTTCCATCCCCCATTAATCCTTTTCTCAATGCTACAGTTCCAATTGAGCTTGTGATGAATATCAATTCCTAGGTACTTGTAGGAAGACACTTCCTCCAAGTTACTATTGTCATACATAAAATTAACGTAAGTGTCCTTCTTGGATTTGATAATCATAACTTTTGTTTTGTCAGTGTTAACAATCATACCCATGGTAGAGCAGAAATCCTTAAGAAGTATAAGTTGCTTATCAAGATGAGATGGGCGCCTTGCGAGAAGAACAATATCGTCAACATAGAGAAGAAGGATGATGACTATCCCAACTAAGATCGTGCCATCACATCTTGCTTCCTCTAAACAACCTTCTAACTTGTTGATGTAAATGCCAAACAGGGTAGGGGAGAGGGGGCAACCTTGTTTAACTCCGATATTACACTTAATATCTTTCGACCACCCCTCATTGCTTTTTAACTTGGAAATTACATTCTCGTATAACTTTATAGCGGCAACTCTCAACTCAAAAGGAACCTTTAGCTCTTCTAATTTGTTCCAAAGGTTGTTTCTAGGAACCGTATCAAAAGCCTTTCTAAAGTCCACAAAGCAACAAAAGAGATTGGATTTATCATTGCAGCACTTCTCCACAATGATCCTAAGCATAACGAGGTGGTCTGTGGTTGAGTGCTGCTTTCTAAAACCTGCTTGGCCTTTAGCCTGCTTACCTTCACTCTCAAGCTGTTATGAAACCAGCTCAAGAAAAGGTAGAAAAGATAGATCAACGCCTTAGAATTCAGCCTCTTCAAGGGGGCAACCTCCTTTACATTACATAAATGAACAATTCTTGGATGATTCAAATGACAAAACTCCTTTCTATATATAGGAGTCTAATGAGTCACAATATAACCCAGCCGACCTAACAATAACAATATAAAGCCACAAAAATAACAATTGGGGATTCTATGGGGCACAATAATAACAATAAGGGGACAATAGGGGCACAACAATATTAATAAGGGGTACAACTAGAATAGTAATGGGGTAATCACTAGTATTATAGGTACCCAACATGCCCCTCTCCTTCAAAAAAGTGTTGTCCTCGACGCTTGAGTAGTTTTAAATGCTGTTTTCGGAATGTCTTCAGTCTTAATTCTGATTTGATGATATCCTGAAGGAAGATCCAACTTGGTGAAGTAAATTGATCCATGCAATTCATCAATGACCGGAATGGGAAACTTATCTTATGGTATCAATGGCTTTGCTCTGAAACCAAATGTTATGAAACCAGCTCAAGAAAAGGTAGAAAAGATAGATCAATGCCTTAGAATTCAGCCTCTTCGATGGGGCAACCTCCTTTACATTACATAAATGAACAATTCTTGGATGATTCAAATGAAAAAACCTCCTTTCTATATATAGGAGTTTAAGGAGTCACAATATAACCCAGCTGACCTAACAATAATAATATAAAGCCACAAAAATAACAATTGGGGATTCTATGGGGCACAATAATAACAATAATGGGACAATAGGGGCACAACAATATTAATAAGGGGTACAACTAGAATAGTAATGGGGTAATCACTAGTATTATAGGTACCCAACACAAGCCATATGCTCAACTTCCTTTCCAAAATAATACCATATAACTTGGCTAAGAGAGGGCTAATCATAATTTTTCGATAATTAGAGGGGTTATTTGTATCCCGACTTTTAAAAATAGGGATAATGAGGCTTTGAGTCCATGGTTTAGGGAACCCTTGCTTGGCCGCTTGATTGAAAAGCTTGTGAGTGTGGGGGATGAGGATAGGACCTCCAATTTTTAAGATTTCTGCCTGGTAACCTTCAATGTCCTTAGCTTTCCCATTAGCCAAGCGATTAACCCCAAAATCAATGTCTTCTAATGAGAAAACTTCTTTCGTTGTGAGCAAGGTTTCAAAGTTATCCATGACATTTAAAAATTCATAAAGCTTTTAAAATAGGAATTTCAGTCGTGTAAAGCAATTTTATTACTATCTTTAGATTTCCTAGTTAGCATCTGCCTCCAAAATTTCTTAGGAGCTACCTTAAAGAGGTGTAAGAGATTCTCTTGTCTTTTACGAATATACTGCCTTTTTTTTCCTTTTAGTTAGGGCTTTGTATATTTTTATCTTGCCAATTCTATGAAATTCATCAACAACTTTCTTAATTGTTCTCCTCGCACTTTTACAATCTTTATCATAACATTAAAACGAATTTAAAAAAAATATTAAAATATAAAAGAAAAATTAAACAAAAACACATTAGAACAAATTAAAATTTAAATATTAAAAAAATCATTTAAATGAAAAATTCACAAAAATATCGTAGAAAGTTTAAAATAAAAAATAATTAAAATTAAAATTAAAAATCATTAAAATTAAAAAAAAAATAATTGAATGAACACCCTGAGTCTTCAAAGGGCGATTCCTATAATCAACCTCCACCAATTGGGATCAACAGCGACCATTCAATGCATTTTTTATTTGTATTTATTTGTATTTTTTTTGGGTTTAATTATAATTATAATTCTCTTCTCTATTTTTTTAAATGTTTGTTTGTTTTTTTTCTTAATTTTTTATTTTTAATGTTTTTCAATTTCATTTCTTTTAATAGTATATTTTCTAGTATTTTTTATTTTTTAATATTTTTATTTTAAGTGTTTTGTTTTGATTTTTAATTAATAATTTTTTAAATTGTATGTTTTAATTTTTTTTAACATTATTTTTGGTCATTTTTACTTAAAATTTTATTTGAATAATTTTTTTTTGGAAAAACACTTCAAATGTGATTATTTTTGGATATAAAATTTATAAGAATTTTATAAAATCTGCGATTTTTCCAAAAAAAAATTATTCAATTTTTTCATAAAAATCATTTATTTAAGATGTAATGGAAATGTCCCAAAATACTAATTTTTTAAATTCTATTTATATGCAAAATGTGTATTTTTTTTATCGAGTATTTAAAATTATTAATTTTTAGTGACAATTATTTTATGTATATTGAAGTATTAATTAACGATAATATATATATATATATATATATCTTAACTTCAAAATATTAATATTATCATTTTTTTAAACTTTGGAAAAAAAATTATTATAAAAAAACATTGTAAAGAAAAACAAAAAACATAAGTTTGGAAACCCTTAAAAAAACAGGACGAAAAATAAGAAAAGGAATAAGGCAATTTGAAAAATGGTTAAATAATCAACATTTAAAAAGAAATTGTGCATACCTAAGACATAAAAATTTAAAGTGTTAAAAATATGCCTAAAAAAAGTTGATACTACTTTCAAAATCTGCATGAAAATCACTAACATTTTAAAAAACTTGTCCATACTTTGTATATAAAAAAAAATTAAAATGTTAGAAATAAACCCAAAAAAGCGGTTGATGTTGCATCAACACTTTTCAAAATTGGCATGAAATTCAAACATTTAAAAAAAAATGTACACTTGATACATGATTTTTTTTTAAAGTATTCAAAATATGCTCAACACTTTTCAAAATCAGATAATTTTTTGCAATTTTAAAAAAGTGAGAACTTGATACAATTCCGTTCCGGTTTGATTGATTACTATGTTAATTATCACAATAATTTTGTTTTCATGAATTCGACTTTTGTGGATGACTTCGATTTGCATTCAATATAAATAAAAAAAATGCCCGGAATAAAAAAAAAAAAGTGACCATTCATGCAATGCAAAAAAAATGACACATAAAACTTACTAAAACAAGTAGAGCTTCTTATCTTCATAGGTTGAGTTATGACCTTTTATGTTCACTGTAAATTCTAACATTTTATGTTGATTGTAAATTTAAAATATCCAACTAGTACATGGAATCTATATTCTAACATAAAGATGCCCTCTTAATCCATGTTTTCCTGTGACAGTACAATGAATAGTTTGAATGGTGGCTATTCGATGTTCTCCAATGCTTTAGTGAGTGAAATATAATAGTCATTATCAATCAACTAACAATACATCTATTAATATTAATTGTTAATGGGAATCGAACTTGTTGCTGGGATTTTTTTATTAAGTTTAATTATATTCCACCCAACTTTGATTGTATTGGTCTTTTTGGTGAGCTTTACCTATGTGAGATTTGATTTACATAATACTGTCACACCAAGTGAGCTGCTTCTTTTCTTTATTAATCATATCTAAATCTAGTTTTTATATATTTTTTTAAATTATCAGAAATCAAAAATAAATCCAACATAATTAGTTTCATTTAAGAACATTGTAATTATACATTTCACGATTGGAAATTCAAGTGATGTGTGGGGGAGGTTGGTTCTTTTTTATCTTTTTAAATAGAAAGGCATGGTGCAATATTCTTTTACGCACCAATCATAGGATTTAGCTCTATCCAGGCAAGATCACATTTTAAAGAAGGGTATTCATATTGATATAGGTATCACATTTTAAAGAAGAGTATTCTTATTTAGCTTTTCATGGAGCTCAAATTTAAAAGATAGGGTTGCTATTGTTTTTTGAAAGGAATGTTTAGGATTTTTTTTATTAAAAAGAGAGATAGGTTTTTGGGCTCAAATTTTTACATATTTCATCTAATTTATAATAATTTTATTTTCAAATGTCTAAAATATTAGAAGCTTATGCTTATGGCATTCTTTGCCTACACTTTTGAAAATGTGTCTACTAGAAACAAACAACTACTAGAAACAAACAAAAATTACATTGTTGGAGAATCTAATTCCAACCACCTGTTAGGTGTCAAAACTCTCCCTCCAAGTGTCCTAGTTCAGTTTTACTTAGTCCAATTTAAGTTGAGTTTCACTCCAGTTATTTATTAGTGATGTTTCCAATGTAATCTTATATAACTGATTCAAAATACTAAGAAGAGTAGTCCTCTGCTCCACATCGTTTTGGCCTCTTCAATTTTTGTCACGGCATCAAAGCTTAGCATGTGTGAGACTCCTTGAGAGCAAAAGAAGAGAAGATAAAATAAGTTGCATAAGACTCCCGAAGAGAGCAGAAAATGAGAACAAAAAAGTTTTTGAAATTAAAACAACTTTTAAACTTTTTCTGTTGCATTAGTAACGCTTAACCCTTCTTTTGAATTTCTGGGAAGCGTTAATAATCCTATGGTTTGACTACTAGACTGCGTTAATAATGCTGCCTTTAAGGGTGTAGGGCATGTTAC
The DNA here is from genome assembly GCA_031772625.1 of Pinus tabuliformis. Taxonomy (NCBI): domain Eukaryota; kingdom Viridiplantae; phylum Streptophyta; class Pinopsida; order Pinales; family Pinaceae; genus Pinus; species Pinus tabuliformis. The sequence continues at coordinate 702,710,561 of CM062807.1, forward strand.
TTTAGCTACCCTTCACGCTCACTAATAAATGACTGGAGTGAAACTCGACTTAAACTGGACTAAGTGAAATTGAACTAGGACACTTGGAGGGATGGTTTTGACACCTAACAAGTGGTTGGAATTATATTCTCCAACACTCACCCTTAATTACAACCACATAAAAATTCAATTAAGTTACCTATTGGTCTATGTCTCAGGGAGGCTTATAATTTAAAAAAATTGACTTTAACTACATTTGCTTTTCTTCTTCTCTTATTCGAGATCCTGTAGCCTCTAAATTGTTTTTTTTTTTCTTCTCATTGTATCCTTCAAACCTTAGATTCTTCATTTGTTGGTGTAGGTCTTCTATTATTCTAGGCTCTCTAAACTTATGTGTTGGACTTCTTCAAAAGACGAATTGTATGTGGGTTGCTGCCACATATTATCTTTTGTAGTGCTGTTTTCATCATCAAATTGTTGCAACATAAGACCATAATACACTTTCATCTCTTCAGGACTCCAATACTTGAAAATTTCATTAATTCATTCATTGTCTAAGTTGTCTTCAACGTTCATTGAAGCAAATTCTACGAAAAATTCATGTAAACATGGTGTTGCAAGCCATGCTTCAAGGAAATTTAATTGTTCTTCAAAATGATTCTGTGTACCTGCACATTGGAAATCAATGGGAAGTTTAAAAACATCTAGAAAACCAAATTGGTTCTGTTCCTTTTGATCTGCAATGAGAGCTTTCTCTTGTTGTGCTTCTTTCTCTGCCTCTATTTTTCCTTTGTGGGTTTCCTTGTTTGTCTCTGACTCTATCTTTGCAGTCTTTGTCTCTTCCACTTCTGTACTAACTTGTGCTGCTGCAGATACGTTGTCTTCCACTTGGTTTTCAGATTCTAGTGGAATCATCTCACCAAATAGCATCATCTCAATATGGTGTCATTGTTTCATCATCTCCAATCATTCATCATTAGCCAACAATTCTTCATCAAAATTTACATCAACAATATTAATTGCTCGATTCACCATAGAATTGACTACTCCAATGGTAGCTTCATTGTCCTCAACAAGCTTTGTTGCTCGATTCACCAAACTTTCATCAACAAACTCTGTTGATGGATTCATCAAATTTTCATTAGCGAGCTCTGTTGCTGGAATCACCATATCTTCATCAACAAGCTCCTTTGCTGGAATCATCATATTATCATTAGCAAGCTCTGTTGCTGGAATCACCAAGTTTTCATCAACAATCTCTATTGATCGATTCACCAAAATTTCATTAGCAAGCTCTGTTTCTGGATTTACCAAATCTTCATCCACTTACAACTATGCATAGTGGGATTCAACAAACTTTTCATCTTGATGTAGATATTCTGCTATAGATCTACCTTCATCTCAATCCTATGATTTGTGGATTATGGGCTCATCACACATCCACTGCACCACTCTTATATATATATATATATATATATTTGATGTTGCTATAACATTAAATCATGTGATAATAATAATTGTGTGGATCCATGTTCTAATCTGGGTAATGGAAACATAACACTTTCTTTACTTTTTTGGGTAGATGATGATAATGATAAAAAATAGCAATAGTATAATAGATATGATATCAAGTGGTGCTATAGAAATGAATTGAAGGGGCTCACCTTAATCCTTTTGTTATTGTAATTACATTATCATATGAAAATAAAAACATTAAATATTAGGTTTTATATATTTACAAGTAGGGTTGTTCAATATATTTTTAGTGAGATAGTTCAATTATTAACTACAAAATATTATAAATTAGATTTGATTAGAAGGTAAGGATATATGCATTTATAAAATTCAATAAATTGATGTAGGCATTAATTTCAATCCTATGACTGGTGGATTATGGGCTCATCACACTTCCACTGCACCACTCTTATATCTATATATATATATATATATATATATATATATTCAATGTTTCTATAACATTAAATCATATGATAATAATAATTGTATGGATCCATGTTCTAATCTGGGTAATGGAAACATAACACTTTCTTTACTTTTTTGGGTAGATGATGATCATGATAAAAAATAGTAATAGTACAATAGATATGATATCAAGTGGTGCTATGGAAATGAATTGAAGAGGCTCACCTTAATCCTTTTGTTATTGTAATTACATTATCGTATGAAAATAGAAACATTAAATATTAGGTTTTATATACTTACCAGTAGAGTTGTTCAATATATTTTTAGTAAGATAGTTCAGTTATTAACTACAAAATATTATAAATTAGATTTGATTAGAAGGTAAATATATATTCATTTACAAAATTCAATAAATTGATATAGGGATTAATTACCAGTTAGATAACCTTTTTTTACAAGGTAAAAGTGATGAGACCCTACCCTGATTACCTACGACATACCATTTATTTGGATTTCGTGGATGATTTGTTTCGATGTGTGGTTTTAAGGCGCGGTACTGTGGTTTGATTGATTTGAGGACAAGTGTCCTGGTCTTGGGGCTCACTCCTCCCACCTCTTACTATACCCAAGAAACCCTAGCTTGGCTCATTCCACTGTTGCTCTGGTCTTCTGTTGCACCGTCGAGGTGAGTGTTTCCACTCTGTCTCAGGTCACTGCTCCTCAGGGTTTCGCTTACACACTCGGCAATGTCCTCTGTTCTGCACCCTGTTCTGAAGTTTCGGGACCCCTAGTCTCAGTCGTGGGTTTCTGTTTATTCGACTCTGGTTATGAACTTGGGTCCTTGTTGTTCTCTGGTTTCTATTATGCTATTGGTTTTCAGATGTATGCCTTGCTGTTTGACTGTAAATTTGGTTCTTTTCTGTAGGTCATGGTTGTGGGGCAGCTCGACTCTTAGTGTTATTCCAAGATCTAAACAGAGGTAAGCTCTCTCCCTCCATGTTTTAACATTCTGCCTCGCTTTCAACTATCGTTGACTGTTCTTGCTCCTAGCGAGCAGTGGGCGCTTTGTGATTGTGGCCTTGGCCCGCGGCTTCCTTCCTTCGTTAGCAAAACTCGGCTTTGGTAAGTGAGCCTTCCCTAACCCTTGGCTATGTCTTTGGTTTTCTTGTTTCACGACTCTGTCTCTTGCTTGCTGACAACTTCTTTTTGGTGGCCATGACAGGAAATGGAGCTGGGCTCGTTGTTGGTTGGTCGCATGCCCTGACACATACGCAAGTATCGCGTAGGGTCGCACCTTGTTGTTCCTATGTTGATTTGTTTGAAGGGTTATGCTTCTTGCTTGGTCTATTTTCGAGGGTAGTGGCTTCAGCCTCCCTGGTTCGTAGCCTGTAATTTATGCCTCCAGGCTGTTGTTGTATATGCGACTATATTTATGTTTTTAGGAGACTGTGCTCATGTTGGTCCCGTGGGAAACTCGATGTTTGGTTTGGCACTGTTGTACAGGACCTCTGTTCTGTAACTTAGCCGTATTTTTGGGCAGCTGTATCTTGGACTGTAGGTATTCGATATCGATATATATGCATAGTGATTTCTTTTTGATAATTAAATAATAAAAGGAAATGTTATGAGTTCTGTTGGTACCTGTAGGAATTTGTATATTCCTTCGACAGTGATTTACTTGATTCTTTTGCAAGCTCACTCCATTGTTTTGCTGAATTTGTTCGCGTACGTTTTTTGCTCCTGTGTTAGTTATTCATTCTCTGTCTTTGTTATAAAATGGATAAATGATCTTTGTTAAGTTAGGAAAAAAATACTTAGGCTGCAATTTATGGATTCAAACTTTCTTGTTTGTTTTTAGAATGATTTCATGTGTGTTTCTATTCACTACTATGATGATAATTACAATAGCTTTTTTTCCTCTTTTCTTTTGTAAAGATCACTGTACAGTTATTAAACTGACAGTAGTTACATTTAGTTATTCCTTGATAACTGTTCTTTCTTGACTGTATTCTAAAAGTAAATTTTTAAACAAAAACAATGATAAAAAGGATGTAAACAAAAACAAATAGTGGGTTGAGACAGCCTCAAACCTAACACAAGGTCCGAAATACCGTTAACTAGAAATTTAAATGAAGATTAAAAAAACTAATTGAAACTCCTTCTGTTTGCAAAGACAAACACTCCAGCCATGACCTCCCTTAGTTGGATGCTGTTGCATCAAAATTTTTTGGGCATTAGGTATCACTCAAGGAAGAAATTCAACCCCCCTCTTAGTCCAAAGGTAAGAGAGAGGTTACTGGTACTAGGTCAACCCTCAAGATAAACTCACTTAAGACAAAGTTACTCAGTTATTATTCCCAACAACCCAAGATAAATTCAATTTACCACAAAGTTAGATAACATATTAATATGAGGATTAAACTATTTTAGATGTGGAGCCAAGATTCAATCCTAAGGTGTGTTGTTTATGGGCCCACCATCCCTTCATTTCATGATTTTGATTGCAAATGATACCCTTCACTTTACCACTTGATTGCAAATGATATTCATTGTTTTTTATTGATGTTACTATACCTAGCCCCACCATATAGATTAAATGGATGGTATTAATCTATGATAAAAATCAAATCACATACTTTTGATATTACATCTCTCATAACTAAAATTTAAAAAATCATAAGAGTAACAAAGTAAATAAAAATAATAATACAAGCTAAACATATATACATTTAGAGAAACATGTAACAAAATTATTAACCTTGGAGATTCCTAATCTCTAAATTCTCCACATGAACATATATCACATTTCGAAGTTTCTAAGAAAAGAAAACTTTAAACAAATGTGCAGTGATTTCAATAGTGGAATTTTAGCCATCAATTTTGCAAGTAAATGATTAACATAAAAAATAACAACAATAGAGTTACGAATATAAACCCAACATAATAATGATGTATATTTTCCAAGAAGAGAAAACTTTAAACAAATGTGTAGTGATTTCAATAGTGGAATTTCAGCCATCAATTTTCCAAGTAAATGATTAACATAAAAAATAACAACAATAGAGTTAAGAAGATAAACCCAACATAATACTGATGTATATACCTACATTAATATCCCACAACTTAGAGATTTGTTCGATAGCTTTGTTAGTTAGTTGTTTTTTATAATCTTCCTGTTGTTTGCAAGGAAGAGTCAATACATAGCCCTCCCCAGGAATGGACCTCAGGACTTGTGGGGACCAAAATACCACACAACCATTAGACCACTTCCTCAGAGCTAGTTAGTTAGTTGTTAACCACATGGTATTGGAGTTCAACCATCCTTCTAGCACCTTGGTAGATGCTTTAAAATGAATTCAATAAATTGATATAGACATTAATCACCAAGTTAGATAACCCTATTTTTCCCAAGGTAAAAATTTTGGGCATTGGGTACCACCCAAGGAATAAATTCAGCCCCTCTCTCAGTTCGAAGGGAAGAGAGAGGTTGTTGGTACTAGACCAACCCTCAATATAAACTCACTTAAGACAAAGTTACTCAATTATTATTCTGAACCACCCAAGCTAAACTCAATTGAAAACCAAGTTAAATACAATATTAATATGAGGGTTAAATTTTTTTTGTTGTATAGCCAAGATTCAATCCTAAGGCATGTTGATTATGGGCCCATCATCCCTTCAAATGATATTATTTTATTGATGTTACTATAAATAGCCCAAGCATATAAATTAACTGGATGGTAAACACCCATAGGTATTAATCTATGATAAACATCAAATCACATATTTTCCATAATACATCTTAAGTAACTAAAATTTAAAAAATCATAAAAGAAACTACGTTATAACTTTATTATTCATTATTATTATAAAAATAATATGAGCTATATATATTTAGAAAAACATGTAACAAAATTCTTAACCATGGAGATTCTTAATCTCTAAATTCTCCACACGAACATGTATCAAATATCAAAGTTTCAAAGAAGAGAAAATATTAAACAAATCTGTAGTGATTTCAATAGTGTAATTTTAGCCATTAATTTTCCAAGTAAATTATTAAAATAAAAAATAACAACAATAGAGTTAAGAGGATAAACCCAACATAGTAATGATGTATATACCTACAATAATACCCCACAACTTAGAAATGTGTTCGATAGCTTTGTTAGTTAGCTAATTGTTAACAACAATAGAGTTAAGAAGATAAATCCAACATAATAACGATGTATATACCTACAATAATACCCCACAACTTAGAAATCTGTTTGATTGCTTTGTTAATTAGCTAATTGTTAACAACAATAGAGTTAAGAAGATAAACCCAACATAATAATGATGTATATATCTACAATAATACCCCATAACTTAGAAATTTGTTCGATAGCTTTGTTAGTTAGCTAATTTATGGACCTCGAGACTTGTGGGGACCAAACCACCACACACAACTGTTGGACCACAACCTTAGAGCTACTTAGCTAGTTATTAACCACATTGTATTGAAGTTCAACCATCCTTCTAGCACCTTGGTAGATGCTTTAAACATATGATTAAAATTTGGAAGAGATATGATTAGAATTTAAAGGGAGAAGTATAACTCTAGTAAAATTTCAATTTATATTCCTAAAATTACAACAAAATTATTAATAAAAATAAAAATATTTGTATTTTTTTAACATATTCAATTTAAAATTATTATTCATGTAATTATAATTTTTAAAAATATTTTATATAATTATTTCAATAGACATGTCTAATTTGAAATAAGGCTTTTAGAATTTTAGTTTACTTACCAATAATTATTAAGTGGGTGCCAAATATTTAACATACATGAAATATTCTTAGCAGTATTCACAAATCAAAGCTTGAGATTTATCTTAAAAGTAGTTATATATTTTCTATACTCTTAATTATATTGATTAATTAAAAATAATGTGCCATATGAAATGATTATAATTTTTTGGACATGTGGTAGTGATAAGCCATAGTATTGGCCCATGGTATTGTAACAAATCGTATTTACAAGTTAAGGATCTCCATAGTAAATAGAGGATGTATATATGTTTACCTCATATATTAATTCTTTTTATAACTAATAATATAACATTGATAATACTAATTCAAAATAAAGTCATAATTTAGTTAATTTTTATTATTTTTTAATCTTAACAATGTGATATATATAGGAAGTGATAGTTTTGATACTTAACATAAATTACTTCCTATAGATATTTACCAACCATTTAATTTATATGGTTGCTTTAGTTTTAAGTTGAGTTTTGACTTTTTAGTGGAATTTGATAATATAATTTGTGAAAAAACCAAGACCTTTTATTATTTAAAATGTTATTTATTTATTTAGTTTAAATGTAAAAATAAATTCAGGGCCATGAACAATTTGTTGAATATTTGAATTATGTATATTTCATAACTCAAAATTGTGATTTCAACAAATCCTTATTAAAATTTATGCAAATTTTATCTAATAATATACCAAGAAAATGTCAAAAAGTAGGAAAAGTTAGGCTATGAACTTGTTTTTCTATGGAGGGATATAAGGAAAAGTTTAGGCTATGGCCTTATTTTCGATGGAGAGATATAAGGAAAAGTCAGGCTATGACCCCCTTTTTTTATGGAAGGATTCCATTTGACTCTTTATAATGGTTAATTTTGATGGGTATTTACCATTTTCTTTCATTTTTTCCATCATTCTACAACCTGGTATGAGGGTAATATGTGATTCTATTCCATGTACCTCTTAAAATAAAAATAAACTATTCTCTAATGGAAAAAAACCTTGGTGAATAAAAAAAATGCAAGTTTCACTCAATTTGTCGTTGACATGTATGTCAAAAGGTTTGTTGAAATTCAAACTTGAGGTTCAAATTTTGACGAACTTTACAAAAAATTTGAGGTTCGTCGAACCTCAGCCATTGAAAACTCATAAACTCATGTCGCAACTCAAGCTTGTAATCTAACCTCATAGCCATTGACCAAGTCCATAGATCAAAACTCATAACCTCATGTCACAACTCAAGCTTGTAATCTATCTTGACAATTTCCATGTTCGTGATAACATTTTTTTATGTTTATTGATGTTGATATCTTATTATTTTATCCTATATGTCATTTACACACACACACATATAGAGAGAGAGGAACCTAATGGCGAACCTCATCAAAAAAATTACACACACACACACACATATATAGAGAGAGAGGAACCTAATGGCGAACCTCATCAAAAAAATTCAAACTAGAACCATGTGACTTTGGTTGACATTACAATCCAATGTCATAAATAAAATATTTGATATCCACATGATGTAATATAATTTCATATCAGCATTATAAAAAGATAAATTAATTAGAAATAAAAAAAAGTGAGTAAGATGTTTAAGCCTTATACTTTTCAAATATATTTCAACACGAGATTTAAATAAACTATTTGAAGATCTATGTGAAGTATTTTATGCCGATATCAACTTCATATATATCTATTTATAGAAAAAAATGTTAAATAAAATAATTTAATATTGTATACACTAAAATATTTAATGTCCAAAGATATATATATATATATATATATATATATATATATATATATATATATATATATAAGGGTAATAAGAAGGAAATGTGTAATTCATTCTATTTTTAATATTAAATTAATGTGACATTTAAAAGTATTCATAATAATAAAAAATTCCAGTGTGGATCAGTAATAAAATATTTTAATACGCGGGATTAAGTAATATTGACATATAATAAAAAAAATCATTTTAATGTGGATAATGTAGTTTATAGGTAAAATGTCTCAATGCACATGTTATGTAAAATATTTTAATGTCAATATGAACTATGTATATATCACATAAAGAAATTGAAAAAAATAAATTTTTTAAGTTAAAAAATGTGTAGTCTCACAATTTTACATTTTGGTTGAATTTACAAGTTATGTACTCTATATAGCACTCAAAAGTACAACTTAAACAATGAAAATTTACACAAACACACAAACATATAGAGAAAATTTACAAGTGATGTACTCTATATAGCACTCAAAAGTACAACTTAAACGATGAAAATTTACACATACACACAAACATATAGAGAAAGATACTACATATTCATCAGAATCTATCAAGGGGTGAAAGTGTTTGTTTTTTTTTTTTGTTTTTTTTGTTTTTTGTTTTTTGTTTTTGTGTTTTTTGTTTTTTTTGTTTTTTTGTTTTTTGTTTTTTTGTTTTTTTGTTTGTTTTTTTTTGTTTGCTTTTTTGTTTTGTTTTGTTTTTTTTTTGAACTCTAAAATATGTTTGAACCTAAAGAAATTTGGTCTCTCTCTACACATGTTAGATTCATGCTTAAGATGAACCTGAATCTATACTAGTTTTACTTGTGATATACTAACCATTTTAAAAATTGCTATGCATGTGAACATCCACTTAAATTTTAAAACCAACAAATTGGTAAGTAGCTACTGAAAATTAATTTCCTATATCATTACATTCCAATTTTATTCACTTCTTTATGAGGAGCATTTTTATTCATAATTAAAGCATACCAGTTTTATTCACTTGTTTACTTCATCATAAGTTTTAAAATATAACTACATATATATATCTATATGTATGTATGTATGCATGTCTGTCAACTAGTCAAATCTAATGAATTTTTGATTTGTTAGTGTATAGTGTGTTTGTGATATACTGAATTAATTTTCACTACTTTTTGGGTCACACTAATATTATTAAGATAGAAGGTAAAATTGTAACTAGCACAATCTTTTAAATTATATAGTTGGTAAATACTCATAGACATCAAAACACTCATCTCATGATACAAGATTACAAAATTTAATAAGACTAGCTATAGCTTGTAAACGCCGATAGGTATCAATCCATGATAAGCATCGAACTTCATGCTATATTTCACATTGCTAAAAGTAGAAATAATAAAAATTAACTAAATTATAAATTTAATTTAAATTATCATTATTATTGTCTCTTGGGGGTAGCTCAATTGGCAATGACCCTAAAAATGAAGTCTCACAGAACTAGTGGAAGATTTCGCATTGCTAAAAGCAAAAATAATAAAAATTAACTAAATCATAAATTTAATTTAAATTATCATTATTATTGTCTCTTGGGGGTTGCTCAATTGGCAATGACCCTAAAAATGAAGTCTCACAGAACCAGTGGAATATTTCACATTGCTAAAGTAAAAATAATAAAAATTAACTAAATTATAAATTTAATTTAAATTATCATTATTATTGTCTCTTGGGGGTAGCTCAATTGGCAATGACCCTAAAAATGAAGTCTCACACAACCAGTGAAAGTCCCATAGAGCGGAAGTCTCATAGAACCGAATGTTTTGGTAAACCGGAAATGTAGCTGCTAGGTCCTCTCGGTTCCAAAAAAAATATATCATTATTATTATTACTTACATAAAGAATGAATATATTAATTAAACATTTATAAAAATATATATCATTATTATTGTTAATTACCTAAAGAATGAATATATTAATTAAACATTTATACATACCAGATATTTTGGTAAACTGGAAGTGTAGCTGCTAGGTCCTCTCGGTTCCAAAAAAAAAAAATCATTATTATTGTTAATTACATAAAGAATGAATACATTAATTAAACATTTAAACATTTAAAAAAACATGTAACATGATTCTTAATCAAAATTTACTCCATTTCCCATAGAGATTCTTAATATGTAAATAAGATTTGTTACAAAACCATGAGCCAATTCCATGGCTTATGCACTCCACATGCCAAAAACCCATAGTTCATTTCATATAACACTTGTTTACATGACATTTATTTTTTACATGTTAATTAACCAATTTAATTAAAAGAAGAAAAAAGACATACCATTTTTGGGGATAAACATCAACTTTCATTTCATATAACACTTGTTCACATGGCATTTGTTTTTTACTTATGACCTTTTTTTAAGTAATCAATTTAATTAAAAGAAGAAAAAATACATAACTTATTTAGGGATAAACAACTTTCAATTTGTGAATACTACTAAAGATATTCCATGGAGATTAAATTGCTACATTCTAGAATCCCTATTCCAAAATAAACACTTATAGCACAACCACATAAATCATAATTCATGTTCATATCACATTGATTAATTGAAAAGAAAGAAATGACATAATCACTTATTTTATAAAGATCAACTTTTAATTTGTGACTATTACTAAAAAAATTATCTGTAGATTTAAGCCACACCATCCATCTAATATTTTTTTATAATTAAATTATTTTGGATGCTCTATTCCAAAATAAATAAAGCACACCATCCATCTAATATTTTTTTATAATTAAATTATTTCAGATTCTCCATTCCAAAATAAATAGAGACTGCATAATTCTTTGTTTTAAAGATGAAACAAGAATATTAACCATGAAAATTCACCCATAGGCATGTATATTGATTTTATGTATATAATTAGGTTAAGTAGATATTTAATAAACCATTGTTTAATTTTAATAATGATGAAATGCATGAATATCTTGAAATATTATAAAGTTGTTGTAATTAAATATAATATTTTAATTTTATGTATATAATTAAGTTTAACTACAATACTGCTTCTACTTGGCCAAGAGTGAGTTTGTCTTTTTTGAACAATGTAAGGAAACAAGTTAATAACCCAAGACCCAAAGGTAGTGAAAACTTACCCCCTACCCCCTACTGCTTGGCTAAGAGTGAATTTGTCTTCTTTGAACAATGTAAGGAAACAAGTTAATATCCCAAGACCCAAAGGTAGTGAAAACATACCCCCTACGTAAGCAAACAAGTTAATGACCCAAAACCCAAAGGTAGTGAAAACCTACCCCCTTCAAGAGGGGGTGAAAACCCACCCCTTATGGACCATCAAAACCCATCCCTTATGGACCACCAATAGGTCATTCCAAGTGGTGTGTTTTCTTAATAAGGTTGATGAGTAATTTTTGAATAAGGGTAATGAGTGAGCAAGGGTGATGAGTGAATGTGAGTCTTCATTTGACAATTGAGTTATGATATGGTTGTCCTCACTACTAGTTTGGCAATTGAGTTATAATAGGCTTTTCCACTATGTAAAAAACAAAAAAATAAGTATAAGTAGATACTTAATAAACTATTGTCAACATCAAAATGGGAGATATAGAATATTTTAAAATATAAAATATATTAAAATATTATAAAGTATGGACCTTGAATATATTCTAAATCATATTTATTTTAGTCTTGTGTTATTTCTTAAGGTGCATATATTCTTTTTAAATATAAAATTTGAAAAAATATTTGCACATATTTAATCTCTCTTAACACTTAGATCTTAGCTTTATTTAAATAATTCTTTTTAAATATAAAATTTGAAAAAAGATTTGCATATCTTTAAGCTCTCTTAATCTTACTATAACTAATAACTAAAAAAACAGCACAATTTAATGTCAACTTTAATATAATATAGTAAAAAAACATTATTTAAATGAAACATTTTTAAGCATTATCTATTCCATCTATTTTTCCAAACTCCTAGATAAATATATGTGTATAAATGAATGATTCTAATAAAGAAATTCAAATAAGAGAATATGCAATTATCTCGGCTCTATCCCAATCTGCTTTAACCCTAGAAAAAAAGAGGTCAGCGTGGTGTCATATAGCAAGAATTACTTTCGAAAAAGGTCATGAAAACTATTCGTAACATATAAACTCTCTAGCATGCCGGGCATTTATCAAGCACATGCACACATATAGATTATGATCCAAAACTGAACCTGCATTATGCACAAGGGTTTCAACAGGATAATCGGGCATACGCTGGTATTTCATGGTTTTTTTTTTTAATGTCAAGAGCACAAAATAACTGGCGCTCGCAAGGTTAAGTTTGCCTGTAAACCTTGCACACACCCAATATCACAATCAGTGGAATAAAAGTCTCAAATGTTTTCCGGTTCGCCTTAATTTACTTGAATTTGATTAATATTTAGCGTTTATGATGTCAATGGAATGGTACCAGACAATTTGGCGGTGGTTCAAGCCGGACAAATGCGAAATTTCAATGTTCAATTATTTGCGACTTAATCTTTTTTTTCAGATGAAAAAAACATTTATATATTCATTCCTGTAAGTAGTGCATTACATATTTTCAGATATAGAGACTGCATAAAGACCATTTTGTCAACCGTACAAAAATACTGATACAAAACACTGAATTGATCAGGAGTTTCCAACCATTTTTTTTTCAAAAAGATACAATTTGAATGATAGACCTGTTTCATTTTTCATAGCTTCAAAAAAAAATTTAGAATTCAACATGGGTTCAACCCAAATATATTATCCAGGAATTGGATATACTCCACTTGCAATCCAAGTTTTGATAACCTGTCCGCCTCAGTATTAAGGTTCCTGTTTATGTGCTGAATGGAAGGTTGATTGAGGGAGCTCCAAATTTGCTTGATTTGATTTAGCGAACCTTGAAGAGAGGATTTATGAATATTAGCATGTGCGCCAACATAATCTCTAACAATCTTAGAGGCACCCAAAACATAAATATGTTTTGTATGTCTATGTCTAGAAATTTAGTAAACCATAAAAATCTCCACAGTGCCATCACTTCTACTCTATATTGTTTCCAAAACCCATATTGTTTCCAAAACCCACTCCCAGTGTACAGAGTACATACCAGAATGTATATAGATGATGATTTAATCACCCAAACCATAACATTCCTTTGAAGCATGCAGTCGATTGAAGGGACGTTAACCTTTACCTTGTTCACCCTGGCCCAGTTCCTACCTCAATCTAACCCTCACATAGAAACATGCAGCTATTATGAATTGTATCGTGTGGGTTTTCCATAAAACAGGGCAACCAATATTTAACCAGCAATACGCTTATTAATGCTGTTGTGAGGTATATAATGTATTTGTTTAAATTTAACAGTGAGTAAATAAATATAATTATAATTACACTAGTATATATAATTTCATTACATTAATAAATATTATTATAAATATATAACCTCATTACATTAATAAATTTATAAATTAAAAAATAAATATTACCATAAAGCATAATGCAAAAATAATATATATTTAACAAAATAATCGAAATACTTTTACTTTATTCTTTTCACCCAAATTATTCAGCCTAGAGCTGAATGAGGTTTTCAATTTTTTATTTATTTATTTTAAATTATCAATAATATTGTCGAAGCATTAATTTAAACTTAATATTTCCCATTATTTCTTTTCATGACTTCATTTATTTCGGAGCTTCTCTCAATTTACATTGATATGCATTCTTTCTTTGAATCGGTGGGGCCAAATCGACGCGTTTATGATCATTTTTTTGTTTTTGTTGAGGTTGGTTCTATTTAAATTTTGGGTTTATAAAATTCATACAACATTGTTGTTTTATGTTATATTAAATTCGATTTGGGTGGAGAGGTTTTAGATTGGACTTGATAAGCTTATAAGCAGTTTATTTATTTTTATTATCAAGATTTATATTTTTCAAAAGTTGAAAGAGTTTAGGTTTCCCAACAAGTATAGGATTTAAAGTATAAATAATAAGATTTTAGTTAATAAAAGAACCATGTTTAATATGGTAGGTATGTAAAATAGCAAATAGCTTTATTTTAATTTGAATATTAATTATGATAAATTGATTTGGATATAGATAAATTTTTTATGTTTTAAAGTATTAAATATATTTTATTAGCTTAAACTTATTTTAATTCTAGATTTTACTAAATTAAATGTTTCGAGGGATCAAATCTCAAATCTCCTCAAATTTTTTAATGTGCAAACCTCTTTTAAAATGAAATGTGATTCAAATCTCCTCAAATCTCTTAATGTGCAAACCTCTTTTAAAATGAAATGTGATTTGCTCCTTCTCGATGTCGAGGGATCAAATCTCAAATCTCCTCGAATTTCTTAATGTGCAAACCTCTGTGAAAATGAAATGTGATTTGATCCTTCTCGATATTTGTTAATCGAGAGATAAAATGGTTCTAGACTGGTTTATGTTAAATCATAAAGTATTATATTATTATTTTAATATTAATAACTTTTAGTTATTTTGACTATAATTCAACCATACAATTTCAAGTAAGATTGTAATTGAAATCCAACCATACAATTTCAAGTAAAATTGTGATTTCTTATTATTGAAAATACACTTTAGATTCTTGAATTCTGCAAATTAAACAACTTAAACCTATCATTCTTAAAAACCTTTACCTAAACAAAATTAACAAAAGCAACAAAAATAAAATTAATACATCCACAAATTACTCATAGAATTAATAAAACTCCATTTAAAAGACCAACAAACTAGTTGGGGTGGCTACAAAATTCCAGTTAGCTGACGAGCAAACTTTTTGCTAGGGTAGCAACAAAATTGTTACTGATGCAACGACAGAATTCAAGGGAAAGCATTGCATATATCGCATGGAACTTTGCATCCATGCAATGGAACTGCAAATCGGTTGCGAGGGTCGTTCCCTGAAGCACAAGTCAAATGAACATATATATCCTCTTCTTCACCGCAATAGTAACACCATCCACGACCATCTAAAGCACACAAACAGCAGAAGTCATACAACTTTGTCAATACAAGCGGGAATTGATGCCAGGTGGGCTTTATCACCTTCGCTGATTTCTTGGCTATCTCGTCCAACTCCCTCTCCAGGCTCACAAGGTGAGTATCAGTGAATGGATAAGCCTTGGCTCCATAGAGGGACAACGCATAATGGGCATCAAATGTAATAAATTTTCCGTCTGGACCAAAAACAACCAATTTTGTATATCTTTCCTCTTTGTCAAAGAAATGTAGTTTGAGATCAGAAATTTCCCGAGGAAATACAACCATGGCAGGTGACGTCCAGATAAATATTCAAAAGAATCCAGAAATTCCTCATTTCTTTCATCTTCTTCATCCATTAAAACAACCTCAAACGCTTCTCCTCTTTCCTTCAGTTCATCGTATGCTTGTAAAAGTGTCAGAGTGGATTCAAAGAAACTACTGAACCGGCTACAAAAAAGCAAAGCAACTGTCTTGCCCACAAGTTTAGAAACTGGGACTCGAATCTGTTACTAGAATAAAATTTATAAAAACTTTTTATTCTATTTAATAAAATAGATGTGAGTGCGTGGATGGATTTTTGAGTTTTGTTTGTTATTTTACAATGGAAAAATTTATCATAATTTAATTGTTAAATTAATAGTGGACAACAATCAAAATGTAAGTTGACTCTTCATTGTCGCTGGGCAGAGGAAAACAAGCTTTCAATCAAACAAAAATAGTTGGAAAACAAGCTTTCAATCAAACAAAAATAGTTTTAGGACATACTCTAAGCTTAATATATGCTATAAATTATAACAATTTAAATAAATTCAAAGTAACTCAACTGCACGATCATGGTAATTCATAACATAATAAATCATTAATTCATAACATGATAAATCATTAAGTACTAGTAAATTTCTAATTTTTGTAATTATTTTGAGTGGGTGGTTAATCCCAAGTTACTATAATGATAGTTAATTCCCCTAATAAATTTTAAATATAACAATATCTAATATCTATAATGCATCATAGTAATAGTAAATATTGTAGATAAATTAATGCATCATTAGTAATAGTAAATATTGTACATAAATGTCTTTCCATTAATCACATTATTAAGATTTGATCCACATTTCGAAACCAACATGAACCACATTAGTTGGTTATCACATTATTAGGATAATCACATTATTAGGATTTGGTCCACCTTTCGAAACCAACATGAACCACATTAGTTGGTTCCAAACGTCACCAAATCCTAATAATGTGATTAATCATATTAATCATAATAATGTAAACATGAACCACATTAGTCGGTTCCAAATGTCACCAAATCCTAATAGTGTGATTAATCACATTATTAGGATTTGGTAACATGAACCACATTAGTTGGTTCCAAACGTCACCAAATCCTAATAATGTGATTAACCACATTATTAGGATTTGGTCGACATTTTGAAACCAACATGAACCGCATTAGTAATGTGATTAACCACATTATTAGGAATTGGTCGACATTTTGAAACCAACATGAACCACATTAGTTGGTTCCAAACGTCACCAAATCCTAATAATGTGATTAACCACATTATTAGGATTTGGTCGACATTTTGAAACTAACATGAATACATTGGTTATGAAACACATAATTAGGATTTGGTGGACATTTTGAAACTAACATGAATACATTAGTTCTGAAACCAACATGAACAACATTAGTTGGTTCCAAACATCACCAAACCCTAATAATGTGATTAACCACATTAGTTGGTCACCAAATCCTAATAATATGATTAACCACATTAGTTGGTTCCAAACGTCACCAAATCCTAATAATGTGATTAACCACATTAGTTGGTCACCAAATCCTAGTAATATGATTAACCACATTAGTTGGTTCCAAACGTCACCAAATCCTAATAATGTGATTAATCCCAAAGACATTTATCTATAATATGGATAAAAAAAGTCTCAAATCTAACAATAGTAAATATTAATAAATTTCTAAATTTTTGTAATTATCCAGAATGACTGGTTAATCCCATGTTACCAAAGTGATAGTTAATACACCAAGTAAATTCCAAATGTGATAATTACTCCAACAAAAATAACTATAGTGTAGTCTAACTAATAGATAAATAGTTTTTTCAAAACATTTTTTCTTGTTAATTTCAACTACAATCTCACAATTTAAAAAAAAACTTGAATTTACGTTTAATCTCCAGATTTAGAATGTCCAAAAATTATTTTATAGTGTTGAATCCATATATATGTATTAAAAAATATATTTGAAATAACAAAAAAATCACAATCTTAATTGAAATTGTATTATCCAATTCCAGTGAACAAAATCATTTCATCTATAAATTAAACTAAATCATTAACTATTATCTAATCTAATATCTATTATAGCCATGTAACTCACCTGAGGCTGCTTGTGTCCAGGCTTATACCCTATCAAAAATTCATCTCTATGGAAGAGGGTCTCCAGAGTTTTCGTCGCTCGTAATTTTGCATTCTCTTCGGTGTCAATCTCCCTCAATCTTTCATATGTAAATGGATACGCTCTGATTCCGTACTTTTGAATCAATTTCACTGCTTTCTGATTTGGCTGTATTATTTGCCCATCTGGTCCTATAACAATCAAGTTGGGGAAATCACCAATATGAAGGAGCTTTTTAGGGTTGCGCTGGTTAAGTTCTTCCAATGGCACAGCCAGCCGCCATGGCATTCCTTCATCTTTCTCTTCAAAATACCCTTCGTTGTTGCAATTGGTTACTACCACAATCTCAAAGGCCTCTCCTCTCTTCAGAAGCTCAGTGTAAATCTCGGCAAGCTGTGCATCGAACTTCTCACCCAAGAAATCTGGGAAATATAGACCCACTGTTTTGCCCGCAAGTTCTGTTACTGGGACCTGTGGCAGCACCCAGATTTTACAAACAGTCAGACCAACATCAAACAAAATTTGTATAATTGTTTTCCTTGAAGTCTCATCACATTACATTACGCCCATTCATGATTTTTTCTAGGTTTTGAAACTCAATAATGCAACTTAATAACAATATTATACAATTCAATACATATATTTTGATCATAACCAACTACACAAAGCAAAATTATATTTATTTATATATATATATTTTAAATTAAAACAAATCTTAAAGTTAACTTAAAAAAATTTGTTCAACAAAAATATTATTTTGACTGAAATGTAAATATATCTTAATTAATACAATTATACTATTTCTGAAATGTAAATATATCTTAATTAATACAATTATACTATTCATTCTTATATATATAGAGTTCATTTTTATACAACTTGAGTAGGCTTAATAATTAAGAACATATATTTCCTATTCAAAAATCACAAGTTCAAAATCAGAAAAATATGCTTTCATAAATTTAACAGCCATATGCTACCTTCTCTCCATTATTTCTAATTATGGCAATTTGTTCCGAGGGTGACATCCAACTATGTTGGGATTCATCCACAAAGTTCTCAGCCTTATCATGCTCAGCTGGTTCATCCACTTCAGCCATTGTGTGGGTCTGTTTCTTCTTTTTTGGGGCTGTTTCTTCATTTTTGGAAAAAGGTAAGTGTACCAAAACCCGGGCCATCTTTGTACAGTTGATCTTAACTGTCTGTATAATCTCGTTACCACAACTGAAATTTATTTTATTTTATAAATGTCAAGGTTCAGTTTTTTCTGCTATTTCAACCTGATTAGAATCAAAACGGAATGAAATGATTAATAACTCTCTGTGATATAATCTTTCATACTTATCTTTCTTATATCCTTACGAGGTTGAAGATATCTTTCACTTACTTTAAGATAATGTTAAGCTTATGTTAAATTAGATAAATAATAAGTTAATATGAATAATTAAAAATGCTGTTTTGTAATTGGTAATTGGGTTTGCCTGGATCTTTAATCATGTAAATAATAGTTATCTATGAAAAAAAATTAAAATACTCAACGCTTTGCACTAAAGTTTTATGAATTTTATAATATTGGCAATAATATTGGGGAGATTATATTTTCTTTTGAGTTAGGTGTATATTCAATCATTCTTGATGTGATGTATTCGTTTCTCTGGTCAATTTTTTTTTTCCGGCAGGTTTCAATCTAAATAACAATTTTAGAGTTAGATAAAAAATAAAACACATTTTGGAACCAAAATTCTTCCTTCCAAAATGTCTAATGGGAAACACATTACTTCCTTCAATACTATAAATATAAATTGTGCCTACACACTATTAATCTTGTATTCCATATATCTATCATTATCTTCCTCTCGGAATAATTGCTCTACATTATGACCAAATGCTTTACCAACAAATTTTAACACAAAACATTATAAATTATATAAAAAAAAACTATATAATATCTTTATTTATTTTATTCAATGATTTTATATAAAAAAATAGTATAATCACACATACATTGTCAAAATACATTGTAGAAATAATATTTAGGAAAACTTGAGCTTCACAAAGTCTATCTTCCTAAGGTTGTAAGTAACGGTGTTTTTACATTTATAAAACTCTCGTTATATTAAATAAATGAAATATAATTTGTAGCATTTACACATTTTATTAAAAGTAATCAAACATTTTCCATGAATTATTCAATTGGATTTTGCCATGGGTTGATTTTTTTGGCATCAACAAATAGTAGAAAAATAGCATCAACTTGACCTATGGTTGATGCTTGACCTATGGTGGAGAACCAGGTACAGAAGGACCTAAAGCTTTCGAGAAGAGGTGGTGTCTAAAGACACTGATATAATACTTATGCATGAGTGAGCATAGCTCAACATTAGTTACACAATAGGAAGGAATGAAACAATTTCCACTATATTTGCACAATGCATTTATTTGTAAGAGCATATATATATATATATATATTACATAAGTGTAACTAACTCCCTTGAAGAAAAGGATATAATCAATGACATAATGAAATAATTGATTTTTTCCTCGACCTCTACAGTAGTTCAATACCATGGTTATCCCAATTGACCATTGAAATTCTTAGTCAATGACTAAGATGAACACTTAGTCAACTATTAGTTATAAACTGAATATCTCTAAAATATCCAAATATGTGATGAATATCCTTAACTAATTTTTCCAACAATCTCTTATATTAATGTTCAATCCGATCAATTCTTAGTTCAAATCATTCACAATTTTTCTCGCTCTTCTAAATAATTTTTAACTGCTTTTCCTTTGTGGACCTCTCTTTTAGCATTGCTTCTCGTAGGTATGCATTAAAGATCTCTTGAGAAGGTGTTGGATGGAGGAGAAATCAGGAAAAACAGATCAATATCCCAAGCATCAATACACTATGCTTGAATGTTCATCCATCCTTCCAAATTCTATAGAATTTGAGAAATTGTGGCATTCCTAGACTAACATGTGGAATTTTAGAATTAATTGAAGGGTCGAAAAGTCAACATCTTGCGTGTCAATGTGGTTTTCTATGTAGGTTAGGGTGGCAGCTTCCCTACCATGGGTCTCTTCTTTCTTTATGTTTTATGGTGGTTAGAGGCCCCCTCTTTAGCAATGTAAAGGCTCCCTTTTTAGTTATGTGGAGATTGGTAGGTCCTTTGTCTTTCATACCTATAAACCTTTATGGAGTGTAGGACATGTTTAAACCCCTTTTTTTCTCCACAAGACTCCCTTTTTAGTTATGTGGAGATTGGTAGGTCCTTTGTTTTGAATACCTCTAAAACTTTATGAAGTGTAGGGCATGTTTAAACCCCTCTTTTTTCAAGGATACCAAAACTCTATGTGCCTTTTAACTTGTGCCCTATGCCTCATAAATTGTATTAGTTTCCTTGAAAATTACATAGATCATAAAGCTTACACCTCTCTCCACTTGTCAAATCTCCACATAACAAATTCCTTACACATAATCCCTTGATTTATTTATTTTTAAGTTTGATGGATTAGTACTTATAAGGTGGACGGGGCATAAGGCTACCCTCCATTAATTAATTCCTCTGCATAGTGTTAAGCTCCTTATAATATGTTCATTTTTCATCTTTTTTAACCCTTCTATGGAATTTCCAGGGCATTGTTGTATGCTTCCTTCATAGCTTCTAACTAAATTTCAAACATCAAAATTCTCAAGGATCCTCAAGCACCAAATAAATTGGAGAAATAATGACTATTAACACAAGGGTAGCAAGATGGAATTGCAAACGACCACTATTGGAATGTCACTCTCTACCCATAGAGTGCACAATGAATTATATGCTAGTGCAACATAATTCAAAACTAATGCACAGAGCAAGGAAATTGAGAAATTCGTAGGAGACAAGACAAGACAATACATCAAAATTTCATTCTTATTCACATACACAACATAATTTCTCTTATAAATCGTAGTACACTTTCATTATGTGATATTCCTCCACATACACACCAAATGTTGACTCAGGACTCACACAATTGTCCTATCTACTTTCTTTCACTTTTCCAACGTCACAATCTCCTTTTGTTCTTGAATCATGCTCATATGATTTTCCATTTCTCTTGTCTCTTCTCATCTCTTTTTCTTTCACATATTTCTCTTTTGTTAAAAACCCCTGTGTCCCCTTTGCCTCTCTTATTTTATCTCCCCTTGTTCATGCATGTATAGTTTCCTACTAAATGAAAATCAGAAGGCTGAACTATCACAACAATTTGATTTCCTCAACCATTTCTCAGGCCCATCATCATTCTTGGACACCAAACAACCAAAATGGTTTGAATCTTTGGAAAATCATCACTTCTTTGTCTAGTTCTATGAATAACCCTTAGTTATTTAACATTTGGTTATTATTTTTATGTATAGGTGGTCCACCTATTTTTTATTAGTCCTATGACACATGTGGAATCACTATAATTAAAGATCCATAATTATTCAATAAATTCGTATTACAAAAACAACATTGGGTTTACAATAACATAACTATAATAGAGGTGTTCCAACAATGGTGTTGTAATAGAGGCGTTAGATCAAAGTGTTGCAATATAGGTGCTACAACAATGTTTTATAACACAGGTGTTATAACAATGTGCATCAAGGTAGTGTTGCAATAGAGGTGTTACAACAATATGCAACAAAGAGATATCACGACAAAGGTGTTATAAGAACATGAAACAAGGTAGTGTTTCAGTAGAGGTGTTATAGCAATGACGATTGTAGAGATGTGCAACAAGATGATGTTACAACAATGTACAACAAGGTGATTTTTGATCCAGGTGGATGTTGGTGGCCACCCACCTATCCCACTTGGACCCCCACAACTATCTCTTTCAGTTTTTTAGTTTCCTTAATTGTAGCACAATCTACTATTTTTAGCAGTTTTTTGGGTCTTGAACTTCTGAAGCCGTTTTGAGGCCATAAACAACTTTTTTGGGAAAACTGGGAGCAACATGGGTCATGGACCAATGTTGTTCTTCCCAAAGTTGTAGTGCTCGTATAGATATTTCTAACCACCTATTGTACACATCAAACAGAGATCGTATGCCAAAGTTACGACCCCGGGAAGTTGATGTACCAATTTACCTAAACGGGGCCCACAATTTGGTGTTTCATCTTCTAGGGTTAGGTTTTTGGTTGTTAAGGGTTTCCCATTGTTTTTCAACAATAAATAGGCCTTCGAGCCTTATTGTAACATAGTTCAGAGGCATGTAGCCGTCACATCTCTTCTCAGAGATAAGCTACCATGGCCCTAGCTGGTTTATTTCCATTTCTATTTGTAATCATATTTCAGTATTTTATAGTAATGAAATGAAGTATTATTTCCACTGCATATCTATATTTATGGTTATCTCTGTAATTTGTTGCGTTCTTGTTTAAAGCCGGATCAGTGGTATCAGAGCAGTCTGCTTTTTCTCTATTTTTCTTTGCATGTCCCCAATGAGGTCAAGATATAAGGAGTTAGGGCTTGAACTGGTCAAACCTTTGCAAGACCAGCCTCGCAAATCCCGACGGCCTCCCATGGCGGATGAAAAGAAAGACGAGGGGGCAGGAGATCCTATCAAAATCTTGCTCGAAGAAGTCCTCGAGTGACAAAGGAACACGATGATGGACAACTTTGCCCAGATCCTTCAGCGGCTACCCAGAGGTGATGCATCAGCTTCCAACAACTAATCTGGAAACACCACACCCTTTAAGGTACAAGTTAATTTTGAAATCCCCATCTTCGAGGGTCAAATAGACGCAAATGTCGTAGATAAATGGTTAAATCTTCTAGAAGGGTATTTTTCTGTTCATGATTTTTCCAGTCCGGAAAAGATTATTTTCGCTCTTCCCAAAGAAGCCCCTGTAGAAATTTTGTATAATAAACACATATTCAACAGAGATTATCCTGATCATGCACTATTGCGGAATACATGCACAATACATAAGCTCCTCTACGTTGATCAACAATTTAGCAGCATCAAAAACAATGAAATATCAATCGCATGCACACATTAACACAGTATGTAACCCGGGGAAAGCATACAGCTGAAAACCCCACACTATCTGTATATTAATGATTGAGAACATGTAACATTACATAGTACAATACTCCTCACAAGTATCCAGCACTATCTCCACCTGTTACACACAATACAGCTCAGATCTGATCTCCAAATCTCCTCCGCTGCTTGCCTACCTCCACTGCACAATCCTGCAAGAGAATGAATTGAATCTAAACTCGTTCAAGGTTCTATTTACCTTGGAAAATCACTCACACTGGAAATCACGTGAGCACAGGCTATATCACTAGGCATATGCAATTCTCATGGGCATACTCAATCCTTTGATTGTGCAAGATCTCATGCACAACTATAGTCACAACTGATAGCAATCTCAACCTCTAACACCTGTCTCCACTGAACTGTACATGCACTGAGTTAACTGATGTATTCTTTAGTTGCATTATGAGTTAATAATTAGTGAATTAATTAATAACTAATTCACACAACTCATCACTTAGTCTATTGGCCAGTTAGACTAAATACAACTAGTTCAACTAAGTCAAACTAAACACAACTCCATTAACTGCTCATCCAACTCCACAGAACTCAACCACATGAGTTCTAACTGATGTCCTGCATGCAATAGCTCAACTGACCCACAAAGAAAGTGTATTTCCTTCTGACAGCTGCATGTGCCACATCTGTAGCTCAAACTGAAGTGCTCCAA
Source organism: Pinus tabuliformis (assembly GCA_031772625.1). Lineage (NCBI taxonomy): Eukaryota > Viridiplantae > Streptophyta > Pinopsida > Pinales > Pinaceae > Pinus > Pinus tabuliformis. The sequence continues at coordinate 702,735,253 of CM062807.1, forward strand.
GAGGATAAGATAAAGTTTATAGTCTAAATATTATTATGAGACAATAATATTTGACTTTTCTATTTTTGACTAGCAGTCTAAAAATAGACTCTGATCACTCCTGCTGTGATCCAAAAATAGAAGTCCATCTATTTTTCCCAACATGACCAATCATCCATAAATAGCAAACTGCAACTCATAGACCATGATCCATATGTCTAAAAATAGACATAGTCTAAAAATAGACTTTGCGCCAAAACTTGCTTGCGGGACCACTTAGTGAAGGCGACTCCTTTCCACTAAGCTCCATCATCTTGTTGCATTCTCAACAAGCATTTCTTGTTGCACACTTTTCAACACTCCCTCTCAACAAGAAAGGCTTCCTCTCAAACTCGATCCTGTAACTCTGGAATGTTCTGCATGCAACACATCTGCCCGGTCCACTTTGCTCCAACAACACTTGGAACAAAAACAATCCCAACTGAATACTCTCTTGGGCTAGGAACATACTCTGATGTTGAAGCTCTACCTACTGCTGACAAGTGCTCCCTCTCTGACATCTGCGCTACTGCAACATCTCCATGCATCTCGTACCATTGCACACCTCTCTGTGCCACCTAGCACTGTGCAAACACTTGTGCCTCTCGCATTGCTGCAACCTGCATGATATGCGTTGTCCTAGGATTCCCTACACTATTGCTCTCTCTACCGGTCCATCCGCAACTGTCTCTACCCAATCAGTTAGTTCCTGCTACTACACATTGGGGCTCCCGTAGCAAGGTCTCATCCAAGAGGTTAGGTACCTCAAGGATCCTGCCCCTCCTCCTTGGAACGATCACTCTATATCGCCCCACCTCCTACCTGGAGGTATGGCTGCATGTGATCCCTTAGCCCACCTGGCTCGAAGTTTCCCCCTACTGGAGGTCTCTGCACGAGTATATGTCTCTACTCGATCTCCACTCACCTTCACTTGTTATGGCTGCTCCACAACCTCCTGAAGCTGCTGCACCAATCGTGGCTCCTCCACAATCGTCTGAGACTTCTTCTGGCTCTGCATGTTGAGCGGTAATACACGCTCCCTCTCAACCACCAAGTCTCCATCAGTTGCCTCGCTGCTCAAGGCTTTGCATGCATCTTGAACCTCAAGAGCATACAGGTTCTTGACCCGTGAACCAATTTGCTTCACCTGTCTAGTGATGATGTGTCTAAGGAAAACCTTTCCCTTACTGAAGACTACATCATAGCCTCTGTCTTCCACCATCGCGATCGACACCAAGTTTCTCTTCAGTCCTGGTACATACTTGACATCAGTCAAGGTAAGGCGAGCTCCATGCTCCCTCTGAAAAATAACCGTGCCTACACCTGAGACACTATACTTCTCATCATTACCCATCGCTATGAGTATCTGGAGATCTTTCTCCTCCAAAGTACTGAACAAAATTTTGTCACCGGTCATGTGGAAAGAAGCTCCACTGTCAAGAAACCAACCACTTCCCATCATGGATGAAACCATGCATGTGAAGAGTGTGAAGTCCAACTCAAACTGTGAAGCAAGTGAGGCTGCCTCACCTTTAGATCCTTCCTCGGATCCCTTCTTGGACTTCTTCTTTGGGCAATTAGTAGCATAATGGCCCAACTCATGACAACAAAAGCATCGCACCTTCGACTTATCAACCTTCTTCCCATCATTGGAAGAACTGGATTCGGAAAGAGAAACCTTCCCCTTCCCCTTCTTCACCTTACTCGCTAAGGCACAGTTATCCTCATCATGCATAGATGAAGAACTGTCTCTGGTGCGCCTTCTAATCTCCTCTTGCACAAGATCTGACCAAAATCTCTCCCATCCTGGCAATTTCTCCCTTCCATTCACCGAGTCCTGGTAGCTATGCCAACTCTTAGAAAGGCCAAGGAGTGCTAAACTCACCATATCCTCATCCTCAACAGTTACCCCCACACTTCCCAGCTCATCCCGGCATTGGGTGAACTTCGTGAGATACTGGGGCATACTGTCTCCATTCTCACTCCTAATGTTTCTGAGTTTATCCTTGAGCGCCAACTTCCTCTAGTTGCTCTTGCTTTGGAATAATTCTGTCAACGTTTTCCACATCAAATATGGAGAAGCCTTTCCATGGAGGCTGGACACAATATGATCCCTCACGCCCTCCAATAGAATCCTTCGACACTTTGCTGCCTTCTTTTTCCAAACCACAGCTTCAGCAGCATCAGTAGGCTTTGGGACCTCAGCCTCTATGAACTCCTTCAGCCCATTGTCATCTAACACTGCCTCCATCTTGTCTTTCCATGCAATATAGTTCGAGCTGCTCTCAAGAGCATACTCCAATCGCAATCCGTTGAAAGACATTGCAACGTTGACACCAAAAAAACACTACTGCAAATTTGAATTCCACCAGCTCAAAACTCAACCGCCTCTGATCTAAACTTCGTGAGAACAAAGTATTTCTTGTACAGAGATCGACTGTATGGGCATTCACCGGATATCTCACCTTCCAAAATAAGGATGAATCTAGAGGCTACCTGGCCCGATTACAGACTTTGCCTGAAGAAATAAAATGTAAACACTTTCTGAATAGTAGATCTGATGATCAGCAGCTCTGATACCATGTAGAAATTTTGAATAATAAACACATATTCAACAGAGATTATCCTGATCATGCACTATTGCGGAATACATGCACAATACATAAGCTCCTCTACGTTGATCAACAATTTAGCAGCATCAAAAACAATGAAACATCAATCGCATGCACACATTAACACAATATGTAACCCGGGGAAAGCATACAGCTGAAAACCCCACACTATCTATATATTAATGATTCAGAACATGTAACATTACATAGTACAATACTCCTCACAAGTATCTAGCACTATCTCCACCTGTTACACATAATACAGCTCTGATCTGATCTCCAAATCTCCTCCGCTGCTTGCCTGCGTCCACTACACAATCCTGCAAGAGAATGAATTGAATCCAAACTCGTTCCAAGTTCTATTTACCTTGGAAAATCACTCACACTGGAAATCACGTGAGCACAGGCTATATCGCTGGGCATATGCAATTCTCATGGGCATACTCAATCCTTTGATTGTGCAAAATCTCATGCACAACTATAGTCACAACTGATAGCAATCTCAACCTCTAACACCTGTCTCCACTGAACTGTACATGCACTGAGTTAACTGATGTATTCTTCAGTTGCATTATGAGTTAATAATTAGTGAATTAATTAATAACTAATTCACACAACTCATCACTTAGTCTATTGGCCAATTAGACTAAATACAACTATTTCAACTAAGTCAAACTGAACACAACTCCATTAACTGCTCATCCAACTCCACAGAACTCAACCACATGATTTCTAACTGATGTCCTGCATACAATAGCTCAACTGACCCACAAAGAAAGCGTATTTCCTTCTGACAGCTGCATGTGCCACATCTGTAGCTCAAACTGAAGTGCTCCAAGAGGATAAGATAAAGTTTATAGTCTAAATATTATTATGAGACAATAATATTTGACTTTTCTATTTTTGACTAGCAGTCTAAAAATAGACTCTGATCACTCCTGCTGTGATCCAAAAATAGAAGTCCATCTATTTTTCCCAACATGACCAATCATCCATAAACAACAAACTGCAACTCATAGACCATGATCTATATGTCTAAAAATAGTCTAAAAATAGACTTTGCGCCAAAACTTGCCTGCGGGACCACTTAGTGAAGGCGACTCCTTTCCACTAAGCTCCATCATCTTGTTGCATTCTCAACAAGAATTTCTTGTTGCACACTTTTCAACGCTCCCTCTCAACAAGAAAGGCTTCCTCTCAAACCTGATCCTGTAACTCTGGAATGTTCTGCATGCAACACATCTGCCTGGTCCACTTTGCTCCAACAACACTTGGAACAAAAACACTCCCAACTGAACACTCTATTGGGCTAGGAACATACTCTGATGCTGAAGCTCTACCTGCTACTGACAAGTGCTCCCTCTCTAACATCTATGCTACTGCAACATCTCCATGTATCTCGCACCATTGCACACCTCTTTGTGCCACCTAGCACTGTGAAAAACACTTGCGCCTCTCGCATTGCTACGGCCTGCATGCTATGCGCTCTCCTAGGATTCCCTACACTGTCGCTCTCTCTGCCGCTCCATCCGCATCTGTCTCTACCCAATCAGTCAGTTCCTGCTACTACACATTGGGGCTCCCGTAGCAAGGTCTCATCCAAGAGGTTAGGTACCTCAAGGATCCTGCCCCTCCTCCTTGGAACGATCACTCTATATCGCCCCGCCTCCTACCTAGAGGTATGGCTGCATGTGATCCCTCAGCCCACTTGGCTCGAAGTTTCCCCCTACTGGAGGTCTCTGCATGAGAAGATGTCTCTACTTGATCTCCACTCAGCTTCACTTGTTGTGGCTGCTCGACAACCTCCTAAAGCTGCTGCACCAATCGTGGCTCCTCCACAATTGTCTGAGACTTCTTTTGGCTTTGCATGTTGAGCGGTAATACACGCTCCCTCTCAACCACCAAGTCTCCATCAGTTGCCTCACTTCTCAAGGCTTTTCATGCATCTTGAACCTCAAGAGCATACAGGTTCTTGACCCGTGAACCAATCTGCTTCACCTGTCTAGTGATGATGTGTCTAAGGAAAACCTTTCCCTTACTGAAGACTACATCATAGCCTCTGTCTTCCACCATCGCGATCGACACCAAGTTTCTCTTCAGTCCTGGTACATAAGGCGAGCTCCATGCTCCCTCTGAAAAATAACCGTGCCTACACCTGAGACACTATACTTCTCATCATTACCCATTGCTATGAGTATCTGGAGATCTTTCTCCTCCAAAGTACTGAACAAAATTTTGTCACCGGTCATGTGGAAAGAAGCTCCACTGTCAAGAAACCAACCACTTCCCATCATGGATGAAACCATGCATGCGAAGAGTGTGAAGTCCAACTCAAACTGTGAAGCAAGTGAGGCTGCCTCACCTTCAAATCCTTCCCCAGATCCCTTCTTGGACTTCTTCTTTGGGCAATTAGTAGCATAATGGCCCAACTCATGACAACGAAAGTATCGCACCTTCGACTTGTCAACCTTCTTCCCATCATTGGAAGAACTGGATTCAGAAAGAGAAACCTTCCCCTTCCCCTTCTTCACCTTACTCGCTAAGGCACAGTTCTCCTCATCATGCATAGATGCAGAACTGTCTCTAGTGCGCCATCTAATCTCCTCTTGCACAATATCCGACCAAAGTCTCTCCCATCCTAGCAATTTCTCTCTTCCTTTCACTGAGTCCTGGTAGCTATGCCAACTCTTAGGAAGGCCAAGGAGTGCTAGACTCACCATATCCTCACCCTCAACAGTTACCCACACACTTCCCAGCTCATCCCGACATTGGGTGAACTTCGTGAGATACTGGGGCATATTGTCTCCATTCTCACACCTAATGTTTCTGAGTTTATCCTTGAGTGCCAACTTCCTCTGGTTGCTCTTGCTTTGGAATAATTCTGTCAATGTTTTCCACATCAAATATGGAGAAGCCTTTCCATGGAGGCTGGACAGAATGTGCTCCCTCATGCCCTCCAATAGAATCCTTCGACACTTTGCTGTCTTCTTTTGCCAAACCACAGCTTCAGCAGCATCAGTAGGCTTTGGAACCTCAGCCTCTATGAACTTCTTCAGCCCATTGTTATCTAACACCACCTCCATCCTATCTTTCCATGCAATATAGTTCGAGCTGCCCTTAAGAGCATACTCCAATCGCAATCCGTTGAAAGACATTGCAACGTTGACACCAAAAAAACACTGCTACAAATTCGAATTCCACCAGCTCAAAACTCAACCGCCTCTGATCTAAAATTTGTGAGAACAAAGTATTTCTTGTACAAATATTGACTGTATGGGCATTCACCGGATATCTCACCTTCCAAAAGAAGGATGAATCTAAAGGCTACCTGGCCCGATTATAGACTCTGCCTGAAGAAATAAAATGTAAACACTTTCTGAATAGTAGATCTGATGATCAACAACTCTGATACCATGTAGAAATTTTGAATAATAAACACATATTCAATAGAGATTATTGTGATCATGCACTATTGTGGAATACATGCACAATACATAAGCTCCTCTACGTTGATCAACAATTTAGTAGCATAAAAAACAATGAAACATCAATGGCATGCACAGATTAACACAATATGTAACCCGGGGAAAGCATATAGTTGAAAACCCCACACTATCTGTATATTAATGATTCAGAACATGTAACATTACATAGTACAATAATCCTCACAAGTATCCAGCACTATCTCCACCTGTTACACACAATACAGCTCAGATCTGATCTCCAAATCTCCTCCGCTGCTTGCCTGCCTCCACTGCACAATCCTGCAAGAGAATGAATTGAATCCAAACTCGTTCCAAGTTCTATTTACCTTGGAAAATCACTCACACTGGAAATCACGTGAGCACAGGCTATATCACTAGGCATATGAAATTCTCATGGGCATACTCAATCCTTGATTGTGCAAGATCTCATGCACAACTATAGTCACAACTGATAGCAATCTCAACCTCTAACACCTGTCTCCACTGAACTGTACATGCACTGAGTTAACTGATGTATTATTCAGTTGCATTATGAGTTAATAATTAGTGAATTAATTAATAACTAACTCACACAACTCATCACTTAGTCTATTGGCCAGTTAGACTAAATACAACTAGTTCAACTAAGTCAAACTGAACACAACTCCATTAACTGCTCATCCAACTCCACAGAACTCAACCACATGAGTTCTAATTGATGTCCTGCATGCAATAGCTCAACTGACCCATAAAGAAAGCGTATTTCCTTTTGACAGCTGCATGTGCCACATCTGTAGCTCAAACTGAAGTGCTCCATGAGGATAAGATAAAGTTTATAGTCTAAATATTATTATGAGACAATAATATTTGACTTTTCTATTTTTGACTAGCAGTCTAAAAATAGACTCTGATCACTCCTGTTGTGATCCAAAAATAGAAGTCCATCTATTTTTCCCAACATGACCAATCATCCATAAACAGCAAACTGCAACTCATAGACCATGATCCATATGTCTAAAAATAGACAGTCTAAAAATAGACTTTGCGCCAAAACTTGCCTGTAGGACCACTTAGTGAAGGTGACTCCTTTCCACTAAGCTCCATCATCTTGTTGCATTCTCAATAAGCATTTCTTGTTGCACACTTTTCAATAGCCCCCCACATCAAGGACTAGTGGGAAACCTACTGCGAGCAGAAGGAAGAAAGTATAGGCTCACTATTTTCAGCCGCACCCACTTGGAATTCATTCCGGGATGCCATCAAGGAGCAGTACTACCTTGTCAGAAACTATGAGGAAAAATACATAAAGTGGACCACCTTGCGGTAGGGAAGGGACCAAGATGTGTTGGAGTTCACAAACATTTTTCATACCCTTCGCACACAGTTGGGTATCAAGGATTTTGAGCTACATTTGGTACTCAAATACCGCGGCTGCCTACACAGGTACATCTAGGAAGAGATGGAGTTCCTGAACATCTCCTCGCTCGACACGACGTACCGATACACTGTCAAAATCAAGCAAAGTTTTAAATAGAAGAAGCGAGACTTTGGATCTGCGAATTTGAAGACCAAAGGACAAAGGCAAGGCGAGGTGACCCAAGACAACCGGTCAAAGCCACATGAAAAGAACAAAACCACGAAGTTGAATAAGGACACAAGAAAGTGGTGTGAGTTCCACAAGAGCCCCACTCACAACACAAGTGAGTGTCAAACCAAGCAGTCACTAGTGGCTGAGTTAAAGGCTTTAGAATCAGATGCATGTTTCGACCATGAGTTAGAACCTAACAAGGGGAATGGAAAAGGGAAGTAGATCATTGATGCAGAGCCAGTGTCATTGTTGCCATCGTCAAGATCTAGAAGAATGAGCCCAAAGATCCAGAGGAGGGGGAGCACTTTTTCCACTCATAGATGTGGGTGAAGGGTTTGCCACTGCAATTCATTGTCGACAGTGGCAGCCAAAAGAACCTCATTTCAGTAGAGGTCATGAAGCGGTTGGGCCTACCGACTACACCACACCGTAGCCGTACAGTATCAGGTGGCTTCACCAAGGACGAGATCTTTGAGTTCGCCAGTAGTGTTGCCTTCCCTACAGCATCAAACCCTTCACAGACGAGGTATTGTGTGATGTTGCACCTCTGGATGTTTGTGATGTACTATTTGAACAACCATACTTGTAGAGGCGACATGCTGTGTATGAGTCAAGGCCTCGCATTGTTATTATTACTTTAGGTAATTCATCATACAGGATATGGGAGGTAGCCCCACCTACCACCACCTCTTTGATCGCTGCTAAGAAAGGCAACAAGCTCATCTCCCAGACTAGGAAATTCATTTTCTGTCTGGTTTGCCCGTAAAGTAAGGGGAAGATCGTCGGCACATCCATGACCCCCGTGAAGGGTTCCTCCATGCGGCAGCAACAACAGAGGGATACGATCATGAAAGAACACAGGAAAAACTTCTCCTCACCCACAGGGGCACCACACAAGTCTCAGGTGGGCAACAAAGTCTGGTTGCATCGGCAGAAAGAATTCCTTACCAGAACCCATCAGAAGCTCAGACCACTCCAACATGGTCCTTACACCATTACCAAGGTTGTGGAAAACAATGCTTTGGAGCACAAAATTTCCTCATTCCTTCACCTACACCAAGTGTTCAATGTGTACCGCCCTCGACCATGCTTCCCACCATTACTAGACACATCCAAGATTGTAGAACAACTCACAAGGGACGAAGTTCAGCAAATGGAGGAACTACACGCAATAGGGACCATTGCTTCCTAAGGGGGGAGGAATGATCTAGGTGGATGTTGGTGGCCACCCACCTATCCCACTTGGACCCCCACAACTATCTCTTTCAGTTTTTCAGTTTCCTTAATTGTAGCACAATTTACTATTTTTAACAGTTTTTCGGGTCCTGAACTTCCAGAGTCGTTTTGAGGCCCTAAACAACATTTTTTGGGAAAACCAAGAGCAATATGGGTCATAGTCCAACGTTTCTCTTCCCAAAGTTGTAGTGCTCAGATAGATCTTTTTAACGACCTATTGTACGCGTCAAACAGAGATCGTATGCCAAAGTTATGACCCCGGGAAGTTGATGTACCAATTTACCCAAACGGGGTCCGCAGTTTGGCGTTTCATCTTCTAGGGTTATGTTTTTTGATGTTAAGGGTTTTCCATTGTTTCTAAACAATAAATAGGCCTTCCAGCCTCATTGTAACATAGTTCAGAGGCATGTAGCCTCACATCTCTTCTCAGAGATAAGCTACCATCGACCTAGCTGGTTTATTTCCATTTCTATTTATAAGCATATTTCAGTATTTTACAGTAATGAAATGAAATATTATTTCTACTGCATATCTGTATTTATGGTTATCTCTATTATTTGTTGCATTCCCGTTTAAATCCGGATCAATGCTGCTATTGGGTGTGTGTTATATTCTTTGCATGAATATGATCCCCATGCATTGTGCATTATACTTCGCGCAATGGGGGGTCCCAAGGGAACAATCCCCCCAAGAAATGGTTCGAGGGTGATGCCCTTAAAAATATTTGGGTAGTATTTTTCATTCATTCTTGGTAGTTTTCGACACATGGTTTTTTCCTTTAGTAGTTTTGTGTTGCATGATAGTTTTTCCCATGGTTTTGCAATTTCAGTTAAGGAAATATGGTTGTATTCTAATCCATGGTATACACACACACACACCCTACAAAGGATAATATATATTAAAAATTATTCTAGTTTTCCTAGTTTTGGGTTTCCATGATAATTTTTTTTTGTTTGTTAATATGTGTGTTTGCCATTGCATCTTTTCTTCTTTATTAAGAATCAATTTGAAACAAATGATTTTACAGGGTTAAAGCCTACATTTGGTATCACAATAGTTTTGGCTTCAAGTGTAGGTTTTAACCTTGTACATAAATTACCTCCAGACAAATTCCAAAAACATAAAACAATGACAAGAATATAAAACCAATACACAGATATTTTCCCCTAGATCCCAAAACTGGGACTACCGGAGTTAGTTTTCATTATGTTCATTTCAATGTTACAATACATATATATACATCTCAAAGCATTCATAAACCCCAATCCATTAACCCTTGACAAAATCTACAAAATACCAGGGGTAAAAAATCATCATGCTCAAAACCATGTGCAAAACCCATGCAAAAAACCATAGGTAGGTTTGCCCACTTAATATAGGGTCCAAAAAAATTTCCCGGGGTGTTGCACCCGATGCAACGAACAAGGGGGGCTTACACCCCCCATGACCCCCTCGCGTGTTCAACTAGTCATGGAAATAATATAAAACACACCCAACATCAAGTGGACGCTTTTGTGTCTAAAGGGTTTTGCTTAGGCCCGTGGTATAGTGGGAGATCTAAAGAATTGATCCTTATGGTCAAATGAAATGTTGAGTAGTTCAAAATTAGTGATTAATAAATTTAATAGGTAGAATTTTGACTTATGAAACTCAAAATGGAATATCTGTTGGCGGAAAAAGATTAGTGGATTGTTGTGGATCTAGGAACTCCACCGATAGGAATGTCAAGGAAATATTGGACCAATTTGGATCAAAAGGAAAAAAGAACAATATGATTGTGTGTATCAAATTCAATATCCCTGAATGATTTAGGAGAAGCTACAACAAAGGAATTTTGGAACAGCTTAGTGACTTTGTATTAGTTGAAGTCTCTAGTGAACAAATTGCTTGTATGGAAAATTCTATATAACCCGAGGATGAAGGATAGAGACATGGTGATAGAGCATTTGAATGTCTTCAATATTATGTTAAGTAAGTTATTATTTTTTGATATTAAAATTTTAAATGAGGATAACTATATCAAATTTTTATGTTCTTTACTAGACTAATGGGATCATTTGGTTGTTGCCATAGGTAGTAATTCAACTACTTTAAGTTTTGACGATACAATATCATTATCAAAGGAGATGAGATAGAAAAATATGGAAAGTTATAACATAAATTCCTTAGTTGTAAGAGCATGCTCCCAAAATAGAAATTAAAATAATTTCTCAAGTTGGAGATCTAAACCTATAAGAAGATATAATATCTGGGAAAATTTGTAAACATATGTTGAAGATCTGAAAAAGAAGGGAATTATAAAAAGGATTGTAAATCCAAAATTTTTCAGAAAGGGAAGGGATCTGATGATGCTCCTACAAAAGTAAAAACCAGCTCAAATGAAGGAGGGGATGTGTATTTGGATTCTTCAAGTACACATGTGGATCATGAGGCATGGTTGGTCAACTCAAGTGAATCTTTCACATGACTCCTCACTAGGTGTGGTTCTGTGAGTATGGAAGATATGATGGTGGTTATGTTTTCTTAGGGGATTACTCAATACCTAGAATCATAGGATAAGAAAAACTCAAATTGAATTTCATGCATGGAAGGATTAGAACAATCCTTGTTATTATTCACATCCCTAGATTAGCTACAAATTTGATTTATGTAAGAAATATGAGTGACGTAGGTGTAAAAATAGTGTTTGAAAAGGATACTTGCAAGATGTCTCAAGGATAAATGGTATTTCTAAGGGGAGTTTGAATTGGAAATTTGTAGAAGCTATTAGGAAACAATATTAGCAATGGGTGCAATAATATTTTTTTTCATGACAGTGGCGAAGAAAAAGTAAAAACTCCTACAAACTTTGGAGAAAATACTATGTCGTGGAATAAAAAATTAGGACATTGAAGAGAAGGGACTTCAAGTACTACATGACAATTCTATGGTAGAAGGTATGTCTAATTTCTCTCTAGATTTTGATTTCTGTGAGTATTGTTTGTATAGGAAGCATAACTAGGTAATATTTTCTTGTAGTTCTATAAGATCAAAGGGAATATTATATTTGTTGCACAGTGACGTGTTTTGACCTATGTTGATTCGATCACTGGGTAAACAATTTGAAATTGATTGCTAGTTAATGGTATGCTAGTATCATTTCCAGATATAAAATTTTCTTTGCTTTGGTTTGCTTATCACAGAGAATTTATCCATGAGCATGTGATTGTCAATTCATCTAACTTGGTGAAATTTAGTGTTTTGCATGAACTAAAAAACATGAATTTAAATGGCTAAATAGTAACATATAAAAACACAACAAGCAAAAATAATAGAGCTCAATACACAAATTTTTGTTGAAGGAGTTCACCCCTCCTGGGCTACATCTCCTTGGTCCAACTTCATAGTGTGGGCCTTTATATTAGCTTCAATAGTGCTCAAATTACTGTTACATGCATGCAATGCTCTTGGTACCTATTCCAATGAGGTTAAAACATTCAAATCTATCAGAAATGACTATTTTTTTACTCAATTTGGTTACTAGCTGCTCTGGGAATGACCTCCAACACTAGGTGGCCCTTGGCTTCAAAAATATTAAAGTGAACAAAAATACATGTAGATGACCTCTTATACCTCTAAACACTTCTCCAATGAGTTTAAAACATTCAAATCTATCATAGATGACTATTTTTTTACTCAATTTGGTTACCAACTGCTCTGGGAATGGCCTCTAATACCTGGTGACCCTAGGCTTCAAAAATCTTCAAGTGAACAAAAACACCTGTATATGACCTCTTCTGCCTCTGAAACCTACTCCAATGAATTCCTATCATGCCAATTAGCCAAAAATTATTATTCATTTTCGAAATTTGGTTGAGAATTGAGTAAGTTATGGCTCAAACAATTTTTCCTAGAAAACCTCCTCTAAATCTGGAGAACTGCCAGTTAAGTCCACCACGTTTGGTGGCGGTTCCAGATTTAGTGGCTCTGCCATAGATTCTGCCAACTTAATTACAGATTAATTAAATGATAAAATAATTAGCGGCACACTAATCCTGCTTAATAGTTGGCCCCTAGCTCCTGGTTTAGGCGCTTAGTCACATGGGGTGGGGGCTTTCTTTTTACCAAACTTGCAGAAGCTCTAACTTTTGCATACGATGTCGGTTTTTCGGACCCTTTGTGGGGTTGGAAAGTTGGAGACTAAATCTATCCATTAATTTAGGTCTGAAGTAATTCTGAGCACTTTCATTTTTTAGCTAAAATACTGATCCATGATCAATAAATCTATTTACTATGGCTCATTTATAGATGAATTATCAAGGAATATATAGATTTATTTCCTCAAGAATAAATATGAAGTATTTGAAAAAATCAAAGAGTTTTAGACTCTTATGGAAAATCAACCATATAAGAAAATTAAGGTGTTAAGGACAAGTAATGGTGGAAAATTCTATGCGAATGAGTCCAAATAATTCTATAAGAATTACAATATAGAAAGGAAGAAGACTATTCCAGACACACCTTAGCATAATGAAATTGCAAAAAATATGAACATGATGTTGATTGAGAAAGAGGGAGCATGATCACTGGTGCCAAGTTGGGATAGGAATTTTGTGTAGAGGAACTAGACACTGCATGCAAATTGGTAAATAGATCACCCTTGTTAGTTTTAGATGACAAGACTCCACATGAGGTATGGACTACTAAGAATCCTTGTCTTAAACATCTAATCAGGATATTTAGATGAATCACGTATGTACATGTTTCAAAGGAGAATAGGAGTAAGTTGGATAAGAAATTTGAAAATTGTATCCTTATTCGATATAAAGATGGTATGAAAGGTTATAAGCCTTAGAAACTAGAAACTAAGAAGGTTGTGTATAGTAGATATGTGGCATTTAGAAAAAAAAGAACATTGTCAAATAGGAAGTCCTACCAAGGGAGAAAGAACTAGAAAATATAATATTTTAATTGAATGACAATGGACTACATTATACAATAGACATGAATCAAAATAATAAGAACCACACACTCAATTATTAAGGAGATATGTTTGGGAAAGAAGGAAGACAAAAATGTATACTCCACCTAACTTCTGTTCAAATTTTATTTGTTAGTATTGATGACGATCCTATAATTTTTAGGAAGGAAGTGTATTTGAAGAGTGGAAAATTATTTAAAAAGGCTATAGTTGAAGAAATGACGTCCTTGGACAAGAATGAGGCTTAGGAGCAAGTGGAGTTTCTAGTTGGAGGAAATCCCATTGGTAGAAAATGGGTATTTAAGAATAAGTTGAACGTAAAAGGAAGAGTGGAGAAATAGAAAGCTAGATTAGTAGCAAAAGGTTAATCCCAGTTAGAGGGAATTGACTTTGATGATACTTTTTCTCTTGTTTCCAAGTTAAATGATGTTATATTTCCTTTAGATATTACTACTTCCTTTGATTTTGAAGTAGAACAGATGGATGTGAAGGCAACTTTCCTACATGGGGATCTAGAAAATAAATATACACAAAGCATCTAGAAGGTTTTTCTATTAAAGGAAAGGAATATCTAGTATGCAAGTCAAAATAATTCTTGTACGAATTAAATAAATCACCAAGGATGTGCTATAAAAATTTTGATACTTATATATTAGGGTTTTTCTTCGCAAGGAGAAAAAACATATCACTATGTGTATTTCAAATTAGTTGGTGACCATCTTATTTATTTGGTATTGTATGTAGATGATATCATGTTCATTGGAAATGACACAAAATTAATTCAAGAAGTATAAAATTAGTTTTCCTCTAAATTTGACATGAAGGATCTTAGTATTGAAAATTTCATTTTAGGAAGGAAATCAAAAGAGATCAAGAAAACATGAAATTCAAGTTAAATTTGAGGAAATATAATGAGACAATTTTCCAAGGGTTTCATATGCAAGAATGTAAATTGATTAAGGTCCCTATTCACGTAGGTGTAAATTTATCTACATAAAGGTGTCCCAAGGTACAGCAAGAGGAAGGAGACATGTACCATGTTCCATTTGTTACTGCAGTTGGAAGTTTTTTTATATGCAATGATCTATAATAGAACAAACATAAGCACATGCAATGGGAGTGTTGAGAAAGTATATGTCAAAATCAAGGAAGGAGCATTGAGCATTGGACAATAGTAACAATGGTTTTCACATATTTGCATGGAACTACTAGCTATGGATTGTGCTACCAAGGAAGACCAAGATTGGATATAGTGCTTGACATCCATGGCTTTTTTTATGTAGATGAGGTTAGAGATCCAAATTTCAAAATCTCTACAAGTGGTTATGATTTTAACATATTTGGAGGAGGAATCAGTTGGATGAGAAAGAGACAATCTATAGTGGAATTCTCAACTACAAAATACAAATACATAGAACCAATCATGCAAGCAAGGAAACAATATGGTTAAATATATTGTGATTAGGTATTTGGGTTGGTATATTGAGCTATGAGGATCAATTGTGATAGTCATGCTATAGTCTTCCTAGTAAAGAACCCACTGTATCATTCAAAGACAAAGCATATTGATGTTCAATATCACTTTATGATAGATATGATAGATGAAAAGAAGGTGTTATTGGTGAAGGCAGACACTTTGAATGATGATGCATTTTCATTAACAAAATATATGGGAATTGAGAAGTTCTCTTGGTGTAGAGAAACAATGAGAATTATTTTCCTAGATTGTTGATCATGTGCTCCTGTGACCCCTTGTGTGTAATGAAAACAACAAATGGTAGAATGTTGGGTATGTGTTATATTCTTTGCATGTCTATCCCCACTTATTGTACATTTCATTGGGTAGAAGACGGGGATCACAAGGGGGGAAACCCCCCGCCATGAGGGAGTTCGTGGAAAAATTCCCCAAATATTTTCTTGGGAAGTTTTGTAAATATGCTTTTGGAAATTTTTGCCACATAGATTTTTCCTTTAGTGGTTTTATGGCACATCGTGGGTTTTCCCATGACTTTTTAGTTTCGGTTAAGGAACTATAATTGTATATACTCTACACACACACAAATATATCCCACAACATTTGTATTATAATATTGTAAAGGAAAAAATTATTGAAAATTTGTTTTGTTTCCTACTTTTGGGTTTCCAAGATAAAATATTTGTGTTAATGTGTATGTCGTCCATTACATATTTTATACTTTACTAAGATTCTATTTGCAACAATTACTTCTACAAGGTTAGGAGCTATAGTTGCAACAATGCAAAAAAAGTGACATTACAACATGTTTATTTCTGTTGAAAATAATGGGACAGGGGTGAATCCAATATTCCAACAATAATTCAATTTATACTAATTTTAATCATTATACCATTAATAAAAACATCATGAAGTAAAAAACATGAAACAATACAAGAACGTCAAGAAAATAATACACATGTGACATAAATAGTTTAGCTGAAATCCTTTCCAGGAGAAAAACCATCAAACATGCACCGAACCACCCTTAAGCAAATCTCAAAATGCTTCAAATGTGGCCTAAATCCCCCCCCATTTGATTTATATTTTCACTATTTTTTATTGGGCCTCACAAATTCTACATTAAACTAACCCACCTATACCTCAAATAGGCCTAAACAAAATTTGATGACACCCTTCCTTTGTGGCCTAAAGAACTCTCATTATGTAGCTATCTTAGTCCTTTGTCTACTACCTAGACTTGGCCTCGGGATCCCTACTTCTGTGGTTGAAACTCAGATCTTACTGTGGCTAATCTCGACTCCTTCTTGTGGTAAAAATAGGTCTACCTTGGCCCTTACCCTATGGAAGACTAACTAGGCTAATTCAGCCTTAGAAAAACCATAAAAATTCTTCAAATATTCAACCTCACATTAGCCTTTAAATGAGTGAATCACCACACAAAAGGATAAGGAATATTTCCCAAGAAAAACCTTGAAAACTCAGGCTCCTATAGATCTACATGACTCCTCATGGCCTTAGAATATATTAGAGAAAATACACAAGATAATGCAAGAAAATTTGATACATTTGGAGGGAAATTGAGTTCCCTATATATACATGAAGGATGGGTATGAAAAGGGAGGGCGGCATTGCCCTAAAACCCCTTAAAATTAGAGCCAACTTGATCATTAAGTAAGGATTAAAGTCATAAATTATAGTTTTTTCATGGGCCTAACATTAATCCTACTTCTGAAACTAATTTCAAAATTTTCTCTTTTGGAGGGCCAACTTGGGCACCATGACCACACTTTTGGGGAGCCAACTTTGAGAAGGCATATCTCCTTAACCATGGGGAGTTACATGGCATGCCACTTATTGTTAGAAAAAATATGATGAGTACTATCATAGGATGACAGTCTAACATGCATTCTCACGGTCATGTTGACCCCCCTATCTCCATGTTTATGATCTTTCTCTCCTCCTTTAACATTAATGGAAAAGGTGACTTCCTCTGATAAAATATCTCCCCCTATCTTCTCATTATATACCTTTCTCTAGCTGTCTTCTTTGCTTGATGGAATATAGATCAATGTGAACCCAAAATTATTGCAAGCTTCTGCTGAAGATAGTCAAATGTATCTCGTGGAAGAGGCTTGGTGAACATGTCATTTATTTGTTCCTTTTGTCCCAACGTAATGTGCCTTAGTATTCTTTTCTACGACTTGTTCTTGAATACAATGTTATTTGATAGGAATATGTTTAGTCTTGGAGTGCATCATAGGATTCTTGGAGATACTTATGGAATTAGTGTTATCACAAAATGTCAGAATGGGCTCATCATAATTCACTTATATACCTTTAAAATTTTACTTCATCTGGAGGACTCTAGTGTAGCATGTTAATGTCTCTATGTATTCAACTTCTATTGTAGACAAGGATACTGAAGAATGCTTATTTCTCAACCAAGATAGTAGACAATAACCTAAGTAGAAAGCTTCTCAAATTGTGTTTTTTTGGTTATCAACACTAGCTTCCCAATCTACATCTGTATAAGTTGTAATAGTTAATTTAGTCCCTTTCAGATACCACAATCCAAAATCTATTGTTCCTTTGAGACATCTGAAGATCCTATTTATTTCTACAACATGGGATTCTTTTTGTGCTGCTTGGAATATTGCCACCCATCTAATTACCTGCATCATATATGGTCTTGAAGTTGTCACCTATAGTAGGCAGCCAATCATCCATCTATAGAGTCTCTGGTATGCTTCCTTAGATTCATTGTCATTTTCCTTGATTAACTTGCAACTAGTCACCATGGGTGTGCTTACAAGTTTAAAATCTTCCATTTGGAACCTTTCCAACATTTTATTAATATACTTGGTTTTGGAAGTGAATATGCCTTCATGTTCCTAAGATATTTAGAATCCCAAGAAAAAGGTAAAATCTCCATGTTATCGGCCATTTTGTCACATCTGATCAGTGAGCCTCCTAATGGGATCAATCAAAATCCTATTCCCCCTTGTCACCATCTTGCACAAAGCCCTAAGCATGTTCTCTTCATCCCCCATAATTTCAACCCGAAACTGCTTCATCTGTGCCAATTTGGGGACCAACGATCCCTATAAGCCTATTGGGGTGTGTTCACTAGCAGGTTTCTCCACTATGGCCTGCATGGGCAATGGTCTAGAGGTTGTCCTGAAACTGTGGCTCAAAATCCTAGACTGCACCCTCTGGACTGGACGTTTTAGGCCATAATCACAACCTTACAATCTTATGCATGCGGCTGGAGGTCTATAACTGCATGGAGTCCTTGTCATGCATGAAGTTGTGGGCCCTGGTCACTAAAAAGGAAATGTAGCTCAAGGTTTGGGCACTAGGAGTGGTTGTTCTGCCTCTTAGTGTCCTGCAAGACTTATAGGATGTCATTTTGAGTTGGTAAGTTCCAATTGTCGGCCCCACTTCCTTAATTAGAACTAGGAGATCGAATTATGTCAGAGTATCTCTTTGTATCATGTTTACCCTGGCAGGATGGTTAAATGTGGGAGGGGTGGTTACATATTGGTATTATAGCTTCCAGGTTTAGTCACTTGGATTGGATGGGAAGAATGTGTTTGTCATGCATGCATGTCATTTTTTATGTGTTCATTATGATTGCGTTGTGATAGCCTTTATTGCAGTAGTGTCGTCATGTAAAAGTTGATGTTGAGATGATTGATATGTTGATTTAATTATATATACATATGTTGTGCTAATCTGGATTGATTGTGCAGATGAGATAGCCTCCCATGAACTTCATTGAGGTATGTTGGGTATGTTTATATTTGGTTTATCTGACATGCTATGTCTGTAGGAAGTAGAAGATCAAGATGACTAGAAAAATGGTGGACTGCAGTTCACGTGATTCTCCCTAGAGATCAGATGAGAAACATTGTGATGATTACTCCCTTAACATAGCAGATACATTGAGAAGTTTGAAAGTAGAGATCATAAGTTTTAAGGAAGATAATGACTAGATCATTCAATCACATGAAAGACTTACTAGGGCACATGAAATGCAAGCAGAGTTTAATGTAATCATCCTTCAGAGTATATCATGTTTTCAAAGGTAGGGACCAATTAGGATCAGTCATGGATAGGAGGAAAGGACCAATGGGGCATATGGTAGTATGTCTCAATCAATATACAAGTTTGTTAGAAATGATACCATCAGAGATGGTAGGTTCTTGGACACACCTGATAGGAGGGGTAATGATCATGGGTTCTATTCTAGTTCTAGTTCATAGAGACAACCTTGTCATCACCATCACCATTCATATAGGAGTGAGAACAAGTAATTTCCAAAGGAGGTCAAGAAAACGAAGCCTCCTACATTTGATGGATAAATGAAGAAGTCACAAGATGCAGAAGCTTGGTTTCTTGGGATGAATAAGTTTTTTATATTGCATGATTATTTAGAATATATGAAAGCCAAGATAGCTACTTTCAGTCTTAAATAGAAATTAGAAATTTGGTGGAAAGATATGAAGAATGTCATACGCATTCTAGAAGAGGAGCTAACTTGGAGTGAGTTTGAGAGACTTCTCAGGAAGAAGAATCTATCTAAAAGATACTATGATGACAGGTAAAAGGAGTTCTATGAGTTGAAGATGGGGTCTATGACTAATTAGGAGTATACTAAAAGATTCTTGGAGTTGTTGAGATATGTTCCCTATCTTAAGGAGGATAAAGAAAAGATTTAGAGATTCATCAGTGGGTTGTCGGTGTCATTCAAAGAAATTGAGTTTGATGAACCTAGATCACTAGAGGAAGCCATCATAAAGTTGAAGCATTGTTATGAGTAATCAAAGTGCAAGACTGAGTCTAAGAAGGATTGGAAAGGTAACGAGAAGAATAAAGGAAAGTGGGCTAAGAAGAGAGGAAATCCTCAGGGTACAAATGATGAGGATAATGCAACACCATACAAGAAGTTAAATGCAACTGACATAGGACGAGGATTTTAGTTTGAGAAGTAGAAAAAGGGTGATGGAAGGAAGCCTTTAAAATGTTGGACTTGTGGCAAGGATAATTGTAGGAGATATTGTCCACAACATCAGGGTGGAAGGTCATAGATTTACATTTCTCAGGAGGCTCAGACAATTGGGGATGTTGGACAAAGTATTTCTTGGATTTATCTAGCGTTGGATAATAGGAAGGCTGATCATTAGGCATTTATTATCGAGATGGAAGGTAATATTTTTGATCAAATTGTTTCTATTTTTATTGACCATGGGTTTAATTATAGTTATATATCAAACCTGAACTGGTGGATAAGTTTGGTTTTAATAAAGAAGTTCATGCAAAGTCCCCATTGGTGTAGTTGAATATAGGTACCAAGGAAAGAGTTCATTATTGGGTGAGATATTGTGCATTTGAGTTGAACAGTATGTCTACATTAATGCATCTAAATATGCTTCCATTGGGATCATACATTATGTTCTTAGGTATGGATTGGTTGTTTCACAAGACTAAGGTGGATTTCAATGATAATACTATTGAGTGCTTGGATGATGATGGAGAAAAGAGAATCTTGCAGGGTAAGAAGAATCCTACATCAGTAAGGATGGTTATAGTTATGCAGGCTAAGCATATTAGAAGGAAATGATGTGTATTGTTTGCAATTCATATTTCTAGTGAGAAACGGAAGGATGTTGAGGATGTTGAAGTCTTGAAGAGGTATATGGTTTTGCGGCAGTTTCAATATGTATTCCAAGCAGATATATCAAAGTTAATAAGTCATAGGGAAGTGGAATTTTATATTGAATTGATGCTAAGAGTAGCACCAACATCAAAGGAACTATACAAGATGATCACTCTAGATTTGGTGGAACATAACCCACAAGTGAAGGAAATTCTTAACAAGGGATACATTAGTCCAAGTGTGTCGCCTTGGGGTGCACCAATATTGTTTGTGAAGAAGAAGGATGGTACTCTCAAGTTGTGTATTGATTATAAGCAAGAACAATTACCTATTGTCGAGGATTAATGACTTGTTCGATCAATTGAAGGGAGAAATAATGTTCTCAAAGATTAATCTGAGATCAGGATATCATCAGGTATGCATCAAAGAAGAGGATATCTAGTAGATTTATTTTCAAACTAGGTATGGGCACTATGAGTTTGTTGTGGTTCCTTTTGGTTTGAGTAATTCTCCAACTACTTTCATGTGTTTGATAAATAGTGTGTTGCATCCTTATCTAGACAAGTTTGTGATAGTATTCATTGATGATATATTGATATATTCTAATAATGAGGAAGAGAATGCATAACATCTAGCAACAATGTTAAGATTGCCAAGAGAACATAAGTTGTATGCCAAGCTTAGTAAGTGAAATTTATTTTAGGCAAAGTTACATTACTTGGGACATGTGGTTTCTAAGGAAGGTATAATAGTGGAACCAAAGAAAGATCAGATCTATCATAGAGTGGGAAGTTCCCAAGAATGTGGATGAGGTTAGATCATTCATGGAGTTAGCAGGTTACTACAAGAGATTTATCAGGAACTTCACACAGATTTCCTATCCTATTACATCGTTGCAGAAAAAAGGAAAGAAATTTGAATGGACAGAGGAATGTGCAGTTAGTTTTTAGTAGTTGAAGCAGTTGCATACGAACGATTGAGTTCTAAAGATCGTAGATCCAGATAAAGAGTTTTTGGTAAGTACAGATGCTTGCAAAAGAGTACTTGGTGGGGTTCTAATGCAAGAAGGATAAGTGGTATGCTATGAGTCAAGGAAATTAAATGAGCATTAGAATAACTTTATGACGCATGATATTGAGTTTGCAATGATCATCCATGCCTTGAAGATGTGGAGGCACTATCTTCTTGGTTGGAGTTTCATTTTGATGAGTGATCACAGTGGGATGAGATACTTGTTTGACCAACTTAATGCGAATGCTAGGAAAGCTAGATGGTTGGCCATGCTTAGTGAATTTGACTTTGAGATTAGGTACATTAAGGGAAAAGAGAATAGGGTTGCATATACTCCTAGTAAGAGAGTACAAGTGAATCACCTTGCAGCTATGAGTTCATATGGGATAGACTTGCAAGATCAGATTTTATAGGTAGGACAATAGGATGACCAGTACCAAAAACTTAAGCACAAGATACAAAAATAGGGTACAAGTGAAAAGGATGTGGATTATCATATCAAGGTAGATGGTTTGGTCATATTTAGGGATACGATCTATGTACTAGACAACAATGAGCTCAAGAATCTTATATTGCAGGAATTTCATGTTATGCCGTATTCAAGTGACCCCATATATCAGAAGAAAATAAAAACGGTTAAGAAGTTTACCATTGTCCAAACTTGAAGAAAGATGTGGCAGAGCTTTTGGCGAGATTTTTGGATTGTCAGCATGTAAAAGTAGAGTGTAAGCATCAAGCTAGTTTACTGCAGCTAATTTCGATTCCAAAGTGGAAATAGGAGGTCATTTCCATGGATTTCATTACAGGTTTTCCAAGGACATCCAGACAATATGATTCCATCATGGTTGTGGTTGACAGGTTGACAAAGGTAGCACACTTCATTCTAGTGAAATCTACAAAGTTAACTAGTGAGGTAGCTCAGGTCTTCATTGGGCATATAGTGAGACTGCATGGTGTTCCTATGAAGATTGTATCTAACAGAGATGTCAAGTTCACTTCCAGGTTTTGAAAGGAGTTTTTTGCAAGTTTGGGTATAGATTTGGCCTTGAGAACAACTTATCATCCATGGAAAAATGGACAGACAGAGAGGGTTAACATGATTTTGGAGGACATGTTGAGGATGTATGTCATGCATCAACAATGGAAATGGGAAGAGCATTTTCCACTAGTAGGGTTTTTGTACAATAATGGATATCAAGAATCTTTGAAGATGAGTACATTTTAGGCACTTTATGGGTGGATTTGTAATACTCCCATAAGTTAGAGTGATCCAGTAAAAAGGGTGTTGATTGGACTGGACATCTTTTCAGAAATAGAATAGGAAATGCAGGTTACCAAGAAGAATCTAAAGGGAGCACAAGATGTGTGTACTTACACATCAAGCCCAAGAAGAGCTCCTTGAGGATTGGATCATGTGCTAATTTTGCATCTCGGTATTGAAGGCCTTTTGATATCCTTCAGAGGATTGGACCAGTGGCCTACAACCTTGTACTTCCCCTGACAGTGAAAGTCCATGATGCTTTCCATGTGTCATTGCTTAAGAAGTATGTTAAATATGTTGATCATGTGATTGATTTATTTGTATTGCAGGTGGAACAAGAAGTCGAATTCCAGCCAGAACCTTAGTGCATTTTGCAGCGAAAGATGCTCATGCTTTGGAATCGAGAAATCAAGCAAGTTAAAGTGAAGTGGAAGTAGTTTGGGTCCGATGAAGATACATGGAAGATATTTTATTAGATGCGGGCTATGTATCCTTCCTTATTCACTCGTTGAGTGGATGTGCCTTGATATATGTTTTGATGTTGTATTCTGGTTATGTCTATATATATGCATATGTATGTAAATATTGCATTGAGCTGTGTTATAAAGCTTCAATATGAAGTATGGTGTTCAAGGTATGATGGTCATGGTCTTATAAGTATGATATGATGTAAATGTTGTATTGATTTGTGTTATAAAACTTCATGGGAAACATGTGAATTTCTACTTCATAAGTGACATTGAACATCAAGCATGATGTTCCCCAAAGGGGGAGGGGTTTGTAACAACCCTTGGTTGATTTTCATGTAAATAAAAATAATACCAGGTGTTGAACCTCAGAATTACCCTCTCCTTGACAACTTTTCTCACTTCTTTCCCTTGTTTTCCATAAAAAGACAGATCCCCATCAATGATAAATGATAGATTTTGTCTCAAGGAGGACATTAAATGATTGACATGTTATACTTTTATGTTTTTTCTATTTGAATAAGTTTTTGCAAATTAGCTACAGAACGTAGCCTATTCTACAACTAACTGTGTGTTCCATAGCTACTTCCATGGTTTAGCAGGTTACATGTGTCAAACGAAGAAACTGGCCACATGGGCATCTCTGGAATCGTCTCAACATGGATCCTATCCTAGTCACCTAGCCCAGATCGATAAAAAAGCCAGCTCAAGACCACAGTCAAAGGTGGAGTCAAACATATGAAACCCAGAAGCAATAGGACTCTTTGTCTACCCTTTCATGGTTAATTAATAAATCCAACAGTTCTATTGAAGCATTAACTTGGATTAGCCACCTATGTCAATGGTTCTGTGCAACCACCTTGTTCGAATTCAAGTCACCTGTAGCTGATCAAACATTTACGCAGTCCGGTTGTGATACGTGTAGACCACCTGTAGCTAATTTTCCTCAAAAGATAGTTATGAATATTTTCTTTTAAATACCAGTTGTACAGAACCAGAAGGGGTTCAAAGTTTTTGATGTATTAAGTTTAGATTTATCAACTTTGTAATTTTGGACTTTTTTTCCTGTTTTATAATACAAAGCCATGTGTTGACTGATGATCATTTGAAGGAGCATTTTGAATTAAGTTAGCAGCTCAACCCAGTTAGTTGCAGAGGGCCCCTGCAGTAAAGAAGGTTTTATTTTCATTTTTCTTTTCTGTTCAGTCTTAGTTTCATTATTTGCTTTTAGCAGTGTTTGTAACTTAGGTTGATTTCTTGTAGTTTGATTTCTTTTAGTTCTAATCAGTAGCATAATGTTAGAATTCAATTGTGTAATCTTGTTTCTCCAATCCATTTCATAAAGGAAACGACTTTGTTTCTAAACAGAGTAAGATTGAAAGTAATGAGGATGCATTGTTGATTAGTTTACTCACTGTTTTTGTTATTTATTTCCTAGTTCAGGTTGTCAATGCACTGTATTAGTGAATGTTTTTGGTCACCATTTCAAGCTAATATCCATCCTAAACTAAATGGTTAAACATTCAATTTACATAAGGTTTGAAACCAATTAGTTACCTTCTGCATGTTTTTATTTAGTTTTTTTCTGGACCATGAAGTACAGAAGTTGCTTGAATTCCATCTCAAGGAGGTTATCTTTCAAAATTCAAGGTTAGAGTAACTAGAAGTACTTCAATTAATTTTATTCCCTGTATTTATTTCAACATGACTTACAACTTTACCTTTTGGTTTCAGGAATTAGATTCATGAATTAGGATTAGATGACAAGATAGGAAAGATGCTCTATCTTTTTTCCTTCTTTTAACTTAGATTTTGACTAGTTTTAAGCTCTTGGGATCACCTTTAGGAAGTTTAGATTCAGTTTTTCATAGTCCAAATTGTACATCATTAGGAATCAAAGAACAGAAACCCCCAAAACAATATAAAATACAAAACAATGAAGTGAGAAGGGTTAACTAAGAATATATAATGCACTACACTTCATCAGCTTACGAACCTCGGTTGATAATTTATGCAAAGAAATTTAGGACACTAAATTGAATAAACATTTTGGCGCCACTGTCGAGGAAGTGTAATTAAGTAACCTTATCTCTTACATTCAAAAAAAATTATAATGATATGCATAGAGAAAGAGACTCTAGGGGTAGATTTATAACTAGAGGCAAGAGTTCAATTCCTACAACACCACCTACTCCACCAAGAACAAGAAGATATACACCTCCATCTCGAGCTCATACTCCCAGCCATAGAACTCCTGAAATTCTAAGGTCAGAAATCCAATCAAAAGAATCTCCTACTTCATCTACCAAGGCAGTCCCAGAGGAGAAAAATATTGGGTCTCCAACAGCAAGAGTAGCCTTTTTCACCTCCTCAGGGGAGCGCATTTTAGTTGAAGAATTAGGAATACCTAGTGAGGAAGAAGAAGTAGAACCTCTCTCCCATATCCAATTAATAGAAGAACCAGAGGAAGAGAAAGTAACCTTGTATGTTGAACCTTATACTGACTTTGAAGAAACTATAATGGTAGAAGAAGGAGAGGATGGAGAATTCACACTATTTGGAGGAGGGGGTAGAGGAAGAGGTAGAGGAAATAATGGAGAAGGTAGAGGAAATAATGGAGGAGGCATAGGGAATAGGGAAATAGATAATTCTTTTGGATTCCCTATAGTAGATGAAGAAACAAATGCCACAATGAAAAATATCTCACCTTTTTTCCTCCAAAATTTCCATGGGTTAAAAAGAGAGGATCCTGAAACATTTTTATTTGAGTTTGAAGTCTTGTGAAGAACCTATGATTATTTAGAAGACTCTCAGAAACTTAAGTTGTCCCCTTCAACACTGAAAGGAGCTGCTTTGAAGTGGTTCATGGGGTTAGTCACTTAGTCCATTAGAATGTGGAATGACATGAAAAAAGTGTTTTTGGATAGGTATTTGGATTATTGCATGCCTATCAGTCACAAAGATGAAGTGTTCAAAATGATGCAAAGAGAGGATGAAAATTTAGAGGATTTAATTGAGAGATTTAACTATAATTTGAAAAGAGAAAAGATGGACAATTTAGATGAAGATACCTTAAAAGCTCTTTTATTAAAAGCCATTAGAGATGAGTGGATAGATATCCTTAACATGATGGGGAAGGGAGATATCTCTCAACTCCCATTAAATGACATAGGAGAATTATGTGTTCATCTCTCAAGAGGGAAATAAAAAACTGGGAAAGGTCCAAGAGATCCTTCTCTTGTTAGAGAAAATAAATCTGCAATTGGATCAATGAGTAGGGTAGAAATTGGTAATATGCTTGATGAATTCAAAACAGACATTCTAGGGAGACTTAGTGAGCAAATATACACCCTTAAGTTGCAAAATAAGCAGAAAACCGAGGTTGATGCTTTAGCTATTTTCTGTCCAAAATGCAAAAAAAAAACACTCTAAGAGAATGCCCTTTGGATACAAAAATTATAGAGACTTGTATGATTTGCTCAGAAAACCATGAGACCAAGGGTTGTCCTCCGATTCCAGGTCTTAAGGCTGTTTTTCAAGAAGAAATAGTTCCAAATTTAGCAGAACCTCTTTGCTTTGTCTCTAGAAAACCTTGGCAGGGGCCACAAAATCAGGGATTTAACAATCAAATGTATCTTCAGCCCCCACCAAATTGGAATTCTTGGTAGCAACCTTGGCCTCAACCTCAATCTCAATCTCAACCTTGGGTTCAAGGAGTACAAAATCCTTATGGGAGATTTTCTCAATATTATCAATATCCTCCATCATATCAGAATTATCCTCCCCCACACATTCCACAAAAAAATCAACAGCCACAACTTCAAAATCAGAACCCTCAACTTTCATTACCATTTCCACAACAAAATCCACAACAAATTCCACAACAAAACCAAAATCCTCAACTCTTACTGCCATTTCAGCAGAGACCAAATCAGCTACCTACCCAACCATTACGAAACCCCAACAATAAAAATCCTCAGAATACTTACATGGTGGAAGAACAACAATTTCCAACTTATATGATCACTCCTCCAAATCTCAATGATGTTCAACTAAGATCTGGTAGGATATTAGAAAAGGAAAGGCCTTCTGTTGTTATTCTGGAACAAGATAATTTTGAGGAAGATTCTCTACAACCCAATAAAATTTTTGAGGGAACATCTCTCCAAAACCAAAATACTGAAAATGAATAACATAAAGAACCAGTGAACTCAACTCCCATCATTGAGCAACCAATATCTACTTCTGCACTTCCTTTTCCTAAAAGATTACAAGTTGATAGAGGAGTAGAAAAGTAGATCATGTTGCCTAATTATGATTTTCTAGATGAGTTAAAAAATGTCTGTATCAAAATCCATTTGTTACAAGCCATTAAGGAGATTCCAATCCTAGCTAAAACAATAAAGGAGTTGAGCATAAAGAAACCAGGAAGAAAAGCAAAGGAAACAAAACTAATTCACCTGGTAGGAAAAATAACAGATACAATGGTGGGAAAAATTGCCATACAAAAATATGTAGATCCAGGAAGTCCAATTGTGAAAACACATATCAATGGAGTTGAAATTCCAAATACATTGACTGATTTAGGAGCAGCAATAAACATCATGAGCAAACAAACCATGGAACAACTCAAGCTTCCTAATATTCTTTACACATCTACATTACTGCAATGAGCGGACATATATGTAATCAAACTAGATGGAGTGTTAGAAGATATTTCAGTATCCTTAGATTCTTGGGAATATCTTGTTGATTTTATGATCTTAACCTCCAAGAAAAATCTAGGAGGACATCCACTCATGTTAGGAAGACCTTCGCTGGCCACAACTGATGCTTTCATTAGCTGTAGATCTGGTGATATGTATATTTCTGATGGGAATTTAACAAATAAATTCACTCTATATCCTCCAGCAAGAACAATCATAGAAATAGATGACAAAGAATGGATTGATAATGAAAATGACATTCACCCTCTCTTTACTATTTCAGATATTAGTGAAGATAGTCAAATCTTAAATACAATGGAAAATTTTGAATCATCTCCAGAATATGAACATGATAAATTTCAAGAAAAATCCAATATTGAATATTTGTCATCTAGGCAGATGTCTCTTTATTTTATGGAATAATTTGGTAGCTCTACAATTGAAATCTTTCCACGGAGAACATTGAACATAAATAATAACTTGGAGAAATTAAAACGGGAAAAGCTAATCAAGACATTACAATAAAATTATGTTGTATATGCATGGGAATATACTGACATGAAAGGAATTAGTCCTAAGACTTGTATACATCACATCTACATTGAGGAAAATTGTAGACCTATCAGACAACCTTAGAGAAGGATGAATCCAAATCTTAGGGAAATTGTGAAAGAAGAGCTTCAAAAACTGCTAAATGTAAACTTCATTTACCCAATTTCAGACAACCAATGGGCTTCCCCTTTAGTGATTGTGCCTAAAAAGAACAGTAAATGGAGGGTGTGCATTGATTACCGAGACTGAATAAAGCTACCCTTAAATATCATTTTCCTTTGCCCTTTATAGATCAAGTGTTAGATACATTAGCAGGTAAGAAGTATTTCTCATTCTTGGATGGTTTTGGTGGTTATAATCAAATTCAGGTGGCACCTGAAGATTGAGATAAAACCACATTTACTTATCCATGGGGAACCTATGCCTACCGAGTACTTCCATTTGGGTTATGTAATGCACCTGCAACATTCCAAAGAGCAGTACTAGGATTTTTTTTGATCTAATACATGATCGTATAGAGGTATATATGGATGAATTTACAGTCTATAGGAATACATTTGAAGAAGCTTTGGAAAATTAGGAAAAATTTCATAAAAGATGTAAGGAAGCAAAACTTTCACTAAGCCACGAAAAATGTTTTATGATGTTTACATAAGGTATTGTTTTAGGGCATCACATTTCAGGAGATGGGATTAAAGTTGATAAATCTAAAGTTGAAGTCATCTCTAAATTATCAATTCCAAATTACCAAAAGGATGTTTGAAGTTTTCTAGGATTTACAGGATAATATAGACGATTTATAGAAAATTTCACTAAAATAGCATCCCCACTCTTCAAATTACTCACCAAGGATTGTGAATTCAATTGGAATCCTGACTATCAATTAGCATTTGAGACTTTAAAAACAAAAATTTCTGAAGCACCCATCTTGAGAGGTCCTAATTGGAAACTACATTTTCAAATTTCAATAGATGCTTCAGATACAACTCTAGGAGCTGTATTAGGACAAAAAGATTTGATTCCCTATGCCATCTACTATACAAGTAAGAATTTGACTCCCACTGAGTTGAATTATACTATAACTGAAAAGGAATTTTTAGCTATTGTTCATGCAATCAACAAGTTTAGACATTATATAACTATGAAACCTTTGTTCATACAGATCACTCTGCAATTAGATACTTAATGAATAAACCTATTACTAATGGTAGAGTTAGAAGATGGCTTTTGCTTTTGCAAAAATTCAATATTACTGTGCTAGGTAGACCTGGAAAACAAAACACAGTTGCTGATTTCTTGTCCAGAATTCAAAATATCAAAGATGACACTCCGGTTGAAGATAAGTTTCCTGATGAATATATTTTTACAGTGACTACTCAAACTCCTTGGTTTGTAGATATTGCTAATTACTTAGTCATAGGGAAATTGCCTTCACATTTGTTTCCTAGAGAGAAAAGAAAAATCATTCAGATAAGTGCAAGATACTCATGGATCACTAATGAATTGTATAAAACAGGCCCAGATCTTATGATCAGAAGATGTGTTAGGGAAGATGAAATGCCTGAGATTCTTAAGGCATGTCATGATGAGCTGTGTGGTGGACACTTTTTTGATAAGATGACAACCTATAAAATCCTTTCTTTAGGGTATTATTGGCCATCCATCTTCAAAGATGCCAAAGAATATGTTAGGAGGTGTGACAGCTGCCAGAGGGTAGGGAAACCTGCTCCTTCAAATGAAATGCCACTACAAATTCAGGTACTCATTGAACCTTTTGAAAAATGGGCCTTGGATTTTGTTGGAACAATTAATCCTCCATCTAAGAAAAAGAAGTATATATTGGTATGCATTGATTATGTCACTAAATGGGTAGAGGCCAAAGCATTACTTTTTCTAATGAAAAATCTGTAGTTAATTTTCTTTTTGATCACATCTTCACTCGTTTTGGTGTTCCAAGAGAAATTGTGACAGATCAGGGATCTCAATTTACATCTAAAATGGTGAAGGATCTTGTGGAAGATTACAAGATCAAACATAGGAAATCTACTCCCTATCATCCACAAGCAAATGGTTAAGTTGAATCTACAAATAAGGTGATTTAAGGAATTCTCACTAACACTGTGCATCTACATAGAAGAGATTGGGCAGAAAGACTTCCTGAAGCGTTATGGGCCTATAGAACTACATGGAGGAACACAACGAGACATACACCCTATGAACTTGTTTATGGGAAACAAGTCCTGTTCCCTATAGAGTTTCAAATCAAAACCTTCAAGATGGCAGTACAATTGGGGCTGGATTTATCAGAGGCATAAAAACATAGATTGGAGAAACTCAATGAACTTGATGAAATCAGGCAAGATGCAGTTCAAAGAACCAGTATAGTCCAATAGCAGAGGGCTAAATGGCATGATAAATATATTAAGGAGAAGAAGTTTCAAGCAGGAGATTGGGCATTATTGTTCGATTCAAAGTTCAAAGTTTTTCAAGGGAAGTTTCAAACTCATTGGCTTGGGCCATATGAGATTGAAGAAGTCTTTAATAACGAAGTTGTAAAGATAAGGACGATAGATGGAAGCAAAATACCTCTTCTTGTGAATGGTCATCGGTTGAAGATATATCAGAAACCAATTTCAAGGGAGGAGTTCATTAAGATTTTCTAGAATAACTTTGAAATGAAGCTAGTGAAGAAATATTCTTCTTCTCCACTAACTTAGTCTTTATTTTTCCTAAAAAAATGATCAATAAGAAAAATAAATAAATAAATAAATTGTATGAGGTTGAAAATAAATCATTGATTGGCATACTTATACAGAAAATACAGGGTGAAAATCAAAGATTTCTGACATCCTATATTTTCCATTTCCTTTCTGTAATAAGTAGTGACAAAAAGATACATTTATTTGCAGTTTAGAGTCTGCAAATTCATCATCTCATTCCATCTCATTCTGTTTTCATTTTTTACAGTTCCACTTAATCTCACTGTCATATTTCATTTACATTTTATCTTTTTACAGTTTTACCCCATTTCACCCTATTTTTCATTTTATCTTACATCTCATTCCATCTCACTGTCATAAATCATTTCCATTTTATTTTTACACTCATATTCCATAGCCATATTTCACTTTTCCTTCTTTTCACATTCTGCAACTGATTCCATTCCGCAGCTAATATGATTCTGCAGCTACAACTTACTTATCAGCTCTGGCACAATTGTACAACTCACAAATAAATCATGAATGTAGGGAAATTGAAGAATCAAGTTTTGGAGATCAACCATGCTCAAAGTACCTATGGATCAACACCAAAAGAATTATCAAGCAAAAGGTTAAGTTCTAAAGGTAAAATGCAAAATTTATTTCAAACAACAAGTTATAAACATAAGTCATGTATAATATGAATGATCGTATGTCTCCTTAACAAGTCATCATTTGATTTGACTGCCACTTCATGATACCACATCTCCGCCACATCTTCCACATTCGGTACCAAATGGTCTATAATAATTTCATCATACCACACCTCCGCTACGTTCTCCATACTCTGTACTTAAACAGTCTCTAATAACTCCATCTATTAACGGTCAAAACTACGATGTGACCAACATATTCACGTCTCTCCAAACCCTCACTGTCTACTTATTCCACGCAAACCCATAGTTCTTTTTCACCATACCCGCAGTTAGTCCATTTCATAGACCAAGAGAGTAATTCTGAAGGTTAGAAAATTCTATGAAACAAAAGCCATGGGACTCATTCTCAGGACAGAGCGCGTAGGGACAAAATATATGGAAGGATACCCACAACTCAAGGAGATGCTGCAGAAGGCTGGATGGCTCAATTTCATTGAAAGTTTTGATGGCTATCACAAAGAGATCACAGAATATTTTGCTAGATCATTTGATGGTACAAAAGTAGAAATTGGAGACATTAAGTTTGCAGTAACGTAATCTTACATAGCAGAGGCTACAGCACTGCCAAGACTTGGTGAGATATGGTTCAAAAATAAAGAATTTCACAGTGAATCATGGAAGGTAATTCTCAGGAACCCAGGTATGGATGTCATTGTGTTTAGAAAAGGAATTCTTATTTCAGCACTTAAAAATAAATGGAGAAGCATGCTTTTGATATTACAAAAATTTATTACCTGTGAGGGGAGATTAGGATGCATGTATGTCTATCATATACATCTATTGATGAACTTTCAACAAATGGAAACATCAACCTCCCTTTCTTCCTTCTAAACAGTTTAAGGAGGACAGCTTCAAATGTACAGAGGAAAATAGAATTCATAGACACAACTATGTACCATCATGGGTTGGTAAAAATACTGGTTGAGTTTCATTTGAAAAGAATAGGAGATACTTGGGAAAACTTCTTGATAAGAAACTATTTCGAAGAGGCACCAGAATCACCTGAAGAGGGTAATGTCAGAAGGAGTAAGAGGAAAAATACCAGTATGACCATTCAAAGAAAACCTGAGTCCTCCACACAAAAAAATGATGAAGAGCTAGTCTCTGAGACAGAGATCAAGTAGAAGATCAAGCAGAAAAGGAAGATAAGAAAGAAAGCTGGTGAAATTACTGGAAACAAACCTGAATCTTCATTACAACAAGATGATGAACAATTAATCTTTTAAAAATTAAAAGAGATTATGAAACAAATCAAGAGAAAGTAAAACATAGGAAAGGAGAAGAAGAGTACAAAGGAGGAGAACATAAGCCCCCTACAACTTAGAAGGAGCTATAGACTCCGAGGTATGGTAAAGAAGGTATGATCAAAGGGAACAGAGTTCATAAATCTAGAAGAAGAAACCCCAATACCATCTCCTGATAATGTGCCATTTACACACAGTCCTCAAAACTCTCCTAAACAATATTTTGAAGGCAGCCCCAGCAGAGGATCTCCAGGCATAGACCCAG
This sequence comes from Pinus tabuliformis, assembly GCA_031772625.1. Lineage (NCBI taxonomy): Eukaryota > Viridiplantae > Streptophyta > Pinopsida > Pinales > Pinaceae > Pinus > Pinus tabuliformis. Next base: position 702,769,188 of record CM062807.1, read on the forward strand.
TGCAGAAACAAATTTAAGATTACATAGAGCCACTAGAGAAGAAAAGTGCCTCAATGGACCCATAATCCTCAGCCAATCCAGAACAACCTGTCAATCCACAAGAACCTCTAATTGACTCTCTCAAATAGGAAATCTCTGAGTTAGAGATATTGAATAGACATATCAAGAAAGAAAATGAAACCCTGAAGGAACAAAGCAAATTGGATAAAGCCATTCATGATAATATAATACTGCACCTATGGCTATGGTACAAGAAGAATAGGAAGTTGAAGAGGAGGAATAGAAACTTGAACAGAATAGTCATCAACCTAAAATACAGACTTCTCATGAAGAAATCTAGGATGGTAGTCACTTCAAAGAGGAGCAAGAGAAGAAAGTTAGATGTACTAGCAGAGGTGTCTGAGTAGATGCAATAGAAAAGAAGAGTTCACATTTTTGGAAAAATTGCATGGGGACATGCAATGATTTTGCAGTGGGGGTATGTTGAACCTCAGAATTACCTTCTCCTTGACAACTTTTCTCACTTCTTTCCCTTGTTTTCCATAAAAAGACAGATCCCCATCAATGATAAATGATAGATTTTGTCTCAAGGAGGACATTAAATGATTAACATGTTATACTTTTATGTTTTTTCTATTTGAATAAGTTTTTGCAAATTAGCTACGGAACGCAGCCTATTCTACAACTAACTATGCGTTCTATAGCTACTTCCATGGTTTTGCAGGTTACAGGTGGCAAACAAGAAACCTGCTACATGGGCATCTCTGGAATCATCTCAACATGGATCCTATCGTAGTCACCCAACCCAGATCGATAAAACATCCAGATCAAGACCACAACCAAAGGTGGAGTCAAACATATGAAACCCGGAAGCAATAGGACTCTTTGCCTACCCTTTCGTGGTTAATTAATAAATCCAACAGTTCTGTTGAAGCATTAACTCGGATCAGGCACTTGTGTCAATGGTTCTGTGCAACCACCTTGTTCGAATTCAAGTCACCTGTAGCTGATCAAACATTTACGCAGTCTGGTTATGATACGTGTGGACCACCTGTAGCTAATTTTCCTCAAAAGACAATTATGAATATTTTCTTTTAAATACTAGTGGTACAGAATTGGAAGGGGTTCGAAAATCTTAATGTATTAATTTTAGACTTATCAGCTCTATAATTTTGGACTTTTGTTCCTGTTTTATAATACAAAGCCATGTGTTGACTGATGGTCATTTGAAGGAGAATTTTGAATTAAGTTAGTAGCTCAACCCAGTCAGTTGCAGAGGGCCCCTGCACTGAAGGAGGTTTTCTTTTCATTTGTTTTTTTCTGTTCAGTCTTAATTTCATCATTTTCCTTTAGCAGTGTTTGTAACTTAGGTTGATTTCCTATAGTTTGATTTCTTTTAGTTCTGATCAGTAGCATAATGTTAGAATTCAATTTTGTAATCTTGTTTCTCCAATCCATTTCATAAATGAAATGACTTTGTTTCTAAACAGAGTAAGATTGAAAGTAATGAGGATGCATTGTTGATTAGTTTACTCACTGTTTTATTTATTTATTTCCTAGTTTGGGTTGTCAATGCACTATATTAGTGAATGTTTTTGGTCACCATTTCAAGCTCATATCCATCCTAAACTAAATGGTTAAACATTCACTTTACATAAGGTTTGAAACTAATCAGTTACCTTCTGCATGTTTTTATTTAGTTTTTTTCTAGATCATGAAGTACATAAGTTGCTTGAATTCCATCTCAAGGAGGTTATCTTTCAAAATTCAAGGTTAGAGTAACTAGAAGTACTTCAGTTAATTTCATTCCCTGTATTTATTTCAACATGACTTACAACTTTACCTTTTGGTTTCAAGAATTAGATTCATGAATTAGGATTATATGACAAGATAGGACAAATGATCTGTTTTTTTCCTTCTTTTAACTTAGATTTTGACTAGTTTTAAGCTCTTGGGTTCACCTTTAGGAAGTTTAGGTTCAGTTTCTCATAGTTCAAATTGTACATCATTAGGAATCAAAGAACATAAACCCCCAAAACGATATAAAATACAAAACAACAAAGTAAGAAGGGTTAACTATGCATATACAATTCACTACACTTTATCAACTTACGAACCTCGGTTGATAATTTATGCAAAGCAATTTAGGACATGAAATTGACTAAACACCAAGGTCATGGGACACATAATTCAAGCTGAATGTTAGGAAAAACATAGTGATGGGTATCATTGGTGATTAATTAAAGACTATGGAATTTGGAAAAGGATTTAGCAAAGTAAAAGTGGCATTAATTGGAATTTTATTTATGAAATAAAAGAAAATAGGAGAAAAGGGATATTATAGTTCACAAATTTGCATGAGAGGAAATTGAAAAAAAATGAAGGAAAATGAAGAAAATAGAGGCCTCAATGATAAAGGGATTATGAAGATGAGTCCACAACCTTTTGTTAATTTTAGCTTGGAGCTCTCTTCTATTTTCTCATTCTCTCATAATATTGCATACTTAGAGCATTCTTGGAGCATGCTTGGAGCACTCTAGCATACATTGGATTTAAAGAAAGAAGGCAAGGAAAAACATGAAAGCCTAAGGGGATAGCGAGATCAAAAACTGTGATGGGATTTCTTTGCAGGTATAGGTTGCACGTATGATATCCTTTTTGATTTATGGATTCATGGTATATGCATGTGATTATTTGGTTATGTTATGTCATTGGCATGGAGGATTCCCTGGATTGACAATGGTTTTAGCCTTTCCTTTCTATTTCCTTGATATCCATGGTGTTGTGGGTTTTTCCATCTGATTGTTTTTTTTATTAGTGCTCATAAGTAGTTTTGGCTATTGGTTGGAACAAATGATTTGGAAGCCATGGAAAAACTTGGGTTAAGTTACTAGTCCTTGGAGTTGGTTTAGACAAATGCTCTGGAGCCCTAGAAGATTGTGGGTTTAGTTACTAGTTCCTAGAGCCAGGGAAAACTTGGATAGAGACCGATATGGTTGGTTTTGGTGATGTTCGACCGTGAGGTGGAATCATCAGTTGATGGTTGAGGCTGTTTGGCCTATGGAAGCATTGGTTTTGTTTTGTTGGTTTATTCCATGATATCTCTCATTCATTTTTAGAATATGGCACGGGAGTGATTGACTAAAAGAGAGATGTGGTTCAGCCCAATCTATGGTTAGGTGGTATGTGGAAGCACCTAACTTGGTTGGATTTTGAATATGATGATAAGAGCTCCTTCCTTATTGTATTTTATGAGTATTTGTAATTGATATTGTGTGGGTTTGATGATTATTCTATCATGTTATTATTATGGTTATATGTTGGTTAATAACATGGTTCCATAATATGTTCTAGCTATGACTCTTGATATGTTTTGATTAGTTCTTGAATGATTAATGAATGCATGAGCTAACAAATGTTCTTGAATCTATTATGAGAGGACATTAGAACTTCGGTGATTCTTAAATAAGTTTCAGACCCCTATGTTCAAATATGCATTCATGACTTGTGGATTACTTGTCCAACATATGTTTGAGGAAATGACTGTCATGGTTAGGCCTGGTTAGGTCAAGTACTTGATCAATTTTTGTATGAATGGTTTTTCCTAATGTTATTTATCAATCTAGAATTTCTCACTGAGATATGGGTAGTGTTTCAGGGACTAGCCTAAAATTGTGGCTCGGAATCTAGGATTGTACCCTTTAAACTAGAATTTTTGGGCCATAACCACACCCTTATAGGCTTATGCATGCGGTTGGAGGCCTATAACTACATGGAGGCCTTGTCATGCATGCGGTTGTGGGTGCAGGTCACTAAAAAGGAAATATAGCTCAAGGTTTGGGAATTAAGAGTGGTTGTTCTGCATCCGAGTTTCTTCTAAGCCCTGTAGGATGTAATTTTGTGGTTGTTAAGTTTGAGTTGTTGAGAAGTGTAGCAAGAAAGTCTCAATTTGACTTTGCCTTGGTCAAATTGAGAAAAAATGAATTTTCACATATGTAGACAACTTGGAGGTAACTGAGGTGACATGGCTCTTATCACTCAGTTATCTTAGTAAATTCGAGTTAAAGGGCTTGGAGTTTAGTTATCGATGTGTGATTGTTGATTTGCAGCAATCTAGTTCAGTTATTTCTAGTACTATTTAGTTAAACTAGTTCTAATTATTGACAGAACACATTAGAGTCCAGTTGTGAAGTGGGACAATAATCTAACTCAATTATCATCTAGTTAACTGATCGATCAACCAAAAATAGTTATTGCATGCAGATAATTTGAGTTCCCTAGTTGCGGTGGATATTCCAAGGTAGTATAACTGTTGTACTTGTTTCTCAAAGGCAGTTCTTGGCTGCAAAACCTCACCAAGAAAATAACTCGACCAGTCTTTAGGTTTAATCTAGCCCTTGAACCAGAGGGGGCTCCCTCAAGTGTTACGAGGCATTTTTTAACGTTGTTCACTATCACTAGACAACAACCCTTTGAAGCACAATGACTAGATTTATTATTTGTTGTAGGTGGTGGTTGGTGAATATCCAATATTTGCTCAGAAATAAATCCCTATCTTGCAGAAACTTTATCAGAATGCCAACATCTAGATTTGACAGAATAACATACATTAGATAGTTTGGTAGATGAATGAAAGATAAATTAGATAATTACATATCCATACTAAATAGTTAATCAATCAAATATAGTATATGCATGTAGAAGACTTCTACAACCTAACAACTATACATTCAAGAGATGAGAGAAGGCAACAACTGAAGATGAAAAGGATCTTATTTCAAATAGACAATTCAATAAGCTAATCTCTCTAATGATAACAACTTTGCGTTAGGATTTTAGGGAGATTGATACTCTAACCTAACCTTGCCCTAGCTCCTATGTTACTCTTCACACATGTAAAAATAAAGTATGAAAACATATAGAGGAAAAAAATATGTTGTCATGAACTGAAGCCATCATACTTCAATTAAATTCATGTAATAAAAGTTTTTACAAAAATCGCAGGGTTCTGGCATAAAAAATCTGCCCTTTTACAATGAAAATAAAATAATATATAAAGCATTACATTAAACTAACTGTGTCTAGATTTTGGGAATAAAAATATGAATAATAAAATAAAACTAAAAAGAATCTATGAAAAGTTGTAGGAAATTTGGAACTGTTGGAAAAACTTTTGCCTCAGATTATGGAAATAATCCTTTGACTATTGGGTTCACTGCTTGAAAATCTAAATATGATCCTCAAAATCTACTAAGAATCTCCAACTACTGATTTTTTTCACTCAAATCTGAAAATTGGCTCACTGATTGCTGATTCATTTCCTTTCTTCTTGAAACTGGTTGCTCATTTTTGTTACAAATCTGCCTTAATATTCTGCTTGTTGATCTTTTGCCTCAAAATCTGGAGGTTGTTGAAGCTACTCCCTAAAACTCAGTTAACGTGCCCATAATATGGTTAAGTGACCCTTTTTTATAAAATTCATTAATCCCCTCTTCTTTGATAAAATACTTTGATAATTCAATTATCTTAATTATCCTTTAGGTGCTTAATAATTGTCAAGAAATTTGAAAATGATATGGAAATCATTGGTTTTTTTGGTCACTTTTTAGTTTTAACAATATTAATTTTAAGTTTTTGGGAATAAGATATTAAAAAAAATATTTCCCAAAAATATATAAAATTATATTTCTATATTTCCGTAAAAACAATTCATTTGTGCGGTTTGGAAAAACTATTTCTTCAATATAAATCCATGTCTTGTTTTCTTGTTCCTTTCCTCATGAATTTCATAAATTAAATCCCAAAATATTTCCTTGTGAACCCGTCAATGGTTTTGAAAACCATGTCCTGTAATACTTCTCCATTGTAACATTGATTTGTTTATGAATTTCATAAATGAAAATTACAAACATTTAACCAAAACCATCCATTGTTTTCATATTTAGTTTTTGCCACTTTTTGGTACAGAACTAAACTTCATAAATAATTCTCATTTTTCTATTGAAACCATCTACTCATAAATAATTCTAATTTTTCTCTGGAAACCATCTACTGTTTTTATTCCCATGGTTTTGAAAACCATGCCTTGTTTTGCTATGATTGGTAAAATATCTTTTACTTTCCTTTTTAACTTTTGTAAAATATTTGGATAAGAATTTATCCAAACTCTCTCTTCATGTACATTTTCCTCCCTCCATTATTTTCCCTAGATACATACTTTATAATATAGAAATTTGCTTGCATACATTTATAAATTTAAATCAATGTAAAAAATTGTTTTACAACACCCGTGCGGGGGGATAGTTGGTAAATGGTTTTGGAGGGGTTCGTTGACTTTATAATTTGACATGGATTTGGAAATTGGGTTTGGCCCGATAATTTTTAATAATAATTTTAAAATAAATAATAATAACTTTATAAAAATATATACATTGATATATTTTTATAAAATTAAAATTATTTAAGATAAAAATTATTATTTTTAGAAGAAATAATAATACAACATCCTATATTAAACCATTTAGCCCAAAATCCATATGTATCCAGGACTCTAGCCAAGAAGAAAATTTGAATTTTTTTGTAACTTTTCTTGGTGTCAGAAAAAGTTACAACAATAACATCAGTTGTAGATTAGCCTTGAGTGTACAGGTGTTGCATGCAGTTAGATATCCAACCTTGGGAATTAGATAATCAACTAGAGGAAAATTCTTAAAAAATCGGGGCCTAATTTCTCACGATTTGTGCAAGGAAATGGAGGCTCAAGAAGAGACAAAAATTGACTAAGTCTGGGTCAGAGCTTCTAACTAAGCATAGAGAAATGTTATTCACTTGCAGGTTCAGCTCAGAGCTAGCGAGGAATTGTAATACATTCTCTATTCATCTCATTAATGTAAGAAATATTAAGGGTTTTTACCAGTTGGTTCTCCCTAGATAAATATATGTACTTGTGTATGTGATTGATGTATGTTTGTGAAGGTTATTCTAAATTGTGAATTAATTTCCTTAGAGCAGTAGAGTAGAATTGTGTCTCATGATTTAGATTAAATTTATTGAGAAGTTGCAATTCTATCACCATATTTCTACATTGTATCAGAGCAAGATTCATGTTAGAACAAGAGTTTCAAAGTTGTTCCTTAGGAGGTTCAAATTTTCAACTTTAGTGTAGGAGGATCTCTTTAGAGTTGGGACAATGACCTTCAACAAAATCATATTAGAGTATGCCTTGGAAGGAAACTCAAATTTCATTTCCTGGAAGGATCACATAGAGACAATGTTTGATGAAAATGGATTGCTGGATTATGTCAAGATAGACATTCCAAAACCAGGATCAGTTGATGCCCAAAACCTAGCCAAATGGAAGAAATATGTAGCCAAGTCGAGGAACATAATTTTGGAGGGAGTATGACACCACATTGTGTCAAATCTCCATGGAAAAGAAACTCCTTTCACAATGTGGAAGGAACTGACAAATCTATTCGAGAATACAAATGACCATATAAAACTAGCCCTCAAAGAAAAACTTCGAAACATCAAGATGTAGAAGAATGATATTATTATGTAGTACCTCACCAGGTTTACACGAGTTTGGGATGAGCTTGGAGGGGTTGGTGTGAATGACACAGAAGATGTCCTCGTGAAACTAGCTCTTTTAGGCATTCCCAAAAGCTATCATAACTACCAGGACTCAATGAATGGGAGGGAGAAATTACTGAATTGGGAATTCTTATGGTTTGATTTGTTACAAGAAGAAATTAGGCAAAATACCAAACATGGAAGTTCATTCAAGGGAAAGGATGAAGAAAATTTTGCATTGGTTGGAAAAGGAAACACAGGCAATGGGAAGCAATCTTAAACCAAACCAGAATCTAGCCAAGAGGGCAAGAACAAAGACTTGTACAAAATAAAATGGTTCAATTTTCATGAATTTGGGCACTATGCTACAAAGTGTCCACACAAAGGTCTAGCAAGAAGAACCCATGAGGCATAGCAGGTGAAGCATTGGCTTCACATTTCAAGATAGACTTCACCCTGATTGCATGCATGGCTAGCACTGTGTTGGGGAGTGTGTGGTGCTCAGAATAAGGTGCCTCGTTCCACATGATAGGGTGTAGATAGTTTTTTGTTGTCATGGAGGAGAAATATCTCCATATGAATATTGGTCTTGGGGACAAAAAAAGGTACAATGTTACTAGGATTGGTAGAGTAACATTTAAGAGGGATTCATGATCCTCTCTTCACCTCAAAGATGTCATGTTTTTTCCATGCCTAAAGAAGAACCTCATCTTTGTAGAAGTTTTGGAATACCATGGCTATGATGTAATCTTAAGTAAAGGTAAAGCCTTTCTAAGGAACATAGATACTGGATAGGTGAAGAAAATCAGGGGTTTTTGTGGAGAACTTGTATAAACTTGATGTGGAAGATTGTGTCACATTGAGCAGTAAGGAAGGGAAAGTCTAGAGTCGCGATGTTGGTGAGATCTGGACTAGTAGGTTGGGCCATTTGCATCATGGCACCTAAAAATTTATGCATCAAAGAACCATTGGTCTCCTTAAAGGATCACTTGAGCAACATGATGTCTGAAAGGGTTGTGCCTTGAGGAAGTATGTGAAATCCACATTCCATGATCGAGATATCAAAGCACATGTGGTCCTGAAGAGAGTCCACTCTGATGTTTGTGGACCCTTCTCGACTACCTCCACTGCCAGACATAAATACTATGTTATTTTTATTGATGGTTTATCAAAGAAGCGATGGATTCTCAAAGTTTGTAGAATTTAAGGTACTAGTTGAGAAAGAGAACGATAAGAAGGTGACGACTCTCAAGTGAGACAATGGAGGTGAGTATGTTTTGAATGAATTAAAGGGGTTTTGTGTGAAAGAAGGCATTCAAAGAGAGCTCACAACACCCCACAACCCACAACAGAATGGGGTAGCTGAGAGAAAGAACCGAAGCATTGTCAGAGCTGCGAGAGCTATGCTACATGACCAAGGCCTGCCACTGTATTTGTGGGTAGAGGCATGTAACACAATAGTCTACTTGAATAACTGGAGTCCTCATCAAATTATTGGTATGATTACATGAGAGGAGTCTTTCTCAGGGAGAAAGTCAGATTAGTCTCACTTCATAATTTTTGGAGCCTTTGTTTACTACCATGTCTCTAAAGATTCGAGGAAGAAACTTGAGCTGAAAATAGATTCTAGAGTTTTTGTGGGTCACATTGAAACTCCACTCAGTTATCAGGTGTACATACCTTCTCTTAGAATGAAAGTTGTGCAAAGGGATGTAAAGTTTGATGAGGAGAAAGCAATGATATGCTCTCTTTAGAGGGATCTTTAGATCCAATCAGAAGAGGATATTTTAGCTCCAAAGGAGGACCCTCAAGAAGTTGTAGAGCAACCACAAATGGAGGATCAGAGAGGAGGCAAAGTGGAGACATCCACTCAAGCAGAACCATCAAGAGAAGGTAGAAAAATAACAAGGGAAACTGCTAGATTGGTGTAGGATGCAAGGGAGAATGTGGGAGATCCTTGAAATTTGTGTAGGCAAAGAAGGTGACCTAAGAGGTACACTAGCTACATAGATATAATGAATGAGCTTGTATAGATTGAGCCATCCTATTTTGAGGAATCATTTGAGAAACCAATTTGGCTTGATGCAATGGTGGAAGAATATGAATCCATGATGAAGAACGATGTTTGGGAAGTGGTCCTAAGACCGAAAAATAAATCAGTTGTAGGTTCGAGATGGATCTTCAAGGTTAAGCATGCAAAAGACTAAAAGAATAGAGAAATATAAGGATTCTCCAAAGGATTCTCTCAAGTTGAGGGAATTGATGACGAGGAAACCTTTTCTCTCGTAGCAAGGTACTCATCCATTAGATAAATTCTTGCATTGGCTACGCAGATGGGGTGGAAAATCCACCATATGGATGTAAAAACAACATTTCTCAATGGTGTTATTGAGGAGGAAGTGTACATCGAGCAACCATAAGGATTTGGGACATTTGATCGGGAGTCTCATGTGTGAAGACTCAGCCGAGCATTCTACAGTCTAAAATAGGCACCCCGAGCATGGTACACTTGTATCGACAATTATCTCACTAGATTGGGCTTCACTAAAAGTGAAGCAGATGCAAAGCTCTATCATATTTTAGTAGAAGTAAATTGTTTATCGTTGTTTTATATGTTGATGATTTAATATAGATAGGTGACGAGCAGCTGATCAGCTCTTGCAAGGAGGACCTTGCAATGGAATTTGAGATGAAAGACATGGGTGTCATGTACTAATTCCTCAGGGTGGAAGTATGGCAAGGTGATGGGGAATTGTTTGTGTCTCACGGAAAGTATGCCATCGAGATACTGTGGATATTTCTCATGGAGATTTGTAAGCCCATGGAGACACCTCTAGCGACGAATTGGAGGAAGGAGAATGCCACTTTAGGTGAAGAGGTTGATGCTACTATTTACCTGTAGCTAGTGGGTTCACTGATGTATCTTGTGAACACACGACCATATATTCAACCAACAGAGGCAAGCTATGGTTAGGCTGACTAGATTGTATTTGAAGGAAACAAAACATGTATTATAGTACCTCAGAGGCACTACCTAGTATGGATTATGGTACAAACACATGGAGGGAGTGAATTTTTATGGCTTCACAAATGCAGATTAGGCAGGGAGTCCATCCGACTGAAAGAGTACATTAGGTGGAATTTTCAGTGTTGGGTCTGCAACAATTTCCTAGTACAATAGGAAGCACAGGTATGTGGCACTCAACTCGGTAGAAGCTAAATACATGGTTGCAAATCAAGCAACATTTCAGGTGATCTTGATGAGAAAGATACTTGTTAGATTGCTTCTTTAGGAGATGGATCCAACTGTGATCTATTGTGATAATTAGAGTTGCATGAATCTCTCTACGAATTTGGTATTTCATGATCAATCCAAGCATATAGATCTACAATATCATCATTTATGGAATTATATGTAGAGGAGGATTATGTTTCTACATTATATTTCGACACAGGAATAAGATGTTGACATATTGACAAAGGATTTATCAAGAGGGAAGTTAGAATTCCACAAGTGCAAGATAGGGGTGGTTGAAAATCCATTCTTGTTAAGAGGGAGTGTTGAGAAGTGTAGAAAGAAAGTCTCAATTTGTCTTTGCCTATGTGAAATTGAGAAAATTTGAATTTCCATATTAGCAAACAACTTGGAGGTAGTTAAGTGAGGTGACATGGCTCTTGTCACTCAGTTAGTTTAGTAAATTCAAGTTAGAGGGTTTGGATTTCAGTTATGCATGTGTGATTGCTAATTTGTAGCAATTCAGTTCAGTTATTTCTAGTTGCATTCAATTAAACTATTTTTAACTATTGATAAAACTAGTTGGAGGTCAGTTATGTAGTGGGACAACAGTCTAACTCAGTGATCATCTAGTTAACTTATCAATCAACCAAAAATAACTAGTGCATGTAGAGAATTCAAGTTCCCTAATTGTGGTGGATATTCCAACGCAATGTAACATCGATTGTAGACTAGTCTTGAGTGCACAAGTGTTGCATGGAGTCAAAGATCCAACCTTTGGAATTTCATAATCAATTGGAGGAAAATTCCTAAAGAATAGGGGCCTAATTCCTCAAAATTTGTGCAAGGAAATAAGGGCTTAAGAATGTATAGAGATTGACTAAGTCTGGGCTAGATCTTCTCATTGAGAATAGAGAAAGGTTATTTACTTGTAGGTTGGGCTTAGAGGGAGCAAGCAATTGTAATACATTCTCTATTCATCTGATTAATGTAAGAATGCTTAAGGGTTCTCCCCAGTTGGTTTCCCCTAGAAAAATGTGTGTACCTGTGTATGTTATTGATGCATGTTTACGAATGTTGTTCTAAATTTTGAATTAATTTCCATAGAGAAGTAGAGTAGAATTGTACCTCATGATTTAGATTAATTTTCTTGAGTAGTTACAATTCTATCACCATATTTCTACACTAATTTTCAACCCCACTTCCTTAATTAGATCTAGGAGGTCGGATCATGTTGTAGTAGCTGTCCGTCTCATGTTTACCTTGGCATGCAAAATTGTGCCTCATGATTTAGATTAAATTTCTTGAGTAGTTACAATTCTATCACCATATTTCTACACTAGTTGTCGACCTCACTTCCTTAATTAGATCTAGGAGGCCAGATCATGTCGTAGTAGTTGTCAGTCTCATGTTTACCCTGGCATGATGGTGAAACTATGTAAATGTTGGAGGGGTGGTTACAGACACCAAATTTTAGAAGGCATATCTCCTCAACCGTAAAGAGTTATGTGGTGTGCAACCTATCATTAAAAAGGACATGATGAATACTATTAGAAGATCATGGTCTAACATGAATTATTATTGTCATATGCCATATAATAACAAGGAAAGTGGGGATTCTTTAGGTTGTTGCTTGAGTCAATGACAACCAATTTTTAACAATTTCATCTGTTAAGCTATTGACTGAAATTGATTTTGGAGAAGGATTCTCCTGCACCCATAGTATTTTTTAGGGGTGAAATATAAGCAAAAGGAAAAAAGTCAGCATAATATTTTGAGGTTGGAAGATATTTTATATTAGTTAAATATCTCATAGTTCACTTTATTTATATATCTCATTCTAAATCATACTTGCATAGTTTCACCATAAATAACATGTTATTAGATGGGTCATGATATTATTTCATTGTATTGAATGTAATGAATCCCATTTAATGTTTGAAACCATACATAGTTTTTAACCCATGTTATTGAGTGGCTCATAGTATATATTGGATGTAATGAATCCCATTTAATGTTTGAAACCATACATAGTTTTCAACTGATGTTATTGAGTGGCTCATAGTATTCCATGCGATAAATCATATTTTAAGATTTGATATACTTTATTATTGGATATATAACTTAAATTATCCAATATATACTTGAGAAATGCATTTTAACTTCGAGTTTTGTACCGGGTTTAAACTTGAATGAAATAAAAAAATTATTTTTAATTAGGTATATAGATAGATTTAAATTTTTAAGATATATATATATATATATATATGTGTGTGTGTGTGTGTGTGTGTGTGTGTGTGTGTATGTGGAGAGAAATGGTAGATTTAGTTTAATAGTATAATTTTAGAAAGAGATTTATATTTACCCAATTCAAGAAGCATTGGTCATAAATATTGAGCAAATATAAATTATTTAATTGTAAAATTTCATTTATTTTTAATTAGGTAATATAGATGGACTTACATTTTTAAGGTTTCTAAATAAATGTACGAAATGAAAAATAAATTTATATAAATATTTATAACTTTTATGGAGGGAAAAAATGCATTTATATTAATATTATGAATATCACATTCTTTAAGTTTTCACTATTTGCAGCCTTTGTAATAAAAACATGAGCTTCTAGTTGTACCCATTCCAGGGAAGGAAAGTCTCATTGCGGGGGGTGGGGATAGAGTGAATCAATAGTGATGGATCTTATAATATTTTTGTAGATTGATTAACCTTTAAATATTCACAATTTGAAACACATAAAAGGAAGGGGGGTGGGGATAGAGTGAATCAATAGTGATGGATCTTATAATTTTTTTGTAGATTGATTAACCTTTAAATATTCACAATTTGAAACACATAAAAGGAAGGAGATCACGACATTGTGCATAACGTAACCATAGAAAAATCACACACATAAAGATACCAATGATTTCTAGTGGAAACCCTTAAGAAGAGAAAATAACCACTCATTGTTGTTGTGATTTTTCTTGTTCTCTTATTATTATTATAAATCAAATCCCAACTAGGAGCCACCATCCCTATGAAAAATATTGCTGGCCACCATCAGTTAAAATTAAGAAGGCTCTGTTGGTTGCAATATAGGGCTTATAAATGTACCAACATTTAATTTGTCAATTCGGAAAGTTCGTGAACTTCGAGGCGCAACACTGAAAATGACAAAGAGTCCTTGGTAACCTGAAAAACAAATTCTTGTCTATCTTGCGTATTAATCTCATCAATAAATGAAATCATGTACTAAAAGAGAACTAGAAATCAAACAGTGCCGACACAATAACAAAAAGACTGTAAATGTTGGAATAAATTCAAAAGAAATTCAAAACCATTCTGCTTACACTAATTCTACCTACACTAATTCTGACTGTACTAATTCTGTGTAAAGTTAACTTGAAAGAATCAACAACATAACAAGTAAATTTATTGTATAAATAAACTTATGAAAGAAATTAAATTAATATGAATCTCTCACCTTCCTTGTAGTGAAAATAAATCTTGTAAAACTGTCCAGAAGTTAAAGGAAACTATAATGGTAATTAAACATTTATCAATATCAAACACAATGTAGTTTCCTTATTTATAAATGTCGGCTCTGCAAGCGTAAAAATCACAGCTTTAGATAATATATGTGATTGGAGCTTCCCGAGGGATGCACGGGTTCTGTAACATCGAATAAATGAATACATTAAGACCTTAGAATGATAAACATTTAGTTGATCTCGTATTTTGAAATATAAATTAATAGATCTAGATTAATTTAAAGAATTCGAGTTACACGCTAGAGCTCATAAAGGCAGAGCTGATCTTGTGGATTCAAACAATATGGAGGGATGTGATGTTTATTTAAAATATTTCAAGTGCAAATATAACTAATGATGCAACAAATGAAATAGTCTGTAAAGGAACAATTTCCAACAAATCGAATTAACTCTAGAACTGGAAATAAAAGATCTGCAACAAATTAGATAACATTAATTGAAGGCAGAAAGAGACAATATAATTCACAAAACAAATAAGAATTTAGATGCTATTTAGTTTAAAAGATGCAAAGCAGTGTTGAGCTAGTCTGGTGGCCAACCCAGCCAGCTCGCACCCTCAATTTACCTAGTTAACACAGACATCAAAATCATTAGACACATCAAATAGATAAACAGAACATGCTGGGAAATTGCTTCAATTAATTACTGAAAACAATGTTTACATTACACAAACATCGCTTAACTCTAGCAAGACCAGAGGAACAATCCACAGCTGATAAATTCATGATGCTACATTGGGACCAACTCCTCCCTTCTACACGTTCCTTTATTCCCTGTGCCTGTCTCTAAGCTCTATTGATTGATTAGCTAATTAACTAAGCTCCCCCCAGCTAAGCTCCAGGAAATATATTATATATGCATTGAATTGCAATTTGGGTTTTTAATTAGCCGATTAGAATATAGGAAGAAAATCTCAACAATTTTCCATGAATAAAGTTGGTTTGCAACTGAATGTCGAAACAGGGATGATTCTGGTGAATCGTTGCTCTTTTCCTAGAACGGTGATGTTGCTGGACTCCACGTAGGATGGGCACAACGTTGTCTCTATGCAAAGCATGAAATCCCTTGACATAACTTGTAGTCATTCCCATGCTTCTTAATTAGTCAACCCTGAATAAATCTCTACCACCTGCAAGAGGATCCTACTTTCTCCAACTAGCAGAAAGAGCAGGAATGTCATAATCACGGTCACGATCATCATAGTCTCATTCTGAAGACAATAAAGCCTGTCCCTCTGTGCGAAGAGACCTATAGGAGCCAGTTCATGATCTTTGACTGAGGATATTAAATATTGACCCCTTATTCAAGGTCTATAAGAGTGAAAATCATGTTCTCTGTCTCCAATGGCAATATATGTTATTCACTTCCTCGTACTTAGCTTCCACAAACAAATCCCTTATTCAAGGTCTATAGGAGTGAAAATCATGTTCTCTATCTCCAATGGCAATATATGCTATTCACTCCCTTGTACTTGGCTTCCACAAACAATGCTGCGGTAGCAACTAATTGCCAATTCTCTTCACTAATATTCTCAACAGAACAATATCTATCAAGTAGATTCTTGGAAATATTACACGTGTCCTAGTTTACTGTATGTTTTGCAAGAATACTTGTATGCTGCACCATTCAAATGTTCAACCATTAAAGAGATATTTAAAGTTGCACAAATCACCGTTCAAATGTTCAACCATTAAAGAGATATTTAAAGTGGCACAAATCAAGACTTATAACCATGATTAGGATAATGTCCATCTCGTGGCTCCTCATGATGAAAACTTTTGCGACTAGAATATAGTGAAGAGGATATCCGCAAAGTCCTGTAATTTGGATCCTTTCTTTGATATAAGATCAAAGCACATATTAACCATTATTTGGATGTGTGGAAACTCATCACAATCATCTTTATGAGAGAACCATTCACGCAAACCAACAACACTATTTAACATTTGAAGTAGGCAATGCTGCTAGAAGCTAGGAAAATAACCAACACCCCAATCCTTCTTCCATAATGCACAAAGATAGCAGAAATATTATCATAGGATTGCCAATAACATTTGCCACAATTCGAGCCCCATGAACTGGAGGGTTTGAGTACAGGTACAACTTCAAACACAATGATATCAGTGTAAGAGTTTGCATGCTACTAACAAAATACCACTGCCTTCATGAACAGAGCATAAGACCAGGTTTGAGTTCAACATAGTGCAAGAACATCCCAAAGTCCCAAAGTATGATCAAATTGGTTTTAATCCTTCAATATACAAATCGTAATTAAACTCTCATTAATGCTATTTTAATCCTGTTAAAACAAAGAAGTAACAAATACTCTTCGAAAATAAATCAACCTTCAAGAATAAATCGATAGCATGAGAGAAATAAATAAAAATAAGACAAAATGGAGACCCAATAATCTCTCTACTCACAAGACTCTACAAGCCACCACCTAACGGAAGCCACCACTCCCAATAAGTTTTAATCCTACAACATACAAACCATAATTAAACTCTCATTAATGCTATTTTAATCTTGTTAAAACAAAGAAGTAAAAAATACTCTTCAAAAATAAATCAACAACATGAGAGAAATAAATAAAAATAAGACAAAACGGAGACCGAATAATCTCTCTACTTACAAGACTCTACAAGCCACCACCTAATGGAAGCCACCACTCCCAATATAAGTGATCAATCCATGATAAGCGTCAAAACACTCAACATATTTCACATTGTTAAAACTAAAGATAATAAAAATTAACTGAACTTCAATCCATGACACATCCGTGCATTTACTTTATGATAATTACACATTGATGAAACTAATTTATTTATTTTAATATATATTTATAAATATATGTCCCTTTAACTTATATTTTAAAATATAATGAACTATTTATAGATTACTCTATTTTTAACTTGTATAACTAACTAATATTTATATAATATCTTTGATATCTAACAATTTTAAATTAATTAATTAATTAATTAACTTAATTTAAATTAATATATATTTATAAATATATGTCCCTTCAACTTATATTTTATTTAAAATATAATTAACTATTTATAGAATACTCTATTTTTAATATTTATATATAATAACTTTGATATCCTATTTTATTTTATGATAATATATTAACTCACTTATTCTAATATATATCTATAATTATAAAATAGTTCATTTACGTTTATTTTAATAAGAAAGAAAATTAATAACCAAATTAACTTATTTAAATAAATAAAGTTTATACCCTTCTGTTGGCATTTTAGAAAATTAATAACCAAATTAACTTATTTAAATAAATAAAGTTTATACCCTTCTGTTGGCATTTTAGCCATTCCGTGGTCTAAAAATTTGGTCATTGGATATTCTGCCTTATCTATTTAATATGCATAGCAAAATCTGCTCATTCAACTTGTCTTAATGATGAACCACACTGGTTGGTTCGAAACACGCGTTGGTCATTGGATATTCTACCTTATCTATTTAATATGCATAGCAAAATCTGCTCATTCAACTTTTCCTGATGACACTGGTTGATGATGAACACGCGTCGACAAAAATATCTCTATGTGATTTTCGTCGAAGAATCTTCTCAAAAAAAAATATTAACTAAACTTCAATCCATGACACATCCAAGCATTTAAAAAATAATAGAAGCGAACTAAATTATAACTTTAATTTAAATTATTATTGTTGTTGTTAATTATAAAAATAATAATATAATAATTAAAATTGTATACAAGTGGAAATTTACTCCAATTTAACATAGAGATTCTTAATACACTCCAATTTAACATAGAGATTTTTAATATATAAATAAACTTTGTTACAATTCCGTGGCTTATCCATTCCACAAGCCCAAAAAGGCAATTTACTCCAATTTAACATAGAGATTCTTAATATGTAAATAAGATTTGTTACAATTCCATGGCTTATCCATTCTACATGCCCAAAAACCTATAACTCTCATATGACACTTTTTCACATGACATTTATTTTTTACTTATGACATTTTTTTATGAAAAAATACATGAATTCTTTGGAGATAATTGTCCATTTGTAAATTCTACTAAAAATAATCTAGGATATTCCATGGAAATTAAATGGCTACATTTTGGGAAGTCCTATTAAAAATAGACACTCCTAGGATATAACCATAATTCATATTCATACAATATTGATTATTTAAAAAGGAAAAAAAATATAATTAATTTTCAGATAAATCTCAACCTTTAATTTGTGATTATTACTAAAGTATTATGTGGAAAGTAAACCGCCAACATTCATCTAATAATTTTTTATATTAAATTAAAAATTTAAATATTTTATTCTAAAATAGACACTCATATCAATGGAATTAACTAAATTATAATTTTATTTTAAATATGTAATAAGATTATTAACCATAAAAATTCACCAATAATTATGTATATACTAATTTTATTTATAAAATTAATAAAATAAATATTTATTAAACCATTGTTTAATTTTAATAATAATAAAGTACTTGAACAAGGATATATCTAATATCTTGAAATATTATAAAGTGTTGTAAGTGTATGTGGATACTTAATAAAACAAACATTTTCACCATCAAAATGGGAAATATAAAATATTTTAAAATATAGAATATTAAAAATATAGAATAAAGATACAATCATAATTCATGTTCATACAAGATTGATTATTTAAAAAGAAAAAAAATATAATTACTTTTAAAATAAATCTAAACCTTTAATTTGTGATTATTACTAAAGTATTATGTGGAAAGTAAATCCTCACTATTCATCTAATAATTTTTTATATTAAATTAAAATTTTAAATATTTTATTCTAAAATAGACACTCATATCAATAAAGTTAACTAAATTACAACTTTATTTTAAATATCTAACAATATAATTAACCATAAAAATTCACCCATAGATATCTATATATTGATTTTATTTATAAAATTAATATTTATTAAACCATTGTTTAATTTTAATAATAATAAAATATTTAAACATTGATATATCTAATATCTTGAAATATTATAAAGTGTTGTAATTAAATATAATATTTTAATTTTATGTATCTAATTAAGTGTATGTGGATACTTAATAAAACAAATATTTTCACCATGAAAATGGGAAATATAGAATATAGACCATTGTGGACATTAAAATATCATTTCCTTTCATTTTTTTTATCGTGAATATATTATAAAAACAATTTAATTTTCTATAACAATTAAAACAATTTAATTTCTGTAACAATTTAAATTTCTGTATTTAAGCTTTTGTGATCCATAATGAATTAAGCAAAGTCTTTTGGTAAAAATCACATAAGAAAAATTTTTGCCAGACGAATTTCAAACCATCAAGTGTGGTTTATCATCTTTTTGTGAACCCGTTTAAATTTATTTTAACTTTTTATATGAGGAATCAAATTTTTAAGATGCACATGTTCTTTCTAAATGTAAAATTCAAAAAGAATTGTGTGGTATATCATCTTTTTGTGAACTGGTTTAAATTTATTTTAACTTTTTATATGAGGAATCAAATTTTTAAGATTCACATGTTCTTTCCAAATGTAAAATTCAAAAAGAATTGATACTGATGCAGCAACGGAATTCAAGGGAATGTTTTACATATATCGCATGGAACTTTGCATCCATGCAACGGAATTGCAAATCGTTTGCGAGGGTCATCCTCTGAAGCACATGTCAAATGAACAAATATACCATCCTTAGTGCAATAATAACACCATCCACGACCATCTAAAGCATGCAAACACCCGAACTCATACATCTTTGTCAATGAAAGCAGGAATTGATGCCACCTTGGTTTGGTTTTATTGTTGACTTCTCGTTAATGGCGGTGTAGAAGGTCTATACTCCCTGTGTGTTTCGTAGCATATGCTTAACACTAATGATGTGTTTATTTACTAATACCTGTACGTTTTAGGGTAACGACAATCGTGACTCCAACATTTATCACCTTCACTGATTTCTGGGCTATCTTATCCACCTCCCTCTCCAGACTCGAAAGCTGGCTATCAGTGAAGGGATAAGCGTTGGGTCCATAGAGGGACACCGCAAAATATGCATCATGTATCTGCACCAAAAACTATCAATTTTCCATCTGCACCAAAAACTATCAATTTTGTACGTGTTCCGTAATCGTCTTCGTCACATAAAAACTCTTCGAGATCACATAAATACAGCCATGGCAGGCAGTGTCCAGAAAAATATTCAAAAGTATCCAGTAATTCTACATTTTCTTCATCATTTCCACGGACTAAAACAACCTCGAACACTTCTACCCTTTCCCTCAGTTCATCGTATGCTTGTAAAGATTCAAAGTGGAGTCAAAGCAATTAAAGCCAAACCGGCTAGAAAAATGCAAAGCAACGGTCTTGCCCATAAGATTAGACACTTGGAGTCGAATCTGTTACAAGAATACAATTTATAAAAACATTTTATTTCATTTAATTACTAGTTGCAATCAAGTCACTTGGAATTATGTCGAATAATCAATCTTATTTAAGGAAAATCAATGGCTGACTAATCCGTTTTATTTAAGGAAAATCGAGCTATCAGGATTACTAGTGGGTGGTTTGTAAGGGAGCACTCCTCTTCTCAAATGTTATAATGTTGTTTCCTTACATCCAATAAATACAAGCAAGCTCTTAGACAAAAATAAGTAGTTTTAGGGCATACTCTACCAGTTGGTGGTTAGTAAGGGAGCACTCCTCCCAAATGTTGTAAAGTTGTTTCGTTACATCCAATAAAGACAAGCAAGCTCTTAGGAAAAAATAAGTAGTTTTAGGGCATACTCTAGTCCCAATACATGCTATAAATAATAACAATTTAGATAAATTCAAAGTAATTAAACCAAACCATACAATCATGATAATTCATAGAAATACATCCTATGAATTATCATGATTGTATGGTTTAGATACTTTGAATTTATCTAAATTGTAGATTTTTTGTATTTAATAGTATTAGTAAAAGTTTCCCAAGTTTTTAATTCAAATCAAAACCATAAGTAGTAGTAAATGTTAGTAAATTTATACTTTTACAAAAAACCAATTGTTACTCAGTATTTAATATCTATTAAATGCATTAAGAGAGAAAGTAAGCCTTTAAAAATTTCTAAATTTTTGTAATTATGTTGAGTGAGAAGTTAATCTCAATTTTTTTTCCCAGTTAGGGTGAGGCTAGGCCATTGGATGTGTAACAAACCTTGACATCACATTTTTTACTTTCTTTTTTTGATCTAGCTAATGATAATACATAGACTAATGGTACTTAAGATCAACATGTCTCAACAGATATTCCCTTTTTTCAACATACCTATATAAAATATATTTGTTTTCTTTTTATGAAACTCATCTTATCTACATCAGTCTTGAGTATTAAGTATAAAGATGGAGTTTTTCGATACCACCGAGCATGACGATTGGAGGGCACACTGTTCAGAGAGAATATAAACGTATGACACTGTATGGATGGTTGGATTAGGCTTAGGCAACTGACACCAGGAGTTACACAAAAGCTAATTTTGGGAGTTGGCTTTGATAAGTACCTTTTGGAAAGAAGACAGCCCCTGATTCTTCTAAAAAGGCTGTGTGCCTTGCTCATAAGAAAAGAATCTTGCCCAAGATTCTTCCAGAGGAAGAGGTGGTCGAAGAGGAAGAGGAAGATATTTCAGAGGTAGAGGGGGCAGACACTCTCAAGGAGAAAAGTCATATTTGCACTGCATATGTTGCAAAAAGAATGGATCACATGATGCCTCTACATGCAAGTTACCTTGTGACAAAATTGAGCAACAAATAAACCAACGTAAAGGTAAAACTAATGACGCAAACAAAGGTAAAGCACCTGAATCCGCTCATTATGTTGTGGCACAATGCAATATTGGAGTAAATGAAGACTTATTTAATGCTTCACTTGCTTCTTGGAGAAATGATTGGTTGCTTGATTTAGGAGCAACTTGCCACATGACTCATAGAAAATAATTTTTTGAAGAATTTACTGACAATGTTGATGGAGCAGTATACTTTGCAGACCAATCAAAACTCAAGCCATCAGGGCTTGGCACAATCAGGCTTAAATTGCCTAGTCTTCCAGACTTTCTTCTGCATCATGTTCTATATCTCCCACAACTGAAGAGAAACTTGCTGTCCTTGGTCCACATCTGCCAACAAGATCACTCCATTCATATGTTTGATGGCAAGCTTGAGGTGAGAAAAGCATCTGACCACTCACTTGTCATGAGGGGAATAGAAGAAGAAAGGCTTCTCAAGCTACAAGATACCTCTGCTCATGCACAACATTTCTCATACAACTCTCATTATGAAGAAGGTACACTTCCATCAAGTTTATTATGGCATGCTAGATTTGGACATTTGAACTATGACAACCTTCGCTTATTGAAGAAAAATGGTGTTGTTGGTTTGCCTACAATTCCTAGGAAACTTAAGCAATGTGAGGCTTGCATTCTAGGAAAGCAAAGCAAACAATCTTTTCCTGATTCACATTCAAGAGCACATAGAAAACTTGAACTCATTCATTCAGATTTATGTGGTCCAATGCATGTTCCTTCTGCGAATGGAAATAAATATATGATGACATTTATTGATGGCTACACCAGAATGTGTTGGGTTTATTTATTGAAGAACAAATCTGATGCTTTTCAAACATTCAAGAACTTTCATACATGGATTGAAAATGATGCACAATCTCATATTGGCTCTATTCGCATTGATAATGGAAAAGAATATGCTTCAAATGAATTTGAAAACTATCTTCGCCAACATGGGATCAAACATCAAACAACTGTGCCTTATGATCCCCAACAGAATGGTGTATCTGAAAGAATGAATATGACAATCTTAAATATGGTGCGCTCCATGATGTTTTTCAAAAATGTAAAATTGATGTTTTGGGTTGATGTAGTTCTATGTGTTGTATACATAAATAATAAATGTCCATCTAATGCTATCAGAAACAAGACTCCCTATGAAATGTGGTATGGGCACGTTCCTTCGGTAAAGCATCTTAGGGTCTTTGGTTCCACTTGTTATGCCTTGATACCAAAGGTACATAGAAACAAACTTGGTCCAAAAAGTCATAAGTGTATCTTCTTAGGGCATTCAAACACCTCCAAAGCATACCGTCTCTATGATGAAGTCAATAAAAAGTTTGTTGTATCTAGAGATGTAATCTTTCTTGAAACATCCAAAACGGACAATGTTTTTTAGTAGCAACTTGATCGCTTGGATAGATTCGCAAATGAAAAATCATTTCAAGAATTTGATAATCAGATTCCACATCTTGAAGGGGGGATTCCTATACTAAATCAGACCGTGGAATCTTCTTCTGAAGAACTCTCTCCCCCACATGAAACTCCAACAACGAATGATACTTTAAGTGATGTAATTGATAGAATTGGGAGACTCAATCTTGATTCAATCCAAACTCAATCAATGGAGCAGCCTGGACCATCTGAGAAAGGTCCCCCAAAGTGGTTGACAAAGACACTTGAAAGTGTTCATCCTGATGAGGTTGGAAAGACAAGAACTAGAAATTCAAACTAGCAAAATGGAGGTGATGTAGATGACTTTGATTCATCGGTTGATATGGATGTTTCTTATGATTGTGAATTGAATTTATCTACAGATTTTGAACCAACTTCCTTCAAATAAGCTACTTCTCATGATGAATGGAAAGAAATGATGCAAAAGGAGTATGATGCCCTGATAAAGAATGGCACTTGGACGCTGGTTGATCCTCCATTAGGAACCAAAACAATCGGCCGCAAGTGGGGCTACAAGAACAAGTATAAAGCAAATGGCTCACTTGACAAGCACAAAGCTAGGCTTGTGGCAAAAGGTTTTGCACAGAAGGAAGGGGTCGATTATGAGGAGACTTTTGACCCCACAGCA
Source organism: Pinus tabuliformis (assembly GCA_031772625.1). NCBI lineage: Eukaryota > Viridiplantae > Streptophyta > Pinopsida > Pinales > Pinaceae > Pinus > Pinus tabuliformis. The sequence goes on from CM062807.1 coordinate 702,793,478, forward strand.
AAATGGGCTACCATCCAGACACTCTTTGCCCTAGCAACTCAGAACGGTTGGAAAGTCCATCAAATGGATGTAAAAACTGCTTTCTTGAATGGAGATATAAAAGAGAATGTTTTTATGTCACAACCTGAAGGATTTGCTGTGAAAGGACATGAACATAAAGTATGCAAACTTGTGAAATCCTTGTATGGCCTCAAACAAGCACTGCGAGCCTGGTATGAAAAACTAACTAAGCGTCTTCTGAAACTCAATTTCAAACATTATGATCTTGATGATGCAACTTTATTTGTCAAGAAAGTTGGCATCTTGTGGTAAATGTAAATGATCTTTTGATGACATGAAACAATGAAAGCTACATTGCATCCATAAAGAAGGAATTGAGGAAAGGTTTTGAAATGACTGATTTGGGCTATGTTCATTACTATCTTGGTATTGAAGTAACTCAACATTCGAAGTCCATATTCCTTTATCAAAAGAAGTACATTGGAGATCTGTTGAACATGTTTGGCATGACAGAATGCAATCCTCTTACTACTCTAATGGAACAAAACTTAAAGCTCACATCCATTGAAGGAAAATAATTTGAGGATGCAACAAAGTATAGACAGTTTGTAAGAAGTTTCAACTACCTAACTACTACCAGACCAGACATTTCATTTACTATTGGAATCCTCTCCAGGTTTATGCAAAAGCCTTGTGAGGGACATTGGTCTACTGCAAAAAGAGTTTTAAGGTACTTGAAGGGAATTCAAGACTTTGAAATCAAGTATACACAGGTGGACGACTTCAGCTTGATTGGATACTCTGATTCAGACTTCAATGGAGACAAAGAAACTGGGGTATCTACTTCAGGTTATGCTATGAGTCTTGGATCAAGAGCTATCTCCTGGAGATCATGCAAACAATCAGTTCCAACAGACTCCAAAATAGAAGCAGAATATGTGGCAACAACTGAGGCAACAAAAGAAATTGTGTGGCTCAGGAAAATTCTTGAAGATTTGCAGGTAGAACAAGTACAATCGACTCCACTCATGATTGACAATACCTCGGAATAAAGTTGGCCAAGAACCCAAAGTTCCATGATCGAACGAAGCACATCAATACTAAATATCATCTGATTCGACATCATGTTCCACTAATGAGCAAATTGCAGACATCTTCACCAAAGCGCTTGGAGGAAAAAAGCTTGAATGATCCAGAACAATGCTTGGATTCACTAAGATCCCTTCAAATTTTCGGGGCGGGGGGGGGGAATGTTGACACCTAATCCTGAGGGGGTGGGGGAATGTTGACACCTAATCATCAGGATTAGGTGAATAAGTGTAACTGATGTAAATAAATAATAAGAAATATGAATGGTCGTCGTGAGATGAAGTGAACAGTCTCCCTCATGTATTCCCTCATCTCTCCCTAATGTATATAATCAGAACAAATTGATTTGAGGAGTTACTCCCTGGTTTGACAGTTACAATTACAATGTGGGGTGTTACAAGATGGAAGAACAATCTACCCACCAATGTGAGATGCTACCATCACAAATGTGCAAACCCCTTGGCATAGTTTAATTTTGCCAAAAAAAACTCTAGTCGAACCCCTCCCCATGAGATTTACAATGTTGGGTGTTACAAGATGGAAGAACAATCTACCCACCAATGTGAGATGCTACCATCACAAATGTGCAAACCCCTTGGCATAGTTTAATTTTTCCAAAAAAAACTCTAGTCCAACCCCTCCCCATGAGATTTAGTAATCTGGTGGGGACTAAACTCCTAACAAACCAATTAATCTATACCTAACAAACCAATTAATCTACACCTAATCTGTTTCTCATCCTAAACCCCTCCCCATGAGATTTGAACCAGTAATATGGTGGGGACTAAACCCCTAACAAACCAATTAATCTACACCTAACAAACCAATTAATCTACACCTAATCTGTTTCTCATCCTAAACCCCTCCCCATGAGATTTGAACCAGTAATATGGTGGGGACTAAACCCCTAACAAACCAATTAATCTACACCTAATTTGGCTCTCATCCTCAACCCCTCCCATAAGAATTAATCTACTAAATAGATTCCAAATGCAACACAATTGCTACAACAAAATTTACTATTACTCGATATCTATTTTGAATACGCAAAATTTACATAGGTTGTAGTTGAGTCTAACTCACCTTGGTCTGCTTCCGTCCACGCTCATACTCCATCAAAAAAATCACCTCTCTGTGAAACCAAGAGGGACTCCAGGGTTTTCGTCGCTCGTAGTTTTGAATTTTCTTTGGTATCAATCTCCCTCACTCTTTCATATGTAAATGGATAAGCTCTGATTCCATACTTTCGAATCAATCTCACTGCTTTCCAATCTGGCAGTACTATTTGTCCATCTGGTACTATAGCAATCAAGCATGGGAAATCAAGATCAATACGAAAGCGCGCCTTAAGGTTACGCTGCTCAACTTCTTCCAATGGCAAAGCCAGCCATGGCATTACTGCAAATTCCTTTTTAAAATGTTCTTCGTTGTTGGAATCGGGTACTAACACAATCTCAAAGGCCTCTCCTTTCTTCAGAAGCTCATCGTAAATCTCGGAAAGTTGTGCATCGAACTCTTTCTTAGGGCTATATCCGAACTCTATCTTAGGGCTATATCGGAAAAATAAACCCACTGTCTTGCCCACAAGTTCTGCTACTGGGACCTATGGCAGCACCCATATTTTATAAACAGCCAGACCTACATCAAACACAATTTGTACAATTGTTTTCCATCAAATTCTCATCACAAAATTTGTACAATTGTTTTCCATCAAATTCTCATCACATTAAACCCATTCATGATTGTTTCCGGGTTTTGAAACTGAATAATGCAATTGCCAATAACAACACAATGCAATACATATTTTTTTTTATCATAACCAACTATACAGAAAAATACAATCTGCCCACCAAAATCATCACATTAAACCCATTCATGATTTTTTCCGAGTTTTGAAACTGAATAATGCAATTGCCAATAACAATACAATGCAATACATATTTTTTTTTTTATCATAACCAACTATACAGGAAAAAACAATCTGCCCACAAAAATCACTATATTTAAAATTATGCGTTCCATGTTAGCTCCATTAATTTTGCACAAATTGTTGCCTACAATTATGGAGTTGCAGTCTTTCCTTAACTTATGAAAACCAACTGCAGTAGTTTCCTTAAGTTAAGAAAAGGCAACTGCAATTACTAATTTTGTAATTAGGAGCTACTAAAGTGGTCCATCACTTTGATTCGAGTTCTCTGCCTTGATTTGTGGACATCTAACACATAGCTATGAGAAGCTTGATGGAAGCTTAGCTATATGTTCATCTGTTTGGTCCCCAAGCTCCTCTCTCAATCCCCTTCAGTTTTACACCATCTAGCTGAGATAGCAGAGCTTGGAAGTGCCTTCAGAATTTTGTGTTCTTTTCTTTTTGCTTGGATAGAAGCTGGAGTGCTGAAGAAGAAGCAAGTGGACTGTGGCCTCCATCAAAACATCACCAATGGCTGGAGGTAACTCGTATCCCTGGGCATTAAGATTTAATGATTCTTTGAGTTTATTCCGCATGCAGAATCGTTGCTGAAATTGTAGAATTTCTAACATTTGGTATCGGAGCCTCTATTACCTCTACCTTGGTGTGCTCTCGCCGCCCTTTTGTCTTTCTGTGCACCTCAAGGGCGCCACAGTCGAGCTGCATGCGCTCCCAAGCCAAATGGCATATGACTTTGGTTTTTGGAATTACCTTTCGTTTCTGTTTTAAAATTTTAAAATTCTCTTTTTATTTTGTTATATGTTTTAAGGTTGAAAATCATAAAGGGAGAGTTTTTTAATTGGAAATGGTATAGAGTTTTATTCAAAGCCGATAACGGGTGTGTTGGATCTTTCTGTTGATGGGTCTTTTAATTCTGTGCAAGCTGAATTCACTTGCGTTAACTTCAGATTTTATTTCCCTCTTTTCGGTATGCGATTGCTTTGTTGTGTAATAGGTTGGGTTAAGTTTGGAATATTTAGAAAATAACTTATGCTTCTTGTGAGATCGATCAACTCTGCGAGAGTTGAAACCTGAACGTATTTGCACTCATTGCGATTATTTTTTAAAGAAGTGAGGGCATGGGATGGGGTTTGAACATGCAACCTGTGCTATGCAACTGAGCTAAATATTAATCCGCCATAGTATACTATTGATTTAAGATTATTTTGTTTGTGACATTATTATTGTTTAATTTTAAAATTATGGGCACTGCCATTGACTATCGAAAGTAAATTCAGAAAGGTGTGGAATGCTCATTGTTATTGTCAGGCATATTCTTCACTGCATCTCCAAAATGTATGAAGTAAAGTTAACTATTAATTTTGAGTTTGCTTCGTAATGATTGGATGTGGGAATCTGCCATCCGCATGAAGTCAGTTATGAAAATCCAAAGCTCGGAAAGCTTGTTCGTGTTCATGGTAATTTAATTGACTATTTAATCTGAGATCCCGAAATCAATTTCAATCACGGAAAGTGGAGCAGAGAGGTGGTCTATGCAATTTAGGACATTATTCATTGCATTATATATATGAACTATGCATCCCACCGTGGAAATGTCGATCAACAGAAATTTTATTGTTTTGTCCCTTTTCGTTCTTCCGTCTGCTTAAATTTGTATTCCACGTTTTCTGTTTGAAATTTATATGGTATTGTGACTATATGGTATGGTAAATTGTTACCTGTCCGATGCAACCATTATTATGTTTATCATAAAACACACATCGTTATAAGTGAAAATTGAATATAATATAGGTTTACCACTAAGGTTTCAATCAAAAACTTATATGGGGGCAGAAATGCCTGTCTTTGTGTTTTTATTTTTGAGTTTTTGCTTTTGAATAACACTAGCCGTTATGGTATATGATCAAAGGGTAATACCATGTAAAACAAAATCCAACGTTAACCAAATACGTGGCATGGTATATATTTTTTGATTATGTTTCTTTGTTTTGGTTATATATATTTTTATTTATATAGTTAATTTGGATAACTATATAAAATCAACAATGCAAAATAAATTTTATAATTTTTATTACATATTTATTGTAAAATTTACTTTTTGCTTGCATCATAGATGATTTTATAAATGTATATTTAAAGTAAATGGCAAGGTCAATATATGACCTGATTCATTCAAGAACATGCACATGACATGAAGGCTTTCACCAAAGTCTCGGGTATGAACATGAAATGTTTGTGAAGTCTATTCTTTTTTATATGAGTCATGTTAAAGGAAATAGTTTATGCATTCTTAAATATTTCAATATTTCAATATTTGAAATGGTTTAGTCTTTTGTTTCAAATTATTTCAAATTTGCAGTTTTTGCAAATTATTTAAAGAAATAATTTATAACTTTTTAGAGCCCATTTTGTAATTAATTTAAGAATTAGTCTTAAATAAATTATGGGACAGTTAGACTAAGGAATGTAAATTTAATTTTATTTATCTTGTGACCAAAATAGCTTGTTTGCTGGTCAATTTTTGTTGTTTTATAAACTTAAGGACGGAGCCTGAAGTCAAGCCAGCTAGCCTTCGAACTGCATTTGCTATGCAAGTGCAAAGTAGATCAACGCTGCTTCAGTCAATCTCCGGGTTAAGTTTATAAATTGAACAATCAATTTGTAGTCATTTTCGGTAATGCTGACTGCTTTAACCTTAATTTTGATTTTGCTGGAAAAATATTACAGTTATATGGAGTTTATTAAAATGTCATTTTGACTTACTCTTTTTAGTAAACATTATTTTTCTCTCTGGTTAAGTTTTGTTTATGCAGCAAAATAATGTCTAGTGATCCATATAATTTTAATTAATTAGAGAATAGCCACAGCATCTTTAATTAAATAAAATTATATATTTTGTTTGATAAGATCACATAAAGATTATTTAGACATTAAATTGTAATTAATTACACTGAATATAATAAATTTTATCCCACAGGAATCTTTATTATATTTATGTAATTAATTAGGATAAAATTTCATAACCTACCTACAGGAGTTATGAATTAATAAGTTTTATCATAAAGTTTTATTGAATCTGTTTGAATTAAAAATTTAGCCCACAGGCAATTTTTATGTCATTTGATTCAATTCTTTTTTAGCATGATTTACACTGAATATAATGAATTTTATCCCACAGGAATCTTTATTATATTTATGTGATTAATTAGGATAAAATTTCATAACCTACCCACAGGAGTTATGAATTAATAAGTTTTATCATAAAGTTTTATTGAATCTGTTTGAATTAAAAATTTAGCCCACAGGCAATTTTTATGTCATTTGATTCAATTCTTTTTAGCATGATTTACATTGGTAAAACATGAAAGTTTATTAAGCCTCAATTTTAACATAAGCATGTGATTCTTTATTTTGATGCAGTAGTACAACCTCCAAATTTCTCTGAAATTCGTTGTGACATTCCCGAACTTAAGGGAGATAACTACAAGATTTGGAAGGAGAGGATTCTCCTTCATCTAGGGTGGATGGACATAGATTATGCTATAAGGAAAGATGAACCATCGACACTCACTAATACCAGCACTGCAGCGGACATCACACTTTATGAACAATGGGAACGATCCAATCGTCTAAGCATGATGTTCATTAAGACCAAAATTTCAGCTGGTATTCGAGGTTTCGTTGATCAGCATGATAAGGTTTGAGACTTGTTGAAGGCCATTGATGAACAATTCGTCTCTTCAGACAAGGCACTAGCAAGCACCCTAATCATGAAGTTCTCATCCCTAAGGCTCACCAGTGTGAAAGGTGTGCGCGAGCACATCATGCAGATGAGGGACACTATGGCTCAATTGAAGAAACTCGAGGTTGAAATATCGGAGTCCTTCCTAGTGCACTACATCCTGAACACCCTTCCGCACCAATATGGACCTTTCAAAATCTCATACAACACACATAAGGATAAATGGTCAATTAATGAACTCATGACCATGTGTGTTCAAGAGGAAGAGAGACTGGTGATGGAACTGGGAGAGAGTGCAATGCTGGCAACGCGTGGAAAAGGCAAATCTCAAGCCAATCGGAAAGGGAAAGATAAAGTACCTCCCCAAGCCGATATCAAGAAGGTTTCCAAGTGTTTTTTCTGTAGGAAGAAGGGACACATGAAGAAGGAATGCGCCAAATTTCAGAAATGGCTTGCAGACAAAGGGTTTGCAAAACCTAAGGAAGCCAGTGGGAAGTGAGCAAAGCATCTTATCAGGAAACAAGATGGGCTCGCATGTGGAAGCTATAGGAACATGTTATTTAACTTTAAGTAGTGGTTTTGTTTTGGAGTTAGAAAAGACCTTTTATGTTCCAAGTTTTTCTAGAAACTTGATCTCAGTTTCAAGGCTTGTACCTTTTGGATATTCCTTAAACTTTTCAGAAAAATCTTTCAGTCTATTCTATAAATCTGATTATGTTGGGAATGGTATTTTGTCTAATGGTCTTTACTACATTAATTTACAAAACAATGTCACATATGATTCAATGCATGTTCACACTAGCACTAAAAGATGTGTTATTAATGAAGATTCCTCTAAATTATGGCACCGGAGACTAGGTCATATCTCCATAGATAGAATTAATGGAGATCTAGAGGAAGAGGTTTACACGAAACAACCTGAAGGATTCCCCTCTAGTGATGGTGAGCAATTGGTTTGCAAGCTCAAGAAGTCATTATATGGTTTAAAACAAGCATCCCGCCAATGGTATTTGAAATTCCATAATGTAATTTCTTCTTTTGGTTTTGTAGAAAACATTATGGATCAATGTATATACCTGAAGGTTAGTGGGAGTAAAATTTGTTTTCTTGTTTTATATGTGGATTACCTTTGCTAGCAACCAATGATAAGGGTTTGCTACATGAGGTGAAACAATTCCTCTCTAAAAATTTTGATATGAAGGATATGGGTGAGGCATCTTATGTCATTGGCATTAAGATCCATAGAGACAGATTTCGAAGCATCTTGGGTCTGTCCCAGGAAACCTATATTAATAAAATTTTAGAGAGATTTCGGATGAAGGATTGTTCACCAAGTGTAGCTCCCATTGTGAAGGGTGATAGGTTCAATTTGAACCAATGCCCGAAGAACGACTTTGAAAGGGAACAAATGAAGAACATTCCATATGCTTCTGCTGTCGGAAGCCTAATGTATGCTCAAGTCTGCACAAGACCTGCCATTGCATTTGTTGTGGGAATGTCGGGACGATATCAGAGTGATCCAGGTTTAGACCACTGGAGAGCTGCAAAGAAAGTTATGAGGTACCTTCAAGGAACCAAAGACTACATGCTTATGTATAGACGGACGGACAACTTGGAAGTAATTGGCTACTCAGATTCTGACTTCGCTGGATGTGTTGATTCACGCAAATCAACATCAGGATACATTTTTATGATGGCCGGTGGAGCTGTATCATGGAGGAGTGCCAAGCAGACCTTGATTGCCACTTCCACTATGGAAGCCGAGTTCGTCTCCTGTTTTGAGGCTACTTTACATGGTGTATGGCTTAGGAATTTCATTTCTGGGCTTAGAATTATGGATTCTATATCTAAGCCATTGAGAATATATTGTGATAATTCAGCTGTTGTTTTTATGGCTAAAAACAATAAAAGTGGGAGTCGAAATAAACACATCGACATTAAGTATTTAGCTATAAGGGAACGTGTTAAAGAAAAGAAAGTGGTCATTGAGCACGTCAGCACTGAGTTAATGATCGCTGATCCTTTGACTAAGGGCATGCCACCGTTTAAATTCAAGGATCATGTATTGAATATGGGACTTGGTTCCATTATGTAGTTTCTCATTGTATGGACAATGTTATTTTAATGAAATTCTTATTGTGATATTTTTCTCATATTTATGTGCACTTTAAGTTGATTTGAGAAAATTCATTTAAGAAGGACCAAGAATAAACATAAGGTTTATTCATTAAGAAATGGTTGCCACATAAATTATAATAAGAATAAATACATAGTAATACATGGAAGATAATACTCGTCATTAGAGGACTTATCGCCATGATTCATGTATCTATTACTTAATACAGATTATCAATGGTTTTTAAGTTGAGACATTAAGTTTGGAAGTATGGACCAAGTGGGAGAATGTTAGCTCCATTAATTTTGCACAAATTGCTGCCTACAATTATGGAGTTGCAGTCTTTCCTTAACTTATGGAAACCAACTGCAGTAGTTTCCTTAAGTTAAGAAAAGGCAACTGCAATTACTAATTTTGTAATTAGGAGCTACTAAAGTGGTCCATCACTTTGATTCGAGTTCTCTGACTTGATTTGTGGACATCTAACACATAGCTATGAGAAGCTTGATGGAAGCTTAGCTATATGTTCATCTGTTTGGTCCCCAAGCTCCTCTCTCAATCCCCTTTAGTTTTACACCATCTAGCTAAGATAGCAGAGCTTGGAAGTGCCTTCAGAATTTTGTGTTCTTTTCTTTTTGCTTGGATAGAAGCTGGAGTGCTAAAGAAGAAGCAAGTGGACTGTGGCCTCCATCAAAACATCACCAATGGCTGGAGGTAACTCGTATCCCTGGGTATTAAGATTTAATGATTCTTTGAGTTTATTCCGCATGCAGAATCATTGCTGAAATTGTAGAATTTCTAACATTCCATCCTGCGCGAATGTATATTCATACCTTCTCTCCATTGCTTCAGATTAACACAACTTGTTCCAAGGCTGACAGCAAACTCCGTTGGGATTCATCCACAAGGTTCGCAGCCTTATCATGTTCAGCGAGTTCATCCACTTCAGCCATTTTATGGGTCTGTTTCCTCCTTTTTGGAAAAAGGTGAGTGAACTTGAACTTGGGCCATCTTTGTACAGTTGATCTTAAATGTCGGGTCAATCTCGTTACCACCCTAACTGAAATTTATTTTATTTTATAAATGTTTAGGGTTCAGTTTTACAGTTATTTCGACCTGACAGTAAGCAAAACGGAATGGAATGATTAATATATGTGTGATATAATCTTTCACACTTATCGTTCTTATAAATCAAGGTTTAACTAATTGCATCCTTATAAGGTTGAAGATGTCTTTCACTTTTTTTTAAAGATAATGTTAAGTTTACATTAAATTAAATAAATAACAAGTTAATTTGAATAATTAGAAATGATGTTTTGTAATTGGTAATTAGGTTTGTCTCGATCTTTAACCATATAAAATAATAGTTGTTTATGAAGAAAAAATAACATAGTAAAATTGACCATAATAGTGGGGAGATTATATTTTCCATTGAGTTGTGTGCATATTCCATCATTTTCAGTATATTTAGTGTTTTTTTTTCAAAAAAATATTGTCTAGTAGGTTTCAATCTAAATAACAAGGTTATTTAGAGTCCATTGAAAAAGGAAAATTCATTTTGGAACCAAAATTTATCCTTTCAAGATGTCACATGGTAAGCATATGATTTTACTCAATTGTATCGAATATTACCAAAGTTTTGAGGTAATGAAAAAAATTTAAGGATGAAATTTTATCTTAAAGTTTATAAACCTTGTGAATCTTACTAGTTCTTAATATGCAAATTATAAAGGTTTGGTGATATTTTTGTAAAATTTTTTATATTTCCATTGATTTTATAGAGGTTGTTATGGTAAAATAATTTTGTATTGTAAAATTTCGGTGAATCATTTTTAGGAAAAAATAAGAATTCCCAAATCTTTTTTTGGAAAAAACATAAAAAATTAACCCGTCTACCAATATTAACCCCTAAATTTTTCTATCTCACGTCAAATATTTTTCTAAAATATAAATATATTTTATACCTACAGACACTATTAATATCATATTTTATATATCTATCATTATCTTCATCTCTTTACTATAATATATTAAAAAACAATTATCTTCATCTCTTTACTATAATATATTTAAAAAACAATAATTATTCTACATTATGACGAAATAATTTACCAACATAGATCTCAACACATATTTAATGTTTAAACCATACACGTTTATGTTATTGAGTGACCCATAGTATTCAATGTGATAAAACCTATTTTAAAGTTTGATATACTTATTATTGGATATATAACTTAAATTTTCCAAGACATACTTGAGAAACGCATTTTAAATTTTGGAGTTTATACTTTGAATAAAAAAAATGATGTGACCCACAATATTCAATGTGATAAAGCATATTCACTTTGATAAAGTCTATTTTAAAGTTTGATATAATTTATTATTGGATATATAACTTAAATTTCCAAGACATATATGAGAAACCCATTTTAAATTTGAGTTTTATATGGAATTGATACTGGAGTAAAAAATGATTTTTAATTAGATATATAGATAGATATAAATTTTTAAGGTTTATATATATGAGTTTAGAGCAGAGAAATTATATATATATATATATATATAAGAGTGGAGGGGAGAGAAATAGTAAATTTATACTCATAGTATAATTTAAGAATGAGGTTTATATTTACCCTATACCATTTAAGAATGAGATTTATATTTACCCAATACAAGAAGTATTGGTCATAAATATTCATTTTATGTAAATTATTTAATTGTAAAATTTCATTTATTTTTAATTATGTAATACAAATGAAGTTATATTTTTAATGTTTATATAAAATTTTATAAATTTTGTGGGGTTGAAATAAGGTATTTATATTTATATTTACCTGAGAGGCGCTGGACGGAGGCTGCTGGAGGCGATTCAAACTTCCCGCGCTTGACTGGTTCTGCTCCCCAGGCTCTGCCTGGCAGGCTGCCGCCAGTCGCTGCCTTCCTCCCTCCTGCGCGCTGCGCTTCCATCCTCGGGCCTCCTGCCCGGCCCTACGCTGGGGCCCATTCCCTGATCTCGCCCTTTTGAGCTGGCTTCTCAGTCTTGAATGGCTGGGAACGCCCCCCCGATCCAGAGAACCATGCAGAGCTCTTCGCTTCCCTGATCCCTGATATTGCCTCTGCAAAAACTCGTCCCTCTGTCTCTAAGTTTATCAAGAAACTGGATGAAATCCCCGAGGTATCTCTCCCTCCATCTCTGCCAAGGAAATCAACAATCACCCTCGCTGAAAGAGGTCTCGTAGGACAGTTCACTGGCCTCTGGCCTTCTCCAAGATCAGTCCAAAAATGGGTGGAGCGCAACTGGATCGCAATGACACAAGGGAAAATAGCCATCAGATTTTGTGGAAGGGGCTATTATACATTCATCTTCGAAACAAAAGAGGACAGGAATCTCATATTTAGAAACGACCCCTACTTCATGGACTCAAGAGGCCTCTATCTGAACAGATGGACACCAGACTTCGATCCGGAAATGGACATCCCAAACGCAGTTCCGGTTTGGGTCCGCCTCCCACACCTGCCGCTCCACTGTTGGGGGGACGAATCAGTAAAGGCAATAGGGAATGCAGTCGGCAAATATATCGACAGATCCGAGCCAAGGGAGAACATGCATGCGTGCGCCAGGATTTGTGTAGAAGTAGATCTTGGGAAAGGCCTGCCGGAAGCCATCAAGATCAAGGTCGACCAATGGACGCACATCCAACAGCTGGACTACGAGCAACTGCCCTTCAAATGCAAGGTATGTCACGAATACAGACACTTTGCAAATAGATGTAGCAAATCAAAATCAAATGAATCCATTGAAAATGAAGAATCTCTGGATGGCCAATGGGAACAAGTAAAAAAGAAAAAATCTTCTTCCTCTCAAGGGCCCAGCTCTAAGCCCTCCCTGGAAACCCCCCCCCCCCCTCCCCTCCCCCACCCAGCTCAGCTCCCTCTTTTCCCTCCACCTCCAACCCTTTTGAATCCTTGGAAGTTGAAGATCCCTCTTCTCCTCCCCCTTCCCCTCGCAACAACTCATTAGCTGTCATCTCCTCTCCTTCGATCCCTCTACCCTCCCCTCCTCCAACAATAGAGAGAATACTCACCAGAAATAAACTGAAAGAAACCAGTCTTCCCTTAGATCCCCCAAGAAAGGCAGGTAGAAAGTCAAACAAGGAACTTAGAGACGAGGCAGCAGCAAAAGAAATGGCTACTGGAGCACAACAACCAATGGACTCCTATCTAGACAGGCAAAAAGGAAGTGGGGAAAAAACCAAGGAGAGAAGCGGGACTCACCCAAAAACTGGTAAATGATGAATCTGGTCTCTTGGAACTGTAGGGGGATGGGCTCCTCCTTAAAAATAAATGCAGTTCGTGACTTAATAAATCAGGAGCAGCCAGACATTGTCCTCATCCAGGAGACCAAAATCTCAGACCAAGATTTTCAAAAACAAGTTAAACGATTCAAAAATTTTGAAGGTTACTCAATAGGATCAGAAGGAGCATCAGGAGGTATAGGAACACTCTGGAACAAGAATAAATGGACTCACATCAACCTCCAATCTTGCAATTGGTGGATAAGAACAGAACTCAGAAACAAAGCCTCTCAAGAAGTCTACAGCATATACAACATCTACGCTCCAAACCATTACAGGGACAAATCAACATGTTGGGACTCATTATCCTTAGAATTACAGTCCTCCCACGACAGTAGCATAATTCTGGGAGGAGATCTGAATCTCATAAGAAATGTGGATGAAAAGTTAGGAGGAAACTTTCATTCGGACCCCTCAAGAGAGGCGCTGGAGGCTATAATCCAGTCTCATAATCTCATTGACATACCTCCCTTCAACGGGAAATACACATGGAGTAACAAAAGAACAGGCTGCCACAATATCAAAGAGAGGTTAGACAGATTTCTCGTGCAGGAAAGAATCGCAGCAAGCTTCTCTTCCATCAAGAGAAAAATCATTCAAGCTTCGGCCTCTGATCACAAACCTGTGGTGATGAACATGGAAAAAGGGAGAAATCTGGGGCCCCTCCCCTTCAAATACAATAAAATATGGGATTATAAAGAAGACTTTCGCTCCCTCGTTCAAAATCAGTGGGCAAAGGAAGTGTGGGGATCGCCTTACTACGTCTGGGAAACCAAATTAAAATCCCTAAGAGTAGTCATTAAACAATGGGCCAAGGAATACGCAGCAATGGAGAAGAGGAAAAAAATGGATCTGCATACGCAAATGGAGCAGTGGAACAAAGAAAAGGAGAACAACCAACCCACAAACGAAGATATAATCCATGAAAATGAAATGTACAGGGAGCTATATAGACAAAATCGAGCTGAGGAAGAGGAACAAAGGCAGAAATCGAGGTGCCTATGGCTGAGGGCGGGCGACAAAAATACCTCCTTCTTCCACAACAACATAAAGCTCAGGCGCGCCGGGAATCAGATAGATAAAATTGAGGCAGAAGGGCATGAGTACAGCGACCAAGATGAAATTAAGGAGGCGGCTTTCAACCACTTTAAATCTCTTCTAGCAGCAGCCCCTCAGCAGTCGGACAGCTCTGACTTCCTCAGCGCAGTTGAGAACAAAATCTCAGACCCTCAAAACAGAGATCTGGATCAGGAGGTCACAGAAGAGGAAATTAGGGAGGCAGCATTTAGTATGCAACAGGACAAGGCTCCGGGCCCTGATGGTTTTACGGTGGCCTTTTACCGAAACCATTGGGACACAATCAAAAAAGACTTTGTGCGGATGGTCAAAAACGTTTTTAAAAATCACAAGATGGGAGACAACACAAAATCCTCACATCTAGCTCTCATCCCTAAGGACGTTAACCCTCGTTCTTTCGACCGCTTCCGGCCAATTTCCCTTTGTAATGTTTCCTACAAGATAGTAACCAAAATTCTAGCCAATAGGCTCAAAAAGCTCCTTCCTTATTTAATCTCAGAGAACCAAGGGGGATTTGTTCCCCACAGGCAAATCACAGATAATGTCATACTTATTCAAGAGGCAATTCACAGCAGCATCAGCAGGAAGGAACGAGGAATGATAATCAAACTTGATATGGCAAACGCTTTCGATAGAGTCGACCACCACTTCCTAACTGCAGTTCTCAAAAAGTTCGGGATTTCAAACAACTTCATAAGCACCATCTCTGGTTGTATCTCCAACCCTTGGACTGCCCCTCTGATTAATGGTCGCCCAAGCAGGTATTTTAGAAGCACCAGGGGATTGAGGCAAGGCTGCCCTCTCTCCCCTTTCTTATACATCATAATGGCGGAAACTCTGAGTATTCACTTAGAAAAACTCCGCAAGCAAAAAGAGATCACTGGAATTGGTATAGAAAGAGGGACTAAAGAGATTAATCATTCGCTCTTCGTGGATGATACCCTTCTCATTGGGGGAGCCTCAAGCCTAATGGCAAAAAGATTCAAGAAAGTCTTGGATGCCTTCCTAGCTGCCTCTGGAGGGATGCTGAATAACAAAAAATGCAAGATCTATACCTGGAATGTCCCTGATCAAATAAGGCAAAGAATCTCTCTGATTCTGGACATTCCAATGCAGAGGAACTGGAGTTATTTCTCTTATCTTGGTCTGCCTTTAGCCAAAGAAACAGTTAAGGCTGAGATATGGGCCAAACACATAGAAAAGATGAGAGGTCTCCTTCAAAGTTGGGGAGTTTCTTGGCTAAACCTGGCTGGTAGATCGACCCTTATAAAGGTTGTTCTCTCTGCTCTCCCCATCTACCAATATGCGGTCACTTTGGCTCCCGCCAGCACACATAAGCACATGGAATTATTAATGAGAAGTTTTCTCTGGCAGGGGGGAAAGCAAGAATCTAAGAAATTTAGCCTTGTCAAATGGGAACAAGTCATCCTTCCCTATGACAAAGGTGGGCTCGCCATTAAAATTCCGAGCTTCTCCAACCGAGCTATGGGCTTTGAACTAATTTGGAGAATCCTCACCGGTAAAGGCTCTTGGTGGGTGGAAGTATTGAAGAGGAAATACCTGAATGGACCAAATTTTAATCTTCTTTCCGAAACAATAGCTGAAAGATCTTGCACCCCTGTTTGGAAGCTAATTAAAAAAGTCCTTCCTCAGTTCAGAGAGAACATTTCCAAAGTGCTTGGAAGCGGCCAGGAGGTCAATATCTGGACAGATAGAATCATGGGCGCCAGACCAAGAATCCACAACCAAAATCTCAGGCCTCTGCACATCTGGATGGAAGCTAAAAACTTAACCTCCTTGTATGATATTTCAACTTGGGACCGAAACACCTGGCAGGGCTGGAAGGACCTTCAAATCCCCAATGAACTTAGAGAACTATGGCTTAATCTCAATGTCTCCCTCACAAGCGCAGCACCCACCAACAAAGGGGCTGAAGATAGGTATATATGGGACCCAAGCGGTGGGAAATTCACTGTCAGAGATGGTTACAAATTCCTCCAGGCATCCACTTCGACAGCCAAATGGAACCTCTTCACAACTGTTTGGAAATCAGAATGCATTCCAAAGGTCAAACATTTCAATTGGACTCTCCTCAAAGGAAAGGTGCTTACCGCTGAAAATCTAAGGAAAAGAGGGATCTTGGGGCCATCAATATGCTGCTTTTGTCGCGCTGAGGAGGAGAGCAGCCATCATCTATTCTTCCACTGCCCCCTCGCTCAAAGTTGTTGGACTCAGATAGTCAGACCAATGAAAATTGAAGAGACTTTTGATCAGCTATCCTCCCTTCAAAAAAACTGGGTAAAATGTTATCCTTATCCTAAGAAAGGTAAAAACAATATCACCCGTATGTGGAAATGCATCCCAGCTACCCTTAGTTGGCAAATCTGGTTAGCTAGGAATAACTGTATTTTTAATGACAAGAAGCCCAACCTTGTCCGCATACTGGCAAAAACAACAACGCTCATATCTGAAACAATAAGTGCAAACTTGGTAGCTCCTCCAGACCAATCAAGCTGGCACAAAGAAGAGATGGAATGGTATAACAAATTCAGCATCAATCACAGCAACAATCAACTAGCACACCCCAAAGCTAGCACGAGAAGAATACATTGGAAGCTCAGAGGCACAAGGGAAGAAGTAAGTCAATGGATCCTAGATCAGAATCGCCCTACTTTGCATTTCGACGGGGCCTCCAAAAATAACCCGGGGGAAGCTGGAGCAGGGGGTATCATAAAGGACAGCCAAGGCAAAACTCTGGTAAGCTACGAATGGGGTTTGGGCCAAATGTCCAACAACCTGGCTGAAGCTTACAGCCTCTACTTAGGCACCCTCATTCTGAACCGGCTGAGAATCAGGAATCCAATAATAGTGGGAGACTCGGCCATCGTCATTGCAGCTATGGTGGCGGGAACAGAATTTAAAAAAGAGGCCCTTAATAATGTAAAGCTCAGGATTGAGGATAATGTCAAAGAAATGGGAGACACGACTTTCAAACATGTTCTAAGAGACAACAACACTGAAGCGGACCATTACGCCACTAAGGCATCCAACAGACAGATCGGCCAAGTTAAAGAAAATGATCTCATATATGAAAAACCAGTCCCGTAGTCGGCTTAGTTGCCTGTCAAACTCTCCGACTAGTCATTCCAGCATCCATTCGACCTTTTGTCTTATCATTCCCCACCCTCCTTCTTGTGATCTCTGGCCAAAATCAGTCAAGTCGCACGCTGCATGCCAGGCTTTGAATTTCGATCCCCCCTTCTCCATGCCCACCTCTCATCATTTTTGGTCCGATCACAGGATCTCGATATCCCAGCTTCCTCGTGACTCTCCCATGCAGAATTTAGGTAGAAGTCTTTTCAAGATCTCCTTAGACTGCTGCAAAGATTTTAAGCTGGTGGCTAATCCTAGCCAGATCACTGAGCTTATGTCGCATCCTCGGCCCGCTCACCCTCCCACTCCGCTCTATATATTCACCAATCCTTCTCTCTACGAGCACATCAGAAACACGTCCCTTTCTTCGCAGGAGAGTAAAGGTTCTATTCCTGGCATTCAGCTCAAGAAGTTCTGCATCAAGAGAGGCCGCTATCCGTTCAAATCGGTTGTGAGATCGTTCTCAAAAGCTCCCAGGGAAGTTAGCAATCTCCAAGATCGGAATATCGCCTTCAGCTCGGCTGCTCCTCTCCTCCTCGACAGTTTGGTAAAACTCTGTGCCTGGTTCTCCATTTTAAGTGTGATTTCTCCCCTGCTCTGTTCCTTCTTCGTAGCATTTTCCCTCTTTCGTGCAGGTCTCCTTCCTCTTCACCCCAGCTCCTTTTCCCTGTTCCCGCTCTGCATCCATATCAGTTCCCTGGAAATGGCAGAGATCCCGGAAAACAGAGAGCATACTGAGGCTCCGGAAAATCGAGAGATGCCCGAGAATCCTCTGGACAGAGTGCTTGGAAACGGCAACTGCACGCTGTGTAAAGCCCATTGCTTTATGATTGCAAGGTTTGTCAAACATTTCAACGAGCTCAAAGAGGACTTTCAGGCAGATAGCAGATCAAAGAGAAAGAAACTGGAAAAACACAAGGCAGAGATAGAAAGCCTAAAGGAAAAATGCAAACACATGGAGGAGGCAATCGCCCACATCAAATCCATCACTCAGAGTATGCAAGCTGAGACTTCAACCAGAGCAAGCATCAAGAAAGAACCCCAGATTGATGACTTTGTCATTCAGCTCTAGTAATCTAACTAATGACTAGCAAATTTTGTCTTCTCGCAGGTCTATTTGTAAGGCTATACAGCCGTTTTCTTTTCCAATCTACACTACTCAAGTTTGTCTATAAGAAGTCAGGGTCTGCGAACCCATTTTGGACTTCTCTTTATCTACTTCCATCCACTTATGTAACTGGATTTGGCTCCAAGCAGTTTTATAATATATAAGTACCCGATCATGTTAAAAAAAAATATAAGAAATATTGGTCATAAATATTTATTTAATAAAATAATTTTATAATAACTTTTTTCAATAAAGAAATACAATAAGGAATTAGTTGTAAAGCTAGTATAGTTTTCCATGAGAATACTAAATAATTACTTAGCTTAAAATAGATATTGAATATATATATATATATATATATATATATATATATATATATATCAAATTTCTAAAGTTTTTCCTATCTGCACCTTCCTTAAGAAAAACATGAGCTTCTATCTTGTGTGGATGTTTTTGTACCCATCTCAAGGAAGAAAGTTAGAAATGTATATCACTATTGGGGAGGTGTGAATCAATAGTGATGGCATTTATACAATTTTCGTAGGTTGATTAACTTTTAAATATTCACAATCTGAAACACATAAAAGGATATCAGAACATCATGCATGAGACAAGCATAAAAAGAATCAAAAATATAAAGACACTAATGATTTATGGTGGAAACCCTCAAGGGGAGAAAAACCATCAATTGTTGTTGTGCTACTTCATGTTCTCTTATTATTATAAATCGAATATTTTACATCATTCAGTTGACCACTACCAGCTAGGAGCCACTACCCCTATGAATAGTATTATTGTCCATCATCAACTAGGAAGTCTCTACTCACAAGACTTAGCAATCCACCACCTACTGGAAGCCACCACTCTAAATAAGTCATGTATCAAAACACTTACTTCATGACATATATCACATTGTTAAAATTAAAAATAATAAAAATTAACTACATTATAACTTTATTTTAAATTGTTATTATTATAAAAGATCAATATACATCAAGATATTTACTTTATGATAACTACACATTGCTAAAATTTAAAAATAATAAAAATTAACTAAATTATAACATTATTATTATTATTATTAAAATTATTATTATTGTTGTTATCTATATATATATATATATATATATATATATATATATATATATATATATATATATATATAAACATAACAAAATTAAAAAAAAAAAAACGTAACAAAATTCTTGACCATGGCAATTTACTCCAATTTAACATAGAGATTCTTAATTTGTAAATAAGCTTTGTTACAATGCCATGAGACAATTCCATGACTTATCCATTCCACATGCCCAAAAACCCATAGGTCATTTCATATAACACTTCTTCACATGACATTTTTCTTTTACTTAATCAGTTTAATTAAAAATAGGAAAAATACATGAATTCTCTGGAAATAATCCTCAACTTCCATTTATGAATTCTATTAAAAATAATTTAGGATATTCCATGGAGATTAAATTGGTACAGTCTGGAAGTCCTATTCCAAAATAGTGACTCCCATCACAACCATATAAACCATAATTCATATTATGACATTGATTAATTAAAAAGACAAAAAATTATATAATTACTTTCAAGATAAATCTCAACCTTTAATTTGTGATTATTACTAAAGTATTATGTGGAGGGAAAATCCTCACCATTCATCTAATAATTTTTTATAATTAAATTAAAATTATGGATACTCTATTCCAAAATAAAGGCTCATATCAATGTAATTAAGCAAGTCATAACTTTATTTTAAATATGTAACAATATTATTAACCATGAAAATTCTCGATACTCCATTCCAAAATTATTAAATTAAAATTTTCGATGTTCTATTCCAATATACACACTCATATCAGTGTAATTAATTAAGCTATAACTTTATTTTAAACGTGTAACAAAATTATTAACTATGAAAATTCACCCATAAAATGCATATTGATTTTATGCGTAAAATAAATATTTAATAAATTAAATAATAAAGAAATACATAAACATGGGATATATCTAATATTTTGCATGTTGTAATTAAATACAATATTTTAGTTTTATGTATATAATTAATTTTAAGTGGATATTTAATAAACCATTGTGAGCATGAAAATGAGAGTGGGTATTTTGAATATATTTTAAATCAATTTAGATTTATTTTATTCGTGTGGTGAGAGGATCAATTTTTCCATATATTCTAATTTGAAAATATATTTGTACATATTTAATTTCGACTTTAGGTAAATAAATCTTGGATTAAAGAGATATAAACTATTTTATGTTAAATTATAAGGTATTATATTGTTCTTTTAATATTAAATATTTTTTAGTTTTTTTGGAATACAATTTCAAGTAAGATTGTGATTTATTTTTGTTTAAAATGCACTTTGAATTCAACACCCTAAAAAACCCCAGAAACAATCAAACCTAGTAAATTAAACAACTTAAACTTATGGTCCTTAAAAATATCTACCATATTTTGAACAAAATAATTACCTTAATAAAGGTACACAAATAGTGCATTTTAACCTCACCAAATTCACCTTACTTTATTAATATATTATTTATGTTTGAAGAAAATCCTATGGGAAATTTAATTATTCGAATGACCTCTTTTAGATCATCACTTTGCTTCTTTGTTAATAGCCATGGAAGGTTGTTTCGATATCTATATCTATTTGATCATATCCCACTCTTTATTATATGATTGGCTTCTATAATGTCACTACAATGTTTTTGGATTATTTTTGTATTCCTCCTATCATCTATGATCCACTATAAAGTTTCTGCCACATTATTCGTGATATGCATTGTATCAAATAAATGAGCTATTATTAGGTGGTCATAGTAGGGCAACCTCATCAATTGAGTGGGATAATTCTTCATTCCTTGTGGAAGCCATGTCCTCCATGACAATTTCTATTATATTCCAACTTCCATAGGTGAGGTGTCACTCTTCGTGGTTTTAATCCAGTCTCTTATTTTCCATTGAAAATATTTTATTTTATTTTATTTTTTATTTTATTTATTTATTTATTTTGTTTTTATTTTATTTTATTTTATTATATATATATATATATATATATATATATATATATATATATATATATATATATATATATATATATATTATTTTTATTTTTTATTTTTTAATTTATTTATTTATTCTTTTTTTTCATTCAGCAGCACGATACCTATGGTTCTTAGAGAGGAAGTTCCTATACTCATCAAAATGTCTTTTCCTAAACTTGTTTAACAACGAGATTTCATCTTAGGACCAAAAACTTGACATGCAAATTTACCCTTAGTTTGAAGACTTGCAAGAGGTGGCTTAATGTCAATTACAAATGAAAGGATTATTTAAAATACATGCATGATATAATATAATTGAAATAATGATATATTATTAAAGTGCAATGGAATGTTACATACCACAAACATGTGTTATTCCTAGGGGATCATGAATTGTTCATAGAAGTATGCCATAGAATTGAAATTACCTCTACCTTATTGGTTTAAAAATTTCATACATAGTGATGTCGACTCATAACTTCATTAAATCATCAATAAGAAGCTCGATATATAAATTCATATTTTAACTTGGTACTTATCTAATTGTTTGAAATTAAACATTATTACTACTATGATATATCATGATAAAATAAATAAATATAACATATTATGCAACAAACAAGATAGTTGAAAATGTTACAATGTTCCAAAAATTAATGTAAACAAATACCTAGAACAATAAATATCAAGATAATCTGCGCTCCTCCTTATTGGCATCCAAGGAAGAGGGTTATTTTTGATAAAACAAATCAGCCACACTGAGTAAATAGACCCGAGCTCTTCAAATGGATTAACACCGTTAGCTACCAACGAAAGACTAACATTATGAGGTTCATCTTTACAATGCGGTCATTTTTCCTTAATTTCCCTAAATGCATAACCATTTGTAGGCATTCAGAGAAAACCATATTCACTTCTATTCCATGCATGGTAATGCATAAACTTTGCCATGCTTTCACACCTGAACAATCGTGCAAACATGGAATTATGAGAATATGAAAAAGAACATTTTGAGACACCTTTTTTGTTATTTGACAAATTCAATATCTATTGTTGTTACCATTAGAAAAATTTTGAGGTCTAAAATGGGCCTCCTAAGGAATATTATAAAATAATAGCGGAAATAATAAAATAAGATTAGGTTACCTCATCAAGTTTTGGAGGGAAAAAAGAAAAAAACACTTTTTCAATTTATCTCCCTACGGTTTTACTCAATTTTTTTTTGGGAACACTTGTTGGATGCAAAATTAAATTTTTCATCCAAGGAGTACCCATGTTGCATACTTTTGATGGACCCCACTACACAAAAAATGTGAAATACATGGAAAAACATGATTTTAATCACATTCAATCATGTTTTTTTCATGTATTTCAAATTTTTCGTGTAGTAGGGTCCATTGAAAGTATGAAACATTAATTTTGCATCCAATGCGTGATTTCACTAAAAAATTGAGTAAAATTGCAAGGAGATAGTTGAAAAAATAGTTTTTGTTTTTGTTTTTTCTTAATTTTATTTTTTTATTCCAAAAATGGTGAATCATCTTTCATGGTTGACATCATCATATTGAATCCTATTGGTTCTTATAAAGTTTATTTTTGTTGTACATTTTTGTTTTGAGGCCCATTTTTTAGCTCAAAATTTCTCTAATGATTTTGGGAAACTTTTTTTCGATGCATGTTGTCCATAATATATAATATGATCATTAGGACATGGATCTGTAGCTTCATACTCTATTCCATCTTTTTTTCATAAAATCACATAAATCTCAGTATGTGTGAGGTAACTCATTTGGTAATGGTAACAAAAATTCACCTAACAATCTAGTACAACATAAAAATTATTGGTTTGTGTAAATGATATTAATAATAAATATTGCATTCTTATTTTACATATTAATTAACACTAAGAAAGGGAAAAAAATCAACCTTTCATGTGATGAAACATATTACATTATACCTTAGGATATGTGTCATACATGTGTTTGAAAAACCATTCAAAATCTTTAAATTCACTAATAATAATGTAGCAGAGAGAATATTTTCTCTTAAGGCTTCATAAAGTCATGTTGATGCCTTCTTTAGTGTAGGTTCATCATCACAAAAAACATATTCGTTCTCATCGCCAAGCACGTCTTGGATCAATTGATTTGTCCCATCATCCATAACTATGTTATTAATGTCATCTTCTTGCATGGGATCATTATCTTGAACTTCAATATTCACTCAATCTTCCTCAACTTGCATAACATCATTTCTAGCACTAATACTTGTTGTAATATTCAAATCACAGTACTTAGGGGGCCACCATGACTTTATAATAATTTCAAACAATCATGTGAAATAATTAGTCTGTAAAACAAATATTATAACAATAAAAAAATTACAAATATGATTAATATAAAGCAAATATATATAATGATTCATACATTAAAAGCTTACCACTAGACGATATTCATTCCCCCCTTCAACGTGCATGTTCTTCCTATAATGTCTATCAATTGTTTCTTATGAAATTCTCCATGGGTGTCTACACCTGCAAGAATTGCAAGGGTAATACCCCTTGTGGATTAGTTGATCCCCATCAAATGTTTTTTGACATTATTCCTGCAACCATAAAACAATTATATAAAGTGAAATCTATTTTTTCTCTCGCAAAGAGGACCTTATAACATTTCAAAATTTTTGTAGTTACAACAAAGATGTCACAACATTTCTTACATGTGGGATATTTATATATTTATTTATCATCACAATTGTGATGTTAGATGACAAGTCAAAGTCAAAGATGACTAGTCAAATAAATGGTCAAATTAACTTTAGTGTGTAAAAACCATCGGTCATCACAATTGTGACAACAAACATTATTCATCGCAATCCCATCACCAAACATAGTCCATCTCACTTGTGACGAACATCTGTCATTGCAATTGTGATACCTTAGAAATCATACATCACAATTACAACTCACAACAAATATGTCGTTGTAATTGTAACGATCACAAGCACCAAAATTTAAAAAATGACGTTTTTCTTTAAATTTGTGGCAGTATGGACCAAAATTTAAAAAATGACGTTTTTCTTTAAATTTGTGGCAGTATGGACCATACTGTCATACTATGTCATCACAGTTTAGTCCTATATGTAGTATGGTCAAAGCTTTCCAACATCAATCATGGTAAAATATGTTGGATATTGGATTGAATAAATCATTGCAAAACATTTGGATATTGAACAAGTTAGAAGGGCTTTTCACTTCTCATCACATGTAAAACAACCCTTCCAAACCTTATTTTACATAAAAGATGATGGGATAAACCATTACATAACATATTAGATATTGAACAAGTTAGAAGGGTTTTTGAATTCTCATCACATGTAAAATAACTCTTCCAAAATTTAGTTTACGTAAAAGAGGAAAATGTGTTTGAATCGTGGAAATTGAGATGTCATTTCTTAGGAGAGATACCGAAGCCAAAGTTTCAATCCTAGGTCTTGTGGATTATGGACTCACCACACTTCCACTTCACCACTCCAATGGTATATATATTGCATGTAATCGATGTCGCTATACCATTAAATCATGTGATAACAATAATTTTATGGATCCATGTTCTAATATGGGTAATGGAAAAGTAACACTTTCCTTACTTTTTAAAGTAGATGTAGATGATGATTGTGATGAAAAGTAGCAATAGTAAAATAGATATGATATCAAAGTGAAGCTATGGAAATGAATTGAAGAGGCTTACCTTAATTAGGTTTTATGTGCTTATTAGTAGAGTTGTTCAATAGATTCTTAGTGAGATAGTGTATTTATTAATCACAAAATAATATAAACTAAATTTGATTAGAAGGTAAGGATATATGCATTTACAAAATTCAGTAAATTGATATAGGCATTAATCACCAAGTTAGATAACCTATTAATATGAGGATTAAACCTTTTCAAACGTAGAGCCAAGATTCAATCCTAATGCATGTTGTTTATGGGCCCGCCATCGCTTCAATGTACCATTTTGATTGCAAGTGATATCATTCATTGTAGCACTATAATTGCAAATGATATCTACTTCTTTTTAATTCATTTTATTATACCTATCCCCCCATATAAATTCATTGTACCACTATAATGGCAAATGATATCTACTTCTTTTTAATTCATTTTATTATACCTATCTCCCCATATAAATTAAATGTATTGTAAATTTCTATAAACATTAATTCATGATAAATATCAAATTACATACATTTCATAATATATCACGTTCTTAAAATTTAAAAAATCTAGAAAATTAACTAAATTATAACTTCATTTTAAGTTATTATTATTATTAATTATAGAAATAGTTAATATAAGCTAAACATATGTACATTTAAAAAAACACATAACAAGATTATTAAACATGAAGATTCTTAATCTCTAAATTTTCATGGAAGAGAAAACCTTAAACAAATGTGAAATGATTTCAATAGTGAAATTTAACTATCAATTTTCCAATTAAATAATTGAAATAAAAAATAACAAAAATAATTAAAAATATAAACACAACATAATAACATATATATACCTACAATAATATTGCACAACTTATAGATTTGTTAGATAACTTTGTTAGTCAGCTAGTTGTTAACGACATGGTATTGGACTTCAACCATACTTCAAGCACCCAGTGGATGATTTAAAAATATGATTAAAATTTGGATGAGATATGATTAGAATTTAAATAAAGAAGCATAGCTTTAGTAAATTTTTCATTTACTTCTTAAAATTACAATAAAGCTATTAATGAAGATATAAATATGAGTGGTTTTTTTAACATATTCAATTTAAAGCTATTTATTTATGTATTTATAATTTTAAATTTATTTTAATAGTTTAAAATATGGTTTCTATAATTTTAATTTAATTTTCAATAATTAATAGATAAATGATACTATATGGTATATTTTTAATAATATTCACAAATTAAAAGTTGAAATTTATCTTAAAAGTAGTTATGCATTTTCTACCCTCTTAATTATATTGATTAATTAAAATAAATGTGTCATATAATCTGAATCCATGAAGGAAACCGATTCCCTTTGTTGAGATTTTCGGTTTTAATAAAATAGGCAAAAATATCAGTAGGTGACAATAATCAGATTGTGTTGATATATTAGCTCTATTTTGTTGGGAGAGAGTTAATGCATCCTATATTTGTTGTAAGAGGATTTATGAGGCAGTTAGATTCTCTTAGCTATAAAACAGGTGTCCATACGGATTGGTGTGGAGCGTGAGAGTTTGTGAGGAAATTGAATATCTTGTAATCTCCTGTTTGATAATAAAATATTGTCGACGCCTATGTTTGGTGGACGTAGCCCAGAATGGTTGGGTGAACCACGTTAAACTCCTGTGTCTTTTGTGATGTGTTTAGTTGTTGTTGTTGTCTTTTGGTTTGCTGCGCACTGATTTCTCTAACAAGTGGTATCAGAGCAAGGTTGAGGAGTGCGCAGCGAAGGACTGACGGGTCCAAATCTGCCGCGTTGGAACTGTTGCCTGTTTCCTGTGCCGAGGCTGAAGTACAGAACCTGCGTATGCGGTGGACCTCGTGTCGGTGTTGCCAACAAAACTTTACAGGCAAAGCATCTGAGCGCAGTTGCGTAGTTGCGTTTTGTCTTCAACATCATTGTTATTGAAAATCTCTGGTCGGTTTTCTTGGAATGCATACTATGGATCGCTGCAGGTGGTTGTGCGCATCCCGACGCTCACAAAAAACGTTGAAATAATTCGTGAAACTCCACGTGACATAGTTTGTTGCGGAAGGGTGCGTATGCCGTGGAGCGGATGCATACGTGGCGTCTTTGATCAGTGAGTGCGTTCAGCGGTGGTGCGTATGTTGGTTGTCTATGAACAACACTCCGAAAATAAATAAGAGCACAGTTCTCAAAACCATTGAAACAACACATGGGTAAACCATATCGGCGTGGGAGGATTCAACCATATGTAATAGCGTTAACACCGCATTGGGATTACACCATAACGGCGTATGTCCAATACCACACGTGACTACGTAGGTGGAGTAGTTGACTAGTAAGTGAACGATGCTGATCGGGGTATTCTTTTTTGAATTTTTCTGCAATCGGCATGACTTATGTCAAAACAGTCGTGCCAATGCTGTAGTAAGGTGCGGATAAGGCTATAGTAAGTGCACCAATGCACCAATTTCCCAATTAGCACGGATCCGAAGGGGATAAACGCGCCATTTTTCATACTCTAAGCGTTTTTGCTGCCGACGCAGATTTGCTGGAGTGATGAGAGTGCCAACGCGCCAAAATTGGTAAACATTGCGTTGGTAAAAAAAATTGCAATTGATTTTTTGGGTTTTTTATTGTAATTCGCACAGCAATTAAAAAAAAAAAAAGCAAAGGCAGTGTAATATAAGGCATAGGCGGTTTGTATATATTAACTTCTTTTATTTAAAAGTTGGATTGGGAGATTGTTTGTTTTAAACGCGATGGCGAAAACTCAGAGTGCCCGATTTGAAATTGAGAAGTTTAACGGCGAAAACAATTTCGAGATCTGGAAGGTAAAGATGCATGATCTGCGGGTACAAGTTGACAAAAAATGGCGGAAAGAGAAAAAGAAAAGGTACAAATATGAATTGCCGACGCACAGACATATTAAAATTGGAGGATGTTGACATACTTGTTTATGACTTCAATTTAACAAAGAGAAGAACTCTTCGCTTCAAGACGATAGAGATTCTGAAAAGGTTGTTACTAGAAGGAACAATGTTGAGATGGGAGTTTGCTGAAACCAATCATAGATCTAGAAGAATTTTGAAACCTAAAATGGTGGGCATGCATGTGGACTCAGATGGGGCACTAGCTGATGAAAGAGAAGAATATGGAACATCTTCGTCAGCATCTAGTCACTCATCTAAAGATGTGAATTTTGATGGTGTGAAAGAAAATATGAGTGATTTTGAATAATTGTATAAGACAGTTTATATAAGTTATGTTTGCATCGTATCTTGAAATAAATTTTTTTATTTCCATATGGTGTTAAATGAGAAGTTATGAGTCATTTTTATGTTGTTGGATTATATGTATTAATTATGATAATTTTTATTGTTTAGAATATCTATAATGCAACATTAAATTAGAGATATAATGTATGCTTCATTCAGTATACATATAATGACATTTTAATTCATTTATTCATGTAATTTGTTCATAATGTCATGGTTTTTTAATTTTATGGTTGAAAAAATTCCATTTCTTTTGTATCTAGCATGTTATGGTTGAAAGCATGTCGAATTTATACTTAGAAAAGAAAAATGTTATTCTACCAAAAACATTAGTGTGTTTTTTCCTCATAAACAATTTTTTTGGCACATAAAAATTCGGTTTTACTAGCATTTTTTAAAAATGTTGAAAATTGACCCTAAAAAAAATCATCATTCCAGTATCATTACTTTTTCGTTTTCAAGGTGTTTTTTGCACGAAAATTTCATTTTCACTGCCATTTTTAAAACATGTTCAAAATTGACCCTAAAAAAAAAACCATCATTCCAGTATACACACTTTTCATTTTTAGCACTGTTTTTGATGTTTTTTTGGGGTTTTTTTGCCAGAGTTCCTGTTTTGAGTTTATAGTTCCCATTTCAAAGTTTACATTGTTTTCTCCAAACTTGGTGCTGAAACATGCTACACCTTGACTTCCTTCCTTTGCTTATGAGTAGGCAAAGTCCAAGTCTGTGATTTTCCAATCAGCATAACCTCATCGCAGAAGGGAACAATAATTGTTTTATTTCCATTCAAGAAATCCTGCCCCAATATCATGTCAAAATCGTTCATCTCCATCACCGTGAAGTCCAACCAACCTTGCCAGTCTTTAATCTGCACAAGCACTTCGTGTGCCAAACCCGCCACTTTAGCTCTTGAGTTCACTGCCTTGACTTCCACATTCGATGGGAAAATCTCCATTCCAACTTCTCTTGCTAATCACGTCATCATGAAGTTATGTGTGGCCCTCGTGTCCACCAGTGCTTGGATGGTCTTGCCATGAACCACCAAGTCTACGAAACCTAGACTATGAATCCATTATTTCTCCATAACTTCAAACTGCATACTTTCTTGGTCTCTGCAATCAGCTCTGATACCACTTGTCACACCCCTAATTTTTTTTTCGTAAATTGGCTTTCGTGCGGCATCAACCAAACACTTAACTTTTTCATTCGTTAACATGTTTTCCGAGCTATGCCTAACATTCACTTCATTAACCATATTAAATATTTAATGTGTGGAACACATTAAATAACATTCACTAGTAGAAGACACTTAAAACATATGCAAGTAAGATTTTTATTATCAAATCTGTTTTTACATTCACCGGGAGGAAAACCTTCAACTGACATTATACAGGTTTTCACTGTTCAGCTGTCATGCAGCTCGGCCTCCGGTCGCTGCACCGTTCAGATTTACCTGAATACCTTCATTTACACCTTGAACGTTACCTTCGTTCAAGCCTGCACGACTCGTCGTGCAGCCTCACCTGTCACAACACTTCACTGTGTCAAACCTTTATTTGGTGGGCCCTCGCTCCATGAGTCGCCCTTACCACACCTCTGAATGATCCTTCAAATGTTGGGCACCCACCCCCTACCGCGACCTCACACGACTGTTCAACCGGCGTGTGCCCGAACGCCCTACTACGACTTCAAACGGCTTCTCACAACCACGACCTTGCCTAGCAAGCGCACACGCCTGTGTCGCCCTGCCCTCGACTCGTCTCCACGTTCAGCCTTTAGTCCTTCCCGTCATGCGGGCTCATCCGCCAACCAACCCTTTTCTACTGCAGAGCTAGTATATGTGGAGCTCGCCTTACTTGTTGTCTCCATTCTCCAACTGTCCACCGAGTTCTTATATGCTTTGTCGGATGTGTGGGGGTGTTTGGCCGACCCACCAAACTCATATAACTCGCGTCGGTTCGCTTATGTAACATGTCAACTCACCCATCTTGTTAAGTCAGCTCGTGGGTGTGGCATGCCCTCGCGGGATCGCTCACCACTATAAGTTTGCTCGGCAGCTCATCGTCCACACCTTGCTCCGCCAACTCGCTGAGTCGCTCTCAACTTGTCGCCCATGTCCATGTCTCGCCCTCGCTCGCTTAGTGGGCATGCCCATGCTGCCGGACCGTCATAACAACCTACGAGCGTTACACCCCCCGTCTCTCTCTCTCTCTCTCCTTTTCCCTCCCTTAAATTTGATCCCATGTTATTGTGTTTAAAAAAGTATCTAAATTTAAAAAACTCATTTGGTTTTAAAATATGAAACCTATAATTTGGATCAATCATGTCAAAAAATACAATAATGAAAAACTTAAAAAAATCATGCACTATATTTCTTCTATTATTGTTAGTCACCTTGCTTTCTCTCATCACTTGGATCCTTAGTTAAGATGGATTTATGGTGGTTCTTAATAATATTATTTATATTATATAAATTTCACTTCATTATATACTACCATAGATCCATCTTAAAGACAGATCTAACATAAGCCGAGAGAGATCCAATTTCTTCACGTGCAATTTTTTTTATGAGTTTGACATTATTTAAATGTTTTGTATAGTTATTTAATTTTTTTTTAGATATTTGGGTTGACACGAGCAAAATGCAAAATTTCAATGAGTAACACCCTTACACATCATACTAGGTTATAGAATGAGCCTCTCAACTCAATAAAAGTATTCTCATTTTTTATTTTATTAAACATTGATTTAATCTCTATGGGAATATTTTTAGTATTCTCATTCTTAATTTTATTAAGACCTTGATTTAATTTCTATGGGAATATTTTTAGTAGTGGTGAGGATAGATAGTTTGATATATCTCAAAGGTAATTATAACCTTTTTGCTTATAGATTTAATTAAAAAATGTTATAAAAATTAATTAAAATAAAATATTTATAAGATATTTTGATTGTGAAATAAGTTATCGTTATTGGGCATGTGGTATTGATAAGCCATGTTATTTTTTCCAAAGAAAAAAATGAACTTTTTATATAATATAAATAAAAAGTTACAAGTATATGCATAGCATTCAGTTTGCTGTAGGGACGAAATCTACAGCGGCCCCAGAGAAGAGCCTATCTCCTCTGTACAAAACTGGGAAAAGAAAGACTTTGTTCACCTGAGTCTAAACAAAAACATTCACCCATTCTTGCAGATCACTACAAACAATCCTTTAAAAGACCAACAAAAGACGCATTATCATAGGACACGTTTCGATTCCTGGGTCTCCTCATAGAGGAAAACAACCCACAAAAAGGAAACAAGTTACCCTGAATAAAACAGCAACAACAACCTTCGACTTGTCAAAAGACAAAAATTGTATCATCATTGTTTACAATAGCTATATAGTATATGAAAGTACCAAAAAAACACAAACAGTAGATAATATTGAGATTAAACATATGGAGGATGATCTGACACACGGATTTGTTCATGGACTTGCTGTGTTAATTTCCAACTGCCCATAGCTTGATGCAGACCATCTTTAGAAAGCCTGTTCGCTGCTTCATTTCGGTCCCTGTAAATATGTCCAATTGAAAAAGCATTAAAAGAGAGTTTTAGATTCAGAATTTCTTCTAATAGGGGCCTCAACATGTAATTCTGACATCTACTTTGACCATTAACCCATTTCACAACATTTAAAGAGTCCCCAAAGATCTGAACTGTGAAGTTGTTCCTGTGAATAAGCCAACATAGTAGAAGTTTTAAAGCAGAAAGTTCAGCAAAGTTGTTTGTTCCGGTTCCAAGGCCCACCGAAGCTTTTAAGGAATGAGAATCATTTAAATGAATGATTATCCCTACCCCTACTGAGTTATTCTGAGAAGCCCCATCAAAGTAGGCCCAAGGGATCCCTGCTCTGATTTGTTCTTCTCTGCTCTGAATTGATTTTCTTGACTCCTCTAGTTCAGGGATGTTGGACAGGATTGTTGTGCATTGAATTGCAATAGTTTCAGCTGGGGTAGTTTTTTCTGTAAAAATACATCTGTTTCTTGCTATCCAAACCCCCCAACAAATGATGGGGGGAAGGTTTCGCATATTCCCTTCTCAGTTAAGTCTCCACCATTTTTCCCACGCTACAGGTAAATTTTCCCCTTCCCAGCTTAACTATTTTTTTAAAAGCTTTTGCACCTCTCCCCATACACTTTTTATGAAAGGACAGACCAAAAACAGATGAGTGATGGTCTCAGAGTCAGCTATACATAAAGGGCATCTCCCCGGCCCTTGCTTGTATCTAGATTGGAGGATATCCCATGTTGGAATTTTCTTTTTTAACACACACCAAAAGAACAACCTAGCTTTTTTTGGGCATTTTAGTTTCCACAAAAGTTTTGACCACCATTCTGGTTCATCCCAACCTTTTTTCGACATTAAGAATTTATAACTGGCCTTAGGGGAGTAGGCTCCTGAGTCTGCATGAGCCCATACCAGAAGGTCTGGTCTATCCTTTAATCTTACATTGGATCTGGAAAGTTCTTGGATGAAAGCCTGCCACTCATTCCACCAAAGAGGTCTAAGCTCTAATTCTTCACCTGATTTCCACGCTTGCCCCCATATTGTGGACTGGCCTATTTTCTCAATCTGCTTCAGATATATGATGCCCTTTGATTCCAAGTGTCTGATCAGTCCTGGGGACAAAGCGAACAATTCATTGCATCCAACCCATGGATCCTTCCCTATCCTCAACTTTTCTCCATTACCTACTTGCCATGCCAATCCTTGTTCTATGATTTTAAATGCCTCAGTAGCAGCTTTCCATACCACTAAAACATTCCTTCCTTTCTTATTTGGGTTACGGATCCATTCTTCTAATGGTACAGGATCTATATACTTTCGCTTCACCACTCTCGTCCACAGATTCTCAGAATTGATGATCTTCCATCCAGACTTGGCTGCCAGGGAAAAACTAAAATCATAAAGATTTTTTATTCCCCATCCTCCCCATTCCTTTGGCTTTGCAATTTTCTCCCAAGCAACCCAGGGAAGAACAGAGTCCTCCTTTGATCTAGACCAAAGGAATCTGCTGCAGATCTTCTTTATCTTATGAAGAATCCCTTTTGGTATCCAAGTCAGGGCTGCCCAAAATACCGGCATGGCTTGCAACACAGAGTTTACTAGGGTCAATCTACTAGCTCTAGATAGCCACTTGTAACTCCAATGTGTGATTTTTGCTTCTATTTTGGCCACCAGCCAGTTCCAATCCTGCTTTTTGTATGCATTTGGCTTCAGCTAGAAGCCCAAGTACTTGAACGGATTCTCCATATTAAATAACTCAAAGGGCAGGATAGAGGAAATCTGGATCTTCTCATGTCTATTGAAACCTTCCACAATTAACTGAGATTTTCTAAGGTTTATTTGCATCCCTGTGGCTTTCATGAACAAATCAAGAATGTTTTTTAGTTCTTTAATTTCATTCAAGCTCCCATTTGTAAATAATAAAATATCATCTACAAAAAGGAGGTGAGTAATGAACATATTTACAACAACTTCCAAACCTTTTACCAAACCTGTTCTTCTGGCTTCCAGGATCAGTCTACTTAGGCCCTCGGCCACTAGAAGAAAAAGCAGTGGCGACAGAGGACATCCCTGTCTCAGTCCCCTTTGTCCTTTGAAAAATTGTGATGAGGCCCCATTGATTAAGACTGCAAAACTTACACTGGTTACGCATCCCATAACCCAATTTATGAACTCCAGATTGAACCCCAGATGGGTTAACAACATCCTGAGATATGTCCAACTGATCCTGTCATATGCTTTTGACAAATCAATTTTAATCACAGCCCCTTTCTTGTTTGATTGTCTAATGCTGTGAATTGTCTCCTGAGCCACTCCTATGGCTTCATGGATTTGTCGACTGTCTAGAAACCCAAACTGTTCACTTGAAATGCATTTGGACAGAATCGGTTTTAGACGGACAACTATCAGTTTTGCAATGATTTTATAAACACAGTTACACAGTGAAATGGGCCTGAAATCTTCAAAGGAATCCGGATCCTCCTTTTTTGGGATAAGAGCTATGAAAGTTGCATTAAAAGGAGAATAAATCTCGCCTTTCCTCCTCGACTCTTCCACCACCTCAGTTAGTTCTGCTCCAATCAATTCAAAAAAATGATGGAAGAGTTCAATGGTCCACCCGTCCGGGCCCGGGCTTTTGTCTTTTGCCATTGATTTTATAATGCTTTCCACTTCCTCCTTAGTCACTTCTCTGATTAAGTCTTCTGCTTCCTCCTCCTCTACAAACCGGGGAAAACATTGGGCTGTTCTGATCACTTCTGCTAATGTTATCCCTCCTTGTTCAGTAAACAGATTCTGAAAGTGAATCCTTCCCATGTTTGATAGAGACTCAAAAGAGGTGGCTTCTCTACCCTCATGATCCTTTAGCTTCCATATCGTGTTTGCATTTTTCCTCCCTTTTGCATAGTTATGGAAAAATTTCGTATTTTCGTCCCCAGCTCTTAACCAGATCGCCCTGCTCTTTAGCCTCCATTCCTCCTCTCTGTCTAGTAAGAGTTTGCCTCTGCGCTTTTCAAGCATCAGAATTTTTTCTTTTGATTCCTGAGTAGCATACCCATCTGCCTCAGGGTCCTCCAAATCCCGCAGTTCAGCATCAATTTTGGAGATTTCCTCATTCTGCTTTTGTTTCCTTACTTTTTCCCATTCCATGGTAGCTTTTTTAAGTCTTTTTAAGTTTTCCATGAAAAGGGACCCTTTGCTCTCCAAAGAGGTTATGTCTGGATGTCTCCATGTGTCCCTGAAAAGCTTATTGTAAGATTCCTCTTGCAGCCAGGAAGCATTGAATTTGAAAGGGGCCGCTGGCTTATGGGGAGGTTTTGATAATTCCATTAGGATGGGGAAATGATCTGAGTTCCCCCCCTCGCCCACCCATTGTCTGAACATTGGGATTCTGGATGCCAGGTCTTCGCATAAGAGGAATCGGTCCAGTCTCTTTGCCACTCTCTCCTCCCCTGCTCTTCTATTCCTCCAGGTAGGTTTTACTTTGATTAGGTTTACATCTATCAGGTTATGAGAGAGGAGGGCATTTGAAAAGAAATCCGAGAGCGGGTCTTCTCTGGCTGAGGGACCCCATGCTTCCGCACTCCCCAGTGAAAAATTTAAATCTCCTCCTATAATCAAGTTTCTGTCTCTCAGCAGAGATTTTGACAAAAAGTCATTCCAAAAGGATTCCCTTCCCTGGCATGGCCCATAGATATTTATGATCAAAAGGGGAAAGCCAAACTCAGGAGAATGGATCTCCATACCTAACACATGAGCCATTCCCCAATGATTGATAATCTGCATCCTTCCTTCCCTGACACCAATTGCCAGGCCGCCCGAATGTCCCACAGAGTCTATAGCTAAGAAAACCCATCCTGGGAGAGAGATCCTAAGGGATGATTCCACCTCAAAACTTCTGCCTAGGGTCTCTTGAAGAAAGATGACATCCGGATTGTATCGCGAAACTAACTCCTTAAGGGCCAGTTTTTTGGGTTTACTGGCTAAACCCCTGCAATTCCAAGATAGGAAGATCATTTGAAAACATTTTCAAGGGGATTTGCTGCTCTAAGCGCCCCAGGGATAGACATTTGTTTTCCGTCAGCCACATCAAACTTCGCTTTAACCTGTGCTTTGGACAAGTTTGATTTCCTGCCTCTGGCCTTCCTTTTGAAAGCCTGAGACGAGGTTGGGCCTAGCCCACCAACCGGATCAGGGATTTCAAGCTTTTTGACATGTTTTTTGTCGAGAGATCTTAGGTTATAATGACACACCGGGGTGGAAGGAACAGGATCCATCCTACTAAGAGAAGCATCTTCACAGTTCAGGTCAAGGGATGGGATAGCAGCAGTGATATTTTCAATGTTTAAAAGATCATCATTGCAACAATTATTTAGAGGAGAGCCAGATTTCAAGCAAGCATCTTTAGTTTCTGAAAATAAAGATGGATTACTTGAGTCTAGTTGCATACCATTTGGGTCTTCGACTGGGATGTCTGCGGCCTCATTGATGACCTCCTTGATTAAATTCTCCGGGCTGCGCTGGACCTCTTTTGCTTCTGGCGGGTCCTCTCCGGCCTGATCATCTAGGGCTCCTTTCTGGGTTTGGACCGCTTCCATAATATCCTCCTCTGATAGTTTCTCAATTTCAGCATCCTTGTCTTTCTTCGATTTCTTCACCCGCTGCTCACCTTTTTTCTGAGTCCTCCTTCTGCGATTACCCAGCGGATAGTCCCTTGCCAGATGCCCATATTCGTGGCATCTGTGACATCTAAAAGGAAGATGTTCATAATCCAGCGGTTGCTCAAAAACGTATTCTTTATACTGTAGATTTATGGATTCCGCAAGGCTGTTGGGTCCCTATAATACTAGTGATTACCCCATTACTATTGTAGTTATACCCCTTATTTATATTGTTGTGCCCCCATTACCCCCATATTGTTATTAATGTGCCCATAGAATCCCTCTATTTTTATTTTTGTGGCTTTATATTATTATTGTTAGGTCGGCTGGATTATATTGTGACTCCTTAGACTCCTATATATAGAAAGGAGGTTTTGTCATTTGTATCATCCAAGAATTGTTCATTTATGTAATGTAAAGGAGGTTGCCCCCTCGAAGAGGCTGAATTCTAAGGCGTGGATCTCTCTTTTCTATCTTTTTGTGAGCTGGTTTCATAACATTTGGTATCAGAGCTTTGGATTCTAGGGTTTCGCTGCTCCAAACAGGTCATCGTGGCATTTTCGCTATAACTTTTTTTCTGTGACGTTTCAGAAGTCACAAAAAAAACCCATTTGAGAAGAATTGGCGCTGAACCTTGGGTCCAAATTTCAGAGCTTTTCGCACGATATTTTCGGAGATATGATCTGAGGAAGTTGGTCTTTTTGCAGACTCCTGAATTACATTCAAAACAGGTGACCTGGGGAAAATCGTCATAACTCTCTCTCTGAGGATCGGATTGAAATTTCGTAAAAAGGTACAGAAAGAGGACGGACTTTAGTTTCTTTTATGTGTTTTTCAGATTCAAAGGTTGAAACAGTGACTCGTGGCACGTCGTACAAGTTCGCTCTACTGAACTAGTCTAAAAGCAAGTCACTGTGGGAGATTTCACATAACTCTTCCTTGGAGAATCCAATTTGGCTCAGACTTGTGGCATTGGAAAGAGGACGCAGAAGGCTACTACAGGTAGCAATTTCAGAATTGGATGATCCGAAATTACAGAGATACATCAGATTCAATATCAGGCTTCTATAAAGTGAAAAAAGGTGTGTAGTTTTTTTTTTTTTTTGTAAGCTTGGTTTAACGGAATTCAAAGGGCATAGTAAAGCATTATTATCGGTAACTGATGCCCCGAGGAAAGAAAATGCAAACACCTAGTAAGGAACCTGAAAGCTCTAGCATGACTCATGAAGAAGAGGAAGAAATGCTACATGATATATCAAAATTACAAGAACAAGTGCAACAAATGTCACGCTCACAAAAGCTAACAGAAGCTAAGATAAGTGGCGTGGAATCTAAGATAAAGGGCATGGAAGCTAAGATGGATGATTCGAAGACAGATTTGAAGAGAGACATGGCAGATTTGAAGACAGATATGGAAGAATTGAAGAAGTTGCTACAAGAAAGGGTCACTAATGGTGAAAAGGTAGTAAAGGAAACTCATGATGAGAACAAAAGAAATGTTAATCATGATTCCATAGATCTAATGTTGGATCGAAGACTCACCATGTTCCAAAAATCGATATGAGGAAGTTTGATGGCAAGGATCCCGCCACATGGATATTACAGATGGAGCAATTCTTCGATCTCAATAATGTGCAAAACACACAAAAGGTACGTATGGCAACTTTATATTTGGAACCAAATCAGTTTGTATGGTATCAATGGCTTTGTTCTCGTAAACAATTTATCACTTGGGCAATTTTTACGGAAGAATTGATAGCACATTATGAGGATACAAAAAGCAACACTTTTTTTAGCCAATTGATAAGTCTCAAACAAAAGGGTTCAATAATGGAGCACATTGAGGAGTTCCAAAAATTGAACATAAGGGTAAAAGATATTCCAGAGGAGCATAGGATTGATGTGTTCATAGGGTCTTTAAAGGATAATATCCAACATGATGTGCGCCTTTGGGAACCTGATTCATTAGAGAAGGCATTCAGGTTAGCAAGAAAAATGGAAAGCAAAATTATGGCAACTAGGAAGCATACCATTCACAACTATAAAGACGGAAGTGTTGTTGCCCATAGTCTTCCACAACCTACAAGGTTGACACCACAACAATTGGAAGAAAAAAGAGCAAAAGGGCTTTGTTACAATTGTGATAGCAAATACACAAAAGGTCATAAGTGTGCTGAGAAGAAATTATTCTACATAGATTGTGAAGAGGAAGAAGAAAAGGAGCAAGAAAGGTCAAAAGAAGAGGATATATTCCAGGAACAAAGCCTAGATGAAGAACAAATAAATCCGACCATATCTTGTAATGCATTGGCGGGAATTACCACTCCTCAAACCATCAAGATAGAAGGACAAATCAAGAAGAAAAAGGTAATAGTGTTGATTGATTCAGGAAGCACCCACAATTTTATTCATTGTAGGGTAGCAAAAGAATTGAATTGCTTCCTATATCCAGCACCAGAGTGTCAAGTGATGATTGCAAATGGAGGAACAATAAATTGTTCTGGAAAGTGCCATAATATCAAGCTATCCATGGGAGAATATGTATTGACTAGCCCAATGCTTTCCATTCCAATGGGAGGTGCTGATGTTGTACTAGGAGTCCAATGGCTACAATCCTTGGGTACAATAGCTTTTAATTTTCAAGAACTTTTCATGAAATTTTCTGTGGAAGGAAAGGAAGTTGAATTAAGGGGTATTGCAGGGAAACCAGGAAAGATAATCAGCTCTAATGGCATGACAAAGCTTCTAAAAAAGGAGCAAAGAGGTGTAATTGCACAATTATGTTCGCTAGATGTTTCCACATTGGAATCATCTATTTCTCCAGATCTCCAAAAAGTCTTGGACAATCATTCCAAGGTATTTGAGACTCCCAAAGGTCTCCCACCTATGCGTGATCATGATCATGCTATTCATCTGATTCCAGGAAGTGTTCCTCCAAACATCAGGCCGTACAGATATCCCTATGTCCAAAAAAGTGAAATTGAACGTATGGTTGCAGAAATGCTAGAGGCTGGTATAATTCAACCGAGTCAAAGTTCTTTCTCAGCTCCAGTAGTATTGGTGCACAAGAAGGATGGATCATGGCGCATGTGTCCAGATTATAGGGAGCTCAACAAGCTCACTATTAAAGATAAGTTCCCCATTCCTGTCATTGATGAATTACTGGATGAATTGCATGGATCAATTTACTTCACCAAGTTGGATCTTCGTTCGGGATATCATCAAATCAGAATGAAGATTGAAGACATTCCGAAAACGGCATTTAGAACTCATGAGGGTCATTATGAATTTTTGGTCATGCCTTTTGGCCTTACCAATGCACCTTCAACATTTCAAGGTTTGATGAATTCAATTTTCAAACCATTCCTTAGAAAATTTGTGTTAGTATTTTTTGATGATATACTAATCTACAGCAAGTCTTGGAAGGATCATGTTGAACATGTTGACAGGGTGCTACAACTATTGGAGGAGAAACAATTATATGCAAAAAGATCCAAATGTTTCTTTGGAGTCCAGGAGGTGGAATATTTGGGTCATATTGTATCTCATGAAGGAGTTAAGGTAGACCCTAGCAAAATTAAAGCCATTAAGGAATGGAAAATCCCCACATCCATAAAGCATCTGCGAGGATTTCTTGGGTTGACAGGGTATTATCGCAAGTTTGTTAAGAATTATGGGAGAATAGCAGCACCTCTAACAACATTATTGAAGAAAGATGCATTTTCATGGACTCCGGAAGCAACAAAGGCCTTTGAACATCTTAAAGAGGCAATGTGCCAAGCACCGGTCTTAGCTACACCGGACTTCACAAAAACCTTTATTGTGGAATGTGATGCTTCAGGAAATGGAATTGGTGTTGTTCTAATGCAAGATGAAAGACCCATTGCTTTTGAAAGTCGTCCAATCAAGGGAAAGTTTTTAAGCAAAGCTATTTATGAGAAGGAAATGTTGGCAATACTCCATGCACTTAAGAAATGGCGACCCTACCTAATGGGAAGACACTTCAAGGTAAAAACGGATCATGATAGCCTTAAATACTTTTTAGAACAAAGATTATCCTCTGAAGAGCAACAAAAGTGGGTCACAAAGATGTTGGGTTATGACTTTGAAATCATCTACAAAAAAGGGAAGCAAAATGTGGTGGCAGATGCACTCTCAAGAAAGGATGAGGATGTGGAAGCATTGTTGTGCGCCATTTCTATTATCCAACCAGATTGGATAAACGAAGCAAGGGAGGAATGGAAGAATGACGAAGAAGTGTGGGCACTTATTCGAAAGCTACAACAAGATTCCAGTATGTCTGATACATTTAGCTGGAAAAATGATTCGTTATGGTACAAAGATCGCTTATACCTCTGTAAGAATTCCCAGCTAAAACAAAAGATTCTTATGGAATTGCACACTTCTCCCTTAGGAGGGCACTCAGGATTTTTAAAAACTTACCACAGGGTTAAGAAGGAATTTTTTTGGGATGGCCTTAAATCAGATATTCAAAAGTTTGTGGCAGAATGTTTGGTTTGCCAACAAAATAAAGTTGAAACAATTAAGACACCGGGTCTATTACAACCTTTATCCATTCCAAGCCAACGTTGGGAGGAGGTTTCAATGGATTTTATCACAGGTTTACCCAAGTCTGAGGGAAAGAGTGTCATCATGGTGGTAGTTGACAGACTTACCAAGTATGCACACTTTTGTGCATTATCACATCCATTTAAAGCCAGTACAGTTTCTACTGCATTTATGGAAACAATTCAAAAGCTACATGGAAACCCAAAGATTATTGTAAGTGACAGAGATCCCATTTTCACTGGAAATTTTTGGACAGAATTATTTTCTTGTCTTGGTACTCAGTTAGCTCATAGCTCATCTTATCATCCTCAATCTGATGGGCAAACTGAGATAGTAAACAAATGTTTGGAAGGATATCTTCGTTGCTTTGTATCTGATAAACAGACACAATGGGTCAAATGGTTGCCTCTGGCTGAATGGTGGTATAACACTTCCTTCCATACAGCAACAAAAATGACCCCATTTATGGCACTTTATGGGTATCAACCACCATCCATCACATCATATTTAAGAGAAAATTCTAAGGTTCAGGCAGTGGAACATCACATCGAACATCAACAACAAGTCCTCCAACTCTTAAAGGATAACCTCGTGTTGGCACAGAATAGAATGAAACAACAGGCAGATCAACATCGCAGTGAAAGAAGTTTTGATGTAGGTGATTGGGTATTCCTACGGCTACAACCATATAAGCAAATGTCCCTCAAGCAAGCTAAGAAGGATAATAAATTATCACCAAAGTATTATGGTCCGTACAAGGTGTTGCAAAAGATTGGTACTATGGCATACAAATTGGAGCTTCCTGCAGCTTCTCGATTGCACCCAGTTTTCCATGTTTCATGTTTAAAGAAGGTTATAGGCGACAAGCTCCCAGTTCAAACAATATTGCCAGAACTTGACGAGGAAGGAAAAATTATATTGGAACCGGAAGCAGTCACAGAAACAAGAACTCGACAGCTACGAAATCGATCAATTTCAGAGTATCTTATCAAGTGGAAGAACTTATCCGCTGAAGATTCCACATGGGAGGATGAGAATTTTATGCAGAAGTATCCAGAACTACTCAAGCGTTGAGGACAACACTTTTTTGAAGGAGAGGGGCATGTTGGGTCCCTATAATACTAGTGATTACCCCATTACTATTGTAGTTATACCCCTTATTTATATTGTTGTGCCCCTATTACCCCCATATTGTTATTAATGTGCCCATAGAATCCCTCTATTGTTATTTTTGTGGCTTTATATTATTATTGTTAGGTCGGCTGGATTATATTGTGGCTCCATAGACTCCTATATATAGAAAGGAGGTTTTGTCATTTGTATCATCCAAGAATTGTTCATTTATGTAATGTAAAGGAGGTTGCAACCTCGAAGAGGCTGAATTCTAAGGCGTGGATCTCTCTTTTCTATCTTTTTGTGAGTTGGTTTCATAACAAAGGCCTTCTTTTGGATTTAATCAGACCAAGATCCTGGCCATGGCTCTTTCGTGGGTATGAAGAAAAGACATGTCTGCTTCCAGGAAAGTGCCAAGTAGGTTCCCTATCGATCTGAAAACAGACTCTACCCACAGGAAGGGAGGAAGACCAGGTGCCCTGACCCAAACAGGAAACTCATCAACCTTCTCCCTGTTCGCATCAAATAATGGCGACCACCTTTTGAAAAGAACTGGGCGATTCCCAAAGGCCCAGTTTCTCCCTGCAACCCAATCCGCCGCTTCCTTGTTTTCAAATCTCACCATAAACCAACCCTTCACAAGTGCTGCAATCTTGAAATTTTTTACCGGGGCCTCCTTCCACTGTTGCTCTGCCCAATGGTTCAAGAATTTACCAGAGAAAACCTTACCTCTAGCTCTTCCCACTAGAGTGCATTCCGCCACCTCTAGAGCGTCCTCTACCTGTACATCCATGCCTAGGACTAAATTCCCTTCAATCTTTTTCTTCTTTAGGGGTTTCGACTTTTTCCTTTTTCCCCCAGTCCTCTCTTGCCCGGGGTCTTCCTCACTAGCTTGAGGTTTTGGGTCCGCCTTATCCAACTCCACCTGAGGTCCAGACTCGCTTTTATCTAGGGTTTTTCCGCCCTTGCCTGAAATAGCTGCAGGGAGTCCGCCTTCAAATCCTTCCTTTATGCCTGGGCCAAAACCAAAACCCTCTTCCGCCCAGCCAGCAACTAATTCCTGTCCTTCCTTCCCTAACTCCAAAGGTTCGCCGGGTCCTATACTTCTCACTCCAGCTCCCAAGCTGGGCTTGAGTGACCCTTTTGCTATTAAAGGTCTGGTAATAGCCGGCGAGCTGCCCCCTTCCGTCACTACATTTTCCGGCTTTAAACCTCCTCCCACAGGCCTCCAAACTCCCTGGTTTGCTTTAAAATTTATGATATCTTCAAGCCCTCCAGATAGAAAAAACGCATTAGAGGGTGATTTTTCCTTACTTACTTGGGCGCCGGAGGGTTTTTCAGTCAGATGGAAGCCCTTCTCCAGAGGACCTGTAACTTTGACACCCCTTCCTCCTTTGTTATGCAGTCCGGCCAGCTCCAAGCTTTCCTCCAACAGACCTTTTGCTGCTCTGTTGCTCCATGAACCTTCCACTGCGAAATCCACGGGTGCATGACTGCCAGCTGACCCGAAAAACTTGACAATATTTTGGGCGTTAACCTCCTTTCCCCAAACCGACAAGATATCTTCCGGTGCAGGGTCTAGGTCAACTGCCTCTCTAGGTTTCACCATGGTAATTACCTGCAATAAAAACGATTAACAGACACCGCTAACGGTCCGTTACCTGCTGCTCTTGCTAAAAACCGCCTGGGAATGTCAACCGCGAGAGCTCCAAAATGGTTTTACCAAAACTTGCCTGGTGAGAGGTAATGCAAACACGTTCCGAGAAACCCCTCTGCTGAATACCCAGCTGTCCCCTCCTAACATGGCTAACAGTCATCTGCCTCGGTGGGAAAGCCAGCTGCCCCATCCCGTACCATCGTGTCTCCGTCAGCCTGCCTTTTCCCTAGTCTGCAGCATCCTAGGCCATCGGCCTAGGCTGCCCTGGTTCGACTCCTACGGCTACCAGTGTTCTCATCCACCCATCAACTCAAAGGTAAATCCTCCAAATGATTTTCATTAATGACTGAAATCTATAAGCCATGTTATTGTGACAAAGTCTATTTTCAATTTAATAATATCCATGGTAAAGTGGGGGTGAAAATCTAGGGTTAAGAATCTTGTCATATTGTTATAAAATATTTTGATTGTAAAATAAGTTCTATTTTTTGTGCATGTGGTTTTGATTATGCATGGTATTGGCTCATGGTATTGTAATAAAGTCTATTCACAAACTCATAATATCAATGGCAAAGAACGTGTGAATATCCATGGTTAAGAATCTTGTCATATTGTTATAAAATATTTTTATTGTAAAATAAGTTATGTTTTTTGTCCATGTGGTTTT
Organism: Pinus tabuliformis; assembly: GCA_031772625.1. NCBI lineage: Eukaryota > Viridiplantae > Streptophyta > Pinopsida > Pinales > Pinaceae > Pinus > Pinus tabuliformis. The sequence continues at coordinate 702,838,353 of CM062807.1, forward strand.
GATTATCCATGGTATTGGCCCATGGTATTGTAATAAACGATATTTACAAGTTAATATTGGAGTTGTCTTTAGTGCGACCTTTTGGAGTTTCCAGTGCTGATAAACGCTATTTACAAGTTAATATTGGAGTTGTCTTTAGTGCGACCTTTTAGAGTTTCCAGTGCCGAAATCCAGTGGAAAAATCGTAGAGCAATTCTATTGTGCAGGGGTTACCCATCAAACTTGTGATTTGTTTGAATGAATTCGTGCAGAATTTTAGAGAAGTTAGACTGGAAAATCCACAGGAAAAGCTTCCAAAAAGTCACACTAAAGACAACTCAATTAATATTATCCACGGTGGAAGTGAATATCATTGATTAAAAATCTTACAATAATGTTATAAAATATTTTGATTGTGAAATAAGTTATGGTTTTTGGCATTTGGTATTGATAAGCCATGGTATTGTAACAAAGTCTATATTCGGACACGAGGGTTTATATTACTTTTAACTTTTTATTTATTACTTTTTGTTTATTACCTTTAACTTTTTATTAATAATTGAACAAACATTTAAATATTTACACTCATCCCCAATATCACTTTTAAATTTTAACTTTTTATTATTTTTTAATTGAGCCGACATTTAAAATGGTTTAAAAGTACTTATATTACACCTACACATCTACCTATAATAACTAGAATGCCGTTTAACCCAATAAAAATTAAATATTTAAAAAAAAAAATTAAATCATTAATAATTAAAATTTATATTAAATCTGAATACATAATTAAATTTACTTAATATTTTTCCCAAAGAGGGCTCTATCCAACATTATCTTCCTCTTAAACAAGAAATTTAAAAAGGCTAATGGCGTTGGACCCACTTTCATTATAATTGACAAAGTTAATTGTATATATAACCCTCACCCGGAAGACATTCACGCATTCTTTGTTCACATCACTAGAGAATCTGCCGGTGAAGGAACCATACAGTACGCAATTACGTGTCTTAGAGTCGTGGACTTAAATCTCAAGAAAATTCTTGACAATGGAAGTTGTTGGAGCAGACATGCAGAGTGTTGCAACGGCAGAGAAATGGGGCAAGGCGTTAAGCAAGGTTTTTAAGGGCGTGGTGGTGTTAACAGTCACTGCCACTCGTGATTTCGATACTGAGAGCGCCGGTGTCTTTAAAGCTACCGGTTTCATTGTAGATAAGCAACGCGGGCTCATGCTCACGAACCGCCATGTCGTCTGTCCCGGACCTGTTGTGGCCGAGGCTACGTTTCTCAATAACGAGGAGATTCCAGTTTATCCTCTGTATCGTGACCCTGTTCATGATTTTGGATTTTTCCGTTTTGATCCCGCAGCAGTTCGGTTTATGGAAATTGAGGAAATCCCTCTTGCACCAGAAGCTGCAGCTACTGGATTGGAGATCCGGGTGGTGGGTAATGACAGTGGTGACAAGCTTTCGGTTTCTGCAGGAACCCTAGCCCGACTGGATCGACCGGCCCCTGTTTACTCGCCGATTAAGTACAATGACTTCAATACATTTTATATGCAGGCAGCTTCAGGGACAAAAGGAGGCTCAAGCGGGTCGCCAGTAATAAATTGCGAGGCACAAGCAGTTGGATTAAATGCGGGTGGTAGACAAGAAGGTTCTTCTGCATATTATCTTCCATTGGATCGAGTGGTAAGGGCTTTGCAAATTTTACAGAGGTGCAAGGATGAGTCAGACACTCGATGGCATGCAGTCCATATACCTCGAGGGACACTCCAGATGACTCTTCTTCACAAAGGATTCGATGAGGCACGTAGGTTAGGGCTTCAAGGCGAGACTGAAGAATTAGTGAGAAAGGTTTTTCCCGAAGAGACGGGAATTCTGGTTATAGATTCTGTGGTGCCAGGAGGTCCTGCTGACAATCATTTAGAGCCAGGGGATTTACTTGTCAGTGTGAATGATGAGACTGTCACTCATTTCTTGAAGTTGGAGACAATTCTCGATGATAATGTTGGAAAGCCGATAAATTTACATTTTGAGAGGGGTGGTGTTCCTATAAAGATTACTTTGGAGGTCCAGGACTTACATTCTATAACTCCAAACAAATTTTTGGAACTAAGTGATGGCATAATTCATCCTTTATCCTACCAACAGGCTAGGAATTTCTCCTTCAACTGTGGTCTAGTGTATGTTGCACAACCAGGGTACATGTTGTCAAGCGCAGGTGTTCCTTCTCGTGCTATCATTAAAAAATTTGCAGGGAAGGAAACTACAAGGGTCGAAGAATTTATATCTATTTTGTCAGAATTACATCGAGGATCACGGGTTCCTCTAGAATTTGTGAAACATCGAGATCGTCATCGAACGATGGTTGTCCTTGTAACTATTGACAGGCATGATTGGTACGGAGAACCTCAACTATACACTCGAAATGATGAGAGTGGATTGTGGAAAAGGACGCCTGCAATCTTGCAAATCCCATTTTCAGCAGATGAACAAGTTGGCGGAACGGAAGTGGATTCAACAAAACTCATTACCAGTCCAGGATTGAAAAGTATTGTTAGCAATGTAAGCAGTGGGGGTGATATGCCACAGTTCCATTTTTTTGTTTCAGACTCTATCAGTATTGACAGAAGCAAGGCGAAGAGGAGACGGCTGAATGATCAAGATGAGCCGGGTACAACTCTGGAAATTCAAACCCCATCTTTAGAGGAAGCCATAAAACCAAGCCTTGTCATGGTTGATGTCGATATACCACCATTATCAGTGCTTGATTGTGTGCGGAATAAACCTCTTCCTCAAACCGGGGTGGTGGTCTATCATTCTAAAACCATAGGAATAGTTGCGATTGACAGGAATACAGTTCCCACATCTGTGGCAGATGTCATGTTATCATTTGCTGCATACCAAGCGGAAATCCCTGGGCAGGTTATTTTTTTGCACCCTGTACACAATTATGCATTAGTGGCATATGATCCTGTCGCACTAGGTCCATCCGGCGCTGCAGCTGTACATGCAGCTGTTCTTCTTCCTGAACCTGCTTTGCTTAAAGGTGATGTTGTGCATCTTGTTGGTTTGAGAAAGAGCTTAGAACTTGCATCCCGCAAGTGCATTGTCACAAGCCCACAAGTTTCATTGAATATTGCTGCAACTGATATTCCCCGTTATAGAGCAATGAACATGGACGTAATCGAATTAGAGGCACATTTAGGGAATTTATTTGCTGGTGTATTAGTCGACGATCATGGAAGGCTTCGGGCATTATGGGCTGGCTTCTACAGTCCCGACAGATATAATAATCCGGTTGTGAGTGGAATTCCAATTTATGCTGTCAGCCAGATTTTAGAGAGGATTATTCACGGATCTGCAGGTTTACCTTTGCTTGTTAACGGAATGAAAATCTCTATGCCCATTGTCCGCATTTTAGAGGTTGAACTTTGTACAACCTTACTTTCAAAGGCGCGCAGCTTTGGGTTAAGTGACAAATGGATTAGTGATTTAGCAAACAAAGATCCTCTGAGACAGCAGGTGTTGCAAGTCAAGTGTTGTTTTGCCGGATCACGAGCAGCAGGTACGCTGGAGGCTGGTGACATGCTGTTGGCCATAGATGGGAACCTGGTTACCAATTATCGGGATGTTGAGAATGCTTGCCAGCTGGTTGAAGAGAGCAAGGATGAGCAAGGTGATCTAAGACTTACAATTTTCCGGCAGGGTAAGGAGATTGAAGTTCTTGTGGGCACAGATGTAAGAAGTGGGCTTCAAATCACGCACATCGTAAGTTGGTGCGGCTATACTGTACAGGAGACAAACTCAGCTGTCCGCTCGTTGGGATTTTGGCCTCCTGAAGGTAACGGTGTATACCTGTCGGGATATAATTTGGGATGCCCCGCTGATAGATATGCAGATCATACTGAGGATTGGATTGTTCAAGTAAATGATAAACCGACGCCTGATTTGCAGACCTTTGTAAATGTAATAAAAGAGTTGGAACACGGTGACTTTGTTCGTGTTAAGATATTGAATTTAGATGGAAAACGCCATGTTTTTTCTTTGAAGCAAGACTTGCATTACTGGCCGACGTGGGAACTTAAATTTGACAAAGAAACGGCAACATGGATTCGAACAACCATTAAATCGATCTCTAAGAGCTAAGTGTTGGATTTAGAGACGTTTAGAGACTTCTAATTGCAATAATTAAGTTGGACATACGTGCATCATGATTATGATGTCAATTACTGTCAGCAAGATTACATTCATATGCCAAATAATGTGATTAATTAAGTCATGGCATTAAACGTATTTAAAAATAAGGATTTGGATACAAATACATGTAGATTAATGTTAATCAATTATAATTGTTAATGGACCGATTATAGTTGATTAAAATAAATAGCAATATTAAATTTGAGCTGAATAAGGAAATCAAAATCTGATTGATTGATTGATTGATTGATTGATTTCAATCAATCTGAAATTTCAGACAGACTTGTTTCAGCTAAATTTTAGGCTGCCCTAGGATTGGGGTTTTGCAGTGCTATAAAAGGGCTGAGTCTCCAAGGCTTGCAATCAACTCATAAAGATTGTCTGCTCCATTGAAGACTGGAAGGATTGCAAGCTCTTGGAAGGATTCAAGAGCCAACAACTCAAGTAAAGCCCAGGAGCCCTTTGAAGATGGAAAGTAAGTTCCGCTGTGCATTGATTTTGATTTCTTACAAAGGAGTAGATCTTGGTTAAGGGGTTTAAAGTAATTAGGAAAACCTATAACGTAAATCCATCAATTGGTATCAGAGCCCCCTTCTGTAAGAATCCGTGCTTGATTTTTGGAGATTAACTGTTTTTTGTTTCGTATGGAATAACAGTCTCTTTTTTATTCATCTGGTCTTGAACTTGTTCGTTGGAACGAAACAGTGGATCGAACCCTAGAATAAATTATCCCATTTCTCGTATTGTTGGGAATACATTGACCTTTCTGAATATAATGGTTTTTTCAACAGTAGTGTTTATGAATTTTCTTTATTCTCTGCATTTGAAGATTTTTTTTTGGTGGTTTATGATTCCTGCATATATTGGAAATCTATGGGTTTTAGTGTTTTGTGTCTTTCTTTTGATTTTCACTGTTTTGGGAAGGATTTCTATGCTCGTGTGGTGGCTGTCTTTTTTGTCTTCCTCAGTCGTCAAAGTTTCTTGCATACATGCTACCTTCTGGGAGGAACCTGTGAGCCTTGGGGTTTATTAACCACTGTCAGTCTTCATGGAAGCCTTAACTATTAATCAAAATACACGTGGGCCAAAAATGCAACAGATAAAAATGCTTTGTCGGTTATTTGCAAAGAGCTCCCGTTAACCTATTATCGGTTATATGGATATGCGGATAATTAAAGGTCCAGAAAGCATATGGAAACAGACCCAATCAAATGGCCCGATGCCCAGAAACATTGACAGGGCCGAAAATCTTAGACAGCAGCCTGAAATAACCCCCTTATGAGAGGAAGGCAAACTTCTGAAAATCATAAATACAAATCGATATTAGTAAGGATTTCAAAGTTTATTTTGCAGCCATTAATTTTTAGATTATACGACTTATCAATGGTTTCTTAGTTCTCTTCTTGTAAGAATTCTGAATAAGTTATACGATTTATTCTGTTTGTTTCTTGTATAAATTAAATAAGAATTAAAGAATTCTGAATAAGAATTAAAGAATCCTGTATGTATAAATTGTATATACGATTTATCAGAATGACATATAAAAAAAAAAAAAAAATTTACCAGGCGTGAATTAAAAAAAAAAAAAGATCTATATAAGTGAATTAATGATTGTAATGGCCAGGGCATTGTGGCATTGATTTATCAAGCAATGTAATCAAAATCAAATCTTTAGAATAGTAAATTTTAACCGTGTAAAAAGAAAAAGGGTTTTCAGTTCAAATCTTTTTAAAAGAAAAAGGGTTTTCAGTTCAAATCTTTTTAAAGATGTTTACTTTAAGGGATTCGATCTCTCATCTCTCATGGACGTGAGGTTAACCATGTTAATGTGTCAATTTCGTTAAGTAAAAAAGAGGTTTTCATTTACAAATCTTTTTTGAAGTTTTTTTTTTCTTTATAGGATTAATCTCCTTTTTCACTTAATAACGGGTTAATTTTTTCACTTAACGATTCAATGTTAACTTAACGAAACTTTTGGTTAACCTGGATAATGGGTTAACTTTTGGTTCTTAGTTTTGGTCTGCTATGTATATGGAGTTAACCTTGATCTTCAAAGTTATGGCATAAAAATTTGTATTAACGTTAATTACTGATATAATACCAAATTCGGATTTTATCACAATAATGCTAATTATGGCATAAAAATTTGTATTAACGTTAATTATTGTTATAATACTAAATTTGGATTTGATCACAATGATGCTAATCATGGCAACCATAAATTATTTAATATTCTCTAAATAAATTATTGAAGCATTTCTAAAAGGTAATCATTGTAGAAACTGCTAAAGTTTTACTAAAACCTAATAATTATTTTGATGAATATAGTTGACATATTAAATTTAAAAGAGTTATGAGATACTGTATTCTATATAGGACGAGTGGATTCTATAGGTACGTCCTAGATTAGGTTTTAGACATAATTTTGGAATCTAACTAAAGACGGTGTTTGGTATACATGTGTTGTTTTCGCATGAGTCAAGCATTGATGTTCGCAAATGAACCGCTCTCTGTAAGACGATTGCAAGGATGACTCATGACAAGTTGAAGTAACGTGCTGGCAATGGACGTGGGTGTTAGCTTTCCCAAAGGAGGGTTGGCGCCTGCTAAGTTGTTTGGTGCATAAGGGTTGCCTGAATGTAATGATTGCACCCAAAGGTGTTTCATTACTGAATGGTGTTTTGGCTAAAGTTTTAATTGAGCAAATAGTTTTACACATGCCTTTAGATAGATTTTAGAATTATGATTAAATCGTGACACATCGTATCTAAATTATTTCCTTGTTCTTGAATTTTTCAGATCCAAACATAATGTTAAGTCTAAGTCAGATTAAGCCCCTCATGGGGAACAATTTCAAACAGTGGGAGGAAAAGCTGAAATTAGTCTTAGGGATCATGCAATTGGACACAGCACTGAGATTTGATCGCCCCAAGCCTAATAAAGAGAGTGAGGTAACTCCTCAAGAGAAGGCTGATATTGCTAGATGGGAGCATTCAGATCGCATGTGCATAATGGTGATGAAGCAAACGATCCATGAGACTTTTCGAGGCATCATACCTGATACAGAGACAGGCGCTATTGAATACCTTAAGGCCCTTGAAGAAAAATTCACAAAGAGTAAAAAGACTGATGTGAGTACACTCTTTGTGAAGTTGGCAACAATAAAATACAAGGGAAAAGAAGGGGTTAGAGAGCATGTTATTGAGATGACAAGACTTCAACGTGCCTTGAAAGGGCATAATTATGACATCTCTGATGAGGTTCTCATTGAGTTCATTTTTCTGTCTCTCCCGTCTAACTTTAGTCAATTCAAGATGACTTGTAATTGTCAAAAAGAGACGTGGACATTACCTGAGTTTGAGGCTCGGTTGGTGCAGGAGGAAGAGAGACAGAAAATGACTAAGGGAGAAAGTGCTCATGTAGTAACATCTAATCCTAAGGGTAAAGGCAAGAAGCGCAAGTTTACTGCCAAGGAAAAGGGACCTACCAAGGTAGCTGCAAACAATGCCGCGCAGAAAAGCAAGAAGGAAGATACTTATGTGAAAGCAGGAGAAAGGAACTGTTTTTTCTGCAAAGCGCCAGGACATACAAAGAAATTCTGCACCAACTATCATGCATGGTTGGCAAAGAAAGGTATGTCTCTTGCTTTGGTTTGTTCTGAAGTTAATTTAAGTTCTGTATCTAGATATACTTGGTGGATAGATTCAGGTGCAACGACTAACATCAGTATGTCGATGCAGGGTTGCCTAAGCCATCGCAAGCCAAGTGAGGCAGAGCGCTACGTTTACGATGTAAATGGCAATAAAGTAGAAGTGGAAAGCATAGGAAAATTTAGATTATTATGTAAGACAGGATTTTATTTAAGTTTTGATGCTTTAGTGGTTCCATCTTTCAGAAGGAACCTAATTTCTATATCTTATTTGGACAAAAATGGTTATGTATGTTCATTTGGTAATGGAAATTTCAGTTTGTGTCAAGATTCTAAGCTTCTTGCTTCTGGTATCCTGTCTTCTTATGATAATCTTTATTTTCTAGATATAGACACTTCACATTCAGAGGCACTGCATATAGATAATAGAAAACGTAAATTAACTTGCGAGAAATCTGCAACATTATGGCACAAGCGATTAGGACATATCTCTATGAAAAGGATAGAACGTCTTGTGTCTAATGAAATTCTCCAACCTTTAGATTTTACAAACTTAAGTGATTGTGTAAATTGTATAAAGGGAAAACAAACTAATAAACGTAAGTATGATGCAAAAAGGTGTAATGATGTCTTAGAATTGATTCATACGGATATATGTGGTCCTTTTCCAAAGGCTACAAGAAATGGTGACCGTTACTTTATCACATTCATAGATGATTATTCAAGATATGGTCATATTTACTTAATAAAAGAAAAGGCGGAAGCATTAGACGTGTTCATAAAGTTCAAAACTGAAGTTGAGTTACAACTTAACAAACGTATAAAGTCCATTCGTTCTGATCGTGGTGGTGAATACTACGGTCGTTATGATGGATCAGGAGAACAACGTCAAGGTCCCTTTGCAAAATACTTAGAGGAATGCGGAATTGTGCCTCAGTAGACGTTGCCAGGTTCGCCTGCAATGAATGGTGTTGCTGAGCGACGAAATCGCACCCTTAAAGACATGGTGAGAAGTATGATTGCTCGTACAACTCTACCTGAGAATTTGTGGGGAGAAGCCTTAAAGACTGCAGCATACATACTTAATAGAGTGCCTACTAAAGCAGCTAACAAGACCCCTTACGAGTTATGGGTTGGGCGCAAGCCTAGCTTGAATCATTTGAGAGTTTGGGGATGTCCATGTGAAGCTAGGCCTTATAAGCCAAGCAAAAAGAAACTGGACGAAAGAACCGTTAGTTGTTACTTTATAGGCTATTCTGAACGATCTAGGGGGTTCAAATTCTATAATCCAACAGAACATACAGTTTTCGAGTCAGGAAGTGCAAAATTTTTTGAGGATAATGAGTTAGTGGGGGGAGATATGACAAAAGATATTATTTTTGAAGAAGAAGAGACGAATGCGAATGAGACTATGGACCAAAGTCCTAGTTTTGTTCAAATTCCGATTGCGTTTAGAAATACATCTTTTGACAATGTGCAAACTTCATCATCCCAAACAACTCAGTTAGAAACTCAACATGGAATAGAGAACACAAATGGACCTGAACCCAACCCAAACCCTCACATTGACATGACAAATGTTGATGGCCTAGGGCCTGTGGGAGAGTCAGAAGTTGGTAATGATGTTCTTCCTCCTGTTGAAGATCAAGTTGTAAATGAACCTCAAGAAAATCTAGAGCCTGTGCCAATTAGGAGATCTACTAGAGAGAAAAGATCTACACAATCAAAGGATTATGCATATCTTCAAGAACATGAGTTTGACATTGGCATGTTTGAAAATGATCCTGTTAATATCAAACAAGCTGTGGAAAGCTCTAACTCTCAAATGTGGATTAATGCCATGAATGAAGAGATGAAATCTATGTATGACAATGATGTTTGGGATATCGTTCCGTTGCCTAAAGACAAGAAACCCGTTGGTTGCAAATGGATATTTAAGACTAAGCGGGATTCTAAAGGCAATGTTGAAAAATACAAGGCACGTCTTGTTGCGAAAGGTTTCACACAGAAAGAAGGCATTGATTATAAAGAGACTTTCTCTCCAGTTTCATCGAAAGACTCTTTAAGGATTATATCGGCGCTTGTAGCACATTATGATTTAGAACTTCATCAGATGGATGTAAAGACGGCGTTTCTCAATGGTGACATTGATGAAACGATCTATATGAAGCAGCCAGAAAACTTTGTATCAGGTGATGCAGGGTCTATGGTTTGCAGACTTAAGAAATCTATCTATGGGCTAAAACAAGCATCTCGGCAATGGTATTATAAGTTTCACCAAGTTATTAGCTCATTTGGTTTTGAGTCTAACATAGTAGATGAATGTATATACCTTAAGTTCTGTGGGAGTAAATTTATTTTCTTGGTTTTATATGTAGATGACATATTGCTTGCCAGTAACGATAAGAACATGTTGCATCAAACTAAGAATTTTTTATTTAAGAACTTTGAAATGAAAGATCTTGGTGATGCATCATTTGTTCTAGGGATTGAAATACTTAGAGATAGATCTCAAGGTATTCTGAGGTTATCCCAGAGGAACTATATCGATAAGATTCTAACAAGATTTGGCATGCAAAATAGCAAACCAGGAGATACCCCTATATCAAAAGGAGATAAGTTTAGTCTGAAACAATGTCCCCAAACTGACTTAGATAAAAACCTCATGAAAGATATTCCCTATGCCTCAGCCATGGGTAGCATCATGTATGCACAAGTATGCACGCGTCCGGATATTGCGTTCATTACCGGAATGCTAGGGAGATATTTGAGTAACCCAGGTATGGAACACTGGAAGGCAGCCAAGCGAGTGTTGAGATACCTAAAGAGAACAAGGGACTATATGCTCACATATCGGAGATCGGAACAGCTCGAGGTCATTGGATACACCGATTCTGATTTTGGAGGATGTGTCGACAGCATGAAATCAACATCAGGATACATCTTCATGATGGCAGGTGGTGCTGTGTCATGGAAGAGCGCTAAACAGTCATTGGTAGCCTCCTCCACTATGGCAGCTGAATTTGTTGCATGTTTTGAAGCATCTAATCATGGCGTATGGCTGAAGAACTTCATCACAAGTCTGAAAATTGTGGATTCTATTCAGAAACCACTCAAATTATTATGTGACAACAATTCAGCAGTGTTATACGCATCCAACAACCGAAATTCGTCAAAGTCGAAGTACATTGACATTAAGTTTTTGGTTGTAAAAGAGAGAGTGCAGAATAATGAATTATGTATAAAACACATAGGTACAGACTCCATGATTGCGGATCCTCTTACTAAAGGATTACCACCCAAGAAGTTTCACCAACATGTTGCTTGTATGGGTGTAATATCGGTTTAGGATAATTAAAAAAATGTGGGAGTCTGAATATGTTTTAAGTTCTGTTTTTTGATGTTCTATGTAATGCAATTGTAAACAATTTTGACGATATATACAAGTTGCATTCAGTTTCAGTTTCATTATTTCTTTCTTTAAAGTTTAAGTTTTTGGTCTCATACAGTAAAGTAAAGGTGACTCAATTAGAAATAGGCACGTCTAATCACACTTGCGTGTAATTTCTAAACTATATGTCCAAATCAGATTCATGTCATTCAGTTATGTTGGCAGCGTGATTTATGTCAGTTTAGTTGCGAATAAATGTGACAAATGTCGCTTAAGTCCTTTGTTAGCATAATTGATGGACGGAATTGTTTAAGAAATACGATAAGTAAAGACAGAAAAGTTGCATGCAATAAAGTTAAGGACATATAATCAAAAGGTTGCACTTGTCCATGTGGGAGATTGTTGGATTTAGAGACGTCTAATTGCAATAATTAAGTTGGACATACGTGCATCATGATTATGATGTCAATTACTGTCAGCAAGATTACATTCATATGCCAAATAATGTGATTAATTAAGTCATGGCATTAAACGTATTTAAAAAATAAGGATTTGGATACAAATACATGTAGATTAATGTTAATCAATTATAATTGTTAATGGACCGATTATAGTTGATTAAAATAAATAGCAATATTAAATTTGAGCTGAATAAGGAAATCAAAATCTGATTGATTGATTGATTGATTGATTGATTGATTTCAATCAATCTGAAATTTCAGACAGACTTGTTTCAGCTAAATTTTAGGCTGCCCTAGGATTGGGGTTTTGCAGTGCTATAAAAGGGCTGAGTCTCCAAGGCTTGCAATCAACTCATAAAGATTGTCTGCTCCATTGAAGACTGGAAGGATTGCAAGCTCTTGGAAGGATTCAAGAGCCAACAACTCAAGTAAAGCCCAGGAGCCCTTTGAAGATGGAAAGTAAGTTCCGCTGTGCATTGATTTTGATTTCTTACAAAGGAGTAGATCTTGGTTAAGGGGTTTAATGTATCCATCACTAAGAGCATGAGCTCTTAGAGCATCTCATGGCCCAAATAGAATGATCAAATTTTCATACACGGAGATGCAAAGAGCATTATGAACTGGATCACGGATTTTACACTTTTCAGTCTTTCCTATATTTTTTAACTGGATGAGGTGTATTAATTTTTTTTAGATAATTGTCAGCCCATTACATTCACCAATATATAAAGAACAGAATAGAGCCATAATTTTTTTTCAACTAGATGCGGTGTATTAAAATTTTGATAAATAATTGGCAGCGCATTACATTCACTCATATATAAAGAACAGAACAGAACCAGTAACAGATCTTCTTTTAAAAAGGGGCATCGACTAAGATCTAGCTGAGTATGACTTAGCTATATATGCAGATATATCAACTCCATAGAGGAAATCTTTTTTTATAATTTTTGATGGTTTTTTAATGATATGACACACTTATGTATGCTGGATCCATCAATCTTTTGATGGCTTTATATGATTTTGTATAACTGGAGGTGAGGATTATGAATATATTTTTGTCTCAGATATAATATAGATGATAGTAGAAAGATACTAATTGTTATAGACTGAAAATCTGAAAACAGATGACTTTGTTTGGAAAACTTTAATGAATGTATTCTTTTATTATTAATGAAAAGAAATCTTTTTTAGATTGCAACTCTAATGTTTACCTGGTCAACTATGTATATTTGGTTCCCCACTTTTAAAATCATGGAGCTACGTCTTTATTTCCTTTGTCAACTATATATTTTTGGTTCCCCACTTTTGAAAATATGCAGTTACGTCCTGGTTCGTCACTGCTTTGTTTTTTTAATGCTTCTGTATTATGTATATAAAACGGATAGTACAATTGGCGTGGTTTTTCAGTCTGTCTTGCAAAAATAACCCCCAAAAAAAACATTCTTTATCTTCTTTTCCTTACAACAGTATTGCCATATTTTCTATTTTCTAAACTTCCATAATCTAAGATCTATTAGCTATAGTCCAATACCAAAAAAAACAAAAAAAAATTGATTCTTTACAATAATTTATGTTCCTTGCATTTCCAAATAATACCCAGCATTATGTCTCCTAGCTCTTTGAAAATTTTATCCGGCCCCGGAAAAGAGAAATTTATCAGGTGCCTTTCTATTCTTTTGGATAATAAATCTGCAGTCTAGTTCTGCTCTCTATATATGTGATTGAAATAGATGTGGTAGAATGTGCTTACAAACGTCCTTATGTGCTTCATCCAATTGGTTAATATAGGAGGATTGAAACTGTTATGTCATTTGACCCAGTCTATGATTCGTTTTCAACACCATAGATCTGTATGTGCTCCAATCCCAACCATTTCGCTGCAATCAATACTCCACATAGTGCAACAATCTCTACTTTGCTATTTGTGCCTTGACCCCCTTCCCACCAAAAGTGATAGTATTTACTAGGATTTATAGCTATGTATGCACTGCAATCACATTTCCTCCTACAGCTTGCACCACAAAATATTTTTGCCAATGTCTCTTATGATAATTTTGGGTTTACTACCATTTTTTGCTAGTCCAAACTCCTTGAAGTATGCAGCAGTTTTAATGACATCCTGGATATTTATTCCATTTTTTGCTAGTCCAAACTCCTTAAAATATGCAGCAGTTTTAATGACATCCTAGCTTACTATTGGATATTTATTCTTAAATATTTAAGTGCATTCCTAAAACGGAAGAAATTTGTATCTAACATGAGTTTTGAACCACTTCCTAAAACAACACCTCAATGATGAGAAATGTTGTAGTCGAAAGATGCCAAGAGCGTCCCAAACCGCTTCCGCATAAGGGAAATGTAAAAGTAACTGAACATTATCCTCAGCACTACTATTGCAGAAGAGACAGATCCACGGGCCTGTGTACAAACATTTAATTTTATTATGAATGTTCCCTTGCCATATAATCTGAATCCATGAAGGAAACCAGTTCCCTTCTCTATCCTTTGTATTCCGTTGTATATATATTTTACCATAATTACCAAATTCGCTTGTATTGGGGCAAAAAATACGGAAATTCGCCAATTGGTTCTGAGTGCGGAATAATTTGATCCGAAGTATAACGGAGTTAATTTAGCTGGTTGATTCAGAAGTATAACGGAGTTAATTTAGCTGGTTGATTCAGTGGCATAGAACACCTTCTTAACACAAGATTAATCGGTTAATGTAATAAATCATATTATTAGAAAATTTATGACTTAGATTAGTTATTACCGTCTGAACCTAAATAGATAAAAGCGGGCATATATAGAAAGAAAGAAGGTAAAAATGAAATTAGAAAACTGTATTTTCAGTCCTAGAAACTTTGAAACGTGGTTGAAATTTAGAAACGATGTCTCAAAGTGATTGATTGTTTTATTGGTGATTTTTATTTTATTTATGGAAAAATTATAGATAAAAAAAATTATAGATAAATCAGTTTATGAAATTAGAAAACTCTGTTTGGGCCTGGAATATGTCCTAAAACTGCTTCTGCTTGGCTAAGAGCTCGTCTTCCTCGGACGTAAGGAAACAGGTTAACGGCCCAAGACCCAGAGGCATCTGGCATGAGTGAAAGCCTGCTCCCTTACGGACCACCAGCGGGTTATTTCAGGTGGCGTGGTTTTCCTTGATAACAGTGATGTGTCAACTGACATTCGCGGATAGCAGCCAGAGATGGTTGTCCTCACTGTTGGTTTGACAAACTGAGTTTGATAGGTTTTTCCACCTTTTGAAAAAAAAAAAAAAAATTAGAAAACTCTGTTTTTCCAGTCCTTGAAACTTACAAACATTCTGGAAACCAGGAAAAGAAAGAATGTCAAAAAGTGATTAATTGGTTATTGGTTTTTATGTCCTTGAAACTTACAAACATTCTGGAAACAAGGAAAAGAAAGAATGTCAAAAAGTGATTAATTGGTTATTGGTTTTTATATATGGAAAAATTATAGATGGTACTCAGAAGTTATAGATAAACTAGTTTTTAATATATGTTTTATTAATGTGTATTTCTTACATAATAAATTTTTAAATTTAAAAAATATTATATTTGAGTTTTGAAAAAGAGAAGTTTTAGAGAGAAAAGATGAATGGTAAATTTTTTAGATGAATTTTACTTGTAATATTGTTATACTATTCAGAGTTAATAAAAGTTATTTAAATTTAAAAATAAATAAAAAATAAAACTAACAAATACATCATTCTTTAAGATATCTATTATTGATTTTTTATCGAATTCAAATTTTTTGTTTCGAATTTTTATTGTAATTTGAATCCGAAATCAAATTCCAACTTGGTAACTATGTATTTTACCATTCGGTGCCCCTTTTTGAGGCAACCCTCCATGTCATTTAATCCTCCTGGTCATTAAGTGAGATACCTACACTTCTCAGATTAGCAATATATGCATCCCATTCAAAAACATCCACCCCAGGCAACTAAATATCCCCAGCACAAATCCATGATCTTCGGTCAATACAGAGTTCATCATGTAAGAAAATCTATTTAAGAAAGATAATCTCTTTATTATGCGGGAATTGAGAGATTGGGTAAGATAATGAGTGGTTTCCACCAAACCTTTTATAGCGTCCAATCGAATCTTGATTTTGGAACCATCCCCTACCTCCCAACGAACAAATCCCATCAGCCATTGTATGTTTTTCATCATACTTTTCCATATATATGATGAAATTGTCTTCCTCTTTCATGCAGTGAAAGATTGCCCATACATATAGTTGTCTTTAATGACTAGTGAACATATTCCAGTCCCCGTAGCTGCCCTCCACATGTTCTTTATGGTTAGTGTTATGTTAAAGGAAAAAGGATCAACGATTCCCCATCCACCTTCCTCCATGGGCCTAGCAAGCCCTCCACATGTTCTTTATGGTTAGTGTTATGTTAAAGGAAAAAGGATCAATGATTCCCCATCCACCTTCCTCCATGGGCCTAGCAATGAGAGACCATTTGACCAAAGATACTTCCCGTGAGGTAATGTTCCAACCCAAATAAAATGCCCCATGATGGATTGTAACTTTTTAATTACCTCCCTTGGCAATAGAAAAAGGTGGATTCAGTATACCACTATATTTTGTAGAACAAATTTTAACATGATCATTCTACCTCCCATAGTCAGCCAACGGTGTTTCCAGCAATCTAGCTTCTTGTGGAACCTGTCAACTAACCAATCCCAATATTTGGTGCAATAGTTGTTAGGCTTTAGGTTGAAACCTAGGTATGGGAGACCCTCATCAATATGTCTGATACCAACTCCGAATAGTAAATTGATGTCCTTAACCATTGTACCTGCAATTCCATTATGAATGAGAATTGACTTCGGTCCATTCATCCATAGACTCGATGCCCTTCCAAAGGATGAAATGGTGTTATGAATAGCAGTCCATTCAAAAATGATAGCATGTCCACTGAAAAGGAGGTCATCAACGAACATCAAGTAGGTGATCTCAATCCGTCTAAATACTCTAGAGATTGATCACTGAACTCTAGCATCCCGCACTTTTCTGCTCAGGTTATCACTAACCATGAGCAACGACATTGGAGATAGAGCACATCCCTGCTTCAAACCCCAATGGGCCAAGAAGAAATGGGAAAGGAGTCCATTCATGATGACAACAAAATTCGTGGTCTTTATGCAAGCCATAATCCAACCAATGTTAGGTGAGGACATACCTGCTTTGATCAAAATCAATTTAAGAAATTCCTAGTCAATACAGTCATATGCCTTGGTCAAATCCACCTTGAGAAGGAAAGAATTTAGATTCTTGGATTTAATGGAGTGCATAATCTCCTGAGTAATACCAATTGCATCTTAAATCTATGTACCCTCTATAAACCTGAATTGTTCCTCAGTAGTATGCTTAGTCAGAATCAGATTCATCCTTCTAGTTATTAGTTTAGATATCAATTTATACATGGTGTTGCAGAGTGATATCAGCCTGAAATTTGCAAATGATTGGGGATTTTCCATCTTTGTGGTGACATCTTATTGGAAACAAACTCTTACCTCTGTTGCACCCAGGTACACTGATTTGGCTCCTCTGTCCAACTCGTCTGATAACATGTGCATCATTGTCTTCAGTGCGTCTAGACCAGCAACATACTGATGCATAGTGTTTGCGCTAATCACCAAGTCTGCGCTGGTGGCTATGTGCATCAACTTATCAAAGTACGTGTCTAGATCCAGTCGGATTTGATTCTTTGTCTTTGCCTCAGTGAGTGTCCCAATAGATGGGATCACATGCGCACACACAACAACATCCATGCTTCTGAACACCCATGCATGTGAAGCCTGTAAACTGTTGATGAGCTGAGGGAGTTCCTCATAGTTTCGAATCTGACTCCGGATGCATGCCTTCAGCTCTACAGCCTTGGGCTTCATCAACTTGGGCAAGTGTAATGGGGCTCCTTTGTATCTCATTGTCCATGTCTACATGTGGTCGACGATAGTGTCCAAATCTGAAAAGATGCATGCTCTCCTAGCATAATGTTGATGCCAACCATTGAGATGGAGAACTAACTTATGCATGGTGCCAAATATGGAATACAACATTTGCATGACTATCTCGAGAGACAATACCTCATTCAGTATTTCTCTCTTCAACTCTGCTCTGGAGGATGCTGTAACATGTTCTCCTCCCTACTTGGCCATCCATAACTCCTTATCCATTCGCTTGTTCTCTGCTATCAAGAAGCAAACAATCAAGCTGGTAGCTTCGGCATATGCTCTGGTAGCATCAGCCAATGCTGCTAGATGCTTATAGACATCGGATAAGATCACTCATTCTTCAGACTATGTGGGAGATGCGTGGACATCCGGAGTAGTCACTCTGCATGATTGTACAACTCAATGTTGTGACTCGTCGAATGATATATTGTGCATCTCTACTTTTGGATTGTCTTCAAGGATCTCAGTATCTCCTTGATCGCTCAGGACTTGCTTTACTTCCGGATCTAGTGAAGTCGATGGGTTGACCGCTTGGTTGTGGGGCGTGAGGTCAATATCTTGTTCTAACTCTGGCTGCTCCATCTCTGTATCCATCTGCTCAAGTATCTTTTCAATCTCTTAAGTGAAGTCCTACTCCTATGACTGCTCACCGTGTCTGCTTTGTGCCAGTTGCTCGAATGAGTCTACAACCTGTATGGGTGTAGTTTCATCACTCTGTGCATGCTTCACCTCTTGCTGTGTCTATCGCTATTGTGCTTCCTTCTCCTTTCTGCACAACTCTTATTCTTCCCAGAGTTGCTGCTTCAACTCTTGCAATGCCTTCACTGTTTCCTCCATCCTCTATTTATCTCTCTGCCTTTGCATGTTCCTCCTGTCACGCTATCGCCTCTTCGCCTCTATCTCCAAAGATGCTTTCTCCACAAGTGGGCCTACTTTGAATTTGCAGCTTTGTTATACCTTTGCACTGTCAACAATGTTTCTCTTGCCTTTGTCATGCTCAAGTATGTTATCCCCTGCTGCTACTGATGATAGTGCTCTCCTAGATGCTACTTCGCTAACCATTCCACAGCTATGCCGACCAATTCATTGAGCCTGGAGAAGTTGTGGAAATATCTCCATGGGTCTTCCTCGGCCCAATGACACATCCCTTGGATACAAGAAAATTGCACTCTCGCACAATGGTCCTTTATGAAGAAATGTGGGTTGTATGGATTGAAGAGTCTCGGGCCGAAAGTAAATCTTTTGAACTCTTCTGTCTTGGCATCAACATGCTTGAGATTATGTATCTCATACAACCCGATCCGTAATGGAAGAGTGGGCTAGGATGCCTTCTTCTTCTGATGCAGTCAAGCTGACAGTCCTGTCAAGATGTGGTATGACACTTCTTGCATGACAAGCTTGTCCATGGAAAACTTTGTTTAAACATGCAGAGGCTTCTTCGCGTTGTACATCCGTATGAAGGTGCCAAGACGTGACGCATACCAATCCTCTATATCGATCAATGCCTCCATTACTGCCTGTGACATGCAAGGTGGATCCTACTCTAATATCATCTTGTACACTAGGGTAACAAAATAGTCTGACAATTGTGTGATGACTCTGCGGAAGCTGCATTCGGAAAAGTACAGAGCTTTCCATTGATTTTCATGCCCAACACTAGCCTGGGAATTGTTCAGGGGCACAAATTGCATCCAAAATGTATGCAGACATGTATATCACTACTTGTTGACCTTTGGGTGGTTGTCAGGCTCCTGTTACATGTTCCTTCATCGTGTGAGCCAACATGTTGGACCAGTTGCATGGTTTTCCTTCACTGGCCAGTTGGTCCAACACGATCACCCAACACTATGGGAAGGTCTTAGTGCTCTTTTGGGCGTACAAGCGACATGCAAAGATGAGCAAGTACTGATATGCCTTTCGTAGTATCTTCATCTTGTAAACCTGGTTGGGTGTCATCCTGAACTATCTGGATCTTTCACCCAGCTCTTCAAGATATCCCTGGAGTTTGCATTGTTGTTGGGTTTGCTGAAGAGCGTCTCTATTATGATCACCAGTTGCGATAAGTGTTACATCTGTTGATAGTCCTATGCCCTGAAGGTAGAAATCTCTGTCCCACTGACACTACTTAACACCATCGTCTCGGGATCAGTGTGCAAGACGATCCAATGTATCATGTCCATGCATGGAAATGCGGGATCACAACATACAATCTAATATAAGCCAGACTTGTGAATATACACATAAACCCTGCAGTCTTCAAGATCTTCCCCAAATGTTCCTAAGAATGTATCATTGATATCTTGCCATTTTAACTTGATGTGTTTGTCTACGAGCAACTTGGTGTCTTCATAAATCAGAAAAATCATAGACACTTGCTCAACTGCATCTCCAATTGCACTTCCGTCGGTGTCCTTCAACCCTACTCTCTTGGAGGCCATTGAACCTGAACTGCTAAGAGATGGATGAACACGTACTATGCATGGAGACATGGTGACATTCATGGCAAGCTATATTTTAGTTGAAAACCAAATAAAACTTGAGGACTGATAGGCAACATACGTGGGAGACAGATGGAATGGATTGCACAATTTTCACCGGGACGCTAGGAGACTGACTACTGAAACTGTGAAAAAGATAGTCCAAACTATCTAAAGGCTGGTTGGCTACTGGAATTGGGAAATGCACAATCTAGGCTAACCTGTTGGGGGCTGAGATTGCACAATGCGCAATTTCAGTTAGCAAGGCATGCAAGCCCAAGGGCTGCATTGTGCAATTTTCTGGCCCACCAAAGCACTGCCTCTCAGAATTCCACAGGGCAAGCCTAGAGTACAGTGTCTAGCCAGTTTTTCATATTTTCTAGGAGGAAGGTAGAGCCTTCCCTCTTAGAAATGCACAATGTTGTCCAGGCAAGGAAAGGCTCGGGCCAAGGTTGCTCAGACCCACTGATAGGCGACTGAAAACATGTGAATCTTCGAATGCATGGAGAAACTAAGTGTAAGAAAGAGTGAATGATCATTCATGCAAACAACAAATGCAAGATTCAGAAAATGGGAAAACATGCATGCGTGTGAGACGGGTCGTCGTATCAGCAACCGTCAGTGCAAAACAGTGTCATGCATGCGGCAACAGTGAGATGCAAACGAAAAGTGAAATGGTGCTTATACAGTCTAACATGCATGCAAAGGACAACAAATGTTCACAGAAGTCAAGTAGACAACACTCACACAAGACAAAACACAAAAAGTGATAGAAATGTTGCAAAAGAGATGTAAAGCGAACTTACCCAGAAATAGTTAAGTAGAATGTGCCAAAGACTCCTAGATGTGTTGTGGGATGTCAGAGCTCCAAGATCGATGTGTAGAATGAGCTCTACAATGTCGAATAAATAAGTTTGAGGCTCATGACGCGCATGCCAAAAATCTAGGAAAAAGCGACACTTGGAGGGAAGTTTCTAAAACGATCTTTGCATGTAACCTACAACTGCTAAAAATAGACCCCTAAAATCTAGGGATGCTTTTTGCATGTTTCTTTTTTCTATTTCAGGAAAAGAAACCCATGCATGCAAATCAAGTTTGTTGGGTCCCGGAGGGAACCGTCAACCTGAAAGAACATGCAACAGCCTGAAGCCTGGAAGGAAAATTTTTGCAGTTTCTGGGCCGAGCTGGGCTGGATGTCCCTGAGGGCTTGTGCAATTTCTAGGGTCAGCAGGTGACTGTCTCCCAAAATTACGCAATTTCTAGGCTGAGGCCTAGTGCTGGGCCAGATTGCACAATTTCCTGTGGGAAGCCTGTGTGACTGTTCTGTACAATTTTGGAGCTCAGTGGGTTGCTCAACAGATTTGTGTAATTACTGGAGGGAAGGTTGGTTCCCCTCTAGAATTGCGCAATTTCTGTTGGGAAGGTTGGTTCCCCTATAGAATTGCGAAATTTTCTGGGGGAGCTGCTGAGCTAGCAAATAACCTAATTCCGGGATGGAAGCCTATGAAGGGAGTGAAGCAAACTAACATGCACAGGCTGTCAAGCCATTGAAAATCAGCTAAAGCCTATGTACTTGACAGTGAAAGGCATGCTGCTAAGGATGGTTGGTAGGGAGGCTCCAAAACGAATCTAAGGAAAAAAATTGGAGGGTAGTTGTAGCCACTACAATAGTGTTATAAATGTACTAAACTAGATTAATATGAGATATGTGAAATATACCCTTGCATTATGATAACTAGGGGAGGCGTTGGAAACATAGTTTTGATCCATTTTGAGGAAGATTTATGGATCTAGCTTTGGTTGTTCACCCAAGATTGCATGATGACTTGTGAAGTCTCAAGCGTGGGAGAGACATTGGGCCTTCATTTTGAGGTCTTTACTACTATCATAAGTGTGATTTTTTCCCTTTCTACTCGCTCTTAGAGCATATTATCATTCTTCTTTTGTCACAATCACTTGCATTATGGTCATCACATGCTGATGAGGCGTGATGTTGTTAAATTCAACATGTTTACTTTATTTTTAATGAGTTATTTGAGCTATATCTTTGTTCTTCTATTGTGAGTGTTGAATCATGTAACCTAGAAAATATCTAATAACCCAAATCATTAGTTGTCATATCTATGCACCCCTAGGGTGATATATGCCACATGGTTTTTATTGCTAGGTGAGTTGAGATGGATCAATGTTGGTGTTTCAAGATGTCTCCTAGGTGGCTTGAGATGGCTCCCAGGTTAGACAAGGAAGGCACCAACTCACACTCAGTGCTCCAGTCAAATGAAAAGTGCAACTGCATACAACATAGTAACAATTGAATATTCAGCCAACTTCGAGGTTTTGGAAAGTGGCATGCATATTTTTATGCATGCCCTGTCATGAAAATATCATATGCCAACATACAAGTATTTACCCATGTCAGCGAGAGTTGTATTTGTTAATGGGATTATGCTCTACTCTTTTGATGGACTGTAATTAGTTAACAAGTCCATGTCCTTAGGAGCTATTCATGCTTCAATACACCCTCCCCTATATTATATAACCTCTATCAAAATTAAAGGTTAAAGGTCAATATTAGTCAAGGAAACAATCAATCTATGTATTGTAGAGTTGTTCAAATCATCCAATATGTTGGTGTATATTGTAGTTTGATGACCAAACATATGTGGATCCATGTTGTTGAATGTGTTTATAATTATAATGTGAATCTATGTATTCCCTTTTTAATATAAATGATGTTATTCTATGTTTTATTTCTTAATAAAGTACTTATACTATAGTTTTCCTTTGTAGCACAAATTAGTAGGTAGGGCCCTCTACTTGGTTTGTGTTGCAAATTCATTTATTTCTTAGTTAGGTTAGCTAATTAGACATATTTGTATTTTTATTAATGTTCTACAAATCAATATTTTAATTCACTATCATTTTAGTTGTTGAACTTTCATATGTCCTTGATTGCAAAAGTGTGGATTCCCTATGGAGGTTAGGCACTAAAGGTTGAATAACAATAAGTGCTTTTTAAAGAATTACAAAATTATTTGATGCATTTAATGAAAACAATGTTTTATATTCGGAGCTCGTAAATTTCTCTTCTAAACATAAGTAGGGTTACCAACAAACCTTTAGCATTTTACTGTCTTCCTAATTGAACTTTATCTTTCAATTGTAAAGTGTGGATTACCCTACAAAAGTTAGGAATTAAAGGTTGAAGAACGAAAGTGCTTCTTAAGGAATCATAGAACCATTTAATATCTCTAATGCTAAACAATGGACTATGATTGAAGTATGCAAAGTGCTTTTGAAAACATAATCCTAGTGATAAAAAAAACGTTTGTAGCCTTTTAATTTATAGTATGATTGAGTTTTATTTCCAGTGGGCTATCAAGAAGTGATAGGGATCAAATCTCTTGAGCTGTGAATCTCTTTTAGAGTGCAATATAAAAAATTCATTGTTTAAATTGCATTTTTGAATGCATAAATGGATTCAATGTCTTGAAAACCTTCGTGAGCAATTGGCTTGTATAGAATGCACAACTTAAACTTCCAATTCCAATAAATATTTTCTATATTTCAAATGACTAAAAACTATACCTAAAAAGGGACCAAAATGAGAATAATGAGAGAGTAAGAACTGTAGTTAAAATGTTTATTAATAATTATTTTATTGATTTTATTATGATTGAATTTTATTTCAAGAGGGCTATGAAGAACCAAGAGAGATCAAATCTTTTGAGGTGTGAATCTCTTTTAGAGAGCACTTGGATTGTGTAGATCCAATAAATCTTTTCTAGATTTGAAATGACTAAAAACTATACCTAAAAACACACCAAAATTAAAATAATGAGAAAGTAAGCATACTTAAAATGTTTTAATAATGATTTCCTTTTATTGAAATATTTTAATTATAACCAAATTTATATTTTTGTGTCAGGTATTAATTTTATATTAAGAATTGAAATAATTACACATTTTCTTTATTTTCAGTTGTATCTATCTATCTATCTATCTATCTATAGATAGATACATACATACATACATACATATATCGGTGTTACAATATAGGTAAATTACATATAATACGGATATATATATATATATATATATATATATATATATATATATATATATATATATATATATATCCACATTAATATCTAAAAATATTATATATGATTGAGAACAAGAATAAACTTTTTTTTTATAGTTTTTAATTAAAATTAATTAGATAAATATATTTGTTTTTGTTTTTAATTATATTTATATGATTTGTATTACATATCTATGGCTTTAACTTCAAATAATAATAATACCCTATAATAATGATATTTCAAAACTCTTAATAGATATATAAGAATTTCATATATATTATTATAAACAATAGTGAGCATAATATTATTATAAACAATAGTGAAGTGAGGAATAAAGCTGCAATAATTAATAGTAATAAGGCTAAAGTCGAGTCACCTAATTGTGATTCTTTTAAAGTATCTAATATTAATAGACATCAAGTATTGGATGGGATTTATTGTAAGTCTGCTATTAAGGGTAAGTCGATGGGTAAGTCGAGGTCCCTGCCTATGGGCAATAAGGTGGTGAATCTGTCAAGTTTTTCCTTTCCACCTGCGGTTTTTAATCTCTTAGGGAAAGGTCTTAATTTTGCCTTAGCTCCCAGGAAAATCCCGATTGAGGACATCATTTGCGATGTGGAATTTGGCATTAAGAACCTTCCTGATAAGATTAAAGACACGATTAGGCAGGATTGTGCCGTTACCCTGAGGAGGGCTAAGCCTCCCCGTAGCAATATCAGCAAGGCTGAATTTGAGGCTCTGAAGAGCTTGAACGAGAATCGTGAAGTTGTGGTCTTAAAAGCTGATAAAGGTGGTGCTGCCGTTATCATGGATAGGAAAGATTACAGAAATAAGATGCTTGACCATCTGTGTAACAGTGGTAGTTATAAGAAGCTTTCGAAGAATCCCCTCAAAAAGGTTTCCAGAGCGGTCGCTCTTGCGATCAAGTCGTGCAATTCCACGATTCCTCTAGCTCAGAAACTTATTGAGGGTAACCCCATCACTCCTAGGATTTATGGTCTTCCTAAAATCCATAAGGATGGGGTCCCCCTGAGACCAATTGTCAATACCATCGGTGGTCCGACTTACCTCCTGGCCAAGTTCCTTGCTGCAAAGTTGAGACCCTTGGTTGGGAAGACTGAGTCCTTTGTCAAAGACTCAGCTTCGTTTATTGAGGATCTTAAGAAAATTAATCTTGAGCCTGAGGACATTCTGGTAAGTTTCGACGTGGTCTCTCTTTATACTTGCATTCCTATCAATGAGGCCATGAAGGTAATTAATAAGCTAACTGACCCTGATACGGCTAAGTTAGTTGAACTTTGCCTTACCTCTACCTTTTTTAGCTTCGAGGGAGAATTCTATGAGCAGACTTGCGGAGTTGCCATGGGCTCCCCTTTGTCCCCGGTCGTGGCTAATCTCTTCATGGAGGAGTTTGAGTCTAAGGCTTTGGCCTCCTCTCGACTCTTACCGAAGCTTTGGAAAAGATTCGTCGATGACACTGGTGTTGTCTGGCCTCATGGACCTGAAGAGCTCGATCGTTTCTTTAGTCACCTCAATAGCCAATCCGCCGCCATTAAATTCACGATGGAAAAAGAAGATAATGGTTGTCTCCCGTTCTTAGATGTTCTCATCTCTAAGAAGGTGGATGGTTCCTTCTCTCATCAGGTTTATAGAAAGAAGACGCACACTGAGCAATACTTGCATGCTTCTTCGCATCATTTCCCCGCTCAGAAGATAGGGGTTCTTAGCACGCTTGCTACCCGTGCTGTTAGAATTTCGGATGAGGAGAGCCTGGAGTCGGAGAAGGCTCACCTCCTAGAAGTCTTTGAGAAGAATGGTTACAAGAGGCACCTCGGTCAAAAAGCCTTCCTCAGGGCCAAGAAGGAGCCTTCAACCCGTAGGGTTCCTGGTGATCTGATCTTGGGTGTGAATCTCCCTTACATCCAAGGAACCACGGACAGGATTGCGAGAATTCTGAAGAAGTATAATGTTCCCGCAACTTTCAGACCTCTCAAGACTATCCGTGGCTCCCTCAGGTCGGTGAAAGACCCGATTGACCCTAAGGACATGAAGGGCGTCTATGTCATTCCATGTTCCTGTGGGACCCCTTATATTGGTGAGACGGGTCGCTCTATCAATCAGCGGATTAGCGAGCATTCAGCAGATTTAAGACATGGTAGGACCAAGTCATCGGCCCTGGCTGAGCATGCTGGAAAGACTATGCATCATGTTTGTATTGAGGAGGCTCAAGTCATTGCCAAAGTTGCGCAGTTTCACCATCGGAAATTTAGAGAGGCCTTGGAGATTGAGAAAAGGCCAAACAATCTTAATAGGGATGATGGCTGGAAGATTAGCAGTTGCTGGGTCCCAGCCTTATCTTCCTAGCCTCCTCATTCCCCTGTTCTTGTTTGGTCCTAGGGTTTCTATCTTCCCCTTCCTTTTTTGTTCTTTTGGCTGATTTTTCCGTTTATTTTGGAGGTTTGAGTCGTTAATAAGTTAGGATTCTGTCTCGGGCTTTTTATATTAACCTTAACATGATTTTGATACTATTGGGCTGTTTATTAGTTTTTCCGGAATTTATTAATTAGTTCCTGATAAATTGAGTCCCCCCTTTTTCCTTATAAATAATAATGAATGAGTATTCAATAATCTAATATTACTTATTAATTTAAGGACCAGTACATTAAAATTAAGGAATATGATATATTTTAAAGAACTAAATAATGAAAATCTATCTTACCAACGCACCATTAAGTAATTATTACTTAATTACCTATTGTAACTAAATTATAAAAATAGTAGTGATTTATTACCATTCACTTGTATTTAAATAATAATTGAATAATAATAAATCTTTTAATATATATTATATAATTACCATTAGACCAGTAAATAATTATTACATAATTAAATTTTGTAACTAAATTATAAAAATAGCAGGGATTTATTACCATTCCCTTGTAATTAAATAATAATAAATCATTAATATATATTATATAATGACCATTATGATTAAAATATTAATATTATACTATAGAAATAATATTAATAATATATCTGTTTTTATACTATCTAATGAATTCAATTATTTAATAATATATATATTTATTATTAAATAGATATATTATTTATTAAGATAATTAATAATAATAAATCAATTTATTTATATTATATAATGACCATTATAATCAAAATATTAATATTATTCTATGTTGTTATTATTCAATTTATTTAAATTTGAATAATAATAAATCATTCAATATAGATTATATATTGACCATTATAGATTAAATTATTAATATTTGGAATAATATTAATTTCCTTATTTACCGATTTTAACTATTTCCAGAAATATTAATTAAACTATTTGAGTTGTTTGACCATTAGGTAAAATTAGCCGTTAGCATTATAGCTGTTGGAGTCTCTGCACGCTCTATTTAATCTAGCTAAGCCAGATTGGTTCTTCATCTTGTCCTGACGATGAACCACACTGGTTGGTTCGAAACGCGTCGACAAAAGATTGGTTATGTGATTTTGCCGAAGACTATCTTAACAATGTTATGGATCACAGAAGTCTAAATTCCTTAAGAATTTCATATTTATAATATTTTTTTTCAAAAAAAACTTCTATATATGAAACTTAACTTACATATATTATAATAAAGAATTATATAAAAACATAGAACATATAAATATAGAACATATTATATAGAAAATAATAAAGAATTATATAAAAACATAGAAAATATTAAATACAAAATATAGGATCATATGTATTTTAATAAATCAAAAGATAAAAGGAATATGAATAATTCTATATACTAGAAAATAAAAAATAAAATATAGAATTTATTAAATAAAAAATCTAAGAGCATATATATTTAAAATCAAAAGATAAGAATAATTTTATATTAAAAAAAATACAATAAAAATAGTATTATAAAGAAACATTTTAATTTTGAATCTACCAAATGTACATAAAGAGTAAATTTGTGGAAATGTAAATTTTTCATCAAATTTTATACTCAAAAATAAATTTTATCTCTCTAGACACTTCATAAATATTGAATTAAGATAGATCTTCTTGAAAATCTTTATAAATCATATATAATAAAATCATAAATTAACTCTCTTTCAAATAAAAAAAAAACTATCAAGTAAATAAAAGTGTGTCAAAACAAAATAAATCCATTTTAACTTCAATCTCTCAAGATTTAAAAATATTGAATTGAAAATGAATTTAGTAAAACTCTCAAATTAAAATGAATTTAGTTTATATTTATATATAAACCAAAAAGAAATTAAAACAATAAAATGTTTATATTTATATATAAACTAAAAAGAAATTAAAACAATAAAATGAATTTAGTTTATATTTATATATAAACCAAAAAGAAATTAAAACAATATACAACCCATCTTAGCACTTCAAAATTTCCAGGTGTTATAAGACCAAATATATGGGGAAAATAATCAAAACTGAATGTTATGACATCACGGAGAAATTTATAAATTATCATAAAAATGCAGACCCAAAAATTAAACAATGAAAGGTGTTGAACTCTAATCATGAGAAACTAAGCTTATGACTAATTCAAGTTACTCAAAAAACTAAAACTAATTTTTTCAATCAGTTTTAGGTTATTAACTCATGAATCTGTACTTTGAACTTGTACTTTACTTGAACCTATACTTGAATAGAGAAATTTATAAATTATCATAATCATGTAGATCAAAAAATAAACAATGTAGGTTTTTTCACGCTAATAATTTGAAACTTATGACTAAAAGTCAAGTCCCTCACAAAACTAGATTTGAAATATTCAAGGAATTCATGGTTTTCAGCTCATGAACCTAACTTGTAGCTTCATGGAGAAATTTATAAATTATCATAAAAGTGCATAGGTGAAGAATAAACAAGGTAGGTTTTTGCAATCTAATAATTTGAATTAGAAAGTTTAAAATGAAGTTAAATCCCTGAGAAAACTAAAACTAAAATCTTCAAGTAGTTCAAGTTTATCAACTGATGAACCATTTGAATGTATTTCCATCCCCATCTTATAGTAGCAAGAAGCTTAAATTTATGTATATCGAAATTACCTTTCCCACCAGAGTTAGCCAATGAATCTAATGAATTCTACCACCACAGTTCATTGTGCCCCGCCATCCTCCTTCCGTAACTCCTCTTTGCTTCGTCAAATTATGACATGGCATGGAATCTAGGCACCCACAACATTAACATAAACGCACAATTACTCATTTGGGTTATAAAATTATACAAGTATGTATGAATCATAAAAAAATGAAGGTGCAACCTTCTCTTGGCTAGGTAGCTGCTGCACTGTTGGCATAGCATCATATTTTTAACTTGAATGCTGATTTTTCGAATATTAACTGATATGGGCGCGTTCAGCTCATATTCATCTGATTACTAAATATTTTGGGAATCTCATGTTCATCTGATTACCCAATATTTTGGGAATCGGCAATCTAGATAAGTTCAGAAACACAGAACATAAACACACAATTACTCATTTCGGTTATTAAATTATACGAGTATGTATGGATCATAGAAAAATGATGGTGCAATCCTCTCCTGGCTAGGTACCTGCTGCATTGCTGATAAAAGCTGTGTTCGATTCCGAGGAAAATGACTTTGGGGGCTTTGGAATGCATTTTTCAACACTACGTTGCATCCTTCAACTTGACAACGGGGAGGTTGCGTGGTCGAAGCTGGCAAAGCAGTAGCATTTGTTATCCCTTCGACAAGCCAAACCTTCAAAAATTTATTGCCTTCACTTTTCACAGCACCTTCCCCATGCAACTGTCATGAATCTTGGCCTCTAGAGATCCAAATTGTGTCTTGCCTGAAAGACTCCTGTGATTAATGACTCAGTAAAATTACAAGCAGCCAGGGGAGGCTCGGACAGAGATGAAGACTCATGAACCATACTAATCCCTCGAGGGCCAGTAATGATCATGGTTGTTGCTGGTACCTCCATCAGAATTTGATTCCATATTCTTAAATGACTTTCTTGACAGACCCAAAACTAAGCTCGGTAAAATACAGACATACTGACGCATTTTCACATGAAGAATTTTTACAAATCCAGCTATCCAAGATTAATTACATTTCCAAATCTCAAATGATTAAATATTAACGTTGTCTGGACAGAACCTCAACAAGTGAGAAAAAAAATAAGAAGGCGACAAGGATAGGCATAGATTCAAGAGCCCTTATCTTGTATTCCCAACTCAACTAACATCAGTTCGAGATAGAGGCATGAATCCCAAAAGTGTATATCTTTGAGGAGTTTTGTAAATAAAATATTGGGGATATTGATATTTTTTTTTTTCTTCCAGCAGTGAAAAATTGTCTGTTTTGTTATTATGGAATGAAACAGTACATATTTATGAAGGACAGATTGTCTTCATAAACATGGAATATACACAGCGTTCATTTGTGCAGTAATTTAAAGGATACAACATTATGGTACTTCCTCCATATTTGCATTATACATAGAATCTGAATGGTGGATCAGATCTTTCTCATTTCTGAAGATCTCATACCTGTTGGAACTACTACATACCTACATACCTACATACGGTGTCTTAGTTAGAGCATTGGACTACATACAAGATTCCTTTTGCACAATTTACTCTTTTATTTTCTCCTTCTTTAACTCCGCAACTGGTTAGTTCTTCTACATGATTTACTCCTTGATTTGCTCCTTCTTTCACTCCGCAACTGGCCAGTTCTCTCCGGAACTTGTTGTAGGTGTTGAGTCTTCTCATTGATCACCACTATGGTGCATTATCTTGGGATCTTCACCCAGTAATGCTATATCATGAGCATTGTAACCTATTTTTTAATGACTCATTCTTTTGTTCTTTCGATTTTCTTTTAGTGTTTTTGCTTTGCAAAGCTGTGTGTTCAACCTTTACTAGCTAGATTCATCTGTGCAGGTTTTCTAACACATTTACATGGTATCAGAGCCCATAGGTTGCTAGATAAAAGGCACACCAGTACTTTATTTTGCAGGTATTATAGCTTGGAGATCGAAGATTGACACAGAAATGGAGTTTCCCAAAGCATCGATCCTAACACCGTATAACTATCATGAATGGAAGGACCAAATGGCTCGATACCTTCATCATAAAGGCTTGTACAGGATTACCATGGCTACAGAAGTGGAACCCACTTCAGCCATAGAGAAATCCATGTACCTGAACCGTATGGATGAGGCCCACGGATCCATATGCATGTGCATCTCTCCAGAGTTGCAGTTTCATCTATCTGCCTGCAATACTCCCAATGAGATTTGGAAAAAGGTTGAAGATCTCTACGAAAAACAAGATGAGATGAAAGGACATATGCTCGAAGTGGAGCTGCTGTCATTGGATCCATAGAATTATGACAAAATTCAAGACTTTTTCACCAAATATAATGATCTATTGCTGCAACTCAAGGGTTGTGGAATTGACAAATCCAAGGAGGAGAGTCACCAAATTCTCTCCATTATGTGAAAGCTCAGACCGGAATACTCCGTCTTTGTGTCTACATTTCATTTAGTAAGGCTCGCAACAGGTAAATCCTACATTATGCCTTCTCTCAAAGAATTTATGAAGTCCCTTATTTTTGAGCAAGATAAACTCATTGGCATGGGGAAAATCAAACCTCCAAAAGCACATGCACTTGCTGTGCATGATGGCGGCCACAATAAAAATCACAGGTCTGATTCAAATCAAAAAAATCAACAGCAAAAAGGCAAAGGAAAAGTGCATTCCCATCCAAAGAAGGAAGGGTAAACCAAGCCCTTCAATGACTCCTCTGGCTTGAGAAATGAGAAAGGGAAGGAGGAAATAGATGCACCTACTGTCAAAGAGGATTTCATCCAGAATCCTCTTGCATGAAGAAACAAATTGACCAAATGGCAGAAATCCTTTAGAAGCACAACCTTGGGGACCACATCCATCAGGGCGCAAAGAAGAAAACTGAGGATCTGCCACATGGGAAAGGTAACAATTTTCATGCTTTAGTTGCAATTAATTGTTCTCCTGATGCATGGATTATAAATTCTAGTGCATCACATCATATGGCTACTGCAAAGGAAGTCTATTCCTCTTTGGATGCATGCAAAGGACTCCCATCCTCATGGGAGATGACCCACCTATTGAGGTCACCAGAAAAGGTAGAGTGGAACTTTTACATGGAAGCTTTGAAGATGTGCTTCATGTTCCAAAACTTTCGGTAAACCTGATTTCAGTTTATCAGATCACTCATTCCGGCACCGGAAAGAGAGTGGAATTCACTCCAGATGCAATGAACATATATGACCTACATAGCAGCTCCAAAATTGCAACTGGTGAGGTAAACAATGGAGCCAGACTGTATACATTTTCTGAATTTATTGAATCT
This sequence comes from Pinus tabuliformis, assembly GCA_031772625.1. NCBI lineage: Eukaryota > Viridiplantae > Streptophyta > Pinopsida > Pinales > Pinaceae > Pinus > Pinus tabuliformis. The sequence continues at coordinate 702,870,994 of CM062807.1, forward strand.
AAATCCTCCTTATTGCTTACACGTGCTGATGATAGTAGTAGGCTTTGGCACGAGAGATTTGGTCACTTAAATTACACGTATATGCAGTAGCTAAGCAAGAATGAGATGGTGGAAGGCTTGCCAAATATCAGTTTCTCCAAAGGAGTTTGTGAAGGGTGTGTCCTTGGCAAACATCCTAGAGAAAAGTTTGACACTGGCAAGACTCACAGAGCATCCTCTCCTCTAGATCTGATCCATAGTGATCTCATGGGGCCTTTTCCTTATCCTTCCATCAACAAAGCAAGGTATGTGCTTACATTTATTGACGATTTCTCATGGTATACTTGGGTGTATCTTCTCAGGGCCAAATCTAAAGTTTTTGCGCACTTTGAAGATTTCAAAGCACTAGTTGAGACACAGTCAGAGAGAAAGATCAAAGCCCTCCATATAGACAATGGGGGGGAATATGTTAACACAACACTTCGGAACCTTTGCCTTCAGTCTGGCATACAGTTGCAATACACAGTTCCATACACTCTGCAGTAGAACGAAGTTGCTGAGAGAAAGAATCGATCTCTTAAAGAGATGGCTTCCTGCATGTTGCATGTTAAGTCACTACCTCATAAGCTATGGGCTGAAGCACTTAATTGTGCTAACTACATCCAAAATAGATTTCCTCATAGATCTATCAAGGATCAGACCCCCTTTGAGGCTTGGAGTGACACTAAACCAGAGGTGACCCACTTCCATGTTTTTGGCTCCCGAGCATGGGCCAGGATCCCCTCTGAAAAGAGGAAAGTTCTTAATCCACAGAGCATTGAGTGCATCTTTGTTGGATATTTTGATGGTGTAAAGGGATACTGACTCTTGATTCCCTCTATGGACAAGCTCATCATTGAGTGAAGTGTCAAATTTGAGGAAAGTCTCTCACATGCACCTCAATCGCCACATGGAGACACCTTTTATCTACCTCATGTCCGAGATGATGACTTAGTACACTCAGATGAAAATACAGAGCATGCAGATGCCGAGGTAGAGCATGCAGATGCAGAGACAGAGTCTTCAGATACAAATCTAGTGCATGCATATGATGATCCACATCCAAGCCCAGATCGGGCTTCCAGCAATGAATCATATTCCCCTGTCATAAATCAGAGAACAAGTAGCTTACGTGAGATATATGCACAAGACCACCCAGCTGCTAGAAATGGTCTTGTAGGGGATAATTCTGATCTACACAGGACTAGCTCGGAGTTTATTAAGCCTCCTTTTGACCTCACTGCCACTGAACCATCACCATCCTGGCATTGTCATTTGGTTCATTCTTATGATCCACAGTATTATGCTGAGGCTGTTGGGCATCCATCTTGGGAGTCCACCATGGAGGAGGAGTATAACTCCCTCCTCGAGAACTAGACTTGGTATCTGGTCGCCCTTCCTTCAGGAAGGAAACTTGTCTGATGCAAATGGGTCTATAGGACCAAGAGTGCTGCAAATGGGCAAATCACCAGACGGAAAGCAAGGCTAGTAGCCAAAGGCTTCCAACAAGTGCATGGCATTTATTATGATGAGACCTTTGCTCTAGTAGAAAAGATGGATTCATATGCCTTACACTTGCGATTGCAGCTGCCCAGGGGTGGGAAGTACAGTAGATGAATGTGAAGAATGCCTTTCTTCACAAAGACCTATATGAGGAGATTTACATGGAGCAACCACATGTTTTCATTCAGGATTCATCTTTGGTCTACAGACTCAAGAAATCTCTCTACGACCTTAAGCACGCCCTGAGAACTTGGTATGCGAAGATGGATTCTTTTCTCTTATCACAAAACTTTGAAAGATGTAAGTCTGATATGAATGTTTACATTCTCAGGACAAATGATTCTCTTCTTATCTTAGTTTTGTATGTGGATGATCTCCTGATCATCGGCAGCTTGGCTTCAGCCATTGCTATAGTCAAGAGGGCCTTCCATGATAAGTTATTGATGATGGACATGGGTCCATTACACTTCTTTCTTGGTCTTGAGATCATCCAAGATGCCACAGGCATCAAACTCTCTCAGGCTAAGTATGCATGGGATCTCCTTGAGATATTTTGCATGACTGACTGCAAGTCAGCACCGACTCCTTTTCTATCTGGGGTCCGCCTTGATGATGGAGGTGACACTCCATTAGTTGACAGAAAACTCTATCGACAGCTAGTGGGGAGCTTATTGTACCTCACCCACTCCAGACCAAATCTCTCATATGCAGTAGGGGCAGTTTCCAGATACATGCAGGATCTACATGAGCTACACTGGAATGCTGCCAAGCGCATCCTCTGATATGTGCAGGGCACCATCACCTTCAGGATTCACTATGCAGCAGGCACTGCATTGAATCTCCTTGGTTTCATAGATTCTGATTGGGTGGGGGACAACATTAATCGCAAGTCCACCTCCGGATATTCACTCAATCTAGGATCTGGCCCTATCTATTGGTCGAGAAAGAAGCATGCTACTATTTCTCTCTCTTCAGCTGAGGTTGAGTACAGAGGAGTAGTCAACATCACCATTCAGGCTCTATGACTACAACACTTCCTCACTGAGTTAGGCGTCCAGTTCCACTAGCCCATTATCATCTGGTGTGACAACCAGAGCACTCTCAAATTCTGTAGGGATCCAGTACAGCGGCAACGGACGAAGCACATAGAGATTCATATGCACTACATTAGAGACTTATTACATGATCGAGTCATTGATTTGCAGTTCTATCCTTCAGCAGAACAGACTGCAGACATCTTCACCAAGACATTCACTGAGCAAAAGTTTTGCTCTTTGCGCGATCATCTTGGAGTGAAGGACACAGTGGTTTGAGGGGGGGGTTTTCCCATGAGATTTTCCCTCTTTCCTCAATTTTAGTACAAGTTGCACTGTATTTTGGGTGACCTTTGGCCTTAGTTGTCGAGCCCATTTTCTGTTTTTCCTCATAGTGGTGTTCAGGGGGGGTGTTGGAACTACTACACACCTACATGGAGACTCTTAGTTAGAGCATGGGACTACATGCAAGATTCCTTCTGCATGATCTACTCCTTGATTTTCTCCTTCTTTAAAAACGCAACTAGTTAGTTCTTCTACATGATTTACTCCCTGATTTGCTCCTTCTTTCACTCCGCAACTGGTCAGTTCTCTTTGGAACTCGTTGTAGGTGTTCAGTCTTCTCATTGATCACCACTATGGTGCATTAACTTGGGATATTCACCCAGTAATGCTATATCATGATCATTGTAACCTATTTTCTAATGAATCATTCTTTGGTTCTTCGATTTTCTTTTAGTCTTTTTGCTCTGCAAAGATGTGTGTTCAACCTTTACTAGCTAGATTCATCTGTGCAGGTTTTTGAACACATTTACAATACCTAATGGATTCCTCATGGCCATGACTTTTCTCCAGAAAGTGTTTTAGATTTACTTTATTCTGCAATTTGTCATTTGGCCTCTGCATTTTACGATATTCAATTGATATTCAAAACTATTGAAGTTTCATTAGCTCGATGGAGACCGGGATAATTGGAGTGTGTCACTTTATCAATTAATTATATATTTTTTATTTCATGGACGTATGTTTCTTAATATATGTTAAGAACTAATAATCAAGACTACTCCACAGAGTGGTGTGTATATTTAAATGCATAAACCATCTGCTATTTCCATTTGTGGGATTATAAAATCTGGATTATGATCGAAATCAGTATAATAAAAATTATATTAATTTGATCGTAGATTTTAGAATATAAAGTAAATTAATTAATTATTCGACTTCGTTAATTTTCATCAAATTTATGCAGTGTTGATTGCACTTTGTGGCCCCGGCAATTCGTTGGGAATTAAAATGTTAAAAGTATTGATTTGTTTCTATAGAGAGAACATTTAAAAGGAGACTGAGGTGGGTGAGGTAGGAACCGGAGCCGATCGAAGATTCACGGTGCCGAATATTAAATGGGCATTCTTATTTCTAAATCCAAGTTATTTTAGGCAGCATCATTATTATATAATACATTACATAAATTTAGACTTGAGAGCCATCAGAATGAATCTTCTTTCCTTGATCAGATCATTAAAATTTAAAGATGCCAAAAAGTCCATGGATTTTGTGAATTGGACTAAATATGAAACAAGGGGATTTGTGAAACAACAAGTTCCTGCTAATGTCAATTGAAAAAAAAAAAGTCTACAACTAATGTCTAAGTCAATGTCATCCAACACACCAAACATTTTTCAAACTACTTGTAAACGAGCACACGCTCTCATGTGAACAAACTACTTGGTATACAGAACATCTTGCCATGGGTGTTGGTATAGGGGTTGTTTCAACTACTTTTTTTCAAACTACTTGTAAACGAGCACACACTCTCATGTGAACAAACTACTTGGTATACAGAACATCTTGCCATGGGTGTTGGTATAGGGGTTGTTTCAACTACTTGTTGGTTGAATGTGTTCCTATAGTTTAAAAAGGAAAAAAATAATTATCACAACTGACCATGTCAAGAGATAATAAAGCTTGAAAATTTAAAAATGAGAATCAATAGCTCATGCGATTTCTTATCAAACTTGAACTTACTATGTGCAAGCCCACCCTGCACAAAATCTCACACAAATGAATGTTGAAAACACCATGACACACTTAAATACTTTGAGGTTATTTCATTTATTCCACTAGGTAGGAAACCACAACAATTGATATAATTTTTTCTTAAAAATCGATAAGCTCAATTTAAACCAAGACCAAACTTACTTATTTGGGATCACATATTTTGGAAACAAGGTTAAATTGATCTGCAACAATTGATATAAATTTATTCTTAAAAATTGATCAGTTTAATGTAAATGAAGAAAATACTTACTGATTTGGGATTGCATCTTTCATAAACAAGGTTAAATTGATTTTTCTACTCTCCACTAAGTCTATCTATATCTGTTGACACCTAATCCTTGTGATTGGGTGAATTTATGTAAATAGATAAATTAGAAATATGAACAGTCATCGGGAGATGAACTGAACAGTCTCTCCCTCATGTATATAATGAAGACCTACTTGACGGAATAAGACACACGAATCATTTTTTGCCTTATGGAGTTACTGCCTGGCCTGACATGGTATCAGAGCCAGCTCCTTTTTTTAGCTCTTATGTCCCTTGTAACTCCCTAGTCTGCTCTCCATATAGTTGCGCTGCTCCTCCATATAATTAGTTGTGCCCTCTATCTGCCATATTCCATATATTCAGACCTGCCCCCTCCACAGTCGCTGCCAGGTCTAAACGCTGCATTACCTGTGCTCTTTGGACTGTCCACATAACGTTTTCTGCCATAACGTGGGACGTCAACTGTCCGATTATTCCAGTGCTCAAACATTTGTGAGTCCTAATCAATCTGTAGGATTTTTAATGTGGATCATAAACATCTCTGTCTGACTATCCCAGTGTGGCCATTGATGGGATCCCTAGAATTATCTTTTGCGTCCATGCCCATCTCTATCCCAAAATAAAATCCTTAGTCATTTTCAGCAGTGCTCAAAGGTTAATGAGTCAAGGGGGGGCACCGTAATCCCCACAGCAGAAATGGCACTGTTTTCAGGAATTCGACGCCTGCTCGGAGGGACGTCGACTATTGGTGGTCTCCCAATTCTGAGAACTGGTGCCTCCACGCACTTGTATGATATATAACGTTGGCATATAACACTGGTATTTACACTGGCATTGTGGTATATTAAAGCTACTGTCATTGTATGCGTAGAAGTTCATGGCATTATATTAACGATAGTCTTATTGAACGCTGAAGTTTTTTGACATAAAACGTTGGTAAAGTTGGTATTTAACGCTGAAGTTTTCTTGGCATAAAACGTTGGTAACGTTGGTACTGAATGCTGAAGTTTTCTTGACATAAAACGTTGGTAACATTGGTATTGAACGCTGAAATTTTTTGGCCATACGTTGAAGTTTTCTTTTGGCCAAGCGTGGTATACAAGAAACTGTTCACTGGTTTATGAAGAGCAAGCATTGAAGCCATGCGTTGAATATACATGGTATTTTGAACTGTTTTTTGGTACGCTGTCCTATAATGTATATGTGAGTTGAGCCCTGATTTGTGCATGTTTTAAAATCACCTTTGTGTGTTAAAACTTTTTGAAGGGCTGCATTGGGTGATCTATGTAAAAAGAAACAAAAAAAAAGGGTCAGATATATATATCTTGGGTATTGACATTTGCTGTCAAGTTGAGTTTGTTGTCCCATCATATCAGATGTATATTGTTTCCCATTAAGAGTAAAATTTTGCAGCAGAAGTTTTTTGTTACATAATGCATTCAATCATATCCATGGTGGGAATAGTTCTCACTGGCAAGGAGAACTATCCTAAATGGTCCTAGATGATAAAACACACCCTCATTTTCAATGAGTTGTGGAAAGGAGTGTGTGTCAAAGACAGAGATAATGAACCAGTACAGCCTACCTCAGACAAAGTGCTCGTCATTTGGGAAAACAAGAACAACAAAGCTTATGCATTAATCACAACATTTGTAAATGAAGAGGTGACTCGCCATATTTCGTCATATTCAACTGCCTTTGAAGCCTTGCAAAAGCTGAAATAACTCTATGACTCACATTCTGCAATTGAAGTTGTTCAACTCATGATTAAACTCTTCACTCTTGAACTGCAAAATAATGATCCTCTTGTTCTTGCATCTGAAGTAAAGTCTACAATGCATAATATCAAATCCACTAAGGTTCAATTGGATATTCCTCTTATCACTTTTCTCAAGGCACTTTATCCTACTTACTCCAATTATCTTGAGTCATTGCATGCAAATGGAAATCTCAAAGATATAACCTTTGACTCCCTTGTGAAAAAGTTTGTTGAAAGAGAGAAATATTTTGGAAAGAAGATAGCCCATGAATCTTCTAAAGAGGTTGTGCGCCTTGCTCATAAAGAAAAGCATCCTGCTCAATATTCTACAAGAGGAAGAGGTGGTCGAAGAGGAAGAGGAAGATACTTCAGAGGCAACGGGGGCAGACATTCCAAGGAGAAAAGGCAAATTTTCACTGCATACGTTGCAAAAGAAATGGATCACATGATGCCTCTACATGCAAGCTACCATGGGAAAAACTTGAGCAGAAAAGAAACCAACAGAAAGGTAAAACTGATGATACAGACAAAGGTAAAGCACCTGAATCCACTCACTATGTTGTGGCACAATGTAACATTGGAGTAAATGAAGATTTATTTAATGCTTCACTTGCTTCTTGGAAAAATGATTGGTTGCTTGATTCAGGAGAAACCTACCACATGACTCATAGAAAAGATTTTTTTGAAGATTTCACTGACAAGGTTGATGGAGTAGTATACTTTGCAAACCAATCAAAAATCAAGCCATCAGGGCTTGGCGCAATCAGGCTTAAACTGCTTGGTCTTCCAGACTTTCTTCTGCATCATGTTCTATATCTCCCACAACTCAAGAGAAACTTGTTGTCCTTGGTCCACATCTGCCAGCAAGGTCACTCGAATATGTTTGATGGCAAGCTTGAGGTAAGAAAATCATCTGACCACTCACTTGTCATGAGGGGAATAGAAGAATAAAGGCTTCTCAAGCTACAAGGAACCTCTGCTTGTGCACAACATTTCTCGTACAATTATTATCATGAAGAAGATACACTTCCATCAAGTTTATTATGGCATGCTAGATTTGGACATTTGAACTATGACGGTCTCCGCTTGTTGAAGAAAAATGGTGTTGTTGGTTTGCCTACAATTACTAGGAAACTTAAGCAATGTGATGCTTGCATTCTAGGAAAGCATAGCAAACAGTGTTTTCATGATTCACATTCAAGAGCACATAGAAAAATTGAACTCATTCATTTAGATTTATGTGGTCTAATGCCTATTCCTTCTGCAAATGGAAATAAATATATCATGACATTTATTGATGACTACACCAGAATGTGTTGGGTTTATTTATTGAAGAACAAATCTGATGCTTTTCAAACATTCAAGAATTTTCATAAATGGATTGAAAATGATGCACAATCTCATATTGGGTCTATTTGCACTGATAATGGAAAAAAATACACATCAAATGAATTTGAAAACTATAAACGCCAACATGAGATCAAACATTAAACAATTGTGCCTTATAATCCCCAACGGAATGGTGTAGCTGAAAGAATGAATAGAACAATCTTAAATATGGTACAATCGATTCTCTTCTTCAAAAATGTAAAGATAATGTTTTGGGCTGATGTCGTTCTATGTGCTGCATATATAAAGAATAGATGTCCATCTAATGCTGTAAGAAACAAGACTCCAAATGAAATGTGGTATGGACATGTTCCTTCGATAAAGCATCTCAGGGTCTTTGGTTCCACCTGTTATTCCTTGATACCAAAGGTACATAGAAACAAACTTGGTGCTAGAAGTCGTAAGTGTATCTTTCTAGGGTATTCAAACACCTCCAAAGCATATCGCCTCTATGATGAAGTAAATAAGAAGTTTTTTGTATCTAGAGAGGTATTTTTTCTTGAATCATCCAAAACTGACAATGTTGTTGAGCGGCAACTTGATCGCTTGGATAGATTCGCAAAAGCAAAATCATTTCAAGAATTTGATAATCAGATTCCACATCTTGGAGGGGGGATTCCTATACTAGATCAACATGTGGAATGTTCTTCTGAGGAACATTCTCCCCCACATGAAACTCCAACAACAGATGATGCTTTAAGTGATTTGATTGATAGAATTGGGAGACTCAATCTTGATTCAGTCCCAACTCAATCAATGGAGTAGACTGGACCATCTGAGAAAGGTCCCCCAAAGTGACTGACAAAGACACTTTAAAGTGTTCGTCCTGATGAATTTGGAAAGACAGGAACCAGAAATTCAAACCCGCAAAATGGAGGTGATGTAGATGACTCTAATTCACCTGTTGATAGGGATGTTTCTTATGATTGTGAATTGAACTTTTCTATAGATTTTCAACCAACTTCCCTCAAAGAAGTTGCTTCTCATGATGAATGGAAAGAAGTGACGCAAAAGGAGTATGATGCCCTCATAAAGACGACACTTGGGAGCTGGTTGACCCTTCATTAGGAATCAAATCAATTGGCTGCAAGTGGGTCTACAAGAACAAGTATAAAGCTGATGGCTCACTTGGCTACCATCCGGACACTCTTTGCACCAGCAGCTCAAAACAGTTGGAAAGTCCATCAAATGGATGTAAAAACTGCTTTCTTGAATGGAGAGCTAAAAGAGAATTTTTTTATGTCCCAGCCTAAAGGATTTGTTGTGAAATGACATGAACATAAAGTATGCAAACTTGTGAAGTCCTTGTATGGCCTCAAACAAGCATTGTGAGCCTGGTATGAAAAAGTAACTGAGCATCTTCTGAAACTCAATTTCAAACATTTTGATCTTGATGATGCAACTTTATTTGTCAAGAAAGTTGGCAAAATAGTTATATATCTTGTCGTATATGTAGATGATCTTTTGATGACAGGGAACAATGAAAGATACATTGCATCCATAAAGAAGGAATTGGGGAAAAGTTTTGAAATGACTAATTTGGGTTATGTTGATTACTATCTTGGCATTGAAGTAACCCAACATCCAAAGTCCATATTTCTTTCTCAAAAGAAATACATTGGAGATCTGTTGAACAGGTTTGGCATGACAGAGTGCAATCCTCTTACTACTCGAATGGAACAAAACTTAAAGCTCACATCTATTGAAGGAAAAGAATTTGAGGATGCAACAAAGTATAGATAGCTTGTAGGAAGTCTCAACTACTTAACTACTACCAGACCATACATTTCGTTTTCTGTTGGAATCCTCTCCAGGTTTATGCAAAAGCCTTGTGAGGGACATTGGTCTGCTACAAAAAGAATTCTAAGGTACTTGAAGGGAACTCAAGACTTTGGAATCAAGTATACACAGGTGGACGACTTCAGCTTGATTGGATACTCTGATTCAGACTTCGATGGAGACAAAGAAACTGGGGTATCAAAATCAGGATATGCTATGAGTCTTGGATCAGGAGTTGTCTCCTGGAGATCATGCAAACAATCAGTTCCAGCAGATTCCACAACAGAAGAAGAATACATGGCAGCAGCTGAAGCAACAAAAGAAATTGTGTGGCTCAGGAAAATTCTTGAAGATCTGCAGGTAAAACAAGTACAATCAACTCCACTCATGATTTACAATACCTTTGCAATAAAGTTGGCTAAGAACCCAAAATTCCATGATCGAATGAAGCACATCAATACTAAATATCATCTGATTCGACATCATGTTGAGACCAAAACAATCCATCTTCGTCATTGTTCCACAAATGAGCAAATTGCAGACATCTTCACCAAAGCGCTTGGAAGAGAAAAGCTTGAACGATTCAGAATGATGCTTGGACTAACCAACATCCCTTCATATTAAGGGGGGGAATGTTGACACCTAATCCTTGTGATTGGGTGAATTTATGTAAATAGATAAATTAGAAATATGAGCAGTCATTGGGAGATGAACTGAACAGTCTCTCCCTCATGTATATAATGAAGACCTACCTGATGGAGTAAGACACACGAATCATTTTTTGCCTTATGGAGTTACTGTCTGGCCTGACAATATCCTTGGATTCTTGAATGTTCCACATTCTTGGTATTTCCAAGAAAATACTGTATTAACCATACAAAATTCTGTACCAAATATCTGTCAAAAATGTCTGCCATATTAATTTTCCAAAGCAGCGTCTTCTTCAACTAAATGATATAGTAGAAGAGGTATAAACAACGTCCCAAAGTCATCTTTTTTTCCTCTCCCTTAGGGTTAAGTCTTCTAAATCGTTTTAAGGTTTCCCTACCCCAAAATAGAGTGTTAGTCCCTAAGCTCCTCACCCATCGACTGGTTGTTTTCTCCCTTGCAAAGCAAATTTGGATGAAATGTGATGCATAATTTCTTAAACATAATCATCTAGTGATCCTATAACATTAGTCAAATTACTAAGCATAAGAATTTGCAGTGGTTGATGGTTCCATAAATGTGTTTATATCATGTAGTGCAAGAAAAATATGCCAAAAGTCTTTTTGGAACTTTTGTTTCTAGAAAGCAGAGAATAAAAACTTATTACAATTACAGTCCTTAAGATGTGGATGACATTAGATTGTTGGATCCACCAACAAACATATGCAGAGATTTGTAGCTACACTTTTTTCATTATAGAAAAGGCTCAAAATAGTATCAACAACTTGAAGATCAACATCTTATTATTGTGGAAACTTCTTTCAAATTCAATATTGTTGCTCGATTATTGTATATAAAATCCTAGGCCAATAATGAAGGGAGACATTCAAAAAAGTGGAAAGGATTTCATTTAGAAGTTTATGAAATAAAAAAGGATTGCATTTAGAAGCTTACAAAAGGAAGAAAAGAAAGTAAGGGGGCGAACCACACCACCAATGTAACAAAAAGGAAACAGTTTCCAACCTTATTAAACGACTTACAAAACAGACAAAGAACTACACAAACACATTCCATGTTATTAGAAAAATTGATGATGACATAAAATACTAAACACAAGTCGATCATGAATTGAAATGAAAGAAAAACTAAGGGAACATAGGAAAACATACAACACTTGTCCCCATCATATCCCTTCTTGATAACACTTCAAGGGAAAAAATAAAAACCTTTGGGTAACCATATGCACAACAAGATCAGTAGTAGGGCCAATTGAATAAGCACTAAAGCCAAGCTCGATCACATAATCCACATTATAGAGCTCTTTTTTCCCTTAATAGAAGGGGGACATGCCAAATGTTTGAAACATTGTATATAGTGAGAATGTTTTCGGCCTATAATAGTACGACAAAATCAAGTCTTGCATATCCAATGACATTCATGGAATCTAAAGATATTTCAATGATCCCTTTTGAAACTGTACAAGTATTACTTACTAGAACATGGAAAAAATGTGATATTTTTTCCTTAATATTATTTTCCAAGGCCTGTTCAAAATAATAGTTATATTCAGTTCCAAAACCTGTTCATATCAAATGGGCTTAAAACTTAGCACAAATAAAACTAAAACAGAAGAAATTGACCTGAGCACTGCTACAAGCTATAATATTGGTTGTCAAACCTAATCCTCGAAGTTCATTGTAACACCCTCCTCCCAAGTCTACCCAAGTAATCAGCCAACCTGGGTAAAAATGTGACGAGAAGTTACTATGATATGATTCATCCTCCTAAGTCACATTAAGAAAGGGAAACCGATGGACACACACCATACAAACCTTCCACATCAACAATAGGACTCCTAGGAAACATCCCAACCTTTTTTGTAACCACCCACTAGGTCCCATTGATATTTTAGACCACTTAACCCCCAAACGCTCCCATTATATGGGCATGACAACGTCCAAAAGGCTTTGGGTGCTCCCACTTCATGGCATGCCATCATCTAGGGACTATCTTTATCCGTGTTGTGCTAGCATCCCTAGGATTTGAGCCACTTTTTCAGGCCTAGAACCCAGGTCACTGCCCAAAATTCAATGAAACCTTCAGAACAAAAAGATAACAAAGAAATGATGATACAAATACAATTACTTAAACAAGCCCTTGATTGGACCCCTACTAGCCATGACAAGCATTTCGTCAATCATATCACAAATATGTAATATATAGGTGTAAATGACAAATCTAAGCATAGGGGTCTCATACTCATCCGAGGATCACTAACAAGCATTAAATCCTTAGCACATTATCTACAATTTCATCCATTAGGACATAAATGCATTGTTCATTCATTTACAAGTGAAAACATGATGAGAGCCACACATAGCTACTTCCATAATACATGATCATAACCAACATAATAACAAAAAAAATAACAAGGAAACAACAACCATATAATCTACATATAAACCAATACATTACCCATAAAATAAAAAAGGAGAAATAACCTCATATTAATGATGCAAAGGCCAACCAGTTGTGGCACTTCCATGAACCACCTGACCATAGACATGGCTGAGCCAAAACTCTCTTCAGCCAGTCACCCCCATGCCATATTCCAACATGAATGTCAAATCTCATAAAACAATTCAGTCCAAAATCATCCAGGGCTTCTACAGGCCAGCCACCTCAACCCATCAAACATTGATTACACCTCACAGCCAGACATCACAAAACCATCATCATATTGGTCCTTACCTAATCCTTTCAGGGCTCCAAAGCATTTGTTCCAACCAAGGCTTCCAAGACTAGTAACTCAACCCAACAAGGGCTTCCAAAGCATTTTCCCAACTAAGGCTTCCAAGACTAGTAACTCAATGCAAGTTGTCATAGGGCTTCTGGAGCGTTTGTCCAACCAGGGCTTCTTGGAACTAGTAACTCAACTCAGGCTAAACGAAACATGAGAACAGACTAAAAAAAAGAAATGAACCCATGACACCATGGCTATCCAGGAAATGGCAGGGCTAGGAAAATCCACTTTCAATCTAGGTAATCCTCCATGCTAGTGATAGATCATGACCTATAAACCACATGCATATGCCATGCATTCCAAAACTAGTGAGGAAAACATACATGCAACTTGGTACTTCCAAGAAAACCTCGTTATAGTTGTTGATCTCGATGTCCTCTTGAACTTTACTTCTCTTCCTTTTCCTTCTAGCTCCAAAACTCCAAGTATGCCACACTCCTCCAAGAGTTCTCCAAGAAGACTTTTTCGTATCCAAGAGTATGAGACAGAGAGAATAGAGAGAGAGTTCCAAATATCCAAGTATTTCACACTCCTCCAAGAGTGCTCCAAGAAAACTCTAAGTGTCCAAGAGTATGAGAGAGAGAGAGTAGAGAGTGAGTTCCAAAACTCCAATTATGCTACACTCATCCAATAGTGCTCTAAGAAAACTCTAAGTGTCCAAAAGTATGAGAGAGAGAGAGAGAATAGTGAGAGCTCCACAAAAACCCATAAAAATCTTACGAATTGATCCTTAGAATCCTTTTTATCAATGAGGCCTCTATTTTCTTCATTTTCTATTATTTTCCTTCAATTTCCTACTCACATGCAACCTGTGACCTTTCACCTCCCTTTTCTCCTAATGTCCATTACTTTCATAAATAAATGTGCCAAAATGCCATTACCTTTCCAAAGATAGACATTACCTTTTCCAATTTCCTTAGCCATAACAAACCAAATGAACACCCACTAAGATGTTTTTCCCAACATTTAGGTTGGAATAAGTGTCCCATCAATCATGATTACTATTTTTCCTTTATTAACTTTTATTACATGGAATTTTAACCAAGGGTGTTACAAAACCCTCCACCTTGGGGGAACACCATCCTCGATGTTCAAAAACACCTACAACTAACAAGGTTTCTATAAAAAAACATACTTCCCATGGAGCTTTATGACTTAGCTCGTTGCAGTATTTATAATGATCAACTTGCTAAGAAGAAAACCAACACGATGACATAACAAGTATAACATCATAATGAAATGACACCCATACCACTTATTGGAGCTTTATAACATAGCACATGGAAGTATTTACATCCATATACATATGTACATATACCAAACATCACCAAAAAATGTACCGAAAACATATACCAAAGACATATTTCAAAACATCCGCTCAACCAACGAATAAGGAAGGATAGATAGCCCGCATATGACCTACCATCTCCCATGTAGTTTCATTGGGCCCAAAATTCTTCTATTACACTTTAACCTACTCAATTGCTCGGTTCCATAGCATGAGAGTCTTTCTCTACAATATACACTGAGGCTTCGGCTGGAATTCTCCACCTGGCTACACCTGCAATACAGACCAATCAATCACATGATCAACATCTTTAACATACTTCTTAAGTAATGACACATGGAAAACATGATGGAATTTCATTATCAGAGGCAGTGCAAGTCAATAGGCTACTTGCCCAATCCTCTCAATAATAATGAAGGGTCTATGAAACTGGGGTGCAAGGTTGGTACATAATCCAATCCGTAAGGGGATCTTCTTTGGTTTGATGCAAAATTACACCTGTTCCCCAACCTAGAACTCCTTGAACAACTTGTTCCGATCTACATATCTCTTCTTCCTATCATCAAATTCTTCTTGATTACCTGCATTTCCTGTTCCATTTCCGCCAACATGTCTAGTCCAATAAACACCCTATTAACCGGATCGTTCCAATTGACGGGAGTATTGTAACATTTCCCATACAATTCCTCAAATAGACTCATCTTCAAAGATTCATGATACCCATTGTTGTAAGCAAACTCTACTAGTATAAGGTAATATTCCCACTTCCACAGCTCATGCATCACATACATCCTCAACATGTCATCCAATATCTTATTGACCCTCTCTATCTGTCCATATGTCTGCAGATGATAAGTTGTATTGAAGGCCAACGCTGTGTCCAAACCTGCAAACAACTCCTTCCAAAACTTGGAAGTGAATTTCACATCCCTGTCTGACACAATATTCTTCATAACTCCATGCAATTTGACCACGTCCCATATGACACCTTTGCTACATTGCTAGCTAAGAATGTATACATAATTGGAATGAAGTGCGCAACCTTTTTCAACCTATCCACCACTACCATGATGGAATCATGTTGTCTCACTGGCCTCGGCAACCCTGTCATAAAATCCATGGAAGTAACCTCCCATTTCCATTCCGAAATCACAATCTGTTGTAGTAGTCCACCTGGATGCTTATAGTCTTCCTTCACCCACTGAAAATAAAAACACCTAGCCACAAGCTTTGTTACATCCTTCTTCATATTCAGCCAATATTAAAAAAAATTCACTGCAGTTAATGTCTTATGATAGCCTCGGTGACCTGAATATGGTTTCACATGAAACTCCCTCTCGATCACCTTCTTGAGTTGTCTATTATTTGGCACATATATCTTGTCTCTAAATCTAACCAATCCGTCTACTGTGAGATGATAGTCCACATCCTGTGCACCTGCATCTATACCTATACCTCTGCCACTACCTATATCATAACCTGTACCTGTACCTATACCACCAAATGTACCTACACCTGTACTTGTACTACCACCTATACCTGTACCTATGCCACTATTTGAACTCTATTGCAACCGGTGCAAAATATCCATATGCCTAACATCCTATTGACCTACCTTCAAGATCCTATCCTCTAGGTCTTCCCGATAGGATCTCATAGCTGCTAAGTTATTTACTTGTATCCGTCTGCTAAGAGAATCTACCACCCTATTCTATTTACCTTTGATATACCTGATATCAAAATCAAACTCATTGATCGTGGCCAACCGTCGAGCCTGCCTACCATTCAGATACGGTTGGTCAAATAGATATCACAAACCACTCTAATCACTCATCAATACAAACCTCCTACCAAGAAGATAGTGCCTCAAAAACTTCAATGCATGTATGATAAGTGCCAACTCAAGATCATGTGTGAGGTAGTTCTTATCGTTCTCATTTAGTTTTCATGACTCATAGCATACCACCTCTCCATCCTGCATAAGGACTTCACCAAGTATTCTCTTGCAATCATTTGTGCATACTACAAACTCTTTGTCAAGATTTGCAATCTTTAACACTGGTCCATGTGTCAACAACTGCTTGAGCTAGTTAAAACTGGCCCCAAACTCCTTTGTCCATTCAAACTTCTTACCTTTCCTTTACAATGATGTAATAAAATAAGAAATCTGTGAGAATTTCCTGATGAACTTCTTGTAGTAACCTTCCAATCCCATGAAGGATCTCACCTTAACTACATTTTTGGGAGCTTTCCACTCCATGATAACTCTTATCTTCTCTAGGTCCACTACTATACAATCCTTAGAAACTACATGTCCCAAGTAGTGTACCCCAGTCTGAAAGAAGTTGCACTTGTTGAGCTTAACATACAACTGATGCTCTCTCAACAATCTCAACACTACTCCTAATGCTCGGCATGCTCTTTTTCATTTTTCGTATATACCAATATATCATCAATGAACACAATAACAAACTTGTCCAAGTATAGATGCAATACACTATTCATCAAGCACATAAAGGTAGCTAGAGAAGTAGTTAAACCAAATGGAATGACAACAAGCTCATAATGCCCATATGTGGTCGAGAAAGTTGTCTTGTAGATGTCCTTTTCTTTAATGCGTGGTCGAGAAAGTTGTCTTGTAGATGTCCTTTTCTTTAATGCGTACCTGATGATATCCAAATCAAAGATCAATATTCGAGAACATTGTTGCTCCATTCAACTGATCGAACAAGTCATTAATACTTGGTAACAAATACCTATTCTTGATGGTCACTTCATTCAACTTCCTGTAGTCAATGAATATCATGAGAGTACCATCTTTCTTCTTCACAAACAATATCGATGTGCCCCATGGTGATAGACTTGTCCTAATGTATCCCTTGTCCAACATTTCCTTCAACTACAGCTTCAACTCTATCAACTCAGGTCTAATCATCTTGTAAGGTGCTTTTGATGTTGGAGCTGCCCCTAACACAACCTCAATAGAAAAATCTAGTTCCCTGTGACATGGAAACTCTGAAATATTTGCGAGAAACACATCTTCAAACTATTGTAGAACTGGGTACTGTTATCACTCAGGTTGTCCCTCGGCTCCTTAAGAGATATGGCCGAGGTAACCACAAACCAATCTTTGGGCTGCAGGTCCTATCCTACCTGCAGTCAGAGAGGGCTCTCTCTTTATGATTTAACTTTGTTTTGGGTTGATGTTAGGCTAGTTATGGTGTACAAGGGTTTTGTTTTGATTTTTGTGGGAAGGAGATGTTTTCAAGCAGAGTTGGGATGCATAGTGTGAGAAGTTCAAACCATTGGGCACGGAGTCATGGATTAGGGCTTGTTGTTGCGTTTTCTTGGTCACAAGAGGAATATAGAGCAAGATAGCTACACATAGAACAATATTAGGCTAGAATGAAGATGGAATGAAGGTCAGAGATGAAAGGCAACTAAGAATCTTTCATTAGCTAACAGAGAGGGAAGGTGGATGAAAGTTTGTCTAGGAGCAGTCAAGAATTCCTAAAAAACAGTCATATGTGAAAGAAACAGGGTAAACATGATCATTTAAGTATGCATATTCATAACCATTTCTGAAGAAAACATATAGAAATAACAAGAACTGAGCATAGGGTGCAGTCAAGCAAAACCTAAGCTATTCTGTTTCCTTGCTATTTAGATGGTAACACGATGGTGCATAAACATATGAAAACTGTAAACAGAGATAGGAAAACATATTGAGCCATGTAGTAGCACAAGAATTCTGCGGTCACTTTAACCATTAATAACACAACAGTCACTTCTTCATCCAAAGCATTCCGGCAGCCTTTGATTACAGAGCTTCTCAAAGATACAGCACAAGTCCAAAATGAGGAATATCAACCTACCAACCCTTTAAACAATGAATCAGGGCCATTTATATAGGGAAAATATCTAAAAATATCTATTACAGCAGACCTTAAACAGGTCTGAGGGAAATGAGTCCTTTAACCTAATCTTGTCCTGAAATTAATGCAAGAAAATATCTTTGAGCTGCGCTGGAGGCAGCTGTATCAAAATGAGTTAATATGGTGTCCTTATGGCTCTGTGCTGTTCATTTAGCCATAACTGTGCTTTGGGCTTTGATCCCCTGCTCTTGAGTGGCTTTGATGTGCATTAACTGTGATCTGAGAGCCTTAAATGGCTTCACCACTTTCTTTGACTTTGCTTGGGGGTATTTAATGTTCACCCGCTTTGGTATTGCCGATTTGATACACTTTGCCGCTTCACTGATACTCTTCAATTTAATCTGGGCTTCATCTTTCCTCTGATACTCTTTTACAGTTGAATTGGGCCGCTTTCTCTCCCTTGATATGCTAGAAACTGTCAAATCGCCCCTTTTCTGCTCTTTCAAGGCAAAAGATGGCTGCTGCAAATGCTTATCGTGGCCTCTGGAATGCTATCGGCACTGGCCGATTTGAATATGAACATAAATGAAGAAATCCTGTCAAACTGTGAATTTTGGGGTCTGCTGGTAGCCAAGCAATATGAAGCCTTCCATTTTGGTCATTTTTTCTTAGCGATGCGCGATTAGCGCTAAGCACTAATCGCGCACCGAAAACTGCCTCTATTTCTTGTTTCAGGCTTCCTTTGCTGCGATTTCACCCTTCGTGCCTTCTTTCAGTGACGACGTCAGCAGTGGGTCCCGGTACGGCAGTGACGTGGCAGGGTGACATGGCAGGGTGACATGGGAGTACGGCAGGGATTAAATCGGCAATCGGCAATCGGCAGGGACAGGGGCCGATGACTTTTATATATGCGATGCGATGGGAGCGATCACCGATATCGAAAAAGTGATAAGGCATGCGGCTAAGCGAAAATGGAAATAATATGGAAATGTCATTTATTGAGGTAAAATGAGGTTAGCGGTAAAACTTAAGTTTTGCAATATAACCAAGTTCTATGGGGAAGCGGAGGTATATATGGATAAATGATGCGATTGCGATAATGAGTGGATCGCGATGCGATATGCTTTCGGGTGCGATAGTAATATCGCATCGGCGGATGAAAGGGGAACATATATATATAGGTACAGAAACCTTGCGACTACCGATCGCGATATCGCGATCGGCGGTTTGCCATCGGAGTGTGAATATATATGGGCGAACAAAGTCATTGCCATCTTCGACAGCGATATGATAAATTTAGTAAATGTGACTTTTTCAAAGATCAGATCCAATACTTGGGACACGTTATATCAGCTGAGGGGATAGCGGTAGACCTAGAGAAGATTAAAACCATTATGGAATGGACCGCTCCCAAGAATGTTGTTGATATTAGATCCTTTCTGGGTTTAGCCGGATATTACCATCGGTTCATTGAAGGATTTTCAAAAATTTCCTTTCCAATGACTTCTTTACAAAAGAAGGGATGCACCTTCTAATGGACAGAGGAATGCCAACAAAGCTTTGAGAAATTAAAACACCTACTTACCACTGCACCCGTGCTAAAAGTGGCAGATCCAGAAAAATCCTTTGTAGTATGCATGGATGCAAGTAAGGAAGGTGTTGGCAGAGTACTGACACAAGAAGGTAAAGTTATAGCTTACGAATCACGAAAAATTAAAGGAATATGAGAAATGATACTCCACTTATGACCTTGAATTAACAGCAGTGGTACATGCACTCAAAATGTGGTGACATTACCTACTAGGGAAGAAATTTCTGCTACTAACAGATCATAGCAGCCTTACCAATTTCTTCAACCAGTCCAGCCTTAATGCTAGACAAGCTAGATGGACAACATTTTTAAGTGAGTTTGATTTTGACATGAAGCATTTAAAAGGGAAAGAAAATCAGGTAGCTGATGCACTAAGTAGGAAGGTACATTGCATCTATGAGGTTCAGATCAGTCAAGCATGCTCAAACATTCCAGTAATTATAAAAGAAGCATTAGTCAAGGATCTAGAATATACTTTTCTTTGGCAGCAAACAAAAGAAGCTTTGTTAAGAGGAGAAAAATTAGATTTCGACATAGATTTGGATGACATCCTTACATTTAAAAATAGAATCTATGTTCCTAATCAAAGTGTTGTTAAACAATTAATAATGGATGAATTTCACTGGAAACCTTATGCGGGCCATCCAGGTTACTAGAAATTATTAACAACTATTAAGAAAGGGTATTTTTGGCCTGGATTAAGGAAGGATGTTACAGAATATTTATCCAAATGTTTGGAGTGTCAATTGGTTAAGGTAGAGCATCAGCATCCTGCCGTTTGTTACAACCACTGCCCATTCCAGAATGGAAATGGGAGACCATATCTTTAGACTTCATCATAGGTTTACCTCGCACCAGGAAACAACATGATTCAATTATGGTTGTAGTAGATAAATTGAGCAAAACCGCACATTTTATACTTGTGAAATCCACATATAAAACTGTGGAAATTGCAGACATATTCATGAAGGAAATATTTCAACTGCACAGTATACCCAAGGTGGTAATTTCAGATAGGGATGTGAAATTCACATCCACATTCTGGAAAGCCCTCTTCTCAGGATTGGGTACCCAGATCCAATTTAGCACGACTTACCATCCCCAAACCGACAGACAAACTGGACGGGTGAATCAAGTACTAGAGGAAATGCTACATATGTGTGTAATACAACAACCACATAGGTGGGAGGATTACATCCACCTCGTGGTATTTGCATACAACAATGGACATCATGAATCACTGGGCATGATGCCTTTTGAGGTATTGTATGGAAGAAAGTGTAGGGTACCTATGGAATGGAATAACCCTTTGAATAAGTTACAATTAGGTCGAGACATTCTAGTAGAAATGGAGGAAGCTGTTAAGAAAGTTCTACAGAATCTAAAGGCTACTCAAGATAGGCAGAAAATGTATGCAGATAAGAAAAGGACATATAGAGAATTTTGGTAGGGAGATCATGTTTATCTAAGGGTTAAGCCCCAAAAAAGTTCCTTCAGTGGCAAAGTTGTGCTAAATTAGTACCCTGATACTATGGACCCTTTCAGGTCTTAGAACAAATTAGACCTATAGCCTATAAAGTTGCATTTCCAAGCCACATTCAGGTCCACAATGTTTTCTGTGTTTCACTATTAAAGAAATATGTGTACAACCTACAACACATACTAAACTAGGAAAATATTCAGATAGCAAGTTAAAAGGTTTTATATATTTTGCCAATTGTTTTGAAGGAATATGACTATGATTATTGTATGTGCAGGTCAAACCAGAAGGAGATTTTCTAGTAGAACCTCTTCGTATTCTCGATTGGAGAGAAGCCACCTTACATAGGTGAATCATCACCCAGGTTAAAGTGCAATGGAAGCACTTTGACCTGAATGAGGCAACCTAGGAAGAGGAAGAATTTATGCAAAAAGCTTAAGCAACGTTATTTGCTTAAAATAGAAGGAACACCAGGGACGGTGTTCCGCACATTGGGGGGGGAGATGTAACACCCCTAGCTCCTTGAAAGGATTTATTGTGGTTATTAATTTAGTTTATGTGTTACTACATTTACTTTCTGTTATCTATTATCAAGGCTGGAAAGCCATATATTAAATTATTACCTAATTGCGAGTGATTAGAAATGGAAACATGATTGAACAATGTAAACTTTGAAACGGGAACTGATACTGTTACCCGTTTTGTAGAGGTGGCAAAAAAATGACCCGATTTTCAAAAGTGTTGATGCAGAATACACATGTTTTTTTTAGAACATGGTTTTTGGAAATTTAATTTTTTTCATGTGCATTAAGTTTTAGAATGGTAGTGAATGGTAGTGATTTTCAGCCTGATTTTAAAAAGTGAGTATTCTGCATCACACCCTTTTTTTAAAAGACCTATTTTTTGACTTTAAATTTTCTAGTGTGTGAAATGTAAAAAATTATTTTCTAAATTTGATAGTTTTTGAAGTCGTCATTGTATTCATATTTTCTTGTTCTCTATCTTAATTTTTTTTTTTTTTTTAGTGGGGTTTTTATTGTTTTGTGTTTTTAAATTAGAAAGTTGATAGTTTGAATTTTAGATAATCTACATATTTAGACATCCTTAATTAATTTTTCAATCCACATGAAATAATTGTTTCTAAAAAACAACATTTTTTAACAATGGACATAAAAAATAACCATTTTTAACATAAATATAACAAAAAACTAAACGTTTTGATAATTTTTTGCTAGAATTAACATGTCAAAATCACAATTTTTATACAAAAATATTAACTAAAAATGGTCAAATAATAGTTTTTTTTATGAATTTCATGTCAAAAAAATAATAATAACAACTTTTTTTTTCAAAAAATAATAATTAACTTAAAAATCAATGCGAAAATCACAGTTGTGCTCTCTCTTTCTTTCACATACCAGACTCTTGATGGAAATTTCACCTCTTTTCAACTTTTCCAATCTGAGATTAGCTTCTTATCACTTAAAGCACTTGAAATATTTGTAGGCATGAGCTCAGGTGGAGTTCGTTCACCAATGTTTTTTGAAGATACACCTTTAAGATAGCTTAATATGCCAAGTGACTAATTTCACGTCTTTCGTTATTGGTTGAGAACTTTTTTTCGATATATTCCATACCAACCTGCACACTTTTCTATGGGAATAACACCTCTTCTCCCTGCATGCCTACTTTTCTCTGTCCCTAGTCCCTACACTTCTCCTCCCATCTTCACATGATTTTTTTTTTTTGTTGAAATTATATATTGTCATAATGTGGCTAAGCATACCGATAAAAAGTCGCAAAAAAATGTTAAATCTATACACCATCATATTTTTAATAGAAGAGATGTAAGGAATTAATATCTCACTATGGATAAAAAAATTAAAAAACGAAACCATCTAGTAAATAGGTAAATTACAAAGAAATGTGATAATCAATCCTCTAAAGACAATCACTAAACTAACATTACATTTTATGTAATAATTTTTTTTAACTTTATTCCATTTTATTTTATGGATATTTTAATATATTATAAGACTGGTTGGTATTTCAGAGTTAAATAACATGCATGTTTTCTTAAGGTTATCTTCATTATCATAATTAGAGTTTGAATATCCATACTTCATGTCTTACAATTATTTTTTATATTTTTATCAACCCATCCAATGTACTAATATATTTTAAATTCGCTCGAACTTTTTAAAAAACGAAACCATCTAGTAAATAGGTAAATTACAAAGAAATGTGATAATCAATCCTCTGTAATAACTTGGCTAACTTGGCTAAGAGAGGGCTGATCGTAATTGTTCGATAATTAGAGGGGTTATTTGTATCCCCAATTTTAAAAATAGGGATAATGAGGCTCTCAGTCCAAGGTTTAGGGAACCCTTGCTTGACTGCTTGATTGAAAAGTGTTGAAAATGAGTATGACACTGTTAGGCCAATACTATTTTTTCATGATGGATATTGATTTGAGTGAAGGTTGAGATTTGAAATGAATATTAACTATTAACTATATATATAAAATCTTTACTTTCCCTTTAATAATTTTTTTCAAAGCTACATTTCGTATCGTTAAATTTACAAAACAATGATTAACCTCTATTACAACATTTACTTTCATTAATAATTTATTTATATAAACCCACTTATTTATATCCAATTTACCGATTTGTACGCTAAATATCAAAATAAAATTTTTATTTAATATTCAAAATAGACCTTTTAAGTGGAAATGCAGCAAAAACAATCTAAGCAACCTTATGAAAGAAGTAACTACAAATTTATGACCATAGTTTCTGGAAGGAAATAAAATAAGTGACTTGAGTAATTAACTAGACATTAATGATCTCACAAGCCTCTTCCTATACTACAGAAATATTGAATTATAGTAAGTGCTATGGATATTGAATTACAGTAAGTGCTATGGTGTAAGGAACTTTTGAAATGCAACGGAAGGTTACTTTAAAAATTTAGGTTACTTTACAACATTGAATTTTTAGGTCTTCAACATCCATAGAACTTGTTGAAGCTATGTGCCTGTTGCTATTTGAAAGGAGTATATCAAATAATGGGCTCTTTCAACTATTTCATAACCATTTGCGCTCTTTACTTTCATGTACATGTACATATTACTCTGCATACACATAATTAAGCATAACCATAAATATAAATAATTCAAACGAGTATATCAAATAATGGGCTCTTTCAACTATTCCAGAACCATTTACTGTCTTTCCTTTCATGTACATAGAACTCTGCATAGGCATATTAAGCATAACCATAAATATAAATAATACAAGCATGAAAAATAGAGATACATACTTAAAGACACGTTATTCCTGAGCGCTTTTCAAAATAGGTTGATTGAAACGTTTATATGTATTTTTTTTATCACATTATTCACAATCTTGCTTGGATATTATAAAAAGAAAGGAGGGGAGGAGAGAGGCAAAATGACCTTAACACCGCACACATCATATATTAAAAATAAATGCAATCACCAAAAATAGTAAGCGCTTAAATGTAAAACCAAAGTATCAACCAGTCATGGTGTCATTTGATATTAATGTTAATCTACCCTCTCACACTTTATATAAGATGATCACTTTCGCATGAGGTATATTGTGAAATGATTGCCTGGATTCTCTTCAGCAGTTTTAGCAATGCATGATATAATTAGCACGGAAGTGAATAACATGAACGATTGTGGGTATATTGCATAACTCATATATTAAATGAAAAACTGAACGATCATAACAATGCAGTTACCACACCTTATATGCTATATAAGTTTCCCATTAATACATAATATTTTAGCATAATTATTTAAGACAGATCTGCAGTCTGATCTGATCTTAGCATAGCACTGGAAGGATGCCACGATCTGTCTATCAAATATGTCTATATATCTCAGTAGAATCGAGCCGCATGTCATGCACCTACATTCACTCCATTTTATTCTATATAATGTACACACGCTGCGTCTCTATCATCCTCCTGCAATATAATAAACAAAAGTTTAGCATTAGATATACCATGCAACATAAAAGTTACAGCTGCGAAATGTGATAATAGGTAAATTACAAAGAAATGTGATAATCATAGTTTTGAGCAGAGCGGCGGGTCGATTCCCGGAATCGACACGCCGTCGGGTCGGGCGGGGAGGAGCGGCCCGGGGGTGGTGCTGCGCGGCGGCGCAATGTGATAATAGGTAAATTACAAAGAAATGTGATAATCATAGTTTTGAGCAGAGCGGCGGGTCGATTCCGGGTCGGGCACCCCCGGGCCGCTCCTCCCCGCCCGACCCGGCAGCGGGTCGATTCCGGGAATCGACCCGCGGCTCTGGAGGTTCCATTGTCAAAATCATCACGTACCTAACAGTTAACAAATTTCGTAGCTGGGAAATTTCATTGATCAATCAACGTCGTGGGCAGATAATTGATTAAGAAATTTAATTTTCCATTGGTGAAATGATAATAATTTCGCAGCTGTAATTTCCTCTGCTCAAAACTATGATTTGTTCAGCCATTACAGTATCATTCGACTCATCAATGGAAGTCCCAAACAGTTCAGTTGTGCTCATTTGATGAAGCATAATAGAGTTGGAAGTGGCATCATTGGTCATTTTGGCATTCACACTGTCGATTATATGCTGACCCATTTCTTCAATACGTTCCAATCGTTCCTTAAAACCCTCGGACTCCGCGTTTAGCTTTTGGACATCGAGGACGAGACCGGCCAAGCTTTGGGTGAGCAAGAAATCGTTGATTTTCTTTTCTACTTTCAGGATCTGCTTTCCATATCGATATTTTCTGTATATATTAAAACTACTCACTCTCTCTAATTTCTTGACAAGGTGAAGGCCATCTTGCACTTGGGCTTGAATGTCCCTGAATGGCTGGCCCTTGTAAGAGGAGGAGTCTGCGTCAGTAAATGGATTCAGATTCATACCAGTGGGCTGATCTACCTTTGAAGTCAATGTAACAAACGCCATCTTTTCTTGGCTTTCTTGGCCTCTAACAGTCTCATTTCTGTGCACACTTCCTTCCACTATGGATGAGCGTTTCCTAAATATAGATTCCAGAATCTCTGCTACTTATTTGATTTTGTTTTGTGTGTGAGCTCGATGCCTCTTAAAAATATGAAGTTTTGGGTTTGGATCATGATGGAACTTAGAAGTTTGATTGTGTCTTAAAATATTTAGGGATTCTTCTCAAGTTTGTTGCCAGGGAAGAAAAAAATTGCCAAAGATTATCTCTATTTCTAGGTATTTATGGAAGCCCGGATCTGGTTTATTGTAGCAATAGCAGCAGCATAAGGACATGGCTTGTGATGGCATACCTTTCCCTTCCTCTAATAATGAGGAACAGTCTGCAAAATCTATGGCTGAGACGATGTCTGTTGGGGTCCCAAAAGGTTAGTTAATTTTAGGTTTTCTTCAATGTACTATGTCACTAACTTTAGGTTTTTCTTTTTTCAATAATTAGTGTACTATGTCTATTTCGTTCCAAAGTTAGTTTTTTTCTTTCTTTTTTTCAATTAATAGTATTCAGATAGTTCAAATAAACTTGATCTCATTATTATTTATAACAAAACATAGTAAATAAACATAATCATGAACACAATATAGAAGCAACAACACAGGATATATAGCAAATCTTGATAAGATACATGTATACATTGAAACTCTGTAGACATGTATATATAAATTGTGTTTATAGATATTCCTTTGGAGTTTGAGGGTGGATTGATGAAATGGCCACAACTGCAGGTGCTACATCTCTAACCAGCAATGAATGTGAAAATACACGCAAACGATCAATGAGTTCTTCCTCCCTCTCAAGAGCCATGGACCTGTCTGACCATGACAATGGGGAGGAAGATGGATCGGATGACTGCCCGCATTTTGGAGAGAAGAAAAGAAAATTGACATTCGAACAAGTGAAGACGTTAGAGAAAAGTTTTGAGCTGAGAAACAAGCTGGATCCCGATAGAAAAATGCAGCTGACAAAGCAACTAGGTCTGGACCCGAGACAAATATCTGTATGGTTTCAGAATCGGCGAGCCAGGTGGAAAACCAAGCAGATGGAGAAAGATTTCGATGTTCTCAAGCACGAGTACGAGACTCTTAAGAAGAACTACGATATGCTCCTGCAGAAAAACAGACAATTCAAAGATGAGGTATTAATACAATCTAACATGTATGATTTCTACAATCTTCATATTACAGATCTGAAAAACTTAAGCAACTTTAAGCAGAAAGGAAATTTTGATCTAATTTTAATTTTATTTTGTATTTAGTATTTTGTGTTAGAGTCTTTTATCTATCTCGATCTGATGGGGTATCCAAAAGATTTTGTCTCATAAATAAGATTTATGAACGTTTAGCTATTAATGGTTAGCTTAATTTTTGGGTCTCCATTGTTAAAGACAGGGTTATGAGTTCAGTTCTCTTCATCACCTGGTTGAAAAATAAATAAATCCGTGATCACATTAATTTTTCTGAAAATTTTGAAAAAAGTGATTAAATAGTTTTGCATATCTCTTTAGGTGCAGTGGCTGAGCAGGGAACTAAAAATCAATGATCAGAGCAGCAAGGTTAGGGTTTCTTTGATCGAATCCCAGCAAAAAACAGAAAATTCAGTACCCAACCTAACTATTTCTCCCATGGAGTTATCAGTGAAGTCGGAGATCTGTTTAAATTGCACAGAGCAATCGCGAGAGAATTATCCAACGACCATTAAAGAACAGGAAGGTGGGTGTTGCAGCTATATGACTGAAGCTGCAAGTTCTATTTTTAATATACGATTGAAAGTCCCCAGTCACCGGGGGTTCCCCAGATAGCTGCTGCTTCTGCTAATAGGTCTTCCCTAGAATTTGTAGTGGAGGGAGAAGTAGCTGCAGGTGGCCTAAAGACCCCCCCACCAGATTCAGGTTTGGATGAATGGCACTGTCTGCCAAAAGTGGAGATGGATCAAGGTACAGAGGAATCGTGGTGTAACTTGTTATACAGTTTGGAAGAGCAGGGATCTCTCATACTGTGTGAATACTGGCGTGTGCCAGATGAATCAAGATAGCATGATCACGCAGGTTATCTGGTTGAGGTATTCCTCCATAGGGTTCTTACGGAGGATGTATTGCCTTGATTTTGTTTTGGGTCACTTTGCGGAACAAATGAGTTATTTGAGTTTTTCTCTAGAGTTTTGGTGTTTGGAATCTATTTGTAAATAATTTCACTAGTTTTCAAATCTCTAAATCCAGTCACCTATCAACCTGTAGTGTAAGAAGATATAAACAATGTGAATGCAAGTCCAACTCCGGCCTCTGAAATTTTAGAAGACTTGGCAAGACTTGGTCATGGTGTCATTTGATATTAATGTTAATCTACCCTCTCACACTTTATATAAGATGATCACTTTCGCATGCGGTATATTGTGAAATGATTGCCTGGATTCTCTTCAGCAGTTTTAGCAATGCATGATATAATTAGCACGGAAGTGAATAACATGAACGATTGTGGGTATATTGCATAACTCATATATTAAATGAAAAACTGAACGATCATAACAATGCAGTTACCACACCTTATATGCTATATAAGTTTCCCGTTAATACATAATATTTTAGCATAATTATTTAAGACAGATCTGCAGTCTGATCTGATCTTAGCATAGCACTGGAAGGATGCCACGATCTGTCTATCAAATATGTCTATATATCTCAGTAGAATCGAGCCGCATGTCATGCACCTACATTCACTCCATTTTATTCTATATAATGTACATACGCTGCGTCTCTATCATCCTCCTGCAATATAATAAACAAAAGTTTAGCATTAGATATACCATGCAACATAAAAGTTACAGCTGCGAAATGTGATAATAGGTAAATTACAAAGAAATGTGATAATCATAGTTTTGAGCAGAGTGGCGGGTCGATTCCCGGAATCGACCCGCCGCCCGGTCGGGCGGGGAGGAGCGCCCGGGGGTGGCGCTGTCGATTCCCGGAATCGACCCGCCGCCCGGTCGGGCGGGGAGGAGCGGCCCGGGGGTGGCGCTGCGCGGCGCCCCCGGGCCGCTCCTCCCTGCCCGACCGGGCGGCGGGTCGATTCTGGGAATCGACCCGCAGCTCTGGAGGTTCCATTGTCAAAATCATCACGTACCTAACAGTTAACAAATTTCGTAGCTGGGAAATTTCATTGATCAATTAACGCCGTGGGCAGATAATTGATTAAGAAATTTAATTTTCCATTGGTGAAATGATAATAATTTCGCAGCTGTAATTTCCTCTGCTCAAAACTATGATTTGTTCAGCCATTACAATATCATTCGACTCATCAATGGAAGTCCCAAACAGTTCAGTTGTGCTCATTTGATGAAGCATAATAGAGTTGGAAGTGGCATCATTGGTCATTTTGGCATTCACACTGTCGATTATATGTTGACCCATTTCTTCAATACGTTCCAATCGTTCATTAAAACCCTCGGACTCCGCGTTTAGCTTTTGGACATCGAGGACGAGACCGGCCAAGCTTTGGGTGAGCAAGAAATCGTTGATTTTTTTTTCTACTTTCAGGATCTGCTTTCCACATCGATATTTTTTGTATATATTAAAACTACTCACTCTCTCTAATTTCTTGACAAGGTGAAGGCCATCTTGCACTTGGGCTTGAATGTCCCTGAATGGCTGGCCCTTGTAAGAGGAGGAGTCTGCGTCAGTATATATATCTTCACACTATAAAGTTCATATTGGACAGCTACGTGTCCAAAAAATTTATGGTTGATGTGATCAACGAACTATTGGTGCTTTATAAATATTGAAGACGATGGGTTGCGGAATAGATACGAACGAGAAATCGGAGTGTATTTTTTGCGTGTTCACTTGTTTTCCCTTTTTGACCATTAAAACTGTGCAAGGAGCATTCTCATGTACTTTTGCATGGCTACACAAGTTTTTATATGAAAGTTAGAAGATGAGGATGGCATCTCTAAAAACACATTTATGTTAATATAATTATGATAGGGTGTCAAAATTTTAATTAATGCAGGTAGAATTTTAACAAGTAATTATGTTTATATTTTATTTTTAATCAAATTAATTAATTAAAAATTGTTATATAAATATGTTGTATGAATATGAATTATTATTTTTTGGGCATGAATATGAACTATGATTTTTTAGACATGTAGTATTAGTAAGTCATTGTATTAATATATGATATTGTAATGAATTTTGTTTTTAAGAATAGATTGTTACGTGTTTTCTTTTTCTAATTTTAATGTTTAACTCATATATTAATTATTGTTACAATAATAATAATATTAATAATAAAGTTATAATATAGTTAATTTTTATAATTTTGGTGATGTGAGATGTATCACGAGATAAGTGTTTTGGTGCCTAAGGAAACAAGATACTACTTTTTGTTTTTATGATATAAATGTAATTTAATGAATGTGTTTTGCCATTTATACATAACACTTGAATAAATTGTTAATTTTATTATTTAATTTTAAAATAGGTTTGTAACAACATTAATCAATGAAATTGTATTTATTCAAATTGAAAATTTATTTGGTGCCTCTTTACTAAATCAATAGTTCACTTCAAACCTTTGCTCTCTAATCCCTCAATCCAATGTAGAACAATGGGTAAGAATACAATAGCCAACCACAATCACAAACTACCAACAATAGCCAACCACAATCACATACTACCAACATGTCATTGCTATTTTTTACTTCTTTTCACCTTTCTTTAATTATAAAAATCCAATCAACAAAGTAAAGTTCCAATTAAGTGTGTCTATCCTCCTCTTCTTCTTCTTTCTTTTTGGTCGACATTTATCAACGTAAGCTTCTCTATCATATGACCTATCACTATCAACCTAGATTTCTCTATCAAATGACCTATTCCTCTACCCATTGTTTTGACGTTGGTTCATGTTATATGATAAATACTTTGGGCATGTCTCTTGCATCTTGCATGATACACAAACTTGCATCTTGATTCCGGGAATCGACCCGCCGCCGAGTCGGGCGGGGCGGGGCGGCCTGGCGGTGGCGAGGGAGGGCGGGCTGGGCCGGGAGGGGGAGGGGGAGGGAGGGGGGTGCGGTGGCCGGGCGGAGGAGGGAGAGGGAGGAGGGTGGCGCGGCCCGGGCGGGGGGCTGCGAGGGGGAGGGGGCGGCCCAAAATGATATTCTACCATAAACATTAATGTGTTTTTTCCTTAAAATTTAACTTTGTTTGAGACATAAAAAATTGGTTTTATTAGCATTTTTTAAAAAGTATGAAAATTGACCCTAAAAAAAAAAATCATTATTCCAGTATCAACACTTTCGTTCTGAAGCTATATTTTGCAGGAAAATTTCGTAGAAAATTTCGTAGTCACTGCCATTTTTAAAACAGCCGCAAAATTGACACCTAAAAAAAAAATCATTATTCCAGTATCAACACTTTCGTTCTGAAGCTATATTTTGCAGGAAAATTTCGTAGAAAATTTCGTAGTCACTGCCATTTTTAAAACAGCCACAAAATTGACACCTAAAAAAAAAAAACATCGTTCCAATATACACACTTTTCGTTTTGAGCACTGTTTTTGTGGTTTTTTTGGGGTTTTTGGGCCAGAGTTCCCGTTTTGAGTTTATAGTTCCCGTTTCAAAGTTTACATTGTTATTGATTAAAACAAACTGTTTACTACAATTACAAGAAACAATTAACTAGAAACGATTATGCCCTTGATCTGAAAATCGCTCTTGAGTGACCTCAGTTAATTAATTATTGAATGAGGGTATTACAGACTCATGTGCTGGTGTGTGACTATGGTATTTTAGGCAACAGATTGATCAGATTGCAAAATACACAGACACTGGAAAATGGAAAACAACAAAATAAACACATTAAGCAAATACAAGAACACAACAATTAATAACGAGTTCGCCCTAATCTCCAGGGCTACGTCTCCGGTCCAGCTTTCAGTGATGGCCTTTTTTATTGTGTCTTTAAAGTAGAGAATTACAATGAGGAGCTCTGATTGAGTCTCCTGAAACAAAACAATGCTTGGTAGGGTGGTCCTTGGATCCCCCAAGCCATTAGAGTGCATAGACTCTTTTCCTTACCAGATTTTGACCTCTCT
Source organism: Pinus tabuliformis (assembly GCA_031772625.1). NCBI lineage: Eukaryota > Viridiplantae > Streptophyta > Pinopsida > Pinales > Pinaceae > Pinus > Pinus tabuliformis. The sequence goes on from CM062807.1 coordinate 702,903,624, forward strand.
GGTCTTTAATGGGAGGAGCCCAATGTGGTGCTCAATTCCTGACAGATCCTCTCAGGGATTGCTCGATGCTACTTTATGTTGCAGGTCAGCTCGGCTCTCTGTCTTTTTGCTTCTTGCTTCACTGTCTTTTCTTTTCTCTGTCTTCATTCTCTTCTTCCCTTCGTGTCCTCTGTTTTATGTCTATTCATGGCTTTAAAGTCAATCAATCTCATGACTACTCGCTCCCTCTTCTGCCCTCGTCAGATCACCTACTACTGCTCACTTGGAGTTCCCTGTCTCTGCGTCTTCATCAATGGCTCACAGGGAGTGGCCACTTGTCCTCCTATGAACTGCGCCAGCTCTTCCTTGTCGGTTCGGTTTTTCAGTTACACTGTCATATGACTCATCCTCCATCTCAGCATCAAATCAGACTTCAGAATTTCTTTATGCTGCGGCTTAATCCCTTGTCAAATCTGGTTTCTCCGACGGGTACAATCTCAGCCGTTAGATCTGGAGCCCCCAAATCCGACGTCATTCGCTCATTTCGCGCAGTTGACTTGCTCGACCGTTAACATGCGATGAGCGGCGGTTTTCTCTCTCCTCCGCTGCCACGCATCGGGCTCTGAATGGAATCACTCATTTTTCTCCAAATCTGCTTACCTTCCCAAGGGTGCCTCCGATATACCACCAATTTTGGAGCGTGGGTCCCGCCTTTAGCCTTTAGCGCTTTCCCCACAGTTTTCCCAGCTTCCATGCGACTGAGTGCTCGGGGCCTTTCCTTCTCGAGGGGTTTTGCCCAGCAATCGTGCTTCAGAAATGGCCTCCTTTTTCCGATCCAGGTTTCCCAAGTGCTAGTTTCGCCTCCTGCGTGGTCTCCATGGGCCTTAGTCAGCGCACTTTCACTAAGGTCCTCGTCGTTCCTCGCTCACTGCCAACTGTCACTGTCTAGAGGTCTTCCTAATCACTCTGTGCCCTTAAATTCAAATTTTTTTTCCTAATTTGATACAGTCATGGTACTGTGATAATCTTCATGGATCCAATTCGGATCATAGCCTTCCCACTGAAAAGCTTTTGGACCACCAAAAGTTGGTTTCCAAGCATCGACTAAGTGAGTGTACAATTGTCTCACTTGTCCAATCTATATCCACTTTGCACTGCTTGGCTTTGAACCTTTGAGCCCAATTCTGAAGTACTCAACATCTCCCCTGCGCTTTGTCCTCACCTTGATATCCATAACTGTGTCTTCCTGCAATTCATTAAGATCTTCAGGTAGTAAGTCATCAATAGAAGGCAATTGACTTTGCTCTTTGGGATCCTCAATTAGTGAAGGTTCAAACAATCTCAAGCAATCTGCATTTACGACTGAGTAGATGTGCATGTAAGCTGGTGGATCAAGGCGAAAAGCATTCTCAACAATCTTCTCAAGTATCTTGAAAGGTCCACACCTGATAGGCTTTAGCTTTCTTTACCTTCACCTTGCATCCTATCCTTGCTAATATACAGCCAGACTTGGTCACCAACATGGAAACTATGCTCCATCCAATTCTTGTCATGCCTTACCTTGTATTTGGCTTGGCTCTTTTCCAGCTGTTCCTGTACTGCCTCGTGGATCTCTTGGATTTGTTCAATGAACCTAGTTGCCCTGTCCACATCACTGTGTCCCTCAACTGGGGTATCTTTACCAAAGACAAAATCCAAAGGGGACCTTGGTGTCAAACCAAAACAGGTCTCAAAAGGATATCTCTGTGTAGAAGAATGTTTGTCTTTGTTGTAATCATGCTACACATAACACAAATGTTCATCCCAAAGCTTAGGATGTTTGCTGCAATATCCTCTGAGTAACTGGATCACTGTCCTATTAACTAATTCTCCCTGGCCACCGTTTTGTGGATGGAAAGTTGTGCTTTTCTTCAGTTTGGTGTCCATCAGTTCCCACAGACTTGACCAAAACTTCCCCACAAATCGGGTGTGTCAATCAGATACAATGAAAGTGGGTAATCCAAAATGAACCCATACATGTTCAAAGAACAGTTTTGCAGTTTGTTCAGCTGTAATCTGTTTATTGCAAGGTATCAAAATACACATTTTGTTGAACCTATCCAAAACAACATACAGATAATCATGACCTTTCCTAGATTTAGGCAGTCCTCCAACAAAATCCATGGAAACACTTTCCCAAGGGTGACAAGGAACTGGTAATGGAGTGTACAAGCCCAGTTTTCTATTATTGGGCTTGCTTTTAGCACACATAGTACACCCTCTTACATATCTAGAAATTGTCTCATTCATTTTTGGCCAATAACAAAATCTTTGTAGCTGTGAAACTATTTTACTTACCCCAAAGTGACCTGATATTAGAGAAGTGTGTGCTTCTCTAATTATCTTTACTCTCTCAGTTTGTCGAATGCATAACTTCCCACAATGGTATGAGAGTCGGTCCTTCACATGATAATCCAATTCTTCTACTTGTTTGCCTTGACTCAAAGTTGCATATACATCTTTAAAGTCTATATCTTGAGCATATTGTTCAATGTAGCTTTCATGTAGCACAAAATTATTCTTAAGTATATTAGATGCATTTATAATGGGTCTAGATAACATGTCTGCAATTTTATTATGTATGCCCTTTTTATATCTGATGACTAAATGAAACTGTCGTAGAAAACCCATCCATCTGTAGTGTCTTGTTTTCTGCAACTTAGTTTGGGAGTGTACATATTGAAGTGGATGATGATCAGTATGTATTACTGTCTCTTTGACCATTAAGTAATGTTTCCACTTTTTCACACTCTGTACTAATGCATACAATTCTTTATCATATGTAGGATAGTTAACTACTGCAGAATTAAAAGTCTCAGAATGATAACATATGGGTTTACCGTGTTGTGTCAACACTGCTCCCATGGCATAGTGACTGGCATCTGTTTGGATCTCAAATGGTCTTTGAAGATCAGGTAGTGCTAATACAGGTGATGTACTAATCTTTTCTTTCAAGGTGTCAAAGGCTTTCTGTTGTTTGCCTCCCACTGAAACACCTTTTTCAATCCTGTTAAAGCATGTAAGGGGGCTGCAATTGAGGAAAAGTTAGAAATGAACTTCCTCCAATATTGTGCTGCCCTTAAGAAGCTTCTCACTTCTATAGCAAACTTGGGTTTAGGTCAGTTTACAATGATTTCCACCTTAGAGGGATCAATTTTCAATTCACCACCTGCTACAACATGACCCAAATAATTCAGATATGTTTTGCCAACTTCACATTTTGAGAGTTTAACATGAAGTTTTTCTCTTTTCAAAACATCTAGTGTTTGCTTAACATGCTTTAAGTGTTCTTCCCATGTTTTGCTAAAAATCAGAATGTCATCAAGATACACAATAAAAAAATCATCAAGAAAAGGTCTGAGTACATCATTCATTAATCTCATGAAAGTAGCAGGAGCACTAGTTAAGCTAAAAGGCATAACCAACCACTCATACAATCCTTGCTTTGTTTTGAAAGCAGTATTCCATGCATCTTATTTTGCAACTCTGACCTGATGGTATCCACTATGCAAGTCTAGCTTGGAGAAATAAACAACTTCCTTCAATCGATCTAAAAGATCATCTATGCAAGGAAGGGGATAACAATTTTTTATTGTTATTTTATTCAGTGCTCGGTAATCAATGCACATTCTCCACGAGCCATCTTTCTTTCTCACCAAAATGATTTGTGACCCACATGGTGATGTGCTAGGCCTAATGAACCCCTTCTTGAGCAACTCTTGTACCTGCTTCTTGATTTCAGTATTCTCTAAAGCAGACAACCTATACATTCCAATGTTAGGCAATGGAGCATCTTGCTGCAAAATAATATCATGCACTATTTCCTTTTTGGGTGGCAAACCTTTAGGTTCTTGAAACAAGATATCATACTCTGACACAACCTTTTCTAAATTAGCTTGATGTTTAACATTACAACCCTCAAATACATTGGTTTTTTCAGGTTTCTTTTCCTTTACAACCATTAGTAAGAATTGTTTGCATGAATTTATCGTTCTTTTCATCTGCCTTGAGTTTATGAGAGTATAATTATTCTTGAGCTTATTAGCTCTTGCAAAGTATTCGATTCCATCTTTAACAAGTAGATACTTATTCTCAGCTCTATAGAAAATAGCTTTTCTATCATACAAGTAAGGACTTCCTAAAACAATTCCTCATATATCCAAAGGAATTATGTCTAACTCAACCTCATCTACAAATGTTGACCCAAAATAAAACTTGAGTTTGCACTGTCTAGTCACTTGTAGTTGTGCTTTATCATTCAACCATCCTAATGGGTATGGTTTCTTGTGAGGTGTAGTTGCTATTCCCAACTTCTTTACAATTGCTTCAGAAATTAAATTTACTTGTGAGCCACTATCAAACAAAGTATCAATCTTTTGATGTTTGGAAATAACTCGAATATGGAAAAGCTCATGCCTTTTACTCTCATTTTATTCATTAATAATAGATTGTGCAGAATTACTAATATATGCTTAAGAATTCTTACCTTTTATACCTGTGGCTGCAATGGTTGTTTCATCTCTTGAGTCTGACCCCAAATCTTTCTAAATAGCTACAGCAATCTTCTTCTTCTTGCCCTCAAACTTCTTGGGTATTAGCTCTAGATGCAGAATCTAACAATGCTCATCATCATGCCCATCCTTTTTACAGTGAGTGCATGAAGCTTTTCTTTTCTGTGCAGTGTTAGCCTTCCTTGCTTTCCACTTCTACTTTCTTTTCTCCTTGCTCTTTCTTGCGGTGGGTTGGGATGGTCCCCCAACTTCTGGATTTCCATTCTTTCCTCTTCTAGATGAGTAGCTTGTACAGATACCTCATCTATACTAGTGGGATTAAGCATGAGGATGGTTTGCCTCATGTAGTTGTGTAGACCACCAATGTACTTCAAAAGAGTTTCAGGTGAGTTTAATGAGATTCCTAGAATCAATGCTCTCTTTCTAAATTCTTGAGTGTACCCCTGCACACTTTTCCCTTTAAACTGCCAAAGAGTTTGCCAACTCATCATGGATTGTTTCATGTAGGCCAATGGATAGAACTGATTTTTGATTGCAGAAAAAAATTCACTCCAAACAGAGATAGTATTACCATTTCTTTTCATGTTAGCTTGGGTTCTGCCTTCCCACCAAACAAAGGCAGTGCCTCCAAGGCATAGGCTTGTCGGCTGAATCTTTCTCTTATCTGAATTGATGTTCTGTACTCTATAATAAACATCAATTTATCTAATCCAGTTCTCCAACTTTTCTGCATTTAACTCTCCATCATATATAGGTAAATCAAATTTGACATCTAGTTTGATCAAAGATGCTTCCTTTTTGTGTTCAGGGCTATTAGGAGGTGTGAGAAAGCTTTCCTCTTTCCCTTTTCCTTTCGAGTGGTCATGGAAGTGAGACTCATCCTCTCCTTTGTCATGTTTAGAGCTTGATGAATCTTCATCCTTGTGTTTTCTAAAGTCTCTATACATTTCTTCTACCATGGACTTTATGGCTAGGACACTTTCTTGAATTGAGGGTCTGACCCCATAGAACCTTCCTCTGACATTGTCTTTCGAGGATAGACTCTCCCAATTTTAGGATTAGTTTCGACCAACTCTCCCTCTCCTAATTTGATATTTTATCTAGTTAGCATTCAATAGCTAAACCAACACAAGCTTGTCTAACCTTACAGCCTAGAGCTCTGATACCACTTGATCTGAAAATCACTCTTGAATGACCTTAGTTAATTAATTATTGAATGAAGGTATTACAGACTCATGTGCTGGTGTGTGTCTATGTTATTTTAGGCAACAGATTGATTAGATTGCAAAATACACAGACACTGGAAAATGGAAAACAGCAAAAGAAACACAGTAAGCAAATACAAGAACACAACAATTAATAAGGGGTTTACCCTAATCTCCAGGGCTACGTCTCCGGTCCAGCTTTCAATGGTGGCCTTCTTTTATTATGTCTTTAAAGCAAAGAATTACAATGAGGAGCTCTGATTGAGTCTCCTGAAACAAAACAATGCCTGATAGGGTGGTTCTTGGATCCCCCAAGCCATTAGAGTGCACAAACTCTTTTCCTTACCAAATTTTGACCTCTTTGGTCTTTAATGGGAGGAGCCCAATGTGGTGCTCAATTCCTGACAAATCCTCTCAGGGATTGCTCGATGCTACCTTATGCTGTAGGTTAGATCGGCTCTCTGTGTTTTTGCTTCTTGCTTCATTGTCTTTTCTTTCCTATGTCTTCATTCTCTTCTTCCCTTTGTGTCCTCTATTCTGTGTCTGTTCATTTCCTTAAAGCCAATTGATCTCATGACTGCTCGCTTCCTCTTCCGCCCCCATCGGATCGCCTGCTACTGCTCGCTTGGAGCTCCTTGTCTCTGCGTCATCATCAATGGCTCATAGGGAGTGGCCACTTGTCCTCCTACGAACTGCGCCAACTCTTCCTCATTGGTTTAGTTTTTCAATTACACTATCGTATGACTCATCCGCCATCTCAAAATCAAATCGGACTTCGTCAGGCGCAATTCAGCCGTTAGATATGGAGCCCACAAATCCGACGTCATTTGCTCATTTCACACGGTTGACTTGCTCGACCGTTAGCATGCGATGAGCGGCGGTTTTCTCTCTCCTCTGCTGCCAAGCATCAGGCGCTGAATGGAACCGCTCGATTTTCTCCAAATCCGCTTATCGCCTAAGGGTGCCCCCGATATACATCCAGTTTTGGAGCATAGGTCCCGTCTTTAGCCTTTAGCGCTTTCCCCATGGTTTTCCTAGCTTACAAGCGACTGAGCGCTCGTGTCCTTTCCTTCTCGAGGGGTTTTTCCCAGCAATCGTGCTTCAGAAATGGCCTCCTTTTGCCAATCTAGGCTTCCCACGTGCGAGTTTTGCCTCCTGCGTGGTCTCCATGGGCCTCGGTCAACGCACTTTGACTGAGGTCCTCGTCGTTCCTCGCTGGTTGCCAACTGTCACTGTCTAGAGGTCTTCCTGATCACTCTATGCTCTTGAATTCGATTTTTTTGTCCTGATTTGATACAGACATGGTACTGTGATAATCTTCATGGATCCAATTCAGAAAACGACCTTCCCACTGAAAAGCTTTTGGACCACCAAAAGTTGGTTTTCAAGCATCAACTAAGTGAGGGTACAATTTTCTTACTTGTCCAATCTCTATCCACTTTGCACTGCTTGGCTTTGAACCTTTGAGCCCAATTCTGAGGTAATCAACATCTCCCCTGTGCTTCGTCGTCACCTTCCTGTCCATAACTGTGTCTTCCTGCAATTCATTAAGATATTTAGTTAGTAGGTCATCAATAGAAGGCAATTGGCTCTGCTCTTCGGGATACTCAATTAGTGAAGGTTCAAACAATCTCAAGAAATCTACATTTACGACTGAGTAGATGTGCATGTAAGCTAGTAGATCAAAGCAAAAAGCATTCTCACCAATCTTCTCAAGTATCTTGAAAGGTCCATACCTGATAGGCTTTAGCTTTTTTAACCTTCACCTTGCATCCTGGCCTTGCTGATATACAGCCAGACTTGGTCACCAACTTGAAAACTATGCTCCATTCGATGCTTGTCATGCCTTGCCTTGTATTTGTCTTGGCTCTTTTCCAGCTAATCTTGTACTGCTTGGTGGATCGCCTGGATTTGTTCAATGAACCTAGTTGCCCTGTCCACATCACTGTGTCCCTCAACTGTGGTATCTTTACCAATGACAAAATCCAAAGGGAACCTTGGTGTCAAACCAAAACAGGTCTCAAAAGCAGATCTCTATGTAGAAGAATCTTTTGCTCTGTTGTAAGCATGCTGCACATAACACAAATGTTCATCCCAAAGCTTAGAATGTTTGCTGCAATATCCTCTGAGTAACTGGATCACTGTCCTGTTAACTAATTCTGTCTGGCCATCGGTTTGTGGATGGAAAGATGTGATTTTCTTCATTTTGGTGTCCATCAGTTCCCACAGACTTGACCAAAACTTCCCCACAAATCGGGTTTCTTGATCAGATACAATGGAAGTGGGTAATCCAAAATGAACCCATACATGTTCAAAGAACAGTTTTGCAGTTTGTTCAGCTGTAATCTGTTTATTACAAGGTATCAAAATACACATTTTGCTGAACCTATCCACAACAACATACATATAATCATGACCTCTCCTAGATTTAGGCAGTCCTCCAACAAAATCCATGGAAACACTTTCCTGAGGGTGACAAGGAACTAGTAATGGAGTGTACAAGCCTAGTTTTCTATTGCTGGGCTTGCTTTTAGCACACATAGTGCACCCTTTTACATATCTAGAAATTGTCTCATTCATTTTTGGCCAATAGCAAAATCTTTGTAGCTGTGCAACTGTTTTACTTACCCCAAAGTGACCTGATATCTGAGAAGTGTGTGCTTCTCTAATTATCTTTACTCTCTCAGTTTGTCGAATGCATAACTTCCCACAATGGTATGAGAGTCGGCCCTTCACATGATAATCCAATTCTTCTACTTGTTTTCCTTGACTCAAAGTTGCATATACATCTTTAAAGTCTTTATCTTGAGCATATTGTTCAATGTAGCTTTCATGTAGCACAAAATTATTCTTAAGTATATTAGATGCATTTATAATGGGTCTAGATAACATGTTTGCAACTTTATTATGTATGCCCTTTTTATATTTGATGACTAAATGAAACTGTTGTAGAAAACCCATCTGTAGTGTCTTGATTGTTGCAACTTAGTTTGGGAGTGTACATATTGAAGTGGTCGATGATCAGTATGTATTACTGTCTCTTTGCCCATTAAGTAATGTTTCCACCTTTTCACACTCTGTACTAATGCATACAATTCTTATGTAGGATAGTTAACTACTCCAGGATTAAAAGTCTAAGAATGATAACATATGGGTTTACCGTGCTGTGTCAACACTGCTCCCATGGCATAGCCACTGGCATCTGTTTGGATCTCAAATGGTCTATGAAGATCAGGCAGTGCTAGTACAGGTGTTGTACTAATCTTTTCTTTCAAGGTGTTGAAGGCTTTCTATTGTTTGCCTCCCCATTGAAACACCTTATTCAATCCTGTTAAAGCATGTAAGGGAGCTGCAATTGAGGAAAAGTTAGAAATTAACTTCCTCCAATATTGTGCTACCCCTAAGAAGCTTCTCACTTCTGTAGCAGACTTGGGTTTAGGCTAGTTTACAGTGACTGCCACCTTAGAGGGATCTATTTTCAATTCACCCCTCACTACTATATGACCCAAATAATTCAGAGATGTTTTGCCAAATTCACATTTTGAGAGTTTAACATGAAGTTTTTCTCTTTTCAAAACATCTAGTGCCTTCTTAACATGATTTAAGTGTTCTTCCCATGTTTTGCTAAAAATCAGAATGTCATCAAAATACACAATAAAAAAATCATCAAGAAAAGGTCTGAGTACATCATTCATTAATCTCATGAAAGTACTAGGAGCATTAGCTAAGCCAAAAGGCATAACCAGCCACTCATACAATCCCTGCTTTGTTTTGAAAGTAGTCTTCCATGCATCTTATTCTGCAACTCTGACCTGATGGTATCCACTGTGCAAGTCTAGCTTGGAGAGCTAAACAGCTTCCTTTAATTGATCTAAAAGATCATCTATGCGAGGAAGGGGATAACAAATTTTTATTGTTATCTTATTCAGTTCTTGGTAATCAATGCACATTCTCCACGAGCCATATTTCTTTCTCACCAAAACGATTGGTGACCCATATGGTGATGTGCTAGGTTTGATGAACCCCTTCTCAAGCAACTCTTGTACCTGCTTCTTGATTTCAGCATTCTCTAAAGCAGACAACCTGTACATTCCAATGTTAAGCAATGGAGCATCTTGGTGCAAAATAATATCATGCACTATTTCCTTTTTGGGTGGCAGACCTTTAGGTTCTTGAAACAAGATATCATACTCTGAAATAACCTTTTCTAAATCAGCTTGATGTTTAGCATTACAATCCTCAAATACATTGGTTTTTTCAGGTTTCTTTTCCTTTACAACCATTAGTAAGAATTGTTTGCATGAATTTATCATTCTTTTCATCTGCCCTGAGTTTATGAGAGTATAATTATTCTTGAGCTTATGAGCTCTTATAAAGTATTCGATTCCATATTTAACAAGTAGATACTTGTTCTCAGCTCTATAGAAAATAGCTTTTCTATCATACAAGTAAGGACTTCCTAAAACAATTCCACATATATCCAAAGGAATTAGGTCTAACTCAACCTCATCTACAAATGCTAACCCAAAAGAAAACTTGAGTTTGCACTATCTAGTCAGCTTTATCATTCAACCATCCTAATGGGTATGGTTTCTTGTGAGGTGTAGTTGCTAATCCCAACTTCTTTACAATTGCTTCAGAAATTAAATTTACTTGTGAGCCACTATCAAACAAAGTATCAATCTTTTGATGTTTGGAAATAACTCGAATATGGAAAAGCTCATGTATTTTTCTCTCATTTTATTCATTAATAATAGATTGTGCAAAAATACTAATAGATGCTTAAGAATTCTTACCTTTTATACATGTGGCTGAAATGGTTGTTTCATCTCCTGAGTCTGACCCCAGATCCTTCTAAACAGCTGCATCAATCTTCTTCTTCTTGCCCTCAAACTTCTTAGGTCTTAGCTCTGGATGCAGAATCCAACAATGCTCATCATCATGCCCATCCTTTTTACAGTGAGTGCATGAAGCTTTGCTTTTCTGTGCATTGTTAGCCTTCCTTGCTTTCCACTTCTACTTTCTTTTCTCCTTGCTCTTGCTTGTGGTTGGTTGGGATGGTCCCCCAACTTCTGGATTTCCATTCTTTCCTCTAGCTTCTAGATGAGTAGCTTGTACAGATACCTCATCTATACTAGTGGGATTAAACATGAGGATGGTATGCCTCATGTAGCTGTGTAGACCATCAATGTACTTCAAAAGAGTTCCAGGAGAGTCTATAATGAGATTCCTAGAATCAATGCTCTCTTTCTAAATTCTTGAGTGTACCCCTACACACTTTTCCCTTTCAACTGCCAAAGAGTTTGCCAACTCATCATGGCTTGTTGCATGTAGGCCAATGGATAGAACTGCTTTTTGATTGCAGAAAAAAATTCACTCGAGACAGTGATAGTCTTACCATGTCTTTTTATGTCAGCTTGGGTTCTGCCTTCCCACCAAACCAAGGCAGTGCCCCCAAGGTGTAAGCTTGCTGGATGAATCTTGCTCTTGTCTGAATCGATGTTCTGTACTCTTTAATAAACATCAATTTGTCTAATCCAGTTGTCCAACTTTTCTGCATTTAACTCTCCATCATATATAGGTAAATCAAACTTGACATCTAGTTTGATCAAAGATGCTTCCTTTTTGTGTTCAGGGCTGTTAAGAGGTGTGAGAAAGCTTTCCTCTTTCCCTTTTCCTTTTGAGTGGTCATGGAAGTGAGACTCATCCTCTCCTTTGTCATGTTTAGAGCTTGATGAATCTTAGTCCTTGTGTTTTCTAAAGTCTCTATATGTTTCTTCTACCATGGACTTTATGGCTAGGAAACTTTCTTGAATTAAGGGTCTGGCCCCATAGAACCTTCCTCTGACATTGTCTTTCGAGGATAGACTCTCCCAATTTCAAGATTAGTTTCGACCAACTCTCTCTCTCCTAATTTGAGCTTTGATCTAGTTAGCATTCAATAGCTAAACCAACACAAGCTTGTCTAACCTTGTAGCCTAGAGCTTTGATACCAATTGATCTGAAAATCACTCTTGAGTGACCTCAGTTAATTAATTATTGAATGAAGGTGTTACAGACTCATGTACTGGTGTGTTTCTATGTTATTTTAGGGAACAGATTGATTAGATTGGAAAATACACAGACACTGGAAAATGGAAAACCGTTAGGCCCCTATACTACTAGTGTAACCCCTTATCGTTATTAGTACAACCCACTTATTATATTGATGTACCCATGTAGTGCCCATATTTTTACTATTGTGGCCCATAGAAGCCCACTATTTTTATTATTGTGCCTTTACATTATTATTGTTATGTCGGCTATGATTATGTTATGACCCCTTAGACTCCTATATATAGAAAGGAGGTCTTTTCATTTGTATCATTGAAGAATTGTTCATTTATCTAATGTAAATGAGCTTTCCCCCTCGAAGAGACTGAATTCTAAGGCGTTGATCTATCTTTTCTATCTTTCTGTGACCTGGTTTCATAACATTTGGTATCAGAGCTTTGGATTGTAGGGTTTCGCTGCTCCAAATAGGTCATCGTGGCATTTTCGCTATAACAGTTTTTCTACGACGTTTCAGAAGCTAAAAAAAAACCCATTTGAGAAGACATCACGCTGAACCTTGGGTCCGAATTTGAAAGCTTTTCACACAATATTTGCGGATATATGATCTAAGGAAATTGGTCTTTTTGCAGACTCCTGAACTACATTCCAAACAGGTGACCTAGGGAAAATCGTCATAACTTTCTCTCTAAGCATCTGATTGAAATTTTGTAAGAACGTAAAGAAAGAGGACGGATTTTAGTTTTCTATATATCTTTTTCAAATCCAAAGGTTGAAACAACGACTCGTGGCGTGTCGTACAAGTTCACTCTATTGAACTAGTCTATAATTAGGTCATCTTGGGAGATTTTGCATAACTCTTCCTTGGAGAATCCAATTTGGATCGGACTAGTGGCATTGGAAAGAGGACACAGAGGGCTACTACAGATTGTAATTTCAGAACTGGAAGATCCGAAATTACAGAGTTACATCCATTTCAAGATTGAGATCCTAAAATCAAGAAAAAGTGAGATGAGGAAGTTTGATGGCAAGGATCCGGTAAATTGGATACTATAGATGGAGAAATATTTTGATCTACATGGTGTACCACTATTACAAAAGGTATGTATTGCATCTTCATATTTAGAACCAGATCAATTTTTATGGTATGAAGGGCTTTGTTCTTGTAAAGAACTTGTTACATGGTCAATTTTCACGGAGGAAATGGTAGCACATTATGAGGATACAAAGAGAAACACCTTCTTTAAAGCAACACCACAACAATTGGAAATGGTAAAAGGGCTTTGTGACATAGTGGAAAGAAAAATTATGGAAACCAGGAAGCATACCCCTCACAACTATAAAGATCGAAGTGTTGTTTCTCCTAGCATTCCACAACCTACAAGGGTTACACCACAATAATTGGAAGAATAAAGAGGAAAAGGGCTTTGTTACAATTGTGATAGAAAATGCACTAAAGGTCATAAGTGTGCTGAGAAGAAATTATTTTACATAGAATATGAAGAGGAGGAAGAAAAGGATCAAGAAACATCAAAACAAGAGGATATACGCCAAGAACCCACCCCAGAGAAAGAAGAAATGAATCAGACCATATCTTGTAAAGCATTGGCAAGAATTACCACTCCTCAAAATCTCAAGATAGAAGGACATATCAAGAAGAAAATGGTGCAAGAAGTGAAATAAATCCAACCATATCTTGTAATTCATTGGTCGAAATTACCACTCCTCAAACTATCAAGATAGAAGGACATATCAAGAAGAAAAATGTTCAAGAAGTGAAAGATCACATCGAGCATCAAGAAATGAATCTGACCATATCTTGTAAAGGATTGGAAGAAATTGTCACTCCTTAAACTCTAGAGATAGAAGGACATATCAAGAAGAAAAAGGATCAAGCAGTGAAAGATCACATCGAGCATCAACAACAAGTTCTCCAACTTTTAAAGGATAACGCCACTTCGATGCAAAATCAAATGAAACAACAGGCACTTAAAAAATGGCGACCTTACCAAATGGGAAGACTCTTCAAGGATGAGGATGTGGAAGCATTGTTTTGTATTATTTCTATTATCCAACCAGATTAGATAAATGAAGCAAGGGATGAATGGAAGAAGGATGAAGAAGTATGGCCACTTATTCAAAAGTTGCAAAAGATCTCAATTCAAACAATATTTCCAGAAATTGAAGAGGGAGGAAAAATCATATTGGAACCTAGAGCAGTCACAGAAACAAGAACCCAACAACTACGAAATCGATCAATTTCAGAGTATCTCATCAAGTGGAAGAACTTACCCACTGAAGATTCCACATAGGAGGACAAGAATTTTATACAGAAGCATCAAGAACTACTCAAGCATTGAGGACAACGCTTTTTGAATGAGAGGGGCATGTTAGGCCCCTATACTACTAGTGTAACCCCTTATTGTTATTAGTACAACCCACTTATTATATTGATGTACCCATGTAGTTCCCATATTGTTACTATTGTGGCCCATAGAAGCCCACTATTTTTATTATTGTGCCTTTACATTATTATTGTTATGTTGGCTTTGATTATGTTATGACCCCTTAGACTCCTATATATAGAAATGAGGTCTTTTCATTTGTATCATTGAAGAATTGTTCATTTATCTAATGTAAAGGAGGTTGCCCCCTCGAAGAGGCTGAATTCTAAGGCGTTGATCTATCTTTTTGTGAGCTTGTTCATAACAAAAACAGTAAAAGAAACACTATAAGCAAATACAAGAACGAAACAACTAATAAGGAGTTCACCTTAATCTCCAGAGCTATGTCCCTGGTCCAGCTTTTAGTGGTGGCCTTCAAATATTGTGTCTTTAAAATAGAGAATTATAATGAAGAGCTCTGATTGAGTTTCCTGAAACAAAACAACACCTGGTAGGGTGGTTCTTGGATCCCCCAAGCCACTAGAGTGCACAGACTCTTTTCCTTACCAGACTTTGACCTCTCTAGTCTTTAATGGGAGGAGCCTAATGTGGTGCTCAATTCCCGACAGGTTCTCTCAGGGATTGCTTGATGTTGCCTTATGCTGCAGGTCAGCTCAGCTCTCTGTCTTTCTGCTTCTTGCTTCAATGTATGTTCTTTTCTCCGTCTTTGTTCTCTTCTTCCCTTCATGTCCTCTGTTCTGTGTCTGTTCATGGCTTTAAATCCAATCGATCTCATGACTGCTCGCTTCCTCTTCCGCCCCCATCGGATCACTTGTTGCTGCTCGCTTGGAATTCCCTATCTCTGCGTCATCATCAATGGCTCACAGGGAGTGGCCACTTGTCCTCCTACGAACTGCGCCAGCTCTTCCTCGTCGGTTCGGTTTTTCGGTTACACTATTGTATGACTCATCTGCCATCTCAGCATCAAATTGGACTTTAGAATTTCTTTACACTGCGGCTTAATCCCCTGTGAAATCCAGTTTCTTCGTTGGCCGCAATCTCAGCCGTTAGATCTAGAGCCACCAGATCTGACGTCATCCGTTCATTTTGCACGGTTGACTTGCTCGATCGTTAGTGTGCGATGAGAAATGTTTTTCTCTCTCCTCCGCTTGTGACGCTTCAGGCGCTGAATGGAATCGCTCATTTTTCTCCAAATCCGCTTACCGCCCAAGGGTGCCCCCAATATACCACCGGTTTTGGAGCGCAGGTCCCGCCTTTAGCCTTTAGTGCTTTCCCCACGATTTTCCCGACTTCCATGCGATCGAGTGCTCGGGGCCTTTCCTTCTCGAGGGGTTTTGCCTAGCGATGCATAATTAGCACTAATGGCGCATCAGAAATGGCCTCCTTTCCCAATCCAGGCTTCCCAGGTGCTAGTTTCGCCTCCTGCGTGGTCTCCATGGGCCTCGGTCAGTGTGCTTTGATGGAGGTCCTTGTCGTTCCTCGCTGGCTACAAACTTTCACTGTCCAGAGGTCTTTTTGATCGCTCTGTGCTCTTGAATTTGAAGTTTTTGTCCTGATTTGATATAGTCATGGTACTGTGATAATCTTCATGGATCCAATTCGGATCAGCCCTACCATGGAAAAGGGAAATATAGGGGAAAAAGTGGGAGCATAAAAACTATCCTAGAGCTAGGAAAAGGAAACCAGTGGGAAGTTGCTCAAGAACAGTCAATGAAGTGCAAGACTTGAGGCTGGATAGTGGAGTTTGGAGGCCAAAGGCACTAACTGGAAATTATTCTAGTAGAAAAACTGCTCGGGGGAGAACCTAGACATAATTGCCAGGTTCGTGGCTGGGAGGAGAGACTTTCTGGAATTATTGGAAACTACAGGTGGAATAGATAAGTATTGCAGTTAGTTTCTTTCTAGAGTTAATGATAGCATGTAGAGATTAACATTTAATGACAGAGTAAAATTGTTATGTTTGAACTATCATAGAATAAATTCTGGAATGACAAACTATATTTAGAAGTCGTAAGGAAAAGTGTAATTATAGGAAATAGGAACAACTTTTCTTTAATCATATGATAGACAGTGTATTCTAATAACCATAGAATTACTATATAACACAACAAAAAGGAAAGAGAATGCTCATTTAGTAATTATGGTACACTATCCATTATAAGCAAAGTTAAACTGGTAAGATATAGAAATAAATTATTTACAAAGTACTGTATCCGAGAATCCGTAGAATAACCTGAGTAGTTTTACATACTCTGTACAAATGACTACAATAGAAAGACAGTAAATATACAACTACTGGAACGCAAATTCAGATACATACATTATGTAACTATTAATCACAGATTTAAAATATAAAGACAACAAGATTCATAGAACTATTTGAATGTAGGTGCAACATCATATCTTGACTACGCAATCACGAAATTTCGACAGAGTAATTGTTTAACCTAGCATTATCTTGAATGAAAGCTAAACCAAATTCCAATCATCCTAGTTAATACTTGCATGAAGAAGAGAAGGGTCCTCTCGGCCCGGATTGCAACTATTACAATAAATAACTTAATTCATTGCCATTTCCAAACATATGAATAGATAGGATAAAGTCCTGTAAACGTTAATGCATAATTTAAGCATTTTAAATAACATAACATAAGCCAATTCACGTGAGTGGTCATTTGAAAAAATAATCCTCTGTGGAAAGGAGCTTAAACTCTTTGTCGACTATAGAATGGGAGTATTCTCCCTAAAAACTACAAAAAGAGCCTACACAGAGTTCCCTTAACTATTCATGCATGTTTAAATAATTACATAATCAACAGAACAATAAAACTTGAACCAGTTCGATGCGGAGTCTCTATCTTTGACCATGTGAGAAATGTTCCATAACTTAATTCATGCTAGAGGTAAGATTCCAACCTGGAAGAGCCAACAATGTTGTTGTGAGCAATTTAAGTTCTGATGAGGGATGACCTTCACCAACTCTAATACCATTAAGCACGGTGTAGTTACCTGTCAGGGCAACCGAAACATTAAATTAGAAAACCTTATGGGAAAAGTCGAACAAACCTGGTAAATAGACATAGGGGAAGATTTTGTTACCTGGAAGTGGTTGATTCCCACGGGAGGCAGCTTCCCTGTCCACAGTGAGCAAACAACATGAGAAATGTTAAGCAAACCAAAGGATTTAAACCATTCAAGTTTGGAAGCATTCAGAAGTTACCTTCCGCAGCTAAGTCCTGGAATCGATTGTCGCCCGGAGTGATGGAAGTGCCATGGGGCTTTCCTGTGCAGCGGAGACAAAGTGTTAACGCAACGCCAAAACCACAGTCTAGCTTTACAGTAAATACCACCATACAATCTAAGAAGACCACATAACAATGGCCTGATGGGTTTACCTGGCCCTGTGTTGGCAACGGCTACCGCCTTCGTCATTTTCAGAGGATGCACAGACAATAAAGAACCCTGATCAAGACATCGAACCCTCCCAGGACAACAAAACCTCGTAGAACGACAGACCCTCATGGAATAGCAAGAAACTGGAGGAGCAGTGGCAACAATGAACCACACGGAGGCTGAGGACAAGCAGTTAGTTAGGGGTTGAAACCCTAAGTGTTCTCCACCGTCAGATCACATGAGCCTGATCAACGACATCAACACCAAACAGATGGCGTGAGTAGCATGACCCATCTGGCCAGCGCACACAACCTTCCTCCATGTCTCCCTGCCGCGTGGCTCCAGGTACAGAGGACAACAGGTCAACCCAGGAGTAAGGATGGGGAAATCACATGGCAGATCATTCGCACTTAAACCCAATCCTTTCAACTTTAATACAATCTGTGTGATTCATTAGATCCGGTGCATGTCAAGTCTACGGACTTATGAATTAAAACAATCAAATTAATGTGATTGCACATAATGAACCAATTACCAAAGTCCCGGATGGGCATTTTTTTGTATGTTAGTAGTTAGTTAACTTTAGATGTTACAACACCATGTGATGCAAATGCAAATGCTAGTTAAACTACCCGAAGAAGCTCCATTTTATTTATTTATTTAAATTTAAATATTAAAATGTGGATTTTTCATTTCAAAATAGGTTTTTTCTTAGATTATATATATATATATAATTTAAATCATTTTTTAAAATTAATTTTAGAAATGGAATCAAAATAGGTGTATTATGTTATTTTTACCTCTCTTAAAAAAATTAAACCACCAATCAATTTTGATTTCCAGATTTTATTTTTCCTTATTTTTATATAAATTAATTTTTCTTTCAAATTATTTATAATTTTTCAAAATTAAAAATATCTTTTTTCTTAAATTAAATTTAGAAATGAGATCAAAATATATATGCCAAATTATTTTTATCTCCATAAAACACACATAACTTTGCATATTTTCATTTAAACTAATTTTTACATACAAGAAATATAGAAGAGAGTCTTCTTTTCACTTAACAATTTTAGAATTTAATATATTCACAATTAACTTATTAATTATTATTTTAATCTT
Organism: Pinus tabuliformis; assembly: GCA_031772625.1. Lineage (NCBI taxonomy): Eukaryota > Viridiplantae > Streptophyta > Pinopsida > Pinales > Pinaceae > Pinus > Pinus tabuliformis. The sequence continues at coordinate 702,922,329 of CM062807.1, forward strand.
TTTTCATCTTTTTCCTATTCTGGTTGATAAACATAATTACCAATTACTTTATATTGATACCCGTTTTTTTTTCACTAATCTTCGCTGATATTCTGTTATGTTCTTTGTTGATTGGGAACTGGTTTTGCAGGGTGGTTTTGGTGCTGCAAAGAAGAAATTCAAGGCTCGCATGAAAGTAGAGGCGTGCAGCTTGCAGCAAGGTTATGAAGGTGCGTGGTTTGAGGGCATCATAGTGTCCTGCGAGAGGGACCACTGCAATGTACTTTTTGAGAAATACAGGAATGAAGATGGGGATGGGCCTCTGGTGGAGAAAACAGAGTACCATCTATTAAGGCCATGCCCTCCTCCGACCACCTTAAGAAATTGGGCGGTTGGCGATCTGGTGGAAGCAAATGAAAATGACGCCTGGTGGAGAGGTATTGTGACGCAGGTTCTACCTGCCCAGCAATACCATGTTGTATTTCCAGATACCAAATCAGAGAATGTATTCCACCAATCCAACATGCGTGTAAGGCAGGATTGGGACAATGGAAAATGGCATCAGCCATCGGCATGGTCATCGCCAACGCCCTCGCCCTCACAAGTAAGCGCCTCTTTCTTTATTCACTTCTGTTGTGTGTCTATAGTGAATGTTTCAGTGTAAAACTTGTAACCTTAGTTTGTTTATATTGAATTTGAAGTATGAAAATTTTAAAGCTTAAAAGTTGAAATTTTAGTATTTATATTAAATATGAAGTATGAATAGCAAGCTTAACGGTTGATAAACATAATTACCAACTATCAAAAAATGTTTTTATTAAAATATGCGAGAGTTTAGGTTTAAATACCAAAATTTTAGATAGCAATTTGAATGAGAAATTTTGTGAATAATTTTAAGGAATAATCTTAGTAAATTGCAATATTCATTGTGAGATCTACATAAATAAAAAAATTGGAATGGTATCCCATAATATCTTTTTTCAAATTGTAGAAAATGTAAAAGAGTAACTCTTCAAAGCAAACAGTGAAATTTGGAATTCCATGTTCATATATAGAGTTAGTGTTTTGGCTTGTTTTTTATTTCTACTTTGAATTGTTATTCAAACTAATTGTTTGATGTTACATTAGGTTGTTTGAATGTTTGATTTTTTAAGACAGTGAAAAATTAATTATGTTTTGAATATTATGTTTTTTTCCAATATTTTTTTATGATATATATTATTAAAATTTCGAAAGCATTATATTCTTGATAGTGTGTTATTTTCAATATTGTGTTTCTAATAATTTAAATATTTCTACAATTTAATAACTAATGTTACTTGATTTTTTTTTGCAGGAAACGGGGAACAATTTCACGAACTAGAAGTGAATGCATATCGCCCTGTGTGACAAGCCTTTCTGGTTATAAAAACATTAAGCTCTGAAAAAAGTCTTTGTTGTCTAATCTCAGGGTTGCATTACATATTACTCATGAAGAATACTTGCTTGACCTGGAAAAGCTCAATCTTACTTCTAGATTTAAGATGTGAATGATTTGAACTTGAACGTTAGTTGTATATATAACTTCTCTTAAGAGAGACAATTAATATTCATTAGAGATTTTAATCAAATGGAGATTTTGTGAGGACCTGACATGATTTTTATCAATACATAGCACATCTCTTTATTTTTATATAATCTTTATATTTTCAATGAGATAATCTATATCCATGTATAACACATTTCAAACATTGTATGTGCAATTTGACGTTTCTCAATTGATGACATTTAAAGAATTGTGTGTAATACAAGTTTATTTAATTTTTCTTGATTTGATATCTATTAACATGATTCATAAATAAAATGAGGATGTCATTGTTCATTTGTAATTATTTACATTTCAAGAATTTAAACATGATAGGCTTCATGTTGTGATGATTTATTACACTAATTTGATTCTTTATTTTAGTCAATCATGTAGTAAGGATAGGAAGTTTACACTAAGGATCTAACCTCAAAAACATTTTTAATTTGTATATCAAGAAGTTGATTATTTGTTTGGTATAACTTGAGTTACAAGATTCTAGAATTCCTACAAACCTGTAACACCTCTTTATCCTACCTATCATGCACTTCAAAAATCTTGTTGCCTTGTATTTAATGTAAAAAACCCAATCATTCAATGTTTACACCACTTTTCACACAACTTACTGGGCTTAGTTTGAGCTTGGCACAATCCAAATCCAATATTATGATGACATGTATTCCCTTTCCTAAGTCTCGCTCTATCATGTTTGCATATGTTTACAATGGAGAATTTTCCAAGTCTTTTTTCCAACACAAGATGTCAATGGTGGGATAGGTGGAACTCTTTCCCAATAATATTAGAAGATCTTCCTAATACTGATGAAAAAAATGGAGTGAAGGGCCAATTGTTTTCATGGATTCCTACCTTAATTATTTTCACAAGTTACATGATAATAATAAACATATAAGGTGCTTGCATAGAAAGGTGGAAAAACAATAGTATAGCAATAAATGGTTTATATTAATATATTTTATTGTCAAAATATGTTTCCATTATACATATGTCTCATAATACAATTTTTACTTTTTTTAGTTTCTTAGTTTTTGTGAATTTCATGATTGGTTAATCTATTTCTTGATTCTCTTTAATTGTCTTCCATATCCTAATGTTGATTGAATATGCATGCTTTGAAGTGTTGTACATTCATGTACTTTGCATGAGACATAGTCTAATCCAAAGGAGCATCAATTACAATAACAAAAAGGGTTAAATCAATATTGTCACGCCCCTACACCTGCGGTGATCTTTCAACCGCTTATAGCGAGGTGCGGCACCACCAAACACTTTCTTTTCACCAATACTCACCTTCGTGGACTACGCCTAATTCACTTGTCCTTACTTAGTTTGTTTTTCGCAACCAAGTAAAATGCATTTATCCTTTATACTTAATGAAGCCCATACTCATTCATTATCCATATGCAATTAACCAAGAACATCAACAATTGCAAACAAGTATAAAGGGAGGGGCAACTCCCGAACAGTCTGCCCAACAATATATTATAACAGTTTCTTCAATAATACATCATCAAGTATACTTGGCAAAACTCCAAGTCTATACTTAGAATAATTTTACAATCAAGGCATAGAACAGCCTTTTACAACATCAATGCCAATCTACACGGTAGGAGGGTGCTCACCCGAGACACCTAAGACTCCCCCTTAGATTCTGCACGATTTCCACCTCAAACTGCACTCTGATCGACCTACGAATGACCTCCGGTAAAACTGCGCACTTACACCTTGGAGCGCATGAGCTATGCGCACTCCCACTTATTTCTGCGCCCTTTTTACCCCTTGTCCAATGCGTAGAAGAGAGATGCCAAGTTCGTTGTTTCAAATGAGCTCAAGGCTCTCTTACTTATACATGTTTCTGCGTGAGTTTTGGGAGGGTGTCTAGCCTTAAGGCCGACCCCATAAGCCATCACTATACGCCCACATGTACTCCTTTACAAGTCGGCCTAGCTCCATAATACATCGCATATAAGAGGAGGTTCAACACTTAACCATTTTAAGTGTTTCTCCTTAACGTCGCATATCGTATGGAGGATCGTCACATGAGGAGCGCCCGCCTGTCGCAAGTCCGCCCGCCCGTCGCACCGATGTGCGCCCGTCACACCCGACGCTCAACCGCCCGAGTTTGCGAAGACCTTACATCCTCCTCCACCTGAAATCATTGTCGTCCTCGACAACATACCATCTCGGTATCTCTCCACCAAGATCATCATCAACCATGATGTCGACTCCTCCACATAAGGCAAACATCCCTGCAACATATGTAGAATCCCATCTCCATCATGTTCCACCTTAGTGACTAACTGCCACCAAGACAACCATACCAAGGTATACACCTCTACGGTATGTACTCCATCAGATATCATCTCGATCCATGATCATTGACCCCTTTGCCACAATCTCCACTGCAACAACTCGTGTCAACCTCATCATGTGTCACCATGTGAACCTCTATCATGATACTCCAACAAAATGTCAACACATCTCTGTACACTTCGCGACCCCATGTCTGAACTAGTTGGGTAGCTAATCCAACCATCACGCTCAATCCATGAGAGTGAACATCCTCATGCCATCATCTGTTGTTCCTCAAACATCTGCCACATCCTTGACTCATCAAGAATCTATCTCCATAATCCATGCTCAGGTCCATGGAAACTCCATCCATCTGCAACATGTCATGATGCTTGATGCCAAGCCATCCCTGCACCATCAATCATACCTGCTCAAACATGTTTAAGGACTCACTGCCATGAGCAGCTAACAATGAGCCCCATCTTCTTCATTCATCTAAGAAGATGTAGAGGGAGTAGAGCCTGAAGGCTCTCCCTCACTAATCAACTCAATCCATCTGTCAGGATTCTCAACCTCCATCCTTTGTAGATAAGCAACTCGGTCTTCCTTCTGGACATCCGGCCTCACATATATCTCATCATCATCATCATCATCTTCCACCAACTCTAGTCTTCTTTTCAAGTCCAAGATGCTATCTGAGAGTGATCTAATGACCAATGACTGCTCTGCAAGCTTTGTCTCAATAGTAGAGAACCGCTTGTTCACCTTCTCCTTTTCTTCCATTTGCATTGCTCCCACTTTACAATCAGGTCTTGTTGCACCAATGGTAGGCACACCAATGGGTACATCTTCCCTGCCATCATAAATGTAGAGCTTCTTCAAATGTGGCACGATCAAAGCATCGAATTGCTTCATAAACTCCATCCCCAATACAGCTTCATAGTCATCAATCCGCACTATGGTGAAGTCCACTTTCCCGGTCCATTCACCAAGTGTAGTATCCACCTTCTCAACTATACCAAGAATGTCCATAGGAGGAGAATTCACTGTCTTCATTTGTGCCTTTGCCGTTACAAACTTCAGCCCAATCCTTCTCGCAGTATCCTCACTCATGAAGTTGTGGGAAGCCCCACTATCCACCATAGTGAGTACATCAGCACCTCCAACCTTCATCTGAACATACTCCAATCTGTTCCTCTCAGGATCTCTCCTAGAGACCACCTCCGTAGTAGCAGAAGCACCAAGTATCTGCATCATCCCCACAGAAGCACCTTCATTCTTTCCATCAGATTCAGCCTTCCTCTTCAAAGCTAAGAGATACCTCACTTCAAGAGTTAGGCAATCCCACTTCTTCTGATTCAATTTCTATCTCATCTCAAGCTCCTTGAGTTCTGCTTCAATCAAGTCTGCTTACTCCGCAAGTTGAAGGGCTTCTTCTCTATTCCCATCAGAAATCCCTTCCTTGAACAAGGCACGAAGAGCATTCCTTGTTTCAAACAACCTTTTGCCACATTCTGCAAATCCTTGTTTTACTTCCCTTGACTCTTCAAGTAGACTTCCTTCAAATTATTCAAAGGTAGCATAACCCAATTTCTGCAAGATAGACATCTTTACCAAGACACCTGCAACCTGAATCGACCATTGTCCCACTTATGTGAAACGGTTTCCTTCACTTGCAAGTACCCTTTTCACTGTCACGAGCAACCCTGCTCAAATACCAATTGTCAAGTTTCCAAGTGTATGGGTACACTTGCTTCACCCAGTTTCCTGCAAGACTCCTCCAAGCATTCAGACTAGCTCTGATACCACCTGTCACGATAGTGCAGTGGGATCAGCACTTCATCATCAATCCGGTCATCAGCCTGCTCTGATACCAACTGTCACGATAGTGCAGTGGGATCAACACTTCATCATCAATCCGGTCATCAGCCTGCTCTAATACCAACTGTCAAGGTGTGTATCAGCTTTTCACCGAGCCTCTTCAACCTTGAACCTGCTCCGATACCAACTGTCACGCCCCTACACCTGCGGTGATCTTTCAACCGCTTATAGCGAGGTGCAGCACCACCGAACGCTTTCTTTTCACCAATACTCACCTTCATGGACTACGCCTAATTCACTTGTCCTTACTTAGTTTGTTTTTCGCAACCAAGTAAAATGCATTTATCCTTTATACTTAATGAAGCCCATACTCATTCATTATCCATATGCAATTAACCAAGAACATCAACAATTGCAAACAAGTATAAAGGGAGGGGCAACTCCCGAACAGTCTGCCCAACAATATATTATAACAGTTTCTTCAATAATACATCATCAAGTATACTTGGCAAAACTCCAAGTCTATACTTAGAATAATTTTACAATCAAGGCATAGAACAACCTTTTACAACATCAATGCCAATCTACACGGTAGGAGGGTGCTCACCCGAGACACCTAAGACTCCCCCTTAGATTCTGCACGATTTCCACCTCAAACTGCACTCTGATCGACCTACGAATGACCTCCGGTAAAACTGCGCACTTACACCTTGGAGTGCATGAGCTATGCGCACTCCCACTTATTTCTGCGCCCTTTTTACCCCTTGTCCAATGCGTAGAAGAGAGATGCCAAGTTCGTTGTTTCAAATGAGCTCTAGGCTCTCTTACTTATACATGTTTCTGCGTGAGTTTTGGGAGGGTGTCTAGCCTTAAGGCCGACCCCATAAGCCATCACTATATACCCACATGTACTCCTTTACAAGTCGGCCTAGCTCCATAATACATCGCATATAAGAGGAGGTTCAACACTTAACCATTTTAAGTGTTTCTCCTTATCGTCGCACTTAACGTCGCATATCGTATGGAGGATCGTCGCATTTCGTCGCATGAGGAGCGCCCGCCTGTCACAAGTCTGCCCGCCCGTTGCACCAATATGCACCCATCGTGCCTGTGCGCCCGTCGCACCCGACGCTCAACCGCCCGAGTTTGCGAAGACCTTACAAATATGGTTAGTTATTATTCATAGAAGTACTTTATTAATAAAAATATCACTACAATGTTCTTTACTAGGTCAGCTAGTCAAGAACATTGCTTTGGCTACCATGTGTTCATTTTCTTTCTCAACATCCTCATCTTCATGCCAAGTCATTGAAACAAACAAATTTATAAGTACACCATATGTATGTAAATATTAATATTGATAATCCATACTTTTTATTTTATAGGAATAATACCATCATGGCTAGGTTTCATACCACCACCATTGGGTTGCACTCCACCATCACTGGGGTATGTTTCACTACTAGCCTCATTAGTGTTGTTTTCTCTAGCTTAAAACAAATAGACACAAGTAACTAATAATTAAATCCCACTGATTTTATTTGCCATGTCATTCAAATGGGAGGATTTTGTTTTCCTCATGCTTTGTTGACGTTCAACCATGGCTTCAAAGTCAAACTTGAAACTAAGCCTCAAGCTTTCTTTAGTGGTAGTAGTTTTGAAGTGAGCCCTTTGCATTGCATAAGATCACAAATTTATTTCTAGATGCAATTAAATACAAGTTGGATGGTTATAGGAACGATATTGCTTAATTATTTAGTACTTGCAATTTGTGCTTTTAGTTTCACGTAACCACCCTCGACAAGTTTGTGCTTCTAGTATTTTTCTAGCCTTTCCTTGTTTTTTTTTTACATGTCTCACACGGTACGAAAAGTTTTAACTAGGTTGTTGGGTGAATTTAATGATGATAAATTTAGAGCATAATTATGTCAATCAAGGAGTGTAATCTTAGGGGAACTACACTATATGTGCATAGGTATGGAAATAATGGTTATACTATCTAATTACTACAATGAGGATTCTATCATGTATTAGAGGTTTTCTATCTAGATAATAAACTCAGGGACACTTGACTATGTAAGAATAACCAAGTACCCAAAATCTTTAGGTCTTCTCTTCAATAGATCTTGCCTCTACACTTAGAAAAATTTGATAAAAAAGGATACGCAAAGTTTTTACATATCACAACTCATTCACTAATCACTTATCTTCAAACATAAATCATACATGTAAAGTGACACTACATCAGTGGGTAACTTTATTAACCTATTAGATAAAAAAGAAAACTAACTATGGTGATCATTAGGTATTTGATGCACGACCCTTTCCTTCTCGACTATAGCCTTTCTCACTCATGAAAATGGATGGGCTTCCATAGTAATGAAATGATTCAATGCTTCAATATGACCTTGGTGATTTTTCTTACCCTTGCAAAGATCAAAAGAAATATGGAACAAAATACAATCAAATAGGTATTCAAAGAACAAGAGCCATCACACCATGCATACTACTACCAATACTATACCAATAAAGAAAGATTTAGAGCACATATGTGTGGCTATATAAGACAAAATAAGCCCAAATGCATAAATCAAAGACTACTGTATTGAGTGTAACTTGTTAGATATTAACCAAGTTCATATGTACAAAGAATATCAATGTATCCAACAATATCATTACTAGAATGGATTTATATATGAGAGAAAAATATAAATAATGTTATAGCTCATACCTATGAGTTATAGGCTTAGTATAATCAACATAGGGTTGATCTGCACATGATCTATACACCAAAGAAATCACACAATAAAAAAACTCATATATCAAATACAAAAAACATAGATCTATAACAAACTCGGACCAAATGCGATTATCACTTACAAATCCTAGTTATCACACGAGTCAACATAAAATCACAGAGATGTAAAGAGGCAATGTATTAGGTTGGTGGGCTCTTTCCAACTGGCAACATTTCCCTAAGAAAGAAGATTCAAGTCACTCTAGACTTGGTACACACCACATGAAATCAAACAACAACAGTCTTATTATTACAATCCACAAATTAAATTGATAAAAATATGAACAATGTGATCATGTTTACAACATTAAAATAATGTTCAATCTCGTTTTTAATAGGACTCAGAGGTTAGGCTCCATTTTAATATATCATGAAATACATAGCAATAATATTGAGATTAAAGGCCTAAACTAAACAAAATGTAGGTGGTATAATGACCCCTTTATATATTTAGGGTTTTATAATGACTAGAATCCAAATTTGAAATGGTTGTGGTTGTTTCTCATCCAAAAATTTGGATATGCAAACCCTTGATCACACCATATCTTGCTTATGGTTGATCATTGTCAGGCCAGGCAGTAACTCCTCAAAGCAAAATTGATTCATATATTTTATTCCTTCAAGTTGGTATTCATTATATACATGAGGGAGAGACTATTCACTTCAGCTCCCGATGACTGTTCATATTACTTATTTATTTATTTACATTATGTCAACATTCCCCTCCCCCCTTAATCTAAAGAGATGTTGGTGAGTCCAAGCATCATTCTGAATCGTTCAAGCTTTTCTCTTCCAAGCGCTTTGGTGAAGATGTCTGCAATTTGCTCATTAGTGGAACAATGATAGAGATGGATTGTTTTGGCCTCAACATGATGTCAAATCAGATGATATTTAGTATTGATGTGCTTCATTCGATCATGGAACATTGGGTTCTTTGCCAAATTTATTGCAGAGGTATTGTCAATCATGAGTGGAGTTGATTATACTTGTTTTACCTGCAAATCTTCAAGAATTTTCCTGAGCCACACAATTTCTATTATTGCTTCAGCTGCTGCCACGTATTCTGCTTCTGTTGTGGAATCTGCTGGAACTGATTATTTGCACGATCACCAGGAGATAGATCCTGATCCAAGACTCATAGCATATCCTGATGTAGGTACCCCAGTCTCTTTATCTCCATCAAAGTCTGAATCAAAGTATCCAATCAAGCTAAAGCCGTCCACCTGTGTATACTTGATTCCAATGTCTTGAGTTCCCTTCAAGTACTTTAGAACTCTTTTTGCAGTAGACCAATGTCCCTCACAAGGCTTTTGCATAAACCTGGAGAGGATTCCAACAACCAACGAAATGTCTGGTATGGTAGTAGATAGGTAGTTGAGCCTTCCTACAAGCTATCTATACTTTGTTGCATCCTCAAATTCTTTTCCTTCAATATATGTGAGCTTTAAGTTTTGTTCCATTGGAGTAGTAAGAGGATTACATTCTGTCATGCCAAACCTATTCAACAGATCTCCAATGTATTTCTTTTGAGAAAGAAATATGGACTTTGGATGTTGGGTTACTTCAATACCAAGATAGTAATAAACATAGCCCAAATTAGTGATTTCAAAACTTTTCCCTAATTCCTTCTCTATGGATGCAATGTAGCTTTCATTGTTCCCTATCATTAAAAGATCATCTACATATACCACAAGATATACAATTGTTTTGCCAACTTTCTTGACAAATAAAGTTGCATCATCAAGATCATAATGTTTGAAATTGAGTTTTATAAGATGCTCAATTAGTTTTCCATTCCAAGCTCGCGGTGCTTGTTTGAGGCCATACAAATACTTCACCAGTTTGCATACTTTATGTTCATGTCCTTTCATAGCAAATCCTTTAGGCTGGGACATAAAAACATTCTCTTTTAGATCTCCATTCAAGAAAGTAGTTTTTACATCCATTTGATGGACTTTCCAACTGTTCTGAGATGCTAGGGCAAAGAGTGTCCTGATGGTAGCCCATTTTGCTGTGGGGGAAAAAGTCTCCTCATAATCGACCCCTTCCTTCTGTGAAAAACCTTTTTCCACAAGCCTAGCTTTATGCTTGTCAAGTGAGCCATCAGCTTTATACTTGTTCTTGTAGACCCACTTGCAGCCAATTGGTTTGGTTTTTAATGGAGGATCAACCAGCTTCCAAGTGCCATTCTTTATGAGGGCATCATACTCCTTTCGCATCACTTCTTTCCATTCATCATGAGAAGTAGCTTCTTTGAAGGAAGTTGGTTCAAAATCTGTAGACAAGTTTAATTCACAATCATAAGAAACATCCATATCAACACGTGAATTAGAGTCATCTACATCACCTCCATTTTGCCGATTTCAATTTCTAGTTCCTGTCTTTCCAACCTCATCAAGATGAACACTTTCAATTGTCTTTGTCAGCCACTTTGGGGGACCTTTCTCAGATGGTCCAGGCTACTCCGCTGATTGAGTTGGGACTAAATCAAGGTTGAGTCTCCTAACTCTGTCAATCACATCACTTAAAGCATCATCCATTGCTGGAGTTTCATGCAGGGGAGAGTGTTCTTCAGAAGAAGACTCCACATGTTGATATAGTATAGGAATCCCCCCTTCAATATGTGGAATCTGATTATCAAATTCTTGAAATGATTTTGCTTTTGCGAATCTATCCAAGCGATCAAGTTGCTGCTCAACAACATTGTCAGTTTTGGATGATTCAAGAAAAATTACATTTCTAGATACAACAAAGTTTTTATTTACTTCATCATAGAGACGATATGCTTTGGAGGTGTTTGAATACCCCAGGAAGATACATTTACAACATCTAGCACCAAGTTTGTTTCTATGTACCTTTGGTATCAAGGCATAACAAGTGGAACCAAAGACCCTGAGATGCTTTACCGAAAGAACGTGTCCATACCACATTTCATATGGAGTCTTGTTTCTAATAGCATTAGATGGACATCTATTCTTTATATATGTAACACATAGAACAACATCAGCCCAAAAAATTATCTTTACATTTTTGAAGGGAGCATGGATCATACCATATTTAAGATTGTCATATTCATTCTTTTAGCTACACCATTCTGTTGGGTATTATAAGGCACAATTGTTTGATGTTTGATCCCATGTTGGCGAAGATAGTTTTCAAATTCATTTGATGTGTATTATTTTCCATTATCAATGCGAATATGAGATTGTGCATCATTTTCAATCCATTTATGAAAGCTCTTGAATGTTTGAAAAGCATCAGATTTGTTCTTCAATAAATAAACCTAACACATTCTCGTGTAGTCATCAATAAATGTCATCATATATTTATTTCCATTTGCAGAAGGAACAGGAATTGGACCACATAAATGTGAATGAATGAGTTCAAGTTTTCTATGTGCTCTTGAATGTGAATCATGAAAAGACTATTTGCTATGCTTTCCTAAAATGGAAGCATCACATCGCTTAAGTTTCCTAGGAATTGTAGGCAAACCAGCGACACCTTTTTTCTTCAACAAGCGGAGGCTGTCATAGTTCAAATGTCCAAATCTAGCATGCCATAATAAACTTGATGGTAGTGTACCTTCTTCATAATGAGAATTGTATGAGAAATGTTGTGCACGAGCAGAGGTTCCTTGCAGCTTGAGAAGCCTTTCTTCTTCTATTCCTCTCATGACAAGTGAGTGATCAGATTATTTTCTTACCTCAAGCATGCCATCAAACATATGAATGGAGTGACCTTGCTGGTGGATGTGGACCAAGGACAACAAGTTTCTCTTGAGTTGTGGGAGATATAGAACATGATGCAGAAGAAAGTCTGGAAGTCCAGGTAGTTTAAGCCTGATTGTGCCAAGCCCCGATGGCTGGGATTTTGATTGGTCTGCAAAGTACACTGCTCCATCAACATTGTCAGTAAAATCTTCAAAAAAATCTTTTCTATGAGTCATGTGGCAGGTTGCTCCTGAATCAAGCAACCAATCATTTTTCCAAGAAGCAAGTGAAGCATTAAATAAATCTTCATTTACTCCAATATTACATTGTGCCACAACATAGTGAGTGGATTAAGGAGCTTTACCCTTGTATGTATCATCATTTTTACCTTTTTTTTGGTTTCTTTTCTGCTCAATTTTGTCCCATGGTAACTTGCATGTAGAGGCATCATGTGATCCATTTCTTTTGCAGCATATGCAGTGCAAATCTACCTTTTCTCCTTGAGAGTGTCTACCCTCCCTGCCTTTGAAATATCTTCCTCTTCCTCTTCGACCACCTCTTCCTCATGAAGAATCTTGAGCATGATGCTTTTCTTTATGAGCAAGGCACACAGCCTCTTTAGAAGATTCAGGGGTTGTTTTCTTTCCAAAAGCTTTCTCTCTTTTAGCAAACTTTTTCACAAGAGAGTCAAAGGTGATATCTTTGAGATTTCCATTTGCTTGTAATGACTCAAGATAATTGGAGTAAGTAGGATAAAGTGCCTTGAGAAAAGTGATAAGAGGAATATCCAGTTGAACCTTAGTGGATTTGATATCATGCATTATAGACTTTACTTCATATGCAAGAGCAAGAGGATCATTATTTTGCAATTCAAGAGTGAAGAGTTTAATCATGAGTTGAACAACTTCAAGTGCAAAATGTGAGTCATAGAGTTCTTTTAGCTTTTGTAAGGCTTCAATAGCAGTTGAAAATGGTGAAATATGGTGACTCACCTCTTCATTTACATATGTCGCAATTAATGCATAAGCTTTGTTGTTCTTGTTTTCCCAAATGACGAGCTCTTTGTCTGATGTAGGTTGTTCTGGCTCTTTGTCTTCGTCTCCAACACACACTCCTTTCCACAACTCATTGAAAATGAGCATGTTTTTTATCATCTGGGACCACTCAGGATAGTTCTCTTTGCCAGTGAGAACTATTCCCATGATGGATATGATTGAATGCATACTGTAACGAAAAAACTTTTCCTACAAAACTTTTACTCTTAATTGGAAAAAAAATAATTCTGGTATGACGAGACAGCCAATTCAAATGTCAATTGGCATTCATCTGGACAATGTTAAAGTATAGAACATATGGGTGAGATAGCCGAAATATATGGTGAGTGACTATGTATATATATATATATATATGGCAGCCTAAATATACCATAAATATAAAAAAAATTGTACAACGCTGGACACAAAACTTTACAACGCATGCAATAGAGGTATATATTATGGTTCCAACAACGTTCCAATAGTGTGATACCAACAGCATATAGTGGTCCTTCACGCAACACTCCCAACTTAAATTCAACGCAATGAACAATGCAACTTTCAATTTACATGCAGTCAGTATATCAACCATGTCAGGCCTCAACGCATAACATAAGACAGCGCTTCATTCAACGCATGGCTCAAATCAACTTTCAACACATTTAACTTTCATACCCATGGCTCAAATCAACTTTGAACGCATTTAACTTTCATACACATGGCTCAAATCAACTTTCATATGCATGGCTAAAATCAACTTTCATACGCATTTAACATATGCCATGAACAACATTCAAAACAGTTCAATATTCAATGCACACCATGTGCATTCAAGATGCAAGAGCAATGACTCGACTAGCGGACTAGCGTTCAAGATGCAAAAAAACTTCAGTGTTAAATACCAACGTTACCAATGTTTTATGCCAAGAAAACTTCAGTGTTCAATAATACTATCATTAATACAATGCCATGAACTTCAACGCATATAATGACCGCAGCGTTAATATACCACAATGCCAGTGTAAATACCAGCGTTATATGCCAAAAAAACCAATGTTATATGCCAAAAAACCAATGTTATATACCATACAAATGCATGGAGGCACTAGTTCTCTCTGGCATGGTCCAGAGGCGAGGCTCTACCAGAAACCCCAAGGTTGTTATTTTGAATCCTCATACGAAGGATCCATGTATCAAGTAGGCAGCTCGCCACCAAGGCTGCTAGTAAGGCTGCTCACAAGTCTGCAACTACGCAGTAAACTTTCGCAGCAGCACGGCCTCAAGGATGAACACTTTTGTAGCAGTGATTCAGAAGGTTTTTAGGTCTGAGGCTATCAGGTCAGAGGATTCAGAATTAATTATGGCAGACAGAGCACACAAGGGTAGTGGATAGAGAGCAATAGGCAGAAGGGAGTTACAACTATTTTGGGAGCTAGCTCTGATACCATGTCAAGCCAGGCAGTAACTCCTCAAAGAAAAATTGATTCCTATATTTTATTCCTTCAGGTTGGTATTCATTATATACATGAGGGAGAGATTGTTCACTTCATCTCCCGATGACTGTTCATATTACTTATTTATTTATTTACATTATATTCACCCAATCCTGATGATTAGGTGTCAACAATCGCTTACATGGGTTTCCAACTAGGCACTTGTTGTTGATTGTAATTTTGGTCTAATAGGTGGAAAACTGTCTCGGGGGTGTCACTAAAAATACCCATGTGGTTTTTTTGAATTTGAGGGTGCACATCTATGCCAACAATGGAGTGTATTTACATGAACCTACATGGGTTACTCAACTTTCTTCATGACCTTCATTAGTGGCCCTAGTTAGGATTAATTTCTTAAATTCATTCAAAACCATATAAATTCAACAATAAATGATAATTTACATTGGAATACCCTTTTAATTATACTTTTCCTTAATTATGTAATAGGGGTTATTGTAAATTCAATTGAAAGCATGTATTTCTTATCATTATAATTACATGTGACTACTATATATGTTTTTAATTTAGCATTTACTTCAATCAATTAGGTCATCAATTATACAAGCACAATGCACAAAAGGAAAAGAAACACTATAAATTAGGTTAGAGGCTAGGGAAAAACCCTCAAGGGTAAAACCCATCAATCCTTTCCTTATAGATTCTTCATCAAAAAGAGAAATTGAAGTCAAACTAACCAATCATCTAAGTGTGAGGTTAGCCCTCTAAAATATATCATGTTTTTTCTATAATATAGTCAACCAATTTTCCACATGCATATCCTTAGATTTCTCGTCCCACAATTCTTTAGGTTGCTCACATTACACATAAATAATACTCTTCCTATAGCTCATATTCCATAGAAATGGTAGTCTTCCTATAGCTCACATTACATATATATGATGGCCTTCCTAAATCTCGCATTACATAGAGATGATGCTCTTCTTGAAGCTCACATTACACAAAGATGATGGTCTTCTTAAAGCTTACACTACATAGAGAAAAAAATATGTCTCAGGTAGCTCAGATCCATAGAAGTGTAGTCTCACAAAACCTCATATCCACAAGGGTATAATTCCATAGAAAACTAGGATCCACAGAAGTGATGATATGAAAAGTATAATCCTCAGAAAAATGGTATGTCATAGAGAGAGAAGGTGCCACAAATGCTTGTATCATCACAAAATTATAGTGCCATAAGAAATTTGCATACCATAGAAGTATAGTGCCGTAGAGAACTCATATACCATAGTAGTATAGCTCCAAATTCTCTGCTGCACATGAGATCTGAATTTTTGTAGCTAAAAGGTGAAGAATAGCTACCAATATATAGTCTTTTTCTCATGTGAAGGGACACATCCTTTGGATAGGTTGCAGAATAAGAACATGCCCTTTTACATTTTATTTTAACCAAAATAAAGCATGAATAACATGATAGAAATTAAAAATATTTTCTTCTATTGTTTTTACATAAAATACATATTCATACAATGATAATTATGAATACTGAACCTAGTTACATTTCCACCACTCCCTCTTAACTAGGGAGGTATTCATAATGACTTATCCAGATATTCTCATGTTGAAATTTTTTATAAGAAAGGATCCAAATTGATAACCATCATCCATTATAACATCATCATAACAAAGATTATCAAAATACGAAGGCCTTAACATGTAAGCTCTATCTCTCCACTAGATCAAACCATAATGCTAAGAGGAATTCAATAGGACACCACCACCTCCCTGAGGCACATACTCCACCTAGTTTCACCAAAGTATGTCCTCATATGACCATTTCCTAATCCATTGTCACAATAATTGACACAAGGAAAATGATGGGCCTCCTACATAGGTACAAATCAAGGCCCATTTGGCCATCCTTCAACATATTTTTATCTCTCTCTGCATTTGATAACATCTTTTTGAGCTATAATGTGTTCATTAGGGAGGTTAAGGAATATTTGTCATATCATGTAGCCTAAAATATTGAATTTGCAGGACAAAGAGCAATTATTGTGCAAAAGTACGATGGAGACTAGTTGGAGGAAATGTAGGAGACTCATTCCCTACATTAACTCACCTACAATTCAGTTGGCTATTGGGAATTTACTACACCCAGTGACTAGGAGAATCTCAGGAGACTAGATCCACTTTTATAGGGGTTTTGGAGGGAAGCAATCCTCCTTCCAAGGAGGATTCTCCCTCACTCATTTTTGTATAAATAAAGGATCCTAGTCTAAGTGTGTTTTAAGGGATCTTAGTTCCATTGGGTTAGGGCCCAACCCAAACACTCAAGCCTCTATCTTGTATATTTCTGTTATGCATGTTTCTTTTCTATACTTAGCTTAGTTGTCTCCATTTTTCTTTTGTTTATATATGTTTTTTTTCTATACTTAGCTTAGTTGTCTCCCTTTTTCTTCTATTTATATGAAAACAAATTTCCTTTGGAGATTTATTAATCATTTTTCTTGAGAAATTTGGCTATAGGCTCTATAAGGACAAGCACAAAAAGTATAGTCCTTTTTATGCAATATTAAGATCTTATTCTAAATTCAAGTCATCCTTTCCTTTGCATTTTTATATTTTGTAATTAGTATTTTTGGCAGTCTTTAGATCATGATGTTTTGCTAGTTGAATAACCACTTTGTGTGAAGGTGAAATCTATTAGATTGCATGGAAAAGTAGCATCATTTCCATTGAATACTAACCAAATTACTTAACACCCTCCTTCCATTCCCATTCATTCCTTTAAATGGTCTACACACAGAAAATTACGTTACAAATTTACTAGAGATTGTTAGATTTCTTTCTCCCCTTGTGAAAGATGGGCTCCTGAGGAGATCTAAGCTTTGAAAGGTCTTCCACACTCTTACCCAACCTTCCAATTCCTTATCCCACCTTTTGGTCACTTTTAGAATCCTCAAACTGCTCTCGGATTTAATCTTGTAGCAATACAGGGCATCCTATAACATCTTGTAGCAGTCCTGTAGCATCCTATAACACCTCACAAAATCCATTAGAATTTGACCAAAATTTCTCCTTAAGCCTAATTTTTTCTTCGTACCCTTCCACAATGTCTTCTTGGCCTTGGAAACAAGCTTGAGGATATTAGATACCTTTTTGAAAACTTAATTTCATCACTATGGTTTTAATTGTGTAATTAGGGTTAGTTGTTTTAATCATCAATTCAATAACACAAAAGTAGTTTACATCGATATTTATTGAGAATTTGTTGGATTGTATAATTAGAACATGATTTATTTTTAATGTAGTAGTTTAGGTATGATTTCATGGTATTTACTTCATGTAGCTAGATTAGGTTTATTTTCCCATTGTTTATTTTCTATAATATATTAGGGCTTCCCTTCCAAGTATTTCCTTGCAAGTAGATCAAAGCTTTGTGTTATGCAGTAGGAAAAGAAATGTTTCAATTAGTTCCTACCTTGCAAATTTTTCCAAATGGTCTCTACACATATCGGTGTTATCATATGAAAATCGTACACTCATATGTATGCATTGAGAGACACTCAAAGTTAGTGATCAACACATACAAGGGTGATATTTTCAACTGGAAACACCATGAGGACCAAAATTGAAAAGCTTTCCTACCTGGTTTAAGGTTAAAAAATTGGACCGCACAGGTGCACTATTACCAGAAATTTACGGTCATGTGATTATTGGATAACGACACAGTCATGGAAAAGTCCAGTTAACACCTTGGGCATTGAACTTGCTTGAGCAATACTCCAAATATTGATGTGATGGGCTTATAAATTCGAGCCTTGAGCCCCAAGAAGCCTTAAAGGTAAGGAATTGGTAGCTCTCATCTCATTTATGAGGTGAACCACCACATTAATGAGCCAAGGAGAGGAGTAATGTCCAAAAAACTCTATAAATACAAGTTATAGGAGAGCTAAAAGTCAATCATTTCATTAAGAAGAGGATTTAATCGTAGAGAGAGTCTTCATATTTCTTTGAGAGAGAGGGGAAGATTACAAGGAGATTGGTGAAAGGAAATTCCTTGTTGAGGATTTTTTAGCACCATTTCTCAAAGAATTCTCTCCAAGTGTCTTTTTATTCATCTGTTGTATCTCTTATACATTTAGTAGTCAATAAAGGGAACTTTGTTCGATTACTTTGTTGATGTGTTTTCTTCATTAATCATTGTTCATGTGTTTATTTCATATTTTTTAGTTTATTTTTATGTATGCATTGTTTCCACTACTTTCTGTGCTTTGTTTATCCATGTTTTTCCACTAACAACAACCAATTTCTTGTATTTTCCTTGTAGGGAACAACCAACTCCAATGAAGGTTTCTTTGGTACTCCATAGCAACAAACACACCACTACAATATGGCGACTCCACTAGTTTCCTTTATTTAATCTAACAATTTCTTTTGCAGGACATTCTCTTTGCATTTTCACTCCATTGTGCTTTGATCACTTCCCTAGAATTTTTGTGGGCCAACTCAAACCTATTTCCATCTGAGAAAGTCACCTTCTCAAATTTTTGCGTCAATCACATAGCTTGTGTGCAAGGCAAACATGTGGTCTACATGTATGTGCATAGGAAAACCTATGCGGTTTATAGAGAACACAAAAGATCATTGTAATTTTTCTTTCTTGGGTGATTGGTAGCCTTTAGTGAATTTCCTTCACCTCTGCATTTTTTTCCCAATTATTTCATATTGCGTAGTTTTTTACTATTAATTATTAGTAGAGTAATTACATAGTATTCACTTTCAAAAATTTGATTTCATGCATACCTTAATTAAAGAGGAAAAGTAAGTGGCCATAATCCACACATTTTTTTCAAATTATTTTTCTATTTTTCACAAGTCACATAACTTAATTAAAAAAGGGTAAAGTGGCCCATTATCCACACATCTTTTTTAACTAACCAAATCATTTTTATTTCATTAGTTTTTGGACTAGGATCAAGTGTTTCTAAAGAAAGGGAGCATCCCCTGCTTCCCTTGCATGTCTTGGAATATCCTGGGCTTGCATATGGAAACTTTTTTAAAGAACTTGGTTTTTCCATCTCCCTTTAGGAACACATAGTGTAATAGGAAGTAAGTGGCCCACTATCCACATATTATTTCTTTTCATGCAAGGAAAAATCAAAACTTAGTGTAAGTAGAGGATATTGTAAAGGATCATCACATATCCACATCTTTTCACACTTTGTATGTTCACTTTACCACTTGCACACATATTACACTTCACACACTAAGCTCCTCTAAATTTTGTACAAAGGGCATCTAGTTTCAGAAGGTTTTGTACTTAGCTTAGTTTTAGTTTACATTTTTCACACCATTAGTGAAGAAAGACTCCTAAAATTAACCATAACTTGAACATACTAGATTTCCCCATAGGGGCCAAAAAATAATTTATAGTTCAGGTTAGGACCATTAGGGGTATGCATCCCATAAGGTGCCATGGTCATGTTACATTTTTGAAACATAGAAGTTGAATTTTAGGGTGCTTCAAATCCTTCATCATTCCACAGAAAAGGCTACATGAGCACGCCAAAGATTTGATTCAGAGGGGGTTCAACTTAGTTCTAGTGTGTGTGGTACCATATGGGGCTACCCAACATGTATAATGCTTGATAATGGTAATCAATTACCAAGAAGCTAAAGACTCAATTGATCTCGTGGGACAAAGGTATCTTAGTGGCCAAATATAGGGCATCCTTTCCCAATATGTGGAGATGTGGGAAGCACTAAAGCCTCATTCATTACCTTTGTTGATTCTTTTGGTTGCTGGAAGCATCACCAGTTCTTTCGGGATGTAGCCCTAATACCTGTCATAAAAGATACCTCCACAAGGCCCATTTACTTTGAGAGTCGTAAGGAAAAATAGGTCTTAATAGGATCTTTTATCATATGAAAAAACAAACAAAAACCATTTTCCTTGTTTGATTGATCACATAACATAGATTAAAGGGAAAGTAACCACTTATTTTTATTTTTTTTATGTATGTGATTTTTCTTTGATACATATCCCCTTCCCTCATAACAAGAAGTAACACATATTCCACTTGACACAATAGGGGACCTCGCGCTTCCCCGCCACTCTAGGCCCTTCCAAAACCTCCCCCAATTACCAGGAGGTTTGACAAGTCTCTCATTATTTAGGTGCGGAAGACATCACATAGCCACCATTATAGGATCATCCTTTATTGGTGCAACTTTGATTGGGATCCCTCTCCCTCAAAGTATTATAATGGTTCCAATTTCATCCATGGAACTAATAAACATTTATATAAGGAAGAGATTTGTAATAGACCTGGTTTATATTCCATGTAATAAATGGGAATTATATAGGAAAAAATAAAACCTAGGTCACGAGCAGGGAAAATTTTAAGAACCCCCCCAAATTTATATGTATAATAAATGGGCGAATCTCCACGGTATATAGGAAAAATGGAAGGCAATTTCATCAATAATATAACATGTATATATAATTTTTTGGCGAATCTCTCACTAGGCGTGGCGAATATTTTACTCAATTATAAAATCTTGTAAGATCTTGGTGTTACCATGGGTCAATACCATGGGTTATCATAAACCTAGAGCTTAAAAATTACTATTAGTAATTTATAAAAATTAATAAAATTAATAGTTGATTTTTATTTTATTTTTTATTTTAACCAAGCTAAAATGTTTAACATAGATTAAATTACAAGATCCATTTTTACTCTTGATCCACCCCCGAGAGGGATCAAATATTTTTTCACGATATTTGATACCTCTCTGGGGTTAGTAGATCCAGAGTAAAGATGGATCTCTGTTGGTTTAATTCCCCCATTTAAATAGGCTACATTCCAGGTGAATACCATGGGTCAATACCATGTGCCATTTTGGTGAATACCATGGGTCAATACTATGTGCCATTTTGGTGAATACCATGGGTCAATACCATGTGCCATTTTTATTTTTATTAATACTAATATTAGGGTTAATAATGTTTTTTTGCATGTTATTAATAACAATCTAGTCCATGGTATTTGTCCCATAGTATTTTGCCCATAGGTTTCACTTAAATATAACACATTTTTTTAGTGTTCCTAAACATAAGGTGACTTATGGAGTAAATATAAAAAAATGTCTTATTTGTTGACCATACCTCTCATTTATTTATATTTTTATTAATTTACCATACCTCTTTTACAAATATGGTATTTGGCCCATAAGATTCACTTAAATAAAACCTCTCTCTTGAGCCTTCATAAATAGAATGAGGGTTATGGACTAAATATAAAAAGAGGTTTTATTTATTTACCATACGTCTAGTTTATTTATTTTTATTTATTTACCATACCTTTTGAGTAAGTATAAAAAGACTTTTTATTTATTTACCATACCTCCACTTATATTTTTATTTGTTTACACCCTTGCATATATATAAGGTGACTTATGGAGTAAATATAAAAAATGTTTTATTTATTTACCATACCTCTCATTTATTTATATTTTTATTAATTTACCATATCTCTTTTATAAATATGGTATTTGGCCCATAGGATTCACTTAAATAAAACCTATTCTTGAAAATGGGCCCTCTCATTTATTTATATTTTTATTAATTTACCATATCTCTTTTATAAATATGGTATTTGGCCCATAGGATTCACTTAAATAAAACCTATTCTTGAAAATGGGCGAATGGATTCACTTAAATAAAATCTGTTCTTGAAAATGGGCGAATGGAAGGTTGTAACTCCTAATTTCAAGGGCTAAATTTACCTTTTATACCCTCTCCCTTAAAATAAGGTGGGCTATTTGAGGTGATTTGTAAAAATGTACTATGATACAAAATATTCGCCCACTAAAAATTTAAAACCCCCTAATTTCGCCAAAGGGCGAACATTCGCCCCTAAAATTTTCTATGGTCACGGGACACATATTCCAAGTCGAATGAAGGGAAAAACATTACATTGGTAATCGATTGTGGTTAATGATTTATTGTCTGTGGAAATTGGAATTGACATTGACAAAAGGAAAAGAAAAATAAATGGCAATTAATTCAAGAAATAAAGGAAAATAAGAGAAAAGGAAGATGAAGAGACAATAATATGCATGCAAGGGAAATTGAAGGAAAATGAAAAAGAAAAGAAAAGAAAACAGGAGAGAACATTCTAACACACTCTTGGACATTCTAGCATTCTCACTTAGACAAGGTGAGGATAGGAGGAGAGAGCAGTTGGACATAAGGAAGACACCAACTAGCAAGAAATGAACAAGCAAGGAAAAGCAAGGGAGCACAATAGGAATTAGATAGTAGTAAGTAAGGGAAGAAATCAAGCAAAGAGAGAGAAACTAACCGAAGGATTTTTTCAGGTAACAGGTTGCATGTATGATTATCTTGTTGGGATTTGAATGCATGGTTCATGCATTTGGTTTATTGGTTATTTTTCTATCATTGGCATGGGATTCTCCTGAATTGGCAGTGGTGTACAACCTTGCCTATGCCATTTCCTGGATATCCATGACGTAGTGGGTTCTCTATTTGATTGAGCTTTGGATTGTCAGTAGATTATGGATTTGGGTTGAGGTGGTCTCAGGAAAATCCCAAGGGTTGGGATGGAGATGGTTTTCTTCGGGAAGCCCTTAACAGGTGGATAGAGACAACCAAATTCCTCTAGGTATGGTGAAGAAATTTTGAGGCATCCAAGCTTGTGTTGGTTTTAGTGATCTATGGACTAGTTTAGGTGATATCACTCTAGCTTAAGGGTGGAGGCAATTCAACCTCTGGATTTCCTATTTGGTTATGTTTTGGTTTATCCCTTGTAATCCTTCATTTAGGATTGGAATATGGAATGGGGATGATTGGCTGAAAGAGAGAATTGGTTCAACCTAGTCTATGGTCGGGTGGTACGTGGAAGTCCCTGACTTGGTTGGTACTACGCATATGTTAATATGTGATATTATTTATTGATGATCAATGAGCATAAGTTTTGATTTACTATTTTTTATATTACTAGTTGTCATGACTTCATTCTAGTTAAATGTTGGTTGCATGCATGGTATATTTCTTATTATATGACATGCTCTTGATCTAGATCTAATTCATGGTTTGATGACTCGTGGTTGCTTTATATGAATGCATGCACTAATCTTTGTTTCATTGTAGCTAGTGTGAGGGGTTACCAAGCCTTCTTAATGAATATATGATGAACTAATGAAAACAATGAAAAAACAATACATTCATGACCTACAAGTACCATAATCACACGATGTTTGTATAAATGAATAATTTCGACTCCCAACTTCTCAATTTCATAACTTTGGCATATGATGTCCATTTCTCTATCATAATACCTCATTTTGAATATCTCTAGTGGGGTCGAAAAGAAGAATTTACAAAACACATTGTGTCGCTTTTCAATATGTTTGTTTTCCGTGAAAATGTCGTTTAGACCCTCAAAATGACCTCGAAAGTTTAGGACCTGAAAAATTGCCAATAATAGAAAGTTGTGTTAAATTTAAGGAAACGAAACTGAAATGAAATAATGTTAGTTCATGTTAGGTTGATAACAATGGGATCATGTGTCATGGGTTGTTTGTAGTTAATTATGGACATGTGGAGCCTATTTTCCATAAGTGCATCCTGGAAATCAAGTGATGCATAGTAACTCTTATCTCATGTTTGCCTTGGTGAGCAAGTTAAATAGGGTAAATGTGGGGTGAGGTGTTACAATATTTGTTCAATGATATTGGAATTATTTTTTATATAGTCAACTTTGAACATTGGGATTATTTTGCACACTAATTTCCACAAGTACAACATCCTATTCATGCCTCCAAGGAATATGGAGCTAAGTAGGTAGGGTTGTATGAGTGTTAACTCATTAATGTTACCACATAGAAGATTTTTTGAATAATAACTTGTGACAAATTGAAGATTAGGGGGAAGTCATTGTTAAAGAGAACATGATGGGGAACAAATTTTACTCACAACATTTGTGATGAGATCATAGTTAGCCATGATTAAGGATATTCCATTTCTATGCTAATTGAGATAGAGATCAATAATATCCTCATATTACCTTCATCTTTATTTGTAGATATATACATGGATTAAGTTATAGAGGAACCAAATGTCTACATTTTTATAATAAGCATAATGTGTTTCTAAAACATTGTAGTTCCATGTTTTTCAATTTCATATATAATTTTTCATACAACCATTTCTCCTTTCACACTTTACACAAAAGTTTTCTGGAGGAATTTTATTCAAAATATTTTGTTGGTTTCATATGGAAATGATTAATATTAAATTATCATTAATGCATAATAATTTTATAATGTCCATGATGGGGGTGCACGTTGAGATAATAAGTGCGGGAGTAGGACAGGTAGACGGTAGATGATCCAAACAAGAGGAATGATGTGTGGTTAAAGAAAAATTATGGCCACCCCAAGCGATGTGAGTGGATTGAAACCATCAAGAAGGTAGCTAAGTTTTATAATAATCATCATTTCACCATGTTAATCTATTTTTGGATGTTGGGTATGGTAGTGGGGATTAGAGAGTTTGAGGCAACAACGTATGCACAAGTCGTTTCCTTGTGGATTCCCACTGGTTTTGGCCACGTGGGCTTCACTCAATGAACCCCTTACATAGCACAGATGTTCATGGCATACTAAACAATACACGTAATTTGACTACATATTAGAAAATACCTCTAAAAATCACTTTATTTAACCCCCTACCAATACTAACACAATACACCTTGCCAATTTAAAAAACCCCTACTTTCACTAGATATTGTATGTATCCATTTTTTCATTAACATCTTTTATACCCCTTTATATATATATCCCTTATTATTCATTAACGATGGTAAGCATATTATGCACCTAGAAAGATTAACCTAAATACTAGGTAGCTGAAAACTTGAAAGTTTCAATAAAAAGGAGATAGATATAAGTTGGTTGATCTACAAATACATACTGTGAAAAAATTAAATAGAAAGTGCATAGATTTGAACTCTCAATTGTATCTATCTTCCATTGAATACTGAAAAACATACACTACAACAGTTCAAAATAAAACCTTAATAACCAAAACAATGTCACACCTTTCATCGAGCTTATATAATAGGAAGAGGAGAGAAAGTACAATGAATATGGACACATGAAAAATCCCATTTGGTTGGACTTTGTCAAATAATAGCCCTAACCTTATAACCTAGTGCACCATAGTTGCATGGTAAGAGTGCCAAGTAAGTGTGTCTCCATCAAAAGATGAAATGGAGCATGCAATCATGTATCCCTTCCTCGAGATTTTTCCTCTACCTAAGATGGGAATTTCTCACGCATAAGTATTATAATTGAATAATGATATGAACCCTCTTAGTAAGAATAGAAGATTCATGCTAAAGATAACAAAAGGAAAGATCTAATAATAGAAAGTATCTATCCAAAACTGAAATTGCTAAATTTGAAACAACATCTAAACTAGAATTAATTAAAGGTGTGACATGTGTGCCCTTAGCATGCATGCACCCTCTTCCAAACAATATTCTATTTCACTATATCTTGTGGCATGCATGTTACCTCTACCAAGCAATAGCCGGTATCACTACTTCCTTCACTTTCATTCAACCTATTGATCAATAATGTAAGGAAAGGGTGAAGATTCCATAAATGTTGTCTTCTCTATTGCCCCATCATTGGGAGGATCACTAGCTTAGCAATAAGTAAAAACTATTAACACACACATTAGACATATATCATATAGGTATTAGTGATGTGATGCATGTTTGTTTTAGGGAAAGGTTTGTTACGAGTGAGAGTGAAAGTGGGAAGTGAGAGTAGATGTGGGAACTCGGAGTGGAAGTAGGAGCAAGGAGTGACATTTTCAAAATCTCCGAGGTTGGGAGCAATTTTGGGAGTGAATTTTATATAATATATATTTTTATATATTTTGTTGCATGTATGTCAACAAAAGGTTGTGGAATGATTATTTTTTGATTAAAAATACATAAAGACATGGATTAAACCATATAACACCATTCATCTAGTAGTTACAATTTTCATCAACCATAGGTCCACAATACAAGTTCTCATTTATATAACATGTAAGGGTGAACATAACCAAAATAACATCGAGTGCAATCCATCTTTTAATCTAAAATACATCAAAAAATAGGCTCTCAATGACCTCTATCATCCAAAAATCATGCTACAAAAAATACCTACATATCATCAAAATCATTTCATATCTTGGGATTTTTGCCATTAATTTCACCCTCTAAGCATTAACATAAGATAGAAAAAATGTATTATGTCAAGTCAACATTTTGTTTGAATGATAGTTACATTCTTATAAGGGTCATGATAGACGAGTTTGACAACCAATTTCACTAACATCAAGGTAGTAACATAGAGGGCATGGTTCTCTTTTTTAAATATGAGTTTCATACCCTAGTACATGACAAAATCTAATGGAAACATTGCAATCTCCATAACCCTGAAATCCTCAAAAACTAATAAGTTTGTTTGAATTTAAGTGAGATCAAAAATTTTACTTTCTCCATATGAAATATAATGAGGTTGGAACCACTCTCAAACTATGGACCTACTATTTCCATAGTCTTTTATTTCTCCCTCCCACTCTCGATACTCATACAAAACTCCTAAACTCTATTTCTCTGTTTTTTCCTCCGTGTGGCGAATGTATTGTGTAAAAAATACCTTATAATACACATATTGCTATACAACATATAAAAACCCTTTACCCCCTTATTATTTTCTCAATATAATATTTTGTTTATTTCTCATTTTTTATGGCCCAATATAAGCACATGTGATATGCTATTTCTTTGTCGATGAAGCCAATCAAAGGGTGAATTCCTGGTGAGGGTGAGAATGATTTGGGATCCACGAGATAGGAGCGGGGAATATGCCATAGTGATTGTAGTAATTAAATTATGCATTCACGTGAATTGGATTGGTATGAAAGTTTATTGGGGCTTTGTTGTTCAATTTTTGGTTGGCTATTTTCGCTCTTTTCTTTTGTTGGTGTTGATATGTAGTATATTTTTATAGTGATTACCACTTCTTCTATCGCTGGTATGGTGGCATGGTTTCTCTAACTAGATTGGGATGAGTTTGGCGAAGCCAAGTGAAGAGTGTTAGGTGAGGTGTGGGTTTGGTGTTCCCAATTGATTGTGCTCTTGGGGTAAATTGGTAGGAGGACACTCTAATTCGGCGGGTGTGGTCTCTTTGTGCCATGTGTGTTTTTAACATTGGTTTGGGCCTCCCTTTGGGCAGGGTCCGAGGTTTGAGTTTGTGAGAGGAAACGAACTTGCTCTGATTTTCCATCATGTTGAGGCAGATGGGCAGGGCTCATCATGGAGTTGGCAACTGAGGGAAACTTGTGGACTGGAAATGTGAGAGGAAGAGCGTGAAGAATAGGGTGGAATCTTGGAGGAAGAGGTTTCCCAAGGATGAGACCCATTGCAAGGAAGCATGTTGCAACCATCGATGCCCCAATCAATTACAAAAAGAATGCATGACATCCATGCAAGCGTTGACATCCTAAGGGAGCAAAGTTATGCTGACATGAATGAGATAAGTGCTTATGTTAATGATTTTATGCTCTCATAAGGTGAAATCTTAGACTGCTTAGATTTAGTTCGCCACACTCAACGTATATATGACGAACGATTGGATGAAATTGAAGCAAGGCTAGCACACATCGGTTTTGATATCCATGGAGGGAACTGTCAACCTATGGCCCTGGAAATGCTCAGATGTCGATCCCTTCGATGTAGTATGGTTGTTGGTATTTTTTATGTTTTGGCTATATTTTGGTGGATAGAACCTGTATGTCTTTCGGCCTCGTGGAAGATCAATCTCTATGTTTCTATATTTTGCACTACTCTCTTGGCCAAAAAATCTGGTCTGAGTGAGGTCACGAGAGAAAGGAATTTTTGTCACCAATGTAATCGATTTTTGACGAATTAATATAAGCACTTTGATTAACTATTTTCTTTTGCTTAAATAAATCTTGCTAAATAAATAGATTGTAAGTATGTATATTTTAATTGATAAAGAAATTTCTAAAAATATACTTTGTAAGTGGTTTGACACAACCAAAATTTATTAAATACAAGCAAAAATGAAGTAAGACGAAGTGCTAATGAGAATTTTTTTAAAGTAAATATCACAATATTGATGGTTGAAGTGTGATTTTCAAAACTATTATAAATTAATAAGAATAGTGAACATTACTAAATTTTTAGAGTAAATATCACAATATTGTTTTTTGAAGTGTGATTGTGAAAACCATGATAAATTACCTTGCCGGAAATAAAACGTGGTTGTAGTTGGTTCTGAAATGTCTAGAATGTCCCATTTTACAAGTGGTGGTTTTGAAATGTCTAAAATATCCCATTTTACAAGTGGGCATGTGGCCTAGTGCTTAACAAGATTAAATATAAATAATGATTAATTGATATAGTTTTTAACAATACTAAATATTGAGAATGGCTAATTAATAAATATCACAATATTGTTTTTTGAAGTGTGATTGTGAAAACTATGATTATTTACCTTGCAGGGAATAAAACGTGGTTGTAGTTGGTTCTGAAATGTCTAGAATGTCCCATTATACAAGTGGTGGTTTTGAAATGTCTAATATATCCCATTTTACAAGTGGGCATGTGGCCTAGTGCTTAACAAGAGTAAATATTAATAATGATTAATTGGCGATTGGACATTCGATATAGTTGTTAACCATACTAAATAACGAGAATGGCTAATTAATAGTTGGACATTTTATATAGTTGTTAATAGTAATAAATATTGAGAATGACTAATTAAGAGTTTGGCATTCTATATAGTTGTTAATAGTAGTTAACAATAGTAAATATTGAGAATTGTTAATTAATAGTTGGACATCCTATATAGTTGTTAATAGTAGTAAATATTATGAATGACTAATTAATTGTTGGACATTATATTTAGATGTTGACAATAGTAAATATTACAAATGACTAATTAATATTATGAGAAAGAAAACAATGTGTCACTCTTTTTGGCAAAGTTAATTAGTCATTTGTAATATTTACTATCGGTAATATTTATTTTGATGTAATTCTTAGGGATTCATTATAGTGAGAAATTTTGAGGCCAAGTTTCCAACTTGATAGTGTGGTTCATCATTAATGTCCTCATGATGAACCACACTAGTGAGTCCAAAATAGCTCAATGTGATGGATCCAAAAGAACTACATCAAAGCATTATGAAAGCCTAACTCATAAGTATTTATTTTAATAATTTTTTAGAACCACTACAACACTTCAAATTACTATTTTTTTTGTAGTTTACCCTAAAAAAGCTTTGTCACTAACACTCTTTTCTAATTTTATCTTCATGTGCCTTTGATGCTTGATAGATTCTCCACTCTAAATATCAAATGTTTCACAATGGTTCCTTCATACTTCAAATAAGTATCATATGGATCTTACTCTAAGAATCTTCTTAAGAGCATTAGTTATAGGTTAGTAACATTATTTTCAGACTTGCATAACCTTTTCACCCTTAGACATTTTTAATATTTTAGTTTCATTTGCATTTTATGATGAATCCAATGTCCACTAGAAATATGAAACATTTCAAAACCATCCACACAATGTATTTCTAGAAAGTATTTAAATAATTACACATCAATGTAAAACAATATGGATAGATAATTAGATGTCAATGAAAAATCTATTTTCCAAATAGTAATAGTAGTAACACTCCATTACTACTCCTTTGAAATTATTACAAGTTATTGATTAACTAGAAAGAGTTAGATCATGTCGATGCACAATATTTTCCCATTAATAAGATTACTCCCACTATTACACAATTTTTGGAAAAATTCTCTAAATCTAACTCATTTGAATTAACAATAAAACCTACAATAACTTATGGCTACATATTAATTAAATGTTGGTAAAGAAGCCTAGATTCATGTTAACTCCAGATCTACGAGGCATGGAGAAGGATCAAATCTCTTTTTACTCTAAAATAGGTTTGCACTGTGAGACATTTTATCTCTCTCCACCCTTGGTAGATAGGAGCTAAGATGGATCTAGGCTGATTTAATTATTAATAATTGATAATTATAGCCAACCTAGATCCATCTTAGCTCCAGATGTATCAAGTGCCGAGAGGGATCAAATCTCTCGAGGCACAAACCTCTTTTTTGAGTGCAAAACTTCAGGAAAGGTTTGCACCTAGAGAGATTTGATCCCTCTCAGAGCTTGATAGATACAGAGTTAAGATGGATCTAGGTTGGTTTCAGTCGTGTGCGGCCAAAAAAAATATAACGAAAAGATGATTAATTTTATCAATAATATGTAAATTCATCTAATATTAATATAATAATTTTAAATATGCTAAATTTGTCTCAGATTAATCTAGTCATTTCAATTTTAAATTTTCTTAGTTACCTCAATTTGTTGAGATGATAAATATCATTAATAAGTTTAATGATGAAAAATGATGAAATAAAAATTTTGAATGTAAAGTGACAATGTAATAATGTTGAATGATAGAAAATTTGAATAATAAGAATATAGTCAATTATAAATAGTCTTCATTGTGATTGATCTCAAACTATTTTCTTCTACTATTCTTATTGTCACCCTTGTTACTTTTCTCATATTTTCATATCGATTATATGAAAAGGACAGGTTAAATCATAAGCCATTTAAATCTTTAGCTCATGCAATATTAATAGGTTGAATTATTATAACACAAAAATCAATGTACATTGTCAATATTTTTTTGTGCTTACATTGAAATCAATGCACAATGTTAATCCAATCACTTTAAAATTAATGTACCATCATACATCCAATTACATCAAATCAAAAATCAACATCTACATTGAAATCAATGCATCAAATGCAAGCAATCAAATAAGATTAGAAAAAAAGTACACTTAAATAAATGCATCTAGTGTAAGTAACAAAATAAGATTATAAACGAACATATACACTGAAATCAATGCATCTAGTGAAAGCAATCAAATAGGATTAGAAATCACTATCTACAATGAAATCAATCAATCTAGTGCAAGCAATCAAATATGATAAGAAATCAACATCTACACAGAAATCAATGCATCTAATGCAAGCAATCAAATAGGATTAGAAATCATCATCTACACTTAAATCAATGCATCTAGTGCAAACAATTATATAGGATTAGAAATCATATACATTTGGATCAATGCATAGTGTGCAAGCAATCAAATTTTATTAGAAATCAACATCTACATTGAAACAAGTGCATCTAATCCAAGCAATCAAATAGGATTAGAAATCACCATCTACACTGAAATCAATGTTGCATTTAGTGCAAGCAATTAAATAGGATTAGAAATCATCTACATTGAAATCAATTCATCTAGTGCAAGCAATCAAATATTATTAGAAAATAACATCTACACTAAAGCCAATGCATCTAGTGCAAGCAAACAGATAGAATTAGAAATCACCATCTACACTGAAATCAATGCATCTAGTACAAGAAATATTGTTCCTTCTTCGCCCCCTTCATATATATCTATATCTCCCTCCATCTCACCTTCTTTGTCTTTCTATTTCAAGCCCCCAATCAGACATGCTTTCTCATTCCATATATATCAATCTCTCTATCCCTTCCTCACTCTCTCAATATCTCTATTCTTCTCTCTCTTAACTTCCCATGTATATCTCTATCTCCCTTTTTCTCTCTATATAACCAACAAAACATACACTCTCTTTCTCCAATATATCTATCTATCCCTCCCTCCCTCCTCCTCCTCCTCTCTCTCTCTCTCTCTCTCTCTCTCTCTCTCTCTAACTCTATTAATATATCCCTCCCTCCCTCCTCTCTCTTTCTCTCCCCCATTATCTCCATCTCTCCTCTTTGGTCTCTTTATCTCAGCCCCAAACATGCACACTCTCTCTCCATCTCTCCCATGTCATTCCCTCTCTCTCTTCACTTCTCACTCTCTATGTATTTCTTTTTCCCTCCCTCTCTCCCCCTCGAACTCTCTCTCCCTATCCCTCCCTCTCTCCTCCTCTCTCTCTCCTCCTCTCTCTCGAGTCCGCTCTCTCATACTTCCTCTCTCTCTCTCTCTCTCTCTCTCTCTCTCTCTCTTTTCCCTCCAATCCTCTCTCTTCCCTCATCATTCTTATCCTCTCTCTCAAGTCTTGTCTCTCGTTCTTCCTCTCTCTCCCTTTCTTTCCTACCTCCGTCTCTCTTCCCACATCTCTCTCTCTCTTTTCACTCCAATCCTCTCTCTTCTCCCATCACTCACTCGCTTTCTCTCTCTCCGACTATGTTACTATATCCCTCCCCCTCTCCTTCTCTCTCCTTCCCTCTCCCCTTCTCTCTATCTATCCTTCTTTGTCTCTTTATCTCACCTCTAAACATATAGTCTCTCTCCATCTCTCCCTTGTCACTCCCTCTCTCTCCCCACTTCTCACTCTCTATGTCTTTCTTCTTCCCTCCCTCTCTCCGCCTCCAAATTCAACTCTTTATCCCTCCCTCTCCTCCTCTCCTGAAAGTCCTCTCTTTCATCCTTACTCTCTCTCCCTTTCTCTTCTACCTCTCTCTTCCCCCATCTCTCTCTCTCTCTCTTCCCTCCAATCCTCTCACTATCTCCTCCCTCTCTTCTTCTCTCTCTCCCCCTTCCATCTTTGTGTCTCCCTCTTCTTCTCTTACCCTTCTCTACCTCTCTCACTCATCTCTCCCTCTCTCTCTTCATTCCTCATCTCCCCTCTCATTCATTTTATCTCCATCTCTCGCTTGTCACTCCCCCTATGTCTCCACCTCTATCACTCTATGTCTTTGTTCTTCCCTCCCATATATTTCTAGAGTTAACATATATCATGATATATTAATATATATTATAATATAACAAATTTAATATTGTATTAATCCAAAGTTATTAAATTTAATAATATTAATATTATAACACATTAATATGAACATTAGATTTAATAATAATAATAATATTTTAATATTAATATTATGATTAATAATGTTTTTTTCATGGTATTTATAATAATTTGGCACATAAGCTTCACCTAAATAAAACCTATATTATGAGTGTTAGTAAGTATAGAGGTTTATGGGTAAATATAAAAAGAGGTTTTATGTATTTACCATACCTCTCATTTATTTATATTTTTATTTATTTATCATATCTCTTTTATTTGCCATGGTATTTGGCCCATAGACTTGGTATATAATTAGATGTTGATTTCTAATCTTATTTGATATATTTTTATTTATTTATCATACCTCTTTAAACTTCTTTTATATTTATTTATTTACAATACCTCTTTTACAAATATGGTATTTGGCCCATGGTATTAAAGATTATTTGTCTCATGCTATTCGGCCCATAGGCTTCACCTAAATAAAAGCTCTTTTTTTAATTTATGGAGTAAATATAAATGAAAGTTTTATTTATTTATTAGACTTCTTGAATAAATATAAAAAAAAATTATTTATTTACCATACCTCTCATTTATTTATATTTTTGTTTATTTACCATACATTTTTTTAGCGTTGGTAAACTTCTTTATATTTTAAATTTATATCGTGTTTATAACTTTTATTACGTGTCATTTCCACTCGTAAATTTAACGATAATTTATTTGAAATTTGAACTGCCCTGCGCGAGAGTTGAAAACCACTGCCGTTAGGCAGTAAAAGCATGTTACTCGATCGCCCTACATCCACCCAATCGAAGGTGGTGGCCACTCCGGTGAATTGAGGGCGGTGGGCATTCCTCGCAGGCACGGAGGTTGAAGCCCTACATCGGCCCAATCGAGGGCGTCCAAGGTTCCATATCTGAGAGACTCAACCCTCAGACCTTCGCAGGGCCGCAGTAACCCTAACTTGTACTGCAAGAAATATGTTCCATGCTTTCCATTGCACTAGTTACCGAAGTCGGAGATAACGCGGCAGGAGCAAGGTGGCGAGTCGGGGTCAGGTACATATCTAGGTTTTAGTACGTAAACGTTTTGTTTGAATATATAGGAGTTGTCTATAATGCGACTTTTTGAGATTCCGGTGACGGAATCCGGCGGAAGAAATTGAGATGAAATCATGATTTGTTGCAGTTAAAATGGTTTTTTAACTGCATATTCGGATTCAGCACCCTCAAAAACCCCTGGGACGCTTTCATTGTGCAGAAACTAGTTATCAAACTTCGATTTCAATAAATTACTGCCGGATTTTCACCGGAAAAAATCGCCGGAAAGGCCTTCAAAAAGTCGCGTTAAAGACTACGTCGAATATATATTTATATATATTCTGTTAGTGAGGAAAAGAATTCCCGCGTTGCAGGCTCGGTCAAAAGGATGGGAGGCATGATATATTGGTTTGGATTTTGCTTCAAAAGATTTTGGGTATTTTTATGTAGTTTTAAATTGAAAATGATATACACAAATTATATTAAAAATTATTATTTATTTATTAGTTAAGTATCATAATTTTGTACAGCATATATTTATGTGTATATTTTTTCCTATTAATAGAGCACAACAAAATTGAAGTATATAGCTCCGGCCATTAACATAATTCCATGTATATGGTTCTCACCAAATTTTATGTAAAAGAATATTTATCTTGATTTTTCTATTTCAATTTATTGCCTTTTCATTTTAATTTTTTTTTTAAAGCTTTAAAGGAATTCCTAATTATATTTATTTTCACAATATATTTACTAGCTAAAAGGAATTCCAAAATAGATTCAAACTCTCACATAGTAAAATGTTAATAACTATTTTTATATAATTTTAATATAATCCATTCATTACTCTAATAATTTGGAGTTAATAAAAATTTAAAAGTTTTTTAAATACTAATTTTTTAATTATCTTATATATAGACAAACATAGAAAACTTTTGTGGTGATCAATTGCTTTTTATTTTTTTCATAAGAGTTAGGTACGAAACAACATATTAGATTTTTTTTTTTAATATTATGTTTGATTACTTTGTTTCTATACTTTGAACAGCACGTTTTTTGAAATATATGTTTAATGATTATGCATGTTGCCATTTTGGCATGAGAATTTTCTTTTTGCCATATGTATTTGATGATAATATTGGATATTAATACTCTACTATGTTGAGTTTTATCTACAAAATTTTAACTATTTAATATTTTTGGAAGTTATACTAACAAAAACGTGGAGACTTAGGTTGTAAGGTAAGGTTATGAGAATACCCTTTGGATAAGGACTTAGGAGTTGCTGGCTTTGTGATAGCTGATTCTAAATAAGTAATTAATTAGGAAAATTGGATAATGTGGTTCTAAATTAGTAATTAATTGGGAAAATTGGATAATGTGTTTCTTGTTTTATGATTAGAGTAAGTCAAAGGGATGTCAATTCACAAAACTTTATTTTAAGAATGTTTTGAGAGAAATTAATTAAAAATATTAATTGCACTTTAGAACAACTTTATAGGCATTTAGAATCCAAGAATATATAATAGAGGTAACAAAAATCACAAATGGAAATATTCAAGTTATATATATATATATATATATATATATATATATTTTGAATACATTAAGATTATAAACTATTAAATAGAAGAAATAATAGTGTATATTTATGTGTTAAAAATTTAGTTAAAATGAAAAAAATTAGAAATCAAGACATAAATCATGCTCAATGTTTAACCATTCTCCCTTCTTATAACTAATGTAATGTTTTGTACTTTCTGTCCTCCTTTGACATTAATGAGAAAAGAGTTTTTCCTAAAACTGATCACCCCTTGTCTTACAACGATGCACGTGAAAGCTTCTTTTGGATATGCTGAATGTTGGACTGATGTGGAACTAATTTTCTTCCCCTTGGATAAGAGTTAATGGAGGGAGGTAAAAGGGACTACTCCCAATCTCTGCCTTAAGTACTCAAATTTATCTCTTGGGAGAGGTTTGGTGAAGATATCAACTACATGTGTACCAATGAGCCAAGAGCACATTCATGACTACTTGTCTATGTCTCAGCTAGGTTTGTGTTTATGATTATGCTACTCTTCTTGGACTCATACACTGATTTCAGTCTTAGCTAGGCTTATAATTATAACAATGTTTCTCTACTTAGACTTATGCATAATGACCTCTAACATCAACAAACATATCTTCTATGCACAAGTGACTCAAATATATTGTTGGGTTGCTATTTTATCAGTATTATTAACACTTTCAAACATCACTCCTATACATGTCTGTAAAAAAGGACGTGCTTTTACAAGGGCTTCTCAATCATATACCAACTAATGACAACACACTGTAACTCATACATACATCACCATAAATTTTAACTCAACATAAATACCAACAACATATAAGTTATTACTCTCTCAAACCTACAAAGTGTATATGACATGGTATCTCAATAATCTCACTCGTAAATTGCCTTACATGAATTTTAGTGGCAATAGCAATACTTGGCCTCAACATGAGCACACCACAATATGCAAATTTCAACATCATAAATCCTTCATACGCTTGTTGTATCTTGTAATCATAATTAAATGATTCCACTGATTCCTTCAATCGACCTATATGCAACAAAATTTTAGTAACATGAAATATACACTGGTGATATTTATAGGCTTACTCAACTCGTTCCAATGCCCATCACTCTATTTTTACCATACTCTATGTCAACCACATATTACATCGCATATCATAATCACATGACACAGACTTTGTTCATCCATACACACAAACCCTGGCATAGGATAGAGCATATTTAATACCAATTGTTATTCGCCTATTCTCCCCCTATGCCCATCCTCTCTCTTTGGCATTAAGAATCTATAGCTAGTCATTTTTGGTTACACTTTGATATTCCCATCAAAGTTTGATCTACTCATAGATATGTTACCAATTTTTAATGAAATTTCCATAAACTTGTGTTTTTTGAAACATGTGTTCAACTATTCCCTCGAAACACAAGTATATGTATGCATACTTGTTTGTACATTCATGAAATCTGTCCAGAGTTGTAACAACATCTTTTAGCATGGATGATTTTTCTTTTCTGTCAGTCTGTATGGTTAGGATGGGGGCCATAGTATGATGTCGTTTTGACATCTCTTCATAAACCATCGCTATGGCTCGTCTCATAGTTTCAACCTCTTCCTTGATGGTGGCCTATATTTACCTCATGCTAGAGTGAGTTAAGTAAAGTGTTGTGTTCTCTTCTTCCATCTTCATTTTATCTTCTTCTACTTTGGTGGCTATTTCCTTAGATACATAGAGCTTTTTTACGAATTCTATAATTTTCTTTCTCATTCTTCCAACATTTACCTCAGTCATGGTCACAAAAGTGGTCCTAACCGAGGAAATCATCTCAGGGTTTATTGTAGTATCTAGGACAATCTCCTTCTCTGTGGTCATGGACAGAGGCTCAGCAGGGTTCCTACAATAATACTACCTCCTCTCTTGGATTGTCTCGTAATTAACCTTGTCAAATTTAAGCTTGGTTAGATCTAAGACTTCATCCTTAGCCTCATGAGGAATGCCTAGCTCTTTGAGAGGAAGATGCCCTTTGGTGATGGGAGTGGATGGGGGAACATCTAGTGGAGGTAGTTCAATCTGCTCATTGAACTATTGTTGATGTTCAGACTCTTGTTAAGATTTCTTGTCAGCTTCTTCCAGTCATTATCTTAATTCTTCTTCTTCCTCTCTTTTCTTTTCTTCCTCTTCCTTCCTCATTTGTTCCTCCTACAATCTCTTATTTTCTTGTTCTTCTTGTTCTTGTTTCCTCTTGAGCTCTTCTACTTGTCTGTGTTTCTCCTCTTACTCTTTCTCTTCCTTCTTTTTTCTTCCCTTCTTCCTCTTGAGCCCTCTTCTCCTCTTGATTTTTTAACTATTCCTCATCTATTTGTTTCTTCCTACTTTCTTCCTCTTATCGCTTCTTCTTAAGCTAGTCTTCAGGTTGCGGGTCTCCTGACATCTGCGATCGTCTGAGTTCTTCTTCTATTTTCCTCATGAGCTCTTTATTTTTCTTTTCCAAGGTCACATTTATCTCCTCCAATATTTTTTCATCTTCACCATCATCTTGTTCGCTCAGGGGATCTTCTGTCTCTTTACCTTTGTGTTTCTCTAGTTTCCCCATTTTGTTGTTCTTTCTTCCTCTTGAGTGAAGTTGAACTTTCTTTCAAGATCACATTTTCTTGGGAATTTACGGCTTAATCGTCATCCTCTTCTTATTGTTCACTGGACTTGAACTCCCATGTTGTATTATACAAATTCATGATCTTGTCTTCGTGAGTGTGCTGGGTGGTTGGATATGACTAGTTGAAATTGGATTTCTTGTAGTGAGTTGCTACTACTCTTTTGGGGTCATAGGTGTGATGGTTCAGAGTCATGAAATGGAACCCATTTATCTCCTTGTCTTCTTCCTCCACTTCTTTGAAGTTTTCAACTGTGTAAGCCTCGATAGTAAGAGGGAAGGTGGGTAGGGGTCTCTTCTTCCCTTTTCTCAACGTCATTGAGAATTCTTGGGTCATTTGATGAAATACTTCCTCCATCCGTAATTTATCTGTGGAAAATCAAGGAAGTGCGTGAGGGGTCTTGTATGAGACAAAGACCCTCATAAATGTGCCCTCATGGATGGGGAACCAATCTGGAACTTTAGTTGGAGTCTCCATGGCCCTCTTCGACATGAAAGGAGGGTCTTCCCTGAAAAGAAATTAGTATAGCTGGGCGATGTACTATTCATAGGCGAAGTCAGCTACACTCTTGTAGCATGGGTTACAAAAGGTCTTGTATTGCGGGTGTATAGGATACACTGCATTTGTGGTCCAATTTTATCTATTGTGATTGAAATTGCATCTTACACAAACTGTATCCAATATATACAAGGCCATATAAAACTCTAAGGGTTGGTTCACCTTAGGATGTTTGGATGCAACTATATTAGTCCTTAAAGAAGAAGCTAAGATACTGGCCTAGTTGAAAACAATACATTTGGTTGCAATGACGTACATGACAGGGAGCCATGTCCCATAGAAGGCATCGATGTCATCCATGTCGTACAAAAAAATCATCAGGGCAGTAATAAGTTGGTAAACCTTTTTAAGACCCTATGTTTTGTACACTTGGTCATTCTTTAATTAGAACTTGGATGGGTCTTGCCACCAATCCCTCAGAAGTCCTTGGTTGGGACTACAAAACCTGAAAACCATTGGGTGTTAAATGTCTCCTCCTTTTTTGACAATCTGTACTAAGAAGCAATGTCTGCCGAAGTGATAGCCGTGAATGTTGCACCTATGTGATCCCTCACTACCCACCAATCTGTATCTATATTATTTATAATCCAGTCGACAATTTCAGTGCATGAAAAGATAGGATGATAGGAGGCCACTTTGTGGAGCAAACAAATTATGA
This sequence comes from Pinus tabuliformis, assembly GCA_031772625.1. Classification (NCBI taxonomy): domain Eukaryota; kingdom Viridiplantae; phylum Streptophyta; class Pinopsida; order Pinales; family Pinaceae; genus Pinus; species Pinus tabuliformis. Next base: position 702,962,470 of record CM062807.1, read on the forward strand.
TTTTTTGGACATGTGGTATTAATAAGCCATAATTATTATATTGGCCCATGGTATTTGTAACAAAGCATATTTACAAGTTAAGAATCTCCATAATAAAGTGGAGGATGTATATGTGTTTGACTCATATATTAATTCTAATAATAATAATAATTCATCCTCTGTTGGGAATGCTCCTAGAAATTTTTGATGACGCAACCTAGATATAGGAAATTATTATAAAAGTACTTATGCTCGAATTTGTGTGGAGATGGACTTCAACAATGGTTTTTCCATTGATATCAATTTGACAGCCCCAAATTATGTCTGGGTCTAAAATCTCAAAAAAAATAATTTTTCATTCCGGTGTAAAGTGTGTTATGTAATGCAGCATGTAATAAAAAAATGCTCCAACTTAGTGTCAAAGCAAAAAAGATTGAAAAAAATATTGAAGGTGTAAATGTTAGGAAGAAGCTAGGGCGGTCACTATAAGGTATACAAAGAGGAAAAGTCTTAGGACAAAAGGGAACTAGAAGATAAACTGGAAATTAATACTACCAAAGAAAATGCATCAGAGACAACAAAAGTCAATCAAGAAAAATCATATGCCAATGAAGATTCTCCACAGTGAGAAAAAGTGGAAAAACAACAAATGATCATGGAAAATAGATTCCCTTCGGAAACCACAAGGAATAATGTTGGAACATAAACTTTTTGGGAAGATCATGTGGATGAGGAAGACTTTAAGAACATAAATGTGCACTTGCTGAAGAATGACCTGTCGAAATCTGCAGAAAACATAGGTTGGACTCAAGTTGGGAAGAAAGGAAAAAATATTTCTCCAAGAAAAACAAAAAGTCAGACTAAATCAAAACAAAAATAGTGAATAATGGAATGTAAATGTGTTTGGATAGTGGAGTTTTCTCGAAAACTTTTAGTTGGAAAGGGAGTGGAATTTTTTTGTCATGGGGAACTCCCTTGAGGGTTTGGATTGAGCGTCCATGCTCAATTTTAGACCTGCAAGGAAGATTAGAATATGTAAAAGTTTTGACCTTGTAATATAGATTTTTTTAATTATACAAACCTTTAACCATTTCATTATAATAACAATAATAATAATATAAATAAGTCGAAAATTCTACCTCGTGAAGTTTCGGACTAGGTTTACGATGGCGGCGTTTCTAGGTTAGGGTTTCTGAGCAACTGTTACAGACCCAGAGCTGGAAGCAAATAGATCGAGGCTAGCAGTTTTACTCAGAAGGGGACAAGAACTGACCCTCCAGATGGTCAACGAGGGGTCCATTGGGACCCCTACCTTTAAACAAATAGTCATGCAGAAGCAGAAGCAGACAACGTAGGAAGGAGTCAGAATTTCAGGATATGACAGGCTTAAGCAGAACAGCGGGAAAAATAAGGAGAAAAAACAAGTAGAAGTCAGAGAGCCCAGCAGCAACCCACAAATCAAGGGAAAAGGAAATGAGGGTTTAGAGAACAGTGGAAAAAATGACACTACAGGACAAAAGCTTACAGTCAATGATGAAAATCAGTCAAAGGAAAAGGGGGAACATAAGGAAGGCTCCCAGGGAAAAGAAGAAACAGAATGCGAAACCAGCTCGAACCCTAGTGGCAACCCAACAGTAAGCGGAACTTGCAAACCTAAAAAAGCAGATACCCTTAGAGTTGTCATAATAGATCCGGAGATTCAAGCATATCGAGAGCACAAGGCAGAGCATGCAATCATTTGCAAGTTTATGGGCTTGTGGCCAACTGAAAGAGCATTATGTCAATGGATACGACAGCAATGGAAACCAAAAGGCGATGTGAAACTACAATTAGGAGCAAAAGGTTTCTTCACTGCAGTTTTCACCAACCTAGAAGACAAGGACAGAATTTTTGATGGAGGCCCATATTTCTTAGCTTCAGCCGGTCTCTACATGCGACCATGGAAACCAAATTTTGTTCCAGAAAAAGAAACCTTCACTCAGGTACCAGTGTGGATCCGCCTGTTTTCTCTTCCCATAGACTATTGGGGTCTATCAGCTCTGAAACAAATTGGGGATCAGCTGGGCACTTTTATCAAAGCCTCAGAAGCGACCATGCAAAGAAAATACACCTCGTGTGCAAGAATCTACGTGGAAATGGATGTATCAGGTGCTCTACATGAGGGTTTATGGCTAGAGTATAGGGACGAGGATTACTTTCAAGCAATAGACTATGAACAGATTCCTTTTCGCTGTCGAAGATGTCATGAGCATGGACATCTAATGAGGGAATGCCCTTTGAATAAACAAGAAGAAGTTACTAAAACAGAGCAAGCAAACAGAGGCAAAGATAACTTTGTAAAACCAAAGATAAGACAAAGAGCCAACCGAAGAAGAACAAACAGAATAGAAACAGAACGAGGTCACCACAGCAACACTTTTGAAATCTTAGAGTTAGATACAGACTCAGAGGATTTGAATAAAGTTCTAACTTTAAATGAAGGGCTAACAGAAAAAGCCGAGCAAACTATAAAAGAAGCAGAGGAAGCCATTATTAGCAAAGAAGTCCAAATGAAGGAACAAACAGAAGAGCCAGAGGAGGATGCAGACATGCTAACCAGCGATGGAGGAAGTGATGACTTAGAGTTGGAGGAGGTTCTAGCACAGGAAGGGATGAACCTACCAGTCATGGCCGAGAACTGGAAAGCTCGAGGCATAGAAAATGTACCGGAAGAAGAGATCAGGAAGGTCAATGATCTATTTATAGCAAGGTAGAAAGCGGAGTTAGAAAGGCAAAGTAGAAAGTTAGGTATAGCAAAAGGAGTTGGGAACCACACAAAGAGTCTTCTCTGTAACTCAACAAGCTCAAAGCAAAGGAAGAAGAGAGGCCGAAGAACAAGTGGCGAAGTTCTGCAGGAGCTAGAGATAATAATGATAAACTCAGGGAAGATGAAGGCTCTAAATGCCTTCCCATCTTATCAATAATTCTTCTAGTTAATCATGAAAATCATTTCATGGAATGCAAGAGGGCTAAACAGCCAAGCAAAGCAGAGAATTCTGAAAAGAAAACTTCAGAAAGAAAAACCGGATATAATATTCATTCAGGAAACTAAATGCGGCAATACCAGCATGGCTAACATCAGTAAGAAGCTCGGCAATCACATAGATTATATGGAAGTAGAGAGTCAGGGTCGAGAAGGAGGCTTAGTCACTATGTGGGACTCGAGGATGATTCAAGTCCTCTCAGCAGAAGCAACCAGAACATTCATAGCCGTGGAAGCCCAACCCACAGGTAACTCTGAATCCTTCTTATGCACAAATGTTTATGGACCGCAGAAGATAGAGGGTAAAATGACCTTTTTGAGTTCTCTGTTAAGTTTGATTTCTAGGCATCCATATTCCAAATGCATTATGGGGGGTGACTTTAACATGATAACTACCCTTCTGGAGAAGAAAGGGGGAATAAGAAAACTCAGTAAGGATGCGGAATTATTTACAAATTTCATTGACAATGCTAAACTGGTGGATATCCCACCAAAGAGTGGCACTTTCACATGGAATAACAGACGAGGTGGCGATAGGCTGATTGCCTCTCGTTTGGATAGATTCCTCATCTCTGAGAGCATCATTATGGATGGTATTCTAGTTGATTCAGACATCCTTCCAAGTGGAGGATCTGACCACTGGCCAATATCTTTAATAGCAGCTATCCATGGCACTCCAAGGAATAAACCTTTCAGATTCAAAAAATTTTGGTTGGAACACCCCAACTTCCTCAATCTAGTGGAGAAATGGTGGTCTGAACCTATGATTGGAAGGGGATCCAAAATGTTTAATCTTCAGAAGAAATTAAAGTATACTAAAGCCAAAATAAAAGAATGGAATATTACGGAGTTTGGAGATATTTTTAAGGAGAAAACCTTAATAGAAGATAAACTGGAACAGATACACAAAGCTTGGGCTTCAGGGCACAACAGTGAGGAGTCTGTAGAGCAGGAAAAAGCTCTAACTCATCAGTGGCATACACGCTGTCAGCAGGAAGAAATTCTTTGGAAGCAGAAATCCAGAATACGGTGGCTAAAAGAGGGTGAGCAGAACACCAAATTTTTTCACAGATCTGCTCTAGATTACAGGAGTGCGAATAAAATACTAGAACTCAAGGATGAGAATGGGGAAACTTTAAAAAATCACCAAGACATAGCGGCTTTACTCACTAGGCATTTCAGCATTATTGCCCAGGAACCGCAAGCAAACAGAGAGGATGCTATAAAGGAGCTCATTACGGCCATTCCCAAAACTATTACCAACGATCAGAACTCAACCCTCAGCAGAGAAATTTCCCTAGAGGAAGTGGAAGAAGCAGTCAGAAGCATGCCAAGTGATAAGGCCCCTGGACCTGATGGTTTCACCATTAATTTTTAAAAAGCTTGCTGGAACCTAGTGAAACATGAAGTTTGGGAAGTTGTAGAGGACTCTAGGCGATCTGGATCCATCCTCAAATCTCTTAACTCCACCTTTATAGCGCTTATCCCAAAGATGGAAGAAGCAAACACTCCTGAGAAGTTTAGACCAATTGCTCTATGTAATGTCATTTATAAAGTCATATCAAAAGTTATAGCTAATAGACTGAAGCCAATTCTTCCTGGCCTCATATCAGAAGAGCAATCGGGGTATGTCGAAGGGAGACAGATCTTGGATAATATTCTACTAGCTCAAGAAATGGTTCACACTCTTCAAACTAGAAAAGTAGCAGGGATGTTAATGCAGCTTGATCTATCGAAAGCCTATGATAAAGTCAGCTGGCAATATCTAGAAGCCATTCTATTAGCCTTCGGTTTTTGCAACCAATGGATCAATTGGATTCTAGCCCTTATTAAATCCTCCAGGTTCTCAATCCTTGTCAATGGATACTCCTCTGAACCCTTTTCACCCACTCGTGGAATCAGACAAGGAGACCCTCTCTCCCCCTTCCTATTCGTAATCCTCATGGAAGGACTCAACAGACTCATAGCCAAAGCGAAAAGAGAAGGGAAGATCAAGGGACTTCAACCTCTCCAATCCATTCCAGCTACCACACACCAACAATTTATGGATGATACTATGTTACATGGAACCCCTATGGTGAAAGAGGCTCTAGCGGTTAAGAAAATCCTTGATCTATTCAGCAAGGCGTCGGGAATGGAAATCAATTTTTCCAAGTCCACGATTTTTTTCTTTCACACCCATCCAGCGATTCAGAAGCATCTCTCTAATTTACTTGGTTTCAGAAAATTATGTCTACCATCAACATATTTAGGAGCACCTCTTACACTCAAACCCTGGCAAAAAGTGCACTGGGAGAAAATCTTGGCTAACCTGGAGAAAAGGTGTAAGCACTGGACGCACAGGGCACTTAATTTTGCTGGGAGATTAGTCCTCACCAAGGCAGTTCTGCAGGCTATCCCGCAGTACTTACTCTCCATGCTTCCGTCCCCCAAGGGCATCCTTCAACAAATTAGAACAATCCAGAGATCCTTTTTATGGAATGGAAATGGGGAAAAGAAAAAATGGGCGCTTGTGGCATGGCACAAACTCTGCAAACCGAAAATTTTGGGAGGCCTAAATCTGGTGGATCCTTCAATCATCAACATGACTTGTGGAGCAAAACTCTGGTGGAGATGGATAAAAGAGCCCCATCTTCCCTGGGCAAGACATTGGAAAGAGAAATATACCCCAGAGTGCAACAATCAGGATCTTATTAGACTTCAAGAGGTTCCTGAGGGTTCCCCCATATGGAATCTTGCTAGGAAAAATCGCAACTTGGTGCAGGAAAACAGTTTTTGGGAAATTCGAAATGGGCATTCAGCTCTTTTTGGGAAGATGCTTGGCAGCAACTCCCAAAACTGGAAAAGCCAGAGCTCGCTCTTCTCAAGCAGAAATGCCAAAACGAAGGCCGATACAGAGTCCAACATTACTGGAACCAGAACAGCAGGGATCCTAACTGGAGAGAATGGATAAACTTCAACTTCGACAACAACAATGGGGAAAACGACAACACAAAGCATCTAATTGATCAACTACTCAAAAGGAAGATAAGGAATACGGAAGAAAAGGACCAGCTTAGATGGGGAATGAAAGGCAGCGGTAACTTCTCACTCAAGGAAGCCAGGGAACTGATAGAAAATGCAGAGCAGAGGGAGGTAACTCCTTGGAGTCATAAAGTGTGGGACAACCTATTTTGGCCAAAAATCAAAACGTTCCTTTGGCTTTTAATGAGGAAAAAAACCTTGACGTGGGAAAATTTACGCAATAAAGGTTTTCATGGGCCTTCTAGATGCCCAATGTGCCTGGTAGAGGAAGAAACAATAAACCATTTATTTAATTCCTGTGACTGGGCCTGTCATTTATGGAATTGGGCGGAGGGTATTTTGCTAAATTCTAACAGAAATAGGGAGTCCATCCAAGATACCATACAAAATTGGCAAAGAAATTACTCAAAGAATCCTAGAGTCAACAACATTTGGAAAGTTATGCTAGGTTTCTTAACATGGACCATATGGAAGGAGCGTAACAGGAGAATTTTCCAAGATGAATACAGAAACACAGAGCATTCCATAGATACTATTATGATAAATATCAGACAGTTAATTCAAGTGAAATGCAAAGCGGAAACTAATGAGAAGCCTTCGTCTTGCGACTTACGCATTTTAAAACTCTTCCAGCTGGACGTCAACCAGAGCATGCCCACATCGAGATGCTAGTAGAGCCCAGATTCTGAGTCCAACAGTTGGAAATATCAGCCGGTTGGTTGGCTGAAGTTGAATTTTGATGGCGCATCCAGAGGTAACCCTGGGATGGCGGGTATAGGAGGCATCATAAGAAACCATGAAGGAGACATTCTTCATATTTACTGCAAAGCTCTGGGAGAAGGGACGAACAATGAAATGGAGTTTGCAGCCTTAGAACAGGGGCTATGGATTCTAAAAGACATGCAGAATTGTACAGCGGTGGTGGAAGGCGACTCAGCCCTGGTAATTTCTGTGGCAAAGAAAATCTATGGCGGAACCAAAGTGAGCAAAGCAACGAAACATTGGAGATTAGCAAAGGTGACAGAAAACATAGCCGAGTTAATCAGTGGTATGAGAGGGTTGGTCTTCCAGGCAGTGAGACGTAAGGCGAATGCGATAGCGGACCACCTAGCAAATTATGGCATCGACAACCAAAACAGGGAATGGGACAGCTGTTGGCAGCATGTGAACTGTCCAGACCTAAAGGAGAAATGCATCCAGCTTGCCAAACAAGGCAGGGATAATGCCAACCGGGCTTAACCGGAAGGCGCTCGGCTTCCGCGCTTTTCTATGATGGGACACGCTGGAGTTGCTACGGATATTAAAAGTTGGCAGTGGGCAGAAGGACAGGTAATTCCGGTGCTTTTATGGCAACAGAAGGGGAATAAAGGAAACAAATCTAAAATGATGAGCCGAAACGATCACCACCGCTACCACATCAAGCTAGCGGACACTTGGCACATTCTGATTAGAGAGAGAAGAGATAACATTTATGTCAAGGCTTTGATACATCACGCGGAAAACACAGCTCTATGCAGTAACAATTATGTTAGTACAACCACGTCGTTTCGGGAGGATCAGATAGTCATGGGTAATATCCTCCATAACAATTATTTAACATAAAATAGAGGCAAAGGCACCATCAGCATTTTTCAGTGCATCGTGCATCGTTCTTTCGGCTCTCTGCGCCTGTTCTCACATCGCAAGTGTTAAGCTCAGTATGGAAGGTGACGGTTGCCGCAGCATGACTGCGAACATGGAGCTCAAGATAGCGAGGGAAATGTACGAGACCAGAACCGCGTCGAAGAACAAGCGCAAATTGTCTGACCTGGAGGCTTCTGTGAAGGAAGAAGAGCGAAAGCGGTCTGAGGAAGATATAGCGCAGGAGGTTGATTGGCTTCAGGATCCTGGAACAGTAACCAAACGCGCCACACAGTTTGTGCGCACTCAGGCGGAAAGCTGGCGAGTAAAAACCCTGCTGGCGCGTGCTTTGGAATCTAGGGAAGATAGTAAGAAGCTGCCTCAAAGTGACCAGTTCATCCCTGAGGCCCAGATGAAAAGTTTATATGGCATTTATGAAGCTCTGGACTTCAAAATCACTGCAGTGCATGAGGTAGTAGATTCTCTGTCCAAGAAGATGACGGTGCTTATTAAGCTCCTCAGGCAGACGCTAAGTCCAGAAGCTCGGCAGAATGGCGAACCGCAGCAAGAGAATCAGGCGGAATGTCGTAGCTATCAATCCCTGCAAGCGAGAGCGGACAGCCATGTTCTGGAACAGGCCTTGGACACAGCGAGCAGGTTCGAGATGCCCCCTCAGTAATTCAGTGTTAATGTTAATTCTCATCTGTCTTGACCGGTTTTTTGGTCTCCCTAAGATCTGGGGTTTTGTCATTTCTATAGTTTCTGCTTGTTGATGGACTACGGTCTTAAGCTCAACCTCTCTTATTCTCAGGCGAAGTTAGATAGAAGGATTAGCCACCCTGCGTGGTGTGCAGATAATAGTTTTTGGTTAAATTATATGGAAATCATGGTTTCTGGCTTGTTATCTTCAGGCCTCGATCTGCTATGGCAGATTTTTTGTACTATATTTTTACCTTTTTAATATAATCTTCTGACTTACAAAAAAAAATATAAATAAGTCATAATTTAGTTAATTTTTATTAGTTTTTTAATCATAATAATGTGAGATGTATCAAGAAGTGATTGTTTTGATACTTATCATGGATTACTTTCTATCGACATTTACCAACCATTTAATTTATATAGTTTCCCTAGTTTTAAATTAGGGTTTGATTTTTTAATGGAATTTGATAAAATAATTTGTGGAAAATTCAAGCTCTTTTGTTATTTAAAATGTGTGTCTATCTTTTATAAATGTAGAAATAGATTCAACACCATGAAAAACTTCAAGAATATGTATATTTCATAACTCAAACTTGTGATTTCAACAAAATCCTTATTAAATTTATGCACAACTTATCTAATAATATAATAAAAAAAATGTCAAAATGTAGTAAAAGTTAGGCTAAGGCGTTATTTTTGAATGGAGGGATCCATGACTCCTTATAGTGGTTAAATTTGATGGGCATTTACTTTTTTTTCCTTTTTGCAAGACATGCATTGTACAACCTAGGTGACAACCTACTATGAAGGAGAAGGCGATATGTGATTCCATCCCATGTCCCTCTTAATATATATATATATATATATATATATATATATATATATAGATATGCTCCAAATAGAAAAACAAAAAATGAATATGCAAATTTCTCTTGATTTGTTGTTGATATTACAACCCCATGTCATAAATAGAGTATTTTGATGTCGACATGATGCAATATAATTTCATATCAAATTTAAAAAGAGATAAAGTAATTATAAGTAAACGAAAGTGTGAGTAAGATGCTTAAATATTGTATTTTTAAATAATATTTCAATATTAAATAAACTATTTGAATATCTATGTTAACTAATTTATGTCGATATCAATTTCATATATATTTATATTTAAAAATAAAATGCTGAAAGAAAATATTTTAATGTTGTATATAATAAAATATTCAATGTCCAAAGAAAAAAGTAATTAAAAGTTTTAAAAATAAAATAAAATAAAAAGTATCAAGTACTTTCTCATAAGAATAATAAGAAGGAGATGTGTAATTCATTCAATTCTTAACATAAATTAACGTGACATTTACAAATATTCATAATAATAATAAAAAATCAGTGTGGGTCATCAATAAAATATTTTAATATAAGATTAAGTAATATTGACATATTCTTAAAAATGTATTAATAACGAAAAAAACCATTTAATTTGGACAATGTAGTCCATAGGTAAAATGTCTCAATGTATATGTTATCTAAAATATTTTAATGTAAATTTATCAAAAAATAATAAAAAATGTATATATCATATAAAACAATTGATATATATTTTTTTAATAGTTAAGTTGTTTGGAGTAGTCTCACTATTTTATATTTTGGTCCTTGTATATTTCTTTTTGTCAAATTTCCTTACTTTTTGGACTTACAAGTTATGTACTATATATAGCATTAAAAATACAATTTAACACACACACACACAAGAAAATTTATCTTTCACATGCTTGATCCATGTTTAAAATGAGCCTATACTGGTTTACTTGTCATATAGTGATGATTTTAAAAATTGCTTTGCATGTGAACATCCACTTCATTTTTAAAACCAACAAATTGATGGGGAACTTAGAATAAATAAATAAATATATATATATATATAGTAAATTTCATCTCATAAACTTCACTTCAATGAGAATTTTGTGTAAATGTGGGGTTTCAAATCAGGGACCTTAACAAGGGGTGCCTTAACAATAAACCTTGTCATCAGTGCTAACCCCATGGAAACTGTTATGGCCATTTTTATTCATAATTAGAACCAATTTTATTCACTTGTTTATTCCCTCTTAGGTTTTAAAATATAACTATACCAACCTAGATCTATCTAATTCGAGATGTATCATGCATTGAGAGGGATCAAATCCTTCAAGGTGAAAACCTTTTTTTTAGGAGTGTAGAATTTGAGGAAATGTTTGCACCTCAAGAGATTTGGTCCCTCTCCGTGCATGTTAGATTTTGAGTTAGATGGATCTAGGCTAGTTTCAGTTTCTGACAACAATGTCACACTTTAGGTTATCATTATTATGTATATGTTTGTGATAAACTTCATACTTTTAAATTTACATTATGTTTTCTTTGTTTGACATGACCATATTATTTTCTTCTTTAATTTATTCTGCGTTGCATGTCTTATGGTTTGTATGTTTATGTCTTATGGTTTATTTGTGCATTTATGTGTTAGGATTTTTATGGTAATGTTTGTGAATGTTACAGTTTTTATGTTATATTTCTATATGTGTATAATTGTTTGTTAGTAATTAATTGGTGATGAAGAAGGGAAACAATATTGTCAATAGTTTGCAGGAGGATTGATTCTATACAACTATTTATTAAAACTAATGCTTCCATGTGTTATCATAAGTTGTCATTGAAAGTTCCCAAGTGTCAATCTAGAAGTTGTTGTTTCCTATGTATGAGTTGTAGTCATGATCTAGATGTGTGGAAGTTAGAGATTTATGTCTTATATATGTGTAAATGTTGTGATCAATAAGAGATTCCACAGTATTTGTTTTTTGTTGTGTGTAATTACTCTTTGATCTCTCTATTTTTCTAACATGGTATCAGAGTTGATTCAGCCCCAACCCTCTCACGAGAGGGGTTGGGATCATACACTTTTAGCCATGATGACCCTTTGTACATAGATTAGTTTTATAAAGTGTTTCATCTATTTTTTGTGTGTATTCGATTTATGTGTGGATTGTGGATAGTTGCATGCAAAGGAGAATTGCGAAGATTCAATGTTGTTGTTGTTGTGTGAAGTTATTTTGTGGACAAATATTTGTAAAAGAAGTGGATATTTGTTTGTGAAGAAGTTGGATTAGCTTAGATTTGGTTTAATCTAGTGTGGATTTACAATTGAGAGCAATGTCTACATGTTTTAAATGGTGGTTATCAAGATTATTAGATGGTGCACGATGTACAAATGCAACATGTAGGTGGAATGTTGGAATTTATCATTGTAGATCTGAACTAATAAAATATTGTGGTATTTTTTATCTAGAGATCGAGATCCAAACATTGTAAATCTGATGGAAAATACCAATATGAAAAGTTAATATTATTATATTTGATTTGATTTGCACAGATCAATAAAGAGAAGCCATTGATTTTGTCTATGCACATTTTAGTAGTTGATGTTTGTGTTTTTATTGGTTATAAAAAGGGTTGATGGTTCTTAAAATAGAAGCCCCAGTGTCTGAAATATCAATTCATGTGTGTTTTTATTAGTTATAAAAATGGTTTCCTGTTCTTAAATTGGAAGCCACAGTGTCCAAAAAATCAATTCTTGTGTGTTAGTAAGGTCAAGTTGTTTAATCAAATCTTGAACACATTCAATATCTAGACCTCCATCCTAGAAACTAATGGATAATTGAAAGAGAAATATCTTACAGATGGTGGTTGGTCCATAGGATGGTTCATTACTTGACAACTCTTACAGTGGAAGCCCTGATGAGCGAAGGTGTCAATATTGTTGATCTTGCAATGTTCATCAACAATGGTTAGAGGAAGTTATATTTTAAATGGAGTTCAAGTGACATCTCAAAGATGTGGTGGTGAAAGAGCAGTGTTTGTAAGATTCCAAAGTGAATGTGAATGTTGATTAAGACCAGTCAGACAAAGATTATCCTTGTTGTTGTAATATGTGTTTTCAATGTTTTTCATGTAAACCTTAAGGGAGGGTATTGGAAGTAATGCTTCCATGTGTTGCCATGACTTGTCATTAAGAATTCCCAAGCGTCAATCTAGAATTTGTTGTTTCCTATATATGAGTTGTAGTCATGATCTAGATGTGTGGAAGTCATAGACTATTTCAATGAATTATAGGTATCACAACTTTTGACAACTAATTAATTCTTAATAGTGTCCCTCAAAGTATTACTAATTATATCTTGAAGCATAGTTTTAACAAGTTATTGCATTTTCATTACTCTTATAATTTGTTTCTTTGATTGCTCTTCAAGAATATTTTGATGAATTATTTTTATTTTTATTTTTTATTTTTTTTATTATCTATCTATAGTCTCTTTTGCAAAGTCAAGAAATAATGTATATATATATATATATATATATATATATATATAATGTATATATATATATATATATATATATATATATATATATATATATATATATATATATATATATATATATGTATATATATGTATATATATGTATATATATATATATATATATATATATATATATATATATATATATATATATATATATATATATATATATATCTAGATATATATAATGTATATGTATATATATATATATATATAATATTTTATTTTATTTTTAATTTTTTTTTTATGTTTTCTAATGAATGGTCAGGTTTACAAAATCTTTACATTATCTATTTCTCAAAGCAATTATCGCATCTTCATTCTCTATATATCTTAAAAATGGATTTTTAATAGCAATTTGATGAAATGTTTTGAGAGATAAATTGTTTCGAATTTTTATAAATATATATTTTCATCTAATAAATATTTTGAATGTACTTTTGTTTGCAATTGTCTTTATGTATTTTTGAATATATGTAATTGTCTGTTAGTAACTAGTTGGTGATGAAGAATGAAGGTGATCTTGTTAAGAATTCATTGATTATGCACATCTATTTCATTTAATTCCATATATCGTAACTTTTAACAGTTAATTAATTATTAATATTGTCTCTCCACTTATTACTAAATACAACTTGAAGAATATTTTTAATAATTTATTTCCTAAAGATTACTCTTGAAATAATTTTCTTCTTTAGAGATGTTTTAAATAATTGATTTCATTCAAGAATGTTTGATGAATTTTTTTTATCTATAATTTGTTTTGCAAAGTCAAGAAATAATGTATTTTTGAATTTTTTTAATGTGTGACTAAGTTTAAAATTCTCTAAATTATTTGTTTCTCCATACAATTATCACATCTTCATTCTCTGTACATCTTAAAGATGGATCTTGAATATCATTTTGATGAATTTTTTAAGAGATGATTTATTTTTGATGTTTATATATATATATATATATATATATATATATATATATATATATATATATATATATATCCTTCTAATAATTTTTTTGAATATATGTAATTGTTTTGGATGTTTATAAATATATCTTTTCCTCTAATAAATATTTTGAATATATTTTCCTTAAGGTATTATTAAATATATCTTGAAAAGTATTTTTGATGATTTGCATCTGCAAGATTACTCCACTCCTCAAATAATTTGTTTATTTGCAAACACTTAAAATAATTTATTTATTTACAATTGCTTAAAATGATTTATTTCCTTCAAGAATATTCTGATGATTTTTTAAATCTATAGTATGTTTTCCAAAGTCAAGAAATAATGTATTTGATTTTTTTTAATGAATGACTGGGTTTACAATTTCTCTAAATTATTTCCCCAAACAATTATGATAGATTTGAAGGATTAGGAATTGTTACAATTTATTTAAATTATTTCTCCAAACAATTATAATAGATTTGAAGGATTAAGAATTGTTACAAATAAGTTTGGAGAAAGAAAACTAACTACACATGTTTATTGATAGCATTGTTATAGATGATTAGCATAGGGATTTACTATACAAATTATTTTCATGTTAGGATTTCTTATGGAGTTATTTTTGTAAAATAAATTAATCTATATTTTTATTTCATCACATCTCCATTTTCTATATATATTAAAAATAGATCTTGAATAACATTTTGATGAATTTTTTTGAGAGCTTATTTGTTTTCAATGTTTATAAATATATCTTTTCCTCTAATAAATATTTTGAATATATTGTTGTATGCAATTCTTTTCAATGTTTTGTATTGATTAAATTTGAGTCAAGGTTAAGAGAAAGTGACAAATGAAATCATATTAAAATGAAACTATAGATTGAAATGATGTAGTTCAAGGACATTTTAATTTTAATTTATATATAATATCTTCGACTATTTGGTAGGTCATATATAAAAGTGTAAAATTTTCAAATTTATGTCAAAGATTAGCATGATATTTACTAAAATTGTACAATATTTTAAATTGAGTTTATGAGTGTGCAATTACATTAATTATTGAACTACTTCTTTCATTCATTGTATTTACTATATTTAAGTTGGGATAAAAATTTAAATGTTCACTATTTATATTAAAATGCATAATTGGAATCAAGTAGGTGATGCATAAAACTATAAAATTTGTGCAATTACCTTAATTATTTTACTACCTCTTTAATTCACTATATTTACGTTGGGATATAAACTTAAATTTTCACTATTTAAATTAACATGCATAATTGGACTTAATTAGGTGATGCATAAAACTATACAATTTTCAAATATATGTCAAAGATGGCCATGAAATTTACTCCTAAAGTCAATGCTCAAAATTGAAATTATGAGTGTACAATAAAACTATAAAATTTTCAAATTTATGTCAGAGATCATCATGATATTTACTACTAAAATCAATACTTAAAATTGAAATTGTGAGTGTACAATTACCCTAATTATGTAAGCCCCAAGAGTTAACTCAATTGGTCAAATCAAGTGCTTCGCCAATGGGAGGTCAGAGGGTCGAATCTCGAAAGATATTGGGGTCAGATTAGTAAATAGGCCGAGGGGTGTTGATGCCCTTCGGGTCGTGTCCACTCAGTGTTAAACAACCTTGGATGTAGCAGCTACCCACTGACCTGGGTATCTGTGAACCAGTATGTGAAAAAAAAATAAAAAAACTACCTTAATTATGTAACTACCTCTTTCATTTAATCTTTGAAGAGTATATTTACTATATTTATGTTGAGCTAGATATTGAAACATTCACTATATTTATGCCTGATTTGATATTGCTCAATAATAGTTTTGACGAACTTAGAGGTAAATTGGGTGCCTTGATCAGTTACTATTTCCCTTGGTACACCAAAATGGGTAAATATCTCTTCAAATAAGAAATCAACAATAGATTGTTCATTAGCATAATATAGTGCTTTCGCTTCCACCCATTTGGTTACATAATCCATACATACCAGAATATATTTCTTCTTTTTAGACATAGGATAAATTGGACCAACAAAGTCTAATGCCCATTTATCAAAAGGTTCGATGACTACCTGAGCTTGAAGAGGCATTTCATTTGTTGGGGTAGGTTTCCCCATCCTTTGACAATCATCACAGTTGGCCACATATTTCTTTGGGTCCTTAAAAATAATCGACCAATAATACCAGGATTGTAGCACTTTATATGTAGTCCTTTTGTCAGGAAATGTCCACCACATGGCTCATTATGGCAAGATTTTAGAATGTCTTCCATTTCATCTTCTCACACACATCTTCTAATCACTAGATCTGGTCTAGTATGGTATAAATAATCCTCATGCCACATATAGTTAGCACTAAGTTGTATGATTCTCTGTTTTTCTCTTGAAGACAAATTTTGTGGTAGCTTCCCTGTAACCAGGTAGTTAGCTACATCTGCATACCAAGGAGTATAAGTAGAAATAGAAAATAAATTCTCATTCGGAAAATCATCAGCAACTGGTGCATTGTCACATGTATGAACAAGTTTAGACAAGAAATCAGTGACAATATTATCTCTTCCTGGCCTATCAACAATAGTAATGTTAAATTCTTGCAGTAGTAACAACCATCTAGTGACACGGGCATTAGTGATAGGTTTATTCATTAAGAATCTAATGGCTGAATGGTCTGTGTGTACAAAAACTTCATACCCGGTTATATAATGCCTAAATTTATTGATGGCATGAATTACTGTCAAAAATTATTTCTTGGTGACTGTGTAGTTTAGTTATGTAGGAGAGATATGTTTTCTCACAAAATAGATGGCATGGGTAATTTGATTCTCTCTTTGGCCCAAAAAAACTCCCAGATCTGTGTCTGAGGCATCGATACAGATGTGAAAAGGGAGGCTCCAATTTTGTCCTCTCATAACTGGAGCAGTTGACAAGTTTTTGTTTAAGAGTTTCAAGGGAATTTTGACATTGAGAATCCCACTAAAAATCTACATCTTTGGTTAAAAGTTTGAACATGGGGGCGGCTATTGTTGTAAAATTTTGAATAAATCTTCTATAATATCTGACATGCCCTAGAACTGGTAGTTTTTATTTGAGAAAATATTTCAATATTGGCAGGGTCTACCCTTATCTCACTACAAGAAAAAAGAATATCAGTGAGGGGCAAAAAATGTCACCATAAGCTCATTGGTGACAATCAAAAGAGAATTTGTCACCAAAAACTGAACGTCACCAAATGTGGCGTCGCCAAAAGCATAGGTGTTGTAGTGACATACAAATTTCGTCACCAATAATGATTTATAATGACGGATAACGACCGTCACCATTTCATATGAGAAATGGTGATGGATCATTGTCTTCGTCACCAAAAACTAAATGTCACCAAATGTGGCATTGCCAAAAGTATAGGTGTTGTAGTGACATTCAAAGTTTGTCACCAATAATGATTTATAATGGCGGATAGCGACCATCACCATTACATATGAGCAATGGTGACAAACCATAGCCTCGGTCACCAAAAATTAACGTCACCAAAGGTGGCGTTGCCAAAAGTATAGGTGTTATGGTGGCATTCAAGGTCTATCACGGATATTGATTATAATGACAGAGAGTTATCATCGCCATTTCATATGAACAACAATGATTTATTGTGATGGATCTTTAATGGCCATCACTATTGGTGCATATATATGGTGATGTTCATTGACTGTCACCAAAAGCCGCATTGCCAGAAGTATACGTGTTGTGGTGACATTCAAGGTCCATCACGAATAATGACTATAATGATGGACAACGATTGTCACCATTTCATATCAAAAACAATGATTTATGGTTACGGACCTTTGAGGGTCGTCACTATTGATGCCTATATATGGTGGCGTTCGTTGACAGTCACCATTTCATATTTTTGGTGAGGGTCAAAAAATGTCACCAAAGCTCATTGGTGATGGTCAAAAGAGCCTCTATCACCAAAAATTGATCGTCACCATTCCATATGGTGTCAGTGCATGATGGAATCGAACCACCAACCTCTTGCTTGTAAAGCAAGTGCTCTTCCATTGAGCTAGCACCCTTTAAAGAATTATAATTTTAAAAATTAGACCTTGAAACTTCATAAATTATAAATTCTACAACTTTCAATAAATTAAAGTCTCGGCAATATTTTACTAAACAAGCAAAGCAGCATCGAAGTTGCAAGTCCCTACCTAATGGTTATTGAAGTTATGAAAAGTGGGTGGAGGGAAAAATAGTTATGTATAAGAGAATCAATATGTTAGATATCATTTTTTGGGATTCAACTGCGTTAAGTAAGTCATTCAAACGTATGACCATTTCCATGAGAGGTAGTCGTAACTTGACTAATTTCTCATGATTTTTGAATTGTTCATTTAGCACTCATTGCATCGGGTGATGCTCACAGGGGTGAAGAAGTGGGATTGAAACTAGTGAAATGTGGAGAACGAATCACATAGCATCAATCATCACTTCCGGGGCTTGCACCCGGTAACCAGGACTTCCCAGGAGGTCACCCATCCCAGAACTCCTCTGGCTCAAGCGCGCTTAACTGTGGAGTTTTTCCCACAATCAAGCCCACTTAGCTTGCTACCCCATTTGCAAAACCTTAGCAAGTATTGTGCCTCATGAACCATTCAAGTAGAGATCCCTTGACTCTTTTTGAATTTAAGTATGGGGGATTTACGCAGTGCATTATATTAGATATCATTTTTTGGGATTCAACTGCGTTAAGTAAGTCATTCAAACGTATGACCATTTCCATGAGAGGTAGTCGTAACTTGACTAATTTCTCATGATTTTTGAATTGTTCATTTAGCACTCATTGCATCGGGTGATGCTCACAGGGGTGAAGAAGTGGGATTGAAACTAGTGAAATGTGGAGAACGAATCACATAGCATCAATCATCACTTCCGGGGCTTGCACCCGGTAACCAGGACTTCCCAGGAGGTCACCCATCCCAGAACTCCTCTGGCTCAAGCGCGCTTAACTGTGGAGTTTTTCCCACAATCAAGCCCACTTAGCTTGCTACCCCATTTGCAAAACCTTAGCAAGTATTGTGCCTCATGAACCATTCAAGTAGAGATCCCTTGACTCTTTTTGAATTTAAGTATGGGGGATTTACGCAGTGCATTATATTAGATATCATTTTTTGGGATTCAACTGCGTTAAGTAAGTCATTCAAACGTATGACCATTTCCATGAGAGGTAGTCGTAACTTGACTAATTTCTCATGATTTTTGAATTGTTCATTTAGCACTCATTGCATCGGGTGATGCTCACAGGGGTGAAGAAGTGGGATTGAAACTAGTGAAATGTGGAGAACGAATCACATAGCATCAATCATCACTTCCGGGGCTTGCACCCGGTAACCAGGACTTCCCAGGAGGTCACCCATCCCAGAACTCCTCTGGCTCAAGCGCGCTTAACTGTGGAGTTTTTCCCACAATCAAGCCCACTTAGCTTGCTACCCCATTTGCAAAACCTTAGCAAGTATTGTGCCTCATGAACCATTCAAGTAGAGATCCCTTGACTCTTTTTGAATTTAAGTATGGGGGATTTACGCAGTGCATTATATTAGATATCATTTTTTGGGATTCAACTGCGTTAAGTAAGTCATTCAAACGTATGACCATTTCCATGAGAGGTAGTCGTAACTTGACTAATTTCTCATGATTTTTGAATTGTTCATTTAGCACTCATTGCATCGGGTGATGCTCACAGGGTGAAGAAGTGGGATTGAAACTAGTGAAATGTGGAGAACGAATCACATAGCATCAATCATCACTTCCGGGGCTTGCACCCGGTAACCAGGACTTCCCAAGAGGTCACCCATCCCAGAACTCCTCTGGCTCAAGCGCACTTAACTGTGGAGTTTTTCCCACAATCAAGCCCACTTAGCTTGCTACCCCATTTGCAAAACCTTAGCAAGTATTGTGCCTCATGAACCATTCAAGTAGAGATCCCTTGACTCTTTTTGAATTTAAGTATGGGGGATTTACGCAGTGCATTATATTAGATATCATTTTTTGGGATTCAACTGCGTTAAGTAAGTCATTCAAACGTATGACCATTTCCATGAGAGGTAGTCGTAACTTGACTAATTTCTCATGATTTTTGAATTGTTCATTTAGCACTCATTGCATCGGGTGATGCTCACAGGGGTGAAGAAGTGGGATTGAAACTAGTGAAATGTGGAGAACGAATCACATAGCATCAATCATCACTTCCGGGGCTTGCACCCGGTAACCAGGACTCAATATGTTCAGTTGAATACTCAATTAGAAGTGAAATTTTGAAGACATTTATAACCTATAAAAGACCTATAACTAGAAAATGCACCAAATATTGCAAACGAAATGTCATAAGTGGATAGCATATGGAAGAAGAAGAGGCAGGGACTTGGAACCCTTGTACATCTTGGCATGCCTTAGCACTCGGTACATCTTAGCCTTTTTTAGATGTCTTCGTACTCTCTGGCACATGTTAGCATGCCCTAGCATTCCCTAACACACCTTGGCAGTCATGACCTCACAACTAGCATTACATTTTTCCATGACTTGGGAACCTTACATTCATTAGAACACCTTGGCACTCCCTAGTTGTCATGCCCTCTGTTATCCTCCACAATGTCCTAGGCTGATGAGGAGATCGACGGAGGTAACCATAGACCAAGATTTTAGTTTGGTAGCTAGCCCTACCAAACCAGAGAGGGCTCTCTCTATGAAATCACAGCCAAGAGATGACTGGAATGTAACAGATTTTGAGCTAGATAGCTAGGCTCAAGTGGGTTTTTGGAAAATTTAGAGACTTGGAACTCTGTATAGGATAAAGCACCTAACATGCATGACAGAAGCTCCCTAGAATAGAGTACCTCCTACCTAGAAGATTGTCCCCTGCTCAAAATATAAAACCCTTCTCTAATGTGCACTTTTCTTAAAGATAAATCTGTGCATAAAATAGTACTACGAAAAACACCTAAATTAAGAAAAGTGAGCATCTAAGTCAAACTTTAAAAGTATACTAAATATGGCTCTATATACGTTTTGGAAACACTAGAAAAGCATGCTTGCATACAACAACCATAAGATGCCTAAAATTATGTGCTTCTTTCATCGTTTCTATACCCTCACAACAAAATTGGAATCTATAGCATGTACCCCAAGGCTGTATGCGTCTGCTGAAGGTGTAGATTGAAAGGATCCGCTGAGATGAAGTATTATTGAAAGAGAAACACCTTCAAAACAACAGATAAAGTCTACTGTGAATTCAACCAATTTGCACATAGACCAAGGTTGTTATTGGGTACACTTCTCTGCTAAATGGAAACAGAAATGTATTGTAGTGTTGCTGAAGAGAAAACACCTTTAGTGCAACATGGATAAAACTCTAATAGATATTGTCACTGTGGCCTCGGTTGTAGTTGATCTCATCAATATAGGTAACAACTTCGATAATTGAAAAACCAAAAGGTGAGCTACATAGATCATTTGAAATGACATATTTGGGCATTCGTTATTATTGTTTAGGAGTGTTAGTATAGAAAATGCAAGGTATCATGTTTCTTCTTTATGTCATAGGCCAAGGATGCGAAGAAATACATAAAATATTAAATAGCATGGTATAAGTCGATTGCAGGTTCTTTTGAAATGGGAATGGAATTCTCCTTGTGCAGGCTCTAATTTAGTGGGTATAACTTTAAATAAGAAACTCACAGTTATGGGGTTGGAATTGTCTCACAATTCATGAAAAGCCCCAAATTTGTTCACTAGAAAGAAGCATAGCGAGTTGTCAGGTTTATGGAAGGGAACACCCTATTCACAGGAAGATAACTTGAAATTAGTCAGGCATATTATTTCTCATCTTCTTGTACGTGTGTGCTTTGAAAAGATAACCACATCCAAAGACTCAATAACAGCTCTGGTAAAGTTTATAGATGTGAAGCACTTCTGAGAAAACCCATTGCTTAATGACAATTGAGCGAGGAATATGTCGAAGGATTCAATCTTGCACTCAGTCATAAAAAGGAAGTTGGGGTATCCAACATCTTGCCAACAAACCGACTCCAACCATAATGTGAAAGGCAGGTTAACTGTGAAACCTCTTTCCCACTTTGTAGTATTGTTGCCTCTTGAATTCCAACAGGTATCTGGCTGCTTAGATCCAAAAAACTCGTGCCAGGTAAACTCTGCATGATAAAATTGTGACATGCAAGCTTGACACATGCTCTAGTTTCCCTCTAAAAGAGGGTAAGTCAAAATATTATGAAAAACTTAACTTTAATTTGATCATACACTATTGAGGTATTGCATGGAATAAACAATATACTATCAATGCACTAATGAAGAACTCAAAATAAACGAATTTCTTATTGCTACAATAGCGCCATTCTTGGGATTCTCGGATAAATCACCTAACCTGCATTGAAAAAGCTTCCTAGAATAGAGTACCTCCTACCTTGAAGTGTGTCCCCTGCTCAAAATATAGAACCCTTCTCTACTGTGCACTTTTCTTAAAGATAAATATGTGCATAAAATATAACTAATAAAAACACCTAAATTAAGAAAAGTGAGCATCTAAGTCAAACTATAAAAGCATACTAAATATGGCTCTATCTAAGTTTGGGAAACACTAAAAAAGCATGCTTGCATATAACAACCGCAAGATGCCTAAAATCTATGCACTTCTTTCATCGCTGCTACACCCTCATAGGAAAACTATAATCTACAGCATATATCCCAAGGCTACATGCATCTACTGAAGGTGCAAACCGAAAGGATCTAGTGAGATGAAGTATTGTTGAAGGAGAAACACCTTCAAAACAATAGATAGAGTCTAATGTGCATTCAACCCATCTGCACATACGCCAAGTTTGCTACTGGGTACACTTTTGCCCTAAATGGAAATTGCAGTGTATTGCTGCTCTACTGAAGGAGAAACACCTTCAGAGCAACACTGATAAAACTCTAACATATATTGTCACAGTGGTATAGATTTGGGCATACTTTATTATTTTTTAGGAGTGTTAGTATAGAAAATACAAGGTAGCCTGTTGCATCATTATGTCAAAGACCAAGGATGTGAATAAATATAGAAAAGATTAAATAGCATGGTACAAGTCGATTGCAGGTTCTTTCAAAACAAGAATGGAGTTCTCCTTATGTAGATTCTAATCTAGTGGGTATAGATTTAAATAAGAAATTTATAGTTATGGGGTTGGAATTGTCTCACGATTCATGGCAAGTCCCAAAGTTGTTCACTAGAAAGAAGTAGAACGAGTCGTCAGGTTTATGAATGGGAACACCCTTTTCGCAAGGAGATAACTTAAAATTAGTCGGGCATATTATTTCTCGTCTTCTTGTACGTGTGTGCTTTGGAAAGCTAACCACCTCCAAAGACTCAGGACCAACTTTGGTAAAGTTTATAGGTGTGAAGCACTTATGAGAAAACCCATCACTTAATGACAATTGAGCGAGGAATATGTAGAAGGATTCAATCTTGCACTCAGTCATAAAAAGGATGTTGGGGTATCCAGCATCTTGCCAACAAACCGACTCCAACCATAATGTGAAATCCAAGTTAACTATGAAACCTCTTTCCCACTTTGTAGTATTGTTTCCTCTTGAATTCCAACAGGTATCTTGCTGCTTAGATCCACAAAATTTGTCCTGGGTATACTCTGCATGATACAATTGTGACGTGCAAGATTGACACACACTCTAGTTTCCCTCTAAAAGAGGGTAGTCAAAATATTATTATAGGCTTACCTGTAATTTGATCATACATTGTTGAGGTATTGTATGGAATAAACAATATACTATCAATGCACTAATGAAGAACTCAAAATAAACAAATTTCTTGTTGCTACAATAGTGCCACTCTTGGGATTCTCCAAGGAGACACTAATTTATACACATTTGGAATCTTTACTTGGTCTACAGAAAGATTAAGCAATGGTAGTGATCACTCTTTGCCCTCCCATGGAAGGTCTATACATAGTCAACGATAAATTGATTTAAAAGTGAGGTATATGCCTGACAAATAGGAGTCTGACTCTGCAACTCTAATTTAGTGACAAGGAAATATTCAACTGTAAATGTCTGATCTCCTACAGCGTAAATTTATAGTTAAATGGCTAGCCTAAATATGTCCATTGTCCACATATCCCAAAAAACCATGTATGTCTGGACTCTAGTTGTGTGTGAGAGAAGGGGGATCACATAAATAATCCATTATCAAAAGAAAAAGTTAAAGCACAACATTCTATGGAGTTTTTTTTTTTTTTTTATTACATACCTTAGAAAGTTTGAAAGGATAGAACTGAAGCTTCCCTCTCCTTCAACACTTCATTAAATATTCCCCTTTTCCAATGCAGATGTGGCCTACAGAATCACAATCAGCAAACAGAATATGAAAAGTAAGTTTAATGAATTAAAGTAGCTTTTTTATACCTCAAGCAAATGGACTATGAGAAATTGGATTCATTCTCTACAAAAGATGATATAGCAAGATCAAATCACAATTTTAACTAAAACAAAGGTAAATTGGATTCATGCTTTGCCATAGATGATATAATGAGATCTAATGACATTTTCAACTCAAACAAAGGTAAGTTGAGTAAGCTCAAGCTCAAAAATGATGGCATCCAAATTCTGAGTGGAAGTTACTATATATATCTAGCTAGAGGCTACAACATAAAGATATTTGTTATATGTGAAGATAAAAAAATGAAAGGAATGTGAAATTTTGACCATCAACTATAAGTTCCTTTCAAGGACTAGATCAAACCATAACATTGTTATCAAGATAATCAACTCAACCATGCTAATACGCTTCTAGTAGTTTCATGATAAAAATCAAACTCAATAAACTTCAAACAACATATATTAACCAACAATATGTTTGAGGTTGGTTACCTAAGAATTATATCATACTAAATTTAGGGCAGGTTTAGTGGAACCATTGTCGACCTATTGAGGCTTTTGAATGTTTTGAGGGTGGTATCTACTAATTTTAGTCATCCCAACTCAATGGCCTATAAAAATCAATAGATCTCTATAAATTTTAAGATATATTGAACCACAGAACCGAGAAAGAGAAAATACAAAATAAATAAATCTAAATGATAATGCTGGTGCAAACAAGAGTGAGAGTTTTTATAGGGTAGCCAGACACACTGATGTTTTTGTTTGATTATTTGAAAAAATTCCAGCTAGTCATAAGGATAATTATGAGATTATGTTTTTTCAACAAAATTTAAGTGAGGTAAGTGATAATCATGAGAATTCTTTTGAATGATCCTACTTTTAAGGCTTTTAAGTTAAATATTTATTATCTCAGGGTTTTAAGCTAATTTATATTTTCATTTTCCCAATGTCTATGCATGAAAGAAAGGAATCTTGTTTACAATCTGGATCAAATTTTGATATTTAGCTAGTCTATGTCTACTTAATAAAGTTCCATAACCTTTTGGGAACACAATTCTTCTTCTATCACAAACATGAGTCCTAGTAGATCTGAGTCTAGAATATTTGAATCCATTTCCAATATTTCCTTGCAAATTGAATATAATTATGGATATTCATGTTGTGTATCTTCCTAGGAGATATAGAGACCAACCAATTGCTTGAAGAAATTTTTGAGCTAGGACCATGTCAATTTGCACCCTATGTATCAATACAACTAAGAAATACATTCTACCACACAACATTATAATTGGAGGAATCAAGAGAGATTTAACACCTAATTCTAGCATATAAATGAACATGAATACACAACTTGTGGCATCATAAACACAATCTCTTTATTTATTAGCTCCTCCTCTAATCTTTAATGCAGCACATAGGTCCAAACCATGGTTTCCAACCAATGATTAATGCCACATGCATACTAAGGCTCCTCTGAGCACATTATCTCTCTGTCTCTGTTACATAGAGGCAGGCTTGTCCCCTTATACACAGAGATTACAATCATTATATCCTAAATTTCTTGAAAGAAATACATCTAAACCCCCAAATACCAACGCTGCCACATTTTTTGGGTGTTAGATACCCACTACACAGTGCATAGGAATCTTGCTTCATGGTCTTACTATAATTTCTCTTCTTGTGATTTGGCTCCAAAATCCATCCCTAGTTCCTCATGATTAATAGACCCAACAACTCCCATAAATGGGTCAATAAGTTGGAGGTGTGTCATGCTCTACTGCCCCTGCATCGAGCACAAATCTATATAGACCCGTGTCTGAGATGCACTTCCCAGTTTGTGAAGCTAGAAGTTTCATATCTCCTATTTCTATATTTCAGAACTCAGTGAATTGTGTGCATTTGATGGATCCTCAACCTTAGGAACCCCTAGGTCAATATCAGACTTGAATCTAGATAGGTGTGTGCGAACGTCATATTCATGCAGTCAATGCATATTTTGGTTGTTTCATCTGTTGTAAGTGGTTGACTGTATGACACAGGGTAAATAATTTTACAATGAAAATGTTATTGTAGCTATCACAGGAATGTTCAGAAATTGACTATGATTTCGTAGCAAAAATATAATGAAAACCTAGAGATATAGAGATTGACTCAACACCACCTACTTCGACTCCGATAGATAATATGAAAAGGGAGAAAAGGAAACTACAGACTGTGTCACTCACCATTTGTTAAGCTCATCCCAAATCTTTCATGTATACCCCTGAATCGAGGGCTCTCCAAACTTGTTGTCACTTTATTGAGGGAGGTGTGCAACAAGTTGATATAAATGATTCCTATCCAATTATGATATCAACTTCTCATATTCTAATTGACAAAACCAAATGGTGACTGCTTCATGCTACAACCTTCACCATATTGATCTTCTGATGACATCAATGACAATACATGTTCGACTATAATTCTCAATTCCATAAATATATATAAATGATTGAGGGAAAAGAATGGGATTTCCAATTATTCCTAATCACAAAAAGGACTATTGAGTAAAGAAAACCAGTTTAGGTAGTATTTGGGGGCAGCAAAAATTCAAATTATGTAAACAAATTTTCAAAATGCATATAGAGAAATAAAGTACGACCCATAAAAGCATACCAAATCAATTTTGGGGGTCTATATCTCAAGCAGGTACATGAAAAAATAGGTCATGGGGTTTATATATAACAACATTTAAGGTAATTTCTATTTATTCAAAGAGATGTCTGCGAGCAAATCAAGAACACCCAAGATTTTCCTTTCCAAGATATCGGTCAAACAAGAAGGTTCAATTCCTTTGGGCTACAAGTAAATCTAGTGAGTTGCAAACTTTATTTCATAGAAAAACACAACTTTCCATAGAAGAAGCCTTTTCTTGGCAGGCACAACACCGAAACCAGCCCCAAAAACTCCAAAATCAACTCTAAAAGCCTGAAACAATTGACAACATAAACGGAAAATTTGTCCATTGTACCTTCCAAGCGACAATGACATGATCTGGCCTTTCTCAAGAACTAGAGGCAACCCGAGGGTATAGTCGAATAGAAACTAGGCAACCGACTAGGTAACACAACTTCAACGACAACGACAAACAACACAGACCCTGTCAATGATTAAAGGGTAAAACAAGGACCCCGTCTAGATTTCAAAAGAAATACAGTTTTCACAGCGAGGTTAGATTTTGCCATCCACAAATAAATCAATTTTTTAGTCACACTATTTATTTATCCTTTTATAGTTACTGCATTGTCGGATGCTGGTTTCTGGTGGTGTTGATAGAAGAAATGCAATGTATGTAAAACTGATCGAAGAAATCCTCTATGCACATCATCCTTTTAGTCAATCCTTCTCATTGTTCTCAATCCTCAACCCCTCTCCTGGTCAACCTCCTCCTACTGTTGTTGATACCTCAGTAAACGATTTCCCCTCTAACCTGTATTCCTACACCATTGGACTGTCAATTTTTTCTCATTCCTCATCCCGCCTAAAATCCCCCTCGTCCTCACGTGTAGATTCTAATATTCCCCCACTGGATCCCTATTCTTCCATCACTAACAAAAAATTTACTAAAATTAACCCTAACAATATTATTGATTATAATAATATCTCCTCGCTCTCTAATCCTAAAAGTGTTCCCCTAAGTGCCCAATTATTTTCCACCCCCTTCATTTATCCGACTTTAATAATATCCTCTCCAATTATAACTCTCTTACTAATTATAATTTAATTAATAATAAACCCCTCATTAATAATAATTTCTCTAATAATACCCCTAACAATAATAATAATAATAATAAAACTAATAATTCTCTTAACATGTGTAATAATTTGAATAATATCACTCCTAACAATAATAATAAATGTATTTTTAATAATATTATTAATAATAATAATAATACCTACCCTTAGTTAAGTTGGCTTTAAAAGCAAACCCATTTTATCATGAAATGCAAAACAAGCACCATGATCAAGGCATGTCCTGAGAAATGCTAAGGGTACAAAAGCCAAAGGTGTACAAATTAGGGCCAAACTCCATAGGACTGAGGGACAGGGATAAATGCACCAAACTCTTTTTTCAGGATCTTCAACAACAGCAGGAGTTTGAAGACATCAAAGCTATTCAGACTAAGAAATGTAGGTTCATTAAGAATAAAGATATTTTTCAAAAGCTTGTAGCCTACCTCAAACTGATATCACATCCAACACTTCAATGAGAAGTCTAATGAAGAGGCCTTGACTCAATGTTTACAAGTTGTCCCTTTCAAATTTTGTCACTTGGATAGAGAGGTTTGTGAGTTGAACATCTCATCGAAGGAGTTTAACATGACCCAAAATAACTCAAAATAAGGAATTTTAAAATTATCGCTAAGTGCATCGATTATAGAATCAAATACCTAATACGGACCCTTCAGCTTTGATAGAATTAGGAAAATGCACTCACTGATTTGGTGTCTCCCCGTCCTTTCAGTTGTGCAACCAATGACCGAAATTTGACAAGATAGTCTTCAAACTAGGAATGTTTGCAGCCCTCCATGGGAGTTAGCCTGTTTTAGATAAAAGTTGTTATCACTATGACTGATATGGTGATATATGTGCTTTGTGAAATGTGCATTTGATAAGCGTGTTATCATCACCTTGGATGAGTATTTGAAAGTGATACAATTATTGAATTGTGGAGTTTTTATAGTTTACGAACAATTACAAACACCAACTGGTCAATATATGTTATAGTATATGTAAAATCCCCACCAGTGGGCATGACAAAAACACAGAAGCTGATGTGAAAACCCTAGCAGATTAGCCTTCCATCTTTCAGGTTTCTAGTTTATTTTATATATATACACACTGAATTTATTGTACCTCTAAAATATAGTTGATAGTCAATTCCATGGATTAGTCCACAAACATCGTTCCTAGCATTCCTAATCCAAAAAGTTGAGTCCTTAATCTGTGCATAAGTTCCAAAATCCATATGTAGGGCATGGACCATGGTTTAGGGCCATATAGATGTATTTTTTATGTTATCTTTTTTATATTAGGAGCTCATCCAGAAAATAAACAAGCATATTAGCAAAATCAACAAAAAATGCAGAAACTTAGTTGTAAAACATATTTGGAAGTATTAACTATTACAACATATCCATCAGATAAAAAACCATAATAATCACACAAGATAGAAACAAAGTAGTGGTAACCCAAATCAGATTATATTCTATAAAGTTTTGATTTGATACAACAGATTTCTCACTACGCATATCCCAAACCGAGTCAGGCTAAACCTGATGATTGAGTTGTTTCTAGTTCAATATGCGCATGTGAACTTAGGCATTACTCGTTGAGGAAGGATGTGGGTGGAAGAAATCAAATGCAGATTTTCAAGTATGGTGTAAACTGTAAATTTGACCATCCTCCCCCAGGAGAACTTGATATGGCTCATGCTCAGCAACCTGTGAATTTGACTCTTGCAAGCTTCCCAAGACGCGAGGGTGAGGCTACATGCCCATTCTATATGAAATCTGGAACTTGCAAGTATGATCATCCCCCTCCTGGAGAAGCTGTAGCCAAAGCTGTTGCAATGGCTGCAACCACTGACTGATATGGTGATACCTGTGCTTTGTGAAATGTGCATTTGATAAGCGTGTTATCATCACCTTGGATGAGTATTTGAAAGTGATGAAATTATTGAATTGTGGAGTTTTTATAGTTTACGAACAATTACAAACACCAACTGGTCAATATATGTTATAGTATATGTAAAATTCCCAGTAGTGGGCATGACAAAAAAAACATAGAAGCTGATGTGAAAACCCTAGCAGATTAGCCTTCCATCTTTCAAGTTTCTAGCTTATTTTATATATATACACACTGAATTTATTGTACCTCTAAAATATGGTTCAGAGTCAATTCCATGGAATAGTCCACAAACACCATTCCTAGCATTCCCAATCCAGAAATTTGAGTCCTTAATCTGTGCGTAAGTTCCAAAATCCATATGTAGGGCATGGACCATGGTTTAGGGCCATAAAGATGTATTTTTTATGCTATCTTTTTTATATTAGGAGCTCATCCAGAAACTAAACAAGAATATTAGCAAAATCAACGGAAACTGCAGAAACTTAGTTGTAAAACATATTTGGAAGTATTAACTATTACAATAGATCCATCAGAGAAAAAACCATAATAATCACACAAGATAGAAACAAAGTAGTGGTAACCCAAATCAGATTATATTATATAAAGTTTTGATTTGATACAACATATTGCTCACTACGCATATCCCAAACCGAGTCGGGCTAAACCTGATGATTGAGTTGGTTCGAGTTCAATATGTGCATGCAAACTTAGGCAGTACTCGTTGAGGAAGGACGTGGGTGGAAGAAATCAAATTGCAGATTTGCAAGTATGGTGTAAACTATAAATTTGACCATCCTCCCCCAGGAGAACTTGACACGACTCGTTCTCACCAACTGCAAGCTTCCCAAGATGCGAGGGTGAGCTACATGCCTGTTCTATATGAAATCTGGAACTTGCAAGTATGGTGAAACTTGCAAGTTTGATCATCCCCCTCCTGGAGAAGATGTAGCCAAAGTTGTTGCAATGGATGCAACCACTGAACATACCTCAGCAGATTATGATAAGATTGATTCAGGGAACGTTGGAGCCAAATCTACAAATGAAAATATCAAAGATTGATGAACTTTGCACAAAGTGGATTTAGGTCTTCTGTTTGGAGGAAGGAGACATGAAGAAAGGTAGATATGTTCGCAGTTGTAAGCTTTCACCATCAAACTGTTATTTTGGGATGCAAGAAAATATGTCAAACTCATGGTTGTAAGTTTTTCCGGTGACGCTGCTATTTGGGAGTTTTTCTAAACATGTCAAAGTTTCCATGCATGCCTAATATTTTGAGCATTGAAATCTGTATTTTGGTTGTTTCATTTGTTGTAATTGGTTGACTGTATAACATAGGGTAAAGAATTTTACAGTGAAAATTTTATTTTAGCTATCGCAGGAATGTTCAGAAATTGATATGATTTCGTAGAAAAAATATAATGCAAACCTAGAGATATAGAGATCGACTCAACACCACCTACTTCGACTCCCATAGATAATAAGAAAAGGGAGAAAAGGAAACTACAGACTGTGTCACTCACCATTTGGTAACCTTGTCCCAAATATTTCATGTGTACCCCTGAATCAAGGCTTCCCAACCAATTACGATCTCAACTTCTCATATTCTAATTGACAAAACCAAATGATGATTGTTTCATGCCACGACCTTCACCATATTGATCAAAAACTAATTGAAAACTTGACTGAAGAAAAGCAATGGCAGTAAAACTGATCAAAGAAGGCCTCTGTACAAGCCATCCTTTCAGTCAATCTTTCTCGTTGTTCTCAATCCTCAACCCCTCCGCTGGTCAATCCTCCTCCTACTGCTCAATCCTCCTATTGTTGTTGATACCTCCCTAAATGATTTCCTCTCTAACCAGTCTTCCTCCACCATTGGACTATGAATTTTTTCACATTCTTCATCCCACCTAAAATCCCCTTCATCCTCAATTGTTGATTCTAATATTCTCCTGCTCAATCCCTATTCTTTCATCACTAATTAAAAATTTACTAAAAATAACTCTAACAATATTATTGATTATAATAATATCTCCTCCCTCTCTAATCTTAATAGTGTTCCCCTAAGTCTCCAATTATTTTCCTCTCCCCTTCATTTATCTGACTTTAATAATATCCTCTCTAATTATAACTTTCTTACTAATTATAATTTAATTAATAATAAACCTCTCATTAATAATAATTTCTCTAATAATACCCCTAACAATAATAATAATAATAATAAGAAAACTAATAATTCTCTTAATATGTGTAATAATTTGAATAATATCACTCCTAATAATAATAATACCTACCCTTAATTGGATTGGATTTAAAAGCAAACCCTTTTATCTTGAAATGAAAAACAAGCAGCATGATCGAGGCGTGTCCTGAGAAATGCTAAGGGTACAAAGGTGTGCAAATTAGGGGAAAAATCCATAAGGCTCAGGGACAAGGATAAATGCACGAAACTCTTTTTTCAAGATCTTCAACAACAATAGGAGTTTGAAGACATCAAAGCTATTCAGAGTAAGAAATGTAGTCTCATTAGGAATAAAGAGATTTTTTAAAATCTTGTACCCTACCACAAACTGATATCACATCCAACACTTCAATGAGAAGTCTAATGAAGAGGCCTTGACTCAAAGTTTACAAGTTGTCCCTTCCAAATTTTCTCACGTGGATAGAGAGGTTTGTGAGTTGAACATCTCACTAGAGGAATTTAACATGACCCTAAATAGCATGGTTGATGGTAAAACTCCAAGAATAGATGGGCTTCCATGTGAATACTACAAAACCAATTGGGAATTCTTTGGGTATGTCTTGCTTAAAGTTTAAAAGAAGTTTTAAGATGCAATTTACTTGACATCGTGATCAATTGGTAATACAGAAAATATTAAGCTCATACCTAAATGAAGTGACCCTAAACTGACCTCCATATGTATTTGAAAATCCTAGATAAAGACCTTTCGAGGAAAATTAAATTTATCCTTAAAATCCACCTCTAAACCCTTATGGTCTTTTAAGATCCATTAGGAAAAGGTTTCCCTATGGCACTGATATGATATGTGATGGCTATTGATGGTTGAGTTGCCACTTTGAGGACGACCAATATGTGGCTCATCAAGATAATTTCACTGCACTTTATTCCTTTTTCCAATGCCCTTCCAAAAGACATAGTTTGTTGACAATTTTTTTCATAACCTTATAAGTTCTTATCAACACCTAGAGAGGGAAAAATGGGCCTTACCAGACTAAAATGGGACTTTTGTTGCCTTAGCAAGAATGAGGAAGTTGGCTTCACTGATGTTTCCAAGTAAGGTGTAGCCTTTTCTACTATATGGATTCTCAAGATCATCCAGGGAAACAAAAGCTAAAAAAATCTTCTACAACCTAAAATAGCCAAAGGCACTCCCTAGATGTGTCACATGAATGAAAACCTTTCTTCTGTGATGGAATATGTCTACCACAGGATATCTTGCAAACAAGTTGTCTATATGGTGCATCATTTTTTTTATCTTAATAATATGTGTTTTGTCAGGGATCCTTGGTCTGATACCAATAGACTCAGTAAAAAGGGCCTTTAACCAATGTATATGATTACCAGATGTATGGGTTCCTTCAATTAGAAAAGCTTGAGAAAAATTTTAATCTCAAAACTACATCATAAAGTTTCTGACCTATTACCTCGTTATACACTTGCCAAGATAGCAATGAAGATTTATGAGAGTAGTCAAAGAGATTGGATATAGAATTTCTCCACACCTATCCTATGTCTCTGCTGCTCACCTTTATAGTACTTTAAGGGTCCTTAGATAACGGGAAAATTGTACAAAATCTAGGGATGTGTGGTTCTTGTTAGAGATGGTTATCATAATTCAACTATTTGTGGAAAATTTCCCTGGAGTTCAAAAAGGCCTTCTTAGCTTTTTCCCTTTTATATCAAGATCTCTCTAACAGATACAGGTTGTCCCACATTATATAATCTGTCAGAAGGAACAGTTGGCTCTACATCTCTTTTCATTCTTCAACTTAGTTGTTTTCGTGGACTTGAATCAATGCTTTGGCCAAACCCCTCCTAGACTCCCACTTAGATTGGTTGTCAAACATCTAGGAATTACAACACAATGGTCTATCACCATTTCACACTACATGACAACTATTGAGAGTGGAGATCCTCTACTACATCTAGAATCATAGCCATAATTTGATCTTTATGTGGCCTCACTGTTAGATTTCAACCATTAATTTCAAAAAGCAGTAATTCACTTGTGTATTCTTCATATATGTCCACATGCAAACAATGTCCAAAGCACTGGGGGTTACATACTTGCACTTCCAGCAGAAAAGTGCCCCACCCTCAATAGCCAGGAAGAAATAGGATAGCCAGTTTCTCCCAATTGGAGAGGAAATATGAAAAAAGTGGTTTAGGGGTGAATATTGTCAAAGTTATTATGACAAGGCGTGATGCCAACACAAAATATGGAGAGACCCCAGGCTCCCATAAATCATTTAAATTATATGTCTATTTTAGGACTATAACCTATCAACAAAGGATTTAATTTTGAAGTGTTTTTCTGTGAATTTGGACTCTCAGCCTAAACCCCCCTTTTCCAATTTTTGTTCCCTTGACTGCCAATGTTGGCCTAGTTTTGTTTTTTTTTATGACCCAACAAACTGGTGACTTAGCATATTATATACTAGGTTTCCCCCCTGGCATTAGTTTGTGATTGTCTTTGTGTCTATCAAAGAAGAAGGGAGAGATATTGATGGTGTGCATAGGAAACATTTTCAATTAGTAGAAGTATCGTTCTCAATGGAAAAATGCAGGAAATATCAAAATCAAAATTCTATTAATGATTAAATTAAGGCCTTGAAATGAAACCAACCAAATCACCATGTATGAAGTGTCATGAAAGTTATTGGTGAGAATCAACTTCATTCAATTATGCCTATAGAAAAATACACCATCATGATAAGCAAATGCAAAATTAAGAATGAAACCAACATCCCATATCCAAACATGTGTATGCCTATAGTCAGGACAAGTTTATAGTCATGGAGAAATAGACAATAGATGTAAACATGCTAATAAATCATTTACATAATTAAATTTCATAATGTTTCAATATCATTGGAATATCATACAATGTACACACAATTGCTTTCAGTCACAACCACACATACTATGGGGATCAAGGAATACCTCTCATATAAGACAAAATTTTCTAAGAAAATCCAATCAAAGAATTGGGTTTGATCTTCCAATTATGGAGTGCCAATTGCAACTCGACATCAATAGTAAAAAACCTATATAATTTAAACCCTAATAACAATATGGAATTTCCTGAGCTTGTGTCCTTGAGTTTACTGAAATCGAAAAGCGAATCATTTCATCATTAGGTGTATGAAATTTAACTGGTTTGATTTTTCTTGAGATTGAACACACAAAAAATTGAAACCCCACCAAAATTTTCAACTGGGCTTCCGGATGTTCAATAATTTAAAGGCTTCAATGTGAAAACCTTCGACTTCACACATACTTGAAGGACACTTTTGGAGTAGCAAATTTTGCCGAAAATTTCAAGGGAAAAGTAGCATTCACCCTATGGAAACTGATTTTGCAGCGCCTTTTCCAGTGTTGAGCCATGATTGATGGTTGACAACGCCTTTTGCCAGCTAGTTCTTGCTCTTTGATTGTTGGAGTTTTGTTAGGGACTTCGAAGATTTGGATCATTAAGCTCAGAAATTACATGAGGATAAAGAAAAAATGGGTAGTGGTGTAAATGTAAATGAATTAAATTCATGTTTAAAATAGTGATTTATAAAGTGTTATATGTATTATGTTAAGTTTATTTGATAATTGATATGGTCAAATGTCGTATTTCTAACAAAAAGTGAATGTTTGTGGGACATTAGGTAAACATTCAATTGTGCTCAGAATATAATTAGTGTCAGATATCTGACTAACGTATTATAGAATATCCGATGATAATTGTGTCCATCAGATATTTGATGAAAGTTGGGGCTTTTAAAAAAAATTGCAAATAAAATCCAACAACACGACCGAACTATCACAGTACAACATCGGATTTTCCACCCATATGTACTAGTGAATTTTGCTAAATCCAACATAAAATTCAACTCCAAGAAAGGCCCCAAAGGTACTCAAGCAAAGGTATATATATTAGGAATTCTTGGGGTATTCAAGCAATGACCCAAGTACCTTTGGGGCCTTTCTTGGAGTTGAATTATATATATATATAATCTTGAAATTTTTCAGTCAATAATGACAAGAATTTCACCCACATAATTGTGAAAGGCCAGAGAGAGGGTAGGCTCCTCATTATAGAGGTAAGGTCAGAGAGAAAGAAGGGAATCCCAATCTAGGATATTGGTTAAAATAGCTTGAGTTTTCATACCTTATTCCTTATGTAACAATTTTAGGGGGGTAAAATAAGGCTATTGATTCGTATTAAAATTACTAGGATAAAAGAGTGATTGATATTATTATAGTACTTTTTAGGTAGTCGTATTTTTGTTCCTAAACTAAATTAGTCATTCACGTTAGTCATTTTTAGTTGTATTACTTATTAGTTAGTTGTATATTTAAACTCGAGACTAAATTAGTCATTTATGTTAGTCGTTTTTAGTTGGGTCACTTAAGATTTCTCATTTTTGGTAGTATTTCACTTGGAAAATCTGTGGTGACTAACTTTTTTAGTCACCTAGTCACTAATTTCTCATTTTCTACTAGTGAGAGTGTGTGACAGGGAGTGTTAGTGAGTTCTAGGTGTGGTAAGGAGGGAGTGACAAGATATGTTAGGTAGTGCCAATGAATGCTAGAGTTCCAAGGCAACATGCCAAGATGTGCCATGTGCCAGGGTGTGTCAATGTGTGCCAGCGAATGTTAGGGAGTGCCACAGAAACACAAGGGAGAACTAGTTCAAAATGCATGGAAATGAAGAGATAAGAGTGTGTGATAGGGAGTGTCAACAAGTTCCAAGTGTTCTAAGGAGGGAGTGACAAGGTTATATTCTAGGCAGTTCCAAGGCATGCTAGAGTGCCAGGAAATGTCATAGAGTGCTAGGTGTGCTAGGGAGTGCAAAGAATGCCAAGAAATGCAGGGGATGCTAACACATGCCACATAGGGATAAGGGATTGTTAGACGTGCCATGTGTTATGGCATGTCAAGATGTAAGTTGAATTTCTTAGTTGTTTTATGGCCATGGTTGGACGTGAGCCTTGAATTGGTAACTTGTTAAGTGGGATGAGTTGAGATTGGACATGAGTAGCCTAAGATGTGTTATAGGAAGTTCTTAGGTGAACAAGGCATAGTCTAGTTGTAGTAACTATAACTTGGTTAAGTTGTTGTAGTCGGGGCAAGACTTGGTTGGGTTCCGGCCAAGTCTAAAAAAAAGTAAGGGTAGTTGTGAGGGCATGATAGATAAGGAGTGCCAGGGCATGCCAAGGAATGAAAAGGTGTGCTAACACATGGCAGACAATGTCAATGGATGGTTAGGAGCGTTAGGGAGAGTCAGGGGAATACAAGGGAGAACTAGGTCAAAATGCTTGGAAATGAACAAATAAGAGTGTTTGCCAAGGAGTGTCAGTGAATTCCAGCTGTCCCAAGGATGAAGTGTTTTAGGAGAAGTTCAAAATAGGATTTGCAGGAGGGAAGCCTATGGTTGTGATAAGGCGTGGACAAAGCAATTTCAGAGAAAG
Organism: Pinus tabuliformis; assembly: GCA_031772625.1. Taxonomy (NCBI): domain Eukaryota; kingdom Viridiplantae; phylum Streptophyta; class Pinopsida; order Pinales; family Pinaceae; genus Pinus; species Pinus tabuliformis. The sequence goes on from CM062807.1 coordinate 702,999,979, forward strand.
GGAGATTTTGGGTTGGGCAAAATTTTGTTTTGCTAATGAATTGGTTGGGTTCCCAAGTTGCAAAAAAAGTAAGGTTATATGTGAGGGTGTTAGTGTCAATCAGTTCAGCCTGTCACCAATGATCAAATATGCTCTTACAAGGTGTTGTTAGGGTTTCAAGTCAAATTTTTGTCATTTCAGTGAGTCTTCAAATAAAAATTTGGTCATTAGCTAGTGTGTCTAGGGTTATTTCCACTCTCTCAATAATTTCATATGTCGATCACTTTCATCGCTCAATTGATTCTACCATCATGAAAACATCATTAATATCACTTCAATCACATAATCATGGTCTCCATTCAACTCAGTGTCAACATTAGGTCATTAGGGTTAAGGTCACAAAAGCAGTCATTTCATGTATAAATCTGGCAAATAAGGAGTAGCAATAGGTAAATTTGTTCAATAACACTTGATTTCAAATGTAATTTATGTTTCTAGATTTAATAATGTTCCTAAGGTTTTAAAGTTACAAGAATAGGTCCTAAGGCTACAAAACTCACAAATCACTTAGACAACAAAAGAAAATTATAAAAGCACATGGAGGAGCTCATTCACACTCATTTTCACTTTACTACCATTTGATCATCGAGCTCCCCCCATCCTTTGCAAAAAATTGTGATTCCATAGCCCTCACTAGCAAAAATTAACTCTCGTTGCGCATGGAGAGCCTTCGCCGCACACAGGAAGCCTTAACTACGCATGGGGCAGAGTTGTCCAAAATTGTTGTTTGACCACAAAAATTCATTTTTCAAATCTCATCTTCAGTCATTTCATCCTCCAAGATCTATAACAAGTAAGTTTAATCATTTTCATGCCCTCCTTTGCCTCATATGTCAAGAAAATGATCAAATACTTCTTCTTCTAGGGTTTACATGATTTTCATGGTTTTGATCCTCAAATGATGAGTTGCTACCCTAAACCCTAGATTCCTTGTCCCTACACCTCTATTTGCAGCTAATACACCATTTCCATCCATCACAAAGCCTTATCCCCTCATTTTCTATCATTTTCCTCTAAACCCTAATCTACCCTATCTCTTTCTAGGATAGGCTTGTGTTTTGGCCTTTTCCACCCCCTCCCCTCACTCATTTCCCAAAATTCCTTTTTCCCCTACTCACTGACATAATCCCCTACCCTTCTAAATTTCCTTACAAATTTAGGCAACTCTTAATTCCATCATACCACCTCATTCCCTCACAACAACAAATTTCATTGTTTTTACTTGCCTTTCACCTAGGGTTTGAAGTATGGAGCCTGCCTCATCACCATCAGGGAAGAGTAAGTACAACAAGGGGGGAAAGATACTGAGGTTTGAGGCCTCTATATGCAATGAAATCACCTCCTCCCCATTTGTCATGAAATTCTTTGAAGATGTCAATTGTTTAGGATTTTGTCAAAGAGTGCAAGAAGTAGGTTACCATGAGCATCTCATAGGTATATTTTCCCTTACCTTGAAGGAATACAAGATCACCATTGCAAGGACTGATTTCATGTTTTCAGTGGATGCCATCTCTCAAGCTACAGGCATACCAAACCATGTTGAAAATTGGTTCAAAGGCATGAACCTATACCTAGAAGAGTACAAACCCTACTTGAAATCGAAATACAAAGGAGTTCACTCATATGTTTTCCCATTCAAATACTTGTTGGAGAGATATGCACCATTGATGAAGGTTGTCATGAAGTTCTTCACATGTGAGGGCAGATTTTCCAAGCTATATCAATACCACATAAGACTTCTCTTGCACTTTATAGCTGCCAAGTCTCTAAATTTGTCTAGCTACTTGTATAGGAGCCTAACCAAAATGTTTGAAAGGGTGAAATTGAAAGGAAAAGTGCATTATCCCAACCTCTTTCACCATATCTCGATAAAGGTTATAGTACTCCATCAGTTGACACAGAATAACATGACATGGGACACCTTCATTGAGGCAACCTTGAAAACGCATATAACCACTTCACCAAGCTAGCACCAAACCATGTCAGTACATCCCATGGAGGTGGGGTCATCAAGCAAACATGATGAGGTTTCCAAGGCACCTAGGCTGAGGTGACCAAGACATATCAGAGAGGCAGAAGGCTTGTTTTTTCTCCTCAAATTGAGGAAGGGGCCAAGCCTACTACATCAGCAGAAGAAGGATCACCATCACATCATCAGGCTTCTTTGCATGATGAGGAGCCCATTGAGCATAAATTTGACCTAGTTGACTTGGAGGCACATGATGAGAATCAAACCCTACAACGTCATCAAAGAGAAGGATTCTCATATCATGGAGCTCAAGGACAATTTTGAAAGGGCCAAAATCATCATTTCATTCCTTGAGCAAGAAAACAGTCAACTTAAGGAAAAACAACTAGTCATGGAGGAAGAGAAATTCAAAGCCAAGAAACAAGAGATGAGGGGAAAGGAAGTGGTGGACCATCAGGAAACTGAGTAGCATCAAGGACATGTGGCAAGGAAGAGACCAAGGACAATGGGTCTTAGGAAGGCACTTCAGAGGGAAAGAGAACAAAAGCCACCAATGGAAGAATTGACCTTTGAAGATATGATTGCCATGGAAATAAATGAGGACAGGGATTTTTGGCTTGAAAAAGTAAATTTCCACCTTGAGAAGTTCCTTGACAAGGCCAACAGGGATAACAAGTTGTAAAATAAAATGTCCATCCATTATTACACAAGGAATTGGGTTGCCAAGGTCAAAATCAAGCAGTTAAGGAAAAACTCAAGGAAACCCTAATCAGCCAAGAGGCGAAGGGTAAGTTATATTTTCTTGTTGATGCATCCATGATTGCAAAACATACCTCATCAAGCATCTCTGGACAAATTTTGGGAGGGTTTGGAGAAAATTTTGTGTTTTGGTGCAAACTAGTGCAGACTTGCAATTTTTTGGCAATTTTTTGTCTAGGAGCGCAGCGAGCTCATGCCTCACTTCTTCCTCAGGGCTCAAAATGATGGAAAATAAGAATTTTTGGAAATATTTTGACCCCATATCAAAACCCATTTCCCCACTTTCTTGGCCTGGGCTCATTTTTTTAGAAATTTGCAAAAAAGAGGCCAAAATTCACCTTTCTGCCCCTCGTTTTCCATTTCACTGCGGACCTAGAGACACCTTGGGAGAATGGCCATATATCAGCAAAAAATGGGTCCTTTTGAGTGAAACAATACTCTAAAGACATCTACACTCTCCCATATTTCCATAACAGGCTTCATATCTGGATTTGGACTTAAGAAAGGCACTCAAAAATGACCTCCAACAGCTCACTGTGCACCTGGAAATTTCTGAGATGTTTGTAAAATTTTCATTGTGTAATTTTTTGTAATTCCTAGTTTGACTTTGGTAAAAGTCAAAAGGGTGAAGTAGATGAATGTGAGGGGTAAAAGTAAATGTAAATAATGGGTGGTTAGTCTTTGTAAGTTGTTTTGATGTAAATTTGACCTCATTTATGAGAGAGGTTGGAGTCAAAGTTAATTGTAGAAGTTGTTTTTAACTTCCCTAGACATTAGGGTTTGGTTAGAACACCTCATGGAACAGTTCCTAGAGTCATGGATTTGACCCCTGAGAGTGGGGAGATGTTGTTTTTGTCTTTATGTATCATTTTCTCAATGATAAAACGGGTTGGATTTCAGAGGAGAGAACTATTGTAGCTTGTACTTGGACATTTTCTGGAAATCAAAGGACATTGTTTGCAGCTATTATCTAGGAATTCATGTGTAGTAAGTTTGTGATGTTGCTTTTTCTCTGTTATATATTTATATGAAAGATATTCATTTTCGATTTCCATTCATCAATTCTTCAATGGTTTTCCTTACATTTTATAAACAAAATTCTTTGCATAAAGCTTTGTTTTGAGGGAAAAATGATTATGTGTTACTTTATTTCTTGCTTAATGAATTCATGTTTCATGCTCATTAAGACATTTTGCTTCTTCTAAACACTACACTACACTGAAAAACCCTAAAATACATCACAAAAATAATGCTACCTTTCTCCTTTATATCTTTTTTGTTGTAACCCTTTGATCCTCTGACCTAGCTATCTGGTTTTTCTCCCTTATCTAGCATCAAAACCCTAAATTTTCCAAAACCCACCTGAGCCTAACTATCTAGCCTAAAATCCTTTACATTCTAGTCATCTCTTGGTTGTGATTTCATAGGGAGAGCCCTCTCTGGTTTCGTAGGGCTAGTTACCAAACTAAAAGCTTGGTTTGTGGTTACCTTCATCGACCTCCTCATCAGTCTAGGACATTGTGGAGGATAATAGAGGGCATGACAACTAGGGAGTGCCAAGGTGTTCTAGTGAATGTAAGGTTCCCAAGTCATGGAAAAATGTAATTCTAGTTGTGAGGTCATGACTGCCAAGGTGTGTTAGGGAATGCTAGGGCATACTAACATGTGCCAGATAGTATGAAGACATGTCAAACAAGCTAAGATGTGCCAAGTTCTAAGGCATGCCAAGATGTACAAGGGTGTGACAATACATGCCAAGGAATTTCAATGCAACAAAAGAGAGGAACAAGTTAAACTACAAGGAAATGAGCACATAATAGGGTTAATAAGTCACCAATTTACCTTTTCCATGAGGGGCATGCTAGGCACACCAACACTAGGTGCCAATAGATGCCAAGTGCCAAGTGTCAATGCATTCTAAGTGCCAAATATTCATTCGTTTCTTCTCATCTAGTTTCCAATAATTGATATTAAATAAATTTAATATTAAACCATGCCAAACATGTTAACACTTGCCAATTGCCAACATGTGCCAAGTGCCAATGTGTGTCAGGGAGTGTGATGCATGCTATGAAGTGGCAGAGCATATCGAAGAGTGTTAAGGTGTGCTAGAGAGTGCCAATGCATGCTGAGGAGTGTTAGGGAGTACTAGGAAAACACAAGGGAGAACTAGATCAAAATGCATGGAAGCGAATAAATATGAGGGTGTGTTGGGGAGTGTAAATGAGTGCTAGTTGTCATGCCAAGGAGGGAGTGACAAGGTATGCTAAGCATGGGTAAGGCATGCTAGGGAATATCAGGGCATGTCAATAAGTGCTAGAGTGTGCTAGGTAGTTCCGGGGTGTGCTAACATGTGCTAAATAGTGCCAAGGCATGCCAAGTGCTAAGACATGCTAGGATGTGTAGGGTGCCAGAGTATGACAATATGCGTCAAGGAGTTTCAAGGAAACAAAAGGAATAACCAAGATAAATTGTAAGGAAATGAACACATAAGAGGGTTAATAAGTCGGGACTTTATCTTTTTCAAAAGGGGCATGCTAGGCACACTAATAATATGTTCAAATACATGCCAAATGCCAATGTGTGCCAAGTGCTAATGTTTGTCAATGAAATATTATGCCAAGGTGTTCCAGGGCATGCTAGGGACTACAGGGCATGCCAACACATGATAGGGGAGTGCTATGATATGATAGGGCATGCCAACATGTGCTTGGGCATCCTACTCATGGCAATATGTTCTAGGTACAAATATGTTCCAGGTATAAAGATGTTCCAAGACATGTGAGGTGCCAATGAATGTTAGTGTACTATTTCAAAGGGTGTTAAGGTGTGCCATGAGTGTTGAGGAGTGCTAGGTCTCTCTCATTAATACAACTGATAGAGCTTGATTATGTATTAAATAATATAGTTCCTACACACACCAGTGGAACTTTATTTAAAGGAAATTTTCTAGATAATAAACGTAATAGAGATGAATCATGTGTTGACTCATAGGAAAACTATATTCTTATGACTTGAGGGAAATGATACACACTAATTACTTCTTAACAAATTGACTAACTATAACCACTATGACCTTGGACACATAATGAAAAATAATCCACAACAATGGTCTTAAATCGTTATCTTTTAACAAAAAATATAGTAACAGGTACATAACATCATCAAAAACTCATTGGAATGATCAATGATGACGAACAAATTTTTTACCGTCACCAAAAGTAACCAAATAGAGCATTGGTGAGGGTCAATAAAATATCGTCACTAGAAGTGTCACCAAAGAGAGAATTAGTGATGGGCCTTTAATGACCTTCACCAAAAGTGTCACCAAAGAGAGAATTAGTGACGGGCCTTTAATGACCCTCACCAAAAGTGTCATTGAAAATGGCTTTGGTGATAAACCTTAAAGAATTATCATTATATACACTTACAACAACGTTCTTTTAAAGATTGTCACCATATGCGACATTGGTGATGGACCTTAAAGGTCTGTCATAGGCATGAAGTGTCATCAAAAACTCATTGGAATGATCAATGATGATGAACATTTTTTGACCGTCACCAAAAGTAACCAAAAAGAGCATTGGTGAGGGTCAATAAAAGATCGTCACTAGAAGTGTCACCAAAGAGAGAATTAGTGATGGGCCTTTAACGACCCTCACCAAAAGTGTCACCAAAGAGAGAATTAGTGATGGGCCTTTAACGACCCTCACCAAAAGTGTCATTGAAAATGGCTTTGGTGACAAACCTTAAAGGACCATCACTATATACACTTACAACAACGTTTTTTTAAAGACCGTCACCATATGCGACATTGGTGATGGACATTAAAGGTCTGTCACAGGCATGACCCTCACCAATGACCTTTTTTCTTGTAGTGGTTATTCTACTTTTCATCTCTCGGCCTTCTGTTTCCTGCAATATGCCATTTTTAGCTAAGTAAAAACATAATCAAAATCATACCTCAACGTATCTCAAGGGAGGTTATTACATCTGCACAAGCCAATCCAGATTAGCATGATATAATCATCACCAGCATACCATCTCATACACAGATATGGTTACGACATCCATAACAATAATTAGCTAACATGCATACATAATAAACATATAGACAACTGGCATTCATGCATAACAATCAGCATTTACCCCAAGCTGCAATGTTGAAACCTTGCACTCATACCACACTATAACACCCCACCCCACATTTACCCACTTTAACCTTCTCACTAGGGTAAACATGAGATAAGAGTTACTATGTGTGCCCTGATTTCCAAGATGCACTTATGGAAAATGGGGTCCACATGTCCGTAAATGACTGAAAACACCCCATGACAAATGATCACACTGTTATCAACCTAACTTAACCCAACATTATTTCTTTTCAATTTTGTTTCCTTAGATTTAACACAACTTTATATGTTTGGAATTTTTTCAGGTTCTAAGCTTTCGAGTCCATTTTGACGGCCTAAATGACATTTTCAGGGAAAACAAAAATATCGGAAAAATGTCATAATTTGTTTCACACATGTAATATGTTACCTACAATGTTCCCCTATTGCAGTTGTTGCTCCAACCTCTTCTTTCGTTGCCCACAAATTCCTCAATTTGCCTACTTTCTTCTGTCCAAGTGCTCTCTTCCTCCAAGTCCAATTGAATGCTAGAATGCTCCAAGAATACTCTAAGTGTGTATGAGTGTAAGAGTAGCTAAGGGTGCTAGAATGTGAAAACTAACTAAGAGAGGCATAGGATGCTCTCCTCTCCTTTTATTTTTCCTTCAATTTCCTTCATTTGCCTTTGCATGCATATTCTTGTCTCTTCATCTTCTTTTTCTCTTTTTTTATTTATTTCATTTATTTAATTTCTATTTATTACCTCTTACCTTTTTCCAATGCCAATGCCAATTTCCATAGCCAATAATTAACCACATGTGATGCCCACTTTAATGTTTTCCCACCATGCAGCTTGGAATACATATCCCATGACCTTGGCCTTATTTTATTTGCATAAAGAACCGACCAGGGGTTGTAATATTCTTTCCTTGGACTGCTTCTGGGGATGTGGACCTTTGTGACATGCAATAACCCTCTTCAAGAGTGTTGGATACTTGGGAATGTAGGGTCTTTGAAGGCTGCTATAGGACTATTCAATCTCCTATAGCGGTCACAAAGACTCCTCAGGCTCATCATTTTATCTGTCTAAGACATCGTAGAATTCTTAATAATTCAAAGAGAGGCTAGTAGAAGTGCTGTAAATGTTATTGTTGGTGACTGAGAGGGAAAAAGTGAGGATGTTGAGTTATTGTGGATGTGTTGTCGCTGCTACAACCCCCTCCAAAAATTTTCCTATCATATAATTTTGGAGCCTCCTTTTGGTCTTGTGAACTATCATTTTGGGTTACTCAAGTCATCCTTGGTCTTACTTTTCTAAGTGTCGCAACTGTTTGATCTTGCATGTCTAGTTTCTAGCTCCTAGTTACACACTTTAAGTTGAAATTCACTTCTCTCCAATTACAAATGTGCACTCCCTATTGCTAGTGACTGCATAATGCCTTTACTATAGCAATTGTGAAATCCTCTCTGACAAAAAATTGAAAAATCTCTTGTGATAGGCAGTTGTTCAGTCCCTTGAGCTAGTTGACTGTGTAAGTTCCTTGTGCCAGTGAATTGTGCAGTTCCATGAGCCAGTCAACTGTGTAGTCATTGTGAACAGACATTGGGCATTCCTTGAAGATAGCAAATGTGCAACACTTGTTGACAGTGTGGCACACTTTTAAAGTTGAATTGGTCACAAATGGCAATTTCTACTCCTAGCTCCTAAATTTCAGGCTTTCATGCTCAAAACCCTAACCCTATATCTACAAGTTCTCACATATATAAAAAGCTAGCCTGGAGCTCATTCTCACACTCGTCTTTGGAGATATTCACATTCCTTAAGCATAAGGAGCTTTTGGTCACATGTGCACTGTTATTTCGGGTAAGTTTCATAATTGTCATTTTTGCTGCTTTTACTTTCACTTTTGTCATTTTTTCTTTCGTAAGTGTCATTTTACCCTACTTTTTATTTTGGTCGCATGTGCACTTTTATTTCGGGTAAATTTTGTAATTATAATTTTTGCTGCTTTTACTTTCACTTTTGTCATTTTTTTATTTCGTAAGTGTCATTTTACCCTACTTTTTACCTAATAAGTGTCATTTTTACTATATATAGTTCTTGCATGCGTCAAGCTTCTCTTACAGGCTTCTTTTCTAGTGTTGTTTTGCATTCTAAGTCATTTCACATTCCAGTTATTATTGCAATTCAGTCTATTTATGCATCTTATCTTCTCGCCATCCTTATTGCTTGTCATTGGTCAATAATTAGTTGAATTTCAACTTGATTTGCCTCCCCGTCACTAGAATTGTGCATTTCCACATCCTTGTTTACTATTGATCTAGCATGCACACTTATCAAGGCCTCCCTCTCTCTAACTGTGCATTGCACAATTACAATCACTCGTGAGCTCTCCCTGCCATCTGTGATTGTGCACTACATAAGCCCTAGCCTCCATTGTGCACTTCGCACTTCTAGTTAGTAGCTTTTCAACCCTTTCCCATTGTAACTGTGAATTGCGTAGTCAGTGAGCCTCTCTCCCTCAACAGTTGTGCATTACATAATTAGAAACCTTAGCCTTCATATTTGCTTTTGTTGATCAAGCCTTCACAATGCTTCTCCTTAAACATTACGCAGTGTGTATTTCCAATAAGCAGTCAAGTCACTCTTGCTTCAAGATTGCCTCTTGTGCTCAATCCTTACGCAATTGCTTCTCCCAGTAGCTATATGTTGTGTTTCATAGATTGATAGAATAGGAGATTATCTGTGGACTAACTTTGTGTTTCCATGAAAACTTATTCATTTCCTGGTGTTGCCACTCAAGATCTTATCAGCCTCTCATATTCCATAGATACCATGTCTCTAGTCATAAGATAAGCACCAACCAAGGAGGTCACTGAAGGTAGTATTGAATATGTTAGGGAAGTTCAAGACTAGGAGAACTTATCATGGAAGATACGAGGTGTTTTGTGGATAATTCCACTCCTCTACCATGGCTAACCATAAGATATGTTTTCAACAAGGAGTTCCCAGAGAATCTAGAGGACAGGGAAATATGCATCAGATTAAGAAATCCAAGTTCCATAAAATCGCTTGCAAGTATCTGGTGCTCCCTTGTGTAGAAGCGATTGGATGCATATTGCAAGGTCTAGACACCAATAATGTGATCTTAATCAGTGTGAGTGGACAAACACTTGCAACATACCAACCACCTTGTCTTCATACATACTAAAAAATATCGAGAATATAGGTTTTTCTTAATACAGAGTATTATGTAGTTTGGGCTCACTTGAAAACTAAGGATGCGATGAGATCATGATATGAGAAACCAGCCAAGTTTCACCAAAATCCAAAGGAAATCTATAGGATAAGATCACTAAGGAGGGTATATCAGTATCCCATGGCAATGTGTTGTAGGTCATACGGACGGGAGAGAAATGAGTATTGTGAGGAAGGTTTGATCTACATGCTCTACCCAATTGTGACTCAGGGGAAGATCTTCAACTGGGAAAATATACTTGCTCAATATTTGCAGACCAATGTATCAAAGGAAAAGGAGGATTTTGAAAGTGGGAAAACTCACTTTTTTATGTTCGTGTACTTTCCTGATGGGATATGTGCAAGAAATGTGTTTATGGGTCTAGATTGGAATTGGACTCGATTACACCCTTTCCTTGTCGATGTGTATTTCAAGATACTCTCAGAGTACAGTTACAGAGGGATGTATGATAAGTTACATGAGCACTTATTTGTCATTCTCTATCAGATTATTGTTTAGGAAGAGGCACCCTTCATGACAGATCAATCTAAAGAAGCGGTTATGGAAGTTCCAAATAGGTTCACTTCTACTCAGGGCACCTATATCAGGGTCTTCGGTTCTTAGAATCCACCACTTCTCCTACTAAATTATGTCACTGATAAGGTGTTCATGGCCTCTCCTTCCCCTACAAGTGAGGTCTTATGAGTTGAAGAGTCTAAAGGTATTGAAATCATAAGTTGAAGAACTATGTTGCCTCAGATTTGGTGAAATGAGCTTTCATAGGTATGACCCCATAGGAGTATGTAAACGACATCGTGTCAAGCTACATTTTGCTTTCCCTTATGTTTCCATGTCTCTGAAGGATGAGGATAAAATAAATAATTGGTACAATACTTTACGGGCAAAAAAGGTCAGGTGATCAGGCAAGCCCTTCTTACACAGCCCACATAGAATATATTGTGCAAGAAGGGGAGACCCAAGAAGTGCCTACTCAGGATAGTATTGTTAAGCCTAAGAGGAAGATTTTGCAGGATCCAAAAGTAGATAGGAGTAGAAATTTTCAAGAATATCTGACTACCCTAGGTGCAATTGAGATGGAAAAGCAAAGAAAATAATTTAAAGAAGTTTGGAGCAAGCGGGAGGAGAGTAGAAACAAGAAGAGGAATGTAAGCAAGAGGAAGAAAGAAAACATAAATAAGAAAAATGAACGAAGAAATACAAAGAAGAAAGGAAGAGTTAAGAAGTGATAATTATGAAGAAGAAAGGAAACAACAGGAAGAAGTCATGCAGAAGTAAAAGGAGGAAGAAGAGCGACAAAAGTTGTTGGAAGAAGAAAGTAGGAGGAAATAGGGGGAGGACTTATAGACCCAGCAGATTAAGGATGAACAAAAGGATGATGAGGAAGAGGATATTATTTTGATCACAGAGGAAACAATTTATTGGTGGCCACCTCCCATTTGGCAAGATGGGATTAGTTCCTCCACCAGATGACAGGGTCATAGACGTCTCAAATTTTACCTTTGATCAGCTAAAAAGTGGGATAGTATAGAAGAGGAGAATGTATTTTTTGAATGACCCTCATCGCCCTTTTGTTATCAATAAAAAAATGGTGATTGTACCGAATAAGTGTTATTAGTAGTTGTAGCGGTAAGTGCATCCTTTGCCAAAACTACTAAAGAGAACATTGATTATCTTATTATAGAAAATGGAGCATTGATAAAGTAGTTAGCTTCAACAAGGCAATAGGTTGATCATCTCAGGCCTTAGAATCAAAGGTTGTCTTCCACCAATGCTAATAAGATGGAATTAAAAGCAGTTATACTTGTAGAGATTAAGCCTTTGGAGGACACTATGAAGCAGCTATATGATGAGATGTACACTCTTCATGAAGCAGTGGTGCTTTTGCATGAAGTGTAGAAAGGATAACAAAAGATGGCAAAGGTATTAAAGACAACTTCTACTATCATTGACATGATCCAAGATTGGGTCACCAAATATCTCAATCTACCTATGGTGTTAGTTAGAAATAGCAAAGATGTTGAAATAGAAAGGGAAAAGATTAGGATGTTTATACATATGTATGAACATTTCCAAACTTTTGCTACCAGCACCATAATAGCCTATTCGTGACTGCATAATGGATTGGAATCCTTGGTCAAGATGCACAAGGTCCCTTCTATTGGTACATTTATGGAGTTAAAGCGAAAAATCATTGTTAGAGAAGAAATAGAAGTTTTCTTGAACAATATCAGACAAACGACCGTTTAGGATGAACTTGAGGTGACTAAAGAAATTATTCTACAATATGTGACCAATCCAACTAAAATACACATGAAGTTGATCATGTTGCTAAGCACCATTCAAACTTATTCTAAAACCATATATCCAAATGCAATGGAGTGTAAACTCAGATATAATCCAGATGTACCAGTGAAGGTTGAGAAAATAGCAACAGAATACAAAGCTTGGTATCAATACCTTACTACAAATTACATGTTTCGGTCATCGAGTTACATTTTCTATGAGTCATGCATAATGTAGTATTTTTGTCTTATAGTTAAGAGCCACATTTTGTCTTATTGTAATTTTTCATTTCAAAAATAAATAAGAAATGTAAATGTGTAAAAAGTTTGAGTCCAAGAGTAACATGGGGAATATGAAGAGTCATGAGGGAGCTCAAAGGTCATAAGGGGAGGTGAAAGGTCACCTCACTTGTTATAAATAAAACCTCATAACTTAAGAGAAAGGGATTTTGGAGTGTTAGCCTTGGCTTCTTAGTATCATTCTTTGGAGTAGAAAGTAGTAGCTTCATGTTCGACTATTGGAGATAGTGTTTCATCAATGTAATTGTGTACTTGGAACTTTAAATTTACCATCAGAAACTCTCAAAGCCAGCACAATTTAATGCATGTATCATGTATATTGTAAGATGATTCTTGTAATGTTTATGGTATATGTTTATTTTCATTCCTACTAAAAAAAAAATTGTTTCATTGGCTTTGGAATTTATCTTGTTGAATGTGTGTTGTTATGCGCTTTAATTATCATTGTTATCTTGTGAACTATTTTGTTGGTTAACTAACGACTCTTTATTTTTTCTTGTGTGTCTCTTTTAGGATAGTATTATTACTTTTTTACTAGAGGCCCACTCTCTTTTCCCTTCTGTTGAAGTGTCCTTTTATGCATTACAATCAGTGTCTCACAAATCTTACTCACTTGCTAACCTCAAAGTTATGTTTATGATATCTTGTGTTGTTTATTGCATCCAAAGCACATTCTTAATCGTCACTTTAATAATGAGAAAGCCTATATTCCAGATGGACGGTGCGAGGTCTAATTGGGACTTCATACTGGGGAGATCCCGTCACCTATTGGCACTTCCAGCACTATCAACAGGATGGAAAATGATGGACAACAAAAGGAAAAATGATGGGTGATACATATTGATGGATTGGATGAGCATCAAGAAGCTCTTGATGCATTTCCCTTGCTTAAATGTAGATAAAACCTTCGACCTGTGTATTTTTATCAATTTTGTGACATCTTGTAGCATTACAAGACTTTCCTATAGCATTTTAGGAAAGTGATAAATAACAAAAGGGACTTGGAAATGATGATACGATGTTGGGAAATGGATGAAAATGCTTATTATTCTAAGAATGAATGCATTTGTGCTTGGAGCCATATGTACCGGTTGGTCTACTTATTCTACCTTGTTGATTTCCTTTCTGTGATACATTGATACATACACATTCATCACAGTAAGATTTTCTTTTTCTTTTTTTTTTGGCCTACTAGCTGCCTCATGGAGGTTTTCAGTAAGTAGGTCTACCCTAGGAGCCTTAAAGGATGTTTTCACCTGGGTATCTTTATTACTATTCTTTTTTTTTTCTCAAGCTCACAAGTTTCCTCAGAGAGGTTTTCAACTAGTGGGTCTACCCTAAGTGCCTCAAAGGAGGTTTTCACTTGAGGGTTTCTATCTTTTTCTCTTTCCTTTTTATTTTTATTTTTTTCTTCTTTTCTTTGTTGATCACAAGATGAATGGATTGGGTACTCTAATGCTCTCAATCACATTCATCTCTTTGCTTATGGAATCAATAAATTTGGCCTTTGAAAAGTGCTTCCTGTAGAACTTTAGTTGATAACCATTCACCAGAAGTGGATATGTTCTTCATCTATTCTCATAATCTAAACTAAACCATTATCATGACATTTCGCAATCAAATAAGGTCCCATCCATCTGGTCATGAGTTTCTCTTTAAAATCCTTGAACCTAGAGCCATACAAGAGGGCCCAATCACCCTCCTAGAACGCTCTGGTCTTGATATCCTTATCATGCCAAATATTTCTTTGCAACTAAACCACTTTGGTGTGCAATATGGCTTGCAATTTATACTCATCAAGCATATTTAATTATTGTATCATTTCTTCTTATTCTTTGGTGAGATCCATGCTGAGTTGTGCTTCCATTCTTAATGTGTTATACTCAAATTCAATTGATGATAGGTCCTTATTTCCATATGCCAACTCATAGGGGGTGAACCTAGTAGTGGTCTTCTAGGTGGTATTGTAGGCCTAGGTGACCTCAACAAGCCTCTCTACAATAAATTTTTTTGTTGTTGACTATCTATTTAGGGTTCTTTCTAATGCTCTATCAGTCAGCTCAAGTTAGTCATTTGCTTGAGGGTGATATGGGGTATATTTTTTATGTTGGATATGATGATGCCTCATGATCCCATCTATTAGATAGGAATTGAACTAGGAGCCTTAGTCTATCAACAATTATCTTGGGAAACCAAATTTGTAAAATATGTTCTCCCTCAAGAATTTAGCTACCTTTTACCTTGTTTCTACCTTCACTAATTTTACCTCGGCCCGTTTAGTCAAATAGTTCATACACAAAAATATGTACCTCTTCTATCCAGATGGAGGATCAATAGGGCCAATTAAGTCCATGACCCACTTGTCAAATGGCTCAAGAGTCACTTGAGGTTGTAAAGTAATTTCATTCCCCTGAATAGGTTTCCCCATCCTTTGGCATTCATCACATTGTGTTGTGTATCTTTGGGAATCTCTATGAAGGGTAAGCTAATAGTATCATACTTGTAGGATCTTCGAAATGACAAACACATGGCTTAGTGGTCCCTGATCCAAACTGTGGATCGCAATAAAGCCACTGGCCTAGTAACCCCTGAGCTAGATTGTGGGTTGCAGTAAATCCAGGATTGTGTGCTTTGGTTGGCTTAGGAATCCTTACCGGAGAATGGTGGGATATATGGTAAAGCTAAGAGGTGGATTGCTCTTCATTGGGCCTAGTATTCCTAGGATGGGATGTATGGTAAAGCCTAGAGAGTGGGTCTTGGTGTAGGGCCTAGCGATCCCTAGATTGGACTGTGGATTACGATAAATCCTGAGAGACTAGGAGGCACTAAAATTCCTCATGGTGTAGGTGGAGAACTCCAGTAGAATTCATGCTTGTTTGGTTCATTTTGGTTGGTTATGAATCCCACATTCATGCTTGGAATATGGCATGGGGGTGATTGGCTGAAGAGAGATTTGGCTCAGCCAATCTATGGTCAGGTGGAACATGGTAGTCCCATCCCCGGTTGGTTTCTACATTCATTAATGAGAAATTCATTCCCTTGGATTTTCATGTGTAAATGTATTGGTTTATATGTGGATTATATGGATGATGTATTCATGGTATTTCTGTTGTTATTTTGTTGGTTATGAGCATGTATTCTGACTGTGATGATGTATGGATATCCTTGTGTTTTAACTTGTAAATGAATGAACAATGTATCTATGACCTAATAGATGATAATGAGGCTAATGATATAAGGGAATAATGCTTCTTAGCGATTCTTAGATAAGTATGAGACCCCTATGCTTAAATTTGTTGTTTACACTTAGATTACATATTTGTGATATGTTTGACGAAATGCTTGTCATGGCCAGTAGGGTCTAGTCAAAGGCTTGTTCAAGTAATTGCATTTACATCAGCATTTCCTTGTTATATTTTTGTTATTAAGGTGCCAATGAATTATGGGCAGTGACATAGGCTTTGGGCCTGAAAAAGTAGCTCAAATATTGAGGACATTAGCACAACACTGAGCAAAATAGTCCCTGGACGTTGGCATGCCATGTCATGGGGGCGTCTAGAGCCTCTTGGACATTGTCATGCCCATAGCATGGGAGAGTCCGAAGGTTAATTGGTTAAAAAACTCAGTAGGACTCAGGGGAAGGTTTCCAGAAAGGTTGGGATGGCTCTTTAGAGTCTTTTTGTTGACGTGTAATTTGTGCTTACATCAATTCAACTTCCTTAAGGTCACATAGGAGGTTGAAACCCATCATAGTAGCCTCTTATCACATGTTTACCCTGATTGGATAGTTACTTAGGTAGATGTGGGAGTAGGGTGTTACAGAGTGGTATCAGAGCATGGTTCACCCCTTGGACTGGATGGGCGGTATGTTGGTCATGCATTCATGTCATTTCCACATGTGTTTTCATCCTTGTGGTCTATGTGCTTGTTGCACATGCATGGTGTCGGTTATGGTTGTAGTGATTTTCGCCATGTGAAAGAGGATGTTGTTGATGGGAAGTGTGTCGTCATGAGTGTATGATTAGTTACATGTTCTTATATGTTTCTTACATGTATCGTTCTTGTATGCTTGGTTACATGTTGCTACATGTTGTTACAAGTATTGTCTGTTTATGCTTGATTATATGTGTTTATGCTTGTGTGTTGTTCATGTGTATACTGTCGTATCATCTATGTTTATGATTGTGTATTTTCCACGTACATTGGTATGGTTGATGTCGTCATGCATGAGGTCATAGTATGTGTAGTGATATGGTCATGCAGTGATGACTGGACTCTAGCTAGAATGATGTTATGTGTTGGCACACTTAGTTGTTATATGTTTATATGTTGTTATGATTATGTTTATACATGTATCATGTTGATTTGGATGATCTTGCAGATGAGGTATCCTCCCCAAATTATACTAAGGTATGTTGGTTTATTATGATTTGGTTTAGTTGACATATTATGCCTTGCAGGAGAAATATCAAAATGAATAGCAAGATGGTAGACTACAAAGACCCTCCCTATGAATCAGATGAGCAGCATGGTGGGCATTCTTCTGATTTGGGAAACACATGAAGAAGACTGAAGGGAGAAATAAGGAGTTGTAAGGTAGACAATGACAGGATCATACAGGCACAAGAGAAATAAGTAGAGGTTAATGCAATACTTCTTTAGAGTTTGTCAGAATTGCAATGACAAGTGCCACTTCGGATCAACCATGGACCAGAAGACATAACTAATGGGGCATATGGAATTAGGTCTCTTGATAGACACACGTTAGACAGAGTTGGCACGATGAGGGATGACAGACTGCTAGACACTCCTGATAGGAGGGGTGATGAGTATGGGTATTGTTCTAGTTCTGGTTCAGATAGACATCATGATCATCATCATTATCATCTGTATAGAATAAGTGATAGGGGTTACTTTCCTTATGAGTTTAAGAAATCAAAGCCACCTACTTTTGATGGATATTTAAAGAAACCAGAAGATGCAGAGGCTTGGATACTTGGGATTTTAGTTTCATGAGTACAAAGATAATATGAAGGCTAGAATCATTATCTTCATCCTGAAAGGTAAAGCAGACATTTGGTGGGAAGATGTGAAGCGGATCAGAGACATTAGGACAGAGGACTTGAGTTGGCATGTGTTCAAGTGGTTTTTCAGGAAGAAATACTTGTCAGAAAGGTACTATGATAGTAAGGCCAAATAATTTTATGAGCTAAAGATGGGATCAATGACAGATGAAGAGTACATGACCAAGATTTTGGAAATATGGAGGTATGTACCATATCTTAAAGATGATAAGGCTAAAGTTTAATGATTTGTCAGTGGCTTTCCATTAGCATTTAGAGATCGGATCGAGTATGATCGGCCTTGGTCACTTGAGGAAGTCATTGGGAAATTGAAGCATTGTTATGAACAGTCAAAGCGTAACAATGAATCTCAGCAAGGTTGGAAAGGGAAAGACAATGGTAAAGGTAAATGGTAGCCTAAGAGAGGAAGGCCTCAAAATGCAAAGGAGAAAGAAAATGTGGCACCTCAAAAGAAGTTTAATACATCTAGATAGGGACATGGATCACATCAGCAGCCTAGAGGTAATGGTACTGGATGGTTGGAGTGTTGGACATGCGGTGAGGAACACCTTAGGAGAGATTGTCCGCAGAATCGGGGTGGTAAGCCTAAGATATACAGTGCACAGGAGGCGCACACTGTTGGGGATGTTGGACAGAGCACTCCTCATATTTATACAGTTGTGGACAACAGATAGGCAGAGCACCAAGCATCTATCATTTAGATGGACGGTAAGCTTGGTGATCAAGTTATTTCTATTTTGATAGACCTTGAGTCTAATTATAGTTATGTTAGTCTTGACTTGGTGGATACGTGTGGTTTGAGTAAGGAAATGCATGCAGAATATTGGTTAGGGAGTTGGCTACAGGTAAAAAGAAAATATTTAACCATTGGGTAAGATCTTGTTCATTTGAGTTGAGTTGCATGCCTACAACAGCGCACTTGAACATATTTCCATTGGGGTCATACACTATGTTATTGGGTATGGACTAGTTATACCTTCACATGACCAAGGTGGATTTATACGACAAAGAAATTGAGTGCTTGGATGACAATGGGGAACTAAGAGTTTTACAAGGGGAAAAGAAAGCCACATTAGTTAGGATGGTGATAGCTATGCAGGCCAAGTGCAGTCGCAAGAAAGGGTGTGTGCTATTTGCAGTTCATATCTCTAGTGACAAGGGTAAGGAAGTTGAGGATGCAGATGTTTTGAGCAGGTACCCAGTTCTACAATAGTTTCAGGATGTATTCCCTGAGGATATTTCAAAGTTTCCACCTCACAGGGAGGTAGAATTTTTTATTGAGTTGGTACCCGGGGTAGCTCCAGCATCAAAAGCATCATACAGGATGAATACACCTTAGTTGATAGAATTAAAGTTGCAGCTGAAAGAGATGCTTGACAAGGGATACATTAGGCCAAGTGTATCTCCATGGGGCACACCGGTGTTGTTTGTGAAGAAGAAGGATGGTACTCTCAGATTATGCATTGATTACAGGCAGTTAACAAAGTGACCATCAAGAACAGGTATCCGTTACCAAGGATTGATGACTTGTTTGATCAATTGAAGGGAGCAGTCGTGTCCTCGAAGATTGATCTGAGATTTCGATACCATCAGGTACGCATTAAAGAGGACATTTACAAGACAACTTTCCGGACCAGGTATGGGCATTATGAGTTTGTTGTAGTTCCATTTGGTTTGACTAATTCTCTAGCTATATTTATGTGCTTGATGAATAGTGTGTTGCATCTGTATTTAGATAAGTTTGTTATTGTGTTCATTGATGACATATTGGTATATTCTAAAAATGAGGAAGAGCATGTCAAGCATTTGGTAGCAGTGTTGACGTATTTGAGAGAGCATAAATTGTATGTTAAGCTCAGCAAATGTAGTTTCTTCCAGACCGAGGTACATTACTTGGGACATGTTGTATCCATGGAGGGAATTGAAATAGATCTAGAAAAGATAAGGGCCATCATGGAGTGGGTAGCTCATAGAAATTTATATAGGTGAGATACTTCATGGGGTTGGCAGGTTATTACCGGAGGTTCATCAGGAACTTCTCACAGATTGCTTATCCTATTACATCATTGTAAAGGAAAGGTAAGATTTTTTACTGGAAAGAGGAGTGTAGGCTAGTTTTGAGCAACTTAAGAAGTTGTTGACACATGCTCCAGTGTTAAAGATTGCAAATCCAGAGAAGGAGTTTGTAGTATGCACAAATGCTTGCAAGAGAGGACTTGGTTGATTCCTTATGTAGGATGGACAGGTGGTATGTTATGAGTCACGAAAACTAAACGAGCACAAGCAGAACTACCTGACACATGATCTTGAGTCAGTAGCGATCATACATGCATTGAAGATGTGGAGGAACCATCTTCTTGGCAGAAGGTTTTTACTGATGAGTGATCACATTGGGTTGAGGTACTTGTTTGACCAACTGAATCTGAATGCCAAGAAAGCTAGATGGTTGCCCGCAATTAGTGAGATTGACTTCAAGATAAGGTACATCAAAGGAAAGGAGAACAGGGTCACAGATGCCCTTAGCAAGCAAGTACAGGTAAATGGCATGGAAGCTATGAGCTCCTAATGGATAGATTTACAGGATAGGATCAAGCAGATCGGCATGATGACAGGTATATGGAGATTGTGCATAGGTCGCAGTAGAGTAAAGGTATAGGTACAAGTACAAGTGTTGGTGTATAGGATTTGTACCACCATCTCACGACAGATGGATTGGTCAGATTTAGAGATAGGATATATGTGTCAGACATCAGTGAGCTCAAAAAGGTGATCTTGAGGGATTTTCATGCGAAACCATACTCGGTTCACCCAAGCTATAAGAAGACATTGACTGCAGTGAAGAGGTTATATTATTGGTTGAATCTAAAGAAGGATGTGGCAGAGTTTGTAGCTAGGTGCTTGGCTTGTCATATGGTTAAGGAAGAGTGTAGGCATCCAGGTGGACTTCTACAACCGATTGTGATTCCAAAATGGAAATGGGAGGTCATTTCCATGGATTTTATAACAGGGTTGTTGAGGATAGTGATACATCATGATTCAATCATGGTAGTGGTGGATAGGTTGAAAAAGGTAGTGCACTTCATTCTAGTGAATTCTACATTTTCAGAGAGTGATCTAGCACAAGTCTTCATCATGGACGTGGTCAGATTGCATGGAATTCTGAAGAAGATTGTGTCAGATAGGGATGCAAATTTCACTTCCAAGTTTTGGAAGGAGTTGTCCAAAGGTTTGGGCACAGAGTTGGCCTTCAGTATAACTTATCATCCACAGACAGATGGATAGACTAAAAGGGTCAATAGGATATTGGAGGACATGTTGAGGATGTCTGTGATGCATTAGCAGCGAAAGTGGGAAGAATATCTTCCACTTGTAGAGTTTCCTTGAAATAATGGGTATCAGGAATATTTGAAGATGAGTCCATTTGAGGCATTGCATGGGTGGAGTTTTAATACTCCCATTAGTTGGAGTGATTTGGTTAATAGGGTGTTGAATTGACTAGACACGTTGGCTGAAATGGAGCAGGAAATGCCAGTAATCAAGAAGAATTTGAAAGTTGCACGGGATAGCCAGAAGAGCTATGCAGATCGGAACAAGTTGTTTAAGGAGTTCCAGGTTGGGGAACAGGTGTAATTGTGCATCAAAACGAAGAAGAACTCCTTGCGGATTGGATCATGTGCCAAGCTAGCACCTCAGTTTTGTGGACCTTTCAGGATTATTGAGACGATTGGACCAGTAGCCTATCGACTTGCACTGCCTTCGACAATGAAAGCCC
Source organism: Pinus tabuliformis (assembly GCA_031772625.1). Lineage (NCBI taxonomy): Eukaryota > Viridiplantae > Streptophyta > Pinopsida > Pinales > Pinaceae > Pinus > Pinus tabuliformis. The sequence continues at coordinate 703,021,556 of CM062807.1, forward strand.
GTGATGTTCTTCATATATCATTGCTTAAGAAGTATGTTAAATATGTTGATCATGTGATTGACTGGTATGTATTGTAGATGGAGCCAGATCAAGAATTCCAACCGGCCCATGTAGCTTCATCAAGCCCAAAGTGCTTCCACTGCACTTTAACCTTTGGGCCTGATGAAGCTAAAAAGAACAAAGAACAAATAATTTTTCAGTGACTTGGAGGAGAAATATCTCCATATGCACAATGAGATGGGAGATGGTGGGAGCTACAACGCGGTCGGTATTGGTATATTCATCTTTCAGAGGGATTCAGGCTCCCCTCTTAGGCTCAAGGATGCAATGTTTGTGTCAGGTCTAAAGAAGAATATAATTTCCATCATGGTGTTCGAAGGTCGTGGTTATGACATGATCTTTAGCAAAGGGAAAGCATTCCTAAGACACATCACCATGGGACAAGTGAAGCAGATCAGGGTTCAAGTGAAGAATATTTAAAAGCTAGATGTGGAAGATTATGTTGCATTGAGCACAAAGGCGGAGAAGGTGAAGAGACACGATGTCGGTGAATTATGGCTTATAAGACTTGGCCATTTGCATCATGGCACTTTGAAGATTATGCAGTATATTACCACAGGCCTCCCCAAAGGAGCACTAGAACAGTAGGATACATGAAAAGGGTGTACCTTGGGGAAGTACACAAAATCCACCTTCAATGATTGGGAAAACAAGGCGCTCGCATTCCTTGAAAGGATCCACTTTGATGTATGTGGACATTTCTCGATAGCCTCCACTACCAAGCGTAGGTATTATGTTATATTTGTCAATTATTTCTCATAGAAATGTTGGATTTTCTTCATGCAAAAGAAAGATCAAACATTCTCCGAATTCATTGAATTAAGGCTCTCAAGAGCGATAATGGAGGTGAGTATGTGTCGAATGAGTTTAAAAAATTATGTGCAAAAGAAGGAATTTGACAGGAGTTGATAGCACCCCACAACCCACAGCAAAATGGGGTGGCTGAGAGGAAGAATAGAAGTATTGTGGGAGCAGCAAGGGTGATGTTGCAAGCCCAAGGCCTACCACTGCACTTGTGGCTTGAGTATGCAACATAGCGGTCTATTTGCAGAACCAGAGTCCTCATCGGATTCTTAGCATGAGTACACCAGAGGAAGCTTTTTCGGGGAAGAAGTTAGATGTGTCACACTTCAAGATCTTTAGAGCATCAGTTTACTGCCATGTCTCCAAAGAATCAAGGAAGAAGCTAGAGTCGACAACAAAGTTGAGGATATTTGTGGGGTACACATAAACTCCCCACAACTATTGTGTCTACTTGCCATCCCTTAGAATGAAAGTTGTGTGAAGGGATGTGAAGTTTGATGAGGAGAAGGTAATGAGATGTTCTCTTGAGAGGGAGTTTCAGTTGCATTCAGATTAGGAGATTTTAGCTCCAAAGGAAAAACCTCAGGAAGTTGTGGAGTAGGCACAAGTAGAAAAGCAGAGAGTGGAGACAACCACTCAAGTAGAGACATCCAGAGAAGGAATGAAACAAACCAGGGAAGCTGATAGATTATTTCATGATGTTAGAGAGAATGTGGGAGCGCCCACTTCACAGTGCAAGCAGAGGAGGTCATCGGATTGGTATGCTGGCTACACAGCTCTAATGACTAGGCTACTAGAGACTGAGCCATCCTCATTCGAGGTAACAGTATAGAAACCTGTATGGGTTGATGATATGGTAGAGGAATATGATTCCATTGTCACTAAACGTGTTTGGGAAGTGGTACCAAGACTAGAGGATAAATCAGTGGTGGGTTCGAGATGCATATTCAAGGTGAAGCATGCAATACATAGAAGCATATAGAAATACAAGGCCAAATTTGTGGCCAAGGAGTTCTCTCAAGTTGAGGGAATTGACAATAAGGGGAACTTTGCTCCAGTAGCAAGGTACTCATCATCAGATCAATTCTAGCACTGGTTGTGGAGATGGGGTGGAAGATCCACCAGATGGATGTGACGACACCATTACTCAAAGGAGTTATTAAGGAGGAGGTGTACATTGAGCAACCAAAAGGTTTTGAGACCTTTGACAGAGAGTCGCATGTTTGCAGACTCAAGCGAGCGTTGTATTGATTGAAGCAAGCACCCCGTGCTTAGTACACCAGGATCGAAAACTATCTTACCGGGTTGGGCTTCACCAAAAGTGAAGCAAATGAAAACCTTTATCATATTGTGGTTGAAGGTAAATTATTGATTATTGTGTTATATGTTGATGATTTAATTTTAATCGGTGATGAGAATTTGATCAGATCTTGTAAGGAGGACCTTGCGAAAGAATTTGAAATAAAGGACATGGGACTCGTGCACTATTTCCTTAGTTTGGAAGTATGGAAAGAAGATGGGAAATTGTTTGTATCTCAAGGAGAGTTGTCAATGAGATACTAAAGAAGGTCTACATGGAGTGTAGCAAACCCATGGAGACTCCTCTAGCAGATAATTGGAGGAAGGAGGATGCCACTTCAGGTGAGGAAGTGGAGGCTACCATTCATCAAAAGCTTTTGGGTTCACTAATGTGTTTAGTAAGAAAACAACCATATATGTTCTATGCATTCAACCAGCTTAGTCATGCTATGGTTAGGCCAACCAAACTGTATTGGAATGCAACAAAGCATGTGTTGCGGTACCTCAGAGGCACCACCTAGATTGGATTATGGTACAAATGGACAAAGAGAGTGAAGCTTCAAGGCTTCACAATTGCAGATTGGGTGGGGAGTCCATTAGACCGAAAGAGTACATCAGGAGGAATTTTGAGTGTTGGGTCCACAGCAGTTTCATGGTACAACAGGAAGCAAATATTTGTAGCACTCATCTCAGAAGAAGAAGAGTACATGGTTTCCAGTCAAGCGGCATGTGAGGCAATCAGGATGAGAAAGATTTTTATTGTGTTATTTGGTCATATGATGGATCCTACTATGATCTACTGTGATTATCATAGTTGTATCAAACTCTCTGAAAATCCAATATTTCATGATCGATCCAAGCATATAGATATTCGGTATCACCATCTACGGGATTGTGTACAGACACGGATTATGTTGTTGGAATGTACTCCTACATAGGAACAAGATGAAAATATTTTGACAAAGGCTTTGTCAAGAGGAAAATTCGAGTTCCATAGAGGCAAGACCAGGGTATCTGATAATCCCTTTCTTGCTAAGAGGGAGTGTTGAAAATGCAGCAAGAAAATCTCAGTTTGACTTTTACTTAGTAAAACTAGATCAAAATTCGAATTTCTATTTCAACAGAAATCTTGGAGGTAGTTAATTAAGGTGAAATGGCACTTGTCACTCAGTGAACTCAGTTAATTCGATTTGGGGAAGCTTGAGTTTAGTTCAATAAGATTGACTGCTAATTTCTAGAAATATATTTTAGTTAAATATAGTTATGGTCAGTTAAACTAGTTCTAAATGTTAGAGGAACTAGTGGAAGGTCCAAGTGTGGAAGTGTAACTTCAACTCGTTCAGTGATCAACCAGTTAACTAATCAATTAGCCCAAAATAACTGATGCATGCAAATAATTTGAGTTACGCAGTTGAGATGGAGATTTCAAGTCAATGTACTATCAGTTGTAGACTATTCCAAAGTGTACAGGTGGTGCATGCAGTCAGAGGATCACCCTAGAACGATTGCACAATTCCAATTGAGGAATTTCCTAATTAATGGGGGCCTAATTACTCAAGGAACAACACAAGGAATTAGACGCTTGGAGGGCTTGAAAATTGGCTAAGTGTTGGTCAAAGTCAATTAGTCATGCAAAGGGACAGAGTACACAGTTGCAAGTTGTGCTTAGGATTGAGCAAGCATTGTATTTCTTCTCTATTCTTTGATTAATGTAATATAGATAGGAAGGGATTTTGAGCAGTTGCTTTCCCCTAGATAAATCTCTATGTATGTGTGATAAATCTTGATGTGTGTTTATGATTTGTCTTCTCGATCATGAATTGAAATCCGCATATGAGTAGAGTAGATTTGATTCTTGTGTTTTATTAAATTACATGAGTTGTTTCATATCTGCACATTAATTTCTACAGAATCTTCTATAATTCCCAGTGAGACCTAGAAAAACCCTTGACATATGTATGTTTTTCGGGAACAAGAACCTTTTTTAAAGATGGTTATTTTATTAGACTCTACTTGAATTCCTTGTTTAGAGAGAAAGTGCCCTAAACAATCCCCTCATTCATAAAAAAATGGCACTTTTCAATGCTCAAGGAGAGATTCATCTATATTCACCTCTTCAAAAATTTGCAAAGGTTGGAGAGAACTTCTTGGAAAACATTTCCATAAGGTGTAAATTATCCATATACATTTACACTGTATCATGTACATGGTTAGAGAAAATACTCAATACAACCCTCTAGAAGATAGCAAGGGAATTACACAAACCAAATGGAAGAACTGTGTAAGAAAAGCTTCCCCATGGGCATATGAAAGTGGTTTTATCATGATCTTCAGAGTTGATTTGGATATGATTCTACCCACTAAATCCATCCAAAAATGAAAGGAACTTTTTCCTTGCAAGAACATCGTAAACTTGGTTAATAAAGGGAAAGAGAAAATCATCTCTTTTGGTGGGTTTATTGAGTTCCCTATAATCAATGCAGACTCTCCATTTTCCATTCTTCTTAGGAACAATAACTAAGGGAGACACCCAAATTGGTTAGATGAATCCCACATCTAATAGTTTCTGCAATTCTTCTTTTACAATGTCTTTTAGTGCAAGCTTCATTCGCCTTTGTGGCTAACGAATAATTTTTTGGTCCTCTTTTATGTGTATATGATGTGTGCATAGAAAATGATGGATTTCCTTCATTTCCTTATAATCCCATCCAAAGGCAACAATATTTTGCTTCAAAATAGTAAGCAGCTTATCCTCTTAATCAACTAAAATAAAGGGTCTAATTTTTAGAGTTTTGGAAGGGATGATTTCTATGGTTTTTGCATTATTTTGTTAGACCCAGTAGATATCAAATATGCCCATGAATTATCTTGAGAACAACCAGGCTATCCTATAGATTCTTCTTTCTAGTCATCAATATTCATGGTAGTAGGATATTTATTTTGCAAAAATTTGTCAAACAAATTATCTTCGTCTAATTATGTGTTGCCAATGGTTGTTTCTAATGTATATATAGTGTAGGATGATGCTACATAAAAGTAATCTTCTTCCTCTTCTTTTACCCAAACAGAAAAATCATGCTCAATGAGAGGTTGCATAGGGGAATATAATACAATTTTCTTTTTATACCATCCATTTGTGATTGTCATATTTCCATCCCTATAGTTGATGTATGCATCAATAATGGCCAACCAGCGTCTTCCTAAGATAAGAGGGTATCCATTAAACCCGATTTTGGGTTGAAGAACAAGGAAATATGTGGGATTTTCCCAAGAATCAATGAAGACCATGATATCCTCAATGAGTCCTTACGGTGGATCTATCGAGTTGGAGATTAATCTTAAGCATAGTATTATCACTGTAATCTTCCCTGGTAGTGAAAGGAAAACTCGGAGCTAACATTGAACCAATCATGGACTGGAAGCTGGTCCTTACTGTCAAAGGGGGGCTTTCTTTATGAATTAGTTACCTAATGTCACTTCGACATGTGTTCATGTATTCAAAAAGTGGCCAGATCTTCAATAGGGTAAGGTTTTGACGGAGTGGTTAGACAGAGAGAAAATCCATTGCGCGTGGAGTAATAAGGGCTATCAACTTATGGTTTCCATAAATTGTTACAAAACAATTCAAGTAAAAGGCTAGATAGCGACATAATTACTTGACATGTAATCTTTAAAGCATGAATAATTGAAGGAGAAAACACATAAAGTAAAACAGAGCATCTAATATGATGAATTTTGGGATAACTTATTTAGATTGAAGGTATGAATATTTGAATATAAAAGGTATAGAGCATCACACGATGAGTTCCAGACTTATAACTTGCTTATTCAAATAAAGAACACAAGAATTCAATGATAACAAAAGGAGAAACAAGCACTAAGAGGCTGACTGCAATAGTTGAACACATGAATATCTAAAACAACTGTTATGGTACCTCTGCCTAAAAATCTTATATTAATATCAAAGCATTACAAAATGCACCCAATCTTTGCTTAGAATCCAACCCCTATCTATTACAATTCCTCGAATTTAAATGCAAATTACAAAGGCTTATTTTAAATGAAAAATGTTTTTTGCATAAAATAAATAACAAAAAATAAAAATATTTTCTCCAACTGTCAACAAAATCAAATAACAATATAAAATAAAACAAAAGCTAAAACAAGTTGTCAAAGCCTCGAATATTGAAGGTTTATATATTAAAGCTAAAATTGGTTCCTTGATATATGGATCTAATTGCCAAATGTTGAAGTTTCCTGCTAGAAATTATCCTTAGAAATCAATGGCCCGACATCTACTCCTCAATTCAATCCCTAGATTGGTGATTTCATGCCTTAAAATCTAAGTTGCCCCTCAATTGTTTCCTCAAAATCTGGAGATTTGCTTTGACTGTTGATTTTTCTCATAATTTTCCAAAGTTTGGATCCCCAAGTCAAAATTATGAGGTGGCTCATCAAGTCGAAATGATGAGATGGCAATTTTTTTTAAATAAATCTAGTGATTTCCTAAAAAATAGGGTCCAGTGATCCCATTGTATATCCAAAACCATGATAGTTGTGTAAAAATTGTGAGAGGTTTTTTTAAATGAGCTTGTTCCCAACAAAACCATCTTTTAATTTTTAAAAATTCATTTCCAGTTGTTCGGAAATCATGCCCAAAGTTATTGTCTTTTACAAAAAAAATAGTCTTAAAAACGGAATTTTGTCAATTTGGACAGATTTTCCTTAAACATTTGTCCATATCTTTCAAATCGTAGCTTAGTTTGAAAAATGACCTACGTCTTCCTTAATTTGCTAGATTGTGAATAAAAACTATGCTCCAGATTTTATAGAAACGCCACCCACTGCATACAAATCAAGGAGGAAGTTGGTAATTTCATAACTTTCTACATTTCTAGTTGTATATTTCTTTTGCTTCTAGAAATTCACATGTGTGACCTGGGTGAATTACAAGGGTTCCTAAAGCATGTTGGGTCATCAAGGAGCACAACCTAGGTTGCCAAATTTTCATGTGAATGCCTAAAATATCCAAACCAAAGGCATTGCCAAATCAAAAGGCAACGCTTACCCTAGAAAATTTGTTAAAATAGCCAACGCTCAAGGAAAAACTTGTATGTGCTAACATATGGCTCTAATGGGAATTTTATCCTCCCTGTGAGGCAGCAAAGAGCCCGTATACCAAGTGCCTAGTATGTTGTTTTATTCCCAAGAATTTTCTACAATCATTAACCTTCTCCAACTGAGTTTAATCCTAAGACTTGTGACCATTTTGCTGAAGCTAACCCCACAACTGAAATCTCAATTGCAAATTGGAAGAAACCAAATACTCAAACCAAAACTAACTACAAACTCATAACCAACTGGAAACTGACAGCTAAAAATTTACACACTACCAACTAAGAAAATGGTCAGGAAAAATGAGCTCATTCTGTGTGCACTATTTCCTACTGTTATTGGCTGAGAACAATTCCTAAATCAAGCGATCTCAAATCCCCAATGCAACGATGAAATCAAATGGCTACATGACTAATTTCCGTTTACCCTCTCCATGAGCAAGTAGAAAAAATTGAAAAATGGCAACTTAACATGAAATCTGAATCCAAGTTCAATACTCCTCCATTCTGAAAAACAAAATCCACTAAATGATTCTAGAAATGCTGCAGAATTCTATTTCTTTGATGTTTCCAATAGGAATGCAAAAGGATCTTGAAGAATATGAATGTGTACTTCATGTTGATGAGAAAAGGGAAAAGGACAAGCTTCACCCTTTACTATCCCTTATTCTATGTCTTCAAATTCACTATAAACCTCATTATCATTTTCAAAAGGAAAAACATAAATCTGCTTATCATTCATCTCATCTTTATCTGGAAAAAGATTTGTTCATCCTTGAAAATCTTCAAATACAATAGCTACCTTTTGTATATGACGAATATCCTTTTGACTATCAAACAATTTTGAATTTGTTATTTCAATAGGTATATATTCTATAATAGCATCTTCATTTTTAAAAGGATCTAATACAACACTTTCCTTTTCACTATTTTCCTCAAGCTTTAAATTCTAGCTGCCAAGTGTAGGCACTAACTTTTCATCAAATGTAAACTCGTTGTTTTCTTGAACATATGACTCAGGAAAAAATTGAAGTGTTTTGAAGTCTGATAAATTTACCATATCATTCTTTTATTTCTTTAAAATATCTAAAGAGGGTTGAATTTCCTCATCATTCTAAGGGAAAAAAAATATGAATTTGAACATTAAGATCCAAATATCTCTTATCTATAATCAAGGGAGAAACTATTATTTGTTGAGAATGTTCTTGGACATCATCATTGTTATCATCTAATATATCTTTTTCTTGTTAAAAGTACTTTGCATACAATGCTTCTTTGATTTCTTCATCACCAAATTCATTTTCAATGTGTTGAATAAAATTTTCAAAACATTCACAACAATTTCCAAACAGTGAAAAAGATGGGTAATGTCCTTTATAGTTTTCATAGAATGGTGTATGAAAATCTTATAAAGAGAATAAACTAGCAGCTGGTAACTTTTCATACCATGATCCCACCTTTCCTTCCAGAATATCCACGAAAAATTTCATGAGACAATCTTCATGCAATTTAATCCCTATCTTATGTGTATGTATATGAAATTTGATCAAATGGAAAGCAGGATCATCTCCTTCTGTGTCTTTAAATCTTGGAAAATACGTTTTCCAATCTATACGAGGTAGATGATCTGGAAAACCAGGAATGTTTGAATGATTCATAGGAGCATACCTTACAGATCTACAATCTTCTATGGAACCCATCTTTGGCCAGTGGAGTCATCAATGATACTCTTTAGGCTATTGATCCTTTAGACAGTGGAGTCACCATGAATGCTTTGAAATCTAGATATTAATGACAATGGAGTCACCAGGTGAAATATGTACAACTTCTTTCATGTTTCTGATTTGTTTTCACCATCAACAATCAATTCTGAAACATTTTCGTACTTCGGGATAATTTACTTGAAGTCATCGCCTCCCCGACAACAACGTCAAAATTTTATCACTCTGTAATTTTCCTTGGCTGTGAGAGGAAAACCCGTATGTAACATTGAACCAATCTTGGACTGGAATTTGGCCCTTATAGTGAGAGGAGGCTCTCTATATGAATCAGCTACCCAATGTTACTTCAACAGTTGTTCATGTGTTCAAACAATGGCCAGATATTCGGTAGGGTAAGGTTTTAATGGAGTGGTTAGACAGAGAGAAAATCCATTGGGCATGGAGTCATGAAGGATATCAACTTTAGGTTTCGAGAACTAGTTGCAAAATAATTAAACTCAAAGGCGAGATAGCCAGCTAATTACTTGATATGTAATCTTTAAAGCATGAATAGTTGAAGTAGAAAACACATAAAGTAAAACAGAGCATCTGATATGATGAATTCTTTGATAACTTTTTTCAAACTTAAGAGATGAATATTTGAATATAAAGTGTATAAAGAATCACACAATGAGTTCCAAACTTATAAATTTCTTATTCAAATAAAGAAGAAAAACATTCAATGATAACAAAAGAAGGAGAAACAAGCACTAAGAGGCTAACTACAATAGTTTAACACATGAATCTGTGAAACAATTGTTTTGGTACCTCTGCCTGAAAATATTATATTAATATCAAAGCATTACAAAATGCATCCAATCTTTTCTTATAATCGAACCCCTATCTATAACAATTCCTGGAATTTAAAGGCAAATTACAAAGGCCTATTTTAAATGAAAATGTTTTTTGCATAAAATAAACAAGAAAAATTAAAATAGTTTCTCCAACTGTCAACGAAATCAAATAACAAATTAAATAAAAAATGGCTAAAACAAGCTTCCAAAGCCTCAATTATCCAAGGTTTCTAGATTAAAGCTGAAATTGGTTCCTTGATATATGGATCTAATTATGAAAGATTGAATTTGTCTGCTAGAAATTATCCCTAGAAATGAGTGATCCAACATCTACTCCTCAATTTGACCCCTAGACTGTTGATTTCATGCCTTAAAATTTAAGTTTCCCCTCAACTATTGCCTCAAAATCTAGATATTTGTTTTGATTGTTGATTTTTCTCATAAATTTTCAAATTCTGGATCCCCAAGTTGAAATTATGAGGTGGCGTTTTTAAGAAAAATAAATCTGGCGAGTTCCTGAAAAACAGGGTCCAATAATCCCTTTGTATCTCCAAAGTATCTCCAAATCAGTGATAGTTGTGTAAAAACTAATGGAGGTTTTTTCAAATGAATTTATTAATGACAATAACCTCTTTTTGTTTTCAAAAATTCATTTCTAGTTGTTTGAAAACCGCGCCCAAAGTTACTGCCTTTTACAAAAAAAAATAGTCTTAAAAACACAATTTTGTCAATTTGGGCAGATTTGCCTAATAAAACCACCCCTTTAAATTGTTTAACTTACATTGTATACCTTTTTATGATATTATAAGCATCTTTAATTAAAAATCTTTCATGTTTAAATTTGTAGAGGAGTTCGATAAATGTTTGAACGAGTATTATGGTAAAAGGGAAAATTTACAAAAATAAAAAAGGGAAATTTATTTTTTCCAACTTTTTATTTTATTAGTCCCTCCACAAAGTGCCACGCAGGGACAATAGTAATGGGTCGATGCTTTCGAATTAAAATTGCACGGAAGCCGATGTTTATATCATAGTTATTACATTGTTTTGCCAAAGTCTAAAGAAAATGTAACTTTATTTCATTGTTATAGCGAAGGTTTGAAGACGGATTTAAATTCAACCTCTTATTTGGTTTTTTTTCGAGGCAAGTACGAGGTTAATGTTACAATAAGTATTGGAAACCCATGAAATTTTCGAGTTCACAACATTAATTCTAAACATTAAATGTTAAAACGTTTAAAAACTATGGTTCCTAAAGTAACATTAGATAAAAAATAAAAAACTTTGTCCACCACTTATGCCTTCTTATAGCGTTCACCGCTTTTTTCTACCTATAACAGGTGCCATAAACTCTAACAATTATCATAAACTTAAACAATTGGCATAAGCTTTCCATCACCCTCCATGAACTCTCTATCCTCATGCTAGAAGCATGGGCTAGCTGTAGAACTAGCTTCCTTCCCTGGTTTTCTTCCTTGGGTGAATAGAACGGATGATAATAAATGAAGTTGAAGGAGCTGGAATCATAGAGCTAGAGAATTCGAGTATTTCCTCCTAAATCTTTGGTGTACCCTTCCACAACTATTGTCCCTCATAGTGAAATTAGCCCCTTTGTGTTTCCTCCCACAACTTCAGTGTAACATCCTAAATCTTCTATTTGGTTTACTTCGTTACTGAGTTCCTTGATAAAGACATTGATTCAATTCTAGTGAAGTAAATGCATACCAAATGCATACCTTCAAATTGTTTTGCAATGGTTCTTCAAAGCACCACATTTGTCCATATCTTTCAAAGAATAAATTAGTTTGAAAAATGGCCCTTGTCTTACTCAATTTTTTGGATTGTGAATAAAACTTATGCTATAGATTTCCTATAAATGCCACCCTTTGCACACAAACAACGAGGAAGTTGGCAGTGTCATAACTTTTTGCATTTCTGGTTGTAGATTTATTTTGCTTCTAGAATTCACACATGTGAGCAGGGTGATTTGTGGGAGTTCCTAAATCATATTGGTTCATCAAGGAACACAACCTAAGTTCCTGAATTTCCATGTGAATGCCTGAAATATCCAAACTAAAGGCGCTGCCAAATCAAAAGGCAACGCTTACCCCAGAAAAATTGTCAAATTAGCCAGGGCTCAAGGAAAAACCTGTATTTGCTAACACATAGTCTCCTTGGTCATGACATTTATTGCATCTCCTAAGTCAATGAGAGTGTTAGGAACTACAATATCATTAATGTGAGCATCTACTATTAGACTTCTAGGATCTAAATACTTTGGGATGATGACCTTCCCAAGCATAAAATCAGCTAGTTGTCATGTGACATTGATAGTAGAGGCATCTCTTTTCCTCCTTGACTCGTCTAAGACATTCTTGTTTGAGGAATTTGTTGTATATAGGAACATAATTAATTTCTTGCAGAAGTGGAATCTCAACACACAATTCTCCAAGAAGTTTAGCTTCTTATGGGGTGTATGCTTCATTAATGGTCAATGTGTTAGGATAGGGAGGTTTGTTGACTTGGGGTATAGGATCTTCCTTCTCTCCTTCTAGATTTTTTGTTGGAGAAGGTGGGTGAGAATTCATAAGAAACTTCTTAGACCTAAGGTTGACTTCTTGAATTTCTACAACATAAGTTGGAAAATAGATTTCTCCACTATAGATTGGTTGAGCCTGCTTGTTATTAAGATTCAGGTTTGGTTGAGTAGGCATCTGAGGTTGTTTGGGAGGATTATTTTGGGGTAATTGTGGCTAAGAAGGAGTAGGTAAGAAAGGTGGTTAGGTTGCTTGAAGCCTCCATCCTATATACAGATTACCCCATTAAGGAGGTTGGTGTTGATATGACTGAAAAGGAGGAATGAAATTTTGGGGAGGATAAGGCCATGGAGTGGGCATATCTAGGTGGATACCAAGGTTTAAAATGTGCATTATAATCCTTATTGTCTTTAGACAACTCTATTAGTAGTCCAACTTGCATCAGTATCTACTTGGAGAAAAAAAATGAAATCTGGTAGGTTTAAGACAAGTTGTTTTGTAATCATTTGCTTCAACAATCTGAAATTTATATCAGCTTCTATTGTCCATTTAAATTGTTGATTTATATCCTTAACATATTCTATAGTAGGACAAAAAATACTATTGACATTTTTAATAAACTTCCTATAGAAATGTGTTAAGCCATGAAAGCTTCTTACCTCAAAAGCATTCTTTGGAATATGCCAATTTAGAATTGATTTAAATTTTTTCGGATCCATAATCAAGCCATCAAATTTTTTTACTTTTGTAGTGTATTTAATACCATTCTAAGATGTCTCAAATGTTACTCTCTAGTCCGACTATATACGAAATGTCATCCAAATAGACAATGACAAATATACCATTAAATTCATTTAGAACCTCATTCATGAGTCTCATGAATGTGCTAGAGGCATTTGTGAGCCCAAAAGGCATCACTAACCATTCATACAATCCATTATTTGTTTTAAAGGTTGTCTTCCATTCATCTCCTTCCCTAATCCTGATCTAATTGTATCCACTCTTCATATCAATCTTTGAGAAATATTTGGCATCACTCAAATAATATGATAAAGCATCAATGTGTGGAAGTGGAAATCTATACTTGATTGTAATTTTGTTGATGGCCATGGAATCAGTACACATCCACCATCCTTCATCTTTCTTTTGGTTGATCACTATAGAAACAACACATGGACTCAACTCTCTCTAATGATACCCTTGTCCAACAACTATTGCACATTTTCTTTGCCTCCTTCATTCTCCAGTGGAGTCATTTTAGATGTTGCTTTATTTGCAAGAATTTTAACTAGGATTGAGTCTATATGATGACTAATACTACTTATGGGAGGTAAGTTACTTGGAAAATCATCAAAAATTATATCAACAAAGTTATCCAACATAGCTTTGATTTATGTGGACAAATCATCAAAAATTGTGCTAGTAAATGTTACCTTAGGTTTAGTGATAAAGGCAAAGTGTACCTCTTATTTCTTAACCTCTTGTAGTAGCTTCTTACCACTCATTAGATACACATTAGGAAAAACTTCTTCCTTGGCTTCTTCATCTTGCAAAGGTAACAATGTATGCCTTTGACCATCTTTGTCCAGTGTGTAAGTGTTTCTCCTACCATCATGAATATCCTTTCTATCATATTACCATGGCCTCCCCAACAAAATATGACAAACATACGGGCATTATGTCAGATAGTATTTCATCCTTCTACCTGCCAATTTGAAATTCCACCTTGCATTGTTTGTTAACCAATACTTGATGACCTCTCTATAGCTGTGATACTTTGTAAGGTGTAAAGTATGCTATTCTTTTCAAATATAATCTTTCTACCATTTCAATGAAACTAGATTGTCTATGTTGCCACTATCAAACACAGCTTTGCAACACTTACCCTTGGCTTTGCATATAGTTAAGAATAGACATTTCCTATGTGTTGGCTCCTTAGCCTTCTTATTCAATTTGACCAAAAGTCTCTTCATTAATAATGATTCTCTTGCTTTAGGGGTTTCTTTTGTTGCAAATGAAATCCAAATTTCTTATTTTTCCTCTGTTACATGTGCACTTCTCTGTCTAACAAGATTAGATTATGATAATCCCATTATGTTTGTCCCAATTTTCCACATTTGTAACGTTTTGGCTAATAGTCTCTACCTCTGCCTCTACCACTTGAAAAATATATTCCTCTACATTCACCTCCTCTTGGTGATTGGATGCTTGAACTTCCACCTTCCTCTCTTGACAACTGAAATATTGCTCTACCACTCTATTATCCTCTTCCTCTTATAAGACTTCTTCCTCTACTTTTCTGACTCTTCTTTCTAACTCTCTTCTCTTTTTCTTTCAAAGCAACTTGATATGCATCTTCTACTATTATCAAGGACAAGATGTTGCTCTCATCCTGAATTTCATATCTTAACCCATTAATGTATCTCACAACGTTTTTAGCATCCTTCTCAACATGGCTAGCTCTAATGTTTATTTTGAAAAACTCCTCAATATACTTCACTAACATAGTCTTATGCCTGAGATTTTGCATCTTCTTAAAAAGAGTTAACTAATAATCCTTAAGCATAAACTTACCTTTAAATTTGGCAACCATTCTATCCCAACTCTTGATTTTAGGCTTGCCCCTCCTCTTCTTATATGCCCACACTTCATCCCATTGTAGGATTGCATGACCTTTTAGTCTTGTCATTGCATACTTTACTCTTTTATCTTCATCCATGTTTTCATAGTTGAAATATTTGTCCATAGCATTTATCCAGTCTATCAACTCTTCAACATTCAAATTCCCTTCATATAGGCACCTCCATCTTTGGTCTAGCACTCATCTTGGCCATCATCTTCAACAATTTCTTTTGTTTTATTTCTTCATCTTCTTCTTCATTAGAAGCTTCTTCATCTTCTTCACAGACATCCCCTGTGTCAACTCCTATTTTTTAGGCAATTTCTATTGCCTCTAACCTCTCTTGAATACGCCTCATCTCTTCTTGCAAAGCTACATTTGCTACAGGCCTTCCTCAGCCCCATCTTTCTGCCATTTATGAGAGTAAAAATGTGATCTAATACAATATAATGCCTCTTGGACTATATAACTATGTGTCAATTCACTAACCAAGGTAACCCTTAATATTCTATTTCTCTTTCTTTTCGCAAAATTGCATAGAACACAGACTTATGTGGTGTAGCCTTTACACAATCTATAAAAAAATTACCTACATGAGATTACTCACACTTTCACACAAATAAAAACTTATAGCTTTGCATACTTCAACTCAATGTGCATATAAATCAACTTCATGCACGATATCCTTTTGCAAATCAGTCTCAGAAAACACAAAGCATACACCTCAACAATATTGTAATTCTAATCTTCCTTAGAACTGAACACCTTGGTACTTTTCATTTTCATAAGAGGCATGCTTTGTATCTCCCTTCTAAAGCATTACAACTAGCATCCAACAAAAATCAAAAGAGGAAATTCTTGTTTTTTTATAGACTACATAGATCCTCAATAGAAATCAAGGCATCACCAACAATGGACATCAAACATACTTCTGGAAATTGCTTTTACGTTGGTTTAAACAAATTTGAACCCATGATCCGACTAGTGGAGAGGAAATTTGATTGATGGAAAGGAAAGTTGGCAGTTTAATAATTGATTCCTATTTTGCATGAGTATCACTCCACTGAAATATGATGTTGGTTAGACTACAACATTGATCATTTGATGTCAAATGGTACTAAGCCATTGGAAGATGTTGAAAGCGATGGTTGTATTATCACCATCAACTCTAAAGAGGTTCTCTTTTTATCAATGTGATCCAATTTGGTCAATCTGGTGTGGGAAAACCCAATAAGGGAATGGGTGGTAAGTGATGGTTTCAATAAGAAACCACTCTACAATCCCTTAACTCAAGTGCAATAAATTGAGCAGACCCAATCTGAAGCATAACCTGCAAATTAAAATCTATCGTTCTCCTACGCAAACAATTTGTAAGTAACAAAATATTTTAATGCGTAAATCCAAAGAAACAAGACTATGTGTAATTTCATTCAATCTAAGAGGGATTCTTTACATATTATACACTAAAAACATGCATTCCTCCTCCTAGATCTTTTCAATCTTTCTCTATCTTTTTCACACAGAGATCACACACCCAAATCTCTTCACACATAGATCACACACCAAAATTTCATAATTTTTATAGATTACACACCAAAAACTCTCATAAACAATTTTCACTACTAAATCTCAACAATTCCCTAATTTTAACAAACCAATCTAATTATTTAGCAATGGATTGACACCTATAAAAACTTCCTAACTAATTTTCTTCTAGAATTTACACTCACAAAAATACATTGAGATTGTAATTAAATAAAATCTAAGGAAACCAACTTCCTCCATTAAAAGTGCTAAAAACCAATAATAGTTTGACAGGTAGATGCTCTTGCATCAACTCTTAATATTCTTAGAATACGCCATTTTGTAATAGCTTGGATTTTGTGAGGGTCCACCTTAACTCCATCCTTCAAAACAATATGACCCAAATACTTTTCTTGTACCCCAAAAGTACATTTAGATCTTTTTACATATAATAAATTATTTCCAAGAATTTGTGGAACTTTATCCACATGTTTAATGTGGTCTTCCAATGATTTTCTATAGATAAGTATATCATAAAAACACACACACACACAAGTTTTCTAATATGGGGTTGAAATTTTTTGTTCATAAGGCTTTTAAAAGTAGAAGGAGCATTGATCGACCCAAAAGGCATGACCAAGAAATCATAGTGTTGTTCATGGGTTCTTAAAGTTGTTTTGGAAATGTCTTATTTTGTTAATATGGTGGTTTCTTGATCTAAGATCAAGCTTTGTAAAATAAGTAGCTCCACAAAGCTCATCTAGTATCTCATCCATATTTGGGATAGGGAATTTTATCCTTAATTGTGATTTTGTTTATGTCTTTATAATCAAGACACATCCTCTAAGAATTATCTTTTTTTCTCACCATCACTATTGGAGATGAAAATTAACTTTTCCAAGGTGCATTTTAATTCCTTTGGAATATCTTCATCTTCTTTTTTTTACTTCCATAGAATAAAGTCTAACCACAACTCCCATACTACCCATTTTTAGGAGCTTTTCCATTCTATAAGAGTTGATGACTTAAGAAGGTCCAAATTTTAACCCTTTAAGTTCATATTGAATTCCTTCCAATTCAAATCTCATGAATAATTCCTTATAGTTTGTAGAAATTGTACCTAATGTTCTCAACCATTGAATCCCCATAACAACATCTACACCTCCAATGGGAATGCCATAAATTGGGCTTTCTAAAATATATGTTAATTTTTCTCAAGTTTTATGTTGTTATAATTACTTAAAACAATTAAAAAAAATTCACCCTAGTAATAGTTAAGTAATTATAGATAGAACAGTGAACAGTAATGCACAACAGAATATATCCAAGCACAATGAGACACTGAGATTTTACTCAAAGACCAGGGAAAAACCTCACAAGAGCGAAAACCCAGAATCAGTTCTTCTTCTTAGATATTTAATCAATGTTCAACTGAGATAAATAATCCAATTTGTACATCCATAAATAGTGAAAGTCAACCTTTGACCTTCCCAAGCCAACCAAGTCAAAATCAGTCAAATGAGATAGAAATAATAGCAATCTTCTAACAGTGAAAGTCATGGTCAAAGGGCCAAATTTTAGCCTCCTACAACTCAGTCAAAGGGCTAAGTTTCAGCCTACAACTTCCGCAAAAATTCGTTCAAAGTATAAATTGAAATCATGAGGTCACCATAGAGAGAAACAATCTAAATTTCAGTCAACTACAAGGTTGATTATTTGTTCAACTCAGAGAATATTCCCAGTTAAATATTCGGCCTTCTTTCCTCACCCAAAACTTGGTCAAATAGAGTCAAAGTCTCTTGTAATTCTTAGTTAAAGGAGAGAGAGTTGACCTGTGGTCAACCTTAGTCAATGTGACCAAACAAAGAGATGAAGATGCAGTCAAACATGGTCAAATTATTCCATGAACATTTGGCCTCTCAAGATAGTCAAAGAGCTCAGTCAAAGCAAAGACAAATCCTCCAAGTCAATGTTGGTCAAACAAAAGAAGATAGGTTGGTCAATGCAGAAAAGAAAGGCTCCTTTGACTCCTTCACCTGTGCGAGAGATCTTTGTGATTTTAGATCTAAATTGTGATTATGATATGCTTCAAATGAAGTCCAACGATGGTTTATTTGTATTTGTGTTTGGAGGTGGCTTTTCCACTTGTGGGGTCAACTTGTTCTTCTTAGGGCCGACTTCGTCAAAGTCAAAATTATGACTTTCCTCCATTATTTGATAATGAAAATTTTGATAGAAGATGCCAATTTCAACAATCCCTCTCAACTAGGGAGGAATTTACGGCTGCACCATAGGTCTCATCTCACTGTGTACATGTCTCAACATAAGGGAAGGTGATAATTGCAGTATCATCTTATCTCATCTCATCTAAGTTGAACAATGATGACTCAATCCATAGAAGAAGAAGAATGATCCTCACTGACAATAGGGGACATTGATTTACCACAACGAAGTCCATGGCAGTCATAAATGACCTTGGTAAAGATCACACACCCTATGTACACTAACTGATCCTAACCCAACTATATCCTTGTTGATAAAGTTGAAGAACACCTGCATCCAACACTTAGGGGAGATCAATTTACCACAACCAAGTCTATGGAAATCGTGTCCAACCTTGGTAAACATCACACACACCTAAGTCTCCTCACCCACTGGTCAGACGGGTGGAAATCTTGACGAGCTTAACCATCTCAATATGACCCTTGGTTAATAATGACACAAACATGACTTGTAGGTAGGATACATACCAGGGTATGTACTCATTCAAGTCCATGCCTTCAAGGAGTACCTTCACACCCAAGAGTCTCACTACTCATGCCCCCCCCCCACCTAGTCCATGGCTAGTCGAAAGACTAGGGGAAGAGCATATGCTCAATGTTCTCAATCAGTAGTCTTCCCTCCCAAGGAGGGATACATTCTCCTACACTCCATGTTGCTCTCTAAAGAATAAGAACTTTAAAGGCTTGGTGATAATGTTTGAAACCCAAAGGTTGGCGGAGGCGGCTGGTTGGTAAAGTCGGACTCATAAAGATGGTAAGGTCTTGTGCTTAAACCTGAGCGGAGCGTTGACTAGTCGCGAGGAGTGACTTGCCTGGGCCAAGTCCGCTCACCTTTTAGCCCACTGGGCTTTGGATTGATGGTGAATGGGTGCATTGTTAAGGCGCTCCTTGTGATAGGTCACTAGTTCAAATCCCTGTGGGTGCTTACCTACCCAAAAAAAGATAATGTAGGCAACCTACTCATCTTTCGAGATGTGTTGGAGCCTCATTGCTCCTCTCTATATCGTATCTTTGATATAGTGGTACTTGATATTGATGTCCTTTGAACTATCATGAAATACTGAATTCTCTAAAAGTCTGATCCCACTTTGATTGTCACAGTATATCACGATTATATCTGGCACATGATCAAATAGCTCTGTAAAGAGCTTTTTTAGCCACACTACCTCCCAACTAGCCATACTAGTTGTAATATACTTTGTCTCAGTTGTAATAAGAATGCTAAATTTATGCTTACTTCTCATCTAGCAATCATGGTAGATCCAAGACTAAAACAACACATTGATATGCTCTACTTGTTGGTAACACTCCAAACGCAATCTACATTTGTATATCGATGTAGTCTCAAATCATCATCGGAGGTATATGTAACCCCCTCACCCCACATTTACCCACTTTTACAAGCTCGCCAAGGTAAGAATGAGATGAGTGTCACTATGATATGACCTGACCTCCAAGTTTCAACTATGGAAGTGGAGCCGACACGTTGACAACTTATAGAAATCCGTCAGGGACCACAAACCACTCAAGAACCTGCAAACCACCCCAGATGGTCAATCTCTCAGTTGGAACTCACTTTCACTAGGTTTTACCCTAAACCGCACCCATAATCCAGCATGCATGTGGTTGGAAGGCTATAATCGCACCCACAAGACTACCTCCATGCAGTTATGACCCAAAAACTTCAATTTTGTGCCAACAATTCCGAAATCTGAGCCATTTTTCTAGGCTAGCTTCTAAACCACTTCCCATAACTACCTATAACTTTCAAAAATTCATTTAAGGTGATGACAATGTTAATGAATAAAAACTCCAGAAAGAACTTAGTCTCGACATGCCTAATCCATGATAGACATTTTGTCAAACATATGGTAAACATGAACTGATAATATTCATCTGAGAATCACCAAGAAGGCTCTATGTGCTCTTTGGCTATCTGCAATAACACTTGTTAGCCCATGCATTCATCAACCATATAATAACTTATCAAAACTTGAATAATATCCATAGAGAGAATACATCATATAACCAACATATAACCATAATAGAAACCATAGTAAATCGGCCATAAAATCACCATCATAATCAATACAATTGCCCATAGATCACAATAGGAAAATATCTCATATTAACATATGAAAATGCCAACCAAGTTAGGGACTTCCACGTACCACCCGGCCATAGATTGGGCTAAAACAATTATCCCCTCTAGCCGATCACCCTGTTTCATATTCCAAGCATGAATGTGGGATCATAAGGGTTAACAAACAAAAACTACTATGGCTTCCATTGGCCAAACCACCTCAACCCTCCACCACAGTGATTTCATCTAACTGGTCCAGAAATCACTAACAACAACTAGAATAGTCTCTACCCAATTTTTTCAGGGCTCGAGAACTAGTAAATCAACCCACAGCCATAAGGAACCCAAGCTATTTTAGCGATCCAAAGCATTTGTCCCAACCAGCAAGCTTCAAGGACTAGTAACTCAACCTATAGCCTTCAACGAACCTAAGTTATTCCAGGGCTCCAGAGCGTTAGTTCCAACCCATAGCCATAGGGAACCTGAGAATCAATCATAAATTCCAAATGAGGAACACACTACACCATGGTTATCGTGGAAATTGCAAGGCAAGGCTGAAACCACTGCCAAACCAGGCAAAACCCATGCCAATGATAGCAAATGAACTAAATAAACAAATGCATGTACCATGCATTCACACCTCAGCTAGGAAATCACATATGCAACTTGTTACCTGTAAAATCCTCATTTTGAAGTTGTTTATCCAACCTTCTTTTGCTTTCCCTTGCTTTCCTTTGCCTTCCTTCTCCAAATCCAAGTGAATGTTAGAGTGTTTCAAGAATACTTTGTGCAAGAGTATGAGAGAATGGAAGGAGAGAACCAAAACTAAACTGACGAACGTTGGAACTAACAAAAGTTGTGAATTTTTTCTCTAGTGCCTTTTTATTATTGATGCCTCTATTTTCTTCATTTTCTTTCATTTTTCCTCTAATTTCCCTTGCATGCAAATTTGTGTCTCTTCACCTTCCTTTTCTCCTATTTTACTTTATCTCCACAAGTAAATGCCAATTATTGCCTCTTTGCCTTTGCAAATTTCCATAACCATAAATAAACCATAAGTGATGCCCACTATATTTTTTTTCCCACCATTCAGCTTGGAATATGTGGCCCGTGAACTTGGTCTTATTTTATTTACAAGGAAAATCAACCAGGCATCGTTAGAAACCCCTCCCCCTTGGGGGAACACCATCCTTGGTGTTCAATGACACTTACAACCAACACAACATGTTGCCCATGGAGCTTTATAACACAAATCGATGCAGTATGTATATTATACCAAGCTTCTAAAAAATCAAGACCAACATACCACTTATTGGACCTTTATAACATAGTTAGAAGTGGTATTTACAATGACAACTGTAGAAAACCATGACACCACCATTCTGCTTACTGGAGTTTTATAACACATCTTTTTGTAGTATTTACAATACATATTGCATATATAAGCATAAACAAAACACATGTACCAACACAACTACTCAACCAGCAAATAAGGAAGGATACATAGCCTGCATTTGATAAACCGTCTCCCATGTAGCTTCATTGTGTTATGTTCCTATACAAATAGGTGTCATAATTTTTGAATGGCTGAGGTCAAATCTGTAATATGTACATACCTTTTCTTTTTACAAATGTTTTCCATATTCAAAAACTCAAAAAAAAAAAATGTAAAGAGGGTATGTCCTAAAAGAAAAATCAAAGGACAAAAAGAATGAAAAAGGTCAAAAAAAAAAGAGGTGAAAAATGAACCCCAAGAAAGAAAAAAATACCATGAAATTATGCAAGTCAAAATGCCACTACCATTTACTTTTATGCATAATAATTATTGTGTGCAAGTTGTTACCTTTGCCACAATCCATGGATGGTCAAACAATTTAAACTTGGCTATTTCATGTTTATAGATAGAGAATAAAGTATGACCAAACTATTTAATCTTGGCAGATAAGTAGATAGGTAGAGTGAATAAAAGGAGATCAACAGTTTAATTTGGGCCCTTGGATGTAATAAGGTTAGACTTAGATAGATTTATATTGTAAAATAAAAATAAAAATGTTTTGATAAGGGTTTGCCAGCTTAAGTGCACCCTAATAAAGAGTAGAAAAAATGGTAGGATGAGTAGATGGATAAGTAGTTGCATGGTTACAGAATTATGATGATTGATCAGATAAAATCATATCATTTACTTTCATTAATAAGTTGCTAAAGTATGGATGATAATTGGGCATTTACACAAAGTTAAGTGATTAATTTCCCCATTTATTTTACCCTTAATTTTACTAATTTCCCGTAAGCAAAGTCAAAAGTACCTAAAACCTTAATTTAAAAGGGGCTCAGAGCATTTCTCTGACTTCTGGAGGGACCAGACCCTCGGCCCTATAACTTATAGGTCCTAAGTACTAAAATCTCCTCATGAAAATTCACCCCCTTAAAATCATTCATTTTCCCCTAAAAAATTCATTTTCCTAGGGTAAAAGCATCATTTACCTAGGAAAAGTAATCACCCCCATGTAAAACCCCTCTTTTTCACAAAAACCTGCAAATGTGCATTTAGCCTAAGTTATAATGTTTAAATGTGAAAAGAAAATAAACTCAATATACATTATACTTAGCGCACTTCATTTTCCACTCTCATTTCATATTTACTTCTAACAATATTTATTAATTCCCAAAGAATCAAACCTTTCCCATATATTTTATTTAAAACCCATATGTTAATATCCCGCCCCAAAGTTTGAAACATAAACTTATTAATAAACTAATTAATGGGATTAATTAAGTCGATCAGCGACTAATTAATAACCATGACCCACCGTCGAAATAAAGAAATTAATTAATCAATCGGTGATTAATTAATAATCTATCCCCGCCAATGAAATCCCTCCCAACGTCATCAAACCTCCCTAATCCTTAGTTAATTAATCCTTTCATTCATTAAAACCCCGTCGGGCCCCTCCATTAAACCTCACATCAAATTGGAAGATCAACGGCCACCTTTTGGTGTGCAAGTTGGTGGGGCTGAAAGGACAAAACCACTAATGGGTTACCACCTTCATCGGGCGCCTTCCAAACCAAAGACGGTTTTAATGAAAAGCCAGCGATTCCACTCAGGAAGCAACACGTGGCGGAGGACCGAAAAAGCAAACCACCTTCATCGCGCAGTATTCAGCGGGCTTTTTAAGCCGCGCGATATGGACTCTAGCCATTGGATCAGAAGGAAAAGATCAACGGTCAGTGTTGATCATGCAACTTTAGGGTTTTTTGGGGGCTTCGCCCCTGCACGGGTTGAATCTTGACCGTTGGATTGTTAGAAGACAGATCTTCGGTCAGTTTTGGGGAGCGGACTTCGGATCCACTTGCCCGCTCTTGGTTCCAGGGCAGTCTAGGCCTTGTCTCTGTTTGATTTTTGGAGGGTTTTTTGGGTACTTAGGGTATTTTCACTCTCCCTTTGTGGGAGTT
The DNA here is from genome assembly GCA_031772625.1 of Pinus tabuliformis. Taxonomy (NCBI): domain Eukaryota; kingdom Viridiplantae; phylum Streptophyta; class Pinopsida; order Pinales; family Pinaceae; genus Pinus; species Pinus tabuliformis. The sequence goes on from CM062807.1 coordinate 703,045,889, forward strand.
TGCACCTCTGGGCATATGTTGTAACATGTGTAAAATATTTTTTTACCTAAGCTAATAGAACGACCGTCTCTTGCTTAAGCAAAAAAAAAAACCTCACATCAAATCATCTCCCCGAAAACCATGCGATCTGACCCCTTTAGATCCAACGGTTGGCGGTCATATCGGGCGGCCTCCGAAGGCCGACCTTGACCCGTCCGATATGGGTGGTTTCACTATTCACCCCACTGCTACGTGGCACCCGATGAATGGCATTGGGCGGCCTCCCCCCAAAACCACTTTATCCCAAAAGCGGTGCAATACGATCCCGCTTACCGCCTCCCACTAAACGACAAACTGTCACGTTCCTCGCTTAACGCCAACTATCCTTTTCCTAGTGTACCTGCCAAAATCATTGACTTTACAAATAAAACCAAAAAACACATTGTTTTTTGTTTTATCGTGAAAAAAAAAAAAGCACTCTGACCTCCATGCAAGCACCAGAGTACGTGCAACTGTCAACCTACGTCCAACTGCCAATTTACCAAAGCTGCTGAACTCCAGACCACCTTGCAGACCCGTGCGCTTCCTGCAAACAATGCACAATCTCCATTACTCGGTCCAAAAGCCGAAACCAAGTATTTATCCCAATTCACTGAAAAACCTTGTTTTGTTCCACAACCTGGACTAAATTGCTTCTAATTTGTAAGTAATTTAGCAAGAAAAATTGCTTGTGACTCCAAAATACCTGAATTAGGCCAGTTTTTCCCAAAATTCACTAAAAACCCTTCGCCCCCATCCTTGAATCCACAAGAACCAAGGATGGCTGCCCCAATTGCATTGAATGTCATGCCCATTTCTACTCCTCACAGGGATTTAGACCATCTCCCACTAGCAGACAAAGATTTCCAGATTAAAGATACTTCTATCCATGAATCCCCTTTGAAACTATACTGCAGGTACAGAGACTAGTACCTGAACCATGCAGACTGTATAGGGCTTTGGGAGTCAGGTTTACCCAAATATCAATTCCCCAGAGTCCATATCTTCCCAGAGATTATCCATTACTGCCACATGAACTATGATCCCAGCCAAAGGGCAATGAGGACCCCTGACCAGTCTATATTATTTACCATCACTACTGAGTCCATTAACAAAATACTACAGTTACAACCAAACCAAAGCCTGACCCCTCTTTCTGTTGGAGATTTGTTGAACAGATACCCTACACTCACCTCAATCAAACTTGCTCGGTTATACCACACCTTTATCAACGAAGAACAACACAGTCCAAAGGATTCTCCACCATTCATATATACCATATTCTCTAACCTTGGCCGAGACATCATAGACATGATATCCAATGTGTTAGGCTATACTACAAGTGAATTTGTTGATGAAATCATTATAGCCTTTATGTCCATCTACTCTCCTGGGCAACCACCAGCCATCATGTTTGACTATGCTAAGTTCATTGTTGATAAAATGCATGATCAATTCATGAGGTTGGATAATGAAAGAGTATTTAAATATTCTTCAGTTCTATATCATTTGTTCTTGTATTATCAAGCTGATAAATTTCCAATCACCCTCCAAAAGCTTGATACCAGAGGCAACCCCAGATCAGTGGTCTTCTGGACTTCATTGATCCACCAATTTGACTCTCAATATTCTTATACCGATTTCATAGATCTCTTTGTGTACCCAGTGACAACTATGCTATTAGGAAGCCCTCCCCCCAGAATTAGTGCAGACATTAGGAGGGTCCTTCAGTTATCAAAACAGTATAGAGTGGGGGATTGGTACCTGTACCAAAACCACACTGAAATCAGAATCTATGGATGTGAGCTGGCTCCCTACAAACTACCCAGATACCTCCCTATGAGATTGTTTTCCCTGTAGTACTACAAACAAATGATCAATTCAGATGAGGTTCATTTTGTGAAATCCAAGAAGAAAGCTTAGCTTAGGATAAAAGATCAGCTTGGTCCTTTCATATGTAACAGTAGGGAAGCAAGGAAGGAAGCAGAGGAAATCCTCCAAAGGTTGAGACTGAAACAAAGTTTCATCTGGAATTATAACCCCTTAGAGTTCATTTGCAATAGGAGACAAAATAATAAATTATCTCCTTACATCCACCATAGTATCCCTGAAATTGAACAGATGTAAATCAGCTTGAATGGGTGGAAAACACTCTGGTAGATCGAGATAGCACAGAAACTGCTGTCAATAATGTATTGATTGATTTAGATAAAAGACTTGATGAGGATTCATTTGTACAGGTGCCAGGAGAAACTCAATCTCAAAGGCAATCATAGGAACACAGTGGGCAAACAGCAGAAGAAGGGCCATTAGAGCAAGCACGGCCATCAAAGCAACCAGGAGCTTCAAAGCAGCTAGAGGAATCAGAACAGCCTGAGGTTTCAGAGGAACTTGCTCAACCAGAACAAATCATGAGAAATCCTCCTATTTTACAGACTCCTCTAAATGAGGAGAGGAACCTTAAAAGAGATAGAGAGGAGGCCACTCCTTCTAGTAGACCTATTGCCTATACCTATGTCAAGAGGCAAAGGCTGAACCCATTTTCAGAACAGGAGTATACTGAGGAGACAGCAGGAACTACAGGAGCAGAAAGCAGGCATACCCCTCCTTCAAGAGGTACAAAATAACCTTCCACCTCACAGACTCAAATGCTAGAAAGGAAACAGAGTGTGGAAGTATCCTCCTTCCGGGCTCCTACTGGCCAGAGCCAAGATATCAAAGAGAAATACAAAGAAATCAAGGCAATAAATGAAATATTAAAAGCCCAAAGTTATGCACACTACTTGAAAATGGCTCCAACAAATCAAACAAGGCTAATGTCAGCCTTTGACATAAAGGAAGGTAAAATGCAAATGAGTTTTTTGAAACCAACTATACAGCAACCAAGATCAATGGCAGATTATCTGAAAACATATTTTGAAGTATTGGCCAAGGAGATCCATCCTATTGACCAAATAGAACTACACAAGCAAACTGGTGAAATGGTCTACTCAACCTTGACCAGCAAGGCAATTGCAGCCCACCAACTCCAGAATTCGCTGAATAATATATCAGCACAATTCCAATTGGAGAAGGCCTCTTCACAGGCCAAGGACACCAGAATAAAGTCCTTAGAGGACTTGGTCATAGAGCTGGGACATGATCCCAAGGATGTGAAAGCTGCAGAAAATCTTATCAAGAAGAAAAACGATGACATAGTTGCACTAAAGAAGCAGCTCAAAATTCCTCCTCTACATCATCCTCAAACAGCTGAAGTGTTGGAAACATAGAAGGAGGAAGAGCTTATGGACCTAGTCCTTAAGCTGAATGAACAATTAAAGGAGACAGAGAAAGAATTAGATAATTTGATATAGTCCAAATAGAGTGAGCTGGCCACCACTCCTCAGACTATAATTCCTACAGTCTCCACTGCAATACCCTCCACATTGGTTGCTACCTTAGCACCCACACTTCCACCAGCTACAACTTTGCCAGTAACAGGTACATCAGCAGGCACAGGGGCATCTACAAGCGCAGGTACTTCCACAGAACAAACAGCTGAATTGGTAAAGGCCATGGAGGAAATGAGCATCCAGGCCACTGAACTTAAGAAACTTAGAGAAAAAGTGTCAAATCTGGAGACTGACTGTAAACTTGCCCAGATACAACAAAAGGAAGAAGTTTAGAAGAACCAAAGAATGGTAGAAAGAATAAAAGTCCTTGAAAAGGACTTGACATTGCAAGAGCCACTGGGAGACATGAAAGAAATTCTTTGGGCCAACATCATTGATTCCATCAATGATGTTTGGCCTTCTATTCAAGTTATTTTTGAACAGACTGAACTAGTGAAAGTGGCTATAGAAGCAGTCCACAAGACAAGAGAAGAATTGGGAGATAAACCTGAAGAGGCCAACTTATTGATCACATTTTTGAACAGCAGAAATAGGTACCAGCTTGATGAACTAGAAATTGATGATAGAATAGCAACCATCATTGAAATAAAGAAGGTTCTCACCAAAAGGAACCTAATGCTCAATCTAGAGAAAAGGTGTCAAAGCATCCAAGCAGACATTGATAGTTTTATGACAAAGTATGGCATTTTGAGAGAAAAAGGACTTCCCAGTCCTATGGTAATAAATGACAAGCTGATGACTCAAGAGGATTACATCAAAAGACTAAATAAGCTGGCCAGAAACCAAGCTAGTACTTCAGGGGTAAAATCTTTGCCCACTGGAAAGGTACTATATGATGGTCTTGAAAATCTTTTTTACATAGAGCATGAGGTAAAGCACTTGTTTACCAACAGGCCAAATTTTGCTAAGTATACAGAAGCTGACGAGATATACAGAAAGATGATAAGAATGAAGTTACCTGACAGTGAATGGTGGACAAAACTAATAGATTTACTATAGTTACTACAGTAAATCTACATGGTAAAACATGGATGCCAGGTAAAACAGGTAAGACTGAGTCAAAGCAAAACAGGTAAAGAGTATTGGTAGGTAGAAGATAGAAAGTGATTCCAGCACACAACTACAAAGCAACTGACAAAGCCAAATCCAAGTTACAACAGCCAGCACAATCACAATAAAAGGGACAGTAAGAAGACAGTTCTCCATCTGTCTCTATCTTTGTGTTGAAGATATTTTCAGTTTCCTAGAATAATTCTCATATTGTTATGAGATATTTTGTATCATTTTTTGTATAAATACTTCACAAATTAAAGTAATTAGGGTGGATTAAAATACATTTCTATAGACATTTTGTATTGAGCCAAGGAGCTATTGTATTCAAGACTGGACTGGTTTGCTGGATTATGAAATAAAGCTAAGGACATTTCACTGGATTCTTGTGCACAGTTGGAACAAATACGTATTATCTCTTCATGTTTCAATATTGTTTTCTCTTCATGTTATAAATATTCATATGTATCTCTTATGAAATCTAAAAAGTAAACAAGGAATGATATCTCAGAATCAGCTTAAATGCTCTTTGTTTTAACTATTTGCTTTCTTTATGTTTTCTACTAAACTATCTTGGTCTGGGATTTCTTAATTGCTCCCTTACTTTTGTAGTTTTCCCCCTTTTGTTCCATAGTAAAGGATTCTTCATTGCCCTTTGCTACTGATCATCCTTCCTTTCTTCATCTTAATCCTGGTTAAGGATTCTTCATTGCCCTTTGCCCTAGTTAGGACTACCTCATCCATTTGAACCTGCAGATTTACTTTTTGTTGTGCTAGCCTACCCTGTGAACTCTTACGTTAGTGATTGATCAGATCCAGTTAAACCACTCTTGGTTGACTCCATAGCCCAATGGCCTGAATACTTACTCTACCCATCTGTTTTCTTAATTCCACCACCCAATCAAAACAAAACATCATGAGCACTAATAACTAGCCTGAAATCTACCCAAAACAAAGTTAAATTATAAGGAGAGAGCCCTCTTTGGACTTAGGTTGGCTAAAACCTGAGTCTAAAAGATTAGGTTTGTGGTTACCTCGGACTATTCCTTCTTTAATAACTTCTAGGGAAGACATCTGAGCGATAACACATCGGGCCCAAAGTGCCTCCACTACACTTTAACCTGCTCAATTTCTTAGTTCCAAATCATGAATTGTTTCTGTTACAAAATTCACTAAGGCTCTAACTGAAATTCTCCCTGTGGTTCCACCTATAATACAGACCAATCAATCACGTGATCAACATCCTGGACATATCTCTTAAGCAATGAAACATGGAAATCATCATGGAATTTCACTATTAGCGGCAGTGCAAGTCTATAGGCCATTGGTCCAATCCTCTCGAGGATCTCAAAAGTCCTGCAATACCAAGGTGCCAGCTTGGCACATGACCTAATCCTTAAGGATATCCTCTTGGGCTTGATGCGCACATACACATGCTCCCCAACCGAAAACTCCTTGAATGCCCTATGTTGATATGCATAACTCTTTTGGCTGTCGTATGCTGCCTTTAGATTCCATTTCATAACCTTCATCTCACGTTCCATCTCAGCCAATATGTCGAGTCCAATCAACACCCTATTCATTAGATCACTCCAACTGACAGGACTATTACAACTTTGCCCGTAAAGAGCCTCAAATGGACTCATCTTCAAGGATTCCTGATACCCATTATTATAAGCAAACTCCATCAGTGGAAGATACTCCTCCCACTTCCTTTGTTGATGCATGACAAACATCCTCAACATGTCCTCAAGAATCTTGTTAACCCTTTATGCTTGTCCATCAATCTGTGGATGATAAGTTGTATTGAAGGCTAAATCTATCCCAAAACCTGCAAACAACTCCTTCCAAAACCTAGAAGTGAAACCGACATCTTTATTTGATATCATCTTCTTGGGAACACCATGCAACCTCACTATCTCCCTAATGAATACTTGAGCTACCTCACAAGCTGAATTTGTAGATTTCAATACAATGAAGTGATCTACCTTACTCAATCTGTCAACCACAACCATGATGGATTCATGTTGTCTCGATGTCCTCGGTAAACCTATAATGAAGTCCATGGAAATGACCTCCCATTTCCATTCTAGAATCAAAATAGGCTACAACAAACCAGTTGGGTGCTTACACACTACCTTCACCTGTTGATAGTCCAAACACCTTGCGACAAACTCAGCCACCTCTTTCTTCAGATTCATCATGACATGAAACACCCTCAAGATAATCTTATTCAACTCATTGTTATCCGACACATAAATCGTGTTCTTTAATCTGACCAAACCATCTACCGTGAGGTGATACTTCTTATCCTTATCACCTTTGCCCTGCTACTACAACCTCTACTTCAGTTGCTGGTAAATGTCATCATATTGCCCTGCATGTAAGATATGCTCTTATAAATTTGTCTCATATGAACTCATATTTTAAATGTGATTTACCAGCACTCTCCTACTAATAGCATCCATAACCATCTTCTCTTTACCTTTGATGTATCTGATCTCAAAGTAAAACTCACTAAGGGCAACCAACCATCTAGCTTGCGTGGAATTCAAATTAGGGTGATCAAACAAGTACCTTAGCCCACTGTGATCACTCATCAAAACAAACCTCTTGCCAAGGAGATAATTCTCCACGTCTTCAATGCATGAATGATAGTTGCCAACTCAAGATCATGAGTCACATAGTTCCTCTCATGCTCCTTCAACTTCCTTGACTCATAGCATGCCACCTATACTTCCTCTAGTAGGACTCCACCAAGTCCTTCCTTGTAAGCATTTGTATAAACCACAAACTCCTCATCAAAATCTGCAATCTTTAATACTGGAGCATTTGTAAGCAAATGCTTCAACTGCTCAAAGCGAGCTACACACTCCTCAGCCCATTCAAACTTCTTCCCTTTTCTCTGCAAAGATGTAATAGGATAGCCAATCCTTGAGAAGTTCCTGATGAACCGCCTGTTGTATCTTGCTAGTACCATGAATGGTCTCACCTCATCCACATTCCTAGGATTTGGCCACTCCATGATAGCTTTAATCTTCTATGGGTCCATTGTTATCCCTTCCTTGGAAACAACATGTCCCAAGTAATGAATATGAGACTAAAATAAACTGCACTTGCTGAGATTGGCATACAACTTATGCTCTTTCAACAATCTCAATACTACTGCCAGGTGTTCTGCATACTTTTCCTCAATCTTAGAATATATCAATATGTCATCAATAAACACTATCACAAAGTTGTCAAGATAAGGATGCAACACATTGTTCATCAAACACATGAAAGTAGTTGGAGCATTAGTAAGTCGAAAAGGAACCACCACAAAATCATAGTGCCCATTCCCGGTACAAAATGTAGCCTTGTAGATGTCTTTTTCTTTGATGTGCGCTTGATGATATCCTGATCTTAGATCAATCTTTGAGAATATTTTTGCTCCCTTCAAATGATCAAATAAGTCATCAATCCACGACAATGGATACTTGTTCTTAATCATCACCTTGTTCAATTGCCTATAGTCAACGAATAATCTGAGAGTGTCATCCTTATTTCTTACAAACAACATTGGTGCACCCCAAGGTGATACACTTGGCCTTATGTATCCCTTATCAAGCATTTCCTTAAGCTGCAACTTCAATTCCACCAACTCTGAAGTGCTCATCCTGTAAGGCACTTTAGATGTTGGTATTGCTCCTGGCATCAACTCACTAGAGAAATCCACTTCCCTATAAGGCGCTAACTCTGGAATATTTGTGGGAAACACATCCTAAAAATGCTGCAAAACAAGGTAACTCTTCAAGATTTCCTCATCCTCAACATCCTTCCCTTTATCACTAGAAACATGCACTGCAAGTAACAAGAATCCTTTCTTGCGGCTGCGCTTTGCTTACATAGTTGTGACCATCCTCATTGATGTAGGTTTCTTCTTTCCCTGCAATATTCTTCTTTCTCCATCATTGTTAGGCCCCTATACTACTAGTGTAACCCCTTACTGTTATTAGTATAACCCACTTATTATATTGATGTACCCATGTAGTGCCCATATTGTTACTATTGTGCCCCACAGAAGCCCACTATTGTTATTATTGTGCCCTTACATTATTATTGTTATGTCGGCTCTAATTAGGTTATAACCCCTTAGACTCCTATATATAGAAAGGAGGTCTTTTCATTTGTATCATCCAAGAATTGTTCATTTATGTAATGTAAAGGAGGTTGCCCCCTCGAAGAGGCTGAATTCTAAGGCGTGGATCTCTCTTTTCTATTGTTTTGTGAGCTGGTTTCATAACATTTGGTATCAGAGCTTTGGATTCTAGGGTTTCGCTGCTCCAAACAGGTCATCGTGGAATTTTCGCTATAAATTTTTTTCTGTGACGTTTCAGAAGTCGCAAAAAAAACCCATTTGAGAAGAAATCGCGTTGAACCTTGGGTCCAAATTTCAGAGCTTTTCACACGATATTTTCGGAGATATGATCTCAGGAAGTTGGTCTTTTTGCAGACTCCTGAATTACACTCAAAACAGGTGACCTAGGGAAAATCGTCATAACTTTCTTTCTGAGCATCAGATTGAAATTTCGTAAGAAGGTACAGAAAGAGGACAGACTGTAGTTTTTTTTATATATTTTTCAGAGTCAAAGGCTGAAACAGTGACACGTGGCACTTCATACAAGTTCGCTCTACTGAACTAGTCTATAATCAGGTCACTGCGGGAGATTGGGCATAACTCTTTCTTAGAGAATCCAATTTGGATCAGACTGGTGGCATTGGAAAGAGGACACAAAGGGCTACTATAGTTCACTATTTCAGAACTTAAAGATCTAAAAGTACAGAGTTACAGTCGTTTCAAGGTCGAGCTCATAAAATCAAGAAAAAGCAAGATGAAGAAGTTTGATGGCAAGGATCCGGTAAATTGGATACTTCAGATGGAGCAATATTTTGATCTACATGGTGTACAACTATTACAAAAGGTATGTATTGCATCTTCATATTTAGAACCAAATCAATTTTTATGGTATGAAGGGCTTTGTTCTCGTAAAAAACTTGTTACGTGGTCAATTTTCACGGAGGAAATGATAGCACATTATGAGGATACAAAGAGCAACACCTTCTGTAGAGCAACACCCCAATAATTGGAAAGAGTAAAAGGGCTTTGTGACATAATGGAAAGCAAAATTATGGAAACTAGGAAGCATACCCCTCACAACTATAAAGATGGAAGTGTTGTTTCTCCTAGCCTTCCACAACCTACAAGGGTTACACCACAACAATTGGAAGAAAAAAGAGAAAAAGGGCTTTGTTACAATTGTGATAGAAAATGCACTAAAGGTCATAGGTGTGCTGAGAAGAAATTATTTTACATAGAATATGAAGAGAAGGAAGAAAAGGATCAAGAAACATCAAAAGAAGAGGATATACGCCAGGACACCACGCCAAAGAAAGAAGAAATGAATCAGACCATATCTTGTAAAGCATTGGCAAGAATTACCACTCCTCAAACTCTCAAGATAGAAGGACATATCAAGAATAAAAAGGTGCAAGAAGTGAAAGATCACATCAAGAAAGAAGAAATGAATCCAACCATATCTTGTAATTCAATGGACGAAATTACCACTCCTCAAACTATCAAGATAGAAGGACACATCAAGAAGAAAAATGTTCAAGAAGTGAAAGATCACATCGAGAATCAAGAAATGAATCCGACCATATCTTGTAAAGGACTGGAAGAAATTACCACTCCTCAAAAGATAGAAGGACATATCAAGAAGAAAATGGTTCAAGCAGAGAAAGATCACATCGAGCATCAGCAGCAAGTTCTCCAACTTTTAAAGGATAACGCCACTTCGGTGCAAAATCAAATGAAACAACAGGTAGATCAACATCGTAGTGAAAAATGTTTTGATGTAGGTGATTAGGTATTTTTACTGCTACATCTCAAGCAAGCTATTTATGAGAAGGAAATGTTGGCAATACTACATGCACTTAAAAAATGGCAACCTTACCGAATGGGAAGACTCTTCAAGGATGAGGATGTGGAAGAATTGTTTTGTGCTATTTATATTATCCAACCAGATTGGATAAACGAAGCAAGGGATGAATGGAAGAAGGATGAAGAAGTATGGCCACTTATTCAAAAGTTGCAAAAGATCCCAATTCAAGCAATATTGCCAGAAATTGAAGAGGAAGGAAAAATCATATTGGAACCTGGAGCAGTCATAGAATCAAGAACCTGACAGCTACGAAATCGATCAATTTCAGAGTATCTCATCAAGTGGAAGAACTTAACCGGTGAATATTCCACATGGGAGGACAAGAATTTTATACAGAAGCATCAAGAACTACTCAAGCATTGAGGACAACGCTTTTTGAAGGAGAGGGGCATGTTAGGCCCCTATACTACTAGTGTAACCCCTTACTGTTATTAGTATAACCCACTTATTATATTGATGTACCCATGTAGTGCCCATATTGTTACTATTGTGCCCCATAGAAGCCCACTATTGTTATTATTGTGCCCTTACATTATTATTGTTATGTCGGCTCTAATTAGGTTATAACCCCTTAGACTCCTATATATAGAAAGGAGGTCTTTTCATTTGTATCATCCAAGAATTGTTCATTTATGTAATGTAAAGGAGGTTGCCCCCTCGAAGAGGCTGAATTCTAAGGCATGGATCTCTCTTTTCTATCTTTTTGTGAGCTGGTTTCATAACAATCATCATCCAGGCACTCAATAGCCTTATCATAACAATCCACTTTAGTCTTGTGAATGAACAGCCAGTCCATGTTGAAAAGTGTAACTAGGTTCTGTCTTCATAATGACATGTGTAATTGTGATTTTATGTAATTGATGAAAAGAAGAAAAATAAAATTATTATTGTAATGCTTGTCTCATGGGTTTCATGAGCAATGAATTTTATTTTTAGTAATGGATCCCTTTGTGAGCCTTTAGGTTTTTTCATCTAGTCATAAAAGTCAAATTAAGTCAATATCATGTATGAAGGACCTTTCTTGGGCATGTTACATTTTGTATGAGTCAATAAATTAAGTATGAAATCCCTCCAAGACAATCACGAGACTTCTCCTTCAAGTTGTCTTCAATAAGAATAATAATATCTTCACCAAAAAGTCATGTCGGTTCACCCTCTTCAAGTCAGCTTATTACAGGCTCCAATGACTATAAATAGGGCAGTTCGGATTTCATTTGAAGGCAGAATTTTAGAGAAGGATTTTTGGTCAAGGTTTGCAACAAGAAAGAAGTGCGAGAATTCTAAGAAGGAAGCCTCATCACTAGTAAAGAAGAAGAGAAGATATTTAAACTATTCCAGATCTGTTTTAGGATTGTCTCTTGTCACTTGTGTGAGGAAGGAAGCAGGATTTGTTGCAGAAGAAGCCGAGAAGAGTTTGAGAAGGGCCAAGGCTAGTAGGGTCACTTGGGAAGCCGAATTAAGGGAAGATTCATCGAATACATAGTGCCAAAGTATGTAAGGAAGTCTCCCCTCCAAGCAAAGTGATAACAAGGTACATCATACATTACACATGTTGTAATTAGGGCTACTGAAGGTAGCAGTTCTAATCTAAGAAGCCGAGATCTGAATGATAACAGAGAAGGAAGGAGAAGTAAGTAGTTTTACCATTGAAGAAATGAGTTAAACTAATAAGTCTTATGGCTTGGTCTTGGAGTGGAAAACAATTCAAGGGTCTTGGTCGAGGTATTCATCAATTGAAGTATCTATAAGAAGAATAATTTGTTTGGGTTTTCCTCTCAAGTGGGAGAGGTTTTGGCCGTGGCTGGTATCCTATATTTTGTGTCTCCTATCTCGTTATTGTTTATGTGTTGATAATTGTTTGATGAAGAACACTATAATAATCAAAATAAAGAGAAGATCATAATCTAATTAAGTAAAAAGCATTCACACATAGTTATCTAAAGTAGAGAAATCACCAAATCTTGATGCCCTAGATTTCTCAACATGGGAACAGAGCTAAGGTGACTAAATCAAGGAAGGGCATCTTATCAAGGGACACTCAAGGATCAAATCTAGAGGAAGGCATCAAAGTGAAGATCATCTTGAAGTCAAGATCTACAAAGGAAGCATTATAACCCTAAAGAAGTCAACAAATAAGTATTGTAATCATCATCAAGACAAGAAGTCGAAAACCCTACATCTACTCAAGTTGAAAAGATCTACGAATCAAGTTGAAGTGTCTTGAAGATTATTTATCTAAAGGAAGCTAGATCAAAATGTGTTGTCATCAATATTTTGAGGCGATATATCTCTTGTTGAAGTAAGGTCCTTACCATTGAAGACATCATCAAGAAGTCATCATTGATCTTCATCAAAAAGACTTCACCATCAAAAGGGATTTCCCTCTCTGTGAGATCAAGGATCATTATTGAAGAAAACTATCTTTATCAAAGAGAAGCTTTATATTCTCTATATCATCATCAACATCAAGGAGGAAGCAAGGAGAAGGAGCATCCTATCAAGTAAGTATTTTTATGTCCACATCTGAATCTATCAAAATGTCTTTTTGCAAGGAAAGCAAAAAATTGGTTGGGGCTTCAAACTATCTTGCATGGAAGAAAAGGACAGATCCAAATCTCATTGAAAATGAGGTTATGGAACATGTTAAAGGATATATCACTAAACCAAGAAAGGAAGATGTTGAAGCTCTTGCAAATTATATGAAAGAGGAATTTAGGGCTCAAAGGATTCTCATAGAATCCATCAAGGATCCCTTCAACCCATAAGTATCAAAACTCGAAACTTCAAAGGAAATCTATGATAAAATGGTAGAGTTGTATTCCAGTGAGCATTGTTGGAGAAGTCATCTCATTAAGTCAAGAACTCTACAAGATAAAGATGTTAATGGAATATGGAATAGCCTCATACTTTATGAGGATATCTGAGATTCGTGATCAACTACAAGATCTAGGAGAAGTCATGTCTAATAGAGAAATGACTACAATTGTATTAAATGCACTATCGGAGGAGTGGGGTTACTTTACTTCAAGTATTTATGGCAAGAAATAAGCTACTCCATTCAAGGATCTATGGTCACTATGCAAGATTGAATAATCTAGACTAAAGTCCAAATCTAATGTGGGAGCAGGTGAGAAAAATCAAGCTTATGCTACTATGACAAGAAGAAAAGGAAAAATTGGGAAGTGTGATTCTCAGAAAAAGAAAAGGGACATGGCTAAGAACCAATGTTGTGGGTGTCAATAATATGGACACTACAAAAGAGTTTTTCCGAAGACCAAAAAAGACAATAACAAAATAGGAAGGGAAGAATATCACCAAAGAAGTAGAGGAAGTTGAAAAGAAGAAGTCCAAGAAAGAGGAAGTAAGAGATATCTATTATTGCGATAGTCTTCCTCACATAAGTTCTTTTCAAGTTCCTAAGTAATCTGTTGTAAGATATGCCTATCATGATTCACTAAGCAAAATAATGGGATGCATCAAAGCATCATAGATGCATTGAAATTGAGAGCTCGGTACATCATCATAAAGAAGCATGAAATATGGTTAGAATCTATGGAAGTCAAGGATATAGCTCTTGGTAATCTCATTGGAAACATAAGTGGCAAGGTCATCTAGTACAAGGTTCATCATACATCTGTCAAAAGGAAACATCTACTGATGGGGATACTTTAGATCCTCAAGATTCTCTGATGGAATCTTCATTGAAAGGTTCACCAATCATGTGGGGAATCAAGTGTTTCATCAAGAATTCCAAACTTGTGGAATTCATGGGATGATGGTATGATGACATAAAAGATGCAGAGCAATGGATTGAAGCTTTTTCAATCAAGGGATATGCTACAGGAAGTATAGATGCCCCAAAGGAAAATGAGGTATGTATGCTTATATTCAATATTGAAGAGTCATGTCATATATTTGCAGGTAACATGGATCAATACTCTATCTTGATAGCATGATCAAAAGAAAAAGGATCTCCTCCCTCGAAGGGATGCAGGAATGCATGGGTCACACATTCACTAGATGAAATCAACATAATATGTCCTCATATGAAGTATGAGGTGGTTGACATTAATTGGAGGAACTTTGATTGGAAGTTCTTGGGAATGAAATGTGTGAAGAAAGGAAGGAAGAGATCATGGGATATGCAACCATGGAAAAAGGCAATCAACATCCAAAGACCAAGAATATTTGACTAGGATATCTCCATGAAAGATATGAAGATTCTAATGGAGTCTGGAAAAAGAAAGAGACCCTTGACAATATATATATATATATATATATATATATATATCTTTGGGAGATGTGTCGATATGTATGTAGGACATTGATGCAAACTAGAAGATGTCATGATGAAAGACCATCACAAAGGTAATTTTGATTTAAATGTTCATTTCTTATTTTTGAACAAATATATGGATGGGCTTATGCAGGGCTATTAAGGGAATATTTATGGATATATTCCACCATCGATGCCCATGTAGTAGGATGAAAGATCCTTATGGAAACATTGCATGAAGGAAGGCAAAATATGGACAGATGGATCACTTTCCAATGATGACATACTCATGAATGAATGTGATGGATGTTATGTGCCCTATGAAGAAGTACCAAACATGAAGACTCCTAGATAATGAAAAGAAGTTCATGACATCGTGAAGAGGATTTCTTCAAGCATTTGGTTGTCCCATCATCTCCACTTGGGAAGTTGTTCTAGGTCCCTATTTAAGAGGGAGACTAGAAACAAGTTTCTTACTTGGTAGAAACTTGGAAACAAAATTCCTAGGCCAAGAGGGAGCTTAGCTACATTCCTTCTATAGGAATGAGTACATTCATTTATTGGAATAGATATTTCCTCCCTAATTAAGAGGTAGAGATAGACACATCATTCTTGTCTTCACTTTGGAAGACATAATGGAGGATTGGGTAAACGTCTAGCATCTGATGCTCTTTAAGGATGTATTAGTGAATCCAAGATAAGAGTAGTCATAAAGGACTGATATTCTTTGAGGACTGGGAATCCAAGATAAGAATAGTCCTAGTGGAACACAACCTGAGAACCTGGGTGGGGTATGTTTCAAGAGAGTGTTATGCTCTTAACCTGCAAAATGATACCCAAATACAGAATATGCAAAGAAAAGATACCCAGAACACAGAATAGCAATGATTTTATTATTCAGAGAGTAATGTTCACTTGCCTCTTCGAGGGGGCAACCTCCAATAGAGTAGAGCTCGATTACAAAATAAGACACGATGCTCCTCGCAGGGAGTCTCTATCCTTTATATATGACTCCTACATGCAATACCACGGACCAATACCGTGGGTTTTATTAATACCATCTATCTAATACTACGGCCCATTTGCAACTAACTGTGGTTCCGTCATTAATTGCGGATTAACCACTTACAATTATTAATATGGGCTTTATTGACTCTTGACTTTGACGTGATCCCATTACATAAATAAGGGGGTTAGGGTGGGACCCTAACATGCCCTCCCCCTTAATACTAGCCTTGTTCTCAACTCTGAAGCTGCGGAAACTGCTGAAGAATAGTGGTTGGTTACCAAGTTGCATCTTCCGGAGAGGTGTCTTTCCATTTGACGAGGACTTCCTTAATCATGCGGCCGCGCAGTTGCTTGTCTCGTGTGTCTAGGACCTATTCAGGTTGAAGTCAGATGGACCCTTCTTCGTCCAATTCAGGTAGACTGGTCTGAATTCTGCAATTGTTCCCAATCACTTTCTTGAGGCATGAGACATGGAAAACTGGATGGATTTTTGCAGTAGGTGGCAAGGCCAACTTGTAAGCCACTTCTCCAATGCGCTGAAGTACTTGATATGGTCTGTAGAATTTGGGAGATAGTTTCTAACACCCCTTGTCTTTGAGTGATGTTTGCTTATATGGTTGTAGTCGTAAAAAGACCTGATCCCCTTCTTCAAATTGGCGCTCGGAGCGATGCTAGTCTACTTGTTGCTTCATGCGGTTCTGAGCTTGATGAAGATTCTCTCAAAGATGGGCGAGCAAGGTTGCGCGGTGTTGTAGGAGTTGATCCACTGCTTGTACTTTTGAGCACCCCTTGAGATATGAAGTAGGTGAAGGCGGGAGTTGACCATATACTGCTTCATAGGGAGTCATTTTGGTGGTGGCATGATAGTTGGTGTTATACCACCATTCAGCCAGAGGTAACCACTGTACCCAAAGGTGTTGCTTTTCTGAAGTGAAACACCTAAGGTAGGTTTCTAGACATTTGTTGACGGCTTCGGTTTGACCATCTGTTTGCAGATGATAGGAAGTACTGAGTTTTAGTTGAGTGCCTTGT
This sequence comes from Pinus tabuliformis, assembly GCA_031772625.1. NCBI lineage: Eukaryota > Viridiplantae > Streptophyta > Pinopsida > Pinales > Pinaceae > Pinus > Pinus tabuliformis. Next base: position 703,062,649 of record CM062807.1, read on the forward strand.
ATCCTGAAGAGTTACTGCCAAAAATTACTAGTGAAGATCGGGTCACGGTCGGACACAATAGAAGTGGGCATGCCATGCAATTTGAAGATCTGATCCATGAAAGATTGAGCGACCAAAGTTGGTGTAAATGGGTGGGGTAGGGCGCAGAAATGAGCATACTTCGACAGTCGGTCCACAACCACCATGATGACTGACTTGATCCCTGACTTTGGAAGCCCTGTAATGAAATCCATAGAAACCTCCATCCAAATTGATGCCGGAATGGGCAATGGTTGTAATGTGCCTGGTGTGTTGACGGTTTCCCCTTTGTGGCGTTGACAGACATTGCATTCTGCTACGAAAGTAAGGATGTCCTTTTTCATGCCTGTCCAAAAAAATGATCTTCTGGTGTGAGCATACGTCTTCTGAAAGCCCGAATGTCCTGCAATGGGAGATGAGTGCAATTCTGCCAAAATGCGACTTTTGAGGGTGGATGTTGGTGATATTACGACTCGGTCCTTGTAGCGAAGAATATCATCCTACCACGAGTAGCCCTTGGTGGAATTTGGATCTACCTGCAATTGAGAAATGAGTTGGGAGAGCCCGAGGTGTGAAAGCCATTCCCTGCGAGCCTCTTCAATCCATTTTAGAATGGGGAGGGAAATTGCTAGCAGAATACTTTCCTCCTCAAATTGGCAAGATAATGCATCTGCTACACTATTTTCTTTCTCTTTCTTGTAAATGATCTCATAATCATATCCCAGCATTTTGGCGAGCCATTTATTTTGTTGTGGGGAGGATAGGCGTTGCTCCAAAAAATATTTAAGACTGTGATGATCTGTGCGGATTTGGAAATGTCGCCCCAATAAGTAAGGTCGCCAGGTCTCGACTGCATGTAAGATGGCCATCATTTCATTCTCGTAGGTAGATTGGCCCAGATTCCTCCCACTTAGTTGTTGGCTTGTGAAGGCCAACGGTCGCCCTTCCTGCATTAAGACCGCCCCAATACCTGTACCAGAAGCATCACATTCAATGACAAAAGATTTGGTGAAGTCAGGTAGTGCTAAGACTGGAGTGGAACACATGGCATTTTTTAGCGCTGTAAAGGCCTATTATGCTTCCTCATTCCAGAAGAATGAATTTTTCTTTAGGATTTGGGTGAGGGGCTTCGCTATGCGACCATAGTTGCGGACAAATTTACAATAATAGCCTGTGAGACCCAAAAATCCTCTCAAGCTCTTCAAGGTCTTAGGTTGAGGCCATTCTTGCATTGCCTGGATCTTTTTGGGGTCCACCTTGACACCATCACGCCCCACAATGTGGCCCAAATAATCTACTTTTTCCATGCCAAACAAACACTTGGACATCTTGACAAATAATTTACGCTTGTGGATCAGTTGCACGAGTAGATCTACATGCTGAAGATGTGCGGCCCAAGTGCAACTATAGATGAGGATGTCATCGAAGAAGACAAGGACAAATTTCCTGAGATATGGTTTGAGAATGTGGTTCATAAGGCTCTGAAAAGTAGAGGGGGCATTACAAAGACCAAATGGCATGACCAGGAATTCATAATGGCCTTCATGAGTTCTGAAAGCAATCTTGGGAATGTCGACTTCCTTCATGCGAATTTGGTGGTAGCTTGAGCGAAGATCCAGCTTAGTGAAGAATTGAGCCCCATTGATTTCATCCAGCAAATCATCAACCACCGGGATGGGAAATTTATCTTTGACTGTCAACTTATTGAGGGCCCTGAAGTCGGGACACATCCGCCACTCCCCATCTTTCTTGAGCACCATGACCACTAGGGATGAATAAGGACTAATGCTGGGACGAATGACACCTGCTTCCAAAAGTTCCTTGATGATTTTTTCTATTTCATTCTTTTGGGTGAACGGATATCTGTATGGGCAAACATTTGGGGATTGGGCCCCTGGAACCAAGGTGATGCTATGATCATGTTCCCCTCGCGATGGTGGAAGCTCATGAGGCTTGTTAAATACCGGCAAATGGTTATTTAAAATCTGTTGCATCTCGGGATGAATTGGCAGAGGCTTGGTTTCTACTGCCTGGATTGCATTAAATTGAGCTACAACTCCATGATTTCCCTTTTTTAACAATTTTTCCATCCTATGCGAGCTGATGATAGAGGGGGCTCCCGCCTGGAGTCCATGGAGGGTATGTGTGTAGTTGTTCTGCTTAAAACTCATATATAACTCCTGGAAATCCATTGTGATTGGCCCAAGAGTGCGGAGCCATTCAGCGCCGAGGACAATGTCGCAACCCCCCATGTGTATGGCAAACATGTGGGTTTTCAACTGATAATCCCCCATTTGAAGTTTGACATTTTCACAGCGGCCTTCACATTTCATTGTGCCTCCATCCGCAATTTGAACTTGGAAGTTAGAAACTGCTCGTACAAAACAATACACTGCTTCTACAACTTTTTTATGGATGAAATTATGTGTACTTCCACTATCAATCAAGACTACTACTGGGCGATGTTTAATAAAACCTCTGATTTTGAGAGTTTGAGGGGAAGAAATCCCTGCCAAAGCATGCAACGAAATAACTGGTTCGTCAGAGACATTGTCCTTTTGGTTGTCTTCTTCTAGCAGCTCATGTTCCTCAAGTGGTGGATCTTCCTCTATTGAGCTGTAGTCAGTGGCATCAATTTGAAAAAATTTGGGCTCCTTGCATTTATGACCTGGGGAGTATTTTTCATCACAGTAGTAACATAGTCCTTGCTTTCTTTTGTCGGCCATTTCCGCAGGGGACACCTTTTGGACCTTAAGTGTTTGAGTCGTGTTGTGAGCCTGTGGGGGGCGACCTTTAGCGGAGAAATTTGGGTGACTGTATTGGGCTGCTAATGCACGTTCCACGTTACGAGCTACCTTGCAAGCCTCCGTCCATGTGGGAGGGTGGTGCAGTAGGACTTGAGCTTTGATGGCTTCTTTAAGACCGCTGATAAAACATTCCGTGTAGAACACATCTGAGAGACCCCAAGTGCGGAAGGCTAAGGCTTCAAAAGCTGTAATATATTCATCCACTGTACCAGTCTGTCGGAGCTTAGTAAGACGACCCAAAAAAGATGATTCCTGGTCAAAGCGGTCTTGAAGAGCTTTGGTGAATTTGGTCCAAGTCCTAAAAGGTCCAGTGCAACGTTGATGCCATTCCCACCATTGCCACCTTTCATTGTCCAAGTACATGCTCCCCAACATAAGCTGAGTCTCATCATCTAAGATGTGATTCAATTTGAAATACTGCTCCATTTGTGCTATCCATGCCGACGGGTGAGAACCGTCAAATTTATGCATATCCAACTTGGGAGGTCGCTGACTAGGTTGTTGGTGGGTGTGCCAGACGTGAGGAGAGTGGCTAGACTCACCCTCATTGTGTCCATTGCCATTATACTCCTCCTCGTGGGCTTGCTCCTTGCCCTTCGGGATTATTTTCTCGACCATGCTACATAGTCCGCTAAGCTGAATGTGGAGAGTTTGCACTAATTCTTCAAGTTTTTCCATCCTTTCATTGGCCATCGCTTGAGCTCTAGTTTCTACCATACACCAACCTGGTTTTTTTAAAATTGGGACCACCTAAAAAAAATTTCCACTAAGAAGTGAATGGTACCACCGTGCTCAGCTCGTCGTCCTGATTCTGATGGGCTAGATCACCAATAAGCACCCCTTTGCACAAGCGGATCTGGAAGAGATGATGTGTGATCCCCCGATAGAAAAGGGAACTATGGTCTTGAGGAGTGTCAGGTGCTACAGATCGCAATATACATAAGGGTCTGGCAGTAGTACTCGGCCCAATGTTTCAGGGCTCTAACTAAGGAGGATCGACCGTACCCTTAGCCATACAACCTGACTACCCTATCGTACGGGCGAGTAATCTCTCCGAGTGTTGTTCTCGGTGTACTGTAGCCACAAGACGGCCGACGGTTTATCTATGGCGAGGTTTCAAGGGAGCCTAGGGGGCTTCCGATATACCCAGAGGGTACGTGGAAGACAATCCGTGCGCAGTTCTATCTAATGCGCTACTACTCGAAGGGGTACCCACAGGGGTTACAAGGGAGTCCAACAGACATGACCACCTCTTGTATTTCCTGCGTGCATGCCTCCCCAAATCCACAGGTTTATGCGCTCAACGACAGATCCCGTGGTTTAAAGATGCCGGAACACGTCTCTAGCCAAAAAAAAAATTGCTAAGAAATGGAGATCCCACCGGCCCTGGAAAGTGCTCTGATACCACTTGTTATGCTCTTAACCTACAAAATGATACCCAAATACAGAATATGTGAAGAAAAGATACCCAGAACACAGAATAGCAATGATTTTATTATTCAGAGAGTAATGTTCACTTGCCTCTTCGAGGGGGCAACCTCCAATAGAGCAGAGCTCGATTACAAAATAAGACACGATGCTCCTCGCAGGGAGTCTCTATCCTTTATATATGACTCCTACATGCAATACCACAGACCAATACCGTGGGTTTTATTAATACCATCTATCTAATACTGCGGCCCATTTGCAACTAACTGTGGTTCCGTCATTAATTGCAGATTAACCACTTACAATTATTAATATGGGCTTTATTGACTCTTGACTATGACGTGATCCCATTACATAAATAAGGGGGTTAGGGTGGGACCCTAACAGAGAGACATGATGAGGGTGTTTATACATCATTGGTCTCGCTAGAATTGTGCTCAGATCTCATGGAGAGATAGAGTTGTTTGGCAAGGCCTTGTTATGTGACAATGTTGGTTGATATGATGCTAAACAAATGGGTTACCAATCCGACTCTTCTTATAAGAAATTCTTCAAATTGAGAATGACCAAGTACCATTATGAATGCCTCCCTAGTTAAGAGGCAGTGTTGAAAAGTGTAACTAGGTTCGGTCTTCATAATGACATGTGTAATTGTGATTTTATGTAATGATGAAAAGAAGAAAAATAAGATTATTATTGTAATGCTTGTCTCATGGGTTTCATGATCAAGGAATTTATTTTATTAATGGCTCCCATTGTGAGCCTTTAGGTTTTGTCATCTAGTCATAAAAGTCAAATTGAGTCAATGCCATGTATGAAGGACCCTTATTGGGCATGTTAAATTTTGTATGAGTCATTAAATTAAGTATGAAAGACCTCGAAGACAAGCACAAGACCTCTCCTTCAATTTGGCTTCAAGAAGAATAATAATATCTTCACCAAAAAGTCATGTCAATTCACCCTCTTCAAGTCAGCTTCAAGAAGAATAATAATATCTTCACCAAAAAGTCATGTCGTTTCGCCCTCTTCAAGTCGGCTTACACAACAGGCTCCAATGACTATAAATAGGGTAGTTCAAATTTAATTTGAAGGAAGAATTTCATAGAAGGGTCTTAGGTCAAGGTTTACAATAAGAAAGAAGTGTGAGAAGCCGAAGAAGGAAGCCTCATCACCAGTGAATAGGAAGGGAAGATATCCGAACTATTCCATATCTTTTTTAGGATTGTCTCTTATCACTTGTATGAGGAAGGAAGGCAATATTTGTTGCAAAAGAATTCGAGAAGAGTTCTAGAAGGGCCGAGGCTAGTAGGGTCACTTGGGAAGCCGAGTTAAGGGAAGTTTCATTGAATACATCAAGACAAAGTATGTAAGGAAGTCTCCCCTCCAAGAAAAGTGATAACAAGGTACATCATACATTACATGTGCTGCAATTAGGGCTATTGAATGTAGCAGGTCTAATCTAAGAAGTCGAGATCTGAAAGATAGCAAAGAAGGAAGTAGTTTGACCATTGAATAAAGGAATTAAACTAATAGGTCTTGTGGCTTGGTATTGGAGTGGCAAATAGGTCAAGGGTCTTGGTCTTGGTATTCGTCAATTGAAGTATCTATAAGAAGAATAATTTGTTTGGGTTTTCCTCTCGAGTGGGAGAGGTTTTAGCCCTAACTGATAGCCTATATTATGTGTCTCTTGCCTTGTTATTGTTTATTCGTTAATAATTGTTTGATGAAGAACATTATAATAATCTAACTAAAGATAAGATCGTAGTCTAATGAAGTAAAAAACACTCACAAGGATTTATCTAAAGTAGAGAAATCACCAAATCTTGATGCCTGATATTTATTAACAGTCCATACCCAAAAGCTTGTTGTATAAACCCAAGGGAAGCACATTTAGATGTGGTCATTTAGGGATACTATTCAACTAAAATGCACAAAATCTCACCTAATGATGAACTATTCTCTTGGTCCCTGTAGCCAACTGCGCCAACCAAGATTTTGCATGCACTTGTTTACTCAAGCAACACTTATCCATCAGGTCAAGGCTGATATAACTATAGTTAGATACAAAATCAATAAAAATAGAAACAAATTGATCATGAATCTTACCTTCCATCTCAATATTAGATGTCTGATGATTTGCCTGCTTATTATCCATTGTTGCATAAATTTGAGGAATATTAATATCAATGTCTTCAATTGTTTGAGCTTCCTATGCACAGTAAATTTGAGGTATGCCACCCTGATGTTGTGGACAATCTCTACTACGATGCTCTCCACCACAAGTCCAACACCTTAAAGGTTGCATACCATCATTGATCCTTAGTTGTCCTTGTTTCTAAAAATCTGAAAGACTCTGAAGGATGACTACATTAACTTCTGCTTGCTTTTCCTAAGCTCTAGAAATATTTTAATGTGCCTCAATCAACTTGCTATTATCTGCCTTACAAATTCTGATTTATTCCTTCAAACTTCTCAATGTATGTGTTATATCAGGAGAATAATCTTCTCCTTGTTGCTTAACTGATTTGTCCCATTCCATTGAATTCTCATCTGGCCTGTAAGGGGAGTCATGTAAACTGTAGTCCACCATTCTACTCTTCATCTTTGACCTTTTATCTCCTGCAAACATATCATATTAGATAAACCAAATAGAGACATAATCAAATCATACCTCATGTATCTCAGGGGAGGTTATCTCATCTACATAAGTGAGTCTAGATTAGTACAATATATATATATATAGATATATATATACATCAACATCTCAACATCATGATCTCCACATCGTGCATGATGACGCAAAATTATAACACTAAATATATACATGATGACCATAACCACTACAATGCATCCATAATGGACATGTATACAACTGACATGCATGCATAACAATCACATCTAGCCCATCTAATCCAAGTGTTTGAACCTAGAAGCTCTTATACCACCCTATAACCACCTCACCCCACATTTCCCACTTTTACAAGCTCGCCAGGGTAAACATGAGACAAGTGTCACTATGATATGACCCAATCTCCAAGTTCTATTTATGGAAGTGGGGCTAACACATCGACAACTTACAAACATCCCTTAGGGACCACAAACCACTTAGGAGCCTGCAAACCACCCCAAATGGTCAATCCATAAGCTAGAACTCATTTTCACTAGGTTTTCCCCTCAACCGCACCCATAATCCTGAATGAATGCAGTTGGGAGGCTATAAACGCACCCACAAGACTGCTTCCATGTAGTGATGACCCAAAAACTCCAATTTTGTGTCAAAGATTCAGAGATTTAAGCCATTTTTCTAGGCTAACCTCCCAACCACTACCCATAACTTCCTATAACTTTCCACAAATTGAGTTGATTTTTGGTTTTCTCCTTCCATTCTCTCATGCTCTTGCACACTTAGATTATTCTTGGGGCCAACACATCGACAACTTACAGACATCCCTTAGAGACCACATACCACTCAGGAGCCTACAAACCACCCCAAATGGTCAATCCATAAGCTAGAACTCATTTTCACTAGGTTTTCCCTCAACCACACCCATAATCCTGCATTCATGTGGTTGGGAGGCTATAAACGCACCCATAAGACTGCCTCCATGCTATTATGACCCAAAAACTCCAATTTTATGTCAACAGTTCCGAGAGTTAAGCCATTTTCCAGGATAGCCTCGAGACCACTACCTAGAACTGCCTGTAACTTTCCAGAGGTTGACTTGAGTTTTGGTTCTCTCCTTTCATTCTCTCATACTTTTGCACACTTAGAGTATTCTTGGAGCACTCTAGCATTCACTTGGATTTGGAGAAGGAAGGAAAAGGAAAGAAAGGCAAAGTAAAGGAAGATTGGATTAACAGCTTTAGTAGGAGGATTTTGCAGGTAACAGGTTGCCTGTGTGATTTCCTAGTTGAGGTGTGAATGCATGGTACATGCATTTACTTATTTGGTTCATTTGTTGTCATTGGCATGGGTTTTTCTTGGTTTGACAGTGGTTTCAGTAGTTACTTGTCATTTCCTAGATAACCATGGTGTAGTGGGTTCCCCATTTGGATTTTTTTATTGGTTCTCAGGTTCCCTATGATTGTGGGTTAGAACAAATGCTCTGAAGCCTTGCAACAACATGGTTCCCTGAAGGTTGTGGGTTGAGTTACTAGTCCCTAGAGCTTGCGGGATGGGATAAACGCTCTAGAGCCCTGAAACAACTTGGGTTCCCTATGGCTCTGGGTTGAGTTACTAGTTCCTGAAGCCATGGACAGCTTGGGCAGTGGTCTGGAGGCTAGCCTGGAAAAGTGGCTTAGATCTCGGAACTGTTAGCACAAAACTAGAGATTTTATGTCATAACCACATGGAGGCAATCTTGTGGGTGCGGTTATAGCCTCCCAACCACATGTATGCATGCTTATGGGTGCGGTTGAGGGGAAAACCTAGTGAAAATGAGTTCCAACTCAGGGATTAACCATCTAAGGTGGTTTATAGGCTCCTGAGTGGTATGTTGTCCCTGGGGGATGTCTGTAAGTTATCGATGTGTCAACCTCACTTCCATAAGTGGAACTTGGAGGTCGGGTCATATCATAGTGACACTCGTCTCATGTTTACCTTGAAAATCTTATAAAAGTGGATAAATGTGGGGTGAGGTGTTCACAAGGTGGTATCAGAGCTTCAGTGATTATTATGCATGCATGTTCTTTGCTTATATGTTTGTCATGCATGCATGTCAGTTAATTATTTTTATTGTTATGATATCACAAGAATATTGTTTTGTATCATTATCTAATTCATATATGAACTGATATTTTCTTTATTTTATATCGTGCTAATATGGAATAATTTGTGTAGATGAGATATCGTCCCCTGAGATACACTGAGGTATGATTTGATTATGTTTTCTATTGGTTTATCTAACATCGTATGTTTGAAGAAAATAGAAAATCAAAGATGAAGAGAAAAATGGTGGACTATAGTTCACATGACTCCCCTTACAGGCCCGATGTGAATTCAATGGAATGGGACAGGTCAATTGAGCAACAAGGAGAAGAGTATTCTCCTAACATAGTAGATACACTGAAAATTTTGAAGGCAGAAATCAGAAGTTGTAAGGAAGACAATAGTAGGTTGATTGAGGCATAGGAAAGGCTTGCTAGAGCTCAAGAAAAGAAAGTTGAGGTTAATGCAGTCATCCTTCAGAGTCTTTCAAATTTGCAGAGACAAGGACAGTTGAGGATCAGTCATTAATAGGAGGAAAAGACTAATGGGGCATTGGTAGCAAGTCTCGATTAGGATAAAGGTTGGATAGAGAGGACACGGTCAAAGGTGGCAGATATTTGGATACACCCGATAGGAGGGGTAGTGCCTATGGGTTCTATTCTAGTTCTAGTTTCGAGATACATCTTCGCCATCACTGCCATCATCCCTATAGGAGGAGTGAGAAGCAGTATTTTCTAGAGGAGTTCAAAAAGTCCAAGTCTCCTACATTTGATGGAGAAATGAAGAGGTCAGAGGATGTAGAATCATTGTGATGCATGAGCATTAGAGCTTCCAAGTCATCAAGCTTTTTGGAGATTCAACATGGAAAATGAATTTTATTTCCTTACTGTAAATAATTTTAATTTCTTTATTTCTTAAAGAACTATAGATAGAGATAAGATTTTTAGGAAGAAAATCTGCTTTTTAAGGCATCAAAAATTTAGGAAATAAATCATGAGGTTGTAGGAGAAAAAATCTTGCTAGAAATTAGAAATTTGTTAGGATAAGAAAAAGTTTACAAATCTTAGAAACTATTGGGGGTGATTTTAGGATTTAGAAAAGCTATGGTTAGGCAATATTTTGCCAATAAGAAAAAAACGAGTCTACCTTGAAAATAATGAGTCATTTGTGGATTGATTTATGGATCAAGAGAAATTTATTTTGTTTGTATATGTTATTATAAATATTGTAAGCCTAAAGGGAAATCAATGAATGTGAAATCATGCCATAGAGAGAATGAATGTCTCTAAGCATATGTATGTACAAAGCTAGTTTAATGAATGAGAGTTCATGCATAATTGTGAATATAAGAATTCTATGTGAAGTGTGATCTAATTATTTGATTTCAAAGAAAGCATGGAAACATGTTTTGTGATTGACATATAAATCCAATCCAATAAACTTTGGATCATTGAATTAGCACAAAATTGTGGATTATTAGTTTTGTGACTACTAAAAAAGATATCATTGTTTGTTATTCTTAATATTGCAGGTTTTTGGAAGTGAAAATAGCAGGAAAAGTCAAATTTTCCTGCATCAAAGTGGTATCAGAGCAGGAGATCTAGAGACAACAGAAGACTTTTGTGCAACAGTATGGAGAAAAAATTAGAACTAGATTAAGATAATGGTAGGTAAATTGATTTTGGGTTTTTTATAATTTGAGGATATTGATGACAGGTAGCAACAAATGATATGAGAATTGTGGAAAAGGAATTCTGACAGATAGCGCAACTGTGATGGAGGAAAAAGAGTGACTACAGAAACTTGAAGAGCAAGGAGTGCTCGAAAGGGGTTCCAGAGGAGGGAACTAGGAATGCCAAAAGACCAAGTACAAGTGGGAAGCTTGGTGAGGCATGTGTAGCAGGAAGGAGACATGTTACTGTAAAGGTTATTTGCAATTCATAGTGGGCAACGGAAAGCTCGCGAAGGAAGAGGTGGAGATGAAGATGACTATGGGAATCCATTTGAAGAATTCAGAGGGAAGACATAGAGATGCCAAAGAAGTTGGCGTAAGGAAAATGAGCGATGAAGAATACGAAAGGGAACTTGTTAAGATAAAAGAACGGTTGAATGTGCTTACAGAATTGCTACAACAAAATGAGGAGAACCAAAGGTATGGGTGGAACCTGAGGAAAAGGGTTAAGTGTCCTGTTGAAATATTATGGGCCAAGAAGCAGAGACAAAAGTTGAGATATAGGTTGAAGGAAGAACTAAAAGCTACCGAGTGTGAGGAAGCAGTTCACAGAGGTGAACTTAAGCAAGGAAAAATCCTTGAAGAGGATGGGGATGAGGTTGATGGAGATTTAATGTTTGAGACATCAAATAAGGTTTAAAAGACTTACATTTTTTCTGATGATTCATTTATGGTTGCAGGGGTTATTGCAGATGATGGACAGCCTTTTGAAATTGTCATGAAGAAAAAGGAAGATAAAGGAGAACAAAATTCAAATTTTTTTCTCAACACAGAGGAGGAGAAATACTTTAGTGGGATGCTCATAAGGAATGATGAGAAAAAGGCAGAGACAACTTTCAATCTTCACACTGATTATGCGTATGCAGGTGTGGCAGAAGTGATTATCAGTTTTCAAAATGATGCAAGTGGAAAAAAAACCTGGGGTGAACAACTTGCAAAATTTGTTGTGAATGAGTATGCAACAAAAGTCAAAGGAGGAAGTGTTTGCTGGTAGCATGGAGACAGAGGTCGATCAACAGATTGAAGTGAGACAGAGAGTTCAAAGACCAACTTTACAAGTGTGGAATGAGGCTGAAAATATGCTTGGATGGTTGTATATTTTGTTTCAAAAAATTTCACTTGAAACACTGAGCAACGACACGATGAAAACAATTGGTTTGCCGCAAGGAAGACAAAAGAAAAATTATAGTGAAATTCAAGATGCAGCAACAACATGACAAAGTCGATGATCAACAACATAACTATCTATGGGATCTAGGAGGATGTCAGCAACAACAACTCATGGTCAGGAGAGCATGAAATTTTTTTCTACCTTGGGAGTCTCATGTAGGAGCATTACAGCTTCCAAGTCATCAAGGTTTTTGGAGATTCAACGTGGAAAATGAATTTTATTTCCTTACTGTAAATAATTTTAATTTCTTTATTTCTTAAATAACTATAGATAGAGATAATATTCTTAAGAAGAAAACCTGCCTTTTAAGGCATCAAAAAATTTAGGAAATAAATCATGAGAGGTTGTAGGAGAAAAAAATCTTGGTAGCAATTAGCAAGTTGTTAGGATAAGAAAAAGTTTAGAAATCTTAGAAACTATTGGGGGTGCTTTTAGGATTTAGAAAATATATGGATAGGCAATATTTTGTCAATAAGGAAAAAAACAAGTCTACCTTGAAAAGCATGAGTGATTTGTGGATTGATTTATGGATCTAGGGAAATTTATTTTGTTTGTATATGTTATTATAAATATTGTAAGCCTAAGGGGAAAACTAATGGCCAAATGAATGTGAAATCAGACCATAGAGAGTGAATAGAGAGAATGAATGCCTCTGAGCATATGTATGTACAAAGCTAGTTTAATGAATGAGAGTTCATGCATAATTGTGAATCTAAGAATTCTATGTGAAGTGTGATCTGATTATTTGATTTCAAAGAAAGCATGGAAACATGTTTTGTGATTGACATATAAATCCAATCCAATAAACTTTGGATCATTGAATTAGCACAAAATTGTGGATTATTAGTTTTGTGATTGCTAAAAAAGATATCATTGTTTGTTATTCTTAAGATTGCAGGTTTGTGGAAGTGAACATAGCAGAAAAAGTGAAAGTTTCCTGCATCACATTGTTGCTTGGGATGAAGAATATTTTTAGATTGCATGCCTAGAATATGAAAGCCAAGATAGCTACCTTCAGTCTTAAATGGAAAGGAGACATTTGGTGGGAAGATATGAACAATGTCATAGGCATTAGAGAAGAGGAGCCAGTGTTGGAAGAGATTGATTCAAGAAGAAGTACCTATCTGAAAGATACTATGATGACAGGGATAAGGAATTCTATGAGCTAAAAATGGGTTCTTTGATGGATGATGAGTATATTAGAAGATTTCTGGAGTTGTTGAGTTATGGGCCTTATCTTAATGAGGAGAAAGAAAAGATTGAAAGGTTCATTAGTGGGTTGTCAGTAGCATTTAGAGATTAGATTGAGTTTCATGAGCCTTATCATTGGAGGAAGCCTTCAGAAAGCTAAAGCATTGTTATGAACAATCAAAGCACAAATTTGAGTCTGAGAAGGATTGGAAAGGGAATGAGAAGACTAAAGGAAAGTGGGCTAAGAAGAGATGAATACTTCAAGGTGTAGGTGACAAGGAGAATGTGTAGGTGACACAAGAAGTCCAATGAAGTTGATAGAGGACATAGGTCTTAGCCTAAGAGGCAAGACAAGGGCGATGGTAGTCAACCTTTGAGGTCTTGGACTTGTGGTGGAGAGCATCACAACAGAGATTTTCCACAATATTAGGGTGGTAGACCTCAGATTTACAATGCTCGGGAAGCATAGACAATTGCAGACATTGGTTATAATATTTCTTAGATTTATGCAACAGTGGATAATAGGCAGGCATATCATCAGGCATCTATTATCGATATGGAAGGTAAGCTTCATGATCAAGTTGTTTCTATTTTGATTGATCCTAGATCTAACTATACTTATATGAGTCTTGACCTGGTGGATAGTTGTTGCTTGAGTGAAGAAGTGCATGAAGAATCTTGGTTGGTGTAGTTGGCTATAGGGACCAAGAGAAGAGTTCATCATTGCGTGAGATCATGTGCATTTGAGTTGAATGGTATTCTTACATTAGCACAACTAAATGTGCTTCCCTTGGGTTCATACAATATGCTTTTGGGTATGGATTGGTTTTTCATTCACAAGAATAAAGTGGATTGCTATGACAAGGCTATTAAGTGTTTGGATGATGATGGGGAAAGAAGAAGCCTACTTCAGTTAGGATAGTCATAGCTATGCAAGCAAAGTGCAGCCGCGAGAAAGGATGCTTGTTATTTGTAGTGCATATTTCCAATGACAAAGGGAAGGATGTTGAGGATGAGGAAGTCCTGAAGAGGTACCCTTTTTTGCAGCAGTTTTAGAATGTGTTTCCCACAGATATTCTAGAGTTACTGCCTCACAGGGAAGTGGATTTCTCTATCAAGTTGATGTCAAAAGCAACACCAACATCTAAATCACCTTACAAGATGAGCACTCCGAAGATGGTGGAATTGAAGTTGTAGCTTAAGGAAATGCTCGATAAGGGATACATAAGGCCAAATGTATCACCTTGGGGTGCACCAGTGTTGTTTGTAAGAAAGAAGGATGGCACTCTCAGATTGTGCATTGATTACAGGCAGTTGAACAAGGTGACAATCAAGAACAGGTATCCATTGCCAAGATCGATGATTTATTTGATCAGTTAAAGGGAGCAATAGTATTCTCAAAGATTGATCTGAGATCAAGATATCATCAAGTGGGCATCAAAGAAGAAGACATCTACAAGACTGCATTCTTTACTAGGTATGGGCACTATGAGTTTGTGATGGTTCCTTTTTGTCTTACTAACGCTCTGGCTACTTTCATGTGTTTGATGAACAATGTGTTGTGTCCTTATCCAGACAAGTTTGTGATATTTTTTATTGTTGTCATATCGATATATTCTAAGAATGAGGAAGAGCATGGAGAACACATGGCATCAATATTGAGATTATTGAGAGAGAATTAGTTGTATGACAAGCTCAGCAAGTGCAGTTTCTTTGAGTCTCAAATTCATTACTTGGGACAGGTTGTTTCTAAGGAAGGGATAACAGTGGGCCCAGAGAAGATTAAATCTATCATGGATTGGCCAACTCCTCGTAATGTGGATGAGGTGAGATCATTCATGGGACTAGCAAGTTACTCCAAGTGGTTCATCAGGCACTTCTCAAGGATTAGCTATCCTTGTACATCTTCGCAGGGAAAAGGGAAGAAGTTTGAATGGACTTAGGAGTGTACATCTAGCTTTGAGCAATTGAAGCATTTGCTTACAAATGCTCTAGTATTGAAGATTGTAGATGTTGATAAAGAGTTCTTGGTTTGTTCAAATGCTTGCAAAGAAGCACTTGGTGGAGTCCTTATGCAAGAAGGACATATGGTATGTTATGAGTCAAGGAAGTTGAATGAACATGAGTGGAACTATGTGACTCATGATCTTGAGTTCACAACTATCATTCATGCATTGAAGATGTGGAGACATTATCTCCTTGGTAGGAGGTTTATTCTAATGAGTGATCATAGTGGGTTGAGGTACTTGTTTGATCAGCCTAATCTAAATCCCAAGCAAGCTAGATGGTTGGCTACCCTCGATGAGTTTGACTTTGACATCAAATATATCAAAGGCAAGGAGAGCAGGGTTGTAGATGCTCTTTGTAGGACAGTGTAGGTAAATCACATTTCGGCTATGAGTTCATATAGGAAAGATTTATAGGAGTGGATCTTGCATGTAGTGTAGCATGATGACAGGTACCAATATTTGAAGCAGAGATTGCAGCAGCAGGGTGAAGGTGATAGGGATGAGGAGTATCACCTCATTGCAGATGGCTTGGTCACATCCAGGAATAGGATTTATGTGTCATATACCAGTGAGATGAAGAAGCTTAACTTAAGGGAGTTTCATTTCAAGCCATATTCAGGTCACCTGAGATATCATAAGACTTTGATAGTTGCGAAGAAGTTTTATTGTTGGCTGAATCTGAAGAAAGAGGTGGTTGAGTTCGCTGCAAGGTATTTGGACTGTCAACAGGTGAAGGAAGAGTGTAAGCACCTAGCTGGTTTGTTGTAGCCTATTTAGATTCCAGAATGGAAATGGGAGGTCATTTCCATGGATTTCATTATAGGTTTGCTAAGGACATCAAGGCAACATGACTCCATCATGGTTGTGGTTGGCATGTTAAGCAAGATAAATCAATTCATTGCAGTGAAATCTACAATGTCAGCTAATGAGGTAGCTTAGATCTTCGTCAGGGAGATAGTGAGGTTGCATGGTCTTCCCAAGAAGATTGTATCAAATAAAGATGCCAAGTTCACTTCCAAGTTTTGGAAGGAGTTATTTGCAAGTTTGGGGATAAAGTTAGCCTTTAGTACAACTTATCATCCGTAGACAGATGGAAAGATAGTGAAGGTTAATAGGATTCTTGAGGATATGTTGCGGATGTATGTCATGCATCTGCAAAGGAAGTGGTAAGAGTATCTTCCACTGGTGGAGTTTTCTTATAATAATGGGTATCAGGAATCCTTGAAGATGAGTCCATTTTAGGCTCTCTATGAGTGGAGTTGTAATACTCCTATCAGCTGGAGTGATCAAGTGAACATGGTGCTTATTGGACTGGACATGTTGGTTGAGATGGAACAGGAAATTTAGGTTATTAAAAAGAATCTAAAGGCAACATAGGACAGGTAGAAGAATTATGTGGATCAACATAGAGAATTCAAGGAGTTTCAAGTTGGGGAGAATGTGTACTTTTGCATCAAGCCCAGGAAGAGCTCCTTGACGATTGGATATTGTGCCAAGCGGGAACCTCAGTATTGTGGGCCTTTTGAGATCCTAGAGAGGATTGGACCAGTGGCCTACAGACTTGCACTGCCGCCAACAATGAAATTCCATGATGTTTTCCATGTTTCATTGCTTAAGAGATATGTATAACATGTTGATCATGTGATTGATTGGTCTGTATTACAGGTGGAACCAGAGGGAGCTCCAGCTATAACCTCAGTTCATTTTGCATCAAAAACAGCTCATGCTTCGGAACTGGGTAATTGAGCAAGTTAAAGTGTAGTGGAATCACTTTGGGTCCAACGAAGCTACATGGGAGATGGTTGATCAAATGCGAGCTATGTATCCTTCCTCGTTTGTTGGTTGAGTAGTTGGGTTAGTACATGTGTTTTGGTTTCATTTATATGCATATGTGTATTGTATATACTGCAATGAGTTGTGGTATCAAGCTCCAATAAGCAGTATGTTGTGAACACAACATCAAGTTGTGTTATAAAGTTCCAATAAGCAGTATGGTGTTCATGGTTTCAGTAGTTTGGTATGACGTAAATGTTGCATCGAGTTGTGTTATAAAGCTCCATGGGCAGTATGTTTTGTTGTTTATAAGCATCATTGAACACGAGGATGGTGTTCCCCCAAGACGTAGGGGTTTGTAACAACCCATGGTTAATTTTCCATGTAAGTAAAATAAGACCAAGGTCATGGGACATGTATTCCAAGTTGAATGGTGGGAAAAACATTATAGTGGATAATGGACATCACTTGTAGTTTATTAATGGCTATGGAAATTGGCAAAGGCAAGAGGCAATAATTAGCATTTAATTATGAAAATAAAGGAAAATATGAGAAAATGAAGGTGAAGAGACACAAATGTGCATGCAAGGGAAATTAGAGGGAAAATGAAGAAAATAGAGGCATCATTAATAAAAAGGCATCAAAGAAACAATTGCTAGCCTTTTGACAGTTTTGGGTTGAGCTCTTGTTCACTCTCATCCTCTCATAATTGGAATTTAATTATGAAAATATGAGAAAATGAAGGTGAAGAGACAGAAATGTGCATGCAAGGGAAATTAGAGGGAAAATGAAGAAAATAGAGGCATCATTAATAAAAAGGCAACAAAGAAACAATTGCTAAATTTTGACTGCTTTTGGATCAGTGTTAGCTTTTTGACAGTTTTGGGTTGAGCTATTATTCACTCTCATCCTCTCATTCTCTTGCACACTTAGAGAATTTTTGGAGAATTCTTGGAGCACTCTAGTATTCACCTAGATTTGGAGAAAGCAAGGAAGCGCAAGGAGATAGTTAAATCAGCAGCTACCACTGGATGTATTTGCAGGTAACATGTTTCATGTATGATCTCCTTATTGGTTTTTGGATGCATGGCATATGAATGTGGTTTTATGGTTATGTGTTTTCATTGGCATGGAGATTTGCCTTGATTGACAAGTCTTGCCTTGCGATTTCCTAGATAACCATGGCGTGTTGGGTTGTGTCATATTCTTTCCACAACTAACCTACGTAGTGAACCGGGGGGTTAGAGGGGGGCGGAGCCCCCCCTTCGTTGTGTTGATTGCGTAGTGGAGGGCAGCAACCCCCCCTGTCTAGGGGATTTGAGGGGGGCGGGGAACCCCCCTCTACAAGGTCTGGGGCAGTGCCGCGGGAAAAAAAAATTTAGACCCTATATTAGGTTGGGCGAACCTACCTATGGTTTTCAGTCCATGGTTTTGGACGCAATGGTTTTTGGTCCATGATATTGGATGCTTCGGCATGTATAAATATGTATTGTAACATTGAAAGGAATATAATGAAAAATCAAGCTGGTAGTCCTAGTTTTGGGATCCAGGAGAAATCTCTATGTATATGTGTTTTATGTGTTATGCTCTCGCATTGTTTATTTTCTGTGTTTTAGAATTCGTATGTAGGTAATTTCTGTACGAGGTTAAAACCTACATGGTGTAGTGGGTTCCCCATTTGGATTTTTTTATTGGTTATCAGGTTCCCTATGGTTGTGGATTGGAATAAAATGCCTTGGAGCCCTGGAACAATTTGTGTTAAGGATGTGGGTTGAGTTACTAGTCCATAGAGCTTATGGGTTGGGACAAATGCTCTAGAGCTATGTAACAGCTTGGGATTCCTGGAGGCTATGGGTTGAGTTACTGGTTCTTGGAGCACTGGACAGCTTGGGTAGAGATTGATATGGTCGTTTTTAGTGATTTCTGGACTAGTTAGGTGAAATCATTTTGGTTGAGGGTTGAGGTGGTTTGGCCTCTGGAATCCCTAGTTGGTTTTGTTTTGGTTTAACCCTTATTATATGGCATTCATGCTTGGAATGTGGCACGAGGGTGATTGGCTAAAAGAGAGAATTTGTTCATCCCAATCTATGGTTGGGTGGTACATGGAAGTCCCTGACTTGGTTGGCATTTTCATATCTTAATATGAGATATTTTCCTATTGTGATATATGGGCAATTGTATTGATTATGATGGTGATTTTGCATGGTCTTTATTCTGGTTATATGTTGGTTATATGATGTATTCTCTCTATGGCCCTTGTTCAAGTTTTGATAAGTTATTGAATGGTTGATGAATGCATGGGCTAACAAGTATTATTGAAACTAGCTAGAGAGGGCATAGAGCCTCCTTGGTGATTCTCAGATGAAGATTATTATTTTATGAACATATATGCATTCATGACTTGTAGCTTTCATGTTTACCATATGTTTAACTAAATATCTATCATGGATTAGGCATGTCTATGCCAAGCTATTTCTTGAGTTTTGATTGATTAGCATTGTCATCACCTTTGAATGCATTCTGGAAAGTTACAAGCATTTTTGGTCAGTGGTCTGGTGGCTAGCCTAGAAAAGTGGCTCAGATCTCATAACTGCTGGCACAAAGCTAGAGTTTTTGGGTCATAACCGCATGGAGGCAGTCTTGTGGGTGTGGTTATAACCTCCCAATCACATGCATGCGGGCTTATGGGTGCGATTGAGGGGAAAACCTAGTGAAAATGAGTTCTAGCTTAAGGACTGACCATCTATGGTGGTTTGCAGGCTCCTGAGTCATTTGTGGTCCCTGAGGGATGTCTATAAGTTCTCGATGTGTCGACCCTAGTTGCATAATTGGAACTTGGAGGTCCATTCATATCATAGTGACACTCGTCTCATGTTTACCCTAGCGAGCTTGTAAAAGTGGGTAAATGTTGGGTGAGGCGTTTACATTCTTAGCCTTGATCTCAACCTTCTTGTTCTTGGATTTGATATTAGCATTGACATTCTTTGGGGGTTCAGCTACCTTTCCCTCCACATACTCCATTACATCATTCTCTTTAAGGGTAAGATAAAATCTAGCCCTCCATGTTGCAAAGTTGTCGACAGCATTCAACTTCTCTTCAATCTTGAAGTAGGAGGAAGTCATCTTGTCCAAGAAAATTGGTCAAAAATTAGCAAGAGAAGTGTCTCAAGGGGTGTATTCTCTATTCTCCAATGGTTGATCTTCACCTTAGCTCTGATACCATGTTAGTTTTTCTCAAGTTCTATGTTTCCATAATTACTTTAAAAAAAAAAAATCATTCACCCGAGTAACAGTTAAGTAATTATAGATAGAATAGTAAACAGTAATGCATAATAGAAGATAGCCAAGCACAATGAGACACAGATTTTGGTCAAATACTAGGGAAAAACCCCACAAGAGGGAAAACCCATAATCAATTCTTCTTCTTCTTAGATATTCAATAAATGTTTAACAGAGATACATAATCATATTTTCACATCCATAAACAATCAAAGTCAACCTTCGACTTTCCCAAGTCAACCAAGTCAAAATCAGTCAAATGAGAGAGAAACAATAGAAATCTTCTTACAATCAATCCCTAGTCAAAGGGACAATTTTCAGTCTCCTGCAACTCGGTCAAAGGGTCGAATTTTAGCCTGTAACTTCAAAAAAAAAATCAAAGTCAATAGTCAAATATTGAGGTCAATGCAGAGAGAAACAGTCTGAATTTCGGTCAATTACAGGGTCAAAGATTTGGTGAATTCAAAGAATATTCCTAGTCAAAGTCAAAGTCTCCTTCTTTCCTCAATAAAACAAAGTCAAAGTCTCCCGCAATTCTCGATCAAAAGAGAGAGATCTGACTATAGTCAACCTTAGTCAACATGCCCAAAAAGAGAGATGAAGATGCACTCAAAGACAGTCAAATGATTCCTAGAATATTCGGCCTCTTAAGACAGTCAAAGTGCTCAATCAAAGTAGAGACAAATTGCCCAAGTCAATGTTGTTCAACACATAAAAGAAAGGCTTTTTTGACTCCTTCGCATGTGTGAGAGATAGGTGTGATTTCATATCGAACTTGTGACAATGAGATGCTCCAAATGAAGTCCAACGATGTTATATTTATATGTGTCTTTGGAGGTGCGTTTTCCACTTGTGGGGTCGACTTGTTCTTCTTAAGGTCAACTTGGTTAAAGTCAAAATTATGACTTTTCTCCATTATTTACCAATGATTTTGACCGAAGTTGCCATTTTCAACAATATATTCTCCCATACTCAGTTTAATGTTGTGACAGTTGAAAATAGCAACAAGAAATGATAAAAATAGAATCCAGAATATTCCAATTTTAATTTGTCCTTGAATTAAAATTGTGAATTAAAATCGAATTTAGTCTCACCAGCTACTTGGAAATAATTAATTAATTCATTATGGATTAATTAGTTAGAGAAATTCAAGTTAGAAGTCTTTCTGAAGTCATGCAACAGTTATCCCTTAAATTAAGGAGATTATCCCTTAATTAAGGAGATAAGATTGAGTTGTAATTAGTTAACTCAGTTTACTGAGTTAAGTCCAGTTAAATTAGTTCCAAACTGTTTGAGGAACTAATTGTGAGTTATCAGTCAGTTGATGCATGCATGCACTCAACCAGTGTACTCCAGATAACTAAAGATTCCCTCATCAGAAACTCATGCATGTCTATTCTGAGAAAGACCCAGTTGAGCTAAATGTCAAGGACAAGTTACTATCAGTTGCATGTGTTTTCCTATAAAGGAAACGCATCCATGTAGTCAAGGAAAGGTTCCTTGAGGATTGTGCAGTTCTGACAATGTGTTACAGCAGTGTGTGAGAGCAGTGTTACACTGGGTGAAGGAGATCATCGCAAAGGTAACTACGCAAGGAAATAGGAGCTTGGAGGGCAAAGGAGAAGGCTTGTGATAAGCTTTGTTTGCCTGTGAGCATCCAGGAGGATTGTACTGATAGCTAGCTAGCTATGAGAGCTAAGGCTTTGTATAATTCTAATGTATTTCCACCTTGTATAATAATACAGGTAGTGGGGTTTTTAGCTGAGGCTTTCCCCTGAGTATTTTCTTTGTTTCATGTGCATTGATTCTTCTTCTTCTGGTTATGTGTTCAGCTCGATCTTGCTCAATTTTAAGCTTCAAAAAATTGATAGTAGAAGTAGATTATAGTATTTTGCCTTGGTATATTGCATTATCGGGTTAATCTACAGCCAAATTTTCTACATGATCTTAGAGGTAGATTTGTAGATAATTTGCAAAATTTCTACATGGTATCAGAGCTAGCTGATCTATAGAGAAATTTCTACATGGTATCAGAGCTAGCTGATCTATAGAGAAATTTCTACATGGTATCAAAGCTAGTTGATCTATAGAGAAATTTCTACATGGTATCGGAGCCAAGTTTATCGGAGCTAGCTTATTTGTAGAAATTTCTACATGGTATTAGAGCCTAGTTTATTGGAGTTGTGAATAGTATACGGAGAAGAGAATTTGAAGTTTGAAGTTAGGGGTTGCAGGTTCAAATCAAATTCATATCATACTTCAAATCAAGATGGGACATTATGCGACTAATTGCCCATCGAAGAAGTCCATGAAGGGATCCTCAGATGGATTGGAAGGTGAGGCATTAGCCTCTTAGTTTGAAATGGACTTTACCCTCATGGCATGCATGGTGTCATCGATGATGGGTTGTGTCTGGTATATTGACAGTGGAGCCTCATTCCACATGACCAGTGATAAAAGTTTATTCAGTACCTTGGAGGAGAAAGAACCCAAGATGTGCATAGAGATGGGTGACGATGGAAGGTATAGTGTTTTAGGAGTGGGCAAGGTTGCTTTTCAGAGGGAGCATGGAGCTCCTATCACCTTGACAGATGTGAAGTATGTTCCTGGAATGAAGAAGAACTTGGTATCAGTCGCGATGTTGGAGGACAAAGGCTACAATGTTGTCTTCAGTAAAGGAAAGGTGTTCCTTAGACACATCACCATGAGACAGGTGAAACAGATCGGTTCATGAGTTAAGAACCTGTATTCTCTTGAGGTTCAAGATGCATGCAAAGCCTTGAGGAGCAAGGAAAATGTTAGAGACTTGGTGGTTGAGAGGGAGAGTAAATTACCTCTCAACATGCAGCCCCAGAAGAAGTCTCAGACAATTGTGGAGGAGCCACAATTGGAGAAGTGGGCAGAGGGATCACATGCAGCCATACCTCTAGGTGTGAGGTGGGGCGATGTGAAGTGATAGTCCCATGAAGGCTGAAATTGGATCATACCTTGCTACAGGAGCCCAAAGTACATAGTAGCGGGAGGAATAAGTGGGATTGATGCAATCAGAGATCAAAGTGACAGAGGCTAGAGCAGTCAGATACTGAAGAGCGCAGAGAAGGATTGACAACAGTGCAGAAAGGCAGAGTCAGCAGAAGCGCAAAGTTTTCAGTTGACAGAGGCAATAGCAGTCAAAGACTTTGATGATAGATGCATCATACTGATTCACGTTGGGTGTTTTTTTTGTTTCTGGAGATTGCTATAGTAACAATGCTAGAGAGAAATGTTGCATGCAAAACATTCCAAAGGTTCAGGATCGGGATTGAGTTGAATTCATTTCATGTTGAGAGGGAGTGTTGAAAATAGCAACAATAAATGATAAAAATAGAATCCAGAATATTCCAATTTTAATTTGTCCTTGAATTAAAATCGAATTTAGTTTCACCAGTTGTTTGGAAATAATTAATTAATTCATTATGGATTAATTAGTTGGAGAAATTCAAGTTAGAAATCTTTCTGAAGTCATGCAACAGTTATCCCTTAAATTAAGGAGATTGTCCCTTAATTAAGGAGATAAGATTGAGCTATATTTGATTTGTAATTAGTTAACTCAGTTTACTAAGTTAAGTCCAGTTAAATTAGTTCCAAACTATTTGAGGAACTAATTGTGAGTTATCAGTCAGTTGATGCATGCATGCACTCAACCAGTGTACTCCAGATAACTAAAGATTCCCTCATCAGAAACTCATGCATGTCTATTCTGAGAAAGACCCAGTTGAGCTAAATGTCAAGGACAGTTTACTATCAGTTGCATGTGTTTTCCTATAAAGGAAACTCATCCATGCAGTCAAGGAAAGGTTCCTTGAGGATTGCGCAGTTCTGACAGTGTGTTAGAGCAGTGTGTGAGAGCAATGTTACATTGGGTGAAGGAGATCATCCCAGAGGTAACTACACAAGGAAATAGGAGCTTGGAGGGCAGAGGAGAAGGCTTGTGAGAAGCTTTGTTTGCCTGTGAGCATCCAGGAGGATTGTACTAAGAGTTGGCTAGCTGTGAGAGCTAAGGCTTTGTATAATTCTGATGTATTTCCACCTTGTATGATAATACAGATAGTGGGGTTTTTAGCTGAGGCTTTCCCCTGAGTATTTTTTGTGTTTCATGTGCATTGATTCTTCTTCTTCTGGTTATATGTGTTCAGCTCGATCTTCCTCAATTTTAAGCTTCTGCAAATTGATAGTAGAAGTAGATTATAGTATTTTGCTTTGGTATATTGCATTATCGGGTTAATCTACAGTCATATTTTCTACATGATATTAGAGGTAGATTTGTAGAGAATTTGCAGAATTTCTACAGTGACATTTTCCCACACAGCCAATACTCCCCCCATTAGCAACCAAAAATTGAAAAACTTGTCATTGGATATACAAATCATTTTAAGCACTCTGTCAATTTATTATTAATGAAGTTATGGGTGCTAGTCGAGTCAATGAGCACTATGACCTTTTGCTTCTTAATGTATCCTACAGTCATTTGATATGTTGGCAAACTTGCCAATGCATGAGCAAATATTCGACACTTATCTTCTTCTTTCGGCTTCCTCTCAGGTTCTCCCTTTTCTTCAGTTATGTGATCTTCACTTCTTTCCTTCATTTTGTTGTTCACTTTACTATTTGCACAATCCCTTTTAAAGTGTCCATACTCATTGCATACAAACCATTGAACCTTGAACATATATGTTTTCTTCTTGGACTTTCCAAACTTCCCTTTCTTCAACATCTTGGTTCTTGTAACGAAGACTTAAGACCTTTCATTTCATTCAATATCATCCTTTGCCTTGATTCTAGATTCTTCCAAGATAAATTGAGCCCACAATTCATCAAAAGGTGTGGTATATTTCTTTGAGTAGATGCTAGCTACAAAACTACTCCATTTAGGTGGCAAAGCATTTAGTACATTGATAGTTATCTCAGAGTCTGTAACAGTCTCCCCAAGCCCCAGCAACTAGTATCTTATTTATGATAATAGGTGTCCATGTCTTAATCCTTTGATTTACTTATTCTATATAGTTGATTCCTCAAGGAAATCTTTTGACCTGATATATTTATAGAGTACAACATTACCAACTTCTCATACATAGCTTTTGATGTCTTCAAATCAGCAACAAAGGGAACAAGATGATATTTAATGGATTCAATGATGATCCTTTGTGCTCTAACTTCTCCATTCTTGTACTTTTCTAACTCTTGAGTCTTTTATTTGTCAAGGACAATTACTTCTCCAAGGACATACTACATGACTTGATTTTCTGTGAGTGTCAATTCAATCCTTTTCTTCCGTGCTAGGAAGTTTGTTGATCCAATAATCTTGTTGATTTCCTTGCAAAATGTAGCCAGGTTATTTGTAGATTGAGATGTAGAATACAATATACTAATTACTTGTCAACCAAGAGTCCTCCTTGTAGATGAGTCTCCAACTATCTTGATGCTTTCAAGACATTTAAGGAGACTTTATATATGCCCTAGAATGGTGACTTCTAGGATGCCTTCAACAATCGTGTCTTCAAACAGCTTCAATGAGTAGATGACGATCCCAAGATTCCTTGATGCTTCTTCTTCTACAAGATGATACACTAGAGAACCTTCAAAATATATGTATTCTCTTTCTTCAATGAGAGCTTGATGATGAGGTATTCTTCAATAAAAGCTTGATGTAGTAACCCTCCTTATATATCAAAATGGCTTCTTCTTCTTTCCTTGTGTAATTCTGCAAATTATTCCCCCTTAACAAACCCTTGAAGATGATCCTTTAGCTTCCTTCTCTTGTTCACCTTAGCTCTTATACCATGTTGGAGAATGCAGTAGGGCAACTATTAATTCAAATTATCTTTAACCTTAATGATTGCTTGTGAACTCTTAGTTATCTTCTTATGTTTCTTTATTAGATTATTTCATTAAACAACTATAAAGAACGAAAACAATAAAAAAAATGGACACGAGTATTAGGCTCCAAGCCATGGAAAAACCCCTCCGAGGGGAAAACCAAAAAAAATATCTTCTCTTCTTATAGAATTAGCTTCAAATGAGAAAACCAAGACCCAAACCTTAAGACCAATATCTCATCCAAGCAACAAGTCATCCCCTCAAGACAACCTTGTTCAAGCGAATCAAAGATTGAGTAAGTCAACAAGATTCAATCTCCTTCTAATCTGCTCTACCTCATAACTTCAACTTCCTACTGCATATATGTAACTTCGGCTAGCAGAAACCCTAGTTTTTAACATGCGACAACCTTCATTGGGATCTTCCTTCAACCAAGTTTAGGCCTTCAAGTCATTAGTAGTTAAACCTTATTCAAAATCACAAATTTTGTCACTTCCTTTAGAACTTCGGACCTGCAATGACTTAAAGATTTCAGCGTGCAACTTTCGCCCTCTTACAGCAGGACATAAACCCTAGACTTCACATGTGTGAACAGAAAAGTAAAAACTTCATCCTCTTTCCTTCGCTAGAGATATTTCCCTTCCTTCTAGCCTCTTCACTCTTTCCTTCTTGCCTTTCTTGCTTGAATGTGAATTGCAAAAGTGTGTGCCAAATGAGGTCGAGTTCCTCTTATTTATAGCCTTCTCATGAGGTTGGATGGCCCTCTCTAGGTCGACTTGTCCTTGACTAGGGTTGACTTGTGCTTGGAGAAATCTAGAACTTTCTAGACTAAAAATTGATATCTTTTACATGTTACAACTTTCCCAATAGGGTCTTATACAAATAATAATGACTCTCTTGACTCAAGAAAAATATTATTTTGACATGACAAACCCTAGAAGCATGAAGAATGCTTTACCTAAAGCACCATCAAAATGGAGCATGAAACCCATGCTAGAAATAATATTTTTCTTTCTTCTTTTTCATGTAACATTAGATATACATAATGACTTGAGCACATTGACAATTATGAAGACTGCAACTAGTTACATTTTCCAACACTCCTTAGGGTCGACTTCGTCAAAGTCAAAATTATGACTTTTCTCCATTATTTTCCAATGATTTTGAATAAATTTGCCAATTTCAAAAATACATTCTCCCATACTCACTTTAATGTTGTGACATTTTCCCACACAGTCAATACTCCCCCCACTAGCAACCAAAACTTGAAAACTTGTCACTAGATATACAAAACATTTTAAGCGCTCTACCAATTTATTATTAACGAAGTTATGGGTGCTAGTTGAGTCAATGAGCACTATGACCTTTTGCTTCTTAATGTATCCTACAATCATTTGATGTGTTGACAAACTTGCCAATGCATCAGAAAATATCCCACACTTATCTAAATCAATGTTATGCTCAATTTTGATGTCCATTTCCTATCCTTTTGAGTTGTCAAATTCCTCCTCATCCTTTTATGTAAATGTCTCCATTTCCTCTTTATCATTCTTTTCCTAGGTTTGACTATTTATTGTTACAACAAAACAAAGTCATTTTTCTCTTCTTTCTTCCATTTCTTCTATGATATTTGAGTAGGTTGAGGTAGGGTTTTTTTAAGAGCCCCAAAATGATCTATTTTTCCTACATATGCTCCAATAATAGACTTGTTTATGACCCTATTATTGGATTGAATATGAAAAGGAAATTACATAGCTTCCACAATAATCTTAGGATGTTTTACGAAAAGCTTAGGTTTAATGACTTCTTTTAATCCACCCATGTAAGCTTCCAACAAATGTTCATCTCGTATGTTATCCACCCTTATGGCCAATACCTGAAATTATGAAGTATAATATTCAATATAACCTAAGTGCTTGATTATTGTCAATTGACTGAAGTATTCATGTTCCCAAACTCTCCCATAATCTGCTTCTAACTCTCTTGTAAACAAACCCTGGGTATTATAATAAGAATGGTGCTTCATTTTAACTACCCAATGATACCATTAATATGATTTTATCTTAAACAACAAAGTCTCTATGTAAATCCTTTGCTTGTCATCCATAATATTGTGCAATTCAAAAATTATTTTATTCAACTTTGGGAAGGTTCAAACTCTTTGGAGACATTCCATAATTAACCCCACTATTGGACTTAAATGCACCTAAAAAAAGTTCCCCTTTAATCATATTATCAATTTTAGGGAGCCTCCCATTTAAGGCATCCATAATCTTATGTTACAATTGCTCCAACTTTCCATCCGTTTTCTCTTCCATCTATTCCAACTTTCCATCCGTTTTCTCTTCCATCTATTCCAACTTTCCATCCATCTTTTATCCCATCTATTCCAACTTTCCATCCATATTTTGTTCCATTTGTTTCAACTTGCTATCCATCTTTTGTTCTAATTGTTCTATCTTTTCTTCCATATTTCATTCTATTTCTCTTTTCATAAAACAACATTGACCAATCACTCAATTCATTAATTTGATTTTCCAAATTGGATAGCTAGATTTGTAACTCTTTGTTTTCTCCATGAATCGTGGATGACTTTTCTTGGAGGTTTAATTGGTGAACTTCTGGAGCACCCTTTTGATCCATCTGAAAAAAATAATAACAATCCTCCTTTTCTCGTTATCACAAATTTTAATCATCACAAATAGATCTTCCAAACAATATTTATGTCTCTTGTAAGTTATGTGCATTTTGAAGTTACTTTGGAGATTGTTTGGATGGCTATATCTGCCTAAGAGCTCCCTAGAAAAAATTATCGGGCCTTGATGACAAGGGACTGTCAAGTGTTATAGCTCTTTGATATACATGTGGGGTCCAACAATAGTACTTATCCCAATATCTCAAGGCACTAACTAAAGAGGCTCAATTGTGCCCTTAGTTGTACCTTCTTGAATGTTAGAGTGCTAGAGAGTGGTCTCCCCAGGTGTTGTTCTTGGTGTACTATAGAAAAAAGGCATTCGATTAGCTTATCTAAATTTGGTTGCAAGTATACCTTGGGGACTTCCCATGTACCCAAAGGTACATGGAAGTGATATTATTTATACAGGTATTGTCTAATACAATGCTACTCAAAGAGGTATCAACAGGGGTTATAAGAGTTTCCAACCAAGTCACGTCATGTGTAGTACCGATTTGTATTCTTCCATTACCATAGTTTTACCCTTTGAATGGAAAATCATTGTGTTATTTAAAGATACTAGAACACATCTCTAAAAAAAATAAACATGAGCTTTCTAACCTTTTAAAAAATTCTTAATATCACTACAAAATAACTAGTCAAAAACCCTAAATTCCACAAGATATATATCATAAAATATAATGAGTTTAAATATGAAACTTTTTCCATGGGTAACTTGCTGTGTCATCTCAAGGTTTTAAAAATTTTGTAGTTTGAAACTTCACCAAAAATAATTTATGGAAAAAATTCCAATGTGACTCTTTTAAAATTCCTTTCAAGATTAGTCATGATCTGGATTGGATCATTATATTTTTGCCATCCATCTCGATGCTTTCAGAGTGGAAAACGTGGTGGAATCAACTCACGAGACCGTTTTTACTAGTGGCACCTAATTTGGAAAAAATAGGGTCTGAAACCTTCCAGGATAGTTTTGAGGCATCAAATGATGTTTTTCGCTGGTAAATATTTTCATGCTATTCTACACACAAAGACCTTTCCAATGGTGCAAGAATCATGTCAATCAGAGTCCGTATTGGAAAATTATGCCACTCAGAAGTTGACCTTCCTATTTTCACCACCGTAGTTCGAAAAGATGCCATGTCAACCCCCATTATTCATGGAAAAGGGGCTAGCCATGTGATTCTGATGTTAAAGACTCTAGAAGAGTTTATATTGTAACTATGGTTAAGAGTTGAGGTAGTCAAACCTAACCACTAGTAAGTTATCAAGTTGTGTTATAACAAGCCATTAGCAGGAAAAGGGATTTCCATTCATTCAAGTGCATTTGTTCCATAACTGAGCAAAATTAGCCGAGGGATAGGAGGTTGAGCACATAGAGAGGATGTGTGCACTATAGCAGCTCACAGGCCACATGCCATACTTCTTTGAACTCGCATCCATATTTCCAAACAAAGAAAGAGAGCGGAGCGACCTCACCTTCTAGTTGGGTTTTTCTCCCAAAAGGGTTTCCCAAAGAAACTTTTGTGTCAAATGTGTGTGTGAGATTTTATTTTGTCATTCTTTGTTTTCTGCATAATTTTCATTTGCATTCATGCACTATTAACAGTAAATCTACAGATCCATAAATTTAATAAAATTGTAATAGTGTAGAATTTCATATTTTAAATATAATATTATCATATATGTTGTGACGAATTGTTCGTGGAATATCCACAACAGTTTACAGATAAAGTCATAAGCCCTGTCTTCCAAATACTATATCGTTTAAAGTATAGTGAACAACAACTTGAAATTTGGACCAACAATAATACAATATTTCTCCATTATCTCCACAAATTTCACTATTTGGAACTTCCCAAAAAAATAATTATAATGAAAATTCCACGATGACTCGTTTAAAACTGAATTCATAAATAGTCACAAACCCTATATTCCATATGTTATATTTCCCAAAGTATAACGAAAATAACATGAAATTTTGATGACATGTAGATTGATATTTTTCGTCAGTCTCCTCAAAGCTTAACTATTTGAAACTCCCCCCAAAAAAATTATAGTGAAAATACCAAGTGTCTTGATCAAAGTAGCAAAACCCTAGTATCAAAGATATGATACCAAATGTTATGAACCAAATGCCTTAAAATGATAAAAAGGTCAATTAACGCAATCCACTTTGAGGGGAAACCTTCTTTTACAATGAATCCAGTGTACATGACAATATATGATACCTATACAAATGAATCTCCTTCGTTATAAATAGGAGGTAATGTGAAATAATGTAACCTACCACTAGGCCAACCCAACTATAACTAGTAAACTAATAACGAATTCTTATGAGGGCCTTAACAAGTTCTACTTGGGTGCATTAACCTAGTGTACCCTTTTCTCCCAAGGAAAACCTCATGGAGAATCCCAAAGGATGTTTCCCCGCATTCATGAATGACACCTTTAGTAAACTTGTTGGTGTATACTAATGCACCTTGCATGGGGGTTCAAATCTTGCACTTGCTAGCATGGAAATATCCAAACGTACAATAACATTGGTAGTGACTAGTTGAGCTAACCCCCTGGGCTCTCACCTAGTGAACCTATGTAGTTTACAAGGGGAAAAAATTCACATCAATCAAATCCATGATGGAATCGAAGCGTCATGATTGAGAAAAAAAAATTCTTCAAAGAACTTTCTAAATAATATAAGCTTTGACATAAAAGTGGTAACTTTGGCATTTTTTTATAGATACAAAAGTGATATAGACCTAAAGCGTTTACAATTATTAAGTTTGAAACTTTTGAAATATTATCTATAAATTGATATTCATACCAACCCTAACTTTCCCATTCTCTTTGGATTATTCAGATACCCTTAATAGATGATCACCCAATATGTTAATAAAAACTCTTACAAAATTCAATGATCTAGCTATTGCATTTAAGTGATTTGTAACATTAGAACAACTTTAACACTTCCAAATTCATTTCATAATAAAAACTCTTATAAAATTCAATGATCTAGCTATTGCATTTAAGTGATTTGTCACATTAGAACAACTTTAACACTTCCCAATTCATTTCATAATATAAGACTAGTAAAAACAAAAGTTATTTTTGTTCATTTGACACAACATGACCAAAGAAATAAGAAATCATAAATACATCATGTTAGAGTCGGTCAAGTAGCCCTCCACCAGAGATCAAAGCTCTTTGCATTTCATGATTAGGTGTCCCATCAGTGTGATCATGTTGCATTCCGTTAGGCATGCCATAATCCCAGTGGAGGGAGTTTGTGTTTTTTATTCCCCTCCTGTTTGGCACTGCTGGTTCAGGTTTGTTCAAGTAAATAAAATCTTCAAAGGGTCATTCATCTTGTTTTAAATTTCGAGGTCTTAGGTCTAGGGTTGAGTCAATTTTTGTCTTGAGAGGTCATAAAGGACCAGCAGGCCAGAGGGATGTCCTTCATAAAACATCATTTCAATAATTCTCACTATTGTATAGCTAAATTTTCACCTTGTTTTCAAAACTCAAGGTCATTATCTCGTTTTTGTAAAAATTGTCAAAATTTCAAATTCTCCAAATGTTGAAGCGCAGCCTTGGTCTCCTTTGCCAAAGCATCTTAGAAGCTATCCCTGCAAAAATTTTCAGAAGAAATCATCATTTCAACCAATTTTTTCGAAGAAAGGAAACCAGAAGTCAGAGCCAATTAATTAAAAAAAGTGTCAACACTCCAACATTATAAAGTGGGTTTTGGGCAAATAAAAATCTAAAGGAAGCCTATAAAAGCACATCACTCTTCATTAGCAACTCATTTGCCTCTCACAAGCTAAGTGAATCCTTGCAAAGGCGATTTCAAGAGTCATTGAGCAAATTGGGCAGTTTCAGAGGCGCGCTACGCATCAGGGAGGGCGCGCTACGCGTCAGGGGCGCGCTACGCATCAGGTTGCCTTTCTCAGAACAAAATTGCTCGTGCGCTACGCGTCAGAGGGGCGCTACGCGTTGGGCGAGGCGCGCTACGCGTTGGGTTTTTTGCCCAACAAACTGCCAGCAAGCTACCAAATCCTCTTTTCTCTCGAGCAAATTTCAGGTAGGCCTCTCCTCCATGGCTAGATTTGGTTTTGCAAGATGAATGAGAAATTAATATGTTTAAATGCCATGAAAATGAGAAGTCAAAACCCTACATTGCTGTGGAAGATTTAAAGACTTAATGGTGCTAGGGTTTCAAATTTCTTTTGCTGTCCAAGGTTGCCCATTTGTGATCCCTCTTTTCCCTCATTTTCATCAACATTCTCCTTCAAATTTTAAAATAAAATTTCATAATTTTCCTCTCTAAAATCCCTAAAACCTACTAAATTCCCAAACCCTACTTCACCTTAAAATCCCACAATTTTGTGATTTCCCATGTTGCCTTCCCTAAATTCCTTATTTATGTTTATTGTCCCTAATTCCCTCATGTTCCCCTATCCCTAACAATTCCCTTGTATTTATGTCCCCTTGGTGACAGCATTTGAAAAAGTCAAACAGCAGTTAATTGGGTGCAAAGTCAGCAATACATTTCAGTCATCTTGCCTTCAAAACCATGTCAGAAACCGAATCAGATTATCAGCAGAGTTATGATAGTGATTCAACACCAGAGGTAGAAGTGCCAAGGAGGCATCACAAGGGTGGTAAGGGTGGTCGGCATGTCAGGGAGGAGCCCACTTCTCTGGCTCATTTGCAAGCTTGTCCACTTGAAATGACATGTTTTCAGTATCAATCATGCTTTGGATATTGTGAGCGGATCTCACAAATTCAACATCACAGAGAACTAGTCCGCTTGTTTGTCCTACATTTGCACAATGGTCATGTGAACCTTGCAGGAGTGGATTTCACCCTATCACCTGAAATTGTTGCTCAAGCCACCGGGATACCAAATGTTGGGGAGGAGTGGAACAAGCGCAAGCAGCTAGACAGATTTCATTATCAACCATACATCAAACCCGAATGTATGAGACACCTAACTATTGTTTTTCCCTTCAGATTCCTAAGGGATGAGTATGCACCCTTGATGAGGCTCATTATGCGCTATTTCACTTGTGAGGGCAGATTTTCACATTTATATTCGTACCATATCCGTTTGTTGATGCATTTCACCCGGGTACGAATGATGAACATTCCATTTTTCATGTGCCGAAATATAGAGAGGATGGTGCCCGTAGTGCAAAGGAAGAACCCCGCACAGCAACACAAAAGTATATATCATTATGCACTGATCGAGATCATAGTGATGCATCAGTTGGCACATCAGGGTATTGCTTGGGAGGATTTCATTTCTCGCGACTTCTTCATGGTGCCACAGCCACCTCCTGAGATTGTCCATGATGAGGGAGAGCCTTCACATCAGTTTCACATTCCAAAGCCCGAGCATGTCAGCACTCCAGCATGTGTCACATATCAGAGAGGCCACAGGGCCTTATTTGCATCTGCATGGTGAGTATTATCTCCACACCAGGTGGAAGGGGTCTCGCCCTCTTCATCAGCACAACGAGTGTTATCTCCACATCAGGTGGAAGGGGCCTCGCTTTCGACAACAGCACAAGTACAGGAGAGAGCCAAGCAGCCCATGATTGATGAGGGGCCATCAGGTGATCCAGACATAGATATTATTGACCTTGATATTAGCTCTCCTAGCTTAGAGCTAAAGGAGATCATTCAACAACAAAAGGCTGAAAATCACTTGTTGCAGCAGAAGTTGGAAATGGAAAATTGGACAATCACATACTTAGAGCCGCGCAACAAACAGTTAGAGGATGAACACACTCTTGATGAGTTGCGGAGGATCCGAGAAGACCGGAACTTGGCTCGCAAGATACCAGGTGATTTGACACCTATTGAGCAAGGGTCTATGCTCATCCGGATGAACACTCATTTAGAGAAGTTGCTAGCCAAGGCAAACAGGGACAAAGATATGCTCCGCCACATGAAGAATCATTATTGGGCCCGCATGCATGTGTGCAAAGCAAAAAAGAAGGTACTCAAAGGACGATTGGCCAAGGCACTAAAACGGAGGAAAAGGCCCGATCCACTTCAGATTTTGGCTGAAGCCTCCTTGAAGGAGCATCGTGCTCAATGATACACCCCCAGCTCAAAATTCAGAAAATTTGGAGCAATTTTGGTCAATTTTGAATTTTTTTTTGCTAAAAACAGGTTTTTGCCCTCAACGCGTAGCGCACCGCGCGCTACCCTGAAGATGGGGAGGTCCATTTCACAAAAACTCTGGATTTTTGGATTTTTCATGACAAATTACACTTGCTCAGCCACTTCCAAGACATTTCATTGAGATTTGGGCCCCCAAAAGGTCAAAAAACAAGCAAAAAATGACCTTCTGCCACTTTTTGGACACACAGGTAGCAGTCTTGGGAGATTGCATTTTTGAAAGGGCAAATGGGCATCAAATTGAGAAATTCCACTTGGGCTGGAGAGTAGACATCCAGACCTTTCCAACAAGACCACCTGAGCCTCATTTGGATGCCGGGAAGTGCCCCACAAGTGGGCTGAAAGGCGCGCTATGTGTTGAGAAATGGCGCGCTACACATCAGGACATTTTCTCAATTTTTCACCTTCAGCTCAGGAAAACGCAGCATTTGACCAGTTTTGACTTTTGGTGGGATTTTTCACCCTCCTTGATGTAATTGATGTAATTTTATTTTGACATGACACTTTTTTACCTATTCTAGAAGATTCATTCATAAAATAGAAAAAAATTAATGAATGAATTGGTTTCCTAACTTATAGAGGCAAGTTGTTTTGATTGCCTAGATTGTAGTGCTCAGTTTAGAATTGGTTGAAACAGCTCCTAGGATGATGAGCTCGACCCCTAGAGGAAAGGAAATGTGTTAGCTTGCCTATATTATGTATTTTCTTAGTCATTTTCATGGTTGGACTCTTGAGGGATAAGCTTAGACTGTATTACTCATTGTATCTCTACAATTTTGGCAAAGGAAAGACCAAGGTTTTGTAGCACTATTTGGGATTCCTGTGGTGATTTGTGTTGATGGTGTGTTTCTCTCATGTACTTGTAAGTTTTTTATGTGTATCATTTTCCTACTCTTCTCTTCTGCAAATTAAGTAAATGAAGTGTTAAGGTAGAATTCATGGTTTCTATGCTCTGCCTTTAAGTTTGCTTAATATCTATGTTTTCATCTGTTTAAGGAGAACTCCTGATGGTTTCTCGCTCTCCTTAGCTCCTCACCAGTCATATATATCCATTCACTTTTTTCAAAGGCATCAAGACAATCTCCTACCTTGCCCCAAGTAGACCTCTGCAAAAACTATGTCTCATCCCCGCACCCAAAATTGTCGTGCTCAGTTTTCCAACAAAACCCTAAAAATTTGAAATCAAACTTTCCCTATCAGTTTACTAGCCTAAAATCAATGTTCTTTATTGGTCATCTCAGCCCTTTGAAGACCTTTTGCTGAGATAGACCCGGAGAGAGCCCTCTCCTGTCCCCGTAGGGCTAGCTACGAGGCTAAGTGGTTTGATGTTGCGTTGGATTTTGTCTTTTTCAGCCTGAGGCCAAATTCGAGCGCTAACACATCACTTATATTCTTCCTTTGTAACTACATATATTACCTTTTGATTATTTCTTATATCTCAATTACAAAACTATTGAAATAAGAGCACTTTTCCCCTCCCACATAGAAAGCCCTCGAGATCGTTTTTTGGGTTTTCCTAATGGATCCTTACCCATGGAAAAATCTAGTGTTCTCGTCCCCTTTTGAAAACCATATAGCTTTGTTTTCTTGCCATTACTTTACCTCTTTCCATGTTAATAATTATGGATTTTCTTTCTCTCAGTATTCTAATTGTGCCTTGATTCCTCCTTAAAACATTCCACAACATATTGCATGTTTAGGGATTGCAACCTTTATTCACTTTATTAGGTTGAGTTTACGAATCACTAAATATATTTTCATTTCTATTAAAAAGAGACTTGATCAAATTCATATGGGATGGTTGGATAACACTTCCCTGCAAATTGTGATTGTATTAAACCCAAGATGAATAAAATATATCTTGGAATCCCTTATACTTAATCCAATGACAATTAAAATTAAAAGAGGAGGGAAGTTTTGTCCCATAAAAACATATTTTCATAAAAAACTAGAAAGTGCTTTGAGCCCCATCTTTATATATAGTGGATTTGTAGTAATCCATTATGATTAAAGTGTCGTTTGTCATCAAACAATGGTCAACTATTTTTGCTACTAGAATGAAGTGGGATTAATCAATGATATGTTTAAATAATTCAGAAAGTGGGTAAGATCGAGCTTTGTTCCTCCGTACTTCACGTTCATGAAGGGCGAAATTTAGGTCGACATGCAAAATGAAGTTTTGATAAGATAAAACCCTCTCATTTCATGAGATTGTCAAAAAAACATTTAATTGGGATGCCAACCTAAAAACATGGAATAAACATATATTAATATAAAAGACTCTATAATTCAAAGTAACTAGGAAGTAACTAGGATACCTCAGTTGAATGGAATGAAAATTTGGAAAATTAAGGTGGTTATATTGCTTACTTCCAAACCTGCAAAGTGCCTAACTAGGCTAATTGTTTAAAAGACCAACCAAAAAGAAGTTTTTGGATAAAGAGTATATTTATATCTTCTAGGAGCATCAACTCTTGAAGAATCATGATATCTATATTAGACGTAGTGAGACCATTTTTCAAAGATCATGAATTGGGTGACAATCCTAAACCTTTGAATTTGTATGAGAGTATGAACATTTATTGTCTCTTTTGGGGGCCTTTGATGCTCTAAGGGCCCCTTGAGTTTTTGTTTGTCTCATTGGTTAGAGTTTTTATTTTAATCATATAATAAGCTTCGAAACAGTGACTTTCCTTCCCATATTTAATTTATGTCCTCTTTTCTCTATGGCTTGATGAAGCTTCCTGACCAACCTTATAGTAACCAACTCACTTTTAGATAAAGGAAAATTGATATTTTTGTGGTTAGAGTTATCCATTGCTTTGCTTAACCTCTTTTGGAGAACTCACACAATGTTTTGGGAATTTCCTTTGGAAGGGAATGTTATTAACCTCCCATATGCATTCTAATAGAAAATCATCTTTATCAACAAGGCTTGGGTGTGTATTTTAAACTCAAATTCTTACCAATACATTTTCAAATTCTCTTTAATTCCTTTTCTAACAATTCCAAGCATGGATGAGATCTATCATAGTCCAAGAGTTTTTCGTGTGGCTTTGATTCCCCTACATTATAGTGTGAGGATGAAGGAGTGTTCTTATCCACCTTTAAAAAAAAATTGTTTCCACATTTATAATAATTAAATTTCTTCTAGAGAGAATTTATTATATTTATAAAGCCATGTTGTCATATCTCCTTTCCCACGCATATCCCTTATGTAATCAATATCCTTCCTTCTATGACATTCTTTCTTTAGGTAACCACACAATCTACAATTTGTACATCTAAATGGCATATATGCATACTCTATGACCCACCAAAATCAGTCTCCTTAAATTCAATATTAATAGCTCCATCTAGAGCCTAGTTTCCACATCCAACTCCACACAAATTTTAGCAACCAAGGTGATTTCCTTATTCATATTGTTTGGATCCATTTTTAGGAAGGAAAATAAACACCCCAATTGGTTCTTAGAAATTTTGAAGATATCCTCCCTCCATACTTCGATTAGGATGTATGAAAGCTTGATATGTATCCAATTTGAGTCAATTTTTCATCAAGGGAGTCAAACATTGGAGTCTAATAAGTGTCATGTTAGTAACCATAAGAATTAGGGCCAACTCAAATGGACATGCTTCGTATCATCAAGTTTGGATAAGAAAGTATAACATAGAATCCAATGCACCAAGGAAAACTATTGGATTATATCATAGAAATTTGCTTCAATGAGATCCAACACACTATTTAAGGAAATTTTCTTTGAACCACCTTGCATGGGACCAATTGATGGGATTTTTTGAGTACCTTAAAATTGTGTCTTGAACAAATGTTGGCTTAATAATTATCTAATTACTTGTTTTTCATCTCTTGTTCCCCTATAAGATCTCTACCTACACTTGAATTTAGAGGCCATGAATTGTTACCTAGGTTCTAATCTTTCTCTTTCAAAGAATTTTTTTAGCAACTTTGATTCAACAATGAATTTTCACTCGACAACTAATTCAATGTTAAGTGTTCTAACACACTATGGAGAAATAGAATAAGGAAGAAGGATAATGAAAACATGAACTCCACTTTTAGGGTGTTTAATCAATATGTTTTGTTTTCGCAGTGAAGGTTCACTATCACTATTCCATGGGAAAGAGGTGTGGACATCCTTTGCAAAATGGATTGTGATTAGTTCATGTACAAATGAAGGCAATAAAAACCCATCAAAACCTTGCTAATTAATATTTAGACCTGATATGATAACATGATTTGCATCTACTGGACTTGCAATATCTCTAGCCATGTGACGATAGAGCAAGGATCGAACAATGGGTGTTTTAACCCTTATTGCCCTATTATGTAAGACACTTAAATATGATGTGAGAAAATCATTTGCTTCCCTAACTTCTCAATGGTTGCTTATTGTTGGCAGAAAGTCTGGCTAGAGTGTTGGCTTTCTAAGATAGACTCTATGACACCTATGCCTTCTACATGAGAGTTCTTTTGCAGTCAACCTCTAGTACTACACCTTTCCCTCAAGTTGAGTTGTTGATTTGGCTTGCTTTCTTTCTAACAACTCTATGATCCTTTCATGGTTAACTTACACATTATTGATTAGACTTAACATAAAAGATCTCCCATGGGTTTTTCCATTCTTAATTGTTTGCTCATGTAACTTGAGGAAAAATCCAAAACTATAGTTGTTGTATTCATCTTCCCAAATTTGTGTGAGGAACTAGATTTAATACATACATCCACTCCCTTCACATGTTCCAAACTTGAAAAATATCCCCTCCCTACATCTTCTCCCTCCCTTGCCCTTGACATTACATATTTTTTTCTTCTAGATAAATAATCCCCCCCCCCCCCCCCCACCTTGTTGTACTTACATGAAGAATGAGGAAGCTGGTACATTACAACATTTCATCACCAATCAATAGATTCTTGCTCTCTTTCTTGAATTTCCATATGGAAGGTGGTGTTAAATTCTTTAACCACTAGTAACCTTGTAGGATTAAGTGAGAATGGATCTCATAAATTCCCTAGGCATTATGCCTTAGTGAAAAGGTTGAACCAACTAAGCTATCCCTTGGTGCTAGTTCAAATTGCACACACACACATAACCAGAAAATATTTTTAGTCAACATAACTTCCCTCTTATGCTCTCATGCATGTAAAATCAATATGCTCGTGACAAAGTGTCAATATCCAATATGTTATGTCCAAGCAACGTGGATGTCTCACAATTATACAACCACACATAGAGAACACAACTCCATATGTGTTAAACATGCAATCCCCAATCAAGATGGTGTTATAATTAGGAATAGGCCCTTACATCTACTCAT
The DNA here is from genome assembly GCA_031772625.1 of Pinus tabuliformis. Lineage (NCBI taxonomy): Eukaryota > Viridiplantae > Streptophyta > Pinopsida > Pinales > Pinaceae > Pinus > Pinus tabuliformis. Next base: position 703,102,839 of record CM062807.1, read on the forward strand.
CTTGCAATAGGCATTGTGATTTACCATGTTCCTTTAGGGAAACAAGGATCTTACTTGTTGATTTTCGGGATCCCAAGGTACTCATAAAATCTTAGTGAGAAAAACACCTCTACCCCTCCCATGAGTTTCTAATATGTGAGAACTGAAATGCCCTAGTATATGTCCTTATATGTTATCATCCATTAGTTGCCCACACTTAAAAATATACCTTTATGATAATCATTCAAGCAAGTCTCTTGCATCCTATAAAACACATTTACCAAACAATATCTTATCACATAATAAAAATATGATAACCTCACAAACAATATTGTATTGTATAATAAAAGTACGATAACCTTCTCACAACATTGAATAATGTTATCATCACTAAATTCCCATGGTCTACAATTTACAAGTTAACTCATAAATATACAAAACCACAAATATCATAACCACATTTCCATCGGAATCACATAAATCAACACATAAACTAGTATTTGCACATTACGGTGCAAAGGAACGTCGACAACATTAAATGGAGCGCGACGACACAGAAAGGGAGGACGATGACACAGAAGGGGAGAGAGATAGCACAGAAAGGGAAGGCGATTGGAATTGACTTTTAAAAATGCCAAGTGAAAAATCTCTATAGTGTGGACCTATAAATCTCTATAATATTACCTCATAAAACCTCACAATAATAAAACGCCTTCAACATAATCATATTTAAAAATTAAATCTTACATAATTATTTTACATTAATTAAAAATATCAAAAAATATAAATAAATGCCAAAATTCAATCCAATAATAACATGTGTTAACATTAATTACATCATATTAGTATATATATATATATAATTTAGAAATAACATATTACTTTCAAAATGCCTTCTAATTTTGTTAACCTTTGGGGCTTAAAATGCAGAAATAACGTATTAATTTCAAAGTGGCTTCTAAATTTTGTTAAATCCAAAGTGTATTTTATTTTATTTTTTCCAAGTTATAACATCTCTTTATCTTCCTCGACAATTAAGTCCATCCCTACATGTACCTTTCATCACCTCTCATGTTTGACTTTGTTCAAAATTAGGGACAAACAAGCTATGAAGCCAGAAGTAGGTATGATTAAGTTCATCTAATCAATTATGGTATTTTTTTAAAACAAATTTTATATTTTATATTATTTTGATGTGTAAATTCCATCATCATTCCATAAATGTTGGAAATAGAGAAGAAATATGGTTATATGTATTGGAATGATGATGGAAATAGAGAAGAAATATGGTTATATGTATTTCTTCTTGGGTGACAATAATTTAGTTGACTTGAAAAGACTTTTCACCTTTTTAAATGATACAACTTAAATGTGGTATTCTATGTAGGGCACCGTGCAAATTAATAACTCATTGATAGTGGTAAACTTAGATGATGCATACAAATCTATATTTAAAATTTTTAAATTTTAATTCATCTTTTACTTGTTATGCTTCTTAGCTTTTCATGTGTTTTTAAATGTTTAATTTTAATTTTAATTTTTAAATATTTTATTTGAGATGGAAAAAATATAATTTTCAAATATTTTTAATATAAGTATATTTACTAAAGAGTTTATAAGGATTGAGTTTGCTAGTACGAGTGTCTTTCTTTTTGAGGGCGAAAGTGAGGTTGTTGCTATCGGGTCAATCCAAAGTACAATCGCTAAAGAGTTCACAAAGAGTGAGGTTGCAAGTATCAAGGTCTTCTTAAATAATTTTAATTTCCTCACTATAAATAATTTTAATTTCTTTATTTCTTAAATAACTATAGATAGAGATAAGATTTTTAAGAAGAAAATCTGCCTTTTAAGGCATCAAAAATTTGGGAAATAAATCATGAGAGGTTGTAAGAGAAAAAAATCTTGGTAGCAATTAGCAAGTTGTTAGGATAAGAAAAAGTTTAGAAATCTTAAAAACTATTGGGTGTGCTTTTTTTTATTTAAAAAAGCTATGGATAGGAAATATTTTGTCAATAAGGAAAAAAACGAGTCTACCTTGAAAAGCATGAGTGATTTGTGGATTGATTTATGGATCTAGGGAAATTTATTTTGTTTGTATATGTTATTATAAATATTGTAAGCCTAAGGGGAAAACTAATGGTCAAATGAATGTGAAATCAGGCCATAGAGAGTGAATAGAGAGAATGAATGCCTCTAAGCATATGTATGTACAAAGCTAGTTTAATGAATGAGAGTTCATGTATAATTGTGAATCTAAGAATTCTATGTGAAGTGTGATCTGATTATTTGATTTCAAAGAAAGCATGGAAACATGTTTTGTGATTGGCATATAAATTCAATCCAATAAACTTTTGATCTTTGAATTAGCACAAAATTGTGGATTATTAGTTTTGTGACTGCTAAAAAAGATATCATTGTTTGTTATTATTAAGATTACAGGTTTGTGGAAGTGAACATAGCAGAAAAAGTCAAATTTTCCTGCATCACATTGTTGCTTGGGATGAAGAATATTTTCAGATTGCATGACTATTCAAAGAATATGAAAGCCAAGATAGCTACCTTCAGTGTTAAATGGAAAGGAGACATTTGGTGGGAAGATATGAACAATGTTAGAGGCATTAGAGAAGAGGAGCCAGTTTGGGATGAGAATGAGAGACTCTTCAAGAAGAAGTACCTATTTGAAAGATACTATGATGACAGGGCTAAGGAATTCTATGAGTTGAAGATGGGTTCTATGATGGATGATGAGTATACTAGAAGATTTTTGGAGTTGTTGAGGTATGTGCCTTATCTTAAGGAGGAGAAAGCAAAGATTCAAATGTTCATTAGTGGGTTGTTAGTAACATTTAGAGATCAGATTGAGTTTGATGAGCCTCAATCATTGGACGAAGCCTTCAGAAAGTTAAATCATTGTTATGAACAATCAAAGCACAAATTTAAGTCTGAGCAGGATTGGAAAGGGAATGAGAAGACTAAAGGAAAGTGGGCTAAGAAGCGATGAATACTTCAAGGTGCAGGTGACAAGGAGAATGCGCAGGTGACACAGGTAGTTCAATGCAGTTGATAGAGGACATAAGTCTTAGCCTAAGGAGCAGGACAAGGGCGATGGTAGTCAACCTTTTAGGTGTTGGACTTGTGGTGGAGAGAATCGCAAGAGAGATTATCCAAAACATTAGGGTGGTAGACCTCAAATTTACAATGCTCAGGAAGCATAGACAGTTGCAGATGTTGGTTATAGTATTCCTTGGATTTATGCAACAGTGGATAATAGGCAGGCAGATCATCAGGCATCTATTATCGAGATGGAAGGTAAGCTTCATGATCAAGTTGTTTCTATTTTGATTGATCCTGGATCTAACTATAGTTATATGACTCCTAACCTGGTGGATAATTGTTGCTTGAGAAAAGAAGTGCATGAAGAATCTTAGTTGGTGTAGTTGGCTACAGGGACCAAGAGAAGAGTTCATCATTGGATGAGATCTTTTGCATTTGATTTGAATGGTATTCCTACATTAGCACAACTAAATGTGCTTCCCTTTGGTTCATACAATATGCTTTTGGATATGGATTGGTTTTTCATTCAGAGGACTAAATTTGAATGCTATGACAAGGCTATTAAGTGTTTGGATGATGATGGGGAAAGAAGAATCTTGCAGGTTAAGAAGAAGCCTACTTCAGGTAGGATAGTCACAACTATGCAAGCAAAGTGCATCCGCAGGAAATGATGCTTATTATTTGTAGTGCATATTTCCAATGACAAGAGGAAGGATGTTGAGGATGAGGAAGTCCTGAAGAGGTACCCTTTTTTGCACCAATTTCAGAATGTGTTTCCCACAGAGATTCTAGAGTTATCTCCTCATAGGGAAGTGGACTTCTCTATCGAGTTGATGCGAGGAGCAACACCGACATCTAAAGCACCTTACAGGATGAGCACTTTGAAGTTGGTGGAATTGAAGTTGCAACTAAAAGAAATGCTCAATAAGGGATACATAAGGCCAAGTGTAGCACCTTGGGGTGCACCAGTGTTGTTTGTAAGAAAGAGGGATGGCACTCTCAAATTATGCATTGATTACAGGAATTTGAACAAGATGACGACCAAAAACAGGTATCCATTGCCAGGATTGATGATTTGTTTGATCAGTTAAAGGGAGCAACAGTATTCTCAAAGATTGATCAGAGATCAAGATATCATCAAGTGGGCATCAAAGAAGAAGACATCTACAAGACTGCATTCTCTACTAGGTATGGGCACTATGAGTTTGTGGTGGTTCCTTTTGGTCTTACTAATGCTCCGGCTACTTTCATGTTTTTTATGAACAGCCTGTTGCATCCTTAACTGGACAAGTTTGTGATATTTTTTATTGATGACATATTGATATTTTCTAAGAATGAGGAAGAGCATGGAGAACACATGGCAACAATATTGAGATTATTGAGAGAGCTTCAGTGGTATAACAAGCTCAGTAAGTGCAGTTTCTTTCAGTCTCAGATTCATTACTTGGGACATGTTGTTTCCAAGGAAGGGATAACAGTGGGGCCAAAGAAGATTAAAGCTATCATGGAGTGGCCAACACCTAGGAATGTGGATGAGGTGAGATAATTCATGGGACTAGCAGGTTACTCCAAGTGGTTCATTAAGAACTTCTCAAGGATTAGCTATCCTATTACATCTTTGCAGGGAAAAGGGAAGAAGTTTGGATGGACTGAGGAGTGTACATCTAGCTTTGAGTAGTTGAAGCATTTGCTTACAAATGCTCTAGACTTGAAGATTGTAAATGTTGATAAGGAGTTCATGGTTTGTACAGATGCTTGTAAGGAAGCACTTGGTGGAGTCTTGATGCAAGAAGGACATATGGTATGCAATGAGTCAAGGAAGTTGAATGAACATGAGCAGAACTATGTGACTCATGATCTTGAGTTGGCAGTTATCATTCATGCATTGAAGATGTGGAAACATTATCTCCTTGGCAGGATGTTTGTTCTAATGAGTGATCATAATGGGTTGAGGTACTTGTTTGATCGGCCTAATCTGAATCCTAGGCAAGCTAGATGGTTGGCTACCCTCAATGAGTTTGACTTTGAGATCAAATACATCAAAGGCAAGGAGAGAAGGGTTGCAGATGCTCTTCTTAGGACAGTGTAGGTAAATCACATTTTGGCTATGAGTTCATATGGGACAGATTTACAGGACCGAATCTTGCATGTAGTGAAACATGATGATAAGTACCAATAGTTGAAGCAAAGATTGCAGCAGCAGGTTGAAGGCGATAGGGATGAGGAGTATCACCTCATGGCAGATGGCTTGGTCAGATTCAAGAACAAGATTTATGTGTGGGATAACAATGAGATGAAGAAGCTTATATTGTGGGAGTTTCATTTCAAGCCATATTCAGGCCACCCGAGATATCATAAGACTTTGACAGTTGTGAAGAAGTTCTATTATTGGTTGAATTTAAAGAAAGAAGTGCTTGAGTTCATTGTAAGGTGTTTGACCTGTCAGTAGGTGAAGGAAGAGTGTAAGCACCTAGCTGGTTTGTTGTAGCCTATTTCAATTCCAGAATGGAAATGGGAGGTCATTTCCATGGATTTAATTATAGGTTTGCTAAGGACATCAAGACAACATGACTCCATCATGGTTGTGGTTGGCATGTTGAGCAAGGTAGATCACTTAATTATAGTGAAATCTACAAATTTAGCTAATGAGGTAGCTCAGATCTTCATCAGGGAGATAGTGAGGTTGCATGGTGTTCCCAAGAAGATCGTATCAGATAAAGATGCCAAGTTCACTTCCAAGTTTTGGAAGGAATTATTTCCAAGTTTGGGGATAGAGTTAGGCTTCACTACAAATTATTAATCGTAGGCAAATGGATAGGTAGAGAAGATTAATAGCATTCTTGAGGATATGTTGAGTATGTATGTCATGCATCCGCAAAGGAAGTGGGAAGATTATCTTCCACCGGTGGAGTTTTCTTATAATAACGGGTATCATGAATCCTTGAAGATGAGTCCATTTGAGGCTCTCTATGCATGGATTTATAACACTCCTATTAGCTGGAGTGATCAAGTGAACATGGTGCTTATTGACCCGAAAATGTTGGATGAGATGGAACAGGAAATTTAGTTTATTAAAAAGAATCTAAAGGCAGCATAGGACAGGTAGAAGAATTATATGGATCATCATAGAGCATTCAAAGAGTTTCAGGTTGGGGAGCATGTGTACTTTTGCATAAAGCCCAGGAAGTCTTAGCTCCTTGAGGATTGGATATTGTACCAAGCTGGAACCTCGGTATTGTGGGCCTTTTGAGATCCTGGAGAGGATTGGACAAGTGGCCTATAGACTTGTGCTGCCACCAACAATGAAAGTCCATGATGTTTTCCATGTTTCATTGCTTAAGAGATATGTTTAAGATGTTGATCATGTGATTGATTGGTCTATATTGCAAGTGGAACCAAAGGGAGCTCTAGCTAGAACCTCAGTGTATTTTGCAGTGGAAACATCTCATGCTTCTGAATCGAGTAATTGAGGAAGTTAAAGTGCAGTGGAAGCACTTTGGGTCTAATGAAGCTACATGGAAGATGGTTGATCAGATGCGGGTTATGTATCCTTCCTTGTTTGTTGGTTGAGGAGTTGTGTTAGTACATGTGTTTTGGTCTCATTTATATGCATATGTGTTTTGTGGATACTGCAATGAGTTGTGGTATAAAGCTCCAATAAGCGGTATGTTGTGAATACTACATCAAGTTGTGTTATAAAGTTCCAATAAGTAGCATGGTGTTCATGGTTTCAGTAGTTTGGTATGACGTAAATGTTGCATCGAATTGTGATATAAAGCTCCATGGGCAGCGTGTTTTTTTGTTTATAAGCATCATTGAACATCGAGGATGGCGTTACCCCAAGGCAGAGGGGTTTGTAACAATCCATGGTTAATTTTCCATGTAAATAAAATAAGACCAAGGTCATGGGACATGTATTCCAAGTTGAATGGTGGGAAAAACATTATAATGGATAGTGGACATCACTTGTGGTTTATTAATGGCTATGGAAATTGGCAAAGGTAAGAGGCAATAATTAGCATTTAATTATGAAAATATGAGAAAAAGAAGGTGAAGAGACACAAATGTGCATGCAAGGGAAATTAGAGGGAAAATGAAGAAAATAGAGGCATCATTAATAAAAAGGCAACAAAGAAACAATTGCTGGATTTTTGACAACTTTTGGATCAGTGTTAGCTTCTTGACAGTTTTGGGTTGAGCTATTGTTCACTCTCATCCTCTCATACTCTTGCACACTTAGAGAATTTTTGGAGAATTCTTGGAGCACTCTAGTATTCACCTAGATTTGGAGAAAGCAAGCAAAGACAAGCAAGGGAAGCAAGGAAGCGCAAGGAGATAGTTAAATCAGCAGCTACAACTAGATGTATTTGCAGGTAACATGTTTCATGTATGATCTCCTTATTGGTTTTTGGATGCATGGCATATGAATGTGGTTTTATGGTTATGTGTTGTCATTGGCATGGATATTTGCCTTGATTGACAATGGTTTCAGTCTTGCCTTGCGATTTCCTAGATAACCATGGCATAGTGGGTTCCCCATTTGGATTTTTTGATTGGTTATCAGGTTCCCTATGGTTGTGGATTGGAACAAAATGCCCTGGATCCCTGGAACAATTTGGGTTCCCTAGAGTATGTGGGTTGAGTTACTAGTCCCTAAAGCCTATGGATTGGGACAAATGCTCTAGAGCTCTATAACAACTTGGGATTCCTGGAGACTATGGGTTGAGTTACTGGTTCTTGGAGCCCTGGACAGCTTGGGTAGAGACTGATCTAGTCATTTTTAGCGATTTCTAGACTACTTAGGTGAAATCATTGTGGTTGACGGTTGAGATAGTTTGGCCTCTTGAATCCCTAGTTGGTTTCGTTTTGGTTTAACCCTTATTATATGACATTCATGCTTGGAATATGGTGTGGGGGTGATTAGCTAAAAGAGAGAATTGGTTCATCCCAATCTATGGTCGAGTGGTACATGGAAGTCCCTGACTTAGTTGGCATTCTCATATGTTAATATGAGTATTTTCCTATTATGATATATGGGCAATTGTATTGATTATGATGGTGATTTTTCATGGTCTTTATTCTGGTTATATGTTGGTTATATGATGTATTCTATCTATGGATCTTGTTCAAGTTTTGATTAGTTATTGAATGGTTGATGAATGCATGGGCTAACAAGTGTTATTGAAACTATCTAGAGAGGGCATATAGCCTTCTTGTTGATTCTCAGATGAAGATTATTAGTTTATGAACATATATGCATTCATCACCTGTAGCTTTCATGTTTACCATATGTTTAACTAAATGTCTATCATGGATTAGGCATGTCTAGGCCAAATAATTCCTTGAGTTTTGATTGATTAGCATTGTCTTCACCTTTGAATCCATTCTAGAAAGTTACATGCATTTTTTGTTAGTGATCTGGTGGCTAGCCTAGAAAAGTGGCTCAGATCTCATAACTGCTGGCACAAAACTGGAGTTTTTGGGTCATAACCGCGTGGAGGAAGTCTTGTGGGTGTGGTTATAGCCTCCCAACCGCATGCATGCAGGCTTATGGGTGCAGTTGAGGGGAAAACCTAGTGAAAATGAGTTCTAGTTCAGGGACTGACCATCTGTGGTGGTTTGCGGGCTCCTGAGTGGTTTGTGGTCCCTGAGGGATGTCTGTAAGTTCTCGATGTGTCGAGCCTACTTTCATAACTGGAACTTGGAGGTCAATTCATATAATAGTGGCACTTGTCTCATGTTTACCATGGAGAGCTTGTAAAAGTGGGTAAATGTGGGTGGGGCATTACATTCTTAGCCTTGATCTCAACCTTCTTGTTCTTGGATTTTACATTGGCATTGACATTCTTTGTGGGTTCAACTAGATTTCCCTCCACATACTCCATTACATCATTCTCTTTAAGGGTAAGATACAATCTAGCTCTTCATGCTGCAAAGTTGGAGGCATCATTCAACCTTTCTTCAATCTTGAAGTACAAGGAAGTCATATTGTCCAAGAGAATTAATCAGAAATTAGCAAGAGAAGTGTATAAGGGGTGTATTCTATGTTCTCTAATGTTTGATCTTCACCTCAGCTTTGATACCATGTTAGTTTTTCTCAAGTTCTATGTTGTCATAATTACTTAAAACATTTTAATTTCATTCACCCAAGTAACAGTTAAGTAATTATAGATAGAATGGTAAATAGTAATGCACAATAGAAGATGGCCAAGCACAGTGAGACACAAAGATTTTGGTCAAATATTAGGGAAAAACCCCACAAGAGGGAAAACGCACAATCAATTCTTCTTCTTCTTAGTTATTCAATCAATGTTTAGCTGAGATACATAATCATATTTTCACATCCATAAACAATCAAAGTCAACCTTCGACCTTCCCAAGTTAACCAAGTCAAAATCAGTCAAATGAGAGAGAAACAATAGAAATCTTCTTACAATTAAGCCCTAGTCAAAGGGTCAAATTTCAGTCTCCTGCAACTCAGTCAAAGGGTCGAATTTCAGCCTGCAACTTCCATAGAAAATTTTGTCAAAGTCAATAGTCAAATCTTGAGGTCAATGCAGAGAGAAACAGTTTGAATTTCGGTCAATTACAAGGTTAAAGATTTGGTGAATTCAGGGAATATTCCAAGTCAAAGATTCATCCTTCTTTCCTCAATCAAACAAAGTCAAAGTATCTTGCAATTCTTGATCAAAGGAGAGAGATTTGACTTGCAGTCAACATGCCCAAAAAGAGACATGAAGATGCACTCAAAGACAGTCACATGATTCCTAGAATATTCAGCCTCTTAAGACAGTCAAAGGGCTCAGTCAAAGTAGAGACAAATCCCCCAAGTCAATGTTGGTCAACACATAAAAGAAAGGCTTTTTTTACTCCTTCACATGTGTGATTTCATATCGAACTTGTGATGATGAGATGCTCCAAATGAAGTCCAATGATGCTATATTTATATGTGTGTTTGGAGGTGCATTTTCCACTTGTGGGGTTGACTTGGTCAAAGTCAAAATTATGAATTTTCTCCATTATTTACTAATTATTTTGACTAAAGTTGCCAATTTCAAAAATATATTCTCCCATACTTGGTTTAATGTTGTGACATTTTCCCACACAATCAATACTCCCCCCATTAGCAACCAAAAAATGAAAACATGTCATTGGATATACAAAGCATTTTAAGGACTCTGCCAAATTATTATTAATGAATTTATGTGTGCTAGTCAAGTCAATGAGCACTATGACCTTTTGCTTCTTAATGTAGCCTGCAGTCATTTGATGTGTTGGAAAACTTTCCAATGCATGAGAAAATATTCCACACTTATCTTCTTCTTTCAGCTTCCTCTCGGGTTCTCCCTTTTCTTCAGTTATGTGATCTTCACTTCTTTCCTTCATTTCGTTGTTCACTTTACTATTTGGACAATCCCTTTCAAAGTTTCCATACTCATTGCATACAAAGCATTGAACCTTGAACATATATGTTTTCTTCTTGGACTTTCCAAACTTCCCTTTCTTCAACTTCTTGGTTCTTGTAATGAAGGCTTGAGACCTTTCATTTGATTCAATATCATCCTTTGCCTTGATTCTATATTCTTCCAAGATAAATTGAGCCAATAATTCATCAAAAGGTGTGGTATGTTTCTTTGAGTAGACGCTAGTTGCAAAACTACTCCATTTAGGTGGCAAAGAATTTAGTACATTGATATTCATCTTAAAGTCTGTAACAGTCTCCCCAAGCCCTTGCAACTAGTCTCTTATTTATGATAATAGGTGTCCATGTCTTCATCCTTTGATTTATTTATTCTATATAGTTTATTCCTCAAGGAAATTATTTTGACCCGATATACTTATAGAGTACAACATTACCAACTTATCATGCATAGCTTTTCATGTCTTCAAATCAGTAACAAAGGGAACAAGATGATCTTTAATGGATTCAATAATGATCCTTTGTGCTCTTACTTCTCCATTCTTGTACTTTGCTAACTCTTGAGTCTTTTATTTGTCAGGAACAACTACTTCTCCAAGGACATACTCCATGACTTCATTTTTTATGAGTGTCAAGTCAATCATTTTCTTCCATGCTAGGAAGTTTGTTGATCCAACAAGATTGTTGCTTTCCTTGCAAAATGTAGCCGTGTTATTTGTAGATTGAGATATAGAATACAATATACTACTTACTTGTCAACCAAGATTCCTCCTTCTAGATGAGTCTCCAACTATATCGATGCTTTCGAGACATTCAAAGAGACTTTAGATATGCCCTAGAATGGTGACTTCTAGCATGCCTTCAATAATCGTGTCTTCAAACAGCTTCAATGAGTAGATGATGATCCCAAGATTCCTTGATGATTCTTCTTCTACAAGATGATACGCTAGAGAAACTTCAACAAATATATGTCTTCTCTTCCTTCAATGAGAGCTTGATGATGAGGTATTTTTCAATAAAATCTTGATGTAGTAACACTCCTTCTAGATCAAATTGTCTTCTTCTCCTTTCCTTGTGTACTTCTGTAAATGATTCCCCCTTAGAAATCCTTCAAGATGATCCTTCAGCTGCCTTCTCTTATTCACCTTAGATCTTATACCATATTGGAGAATGCAATAGGGCAACTATTAATTCAAATTATCCTTAACGTTAATAATTGCTTGTGAAAATTTAGTTATCTTTTGATGTTTCTTTAATAGATATTTTCACTAAACAATTATGAAGAACGAAAACAAAAAAGACAATGGACACAATTATTAGGCTCCAAGCCATGGAAAAACCCCTCTGAGGGGAAAACCCAAAAAAATCTCTTCTCTTCTTATAGAATCTACTTCAAATGAGAAAACCAAGATCCAAACCTTAAGACCAATATCTTGTCCAAGCAGCAAGTCATCCCCTCAAGACAACCTTCTTCTAGCGAATCAAATATTGATTAAGTCAACAAGATTCAATCTCCTTCTAATCTGCCCTACCTCAGAACTTCAACTTCCTACTGCATATATGTAACTTCAGCACGCAGAAACCCTAGCTTTTAGCATGTGACAACCTTCATTGGGATCTTCCTTTAAGCAAGTTAAGGCCTTCAAGTCATTAGTAGTCGAACCTTATTCAAAATCACAAATTTTGTCCCTTCCTTTAGAACTTCGGACCTGCAATGACTTTAAAGATTTCATCCTATAACTTTTTCCCTTGTGCAATAGGACATAAACCCTAGACTTCACATGTGTGAGCAGAAAAGTAAAAACTTTGTCCTCTTTCCTTCGCTGGAGATATTTTCCTTCCTTCTATCCTCTTCACTCTTTCCTTCTTGCCTTTCTTGCTTGAATGTGAATTGCAAAAGTGTGTCCCAAATGAGGTCAAGCTCCTCTTATTTATAGCCTTCTCATGAGGTTGGATGGCCCTCTCTAGGTTGACTTGTCCTTCACTAGGGTTGACTTGTGCTTGGAGACATCTAGAGCTTTCTAGACTAAAAATTGATATCTTTTACATGTTACAACTTTCCCAATAGGGTCTTATACAAATAATAATGACTCTGTTGACTCTAGAAAAATATTCTTTTAACATGACAAACCCTAAAAGCATGAAGACATGCTTTACCTAGATGACCATCAAAATGGAGCATGAAATCCATGCTAGAAATAATATTTTTCTTTCTTATTTTTCATGTAACATAAGATATACATAATTACTTGAGCACATTAACAATTATGAAGACTGAAACTAGTTACATTTTCCAACGCTTCTTAGGGTCGACTTCGTCAAAGTCAAAATTATGACTTTTGTCCATTATTTACCAATGATTCTCAATAAAGTTGCCAATCTCAAAAATATATTCTCCCATACTCACTTTAATGTTGTGACATTTTCCCACATAGTCAGTACTCCCCCCATTAGCAACCAAAACTTGAAAACTTGTTATTATTAATGAAGTTATCGGTGCTAGTTGAGTCAATGAGCACTATGATATTTTGCTTCTTAATGTATCCTACAATCATTTGATGTGTTGACAAACTTGCCAATGCATGATAAAATATTCCACACTTATCTAAATCAATGTTATGCTCAATTTTGATGTCCATTTCCTATCCTTTTGAGTTGACAAATTCCCCCTCATCCTTTTATGGAAATGTCTCCATTTCCTCTTTATCATTATTTTCATAGGTTTGACTATTTATTGTTACAAGCAAAACAAAGTCATTTTTCTCTTCTTTCTTCCATTTCTTCTACGATAATTGAGATAATTGAGTAGGTTGAGGTAGGGTTTTTTAATGAGCCCCAAAATGATCTCTTTTTCCTGCATATGCTCCAATGATAGACTTGTTTGTGACCTTATTATTGGATTGAATATGACAAGGAAATTGCATAGCTTCCACTGTCATTTTAGGATATTTTTCGAAAATCTTATGTTTAATGTCTTCTTTTAATCCACCCATGTAAGCTTCCAACAAAATTTCATCTCTTATGTTATCCACCCTTGTGGCCAATACCTGAAATTATGAAGTATAATATTCAATATAACCTAAGTGCTTGATTATTGTCAGTTGACTGAAGTATTCATGTTCCCAAACCTTCCCATAATGTGCTTCTAACTCTCTTGTAAATAAACCCTAGGTATTATAATAAGAATGGTGCTTCATTTTAATGACCTATTGATACCATTAATATGATTTTATCTATAACTATAAAGTTTCTATGTAAATCCTTTGCTTGTCATCCATAATATTGTGCAATTCAAAAATTATTTAATTCAACTTTGGGAAGGTTCATACTCTTTGGAGAAAATCCATAATTAGCCCCACTATTGGAGTTAAATGCACCTAAAAAAGGTTCCCTTTTAATCATATTATCAATTTTAGGGAGCCTCCCATTTAGGGCTTCCATAATCTTATGTTACAATTGTTCCAACTTTCCGTCCATTTTCTCTTCCATTTATTCCAACTTTCCATCCATCTTTTATCCCATCTATTCCAACTTTCCATCCATCTTTTGTTAAATTTGTTTCAACTTTCTATCCATCTCTTGTTCTAATTGCTCTATCTTTTCTTCCATATTTCATTCTATTTCTCTTTTCATAAAACAACATTGACCAATCACTCAATTCATTAATTTGATTTTCCAAATTGGATAGCTAGATTTGTAACTCTTTGTTTTCTCCATGAATCGTGGATGTCTCTTTTCTTGGAGGTTTAATTGGTGAACATCTGGAGCACCCTTTTGAGCCATGTGAAAAAATAATAAGAATCCTCCTTTTCTCTTTATCAAAAATTTTAATAATCACAAAGAGATCTTCCAAACAATATTTATGTCTCTTGTAAGCTATGTTCATTTTGAACTTACTTTGGAGATTGTTTGGATGGCTAACTTTTTCCTAAGAGCTCCCTAGAAAAAATTATCGGGTTCTTGATGACAAGGGAATTTCAAGTGTTATAGCTCTTTGATACATGTGGGGTCCAACAATATTACTTATCCCAGTATCTCAAGGCACTAACTAAAGAGGCTCAATTGTGCCCTTAGTTATACCTTCTCGACTGTTAGAGTGCTAGAGAGTGGTCTCCCCAAGTGTTTTTCTTGGTGTATTATAGAAAAAAGGCATTCGATTAGCTTATCTAAAGTCGGTTTCAAATATACCTTGGGGACTTCCCATGTACCCAAAGGTACATGGAAGTGATATTCTTTATACAATTATTGTCTAATGCAATGCTACTCAAATAGGTATCAACAGGGGTTATAAGAGTTTCCAACAAAGTCACATCATGTGTAGTACCTATTTGTATTCTTCCATTACCACAATTTTACCCTTTGAATGGAAAATCATTGTGTTTTTTAAAGATACTAGAACACATCTCTAAAAAAATTAAACATGAGCTTGCTAACCTTTTCAAAAAGAATAAAATATTGCTACAAAATAACTAGTCAAAAACCCTAAATTCCACAAGATATATATCATAAAATATAATGAGTTTAAATATGAAACTTTTTCCGTGGGTAATTTATTGTGTCATCTCAAGGTTCTAAAAAATTTGTAGTTTGAAACTTCACCAAAAATAATTTATGGAAAAAATTTCAAGGTGACTCTTTTAAAATTACTTTCAAGATTAGTCATGATCTGGATTGGATCATTATATTGTTTGTCTTCCATCTTAATGCTTTCAGAGTGGAAAAAGTGGTGGAATCAACTCACGAGACCGTTTTTACCGGTGGGACCCAATTTGGAAAAAATAGGGTTTGAAACCTTCCAGGAGAGTTTTGAGGCATCAAATGATGTTTTTTGGTGGTAAATCTTTTCATGCTATTTTACACACAAAGACCTTTCCAACGGTGCAAGAATCACGTCAATCGGAGTTCGTATGCGAAAGTTATGCCACTCAAACGTTGACCTTCTTGTTTTCACCATCGTAGTTCGAAAGGATGCCACGTCAACCCCCATTATTCATGGAAAAGGGGCTAGCCATGTGATTCTGATGTTAAAGACTCTAGAAGAGTTTATATTTTAACTATGGTTAAGAGTTGAGGTAGTCAAACCTAACCGCTAATAAGTTATCAAGTTGTGTTATAACCAGGCCATTAGGAGGAAAAGGGATTTCCATTCATTCAAGTGCATTTGTTCCATAGCTAAGAAAAATTAGTCGAGGGATAGGAGGTAGAGCACACAGAGAGGATTTGTGCACTATAGCAGCTCACAGGCCATAGGCCATACTTCTTTGAACTCGCAGCCATATTTCCAGACAAAGAAAGAGAGCGGAGTGACCTCACCTTCTAGTTGGGTTTTTCTCCCAAAAGGGTTTCCTAAACTAAATTTTGTGTCAAATGTGTGTGTGAGATTTTATTTTGTCATTCTCTATTTTCTGCATAATTTTCATTTGCATTCATGCACTATTAACAGTAAATCTACAAATCCATAAATTTAATAAAATTGTAATAGTGTAGAATTTCATATTTTAAATATAATATTATGAGATTTGTTGTGACGAACTATTCAGTGGAATATCCACAACAGTTTACGGATCAAGTCATAACCTCTATCTTCCAAAGTCTATATCTTTTAAAGTATAGTGAACAACAACTTGAAATTTGGACCACCAATAATACAATATTTCTCCATTGTCTCCACAAATTTCACTATTTGGAACTTCCCAAAAAAATAATTATAATGAAAATTCCACGATGACTCGTTTAAAACTGAGTTCATAAATAGTCACAAACCGTATATTCCATATGTTATATCTCCCAAAGTATAACGAAAATAACTTGAAATTTTGACATGTAGATTGATATTTTTCGTTATTCTCCTTAAAGCTTAACTATTTGAAACTTACCCCAAAAAAAATTATAGTGAAAATACCAAATGTCTTGGTCAAAGTAACAAAACCCTAGGATCAAAGATATGATACCAAATGCCTTAAAATGATAAAAAGGTCAATTAATGCAATTCGCTTTGAGGGTAAAACCTTCTTTTACAATGAATCCACTGTACATGACAAGATATGATACCTATACAAATGAATCTCCTTTGTTATAAATAGGAGGTAAAGTGAAATAATGTAACCTACAACTAGACCAACCCAATTATAACTAGTAAACCAATAACGAATTCTTATTAGGGCCTTAACAAGTTCTACTTGAGTGCATTAACTTAGTGAACCCTTTTTTCCCAAGGAAACCCTCATGGAGGAACCCAAAGGATGCTTCCCTACATTCATGGATGACACCTTTAGTAAACTTGTTGGTGTATACTAATGCACCTTGCCTAGGGGGATTCAAATCTTGCACTTTCTAGCATGGAAATATCCAAATGTACAATAACATTGGTAGTGACTAGTTGAGCTAACCCCCTGGGCTCTCACCTAGTGAACCTATGTAGTTTACAAGGGGAAAATATCCACATCAATCAAATCTATGATGGAATCGAAGCATCATGATTGAGAAAAGAAAATCTTCAAAGCACTTTCTAAATAATATAAGCTTTGACATACAAGCGGTAACTTTGGCATTTTTAATAGATACAAAAGTGATATAGACCTAAATCGTTTACAATTATTAAGTTTGAAACTTTTGGAATATTATCTATAAATTGATATTCATGCCAACCATAACTTTCCCATTCTCTTTGGATTATTCAAATACCCTTAATAGATCATCACCCAATATGTTGATAAAAAAACTCTTATAAAATTCAATGATCTAGCTATTGCATTTAAGTGATTTGTCAAATTAGAACAACTTTAACACTTCCCAATTCTTTTCATAATATAAGACTAGTAAAAACAAAAGTTAATTTTGTTCATTTGACACAACATGACCAAAGTAAGAAGAAATCATAAATACAACATTTATATTCTTCCTTTGTAACTCTATATATCATCTTTTGATGATTTCTTATATCTCAATTACAAAAACCCTTGAAAGAATAGCAATTTTCCCCCTCCCACATAGAAAGCCCTCGAGATCGTGTTTTGGGTTTTCCTAATGGATGAATCTAGTGTTCTCATCTCCTTTTGAAAACCATATAGCTTTGTTTTCTTGCCATTCCTTTACCTCTTTCTATGTTAATAATTATGAATTTTCTTTCTCTGGGTATTCTAATTGTGCCTTGATTCCTCCTTAAAACATTCCACAACATATTGTCTGTTTAGGGATTGCAACCTAAATTCCACTTTATTGGGTTGAGATTATGAATCACTAAATATGTTTTCCTTTTTATTAAAAAGAGACTTGATCAAATTCATATGGGATTGTTAGATAACACTTCCCTGCAAATTGTGCTTGTATTAAACCCAAAATGAATAAAATATGTTGTGGAATTCCTTATACTTAATCCAATGATAATTAAAATTAAAAGAGGAGGGAAGTTTTGTCCCATGACAACATATTTTCAATAAAATTGGAAAATGCTTTGAGCCCCATATTTATATATAGATGATGTGAAGTAATCCATTATGATTAAAGTGTTGTTTGTCATCAAACAATGGTCAAATAGTTTTTCTACTAGAATGAAGTGGTATTAATCAATGATATGTTTAAATAATTCAGAAAGTGAACAAGATCGAGCTTTGTTCCTCTGTACTTCATATTCATGAAGGGTGAAATTTAGGTCGACATGCAAAATGAAGTTTTGATAAGATAAAACCCTCTCATTTCATGAGATTGCCAAATAACAATTATTTGGGATGCCAGCTTAAAAACATTGAATAAACATATATTAGTATAAAATTTTCTATATTTCAAAGTAACTAGGATACCTAAGTTGAATGGAATGAAAATTTGGAAAATTAAGGTGGTTATATTGCTTACTTCCAAACCTCCAAAGTGCCAAACCAAGTTAATTGTTTAAAATACCAACCAAGAAGAAGTTTTTGGATAAAGGGTATACTTATATCTTCTAGGAGCATCAACTCTTGAAAAATCATGATATCTATATTAGATGTAGTGAGACCATTTTTTAAATATCATGTGATCCAAGATCTTTTACTTACAGATGCATCGGAATTACATATAACAGAGTTAATTAACCATGGAACTTAAAAGCATGTAAACAATGCGGAAATAATCAGAAGAACACAAAAACCATGACACAATGATTTGATTACGGAGTTCATCCAATTTGGACTACGTCTCCTGGCCTTGCTCAATAGTGGGCAGCCCTTCATTCATTAAGTAGCATAAAAAGAGATAAAAGTACAAGTAAAATTCTTTACAATCCTTATACCTCCAAGCTAGAAGATGGACAAAGAATTGAGAGCACAACTTCAAAAACAGACAGAACCTTTGAACTCCTAGTGAAAAATCATGCAAAAACGCCTATCCAAACACCTAATTTAGATAATCGGGCCTTTTGTAACTTCTCAAAACCTCCCTACTGCTCAAGGCAAGGTCCCAGTCTGCTGCAAGGGTCAAGATCTATTGTACAATAGTTCTGAATTATTCTTGTGATCCTGATCTCTACCTTCTTCCGACAACAAAATGGCCTTTTCTAAGCATGGTGACAATCCCTCAATACCCTGGCACTTCAAATAATAGACCAAGTTAAGTGAGCGGGCATATTCCACAAAGGTTCTCGGGCCCCTAAATAGTATGTAGCAACAACCCTTACAAACATGGCAAAATTCTTTTAACTGCGTGTTTAAATTAGTGGTAAGACTATCAGCGTTTCCAACCATCTGCGAACAATCCCAAGCCCAAACAACAGGCACTCTACGATACGGTGGACCCGTCGGGAATATAAAACATGATATATAATATATCCCATCCAGGGACCCCGTCACAATCGCAATCGAAATCGGCGGAAGATCCACGCTCTATGATGATCGCGGACCCATCGAGATAATGGAATGCAATTTATAAATTATCACATCTGAATCCTCCCGTAAATCACAATCGGTAGAGTCCATCGGTAACATGTATATTAGCGTGGTACTTGTGCGATATGTGATTGCGAATATGTCGCATCGCAACCTGGCTTCGTCGAGGGGCGATTCTTAAGTACTCGTTCCTCCTCCAACCTCTGATATGCGATATCGCAATCGCAACTGGGATCTCGCTGGGGTCGATTCTCCTTAAGCCGCGACCTCTTTTTCTACGATAAGTGAAATGTGGGACCAATGGCAGCCTGCCACTTGGCACTTCTCCATTCGCTAAGAGTGTTTGTCATGTCACTCCCCCTGCCACCTGGACAAGTCAAACATCAACTTTGACTTACTCTAACTTCTTCATATGAACTCGGATTTGAGTGTCGTTCAGGATGAGGAGCACTTCTATCCGATGCTAAGTTTATCCAGATTCTGCCACTTTGAGTTTTGAGCCTTTTACCATGCCACTGGTACTTTTTGAAGATCCACCTAGATCAATCCTCCAAGATCCTCCTGGATCAATCCTCCCCACTAAGAGCTTTTGGACCACCAAAATACCTTTCAATCAATTGGAAAGTGAGGAAATTTCTCCCTCACTTTTTCCTTCTCCATCCATCGAGATTTGCTTGGATGCATTCCTTTGAAGCCAACACGGATATACTCCACATCTCCCCATTGTGAAGTTCTGGTTTTCCGATCGAGTATGATATCTTTAGGAAACTTATCTAGATACTCTAGTGCAAAATCATCCACTGTAGGAATCTATGAAACCTCCTCAGTATCCATAATCAATGGAGGTTCATAAAGCTTCAGGTTTTCTACATTTACCACTAAGTACATTTGCATATAAGCAGGCAAGTCAAGACGAAAATCATTGTCTCCAATCTTTGCCAATATGGTGAAGGGACCATATCGGATGGGTCTCAACTTCTTCCCTTCTCCCTTCATTCTATCCTTGCTAATATGGAGCCATACCTTGTCCCCAACTTGAAACTGATGGTCAACTCAGTGCTTATCATGTCGAGGTTTATACCAAGCTTGACTCTTCTCCAACTACTCTTGCATTGCCTAATGAATCACCTGTATCCGTTGAATGAACTTTCGTGCTTTGTCCCTATCATCTCGTCCATTGCTATCCTCCTCTTTCCCAAAGACCATGTCCAAGGGATCTCTAGGTAGATAGCCAAAACATGTCTCAAACGATGAGCTATGTGTAGATGAATGTGTTGCTCGATTGTATGCATGCTGCACATAAGGAAGTAGTTCATCCCACAACTTGGGATGTTTCCCACAATAAACTTGCAACAAGTGTACCACAGTGTGGTTAACAACCTTTGCCTGTCCATCGGTCTGTGGATGAAATGTCATACTTCTTTTCAGCTTAATGTCCATCATTATCCACAAGCTGATCCAAAACTCCCCAAGAAATCAAGAGTCTGGATCTAACACAATAGATGTGGGCAACCCAAAATGGACCCAAACATGCTAAAATAAAAGAAAAGCAGTTTGCTCAACAGTGACCTACTTTTTTCAAGGCATTAAAATACACATTTTACTAAACTAATCCACAACGATATACAAATAGTCGTGACCTTTCCTAGACATAGGCAAACCTCCTACAAAGTCCATGGGCACACTTTCCCATGATCGACTCAGAATAGGGAGTGGTGTGTAGAGCCCAAGTTTTCTATTAGAGGGCTTTGAAACAGAACGCAACACACAACCCTTTACAAAGCGAGTCACAATGTTTTTCATATGAGACCAAAAACAAAACCTCTGCAAATGACATAAAGTTTTCTCAATTCCAAAATCACCAGACACCAGAGAGGTATGAGTCTCTCTGATTACATGAACCCTTTCATCACTATGTATGCACAGTTTGCCAAGGTGGTACAATAGATTTCTCTGCAAGCAATAATAGTCCAATTGCGATCCACGAGTCAGTTTTGTATAGATTTCTTTAAAATCACTGTCGTTAGCATACTGTTAAGCGTAACTCTCTAACGATAAAGAAACATTTTGCAAAATTATAGATGCAAAAATAGGAGGGCGAGAAAACATATCTGCTACTTTGTTGTTGGCTCCCTTCTTGTATCTTATCACCAAATGAAACTGTTGGAGGAATCCCATCCATCTGAAGTGACGGTCTTATTGAAGCTTGGTTTGTGACTGAAGATACTACAAGGGCTAATGATCTGTATGGATGATGGTCTCCTTGCCGGTCAGATAGTGTTTCCACTTCTTTACACTCTGAAGCAAGGCGTACAACTCCCTGTCATACATGGGATAATTCACAACAAATTGGGAGAAAGTATCTGAATGGTAACATACAGGCTTTCTTTGTTGCATCAATACAGTGCCCATGGCATATCCGTTGGCATCTGTTTCAATTTTAAAAGGCTGCTGAAGGTCTAGTAAGGCTAGCACTAGTGCTGTGTTGATCTTCTCTTTCAGTGTGTCGAAGGATTTCTGTTGTTTTCCTCCCCACTAAAAGGCCTGCTTCACACTAGTCAAGGCATGCAAGGGGGTTGCGATAACAGAGAAGTTCACAATGAACCTTCTCCAATACTGTACTGCGCCTAGAAAACTTCGAACCTTTGTAACATTCGTGGGCTCAGGCCAATTCATAATCGCCTCCACTTTAGAGGGATCTATCTT
The DNA here is from genome assembly GCA_031772625.1 of Pinus tabuliformis. Lineage (NCBI taxonomy): Eukaryota > Viridiplantae > Streptophyta > Pinopsida > Pinales > Pinaceae > Pinus > Pinus tabuliformis. The sequence continues at coordinate 703,124,856 of CM062807.1, forward strand.
CAATTGTCCATTGCCGACAATGTGGCCTAAATAAATCAGAGAAGTCTTCCCAAACTCACACTTTGACAGTTTCAAATACAACTTTTCACTTTTCAGAACATCAAGCACTTTCTTTAGATGACACACATGTTCATCCCATGTCCTACTATACACAAGAATATCGTCCAGATATACAAGAACAAAATGATCAAGAAAATGCCTAAATAAATCATTCATTACCCTCATAAACGTGGCTGGAGCGTTGCACAGTCTGAATGGCATCACCATCCATTCGAACAGCCCCTGTTTGGTTTTGAACGCAGTCTTCCAAACATCCTACTCTGCAATTCTAACCTGGTGATAACCACTACGCAAATCCAACTTTGTAAAATAAACAACATTTTTCAACTGATCTAACAATTCATCAATGTGAGGGAGAGGGTATCGATTCTTCACCGTGATCTTGTTCAGCGCCTTGTAATCTACGCACATTCTCCATGTGCCATCTTTCTTGGGCACCAACACGATCGGTGAGCCACAAGGAGAAGAACTCGGTCTAATGACTCCCTGATTTAACAGTTCTTGCACCTGTTTCTTGATCTCCTCCATCTCGATAGAAGCCATCTTGTACATGCCAACATTCAATAAAGGAGCATCCTGTTGTAAATGGATCTCATGTTGGATTTCCCGTTTAGGGGGAAATCCTCTCGGTTCCTGAAACAATCCATCATAATCAGAAACAATTTAAAATAATTATTTCTTATGATTAGGATTATAGCCTTTGAAAGCGTCAGCCATGTCAGCCTCTTTCGCTCTCACTATCATGAGCATGCACCCTTTGTTGGAATTAACGAGTAGTTCAATCTATCCAGTGCTTACAAGGCTAGCATTAACTTTTGTATGATGAGCTCTGACTATATACTCTACCCCATCCTTTGTGAGGTGGTATTTGTTTTCATGTTGAAAGAAAACGACCTTTCTGTCATATAGATATGGGCTTCCCAAGATGATTCCACAGATGTCCAAAGGCACTACATCTAACTCTACCTCATCAACTAATTTAGAAGCCCTACGCTGCTTGGTGACCTGCAATTTGGCTTTATCGCTTACCCAACCAAGCAGGTATGGACTCGGATGAGGCTTAGTTTCAAGGCCTAACTTTTTCACTAAGGACTCTGAGATTAAGTTTGCTTGGGAACCTGAATCAAACAGAGTTTCCACCTTTGTATGTTTTATGACAACTCTAATGTGGAATAACTCAATTCTCTTCTGCTCATTACTTACAGGCTCATTCAAATAACTAGTACTTGCAACTGAATCAGAACTATCATTAATAGAAAGAGTACCTCTTGCACCCACAATTGTGATCAATGTCTCATCGCCGGAATCTAATCCAAGGTCCTGCGTTGTTGCCACTATCTTCTGCTTCCCCTTTCCACCAAATCTCTTCGGTCTCAACTCCAGATGCAGCTTCCAACAGTGGTCCTCATCATGACCATCTTTCTTGCAATGAGTGCAAGACGATGTTGCTTCGTCCCCTTTCTTGGCTGCAATAGTCTTCTTATCCTTCCCTTTTCCTTTCTTCTGGAATTTTCCATGCTGAGGTTTGAATGGTGCCTTTTTGGCTTGATCATCTCGATCATTCTTACCTCGGATTTCAAGATGAATAGCCTTTACGCTGGCCGCATCAATTGTAGTAGGCTCGAACAGTAATAATGAGTGTCTGATGTAACTATGTAGTGCACCTATATACTTAGTTACAGTCTCAGGCACATCTAATGAGATGCCTAGATTCAGTGCTTGTTTCCAAAATTCTTCAGTGAAGCTTTGCACATTCTAGCCCTTACCTTGCCTTAGATATTTCCAGTCCATAAGTGCCTTTTGCTTATAACCCAGAGGGTAGAATTGGTCTTTCAATGCAGAAATAAAACTAGACTAAGAGGACAGAAGGTTATTTGACTTTATGCTGCCCTTCTGCAACTTGCTCTCCCACCAAACGAGAGAAATGTTGCTCAACCGGAGAGATGCTAACTAGACTTTTGCCTCATCTTCTTCGATCTGTTAGATCTGATAATAAGCCTCTATCTGTCTTATCTAGTTATTAAGTTTTTTTGCACTACACTCTCCATTGTACATGGGCAGGTCAAACTTTACGTCTAACTTGAAGAACGATTTCTTAGATGTCTGCTTGGAATTTCGATGAGAGTGATGAGAACCATCACTTGAAGAAGGAGAGGGAGGAGGCTCTTCTCCACCATCTTCATGATTTGTTGACCCATGGTCATCGACATCCTTCTTCTCATGCCCAACCGCCTTCTCATACTCTGCGAACATCTTGTCTACTTTCCCTGCCATATTGTAAAATACCTTGCGGAAATTTTGTTCCTCTTCCCAACAAGCTTCTTCATTGTCCATGTTTCTTCTTCGTTATGCACGTCCTGCTTCAGGATCAAAGGACTTAAGCGTTCCTTCTCCTTTTCGCATCTTGTTTCGGGTTAGCATAAACTCATGCAATTCGCATCTACAAAGACCTGCTCTGATACCAAACTTGATCCAAGATCTTTTACTTACAGATGCATCAAAATTACATATAATAGAGTTAATTAACCATGGAACTTAAAATCACGTAAACAATGCGGAAATAATCAGAAGAACACAAAAACCATGACACAATGATTTGATTACGGAGTTCGTCCAATTTGGACTACGTCTCCGGGCCTTGCTCAATAGTGGGGAGGCCTTCATTCATTAAGTGGCATAAAAAGAGATAAAAGTACAAGCAACATTCTTTACAATCCTTATACCTCCAAGCTAGAAGATGGAAAAATAATGGAGAGCCCAGCTTCAGAAACAGACAGAACCATTGAACTCCTAGTGAAAAATCGTGCAAAAATGCCTATCCAAACACCCAATTTGGATAATTGAGCCTTCTGCAACTTCTCGAAACCTCCCTGCTGCTCAAGGCGAGGTCCTGGCCTACTGCCAGGGTCAAGGTCTATTGTACAATACTTCTGAACTATTTTGTTGATCCTCTCTACCTTCTTCCAACACAAAAATGGCCTTTTATAAGCATGGTGGCAATCCCTCAATACCCGAGCAGTTCAAACAATAGACCAAGTTAAGTGAGTGGGCGTATTCCATAGAGGTTCTCGGGCCCCTAAATAGTATGTGGCAACAACCCTTACAAACATGGAAAAATTCTTTTAACTGTGTGTTTAAACCGACGGCAAGACTATCAGTGTTTCCAACCATTGGCAGATAGTCCCAGGCCCAAACAACAGGCACTTTGCGATACGGCGGACCCGCCAGGAATATAAAACATGATATATAACATATCACATCCAGGGGACCCCATCGCAATCGCAATCGGTGGAAGACCCACGCTCTATGATGATCGTGGACCGCCAGGATAATAGAATGCAGTTTATAAAATATCACATCCGGATCCTCCCCACAAATCGCAATTGGCGGAGTCCATCGGTAACATGTATATCGGCATGGTACTTGTGCGATATGCGATCGTGATTATATCACATCGCAACCTGGCTTCGCCGGGGGCCGATTCTTAAGTACTCATTCCTCCTCCAACCTGCGATATGTGATATCGCAATCATAGTCGGGATCCTGCCGGGGCCGATTCTCCTTAAGACACAACCTTTTTTCTGTGATAAGCATAATGTGGGACCAATGGAAACCTACTATTGGCACTTCCCCATTTGATGAGAGTGCCTGCCACATCGCTCCTCCTGCCACTTGGACAAGTCAAACATCAACTTTGACTTATTCTAACTTCTTCATATGAACTCGAATTTGAGTTTCATTTGCACTGTTGGAATCAGGATGACGAGCACTTCAATCCTATGCTAAGTTTATCTAGTTTTTTCCACTTTGAGTTTTGAGCCTTTTACCATGCCACTGGTACTTTTTGAAGATCCACCTGGATCATCATGAATTGGGTGAGAATATGACAATATGAACATTTATCATCTCTTTTGGGGGCCTTTGATGCTCTAAGGGCCCCTTGATTTTTTATTTGTCTCATTAATTAGAGTTTTTATTTTAATCATATAATAAGCTTCGAAATGGCGTCTTTCCTACCCATGTTTAATTTATGTCCTCTTTTCTCTATGGATCGATGAAGCTTCCCTACCAGCCTTATAGTAACCAACTCACTTTTAAATAAAGGAAAATTAATATTTTTGTGGTTAGAGTTATTTGTTGCTTTGCTTGACCTCTTTTGGAGAACTCACACAATGTTTTGGGAATTTCCTTTGGAAGGGAATGTTATTAACCTCCCATATGCATTCTAATAGAAAATCATCTTTATCAACAAGCATGAATGAGATCTATCATAGTCCAAGAGTTTTTCATGTGGCTTTGATTCCCCTACATTATAGTGTGAGGATGAAGGAGTGTTCTTATCCACCTTTAAAAAAAAATTGTTTCCATATTTCTAAGAATCCAATTTCTTCTAAAGAGAGTTTATTGCATTTATAAAGCCATGTTGTTATATCTCATTTCTCACACATATCCCTTATGTAATCAATATCCTTCCTTCTATTGATCAGGAGATCAAAATTTTCCAAATATTCAGTGTCACAATCTTGATAATATTAGCTTCAGATCGAAGAGCTCGTTATTTTGAATACAATGGTGCAAATGACACTCAAATCTGAGCTTGTATGCAGGAGTTAGGGCAAGTCAAAGTTCAAGTTTGACTTGTTCAAGTGGCAAGATTGGATGACATGGCAAAGGTTTCAGTGAATGGGGAGGTGCCAAGTGGTAGGTTGTCATTAGGTCCTGCATATCGCATATAAAAAAACACAGGGTCTGGGCTTAAGAAATCGGCCCCGGAGTAGTCAGGGTTGCGATTTGATATATCGCAATTGCAAGCGGGTCGTGTTAAAGAATCAACCCCCGAGTAGGGAAGGTTGCGATGCGATGGATCACAATCGCAACCCACAGACGGAAATCGGCCCCCAGGTACCCGGGTTGCAATGCAATAAACGCAATCGCAAATCGCAAGAAAACAAAGTCCCGCATATACAAGGTTCCAAGTTATCCACCGATTGCGATGAGCGATAAGTCCCAAATGCGATGCGACTTTAGATTCCAATTTATAACCCCTAGTGGGTCTGTTTTTATCGCAATGTATGGAATTTGATATTTGCCAAGGGAAAGTGTCGATTGCGATAGGATTGCCGGATGCAATATGTTATATGTTGTGTTTCATAATCCCGACGAGTACGTGTATCGCAGAGTGCCTGTTGTTTGGGCTTGGTACTATCCGTCGCTGGTTGGACATCGTCGATTGCGAGTTGCGACAGAGCTGCGGAACCGTCGCCTCTTCCACCGAACTGACCACTTTGTATGTGACCACTCGACCTTAACTGCGAGATAGGATTGGAAGTTGGCAAGACCACTGATTATGGCAGAACTTCCAAATTTAACTCCAAATAATGAATTTAATTGACAGTAAGTCATATTTGGAGGAGAAAATTGTGGAAAGACTGATAGTAGTCATAAGTAAGGCAATTTTCGACCAAATGGGATGCAAAAAGAGGCTAGGTAGCCATTTTTAGACATTCTAAACTGATTGGAACAGGTTTCAGGCTCAAAGGAGCACTTCTGGATAGTTTTTTTGCACAGTGAAGCCTATGGGTGCTCTAGTCAATCAGAGTGATGATTTAGTTTATGGAGGAGTATGAAGATGGAGATGACCTTGCAAGGGTCTTCCAGCCTCCATGTTCTTTCTGCAATAGCCATTACAACACTGTTGTAGCTTTATTTCTTCTTTGCTCTATATGTATATGGAGAAAGAGAATTGTTTAAGTACTTCAAGTGGATTGTAGTATTGTCTATGCTCTTGGAAGTTGGAGTATGGGGTCTTGATTTGAGAGCCCTTAGCTTGCTGATTGTTTCATGACTAACTGTAGGTTGTCACGTGTTTAGAGTGAGAGTTCTTTGCAGAACAATGTTTCCTTGAAAGGGAAACTAGCCACTCTTTTTGCCAGCACACTTATGTACTTTTTATTACTGAAGAATTTTGAGCATAATGAGAAGGGGTCATGCCTTTAGAGTTGATCCAAGGAGATCTAGCCCAGGAGGGGTGAACTCCTTTATCAATTGCTGGTGTATTATTGATAGATGCATGCTTCCATTCAGTGTTTTGATTTCATGTTTCAAGTTTTCTTCACGAAACTAACTTAAGTAAACACACATAAAATTCATGTTTTTACTTGCTATTTTTTAATACAAACCTCAAGCACATTTTTATATTCTGAATGGGGAATTAGCACAACATTACTAATATGCTCCATTTCAGATCAAATACCTCCATCTAGAGCCTAGTTTCCACATCCAACTCCACACAAATTTTAGCAACCAAGGTGATTTCCTTATTCATATTATTTGGATCCATTTTTAGGAAGGAAAATAAACACCCCAATTGGTTCTTAGAAATTTCAAAGATATCCTCCCTCCATACCTCGATTAGGATGTATGAACGCTTGATATGGATCCAATTTGAGTCAATTTTTCATCAAGGGAGTCAAACATTGGAGTCTAATAAGTGTTATGTTAGTAACCATAAGAATTAGGGCCAAATAAAATCGACATTCTTCGTATCATCAAGTTTGGATAAGAAATTATAACATAGAATCCATTGCACTAAGGAAAACTATTGGATTATATCATAGAAATTTGCTTCAATGAGAGCCAACACACTATTTAAGGAAATTTTCTTTGAACCACCTTGCATGGGACCAATTGATGGGATTTTTGAGTACCTTAAAATTGTGTCTTGAACAAATGTTGGCTCAATAACTATCTAATTACTTGTGTTTCTTTTTGTAGGAATTTACAGGGTAAGTTCCTCAGACAGAACACCAAAGGACACCGCTCATAAACAGATCACAGATCAATACACCAGTATTTTGACGCGATTAAAACCCTCAAAGAGGGAAACAGTCCACGGCCTAAGCCAACGCGGCCACTTCAGGCAATTTATTAATAAAAGAATGAAAATTTACATATGCTTCTCTCATAGACGGATTACCCTACAAATGACCCTCCATGCGCTTTAAATAGAAATCATGGACCAATCGGGTGTTAAGCCACGGATCAAGTGTCGGTAATACCGAGGAGAGAATGAACCGTCAGATCACTACATATCGTGACCGTCGGATTGTAAGTTACAAAATGTACAAGGTAAAGAAACACACTTTACCTAACTCTATACCTAACTCTATACTAGACCAAGTTGTACTTAACTATTTCCTATGTGTCGGAATATCCTAACATCCCCCCTTAAGAACAACTTGGGATAGGATTGAAGGATTTACAAATATGACACAATAGGAGAAGGAAGGAGGCACTAGAGCCTATTCTTTTCTTATTCCCATATATATTATTTACCTACACTTGACTTTAGAGGCCATGAGTTGTTACCTAGGTTCTAATCTTTCTCTTTCAAAGAAATTTTTTAGCAACTTTGATTCAACAATGACTTCTCACTCGATAACTAATTCAATGTTAAGTTTTCTAACACATTATGGGAGAAATAGAATAAGGAATAAGGATAGTGAAAATATGAACTCCACTTTTAGGGTATTTAATCAATATGTTTTGTTTTCGTAGTGAAGGTTCACTATCGCTATTCCATGGGAAATAGTTGTGGACATCCTTTGCAAAATGGATTGTGATTAGTTCATGTACAAATGAAGGCAATAAAAACCATCAAAACCTTGCTAATTAATATTTACACCTGATATGATAACTTGATCTGCATCTAATGGAATTGCAATATCTCTAGCCATGTGACAATATAGAAAGGATCAAACAATGGGTGTTTTAACCCTTCTTTCCCTCTCATGTAAGACACCTAAATATGATGTGAGAAAATCATTTGCTTCCCTAACTTCTCAATGGTTGCTTATTGTTGGGAGAAAATCTGGCTAGAGTGTTGGCTTTCTAAGATAGACTCTATGACACTTATGTCTTCTACATGAGAGTTCTTTTGCAGTCAACCTCTAGTACTACACCTTTCCCTCGAGTTGACTTGTTGATTTGGCTTGCTTTCTTTCTAACAACTCGATGATCCTCTCATAGTTAACTTACACATTATTGATTAGAATTAACATAAAAGATCTCCCATGGGTTTTTCCATTCTTAATTGTTTGCTCATGTAACTTGAGGCAAACTTCAAAACTATAGTCATTGTATTCATCTTCCCCAAATGTGTGTGATGGGAACTAGATTTAATACATTCATCCACTCCCTTCACATGTTCCAAACTTGAAAAATATCCCCTCCCTACATCTTTTCCCTCCCCTGCCCTTGACATTACATATTTTTTTCTTCTAAATAAATAATCCCCCCCACCTTGTTGTACTTACTTGAAGAATGAGAAAGTTGGTACATTAAAATTTTTCATCACCAATCAATAGGTTCTTGCTCTTTTTCTTGAATTTCCATATGGAAGGCGGTATTAAATTCATTAACCACTAGTAACCTTGTAGGATTAAGTGAGAATGGATCTCATAAATTCCCTAGGCATTATGCCTTAGTGAAAAGGTTGAACCAACTAAGTTATCCCTTGAGGCTAGTTCAAATTGCACACACACACACATAACCACAAAATATTATTAGTCAACATAACTTCCCTCATATGCTCTCATGCATGTAAAAACATTATGCTCATGACAAAGTGTCAATATCCAATATGTTATGTCTAAGCAATGTGGATGTCTCACAATTATACAACCACACATAGAGAACACAACTCCATATGTGTTAAACATGCAATCCCCAATCAAGATGGTGTCATAGTTAGGAATAGACCCTTACATCTACTCATCTTGCAACAAGCATTGTGATTTACCATGTTCCTTTAGGGAAACGAGGATATTACTTGTTCATTTTCGGGATCCCAAGGTACTCATAAAAACTTAGTGAGAAAAACACCTCTACCTTTCCCATGAGTTTCTAATATGTGAGAAATGAAATGACCTGGTATATGTCCTTATATGTTATCATCTATTATTTGCCCACACTTAAAAATACACCTTTATGATAACCATTCAAGGAAGTCTCAAGCAAGTCTCTTGCATCCTATAAAACACATTTACCAAACAATATCTTATCATATAATAAAAAATGATAACCTCACAAACAATATTTTATTGTATAATAAAAGTACGATAACCTTCTCACAACATTGAATAATGTTATCATCACTAAATTCCCATGGTCTACAATTTACAAGTTAACTCATAAATATATAAAATCACAAATATCATAACCACATTTCCATCGGAATCACATAAATCAACACATAAACTAGTATTTGCACATTATGGTGCAAAGGAACGTCTACGACGTTAAACAGAGGGCAACAACACAGAAAGGGAGGGCAACGACACAAAAGAGGAGGGTGATGACATGGAAGGGGAAGGCGACTAGAGTTGACTTTTAAAAATGCCAAGTGGAAGATCTCTAAAGTGTGAACCTATAAATCTCTATTATATTACCTCATAAAACCTCACAATCATATTTAAAAGTTAAATCTTATATAATTATTTTACATTAATTACATCCTATTTAATATATATATATATATATATATATATTATTAAAATCTAAAAATAACATATTACTTTCAAAATGCCTTGTAATTTTGTTAACCTATAAGGCTTAAAATGTAGAAATAACGTATTATTTTCAAAGTGGCTTCTAAATTTTGTTAAATCCAAAGTCTATTTTATTTTCTTTTTCAAAGTCTATTTTTTTTTTTTTTTTTGAAGTTATCACATCTCTTTATCTTCCACAACAATTAAGTCCATCCCCACATGTACCTTTCATCACCTCTCATGTTTGACTTTGATGAAAATTAGGGAGAAACAAACTATCAAGCCTCAGAAGTAGGTATGGTTAAGGTTATCTAATCAATTATGGTATTTTTTAAAACAAATTTTATATTTTATATTATTTTGATGTGTAAATTCCATCATCATTCCATAACTGTTGGAAATATAGAAGAAATATGGTTAAATGTCACGTTCACACCCAATTCTCCTTCTTTACTTATATTTCTTCTTGGGCGGCAACAATTTAGTTGACTTGAAAAGACTTCACCTTTGTAAATGATACAACTTAAATGTGGTATTCTACGTATGGCACCCTGCAAATTAATAACTCATTGATAGTGGTAAACTTAGATGGTGGATACAAATATGTATTTATATATTTAAAATTTTAAAATTTCAATTTTAATTATTAACAAATATTGAATCCATTATAATTTTAACCTTTATTTTTAATTTAATTATATATATTTTTCCTTTAACTATTTTAACCTTTCATCTTTTACATGTAATGCTTTTTAGCTTTTCATGTGTTTTTAAATGTTTAATTCTAATTTTAATTTTTAAATATTTTATTTGAGATAAAAAAATATAAATTTCAAATATTTTTAATACAAGTATATTAGCTAAAGAGTTCATAAGGAGTGAGTTTGTTGATATTATTGTTTCTCTTTCCCTTCGAGGGCTAGAGTGAGGTTGTTGGTACTAGGTCAATCCAAATGTACACTCGTTAAAGAGTTCACAAAGAGTGAGGTTGTTGGTATCAAGGTCTTATTCTCCCCTTGAGGGCTAGATTGAGGTTGTGGGTACTAGGTCAACCCACAAGTATACTCACTAAAGAGTTCACAAGGAGTGAGGTTGCTAGTACTAAAGCCTCCCATTTCATCAAGGGCTAGAGTGAGGTTGTTGGTACCATGCCAACCCACAAGTATACTTGCTAAAGAGGTTCACAAGTCTCAAAGATAATACAACAATATTCATAGGCACAAAACCATTACAACAATATTTTTATCAAGGCATTATAGCTCACCATGTCAGTAGTGGGGATTTGAACATGGGTAGGGAAAATAACAACCATTTTGCCCAACCTCCTAAGATAACCCCAATTGACCTCCCATATTGAGTAGATATTTAAATGTTTACACTCATTTATTGACACTACAACATCTCCCCAACTAAAGAGGTTCACAAGTCTCAAAGATAATACAAAAATAATCACAGGCATGGAACCATTACAACAATATTTTTATAAAGGCATTATAGCTCACCATGTCACTTGTGGGGATTTGAACCAGGGTGGGGAAGATAACAACCATTTCACCCAACCACCCAAGATAGCCCCAATTGACCTCTCATATTGAGTAGATATTTAAATGTTTACACTCATATATTGCCACTACAACATCTCCCCATGCTAGATTATAGAGGGCTTGGGTGTAATAAAAACTTATGTTTGATTAAAGCAAGAATATGTAGTAGTCGATGTATCTATGATAACACCAAAACATGTAATGATGTTTGATTTTTTCCAAATGTAAGAAATGCATCTAAGAGTCAAGTTCTCTATAATATCTTTCGATATATATATATATATGCACACACACACACCGAAATCATTCATGAGGCCATTAGCACAGAGAGTCCTTATATACATTCATTACATATTCAATTAAACAATATCAAAAAGTTTTCAAATAGAGTTATTGCCCAATGTATTGATCTACTTAACATCATGTCATTTCCAAGCCCCGTGCAGGGAGAAAAATACATCAAGGAATAAATTATATCAAGCTTTTATCCATCATTCTTCTTATCATAAATCAAATAAATCCTTATGCACATTGATCCCTCGTCCTGAATTTTTATATGTTGTATGGTGACAATATTTTCTTTGATCTGAAAGGGCCCAAGTAAATCTTCTAGAAACATATCCCCTAAAAAAACATAAGGAAGTCTGTATATGAGTACTATATCTCTGCATTTCCTTAAGGGGATCCCCTATATGCATACAAAACTGGAAACATCAATGAAAATAAGATCTAAAATGTTGCATGCCACATTCGAGAGCAATAAAGATATAAATCAATGTATAAATAGCCAGAGAGTTTTTAATCATAGCTAGGGGCATAACTAAAGAAATTTGAGCATCCCTTCTTTTTCATCTTGGATTTCCCATTGACATTAAGCCAATACCAAACAAGTTTTTGAAGTTGATTTGCTTCTTCGTTTTTTTCCTTGTATACATGTAAGAAAGAAAAATGAGAAAATTTCCTTAATTTGTTGGAAATGTTGTGATGAAGAGGAAGAAGAGTGTGATTTCTTAATTTTTTTCTCCTTGGCCATCCAGTTGATCATAGTCATTGAGTCCCCATATATATTAGTTTTAGTATTTTGAAGAAATTCAACCAATTGGAGGAGAAGTTTTAGAGCAAACAATTTTGTGAAATCATTTGATGATAATCCAATGTTATAGGAAAAAGAATAGTCATGTGTATATGATAGATGAATGACTCCCCCTACTCCTCACATGGATGGATTTTGTTGGTTTGCTCCATAGAAAAATGCCCACAATTTATCTTTTTGTATGATTATCTCAGAGTGATGGTGATGATTTTGGGTGGCTAATTTCCTTGGCAATGAATCTTGAAGGGCAAGGTTATTATAAACCACTATGATCTATGATTGGTCTTGGTCTTCTAAGATGGCAACATTCCTCTCGAGCCAAATACCCCAACAAACCACCAAGGGAAGTGCTTTTAAGGTTTCTTTTGGTTTCCTGTCTAACCAGACTTTTAAACATTCCTCCACAAAGTTCCCAAGCCACATGTATTCAACCCCTTCTAATTTATAAATTTCCACCCAAATGCTTTTGGAGAAAGGGAAATGTATGAAAATATGAGGAATTGATTCAACATCCTCAAGGCAAAGGGGGTAGTGACTAGGACCTTGGAAAGATCTTTTTTGAAGGACGTCCTAGGTGGGAGTTTTATTTTTTAAAAGAAGCCACATGAAGAGCTTTGATTTTGGAGGGTAGGATAGCTTCCAAAGTCTCTTTTCCCACCAAGGAGGAGGATGCATGTTTGGATGTTGAGCAAGGGCTAGATACCCAAATTTTGGGTTCTAGCGACCTGAGGGAGCCAATGACCAAACCAACATATCTTCAGTTGGTGAGAATGAGATGAGACTTTGCTTCAAAGATTTAGTATGATGTGACCACTCCGCAACCCGATCTCCTTCTAAATGAAAAGTTTGTTCTCCTTTCAAGGATCATTGTCAAATGTAACCCAACTGATTAGATACTTGATGCAGATAGAAAAATCCTTGCTCATTTAATGAATGTAAGAGATGATAAAAAAAGATGTGAGAGTCCTTGCTCCTAATCCAGAGATCTCTTCCCACGACAATACTTGTGCCATATCTAATTTTCCATCTTATCCCATTTATAATGAGATACAAAGAGTTTATGATAACCCTCCACACAATAGACCCATTCAGAGCTCACATCCTGGGCATTCTAATCCATTCTAGCATAGAGGAGGATTTTTTTTATTTTTATTTTTCCATCACCTGAGGTGAAAGACCAGTTCCTTTTATAAATTTCCATGTTCCTTTTGAAGGTAAAGCCTCTAAAAAACCATGTTACATTTTTTAAGCCCCATCCTCCCAAGGCTCTTAGGATTGCAATGGAGGACCAAGTGGTTAAGGTAAAGGGCCTTTGGTCCTGTCCACTAGCCCATATATCTCTCAAGGAATTGTTTTATCTTGTATAGGATGCCCTTTGGTATCCAATTTAATGAGGTTTAGTGTACCGGAATTGCCTCTAGCACTTCCTCACAGGAAACAAGCTTTCCCGCCCTATAAAGCCATATATTACACTAACTTCTTATTCTATGTTATGTTTTTGCGATAAACCAAACCCAATGTTTTTTTTTTGTAGTTGTTAGGTTTTAAAAAGAAACCTAAATATTCCAAATGACCTCTTAGGGGCATCATAACTTTTGATAGTACGCTATATATAGATCAAATTCAACTTGTTTAAGGGCATTCCCAAGTAGACCATATTTTCATGATTTATCACCATGGATATGGCCAAGGAGAAAATGTCCAAAATGTGATTTATAGCTTGAAGGCTTCCATGGTGATATCATCCACAAAAGGTAGATGAGTGAGAGAGCAAGTCTAAGTAATTCCAATTCCTTTAATAAGATGTCTTCTTCTGGCATCAAGATTGGCTATGTTGAGAGCTTTGACAACAAGGAGGAAGAGAAGAGGGGACAAAGGACATCTCTGGCGAAGTCCTCTCCAAGGAATGAAGAAAGGGAAAGTTGAGCCATTGATAATAATGCCATAAAGAGGATCTAATACAACTATAGATCCAATCCACAAAAGGATGATTGAACCCCAGTGGTAGAAGGATCAGCTTGATGTAAAGCCAATCCACATTGTTAAAATCCTTAGAGAGATCCACTTTATAGATAATGGCCTTTTGTTTTTTAATATGGAGAGATTGGAGTCCTTCTTGGGTTAATCCAATAGCCTTGTGAATTTGATGATCCTTTAAAAATCTAAATTACTCAAGAGAGATATTCTCTGAAAGAATAGGCTTCAACTGAAGAGTAATGATTTTCGAGATAATTTTGTATATAGAGTTGCATAAGGGTATAGGCCGAAACTGGTCAAAAGATTCAAGTTTGTTAGTTTTTGGAATGAGAGCCAAGAAGGTAGAATTAAAGGGAGTCAATATTCTTCCATTCATTCTGGAACACTCAATGACACCCAACAGGTCCTCCCCAATAAACTCAAAACATGTGTGATTATGATGACCCAATCAAGGTCCTCTAACTAAAACTAATTTAACCACAAAATTTCATAGTAACAGAATGATTTATTTGCAATCCAACAATTCAATTTATTTAACCATAACATATATAAAATGATCTACAGCTTCTCCCAGGATCATTCCAGGCTTCTAGCTAATGCGATCCTCACTGGTTTTTGCTTCTCAGATTTTCCACGGTAAGAAAGTAGGGACGTCCTGAGTGGCCGCTTCTCCCGCCAATCTACAGCTTCCCCGACGATCTACAACTAGACAAGCAATCTGCAGCTTCTCCCAGGATCTCCTCTCGTTGCTCTCGCTGCTAGCGTTGGGCGTCTTCTGATACGAACATCTGCCCCAGATCTTCAACTGGTTGGCGCTAGCCTGGTTGGGTATGCTCACAACCCCGGTGCTCCTGCTCACGGGGTATAAGGAGATCATCTTCCGCTCACTTGCAGTGGGGTCTGTGATCGTTGTCCTCGACGCAGTGTCTCTGCCGCTGGTTCTAGATCTAATCTTCTGCGGCTAGATCTAGATCTAATCTTTAAAATATGGCTCCCAGCTTCGTGAAAATCGTTGTTGGCTCAGTTCCGTCCGCTTTTGGAGGGCAAGCTCCTGCCCATATCGTCAGTGAAGCCCCAGCTCCCACTGTCCAGGTGGTCTAGGCCTCACTCGATGAGGCTTTGAAGTTTTCTGAAAGTGCCCTAATCTGCAAGCTCAATGGTTTTTGGCCACGGTTGACAGCTCTCCACAAATGGATCTCGGAGGTATGGAAGCCTGTCATCTCTAATGAAATTAATATTTACCCCTGTGCGGGGGGGTTTCTTTATAGTAGATTTTGAAAATCCTGAAAGCAGACAATGTATTCTAGATTCCGACCTTTGGTTTTGGGAAAACTCAGGCCTATTCATGAAGCCATGGAACCCATCACTCGATCCCTCAACAACAGTCATAACCTCAGCACCAGTTTGGTGAGATTGCTAAGCCTACCCTTGCATTTCTGGAATCTCTCCTCGCTACAAGCCATTGGAAACGCAATTGGGAAATTTTACTGCAGGTGCCCAGAAACAGAGGAATATGCCAGAACCACCTATGCACGCATCTGTGTGGAAATGGACTTCAGCGCCGAATTCCCAACTGAAATAAAACTAACAAGTAAAGACTATGTGTGGAACCAGAAACTCGATTATGAATGTGTCCTCTTCCGATGTTGATCCTGCTTTGAAACAAGCCATCTAGCCAAAATTTGCCCAAAAGCCTCCCAGAAAAATTCTGCTAGAAAAAACCACCACAGATCTACATGGTGGGAAGGAGCAAAAAAAGAACACTACACTGTCATCAAAGAAGAATACTCTAGAGAAAACTCTGAATCACAAGAAAATCGAGCAAGAAAGAAACAACTCTCAAGACAAGCAGGGAGAAAGCCCCACCCAACAACAAAAAAGTGAACTCGACAACCCCTCAAGCAACAATTATGAGGATTCGAATACCGCACAAAATAAATCTTCATTTAACAGCAAAGGAGATCTCCTAGACCAAACTTCTTCTCTGACTATCTTCAAAAGGATGAACATAATAGATTGTGAAGCTAAGACACCAATGTCCCAAGAACCAGAAGAGATGAAGGAGATGCAAGATAAAGGAAGTTGGAAGACCGTAGAGAAAAAAAAAAGAAAGCTACAACATCAATCTCGCCAAGAAAGACGAAGAGCCAGACAATTAAAAACTAAGAAAATTATAGGTCCGATAGACCAATTTGGTCTCAGTGGACGTTAACCACTATCATCATCAACAACAAAAACAACATATTATTAAATGACAAATTTGATTTACAACCATTCATATGAACCAAACCACAAAAAAATACATACCTGGTTACGACATGGTGGCTTGGTTGAGGTACTCCTGTTGGGACCACCTAACTGAATATGCCACCCTACCAACTAGGAATGTCTATTTAACTTACCAGCCCCAGGGAAGCTCCCTAGGTTCCCTAGCCGTCTGAGCCCAAGTCCAACAATAGATTTAATGTGTCCAAGTTAGGTCCCAACACTCTCCAACCACAAACTAATCTATGAGTTCTCCCTTATTCTCAATAAAAAAAATACCAAAACCTCTAAGAATCCTCCCTCCTCCCACTTCAACTTCAAACGTAAAAAACAAAAAAACAAGGAATGGCCCCTTCCCTTCCCCCCTGAATGCTTTATCCGGAAATAACTTCGAGGAGATAACTAGTGAGACTTTGGGAAACAAATTAATAAAAAAATAATAATATTAAATCTTGAAATAAATTTGAGGCCACAATTAGTCAAGCTAAGGGGTAATAAACAATAAAATAATAATATTAAGTCATATCAATAAATTTTACCTATTCACAATAATCTAATCAATTTAATATTAATAAGCACATACAAATATGACTTAATAACTAGCAATTGCACCTAAAGGTGTAAAGATACACCAAGGAAAGAAAATTTGAGAAGATCATTTTAGAAAACTAAATCACTAAATTTTAAAATTATGATTTCTAGTAGAATAAATGTTAGATAAATATTATTTGCAAATGAATTGAGAAACATTTATGACGAAGAGCAACCTTTTACTTCAGTGGTTGCAACTAAAAATCCATGCAAAATAGATGATAGAGCAAGAAAATGCAAATGGTGTAAAATATTATCATTTGGGCATGAAAGACTTATATGTATGAAATCAGATAAAATAATAATTTAAGATTTTTTCAAGGGGAAATTGGTGCTAGAACTCAAACTATTGCTTTCATTCAGAAATAGAATAGAGGTGAATCTCGATGATTAAAAATTTGATATGTTAATCCTTTTTATAAATAATAATAATAACTCAAAATAAAATTATAATTTAGTTAATTTTTATGCTTTTATTTTAATCATGGAAATGTGAAATGTATCATTTTATAATATTAGTGTAACTACGAGATAATTTTTACTTCTTTTAGTCACTGGAATTTCTTGGAATGGTAAGTTTGAGATCTGTGATATCTCTTAAAAGTTTTTGAGGAAGTTAAATCCATTTAAGCATTAAAAAGAAAAAATTAAAATAATAAAATACACAATCTTAGAAAAAAATTCAATACTCCGCAAAAAGGTAAAAACATCTTATAATTACACAACATCATTAAATATATGTTTTAATGCCTAAACATTTACCAACAATTTAATTTATATAAAAACACTATTTTTTATAATAAGATAAATAAATATATTTTTGTTTTTTATAAACAACAAAAATTTATGTTAACAAAATTATTTCACTGAATTTAAATAAATTATTTTGATTGATTTAAATAATTTTAAAATAATATAAAACCACATACATATCCTCTAAATATAATAAGATTCATTATTTTTTTTATAGCATTCTTATCTTATCTAGTTAATGTGATTTACACTTAGATAGCATCCTCTCAATTCCTGTACAAGATTGGAGCAAAGAAAAAAGCACGCTTTAATATATTTTATTCCATTTTTTTATATAGTTTTAATATTAATTAAATATAATATAATAATTATATATATATATATTATATTATATTTTTATGAATGTAAATTTTATAATATCATCTATAGTAATTAGTTGAACAAGTATGACTTAGCAAAAGTATATGTAGATCTGATTTAGTCTTTTCCAACCACATTCTTTCCACTTTCAAATCAAAATATAATCCACTTCGTTGCCGAGTAGCTCATTCCCTGGGTTCATGTAACGATCACTAAAATCATCTTGGTTGTTAGTTATATTACATTGAAAGTTTTGGTGTTCTGGTTTACACTTAAATGCCTTTGGCCGAGAAGAGTAAAGTGGGAGGAGCTAGGAGGAGCTCAATAATAAGATGTTAACATAGATGATTACCACAACTCGGTAATAAGACGTTTATCGATCTT
This sequence comes from Pinus tabuliformis, assembly GCA_031772625.1. Taxonomy (NCBI): domain Eukaryota; kingdom Viridiplantae; phylum Streptophyta; class Pinopsida; order Pinales; family Pinaceae; genus Pinus; species Pinus tabuliformis. The sequence continues at coordinate 703,143,431 of CM062807.1, forward strand.
TATTTTTTCATGGTATTTGACAAAGAGCAAAATACACAAATTTTATTCTTGGAACTTTATTAATTTTGAATGGAATTTTATTACAAACAATTTTCCAACTTTCAACAATTTTAAGTTATCTATCAATCTATTAAAATAAATGATAAAATTAATACAACATTTTGATTCAAATACCATTGGATACTAATAGTGACACCATTTTTAATATAAAAAAATTGATGTGAGTTCAATTTTTTTACTCTAGCAAATGGGGTAGCAAGCTAAGTGGGCTTGATTGTGGGGAAAAACTCCACAGTTAAGCGCGCTTGAGCCAGAGGAGTTCTGGGATGGGTGACCTCCTGGGAAGTCCTGGTTACCGGGTGCAAGCCCCGGAAGTGATGATTGATGCTATGTGATTCGTTCTCCACATTTCACTAGTTTCAATCCCACTTCTTCACCCCTGTGAGCATCACCCGATGCAATGAGTGCTAAGTGAACTATTCAAAAATCATGAGAAATTAGTCAGTTACGACTACCTCTCATGGAAACGGTCATACGTTTGAATGACTTACTTAACGCAGTTGAATCCCAAAAATGATATCTAGTATTTTTTTTATTGAATTTTTTTATTGTTTTTATTTTTTCATTTTTGTTTATTTTCCCCGTGGAGCAAAGTCAATTACTTTTTTTTTTAATATCAAAATTTTATGTGACCTATTTTTTTTAACTCTATAATAAAATATTATTATATTTATGATAGAGATTAGATGCAATAATATTATCTTTCATATTGAAATCTTTTAATGTTTTTATTTATTTTTCCCTATGGAACAGAGTCAACAACCTTCCATGTAATGTAATTTGGTTTTAAATGGGAATGTTCACTAACATGAGATTCTGCTTCTGAAAAAGGCATGGAAAATCTTAACCAATACTAAAGTTTGGGCATTTGATGGGCACGTGAGAAAGAGTCCACCCTATCAGGGAAAGGCCCCAAAGTCAGGTTGGATTATTTCGCGATAATGTACCCTGGAGACAAATGACTATTGACTATTATTTTCGTTAAAAGGAAGCAATTGAGGAGAACATATTTCAATTTTGGTTGGTTGATATAGAGAAAATTTGTAGAGATAGATGTATTGGTTGGCTAATATTCTCCCCACTATGAATCATTGAATGTTATGAATGAGTGGTAGAAAGATCACTAAATTTTTAACCACTCATTTGAAATGTAAAGGTTACATAATGCTTGCCGAAGGATTATTTGTCATCTAAGTGGTTAAGAAAAGTTGAAAATTACGTTGATTATGGCAGGGAAGCTCTATTTTAGTCGTAATGAGTATTTTTCAGTGTATTAATTTATACTTTGCGCGAATGTAACTATATGTTCTGAAGCGATAAATAAGTAATTACCAACTTAGCCACAAGTTTGAAGCCAAAAGGGGTGCTAAATTATTTAAAATTATGAATAGTTAGAGGAGTTCAACAAAATAAAAATGTAGCTTTGAATACACAATTATAGTTTTATCTCAAGGTTACGTTAACTATTTCTTGGTTCACTACGAAAATATCACATGTTTGTAAGCGATGGAAACTCTCCACTAAACAATGAGGGATACTTTGCAATTTTCGTACACCTATGAGGAAAAATTTTGTCCGCATCAAGAAGTTAGTGGGATGTGTTCAACGAATAGATAACGAAATAACAAATCACTGCAATGTTTATTTGCACCACAAACTTATGGAAGTAATCGTAGAGTTAATTTGCCATTGATTATAATTGAAAAACAAAAACAAAAAAAAAAACAAAAAACAAAACAAACAAACAAAAACATATCAAGGACTTTTCTTTGTTGTATCCACAAACTCATTCTGTAATGAAAAAACAATTTCACTACTTTAAAACAATGGTAAATAATCGCATTAATCGATATGCCATAGATTATAACAAAGACTCCGCATTGTTATATCATAATGAACTGTGTACTACAAACAAACAAACAAACAAACAAAAACACACACATTTAATAGTCTACAACCTCTGAATGATTGTAAAATCAACCTGCCATGGATTACAATTGAGAACATATGTAACATACCAAGGACTCTGCTATGTTGTGTCGTCATCAACACTCCAAGCAATTGTCCATTCTTCTTGCACGCTTATGATGACCAAAATCCCCACTTCCCACCAGTTTGTTGCCATCTTGCTTTGAGACGATCTCGTCCTCATTAAATCTGAGATGATAAAATGCTATGATATTTGAATTTGGTTTTGTAGGTTCGTATTACATTCTTTTGCTAGATCTTTGTATCAATATTAAGCTCACCAAGAGTATGACTCTAGCAGCAATGAATGCAACAATCAGAACAACGGGACAGTTGTGGGTATGCCTGGAATAGCCCAAAAACCCGCTGAAAAATCCCCACCCAGTTCATTATTCTACAGAGGCTGTGGCATTTTCCATAGGTGTTCGGAATTGTGCCAGAGAAATGATTACTATTGAGGCTTAGGTTCTGAAGCCTGCCCCCATGGCAAAGATTAGCAGGAATCGAACCGTGGATGTCATTGTCTCAGATTTCAAAGTATGTGAAGCTGGCATTGGGGTTGAGATCGTTAGTTAGAGTCTTGTTGAGGGAATTTTCAAACAACGAGAAGTAGAAAAGATTTTTCAGTTTAACAGCACCTGGTGGCACTGAACCTGTCAATTTATTCCTATAGAACGAAAGAAATTGCATATTCAAGAGCCCTAATATCCCGTTGGGGATGAAGCATGTGAGGCCATTCATGCTCCAATACAGTTGCTCCAACGTCGTCAGGTGAACTTCCAGATTCAAGAGCTTAGATATCCTATTGGGGATGAGTTTGTAATGCCATTCATGCTTCAATTCAGCTACTCCAGCACCATCAAGTTCTAGACATTGGAAGCGATTTTTCTGGATAATTTATTGTTATAGAGATGCTGGTAAACCAGTCGGTGGAGCCTGATGAACTCACGCCGGATGGAAAAAAACATGTGTAGAAGTGCCAACGCCTAGGAAGTACGATGAGACATATAAAAAATGCCAGCTCTTGTAGGTTGTCATGCAAGCTTGGGATTTGACCCGTGAAGTATGACGAGCAATGTGAGGTCTAGAACGCGAAGGGAGTTGATCTCGCAAAGCGGACACTTAAACATGACGTGACCTAGTCTGATAATACATGCCACATGTTCAAAAATGATTGGAGAGGAAGACGAAAATGGAGCATAGTGATTGGTTGGGCTGAACAGTGTTTCCCCAACCAAATTCATAGAGAAACACCGAAGGTGTAATTATAAGGCAATATTTTGAGGTTAATTAAACACTAATCAAGATTAGCCATTAATCAAGGTTAACGCTAATCCTAAGTTTGATCATTAATAAAGCTTAATCATTTATTTATTCATCTAACGTTTTAAGCTTTAGAATATAGTGTATTTGTGTGAGGTGTGGGTATGTAACTAGCATACACATACCTCGTACATATAATAATACTTATTAGAATCAAGCACAAAAATTCAATCACTTAGCAGGTAGGCTATTAAGATAACCTAAGATAATAAGATCAGTTAGGGTATTATGTTGATAGAATTCAATGACAAGACCATCTGAGCCTGGACTTTTGTCTTTTTGAAAGTTTTTCATCACTAGTTTTAGTTCCTCCCTAGTGACTTCCTTCATCATATCCTCATTTCCATCTTCATTTACAAAACCAAGGAAGTAACTTGCCAACAAGAGAATTTTATCAATATTTTCTTGGTCATCCTTTTTGAAAATGGATTTGAAGCAAGATCATCCTTACTTTGCAATATATTTGAAGGTAGAAGCCTTGGATCCATCAGATTTAGTGATTTCCCATATGGTATTTATGGCCTTCCTGTGGCTAGAAATTATGTCAAAATATTTTGTGTTTTCATCCCTCGCCTGGAGCCACAGATCTCTATTTTTTAGTCTCCATTCCTTTTCCTTTTCAAGCAAGATATTCCTTTTCTTCTCTTCAAGAGATTGGGGGGTTGATTTTTGCTCATCATAGAACGAGGAGTAATATGATTTGGAAAGGAGATCTTGAATTTTGGCTTCTATCTTAGTGAGGAGTTTTTCATCTTGTAATTTTTTTCCCTTGGCCCACAAATATATTATTTTCTTTGCCTTTCAAAAAAAATTCTAAAACTAAATAGGAGGAGAGGATCCAATGGAAGGGTTAAATTTGACTTAGGCCTCCTTGATATTTTCAATAAGGAAGGGATGATCCAACCATCCTCGGTTTAATTTGAAGGGACCCATGGGCTTAATAGGCCTAGAATTCATGTCTAATATAATAGGAATATAAACAGACTCACCTCCCAATGCTACTCATTGCTTGATTTGTAGATTTTGTTCCAATAACCTTTTAGAGATGAGAAAATGATCCAACCTTTTGGCTACATATGCATTTCCAGTTCTATTATTTGACTAGGTGGGAAGGATTTTTGCAGGGAGAATGTCCACCAGTCCCACATAGTCCAACTGTCCACAAAATAATATGCTAGGGGGCCTAGGCTAGCCAAATGCCCCCAAATTTCCAATTGTCATACTAAGAAACGTATTATCCTCGTAGACATATGAGGTCTGGTTTGAAACATGGAAAAATTAAAATGTTCTACCAAAAGGAGTTCCTTTCAAGATAAGGACCATAGACATTTAAACCAGTGAAAGAGAAATTGTTATCCTTGTGAATGAATGACGTAACCAAACATGACCAGGATGCCCAAGCCTGCGAATAACACAAGAGGGAGGGTTGTCAATATGTTATTAGTCCTCCTAATCTACCTGATGCATCAGTATGATGGAAGGACTAAGAGGGAAGAAACGATGAAAGATTGGATTCTGCCTTTGCACCCTCCACGTAGTTTTTTGAACAAAAATAATTTGAGGATAGAGAGAATTGATCAATTTCCAAAGGGACAAAGTTTTGGAGGCATTAGCCAAGCCCCTAATGTTTAAGGAAATGATTCTCGTCCTAAATCATTTGCAGGGGTTGATGCTCTAAGCGCCTCGAGGGTGAATTTGTTTCCCCAATTTTATCTCTAAAGAGGCTTGCTTCGTGGATAAGGAGATAAGAGACTTCCTACCCTACCCAGATCTTTGTGGAAGATGTTTTTCAAAAAACCTTAAACCTCCCCCAAGTTCAAAAGGAAAATATTCCATAGCCATGTAGCCATTGAGAGGGAGGGATGAGTGCAATCTCAAGCAATAGGAATGGGTGACTGTTAAGATAGAGGGAGGATGTGGTTCAATTAGTAGGAAATATATATTTGAAATGGGGGTTAAGAAGTTTATAAGGTTTGGGGAGGAGAAGAGGGTAATAAAGGGGGAAGGTGGGGATTGATAAGTTTTGGAGGTCCAATAAAGGGCAAGAATTAGTTGAAGTTAATATAGGGGGAGAACCAACAACATAAGGAGGAGAAAAACATCTAAATATAGAGAGGGTGTAGAGGTGGATAGACCAATACCTGAAATTATGGCCGACACATCCAATTTGTGTGTATCTTCATCCTTAAGGTGCAACATTAGAAAAACTTTTGGCTCATCCAAAAGCGCATTTGCCTAAATCTCTCATGACCAACCAACTCAGTGGATGGAGTTAAGTCCTTTCTTTCTTGCCCCTACTCGTAATCCGTAGAAATGGGAGAAGGGGAACTTTCAAAATCCAAGCCCCTTGGTTGATTCTTAAGCCACTTTTTCTTTAACTTCTCAAGTGTAGTCTTTCCCTAGATGCCCATATGAGTTACACCTCGCATATTTATAGGGAAATACCTCATAGTTTAGTGCTTGTTTATGAATCTTGAAGCTGACCTAGATTGAGATGATATCAGGAAGCCTTAAAGCTAGATTTATGCCCACCAAAATTCTAGCCATGGCCATATCTCCTATCTTCTTGTAAGACATATCTATTTCGTAATAAAATCTTAATAAATTCTTGATTTCTCTTAATACTTCAACTAACCAAAACTATAGAGGGGGGGATAGAAGGCAAACCCAAATAGGAACCACTCAGAGCCTTTCCAATCAAGCTTCGAATTTGATCAACCATTTTTCCAAGAATAATGCCTGCGAGCCCTACTTCCATCTTTGGAGGAGTTTATCCACATCCTCTTTCAATTCCATGAGCCACCCCATATAACCCTTAGCCAAGATTGAGTATCGAGGCAAGTAACCAAGGATTGGGGAGAATTTCTTTGATTCCCATTTTTGCATCAGAACCATAGCCTTTCATTTACTTGCAAAACATTTGACCACCCTAGTCTTTCCCATTCTCGAAATGTCTTTAAGCTTGATACCTTCACCCAACACGAAGTTTGTATCCTCTGATTTATGTCATACACATTTTTTTTCATCTTTCTAACCTCCTTCCTTGCTTGTTGGAGGCACACGACTGATAGGTAGGCGACAACTCCCCACTTTTCATCCCCCATGTCAGAATATCGCTCAGAAAAACAAAAGGACGAAGGGATGGGAAACACTTAGAAAACCGAAAAACAAGGGTGGGTGGATGGGTTTGCGAGGCAAAGTTAGCTCTAGGGAATGAAACAGGAAGCATGCTAACAAGAGCCTATTTCACAAAGGGCTTGAAGAGGGACAAGTCCAGTGGATCATAATGAGAAAAGGGACCCTTGGGCTGATTGGAGACGGAGGAAATTGATAGGAAATCAAGCGTACAGGTGGAGGGCCTTGTCACATGAAAAAGGGGCATGTATGTTACACAGTCGCCCGTACTTGTGAAAGGTTGCAGGCCTACTAGAGCCTCCTACCCAAGTGTTAATGGGAAATGCCGAGCAATATCGTCTGACTGGGCCCAAATTTTGACTCTCTCATACAAGTCCTTTGAATAATCCAAGAGCTTGTTCTCCATTTTGAACTACAAATAACTAAATGCCTTGACTGTGATGAAGGAGCCTACCATGGCAAACCCCAAATCTGGGTAGAGGAACCCTAGTTTACATGAGGGCTAGGTTTCAGATTGCCTTCAAAGTTGTAGATTGAAGCATAATTATATATACCTCTCTCTCTCTCTCTCTTTTAAAATCAATTAATATAAATTTATTTAATTTTTTCAATTTTATTATTATTATTATTGTTGTTGTTATTTTCCGAAGAAAGAAATCCACCTCCCTTTAAGCCCAAGGGCTATAGTGAGGTTGCGCGTACTAGGCCAACCCATAGGTATACTCACTTAAGAGTTCACAAGGCTTGAAGCCATTACAATAATATCCATCAAGGCATTATAACTTATCATGTCACTACCAGGGATTTGAACCTAGGTGGGAAAGATAACAACCATTCAACTCAACCACCCATGATAATCTCAATTGACGATTTAATTTTCAAATATATATATATATATATAATGAATCTTAATAATATGATTTTTTTAAGTACACTTTTTAACAAGAAGTTTTATAGTCATTACAATAATATATTCAATATATGTTCAAGGATAACAATCATTCTTTCCAACCACCCAAAATAAAATTCATTGACATAGTTTTTTTTTTTAGATTTAAAATTGAAATCTCTATCTCTCTCTCTCTCTGACACACACACATTGTGCATGTGTAAGCTCCTTTGTAATATTATATTTTATCTAAATCATAGGTGAAAAATACACATGTCTAGCTATTGGCCTAACATTTGGGAAACTAGATTAGTAACACAATAACATTGCCTTTGTCCAAATAAATAGATTTTCAAAAATATAATCGTATATAAGATTCATAAATTCGTTATTATTTAAGTTCTTATCATCTACAGGTAATGCAAAATTACACCCTTTAGCAGATTCATAGATGATGAAAAGTAAATAAAAAAAGAAAGTTTTCAACATGTTTACATAGAGGACGAGCCCTCTTTCTTTGCCACAGGATGATCCACCCATGATAATCCCAACTGACGATTTAATTTTCAAATATATATATATATATATATATATATAGAGAGAGAGAGAGAGAGAGAGAGAGACTCTCTCTCTCTCTCTCACACACACACACATTTTGCATGTGTAAGCTCCTTTGTAATATTATATTTTATCTAAATCATAGGTGAAAAATACACATGTCTAGCTATTGGCCTAACATTTGGGAAACTAGATTAGTAACACAATATCATTGCCTTTGTCCAAATAAATAGATTTTCAAAAATATAATCGTATATAAGATTCATAAATTCATTATTATTTAAGTTCTTATCATCTACATGTAATGCAAAATTACACCCTTTAGCAGATTCACAGATGATGAAAAGTAAATAAAAAAAGAAAGTTTTCAACATGTTTACATAGAGGACGAGTCCTCTTTCTTTGCCACAGGATGATCCTCTTCTTATTCAAACTCGAAGAACTCCAAATTAGCAATCTTCTTAGCAACTAGAGTGACTTTGTGATCCAATTTTAACACTTGAAGCTCAAGGGTTTCAATGCACAATAGGATTTCCTACTAAGCCTCAATCCTCTCCACCAATACTTTACCCACGATTATTTTCAAATGCCATTATAAATCCATAACCTAAAGGTGTTTGTTGTGTCTTCCCCTGCTAGTTCCTATATTAGAAATCCATTTACCCAGGTTTCTATAGTTTCTTCATCTCATAGGAATGGTATTTCAACTCTTGCTTCTTCCTTTACTATATTAATTTCGGTTCTGGCAACCCGAGGCATCTTATCTTGGTAGGTGGTAACAAATTTTTTGCATTGATTTGGGCACAAGTTTTGGGGTGGCCTTTGCCACTATGCTTGGATCTACCTTACTGCCCAATACCAGGTTGAGGCATACTCGTTAAAGTGAAAACTATATATGCCTTTATTAGAGGTGGCAATATATTTAGAAACAAGGGATGGAGGAAACAAAGATAGATTGTTAGGTAAAGGGAATGATTAGAGGTGATAGAAGGAAGTAAGGAATTAATGACCAAAGGGATGTCAAAGTGAGGTAGGAGAGAAAGAACAATTTAAAGGATAAGAAATCACAAAGACAAAGAACAAGTGAGATGTTGGGTGAGGACCAGGCTATCAACGTTATAAAATGAGAGAGGATGAATAATCGAGGCAACCTATACAAGTGTGGGCTTCACCAATACAAAGAAAAGGGTGATAGCAATGCCCAACAAAGAGTGTAGGTGCTTAAGAGATAAGGGACATAAAGAACCCAAAACAAAGGAGAAAAATATGTATTCTAATTGTATAGAGGGACTAGAAATGAGACTACAAAGAAGACATAAATAATAAATAACTCAGTTGATGAGCTTACCTTGTGCCGAAAAAGACAACAAATTTGGTGCCTAAGTAACCGGCCAACCGAGGTAAACATGTGATGAGAGGCTACTATGAATTAGATTCGATCTCCCATGTGACCTTAATGAAGTGGAATCGACGAAAACATAACACACAAACAATCAACATCAGCTTCAGGACCCTCAGGAACTAATCCAACTCTCCAGATAACTTATCCTTGGGTCCCACTGAGCTTTTGGACAACTTAGGCCTTAGTCACTCTCATGCTATAGGCATGAGAGTGTCCATAAGAGTCGCTCTCACATGCTTTCCTACCAGTGTCTAGAGACTCATTTTGCTAGTTCTGTGCCAACGTCCTAGGGATTTGAGCCACTTTTTCAGGCCCAGAGGCTAGGTCACTGCCCATAATGGAATGATAACCTAAGATTAGTAAAAGAACAAGAAAATAATGATGCAAAAGCAATAAGTTAAACAAAATCTTAACCAAACCCCTACTAGCCGTGATAGGCATTTTGTTAAACATATCATCAACATGTAACCTATAGGTGTCAACAACATAATTAATTGTAGTGATCTCATACTTATTTGAGAATCGCCAAGAACCATTGTTGCCTCATGTCATTTGCTGCATTACCATCTGTTAGACCATAGATATATTATCCATTCATTTACAAGTAAAAACATGCTAAGAGCCATACATAGCTACTGTCATAAAACATACATATAACCAACATAATAGGGACATAAATATCATAAACATATCAACCATAAAACCCACATATACATCAGTACATTTACACGCGAAAACCAAGGGAATGAATGTCTCATTAATGAATGCAATAAACCAACCAAAGATGGGACTACCACGTTCCACCTGATCGTTAGAATGGTCGAGCCAAATCTCTCTTCAGCCATTCACCCTCGTGCCATATTCCAAGCATGAATGTGGGACTCATAGAACACACCAAAAGAACTAAACAAGCATGGATGCCACCAGAGTTCTCCACCTACACCATGAGGAATTTGAGTGCCTCCTAGTCTCTCAGGCTTTACCGTAATCCACAGTTCAATCCAGGGATCACTAGGCTCTACACCAAGATACACTCTCCAAGCTTTACCGAAAATCCCATCCTGAGACTACTAGGCCCAACAGAGAGAAATCCACCTCTTGGCTTTACCGTATATCCTGCCATTCATCGATGAGGATTCTTAGGCCCACCAAGGCACACAATCCTGGCTTTACCGCAACCCACACCCTGGATCAGGGGTTACTAGGCCAGTCGCTTTACTGCGATCCACAATTCGGTTCAGGGACCACTAGGCCATGTGTTTGTCATTTCAGAGATCCACCCACTTAGCTTCGAATCCATCTGGTCATCCCACATCAACCGAAGTATGATAACCCATCTCATCAAGGCTATCTGGAAATGGTAAGGCTAGGCTGAAGAACACTGTCACATCTGGAAAAACCCATGCCATGATAGAAAAGAACCACATGCAATACCATGCATTCCAAATCTAACAAGGAAAATACACATGCGAATCGATACCTGTAATGAATCCTGGTGTAGCTACTTGATCTTTGCTTCCTCTTGCCTTCTATGCCTTTCTTTCTCCAATGCCAAAGTGCTCCAAGAAAGCTCTAAGTGTCCAAGAGTGAGTGAGAGAGAGAATAATGAGAAAGCTCCAAAACTAAATTGATTAAGCTCGAGCCAAGAGCTTACACTGACTAAGAGCTTGCCAACTGATCCTCATAAGCTTGTTTATGAATGATGCCTCTATTTTCTTCATTTTCCATTATTTTCATTCAATTTCTCCTCACATGCAACCTGTGACCTTTTACCTTCCTTTTCTCCTATTTTCCATTATTTTTATAAACAAATGCTAAATAAATGCTTCATGCCTTTCCAAAGCCTTAGCCATTGCCTTTGCCATTTTCCTTAGCCATAAACAACCAAATGAACACCCCCTAGGATGTCCTACCAAACATTCAACTTGGAATACATGTCCCATCAACTGTGGCTATTATTTTTAACTTTTGTTACATGGAATTTTCACCAGGGCTATTACATCGTTGTATAGTTATTTATATTGGATGGGAAAGGAGGAATGTAATGCATTGAATCATCATAGAGATTGGAAAGAAACTGCTTGCATGATAAAGTAGAGTGTGGTACGAGTTGCCATAATTCGAGAATGTGTGTGTGTGTGTGCATTGCCTGCTTCCTTTTGCTACCAATTATCCCAACTATGGAATGAGAATTGAGGGATCACGATGGTGGCTGCTCATAAATTCGAATGTTTACCGAGTGTTACCCCATCCAAGGGATGTGTGTGTGTGTCAATTGAATGCAACTCGGGTGGTTAGGAGAATTGTTGTTATCCTCCCCACTCGAGTTCAATTTTGCATGTAACATATTGAGCACATAATTAGAATAACACTATAATGGGTTCGAGCCTTGTTGTTTAAGAGTGCTTCGAAAACCAAAACATGTATATTTCTCTCTCTCTCTCTCACACACAGAGCATGGTAAAGAAGTTATCATGAATGAACATAACGTTAACATAATGTTACATGTTTTGCAACTCAATATGGAGATGAAATTGTCATGAATTGACATAATAGAAATTTATATTAAAATATACAAGTCTTCATATGAAATAACACTAAATTATATATATATATATATATATATATATATATATATATATATATATATAGAGGTTAACTGTCAAGACCCAAAGACATCTGGCAGGAGTGAAAGCCTACCCCCTTACAAACTACTAGTGGATAATTCCAAGTGATGTGGTTTTCCTTGAATAATGGTGCTTAGTTAGCCTGCAATCATGAATAACGACCAGTGATGACTGTCCTCACTATTGGTTTGACAACTAAGTTATGAAAGGTTTTCCCACTATGATAGGTTAAACCACCCTCAATCCATCTTAAACTCAAATTAACTAAGAAAATTAAACTAAAAAATTTAAACCACCCTAAATCCATCTTAAACTTAAATTAACTAAAAAAATTAAACCACCCTAAGTCTATCTTAAACTCAAATGTATAGAGCATTGAAAGGTATCAAATTTATTAATGTGTATTTTTTTTAATAAGAAGGAATTAATGTATGATTGGATTGAGAGGCATTGCACATTTTGCTATCGGGGAGATGTTGTAATGGTTGTAAACGAGTATAAACATTTAATGTCACCTCAATATGGGAGAGATGTTATAGTGTTTGTAAAATGAAACACTAAATCAGAATATAGTAATAAAATAACATAATGTAGGCTTAATTAAAAATAATAATAAAAAGTTAAAAGTATACAAAATAATAAATTAAATTAAATTTGTTTTATTGTAATTTTGTTTTTATTAATAAAATTACAAACATTTTTTTCCAAAAAAATCACAATATGCATATCACCTTGTGACTCCCGTGATTGCATAAGAATGATGAAGTGCTTTACAACTGAATATGGGGAAGAAGTTGTCACAAATGAACATAACATATTGTTACATGTTTTACAATCAAATATGGAGAAAAAATTGTCATGAATTAACATAACATAACTCTACATTAAAAAAATTAAAAAATACAATAACCCTAAATTAATTAAATAAAAAAGGTATTCACACACATAACATCCAACTACAAATTTAAACCACCCTAGATCAATCTTAAACTCAAATTTATCAAACGTTGAAAGGAATTAAATTTATTATTGTGTAATGTTTTTTTTAATACTAATATATATATAGGTATATATATATATATATAATTGCTTTGTGAGGTGTTATAATATACTATAGAAAAGATGTTGTAGTGGTTATAAATGAGTATGAACATTTAAATAACCTCTCAATATATAAGAGATATTATATTGTTTACAGAATACAACATTAAATTAAAATACAATAATTAAAAAATTTAAACTCAATTAAAAAATTAATTAAAAAAGGTAACAAAATTAATAAATGAATTCAATTCAATTTTGTTTTAGTTAATAAAATTATAAACCATTTTTTCAAAAAAAAAATGATAATATGCCTATTATATTAAATTAAATTTAAATAATAATGATTTATATGTGCAAACATGTCCAAATATATAATTAATAATAAATATATAAAAAATAATTTTTTTTAATATATATATATATATATATATATAAAATAAACATCTATATATAAAAATTTAATAAATTATATCAATAGAGATATACATTCAAATAATAATTTATATTTATAATTATTATATTTCAAAATTTCATATTTAAATTTAATTAATAAGTTATAAAAATTCAATATTTACAATTAATTTTTTCCTTAACTACATATGCATATCATTAATACAAACCATATTATGTAGAAAACTTATAAAACATGTAAAAGAAAATTGTCTCGAATATTTATGAAGCGCATTGGAGCAAGGCAATGACGATTATAACTCTGTACAAACTACTCGAAGGGGTGAATGAGAGGGAGGATGCCTACAAGCTGGCACATTTGTATTGCAATACCGCTGACATGATGAAGTTACTGAAATTAGAGAAGGAATACACTCAAAAATCGGTAACGCTGGTCATGTTTTGGCTGTTTCCTTTAAATTGTGAGTCAGGGCAGGGAGTAAGAATTGTAAAGATAATGTTGAAAGTTGGAAAGCGCTGTAATAGTGAGGGTGAGTTAATTATTTTAGCACAAGTAATTAAGGTTTCGGGGAGTGTAGTGGCAAAGGGTCGCATTACTAGCGGCAGGCTGAGGAGCAGACCTCATGCGGACGCTCAGGGTTTTGAGGCTAGTGAAAGGACTCAAATGGAGGATGTGGCGAGGTTGGTTGCGATCAATTATCAAACGACTGCCTCAGAGAAAGGTAAGGAGATAGTGGAAACTTGGGAGAAGGAGGTTAGAAGACAACACAGGGCTGTCCCAAATGATCAAATTGAGGAGGAAGTAGACTGGATCATTGACGCAGGGAATACCAGAACTCGGATGACAGTGTACCATAAGACCTTCGAGATGCCCTAACACGTTAAAACCTTGGTTGGGAAGTTGCAAGTGGAAGCAACAGAGGAGCGTGCAAGGGACAGATGGAAACACAACTCTAATTCAAGGCGATAGACTAGAGGCTGCGAGCTATTAAGGAGGCCCTCAAGGGTGTAGCAAGAATATAAATCCTATAGAATGACAAGATTGAGGATATGAATAAGATGTTTTCAATCTACCTGAAATACATCCATAATCTGGATATCACGTTGGGTGAAGAGCAAGGGGATTCGACTTGTCTGAGAAAATATCGGGTTTGGGAGGTTAGAGCGGCAGGCGACCATCAACAAATGACTCCAAGCGCGGGAGGGGCATCAATGGAAACTCCAAGCGAGGGAGCAACCCATGCGACGGAGCAAAGTCCAAGGACAATGACAAAAACAACTCTTATTAGTTGATTATGACATTGACCACTCTTTTGTTTAGTTTTGTTGTATAGTTTCATATGCAGTGTGATAATTATTTTGTTAATTTCGAATCTGTAGATCCAAATTCTATAGTCAGTGAGATAAACAAATTGATAATTAACAGTGATAAGGAAGGAAATTTTGTTAAACTATATAAATGATACCAGAGACAAAAAAACCTTATGATATGCATAATTAAATATGTGATTAAGAATATCTTTTTCTACAGCGAGTCTAATTTCCAATCTCACAAACTAACTACTTTGTTTGTACTCTATATTTATTTCATAATATAAAGATTCTCTGCCAACTTAAAAAATATATTAATATATGCAATATTATTAAAAATTATTAATAAAAATTTATTAAACTTTTCTACTATAAAACGAATAATACATGACCAGAGATTAATTTATACTACCATAGTATACCACCAAAATACCTACACTATCCTTCCCACCCGCCAAATAGGCACGGGACAGACCGTCTGATGACGTTACTTCTGCCGTTTTCGCTTCTAGTCCAAAGTCCATAGACCGCAAATTCAGTCGTACCACGCCAAGCGTTCGACGCAAGAATGTCAGTCAAATAACACCACGCAAAACTCTTTCAAAACTCGTAACAAATGGCAGAGCGTAGCTGAAATTCACCGTTTCACGCATCTGCCGAGCACTTTTCATGGCGTTTTCTTCAGGATCTCGACGCGGATTTCCCCTGAAAAACAAAGGCAAACGACGTCGAAGCTCATTTGGCGACTTTGTTAGCAAAAATCTGAATCTGACAATTCTACTCCTGTCAGCAATTCTGTTGGTCGGAGCATTACTTCACTATGGAATACCAAACCCTCTATCTTCTTCCAAAACCCTAAATCCTGCCAAATCTCGCCCAATAAGGAAGTCCGCCAGAGGAGCTTTTACTTCCAGCGTGGGATTCAACTTATCGGAGGCCAAGGTAGACATTACGACGAAGGGTTTGTACGATAGGATTGAGTTCCTGGACATCGATGGAGGCCCGTGGAAGCAGGGCTGGCAAGTTCAATACAGGGGGAACGAATGGGACTCTGAAAAACTCAAGGTTTTTGTGGTTCCACATTCTCATAACGATCCCGGTTGGATTCGCACTGTCGAGGAGTATTACCTTGAAAAGACTCAACATATTCTCGATGCAGTTGTTCATGCTCTGCTCAAGGTTCTCTTGTTTACTCCCTCTCTCAAAATTTCTGTTACTTGTGGTAATTTTTGAAGGGTAATGACTGTTATCTGTTAATTTTGGTAAATATTTCAAGGGAATTAGCAAATTTTCTGTTTAATCCTCAATGGTCGGGATCTTCTTAATTAATTAATATTAATTAAAAAATTAAGTATGCATTTTGCATTGACAGCTTATAAACAGAATACAAGAGAGATATCTGATCCGTGTTCCTCCTGATGTCTTCATAACAGTCCTATGATTTCTATCACTATTTGGCCCTTAGCTCATAAACAAAACCCATCATACAAGAAGCCTGATCAGGAGATTCGTTTCTCGTTATTTTTCCATAGTGTATTGTTCATCAATTTTATATACATAATGATATGTTCTGGGGTTCACGTGTTTTATCCCGAATCTCTCTAGCCCCGTCGCGATTTCCCGTTTTTGGTAGCATAAAACAGGCTGACTGTATATTTGGCCTCATAAACAGGCCTTGGTAGTTTAGCCATTTCCTGATATCTTTTGTATTCTGGCATTCTGGACAAAATAGGAAGGGTTATAATCATAACTTCTTGCCACACAGTTCACTGGCCTACGCTACTTAGAAAATTCCTTTTTACAAATTATTTTTATTGTTGATCTGACACCTAACTGATTTATACGCAGTCTTGGCAGGTTTGATCATCCTCTTTCTTGGTCTGTTGCTGAGACTTTAGTGCACTCCACTGTCCCTCTTCTATCCTCTGTTTCTCTTCTACCTTATGCAGGATTAGGTAAAGCAAGATTTTATTTGCTTCGATTGGCTGTTCTAACTGTTCATACTCTTCTCCATGTTGTTCTCCTGATCCTCCTGCTGCTTACGACACTCTATAACCATCGCTACCTCTCCCATTACTCATTCTAGCAACTTCGACTCAATTGCTTTGAACTGGTTCAGGTAATCATTTATCATCCCTGCAAACATGTGTTCAACATGCCAATACGTCCCTTCTGCTGCCTTGTAGGCCTGGCATCTCACTCTGGTGTCTCCAGTTTCTGTGTAGAAAAACCACAATTGTGCATCTCTATTTTTTTAGTAAGTTTTTCTATTGCTTTACAATGTCACTACAGAGTGCATAACGGTCATTGTCTGGGGCTCTCTGCCCATTTTGAAACATGGTCTGGCATGCCTGACACGAGAGACCATAAAGAAACCTTAGAAAATAGAGTTCATGCATGCAGACCCAGACAGAATATCCTGCAGACCTGCCCAGGGAGGGAAACGAGGTGTCGACAAAACAGCGGCTAGACCTGCCCATGAAGGGAAATCAGGCCATCATATGCAAAAGCCAGATTGACATAACTACTAGGGGCTTGTCCTGAAGGAAACAAGGCCTCAAAGATCCATAAGTTTGTTGACTATTATAATTCAAAGTTGCAGATTGCATATCAAAGAGAATAGCATAGAATTCAAACATTAAAGGGAAGTGGTGTGACCTGCCTCCTCTGGCGAAGAATGAAGCATTATGGGGGTGTTCCTGGATGAGCATGGTGTGTACACTAATAATTTACCTCCATGCTTTCTAATCAGCCATGAAACCAGGGTGGTCAGGAAGTGATCCTGCATTTCAATCAGTGCTAGGTGCGCATGAGTTTCTTGCCATTCCTGTTCTTGTGACATTAAAACTTGGGTCACGAAGGTTTTCATGTGCTACTATACTCTAGTAGCCATTGATACTTGGTTCCCCTAGTTCGATTGGAACGAAGGTCGACGATGAAGGACAACACCTCAACTTTGATTTGGCCTCTCTCTAGGAGAGCTTGTCAACCAGGAACCCTTCCTCTATTGACTACACACAACTGCATAGATTCAGTGAGGTGGAATGGAGGAATGCCTACGCTGCATCAATAACATCCGCCTTTACCTTAGTGCGGTGTGAGGGAGGCTTGCACGGAGATTTGCCCTTGCAGGATGAGCTTTGTGCCATGGAGCTTGAGGCCAAACATAAATAGAACTAGAGACAAATTTTGAAAACTAGATAGTTGAATTCGCCAAGTAGTAGGGAGATTAGGTCGATTAAGGAGGTTGTCCACAATATGCTCCATGAATCCTTATTATTAACAAATGATATACATTTATAGTACATTCGTGTGACCTTTGGTTCCGTATTCCAAGGTCTCTTGGACTTCCTTAGAATATTCAGCGTCCACACCAACCCTTAGCGGATTAGGTGTCCTACATTCCCCCCCTTAATCCGAAGGGTTATGTATGAGTCCAAGAAGAGATCTGTAATACAAAACGTGCAAAAATGCATGGCAGCACTAGGCTGAATCTGCTCTCTGAAATGTTGGTATAAGGGAGGTGGTTTAAGGATGACCACCAACACTAGAATGCTTAATGCAGTTCCCATAACTCTTCCAAGACTGGCATGAAGCTTAGGTCTTTTGCGAGAGGAAGTGCTCCTGATGTTTTGAAGAGGGAAACCTTCAACCATGAAAGGGAGGTCTCACCCCGCATAAAAGGGAGAACCTCAACCTGAAAAGGGAGGTCTCAACCTGTGATGGTTTAAGGATTACCAACAACTCTGGAATGCTTAATGCAATTCCTGGAACTCTTCCAAAACTAGCAAGAAGCTGAAGTCTTCTACTAGAGGAAGTGTCTCCAATTCTTTGAAGATGCATCACCGACTGAAGGCATGCTCAGGGGCATATTTGTCTCTGGCTACAACTCTGAATCTGGTATGGTAGGTTGTGGCTCAGGCTCGCTTGATGTGGCTTTGAAGCTTGTAGATGACCATCATTTCCCCCCCTGTCAGATACAAGGTGAGATGATGGAGAAAATTCAACTGCAAGACTGTTCAATACTCTAGAACAAGTTCTGACATATGACTAGAATATCTTCTTGGCTGTTGATGCCCATTGCCAAGAAGCGATCCATCCAAGATGAATCTTTGTTCTTGCAGGAGGTTTGTTTCTGAAGCATCTGTTTGAAGAATGACTGGTTTTATGACAATGATTACATGGATGAAGATCAAAACAATGATCTTTCATATGGCCAACTCAGTCACAATGTTGGCATTTAACAACTTGTTGTTGTTGCTGTGGAAGAGGAGTAGAATCTGGAACAGCTGAAGGTGAACTGTCATGAAGGAATCCAACACTCTGAAACTGGATGGGCTTTGAGTAATCTGGAATATGAAAGGAAACGTCCTTGTCATATCCAAGACCAGTTCTATGCTTGTTATGGGCAAGCTCTTCCCAAGGTCTGATGATGGGCTTGGAAGTGCAGACTGAATTTTGCATCTACATGTAACCTTGCTGCTTCATTGGGAAATGGATCTGAATCAACTTCAACAATATTGACTTGCTGCTGATGGGAGTTTATCTCAATGTTCTGAACAGAATGGTGCTTACGATGTTGTAGCTCTTCTTGTTGTAGTTTTGTCTCAAGCTGCAAAAACTCAATATTCTCCTGTACATTTTGGAGACAAATTTTAATATTGGAAAGAGAGGTTTTGTTGATTTTAACCATCTCATCAACAGTGGAATGTATTAAATTATTCAGTAGTTTCAATACATCATCCATTCGATCCATTTCAAACCAATATAATTAGAGAAATGATGTTATCTTCAACCACAAATTGACCTATAAAATGATAAATAGCTGCAACTATTAGATGAGTAGCAGGGTACCAATATCACCAAGTCACTGTAGCAGACAACCCAGTACTAATTTCAACGCAGCAAATGATGCTTCAATGCACTTACTTCTCAAATTACTCACACTGTGCAAAAGAAGAGCCAATCTTCTACTTTCTTTGCAAATGAGATTTGTCTGATAGTTCTAGAGCCTACTTACAAAACATCTTTTCATTCAAGATTCACAGATGCAATCATCTTTATAACTAAGTATGCACAGATCTGACACACACCAAAGCCGACATTGATAATCTAAGTAATAGCATCTGCAATAGACTGAGTTTTGGCACCCAATCTCATTAGCTCATCAAAGCTATCTCCGGCTGAAAGAGTAGCTGTGTCCAACAACATGTACTCACGGCATAAGAATTCATCAATGCACAAAGCTTTCGCGGGAGTATACACGGTCTTCACAAGTCAAGGTTTAATGCTCCTTTAATAAACTCTATGCGGAAACGTTTGATTTAATTATCCAAAGTTTGGACCTTTATAAACCTTTGAGTGGAACCTTATAAATCCTTCATAATATTTGGTTAATTCTTATTACCTGCGCATATTAACCACACCATGGATTTTAGACTTTGGTTAAAACTCAACTTAACCATAATACATTAATCTTGCTTATTTCTATTATAATTCCCATATAATAGAAATATTTCATAAACCACACTTAAACCTTACCTTTCTTCCATTCCACAAACCTTTGCACATATATTGATGCTCTCCTTAGCGCATTAAATCTTCGCCGTCAATCTCATTCATCAATCCGATGGTTATCGCGCAATAACTCGCTTCAACTAGCCTCGCCAATCTCCACCGTTTATTTCTCTTACCTCAATCCAACGGTGATTGCGCCATATCGCGCGATAACAAGCACGATAGTTAATACTTCGAAAGCGCGCGAGAAAAGTTGTTTTGGGTGTGCTACGTGTCAACCCCTCAGGTTAATCACGTGATTTTGTAAAACACTGTTTACCATTTTGAAACCACGTGAGATACTACTTACCGCTTTTATAGACCGCTCCATTATTTTGTTGTCACGTGGCTTAATCTGATCCCTTCACTTCTTGACTTTATTTTGCGCGATAAGATCTCTGCTGATCCTATTCTATCAATCCTGTCCATTGATCTGGCTGATCCGACGGTTCTCGTTCTTTGCTGTTTAATTCTTTCTACGTCGTTGATCTTCCGTGTGTGACTTGACTTTGCCTCATTTGTACTTGTATACGGTGCCACTCTACTACCTCCGCCCTGTCCACCAAAGGTAGTTTGTCCAAATCCTGGGCTGCCAAATGTTGGAGTTGTTGACTGGATGGAGAGCAGTAGCGTTTGGTTGTAATAATTGTGCATATAGCGTTGAAAGAGCCGCCGGTGGAGGCAGAGAATCCAAAGATGGAACTGAGGAATGCCAAGAGTCGTTTGTAGTGGGAGGAGGTATGGTAATGCGGAGAAATGGTATGGCGTTAAACGAATATACTGCAACTGTAATAACTGTGCATATCCGTGGTAATAACTGTGCATACACAACGTTTATACACAACACTTCATCACAACATAATATCAATCAACTTATGAGTAATAACATACCAAATGGCATGCCAGTTTTGGTTTCAATGCACAACGTTCAACCTCCAACACAAATCTAGCTGAGAGAGGTCAGCCGGACAGTGTGCAGTATGAAATAGGCATGCACACAATAATAGCAGTTCTATCCGCAACATGTTATTTTCCCCTGAGGGTCCCGCTTGTCTGACCAATCACTGTCGGTCCCTTGTTGACTTCTCCTTTTATCAAGTGCTTCAATCCACGCCGTTGATCTCACTTCTCCAGATCCAACGGATATCGCATCGTCCGCTCACCAACTAACCTGGACGATCTCCACCGTCGATGGGACCCGTCCAATCGAACGACTGTCGCGCAATCTCGTGTGAAATCTTGCACGACCGATATCTGGTCGAGAGCGCGCGAGAAAAGTGGTTTTCTCGTGCTACGTGTCGCCCGCTAAGGTTAATCGCGTGAAATTTAGGAATACCATTTCCAGCCTTTAGGGCGTGCGAGATACCGCTTACCACTTGCCGAATACTACCCACGTGCTTAATTCATATTTTAATAAAGACGCTTAAGCTCAATATTAATCATTAATATTAATTGACTGTGATATTCAATAAAATGGAAATTACAGAGTCTTGGCCCTCTTGGCTTGATTACAACAGTTTGTCTGACCTTTTCAGTCCCTTCGATATTTATATAATTGACTTGTGTAGTTGTGAGAGAATTACAATGAAATTACTCAGAACCAGTGTTGCAGGAATCGCCCCCCCCGGATCCAAAGGCAGAATCGCGAATCGTACGGAATCGATCCGGAATCCCCACAGGAAGCGCGATTCCGGGTTTAAAAAAAACGATTCCTGCCATTTGAGGTTGCAGCCCCCCGGAATCGCGGTTCGGGAGGCGATTCGGGCAAGGGGTGGCGCCACGCAACCTGCCCGGAAGCGCACGCCACCCGCACGCCACCCAGGCGCAACCTGCACGCAACCCGCGGAGGCAGCGAATTAAACGTATTTTTTTTTTTAATTTCTTTTAAAATTTAACTTAACTAGCATGAGGGGGTGGGTTAGGGTGAGTTTAGGGTGAGTTTAGGGTGACTTTAGAAAAGAATAAAGCCCCCATTCTCTTCTCATTTTCTCACTTTGAGTTTATGAGAGTTGGAGAAGAGAAGAGAGGAGAGGAGAAGAGAAGAGAGGAAAGGAGAGGAGAAGAGAGGAGAGCTTGGAGGAGTGAAGAAGGAGGAGCTAGGAGAAGGAGGAGGAGCTTGGAGCAAGAGCTTGGAGGACTTCATCTACAAGAGCTAAAGAGGTAAGTTCAAACCCCAAACTCCCTTGTTTTTTTGAAAAAAAAATTGTATTTTTCTCCTCCCTCTCCTACTCTTTCCCATTGTTTCTACTTGCTCCTTTATTTACAGGTTGTCCACCACCTATATCCATATTCCAAGATGGTGTTCTTTTGGCTTCTATGTATCATTCCACTTTTGGTTTTAATGATGGCAAGGGTGAGGAATAGAGGGGAAGAGGAAGGGGATGAACTTGGTCCTAATAGTAGTGACCCAATGTATGATGAGGAGGAAGGGTTTGAAGAGGAAGGGGATGAACTTGAAGAGGACACTGAAGCACAAGATGGGAAAGGTACATCAAATCCCTTGTGGAACTATGTGACCAAACTTGAAGGGGGAAAGGGTGGTGGATCTTACAAATGGATGTGCCCTCATGGTTGTCATGGAGGAAAACCATATACGGGTTCATATACCCGTCTGAGGAGGCATCTTTGTGGGGTGCTAGACAGTGATGAAAAAAAGGGTTCTGTGGGGGTAACCATTTGCCCAAACATTTCAAGTGAACAAAGACAAAAATACATCAAAATAGAGATGGCTGCACAACGAAAAAACAAGAAACAAAAAACTCATTCTGAATCAAGTGCAACCTCTAAATTTGGTAGTTGCCCATCTCCTCATGGTACTTTTGCAACCTCTGGAGGTAGAAAAACAATAGGGGATTTCCTTAATGTTGCTGGGAGGGATGATGTGGATGGAAAGATAGTCCGTTTTCTTTGTGCTTGCGGTGTACCATTCAATGTGCTTCGCTCTCCCTATTGGCATGAAATGGTAAAGGCCATCAATGAAGCCCCAAAAGGATACAAGGCCCCCAACTATGAGAAAGCTAGAACAGTGTTATTAGAAAGAGAAAAAGCTAAGGTTCAAAGAGCTTTGACACGTTTTACACATGAGTGGGTGGATTCTGGGGTATCCATTGTATCAGATGGGTGGACAAATATTAGAAACCAACATTTGATAAATGTTCTTGGTGTTTCTTCTAGTGGTGCAGTATTTATTGCATCTCATGACTCCTCCTCCATCAGTGCAACTGCACCAAACATTGCAGATCTCCTATTGAAATCAATCAAAGATGTTGGTCCGAATAATGTGGTTCAAGTGATCACAGATAATGCAGCAAATTGTAAGTTAGCAGGAAAAATTATTGAGCGTACTCATCCACACATCTTTTGGTCTGGGTGCCTGGTTCACACATTGAACCTTTTGATGCATGATATTGTGAAACACAAAGATTGTGGGTGGATTGCTGAGGTTTACAGGAAAGGGAAGCAGCTCATTAAATTCATCACAGGGCATACAAGGGTAAACTACTTCTATGGCACTTACTCCAAGTTGCAATTGCTTAAAATTGCAAAGACAAGATTTGCTAGTTATTACCTCACCTTTAGGCGGCTAGTGAGGGTGAGACAAGCTTTAACTAATCTGGTGTGTGCTGAAACATGGGATGAAATTAACACTGACACAGATGGTGCTAATGAAGTCAAGGACACTGTTCTTGACAGTTACTTTTGGTCACAGGTTAAATATGTTTTGCAATTCACCAAACCAATTTATTACATGATCAAGTTTGCAGATTCAGATCGACCAGTAATTGGGGAGGTGTATGAGCAAATGGATAGCATGTTGGGGCAGATTAAAGACATTGTTGAGCCTAGAGATACCACCTTGTACAATTATATTCGTGAAGAGGTGGAAAAACGATGGGATATGCTAAATGTTCCATTGCATGCATTAGCATATGTTTTGACACCTAAATACTATCATCCATCATGGCTTTCAAAACCAGCACCTGGGGGGGAGTCAGGAAAAAACCACACCAAGATAAAGAGGTTCACGAAAAATATATGGCTGCATTGAGTAGATTAATCCCTGATAATGAGGAGGCTGCATTGGTACGGAGACAGGTGAGCAACTATACGAGCAACACTGGTCCATTTGGGAGCATGCATGCAATTCAAGATCGAGAGCATTTTTCTGCTCTTGAGTGGTGGAACATGCATGGAGGGCCTACTCCACTTCTACAGAGTTTGGCATTGCGGGTGCTATCACAGGTGGTAAACACTTCTTCTGCAGAGAGGTGTTGGAGCTCTTATTCTTTCATCCACAGTGTTAAAAGGAACAGGTTGAATTTAGACCGGGCAGAGAGCTTGGTTTATGTTCATTACAACTTGCGATTGTTGTCCCATTACTGTGAAGATGCAAAGTCTAATAAAGACTTGTTGACTTGGGACAAGAATCCAGAGGAGCCCAATTTGGAGGATGGAGTGTTGCGACTAGAGCAATTAGAGGATTCTCTTATCCAGGTATGTCCATTGTGGTATGAATTTTCCAATTTTCCCTTATAAAGCATTTCTCTAATTCATGTTTTTAATTTTTTTGTTAACTAGTGTTTTTTTTTTTGCATGAATTTTTTGAGCGATTCTAGGATGATGACACGGGTGTTGATATGCCACAACCCCCACCCCCATCTGGTCCTTGGTTTCTAGGTTCCATGGTTCAACACCAACGGTAGGGGGTTCTTCTTCATCAGTTCCAGTGCCACGACTTACACAAGGACCATCTTCTTCATTGCCACCACGTGGAGGCCCGCCATCACGTTCTATTCGTGGTGGAAGGAGGAGAGATTAGTAGATATATTCACAATCTACTTCTTTTTGTCATAGATTACTCATTAGACTTGTAGACTTGTGAATTTGAATTTTGAACCTTTTTGGCTTGGCGGTGACCAAGTGACATATTTTGTAAACATTATTATTTGAATTTTGGACATGACAAATGTTGACAGTTGCTCACTTGCTAGATAAATCATAATATGCTCTATGTTTTATGTTTTATAATATGCTTAAATGTTTTATGTTTTATAATATGCTTAAAAATTTGATGTATGTTTGTAATAGCTAGAATATAGATGATTGTTGTACATACTAGTAACTACAATGGAATCATGGATGCCATATCTATCTTGATTTATGCAAAAATATGCATGTTTTCATGTCTTCTACAATTAATTTGGTATTTGGGATGTTTGTTTTGAGTATAAATGCAAAAAAATATAAAAAATATATATATATATAGCAGACGCTTCCGCGGACGCTTCGCTTCCTAGATTTTTGGAAAATGACGCTTCCGCGCTCCGCGCTTCCGCTTCGCTCCCGCTTCGTGCAACATTGCTCAGAACCCTTACCATTTTTTTATCGCTCCCAATTCCTTCGCCCAGCTCGTTCCCTTCATTCCTTTTGCGGCAATGTCGAATATCATTTCTTTCCTCAAAGTGAAGATGTCAAAATTCTTCTCCTTCTAGCGCCAGGAGGAGTGTTGTCACCATTTCTCATGGTCATGGCTGTAGTGATCCATTCTTAGCCGGGATTGGCTTTCCATTAAGATCATGGCGGTATCCCGCTTCGTGCAACGTTGGGACGTACCCTCTAGCTAGAGAGAGTGAGGCGAATGTTGGATTGATCTCTGTTTGATTGTCTGAAAATTTGAGTTCCTTGATCCCATAGGGCGTTACTGAAGGAGCAAGAGTTAAGGAGATGCTCCAAAGATTCCTCTGCTTGTTTGCATAAGGTACAATAAGTTGGTCCATTGAATCCTCTTTTACAAAGTTGATCCCATGTCAAAATCTAATGGTGAGTTGTTAGTCAGAGAAAGGTGGATATTTTCGGCCAAAGATTGGATTTCTAGGTTTTTCCCCATATTGAGTCTTCCTATAGTGCCATGTGGTACGTTGCAAGTGAGTAAGCTTCGTAGATATTACAGGTTTCTTTAGGACCATAGCCCCATTGTAGTTTGTTAAGCTTAATGGAGGATTGAATTTTGCATTGTGCGAGTTCTATCATTAGATTCTTGAAATTGGCTTTGTTGAGAAGAGGCAAGTGGTCTTGACAAAAAGACAATTGCGCTAGTCTTGATTCTGTTGAAGCACAATTTCTGAAACTGATAGTTACTTCCAATGATATTGTTATTACTTTAGCACATTCTAGATTATCTTTAAGCAATTATACTTCAGAAATTTCAAACATAAATGCAATAATGAAAGCAGGATCAAAGAGAGACAGTCAAACACAAGAGACACAAATTTTTACCCTGGGAAAACCCTAATTAGGGAAAAAAATCCAACAATCTTTTCTTAGGAGAAATTATACAATTCAACAAGAGATCCAATCTGATTTTTCCTAGTCAACAAGGTCAAACTGACCAGAGACATGTCGAAATTCGGCTCTTGCGGCTGCCAAGAAACTTGGTCTGTTGCCTAGAAAGATTTAGTCTGCTGCCCAAAAAGATTCGATGGTTAATGTAGGTCAAACTTAGGTCTTCTTGCTCTCTCTCTTGTTAGCATATGTGAACAAAAAAAACAATTGATTGAGTGATCCGAATTGGTGCCAAATGAGTGAGGACGAATGGGAATTTATAGTGGTTGAAGGAGCCCGAATTGGTGTGACTCTTAGCTAGGGCCGACTTGACTTCTGGAGGCAAAATTTTGAATTTCAAAATTTAACTTTTCCCTCTTTTATTTGGAGTCGACTGGAATGCAAATTCGCATTTTCATTTTATTTTTATTTTTTTGGGCTAATGCAATTGAAGAATACCCACCACAACTACCAAAATTCAACACTCTCTCTTAACTAGGGAGGTATTCACTTAGCCTTCTTCAGATGTATCTCTTTGTTAAAAAAATTTCTCCATCCCAAGAAAAGGTTGACTGAACTTAACTATGTTGATGATCCATACACCTCATGTTCTATTCCAGAACTATTTGGAAAGCATCCTACATCAACATCAGGCTTAACAAGTAGTCACTTGGAGCAGGGTCACCAGCTCAACAAGTCGTCACTTGGAGCAAGGTCGATACCTTTGACCAAACAAAAATGGTGAACCCCTGGATAATTACATTCCTGCATGCCAATTGAATGGTAATACACTTGCTTGATGCTAAAGGTGCTCACTCTACCCACTAGCCAAGCACCTCTTGGCAATATGGTCAGAACCTTTTGACCCAGGGAGCACTCTGGGTCAAGATGCTCTTTGGACCATTCCAACACTCACTCTACCCACTTTCCAAGCACTTCTTGGCAATGTGGTGAGAGTCTTCTGACCAGGGGGACTACTATTCTCTCTAACCACATTACATGGCAACCTAGTCAATACTTTTGACCTAGGGAGAATGTCTGATTTGTGTAGCTTGGAAGGTACTCCCACAACCCCTTGGGTACCGGGTTTATGAGGAGTTGACCCACAAAAAGTGGTTTGTGGGCATTGTACCCAAACAATGGGTTTTGTACTTAAAGTCCATTCTCTCTAACCACATTACATGGCAACCTAGTCAATACTTTTGACCTAGGGAGAATGTCTGATTTGTGTAGCTTGGGAGGTACTCCCACAATCCCTGGGGTACTGGGTTTATGAGGAGTTGACCCACAAAAAGTGGTTTGTGGGCAATGTACCAAAACAATGGGTTTTGTGCTCAAAGTCGTTGGCACGAAACCAATTGGAGAAATTGATTGTTTATTCATTGAGAGATTGTGGAGTACCCTTGAAGGGCTAAGGGGCATCTAAGGCTTTGATGATGTGGCAAAAGAACCAACAAAATAATTTTATCTCTTATGTTAGTCGGGTTTGGGCAAGATAACTCAAGTCATCTTGGGCTAAAGGTTATAACCCTTGGTGAGAAAGACTCCACCATAGAATCGTATAAGAAGAGGCGAAGAGGAGTTCATTGGAGATCATCCAAGAAGCACATTCTCTCAGGTGATCTTCTCAAGAACAAGTGCGAATTACCTCAGGTGGACACAAAACTTAAGGAGGATGAAATGTGTGCAAGAGTGGCTTGTCTTATGTCTGTTGAGAAGTCCGAGTTTGCACAAGATTGAAGGAGAAACATCTCTGTAATTTCGGCCTTGTTGTCACTCGGATTGTACAGGTATCGTGACAACCGCTCTTAGGGCAAGGGCTATTACTCTGATCCCCGCCCACTCCATTCTAGCTGTCTCCCAACAATAGGATATGGGGGGTAGTCCCTATGGAATGAGGTGAAGGAAAACAAGTTGGAAACCAACTTGTTTGGGAGACACGAATGAGTGGCCTAGTTACTTGGTTAAATTTAGCAAGATTAATGATTAGATTAGATTTTAAGTATGAGACCAGTGCCTTAATGGAGTCACAATTCTTGCTTATGGTAAATTGAAACCAAGTGATCGGATGGATACCCACTGCTTGAATGATTGACTAACCTATATGATGTGCAAGTCTTACGACCCATGTGAAATGCAATGATCTTGGTTAATTTTAGTTATATGCCTAATCTAAGTATGACCTTCCCTTAACTATTTTGAAGCTGGGCTCCAAGGTAGGTTGTGGGAAGGAGGCCAACAGGAAGCAGGCTAGGGCTTGATTAATGATATCTTTTGTTGTGCTCCTATCACCCGATGCCTCCAGCATTGTAGAGATTGTGGCTCTGACGACTGTGTTAAATTTGGCAACTAGGGCCAAACTCCACCTTGGACAGCTCATATGATGCAACTAATATTTTTATTGAATTCCTCTCTCGGAGAGGTGTAGGATTGATCTAAATGTCATCTCATTCTGACATGTACAATTGGAATTATGAATTTATTTGCTTATGGACAAATTGTCAAGGTCGGCCAACAATCTAATGTAGGCTCAAAAGCCCAACAATCACGTCTATTCATCCTCAACGTTTGCATATAAATAGAAGGTGCCTTTGCCTCATTTGGACATCACTCATCTTCTCACACATCTCTCTCTCCTCATTTGATTGGGTGTGGATTTCTAGGCAGCTTCTCTCTCCACATGTGCAAAGGAAAGGACAACAATTTTCTGTTTTGGATGTTGACCAGCGTTGTTCGAATTTCAAGAAGGGTTTGACCAATGTTGACCAACCAATGTTGACTTGTTTGAGTGCGATTTTGGTGGGATAATTTCTGTTTGGGCAGGCCGCATTTTCGGGCACAGAAATCGAGGCAATCCATACTGTTTGACCATCGTTGACTGCAGCATTGACATGCTTTGAACAAGTTTGACTGAGTTTTTCAGGACTATTTTGGGTTGATTCAAATGACTGTTGGAGGCCGATTTCACTGGGTTTGATGGAGCTGTTTTGGAGGTCAAATTCTGCCCTATTGACTAGCGTTGACTTTCTAGTTAGCACTTCCTGTGGTTGTGGTTTGATTGGACAAATTTCTCTTTGATTGGGAAAGTGAATATTACATATTTTTCTCTTTCTCTTGTTGAACTTTTGAAGAATAATAAGAAGAATTGATCAAAGGGTTTCCCCACATTGGGGTTTGTCCTTGGTTGGCTCGATATCTTGTGTCCTCTTGTCTTGGCTTGTCTTCTACTATTTTATTTATGTTCTATCTGCATTTACTATCATGTTAATGTGATTGCTAATATGGAAATCGATATTGGGCTAATAAGAAAATTGAAGTAAATTGCTCTTAAGCATAAAACATACCATTGTTATCTAAAATTAACATGGTATCAGAGCTGAGGTGAAGACAAAGCCCAAGTAAGAGTGAAAGAGCAATCATTGAGATTTGTTGGACAAGGACAAGAGTCAATGGCCTCCACATCCTACTTCAAATCTGATGACAAGCTTCATGATAAGTCTGATTATCATGCATGGACGATGTCTCTTGATTTGACTTTATAAGAGCAAGATGTTATGGACTATGTGCAGGGACATATTTCTGAACCTCCTTCTAATGCACCAGCTGTTGCTAAGACAAAGTACAAGAAGGGTGAAGTCAAAGCAAAGAAGATCATCAAGGATTCTATTCATAAGCATTTAGTTGCTTATGTCTCCGATTTGAACACATCAAAGGAGATATATGACAGGTTGGTTGGCATGTTCAAAGCTAGCAATGCAAACCAAGTTCTCTTTCTCAAAAACAAGCTGGAGGACATAAAGAAGGGAAGAGGTGAAGATATTTAATCCTACTTCATGAGGATTACCGAGATAAAAAATGATCTTCTTTCGATTGGAGAAGCTATTGTTGATAGGGAGCTCACTCTCTTTGCTCTTGGAGGACTCCCTCGTGAATGGCACGTGTTCAACACTACTTTTCTTAACAATGACAAGATTCCAGGTTTTGAAGAATTGCTAACTAGATGTTCTCAAGAAGAAACAAGGATGATGGAACTAGACATGCCTTCAAATAGGAATGATCGTACTACATTCTCTGCTCATGCTAAAAGGAAGAACAATGGAGGTTCAAAGAAGCAATGTCAAGGAAGACTGGGTTTCAAGAATGGAAGGAAGGGAAGATTCTTCATTTGCAACGAGTATGGCCACT
The DNA here is from genome assembly GCA_031772625.1 of Pinus tabuliformis. Taxonomy (NCBI): domain Eukaryota; kingdom Viridiplantae; phylum Streptophyta; class Pinopsida; order Pinales; family Pinaceae; genus Pinus; species Pinus tabuliformis. The sequence continues at coordinate 703,174,221 of CM062807.1, forward strand.
ATGCTAGGGAGTGTCCTAATAGAAGGGATACACCTCATGATGATGACAACCACAAAACAACAATTTCAGGGGCAACAACAATCAAAGGAATGGCAGATTCAACAACCGAGGAAAAAGGAATGCTCCCGCTACTCAACATGGAAATGGTCACCCTCCCAAAAGATCAAGAAACTCCAGGTATGATGAATCTAATGTTGTTGATAACAAGCAAATTTTTTATTATCTTATATCTGCCCTCTCAATTGTCTCTCCTCTGGACACCTTGGGAAATTGGTTGATCGATAGTGGTGCCTCAAGGCACTTCACTGGGTATAAGGAAGCTCTTTCAAATCTGATTGAAAAGGATACAAATTTGGAAATTATCCTTGGAGATAATGCCACCTATCCCGTGAAGGGAGTTGGGAATGTTACTCTTCAATTGAATCAAGGTAACACCATTCATTTTACAAGAACTACTATATGTACCCGATCTAAAGAAGAACCTAGTATCTATCTCGGCAATGGAGGACAAAGGATTCAAGGTGGCATTCATCGATGGAAAGGTACGTGTGTGGAATAAAAATTTCAAAGATACATTTACACTTGGATTCAGGGTTGATAGCCTATTTCAAGTTGGAGGAAGTCCATTGGGAGCTATGTCTTACAACACATCACTTCAATCCGAATTATGGCACCAAAGGTTTGCCCATCTACATTATAAGGCTTTACCCGATGTGAGGAAGATGGTGACAGGTATGCTCGATTTTAAAGTAGAACATGAATGTGTTTGTCAGGGGTGTGCCGAAGGAAAGCATACAAGGGGACCATTCCCCTCTAGTGATAGCAAGAATACCGACATATCGCAATTGGTTCATTCTGATCTGTTTGGTATGATGCCCGTGAACCCTTTGGGAGGATATTTATATTATGCTATCTTTGTGGATGATTTCTCTTGCATGACTTGGATTTATTTCTTGAAGAAGAAGGACGAAGTATTCTCATGGTTTCGTTCTTTCAAAGCTTTGGTCGTCGAAAATCAAACCGGGAAGAAGAAGGACCGATAATGGAACCGAATATGAATCAAATGAGTTCAATGACTATTTTAGAGAAGCTGGAGACTACTATCGCTTATACTCCCGAGCAAAATGGTGTTGCTAAAAGGAAGAACCGTTCTATTATAGAAGCCACTTGTGCCATGCTTCATGATCAAAGCCTTCCGAAGTTTCTATGGGTTGAAGCTACAAACACTGCCATGTATGTTCAAAATAGATGCCCTCATCAAGCGTTGGACTCCAAAACTCTCGAAGAAGTTTTCATTGGTAAGAAATCTGATGTTTCTCACTTTAGATTTTTTGGTAGTCCTGTATATTTTCATGTGCCAAAAGAAAAGAGAAGAAAATTGGATGCTTCTGGGAAGAAAGGAATATTTGTGGGCTACAATGAAACTTCTAAGGCATTCAGAATCTATGTGCTTGGTCAAAGAGAAGTGGAGATAAGTCATGATGTCACCTTCGATGAAGATGCTGCCCTTGGGAAGATTAGTAACCTTCCTATTCCAAGGAAGGACAAAGAAGCAGATACAGGAAAGCAGGGAGAACCGTAGGATGAGCCAATGCCCGATGTTGAAGGACCAATGGATCCCATTGATCCACCTCCTCATGAGCCCTCCTCCTCAAAAAGGAGACCCTCATGGCTTAGGGAAACTCTCGAAGATGCCGAAAGACATATTGCACCAAGGGGGACATTTCGTGAAAGTAAGAAGCTGAATAGGTACCAAGGGTACTTAACTGCCATGAGCACCATTGTTCAAATTGAGCCTTGCACATTCGAAGAAGCTGTGAAGCACCAAGTTTGGAAGGATGCTATGAACGAAGAGTATGAGTCGATTATGAAGAATGATGTCTAGGATGTGGTCCCTAGACCCAAGGACAAATCCGTTGTCACCTCAAAATGGCTCTACAAGATCAAGCATGGAGCTGATGGAAGTGCTGAAAAGTTCAAGGCCAGGTTTGTTGCTCAAGGCTTCTCTCAATGGAAGGTGTGGACTACGATGAGATATTTCACTAGTTGCCCGATATACCACCATCCGTTTGATTATAGCCCTTGCTGCCTTGCAAAGATGGAATCTACACCAGATGGATGTCAAAATCGCCTTCTTGCATGGTTCAATTAAGGAGGAAGTCTGTGTAGAACAACCCGAGGGGTTCAAAGTTCAAGATCGTCAGGCACATGTATGTAGGTTGAAGAAAGCCCTCTATGTGTTGAAGAAAGCTCCCCGAGCTTGGTATGAGAGGATCGACAACTATCTGATGAAGTTGGGTTTTACAAGAAGTGAAGCTGATCCGAACCTTTACTTTAAGGTTGAGAATGATAAACCTCTCATCTTGGTACTTTATGTGGACGATCTCTTTCTGACAGGTGCAAACCCTCTTATTCATCAATGTAAGAGGGAGTTGGCTTCCGAATTCGAGATGAAGGACCTAGGACTAATGCATTATTTCCTAGGGTTGGAGGTCTGGCAAAAGCCAGGTGAGATTTTCCTTTCTCAAGGAAAATACATTGTGAAGCTACTTGAAAGATTTGGGATGGTGGATTGCAAGTCCGTGACTACTTCGATGGAACTTAACTTCAAGAAGTTATGCGGAAGTGTTGTTGGGCCCAATTTGGGAAATCCTTCTGAGTATTGTCAACTCGTGGGGGCCCTGATGTTCTTGGTGAACTCCCGTCCGGACATATGTTTTGCAGTGAATACATTGAGTCAGTTTATGGTCGAGCCTCATCACATACATTGGATTGCTGCTAAAAATCTCGAGATATCTTCGGGGCACAACCACATATGGACTAAGATACACTGTCGGGAATGTGAGGCTCCATGGTTAATCTAATGCTGACTAGGCTAGCAGTGTGCACTGTGGTGGATCGTAAAAGCACATTTGGATGTTGCTTCGATATCTTGGATGACAAGGAAGCAGAAGTAGGTTGCTTTGAGCACCGCTGAGGTTGAATACATTGCTGCTAGTATGGCCTCCTGTGAAGTTGTTTGGTTGAGGAAGCTCTTTAGTGAGCTGTTTGGACATGTGCTGGATACCACCGTGATCTATTGCGACAACCAAAGTGGGATTCGTCTTTATGAGAATCCCGTGTTTCATGACCGCTCCAAGCATATTGATATTAGGTACCACTTTATCCGGGATATGGTACAATGGGGAGCAATACCGCTTCAAGCATATTGATATCAGGTACCACTTTATCTGGGATATGGTACAATGGGGAGCAATAAGGCTTCGTCATATTGGGACTAATGATCAGGTCGCAAATATTCTTACGAAGCCCTGGGGAAGGTCAAATTCTTAACCTTCCATGAACGACTTGGAGTCGTGGAGAGACCCTCTTATGAGGGTCTCGTATGAGATGGATGTTGAGCTTTGGGAGCTCCGAGGGGCTTGGGGTACTTCTTGGAGCGGATGAACGATCATAGGGTGAGTGGTTCACCTTCCTCTAGTGGTGCATGATGTACAGGGTGAGGGGTTCACCTTCCCCTGTGATACCCCATGTTGAGATATGCATAGGATGAGTGGTTCACTTTCTCCTGTGGCATATGAGTAGGATGAGTGGTTCACCTTTTCTGCTGGTATATCCTATCGATGCAGTCTGGGACTCATGGGAAGTACCTATCATCTGGCCAATGAGTAGGGAAATGAGGATAGGGACCATAGTACTACTGATGGACGCATTGTGTACTATCGTACTCCCTATGCTAGGATGTTTGATATTGATCTGGGATCAATGGGACTGACTTCGGGTCTGTGGAGAGTATGATGATACACTGTTGATTATTGGAGATTGACTTTGGGTCAATGGAGAATGGTATGATACATTTTCGATCATTTCTTCTTCATTATTTCTTCATGGCTCATGTTATGAAACCAGCTCACAAAAAGATAGAAAAGATAGATCAATGCCTTAGAATTCAGCCTCTTCGAGGGGGCAACCTCCTTTACATTACACAAATGAATGATTCTTTCATGATTCAAATGACAAAACCTCCTTTCTATATATAGGAGTCTAAGGAGTCACAATATAATCCAGCCGACCTAACAATAATAATATAAAGGCACAAAAATAACAATAGAGGGATTCTATGGGGCACATTAATAACAATATGGGGACAATAGGGGCACAACAATATTAATAAGGGATACAACTACAATAGTAATGGGGTAATCACTAGTATTATAGGGACCTAACAAGCCCCTCTCCTTTAAAAAGTGTTGTCCTCAACGCTTGAGTAGTTCTGGATGCTTCTGTATAAAATTCTCATCCTCCCATGTGGAATCTTCAGTGGATAAGTTCTTCCACTTCATGAGATACTCCGAAATTGATCGATTTCGTAGCTGTCAAGTTCTTGTTTCTGTGACTGCTTTTGGTTCCAATATAATTGTTCCTTCCTCGTCAAGTTCTGGCAATGTTGTTTGAACTGGGAGCTTGTCGCCTATAACCATCTTTAAACATGAAACATGGAAAACTGGGTGCACTCGAGAAGCTGCAGGAAGCTCCAATTTGTATGCCATACCAGTCTTTTGCAACACCTTGTACGGACCATAATACTTTGGTGATAATTTATTATCCTTCTTAGCTTGCTTGAGGGACATTTGTTTATATGGTTGTAGCCGTAGGAATACCCAATCACCTACATCAAAACTTCTTTCGCTGCGATGTTGATCTGCCTGTTGTTTCATTCTATTTTGCGCCAAAACGAGGTTATCCTTTAAGAGTTGGAGGACTTGTTGTTGATGCTCGATGTGATGTTCCACTGCTTGAACCTTAGAATTTTCTCTTAAATATGATGTGATGGATGGTGGCTGATATCCATAAAGTGCCATAAATGGGGTCATTTTTGTTGCTGTATGGAAGGAAGTGTTATACCACCATTCAGCCAGAGGCAACCATTTGACCCATTGTGTCTCTTTATCAGATACAAAGCAACGAAGATATCCTTCCAAACATTTGTTTACTATCTCAGTTTGCCCATCAGATTGAGGATGATAAGATGAGCTATGAGCTAACTGAGTACCAAGACAAGAAAATAATTCTGTCCAAAAATTTCCAGTGTAAATGGGATCTCTGTCACTTACAATAATCTTTGGGTTTCCATGTAGATTTTGAATTGTTTCCATAAATGCAGTAGAAACTGTACTGGCTTTAAATGGATGTGATAATGCACAAAAGTGTGCATACTTGGTAAGTCTGTCAACTACCACCATGATGACACTCTTTCCCTCAGACTTGGGTAAGCATGTGATAAAATCCATTGAAACCTCCTCCCAATGTTGGCTTGGAATGGATAAAGGTTGTAATAGACCCGGGGTCTTAATTGTTTCAACTTTATTTTGTTGGCAAACCAAACATTCCGCCACAAACTTTTGAATATCCAATTTAAGGCCATCCCAAAAAAATTCCTTCTTAACCCTGTGGTAAGTTTTTAAAAATTCTGAGTGCCCTCCTAAGGGAGAAGTGTGCAATTCCATAAGAATCTTTTGTTTGAGTTGGGAATTCTTGCAGAGGTATAAGCGATCTTTGTACCATAATGAATCATTTTGCTAGCTAAACGTATCAGATGTACTGGAATCTTGTTGTAACTTTCGAATAAGTGCCCACACTTCTTCATCATTCTTCCATTCCTCCCTTGCTTTGTTTATTCAATCTGGCTGGATAATAGAAATGGCGCACAACAATGCTTCCACATCCTCATCCTTTCTTGAGAGTGCATCTGCCACCACATTTTGCTTCCCTTTTTTGTAGATGATTTCAAAGTCATAACCCAACATCTTTGTGACCCACTTTTGTTGCTCTTATGAGGATAATCTTTGTTCTAAAAATTATTTAAGGCTATCATGATCCGTTTTTACCTTGAAGTGTCTTCCCATTAGGTAGGGTCGCCATTTCTTAAGTGCATGTAGTATTGCCAACATTTCCTTCTCATAAATAGCTTTGTGTAAAAACTCTCCTTGATTGGATGACTTTCAAAAGCAATGGGTCTTTCATCTTGCATTAAACAACACCAATTCCATTTCCTGAAGTATCACATTTCACAATAAAGGTTTTTGTGAAGTCCGGTGTAGATAAGACGGTGCTTGGCACATTGCCTCTTTAAGATGTTTGAAGGCCTTTATTGCTTCTAGAGTCCATGAAAATGCATCTTTCTTCAATAATGTTGTTAGAGGTGCTGCTATTCTCCCATAATTCTTAACAAACTTGCGATAATACCCTGTCAACCTGAGAAATCCTCGCAGATGCTTTATGGATGTGGGGATTTTCCATTCTTTAATGGCTTTAATTTTGCTAGGGTCTACCTTAACTCCTTCATGAGATACAATATGACCCAGATATTCCACCTCTTGTACTCCAAAGAAACATTTGGATCTTTTTGCATATAATTGTTTCTCTTCCAATAGTTGTAGCACCCTGTCAACATGTTCAACATGATCCTTCCAAGACTTGCTGTAGATTAGTATATCCTAAAAAAAATACTAACACAAATTTTCTAAGGAAGGGTTTGAAAATGGAATTTATCAAACCTTGAAATGTAGAAGGTGCATTGGTAAGGCCAAAAGGCATGACCAAAAATTCATAATGACTCTCATGAGTTCTAAATGTTGTTTTCGGAATGTCTTTAGTCTTCATTCTGATTTGATGATATCCTGAACGAAGATCCAACTTGGTGAAGTAAATTGATCCATGCAATTCATCTAGTAATTCATCAATGACAGAATGAATGGGAAACTTATCTTTAATATTGAGCTTGTTGAGCTCCCTATAATCCGGACACATGCGCCATGATCCATCCTTCTTGTGCACCAATACTACTGGAGCAGAGAAAGAACTTTGACTAGGTTGAATTATATCCGCCTCTAGCATTTCTGCAACCATACGTTCAATTTCACTCTTTTGGGCATAGGGATATCTGTACGGCCTGATGTTTGGAGGAACATTTCTTGGAATCAAATGAATGGCATGATCATGATCACGAATAGGTGGGGACCTTTGGAAGTCTCATGTACCTTGGAATGATTGTCCAAGACTTTTTGGAGATCTGGAGAAATAGATGATTTCGATGTGGAAACATCTAGCGAACATAATTGTGCAATTACACCTCTTTGTTCCTTTTTTAGAAGCTTTGTCATACCGTTAGATCTAATTATCTTTCCCGGTTTCCCTGCAAAGGCCCTTAATTCAACTTCCTTTCCTTCCGCAAAAAATTTATGAAAAGTTTTTGAAAATTAAAAGCTATTGTACCCAAGGATTGTAGCCATTGGACTCCTAGTACAACATCAACACCTCCCATTGGAATGGAAAGCATTGGGCTAGTCAATACATATTCTCCCATGGATAGTTTGATATTATGGCACTTTCCAGAGCAATTTATCGTTCCTCCATTTGCAACCATCACTTGACACTCTAGTGCTGGATATAGAAAGCAATTCAATTCTTTTGCTATCTTACAATGAATAAAATTGTGGGTACTTCCTGAATCAATCAACACTATTACCTTTTTCTTTTTGATTTGTCCTTCTATCTTGATGGTTTGAGGAGTGGTAATTCCAGCCAATGCATTACAAGATATGGTCGGATTCATTTCTTCTTTATCTATGCTTTGTTCCTGGAGTATATCCTCTTCTTTTGACCTTTCTTGCTCTTTTTCTTCTTCCTCTTCACAATCTATGTAGAATAATTTATTGTCAGCACACTTATGATTTTTAGTGTATTTGTTATCACAACTATAACAAAGCCCTTTTGCTCTTTTTTCTTCCAATTGTTGTGGCGTGAACCTTATAGGTTGTGGAAGGCTAGGGGCAACAACACTTCCATCTTTATAGTTGTGAGTGGTATGCTTCCTAGTTGCCATAATTTTGCTTTTCATTTTTCTTGCTAACCTGAATGCCTTCTCTAATGAATCAGGGTCCCAAAGGCAAACATCTGTTGGATATTATCCTTTAAAGTCCCTATGAACACTTCAATCCTATGCTCCTCTGGAATATTTTTTACCCTTATGTTCAATTTTTGGAACTCCTCAATGTGCTCCATTATTGAACCCTTTTGTTTGAGACTTATCAATTGGCTAAAAGAAGTGTTGCTTTTTGTATCCTCATAATGTGCTGTCAATTCTTTCGTAAAAATTGCCCAAGTGATAATTCGTTTATGAGAGCAAAGCCATTGATACTATACAAACTGATTTGGTTCCAAATATAAAGTTGCAATACGTACCTTTTGTGTGTTTTGCATATTATTGAGATCGAAAAATTGCTCCATCTGTAATATCCATGTTGCGGAATCCTTGCCATCAAACTTCCTCATATCGATTTTTGGAATATGGTGGGTTTTCGATTCGACATTAGAGTCTATGAAATCATGATTAACATTTCTTTTGTTCTCATCATGGGTTTCCTTTACTACCCATTCACCATTAGTAAATATTTCTTGTAGAAAATTTGTCAAATCTATCTTCAAATCTGCCATGCCTGTCTTCAAATCTATCTTCAAATCGTCCATCTTAGCTTCCACATCATTCATCTTAACTTCTACATCTTTCTTTAAACCATCTATCTTAGATTCTGTTACTTTTTGTGCGAGTGACATTTGTTGCACTTGGTCTCGTAATTTTGATATATCATGTTGCACTTCTTTCTCTTCTTCATAAGTCATGCGAGAGCTTTCAGGTTGCTTACTAGGTGTTTGCATTTTCTTTTCGCGGGACATCAGTTACCGATAATAATGCTCTACTATGCCCTTTGAATTCCTTCAAAATAATTTTTCAAACCAAGCTTAAGTAAAAATTTAAAAAAATCTACACACATTTTTTCACTTTGTAGGAGTTCAATATTGCCTTTGATGTATCTCTATAATTTCGGATCATCCAGTTCTAAAATTGCGACCTGCAGTAGCCCTCTGTGTCCTCTTTCCAATGCCACCAGTCTAATCGAATTTAGATTCTCAAGGCAGAGTTATGCACAATCTCCCAAGATGACTTGATTATAGACCTTTTCAGAATAGCGAACTTGAAGGAAGAGCCATGTGTCACTGTTTCAACCTTAGGATCTGAAAAATATACACGGGAAACTACAGTTCGTCCTCTTTCTGTAGCTTATTATGAAATTTCAATCTGATGCTCAAAACAAAAGTTATGACTATTTTCCCCAGGTCACCTGTTTGGAATGTAATTCGTGAGTCTGCAAAAATACCAATATCTCCGCAAATATAGCGCGAAAAACTCTGAAATTCGGACCTGCGGTTCAGAACTATTTCGGTCCAAATGGGTTTTTTTTTTTAGCCTCTGAAACATCGCAGAAAAAAGTTATAGCGCAAATGGCACGATGACCTGTTTGGCGCACTGAAACCCTAGAATTCAAAGCTCAATACCAAATGTTATGAAACCAGCTCACAGAAAGATAGAAAAGAGAGATCAACGCCTTAGAATTCAGCCTTTTCGAGGGAGCAACCTCCTTTACATTACACAAATGAATGATTCTTTCATGATTCAAATGACAAAACCTCCTTTCTATATATAGGAGTCTAAGGAGTCACAATATAACCCAGCCGACCTAACAATAATAATATAAAGGCACAAAAAATAACAATAGAGGGATTCTATGGGGCACAGTAATAACAATATGGGGACAATAGGGGCACAACAATATTAATAAGGATACAACTACAATAGTAATGGGGTAATCACTAGTATTATAGGGACCTAACAGTTCAACAGAGCAGGGATGATAGGGATGCTATTGATTGTCAAATGGTTTGGCAGGTGGAGTTCTTCCTAGTTGAGAGAGAGTGTTAAATTTGGCAACTAGGGCCAAACTCCACCTTAGACAACTTATATGATGCAACTGATATTTTTATTGGATTCCTCTCTCCAAGAGGTGTAGGATTGATCTAAAGATCATCTCATCCTGACATGTACAAATGGAATTATGAATTTATTTTGCTTATGGACAAATTGTCAAGGTCGGCCAACAATCTAATGTAGGCTTAGGAGCCGAACAATCACGTCTGTTCATCCTCAACGTTTGCATATAAATAGAAGGTGCCTTTGCCTCATTTGGACATCACTCATCTTCTCACACATCTCTCTCTCCTCATTTGATTGGGTATGGATTTCTGGGCAGCTTCTCTCTCCCACACATGCGAAGGAAAGGACAACAATTTTTTTTGTTTTGGACGTTGACTTGTTTGACTGTGATTTTGGTGGGATAATTTCTGTTTGGGCAGGCCACATTTTTGGGCATAGAAATCGAGGCAATTCGTACTGTTTGACTAGCGTTCACTGCAAAAGGGTTTGACTGTAGCATTGACCAAGTTTGACTGAGTTTTTTGGCACTGTTTTGCGCTGATTCAGATCACTGTTGGAGGCCGATTTGACTAGGTTTGACCGACTGTTTTGGAGGTCAAATTCTTCCTTGTTGACCAACGTCGAATTTCTGGTTAGGTCTTCCTGTGGCTGCTGTTTGACTGGACAGATTTCACTTTGATTGGGCAAGTGAATATTACATATTTTTCTCTTTCTCTCTACTGAACTTTTGAAGAATAATAAGAAGAATTGGTCAAAGGGTTTCCCCACATTGGGGTTTGTCCCTGGCTGGCGCGATATCTTATGTCCTCTTGTCTTCTATTGTTTTATTTATGTTCTATTTGCATTTACTATCATGTTAACATGATTGCTAATCTGGAAATTGATATTGGGCTTATAAGAAAATTGAAGTAAATTGCTTTTAAGCATAGAACATACCATTGTTATCTAAAATCAACAGACTGCAAGGTCACCGTGTTAACCACCGAAGAGTTGCAAAGCCCCTTTGTTAAAATTGGCAACTAGGGCCAAACTCCACATGGGTCATCTTATTTATGACAATTGATATTTTTCTTGGATTCCTCTCTCCGAGAAGTGTAGGATTGATCTAAAGATCATCCGATTCCAACATGTACAAATGAAGTTATGAATTTATTTTGATTATGGTCAAATTATCAAGGTCGACCTCTTCTATATGTCGGCTCACCTAATCCAATAGTCACGTCTCTTGACCCCCACCGATTGGTATATATAGAGGTGCTTTCTCCCTCATTTGACACATCCAAGTGCTCATCCTCTCCTCTGAAAAAGGACAACGTACTTCTGTGATTGGGCCATAGGAGCTATAGGGACATCGTGGCACATTTGAAGGGTTGTTTTGCTTGTGTTAAGGGTTGTTCTTTGGCTGGGTTTGCAGACAGAATTGGAGCTAAACCGCAGTAAGAAGAAGACCTAAAGACAATGTGAAAGAAGCCTAAGGGACAACGTGGTTTCTCTGTTTGTTGTAGGTGACAGCGTGGAGGAGAAAGGACTGTTTTAAGGTGTGAATAGGGCTGTCTTAAGTGCGAATTAGGGCCAGCGTGAAGGGTTGTCTAGGCCGAGGAAAATGGAAGGATAAACGCAGTTGTTGAGGGCATTTGTGTGGGTCTGTTGTGGAGACAAAAGCTACAGCAAGTTGCTGAGCTAGGCCGCAGGCCATAGCCAACAACTTGAGGCTGTTCTAGGTGCTGCGTTGAGGGTTATACAGCCAGCAAGGAGCAGCGTGGTGGTGGAAGGGTCTCACCTTGGAGAACCACAGCCCTAGAGGCTTGAAGTGCTGAAATTTGTGAAGGTTAGAGGGTTGATAAGTATGCCCTAACTAGTGATGCAGCGAAGGAAGGAGGGTCTTGTGGAAGGAAAGCCACAGTCCTCTAGGTGACTGTTGGAGCAGTTTTAGGGCTGACATATTTCTGTGTTTATGCCCTAACCAGTATTCAGAATTGCAGTATAGAAATCTTCAGCCCTTGGTGCCAGAATTGCAATTTCATTGAGTCATCTTCATGGTTAAGAACTTTGATGTCAAATCTCCTATTTGGCAAGTCAGTATTGACTTTAAATCATTGTACTCTCTCTCTCTCTCTCTGCTGAACTATTGAAGAATATATAAGAAGAATTGATCAAGGGTTTCCCCACATTGGGGTTTGTCCCTGGCTGGTGCCACATCTTGTGTCCTCTTGTCTTGGCTTGTCTTCTACTGTTTATGTTTATGTTCTATCTGCATTTTACTATCATGTTGATGTGATTGCTAATCTGGATATGGATATTGGGCTAATAGAGAAATTGAAGTAAAAATGCTCTAAAGCATAGAACATACCATTGTTTCCTAAAATTAACACCCTCAAGTTAGGTGGGAAGGATTGCCCTAAATTTTTATAAACCTAGCTTATGCTAGGAGGTAAGTTTTAATGCAAGCTAGATCTAGGATGCTTATGCAAGATGATGAGTGAAATTATCTTGAGTTAAGATTGTTTATGTTACTTAAGTACTTAGTATGAATTATCTTAAAGGAAAAGTAATTAACAATTTTGAGATAACAATCTTAAACAAGATAAATGCTAACAAATATAAGTGCAAAACTTCACAAGAGATTAATCTACGAGATGCTTGACCGATTCAAAGAAAACTAAAACACTTGTCCTGTAATGATTATCCACAAGATGTAAAATGCCAATATTTCAACAATGTTCAATACCACTTAGGATAAACCAATGGAAAATTTAGATGCCAAGTGCTTAGATCAATGATTCAATTATATGCCAAATGCAATGATGCCAATTAAGTATTAGATCAACTTATACTAATCACAACATCAGATCTTTAGAGCTTAAGTGTAGGAGTGCTTTAGGTACCAAATTCAGAGAATTTTGCAAACTTAGAATCTTCAATAATCAAATCAGCAGTAGCACTTTAGAAAATTTCAGCAATTCTTAGTGTTGTGACAACAGTGGAAAAGTCACAAATTGTCCAACACATGAAGCATAAAACTTTCCAATGACCAACAAATGTAAATCTAAGAGTTTCACTTACTTTATGATGATGTATTTAGTGATATTTCAGATCTGATCTAGTTATTACAGTGGTAAAGAAACCACAGATCAGCCAGCGAATAAGGCTATAAGAACAATGCCTAAAATGCCCAAAAATAAGAAAATTCACCGGAAATTGAAAATTACAAGTTTTTGACCCTTTTTTAGTGTATGCTTCAAAAATTTCAGATCTGAAATTTTCAGTTATGCAGTAAATTCCAACAAGCATAAAAATAGATCTAGGCTAGATCTAAGGTGCCCAAGTGGCCAAAATTTAGGAAAACAATATTTAGAAATTTTGAACAATTTTGACCATTTAACATGTGATTTTAGGGCCTAATTATTACTGATCTAACTGCTGTAATAAAACAGAGATAAAACTAGGGTTTAGAGGTCAAACCCTAGGCCCAAGGCCTTGTAGATGCACTTGCCCAAGTGACCCATTTTTTTTGATGAAAAAGCCACCTGAAAATCAAACTTTTGGAGCTCAAAAATCTACAAAACCACCAAGGAATCAGTCCCAAAATTTCAGATTAGGGTTTAAGGCAGAAAATGGCCAAGAAGAGCCAATCTTAGGCCAAGGAAGGTTAATGTTGAGGGAAGAGAGACTTAGGAGGGTAGATTAGGGGCTAAGGAGGAGAGAGAAGGCTCAAAAAGGCTAACATTGAGGCTTAGAGGCTGAACGCCAGAGGAGGAGAAGGATCCAAGGTTGGACAGATGAGGAAAAAGCCCTAAAAGGGCTGCTGCGGGCCTTGCAAGGGCCACGACCTGGGAAAAGAAGGCGACACAGGGGGGCCGAGGCCTCTAGACCTCACGGCCAAGCCAAATTTGCCGTAGTAAAACCCTAATGCTGGGCCCACAGGGGGGACCAAAGCCCCATAAGGTTGGCGCTAGTCCTAAGGGCTAGAAAAATGATGCAAAAGGGAAAAAAGGCTGACGCAGGAGGGGGTCAAGAGGCTGACACTGGCCTTGGAGATATCGGAACTGGTCCTGGGAGGCCTAAAACTGAAAACCCTTGTCTTGATTTTTTTTTCCTTTTCGGATCTGAATTTTGCTACAAAATCTTCAGTGAATAGCCTTGCAAAATTTCTTAGAGACTAGATTTTACCCTCAAGTGCGTAGGTCTAGCTCTACTTCAGCTTGACCCCTTGATCCAACGGTCAACCTACAAAAATGAAAATACAACGCCCAAACCCCAAATATATATAAAATACTTTAAAACCTCAAAACCCAAGCTAAAAAAAATAATTTACAAGTTAGATTTACAAAAATATTCACAAGATCTACAAATATACAAGGGTTTTTAAAATTTTTTGAATTTTTGAGAAAAATATTTTTATGGAGTTTTTTCCTTTGAAGAATGGCTAAAAATACTTTAGAAACCCAATGTATACTATAACTTTAGCGAAGATTTAATCCACCATCCAAATATTTGGAATCCAAGCAGCAATGATCCCTACCAAGTTTGTGAACTTGGAGGCCAAGGATTAAAGTACCCGCAAGCATTATGTATGCATCTCAAAAAATAATTTGTTAGATCACATGGGGAATCAAACCATCTAAGATTAGCCCAAAACTATCAATAGTATGATTTTATCTCCATCTAATGAAAAAACATATCTTACCAATATTCAACACAACACAGAGATGCCCGTCGTCAGCACATAATACAAATCAATAAGCAAGAACACCTTGACTTGCACCCCAAAGTGTTTATTATGATAGAAAAAATAGTTCCCAACGGGACAATAGTTACAAAGATAGTTCAGGAGCAATTTTCGAGCCAGAGATCAAGATGTTAAAGATTCAAATGACTCTCTAATTTATAGATTTATCCTGCAAGTGGAAAAATAACAGCGAGTTTCTTTGATCCTTGTCAAAATAATTTTGGCCGTTGATAAACACTTCAAGATCTTTAATCTTGGCCCTTATTTTTTACTTTTGAGGAATTTTTGTATTTATCTTTTAATTCCATCCGTTAAAATTTAATTCCTTTAGGACCCACGATTTTTTCCACTTGGAGAATTATTTTTCCTAAGACAATTTAATTTTGACTCTATTAATTAATATTCTGGCTTAGGATTTATTTTTATTTCGCTAAAAAAATTAATTAATTTACACGAGGAGATTTAATTATTTTTCCACCTTCTAGTACATAAGATTTTACATTTACAAGCCTCAAAGGGAGAATACACATTTGAATTAGACCCTTAAGACACATAACCCATCTCCGACACAATATGATTAGTAGACCAAATGATTTGTAATAAAATAATTAATCCAATTAGCTTAAGTTATTCCCAAATCACTTTTACATCAGTCTGGACTAAAAACACTAGGACTCACCTAAGATTTCGACATTAAATTTCACCTTAGCTTTGGGTTTTAAGCTGGAGGGAAAAAACTCTTCTGATTAGCCATGTTTAGAAACACAAGGAATCATTGAGGTTAAAAAACCTCTTAGGATGAAATTTGTCATCAAAATTATAGGTTTACTTAGGTTGTTACATATACTCAAGGTCTTACTAGGATCATTTACGTTACATAACTTGCAGAAGGGGTTTACAATGACATGTAAACTGCTGATAGATGACCGATCATGTTGAAAAATTTGGCACTTTTGCTTCCTTGGAATTTTGACAAAATGTGTACAATAGGCCCCAACTAAGTTTGTTTGAGGGCAATTCTTTGTAGTTTGTGCCTTAGATTAGGGCTCTTTCTATGCATGAAAAGCCAAATGAAGTTTTTTCCTAAAGTTTGTGAAACTCGCTTTGATTTCTATTCACGTTGGAGAGAACCAAGACCCTTTAGGAGGGGTGACAAACCGTGGAATAGTCTTGTGTCAAGTGGCCGTAGTTCTAGGCACATCTGTGCATGATTTCTGTGTGATGTCTCTTCCTAAAAGAGCGCTGAAACATATCTTGTGTGTGGATTGAAGGACGAAGGAAGGGATGGTGAGTAGGGCTTTCATGGCGTGAAGGAGTAAGAGTAGATTCGTGGAGGAAAAGAATTGAAGTGGAGCAGTAAAAGGTTTGTTCAATAGGCTTATTGGATAGTGTGTTTGGTTGCCCAAGAACAATGATGATTGAGGGTCAACATCACCATTAGGAGGCTGTTGTTTGTATGCCCCAAGGACAATGAAGCAAGTGGTCATTCACTATTGAGTAGGATGATTATTGAAGACTTAAGTTCTGTGCAATTTGGGGAGGCAAATTGTAGATGTGTGCGCTGTCAAGTAAACCCTAAGTGCAGTGATAAAGAAGCAGTCTTATCATTGTCTGAGGGTTGGGTGTTTGAGCCCTACTTCAATGACTTAGTGTAGCAAATCATTGATAAGAGGGTTGTGTACAAGAAGCCCTAGATTTGCCATACTTGGAGTAGCCAAGAAATAGGAAGAGGACAGATTTGACGTGCCCTAGTTCTGTTGTCCTAGGAGCAACTAAGAGACACTGAGCAGGCTGATGATTGAAGTCCTTATGTGCAACATACTTTGATGAAACATAATTGTTGTTAGAGGGTAGATGTTGAAGTCCCTAAGAGTAGGCATCTTGGTGGACAAGAGGGTTGCTAGAGGGCAGATTTGTGAGCCTAAGATCAGTCACCTTTGGAGAAACTAAGGGATTGATAGAGGCAGTTTGAGCAACTGAGCAATTCTGGAGCAGCAGAACTACTTGTGAGTAGCAGAAGAGGTGGCAAAGGACCTGCCGAGTGTTCAAGGTATGTGGACTGAAAGGGCTGAGTTGAGCGCTCCTTCAACAAGTAAGTCAAGTGTACTTTGTTCAAGGGCAGTTTGATAGTCATAAGTTGTTGACATCAAGCCCTAGTTGTTCTTGTATCAGGGATAATTGTAAGGGCCATGATCCCTGGTACAAGAGCCCTATGTTTGTTGTATTAAAGTTTGTAATATAACAAGTTTTGGGTTAAAAATTGTCTTGTGCACTACGTTGATTCACTACTATACGTTTTCCATTGTGCAAAGTGTGTGTGTTGTGGTTTTTTGGCGTGTTTGTGATCGTGTCCTTAGGCACAAACTTGATTCTAAAGTGCCAAGGAAAAATCAACACCAAGGGAAGCATTCTTAACTACTCTAAGCTTGTCCCTGAAGTATACAATTTTTTCCCTGGGATAGAGGCTTTGTGAGAATGTCAACATCCTGCTTGTTTGTAGAAATGTACTGGGAGTCTACTACTCCCTTTTGTACCACATCTCGATACTTGATCTCAGTGTGCTTTGACTAGTCATGACGGTCCTCTCTAACACCTGATTAAACAATCCTGCAAGTTGCTTTCGAAGCCACATTGCTTCACAACTCGTTAAACTAGCTACAATATACTTGGTCTTTGTAGTGTTGAGGCGATAAATGTATGCTTCTTGCTCATCCAAGAGACCATAACCAAACCCAAACTATACCAACATCCTAATGTGCTCTTCTTGTCTTCTACACTCTTTGCTTGATTTGAATTTGTATATTCCTGCAATTGTAGTTCAACGATTGAGACATATCTCAATCCATATCCAATTGTACCATGTTGGTACCTCAACACATGTTGTGCTGCATGCCTTGGCAGCCTCAACCATAAACTGACGACTTCCTTTACTAGATCCATCACCACAACTGCTTTTTGGTCACCCTGACTGGGTGCTCCCTCTAACAATGGAATAGATCATGTTGTGGCAATCTTGGTTGCTTTCTCTGCCACTATTGCTTTCTACACACAGAAGCATATTTACTGTCTAACATGTTCCACTCATAGAAGGCATTCAATCTCATTAACAGTCCATCATCCCAAATATCTGAAGGATCTCAATAGTATACTTCAAGGAAGTAATGCATCAAACCTAGATCCTTCATTTCAAACTCAAAGGTCAACTCCCTCTGACACTGAAGCACGACTTGACTGCTCTTTCTATCACGAAAGCAAATCCTCCTGCCATTGTTGTTCCCTCTATTACATGAGTCCTGCTCCCGTCAGAACAAGTCATAATAATAAGATCAACTAAGACTCATCAATTTGAGAATACCATGCCAAAGGTTTGTACAAATCTTTGTTCAGTCTGCCAACAAAGACTCCTTCTCATGTACCTCAAAGTCTTGAGGTTGTTCTATCTACACTTCGTCCTCCTTAATTACTCCATTCAGGAAAGCAATCTTCACATCCATCTGATTTAATTTCCAACCCATAATAGAAGCAATAGAAATAATAAATCTAGTACAAGTGCACCTGGCAACTGGAGTAAATGTCTCTACATAGTTTTCTCCCTCTTTCTGGGAGAACCCTTGTGAATCTCTCTTTTTACTTCTCTATGTTGCTATCTTCCGCATGCTTGATCTTGTTGATTGACTTGGAAGTCACCATTGACTTGCCTTTAGGTCTCGACACAAATTCCTCCATCATGGCATCCTTCAAACTTGCTGGTCTGCCTGCTTCCTCTAAACTAGGAGCTCTTTCGGTCATCTAGAATGGTTCTAGATGTTAGTACAATTCCTCCCTTTTGAGCACAAATCACTCTAGCTGAGTTTATGCTTGATCTGGGAGAATCCTCTTGTCACAAACTTTGCCTCGTTCTTTCCCAATGTTCCATGAATTTGTTGATACCTGCAACCCTCATTAGGGAGGTCTGGAAGGAAGAAACAATTTTAACCAAAGCAAAAGATTCAAAGGCAACAGGTTGACCAAAATTAAAGCAATAATCAAGGAAGACGGATATAAAGTGCTTATCTTTTGATCTAAATATTGTAGGCAATTTGTCAACTCGCTCTTGATCCCTTGCCTTCTTTCAGAAATCATTGAAATCCATCTGCAAACTCATCATCCTCGTCCTCATCATCAACTATTAATGCATGTTGCTATGCCTTTTATTCCTTGCGTGAAATGTATGAGCTAGGGTTTCTTCATCCGTGGATTGTCCATCCACACAAGAGACTCACCTGTCAAAGGACTTTATTTGGCCACATTTCCACAATAGTACAAGATTTGTGAGCAGTTCTTATTTTGCCTTAGTGAGCCCTCAACTTGGCCCTGCTACTCTGCTTTCCAGAGCTCTGTTCAAACTTATTCCATCATGTTATCAGACAATCAAGGATGTTTCATCTTGATCAAACTTCAACAAAAAAAACATTGTAGGTCGAGCCACATTTCCAA